>JAPDVR010000008.1:18490608-19739893 GCA_026230005.1 Gila orcuttii | reverse complement strand
ATCAATAGCTGCCTCCCAGACATTCCAACCAACCTGAAAACATCAGATGTTTGTTACACACTTTGATAATTGGACACAATGGATCTGCCTTTTCCCTGTGTGCAATGGAAACCGAATTGTGTATTTTTATGTACGTTAAGCACATTAAATAAAATGTTATAAGAGATGTGACAGTATAAAGTATCAAGACGTGATCACTAACTATACACCATTTTTAGTAGTGATAACTAAAGCTCTTTTGACCTAGCAACCACCAAGAACATCCTAGCAACCATATAATGACACTCTATCAACCATTCAGAAAGTCCTAATAATAATTTGTCCCAGCAATCACCTAGAACACCCTAACAACTGCATAGCAATGTCCTGGCAACCGCCCTGGCATATATGAAGAAATCTAATGCTAGTGAATTATCTAGTATGTGTACATCTCAGAGAATTTCCAAAAAGTGATTTTGTCACTTCCTGTTTGTGTATACATTTGCGCCTCGGGTTTGCAGCTGCTTACAGCTGTAGTCTGTCGGTAACAGTGAGTTCATCCAGGATATCCTGTTTGAGGGAGGATCTATTGTTCCAGAGGGATAAAAATAGTCGCTTTGATTGGCTAGTTCCAGATCTGAGAGATTAGGAGATAGCAGAGTGAAACAGGAAATGTTTTTTCGCTCATATACAGAGCCGCACGTTAGATAATTCACATGCAACAGATGTATTAGTTACTCACAGGCAGCCTTGATACACACACCCACCCACACAGATGGACTTTGACAATAATAAACACGACCATGTGGTCAGATGTGAATGCACGTACACATGCCTGCTTTCAATACACAGGACTATAAAAAGATTCCAAATCTTCATATATTTTTAACTTTTGAAGTGACTTGGGGAGGCTTATTGTTTAATTTACTGTGCATTTCACAATAACTGAGTATAGTGGTTCTTTATAATACAGTGTCTAATGAAATGTTGTCCATTGGTGAGTTGATAAGTGTATATGAAGTGTGTGTGTGAGATACAGCTGAAGTGTCACACGCTCAGTGGCGTAACTGTCTGTGCGGAGCTGTGGATCTGGTTTAATGAGGGAACAGGAGACAGGAGGCCGAGTATGACGGATTCTCCTTCGGCAGAAATCTGAGCCACTTAATCCACACAGTCCAGAGAGAGGAAAAAAGACTTTGAGCACTCATCTGACCCGTGCTCATCTTGAAATGTACTAGACAGTATATAAACTGGGCCAATGCTACTGTATTCTTGGGTGTTCTTTTGTGATTTCCCACAAAATGTAATCTTCTTTTAAATTATATTTTGGGGATATTTTGCATCTTTTGTGATGGTGAATAGGAAAAATTTGATTTGAGGAGAGTGAGAGTATGAATAGGATAAGGACACAATGTAAGCTGGACTCAAACCTGAAATTATGTAATATAGTATAGTGTATTTCTACCGGTTTTTATTTTCCAAAAGCAGATAACACAATTATATATATATATATATATATATATATATATATATATATATATATATATATATATATATATATATATATATATAATAATTTTGTTATCTGCTTTTGCCATTTTTTTATTATTTATTAATATTTCTTTTTAGCTTGAATATATTTTTATTTAAATTTTAGATCAACTTATTTTAGTTAGTTGCCAAGATTTGTTTAAGTGTTTCATACAATATTTATTTTATTTCAGATTTTTTTTCAGTTACTGAAAACATTTTTTAATAGTTTTAGTTTTGGTTGACAGTAACAACACTGGCTCTGACGAATAAAATAATCTCGAATGTTTAGTAATGTCTACAAATTTCCCAATTTTTTTCATGATGATAAATAAACCACATCTTCTTTTCTCTTTCTTTATCTTTCTGTTCTCAGGTAAGAAGAAGGTGTCACTCTATGACAGTCAGGCTCCCATCTGCCCCATCTGTCAGGTGCTGCTGCGTCCAGGAGAACTCCTGGAGCACATGGAGCAGGAGATGGAGAGGCTCACCCACATGCACATCAGGTAGACTCGCACATCTATACCTGTCGTCTTCTGACAGCTCCATCAGTTCTTGTCACCGTCTATCAGACAAATGAAGCACATTGGCTGCTCTTCCTCACATAAGAGTTTGATCTAAAAATCAGCAGTAGGACACCTGCTACTGGTGTAATGCAGCAGCAGAACAGGTGCTTTTTCTCCCAGTCATCCATCAGCCCACATGCGCTTAGGCCTTTCATGTGGCCAGGTTAAGTATGGTCAGATGATCATAGATATCCAGCACAGTACCCATCATTCATCCACTGCCTGAGACCTTCAGACAGGCCAAGGCAGCCTGGAGCAATGGCCCAGGACCCTGCTGCTGGTACATCAACTTGTCCAGGTTAAAACGCTGTGTTCTCATACACCGTCTGCCCAACCCAGACAGAAAGTTTCACTCTGTGAGCTCAAAGGAACATTAGCCATAACAAGAAACAATGTCATTTGAATCTATAGGTCACAGGCATGTCATAGACCTCATGCTGCGAATCGAACCCCCCTTTTCGTTTTTAATAGATTATGCTGCTGGGCTTCAAACGGGGACACAGGGAGAAAGAGAGAGGGAGATATTAATTCTCAGCAGGATGTCTTTCCTGCACGAGTGTTATCCATCACACGGCGGTGAGGAGTTATCTTTTAATAATTAATAAAGGGCAGTGGGCTGCCCTCCCCTGCGGGTAGTGACTGTGGACACTGACATGGCTCTGGGCCTCTGTTGCCTCTGCCTGTTTGATGGTGGTGGTTATTTAAGGAAATTGCATCATTGCTCCCAGTCTGTCAGGGTTGGATGCCGCTCGACATTACAGGCCCGTGATTTAGCCTTTCCTGCACTCCTTTTAACCCCTGCCTTATAGCCAAGAGAGTTATTTTCCTGAGCAGTGCAATCACTTAAATACTGATTTAGGATATAGAGAAGGAGAGAGATGGACTAAATGAGATTTAGGTGAGTAAAATTAGAAGAATACAGAATTTACTTAGAGAATATTCCCTACTTTGATAATATTCTATTACACCTTGTCCTAAACATACTCTAATATTTTCTTTGCTGCGCAATTTATCTAAATCACAGCCAATCATCAGGTAGGGATAGTGCCATTTGCATTTATTTTCTGTCATCATTTATTCACCATCATGCTGTTCCAAATTTTGTATGCATTTTTTTTTTTCATGCAGCACAAAAGATGAAAAATAGAAAATTGTATTTATCCATACAGTGAAATGTAATGGTGTCCAAAGTTGTTTTGGTCCCCATTGACTTTTTGTTAAATGGACAAAACAATTAAAACATTCTTCAAAATAGCTTATTTTGTGTTCTGCTGAAGAAAGTACATCTTGACAATAAAATAAAACAAGCAATGATAAAAAAAAAGAAAACTTTATATCATAGTATCTGGTTAGATCATGGTGTTGTTCATCATGGGAATTTTGCCATGGTTCAAGAGTATTACAAAATGTTGTTGATATCTTTTCTATAAATCTACAGTAAACTTGAAATGATCCCATTTTTGTTAATCTACAACATTTGCATCCACAATATTGGACAAAATTTAGCCAATCCTGAGGTACACAGAGCAGTCACAGCATTGCTTTGTTGGTTCTTTTTCAATCAGTGTGGAACTCTGGGTAACTGCTGCCGTCTTCTTTCCCTGTATACTTCCTCCCAGGCGGGGCTTCGCTCAACACATGCTAGCACACACAGATCATTGGAAGTGACATGGCGAATTTGTGGCAATTTGTAGTAAATCTCCCTTTAATGATAGCGTTTCATTCTGCACCAAATGAGACTTGAGTGCATGTAAAATGGGGAAAGCTATTTAAGATGTAGCATTAGGCAGATGTCTGAGTGGATGCGGGTGAGTGTGTGTGTGAGATTGGAACCCGCCGCCGCACTCCTCTCTCTCTCCCTCCCCTGTGGCCGTATCGCCGTGCCCCTTCTTCTGACTCGTCCTCTGCTCTTCATGTATGGAAATGGAAATCCATCATGCCCTTTACCCGTCTGCCTGCTCTGAGGGCCAAAGCAATCTACATATTCCCCCACCCTTTCCCAACCTCTCCACGTAATCAATTTGCCTCCAGCGGAGCGAGGGAGATCCGGGTGGCAAACGACACGAAAAGCAATCTTTATCTCCAGCTTACAACCCCCCAACTGTCGACTGGCATTTATTCAATTTTCACCAGCTCCCTCTCTTTCGCTCCTTCTCTCTTCTCAGTCTAGCTGAATTTGGCTGCAAGAAGGGAATGGGAAAGATCGGTTTGTCCGGATTGTGACGTTTGTGGGATTTTGAAGTCAGGTGCACACATTGAATCATTTTAAACTGAGAATTTGGGAAATTCATAAAGTAATACATACAGTATATAGGGCGACATTAATACGTATCCTAAGAAAGTGTATTTTTTTTTTTAATTTACTTTGGACCAATATTTATAGTTAAAAAGACTATAGAAATCATTTTTAATTAGTTATAATTATTTTAAAATATTATTGTTTATTAAAAAATTAAGATATTTTAATAATTCCTTTTGTATTTTGGTCCTTTGCAAAGGGATAATCCTATTTTTGGATCCTTGGCATCAAAAAGTTTTAAACCCTCTACCTTAAAGAGTAGCATCTCAAATTAACACAGTTTTTGTTTCATTTGAGTACACAGAATCTTGCCTGAAGATCACTTGCACAACACTTACATGATGGTACCGTTTAAAATGCCAGTATTTTCACTGCAAAAATCCATCATGATTTATGCATTATTGTCTGCATACAAGCCTTAAATTAACTTGTGTGTGCTCCATATACAGTACCTACCATTACATGATATCCCTCAGGTACTATAGTTCAGGTCCTGTGTGGCAGGAAAGAGTAGTAATGTAGTAAAGAGTGTTTTTCTGCCATTGTTCTTCCCTGCATGTCCCACTACCGGGAAAAGAGCGTTTTGAGATACTAGGGCGTACAATGAGTGCAGAGGGGGCATTTAGAGCGCTACGGGGTATGAAGTGTATCTTAGTGTTGTTGTTTTTTTACATGAGATGTGTGAGGTCACCGAGATCCACCGTGCCACGCTGGGCGGATTTATGATGCCGAGGAGTCTGTTTATTATCTTGCAAACAGCGCACTGCCACCGATGGGGCAATTTATCCCCTCTCAAGGCCTGGTTCCTGATTTGTGTTGTCTCTTTCTTCTCCTCTGTCTCATCTTTTCTGTCTGTCCCCTTCTCTTTCTTTTCTCCCCTGGCTGTCAGATCAATCATGCTGACTGCAGAAAAGGCGGGCTTCAGGCTTATTACCTGAGTGTAGAGGCGGGGCAAAACACCAAACCCTGCCTTCACCTGTCATTTATTACATTTGAGCCTCTTTAGCCAGTCCACACACTGTACTGTAACTCCATCTGTCAAAGCAGGAACTGCAAATCTTTTTCAAATCTAAATGAACACAAACAGGATCCATGTTCTCTTTTGCTCTTTCTCAGTTTCTTTTGTCCAGTGACAAGTTTGTCCACTGGATCAGACTTTCAGTTTAGGGTGCAGGCTAATTCAGTTTCAGTGCAACCGTCTCTCTGGGTGTGAATGCATGATTTAAAACGAACATGACAAGGGTGATGTCACCCTGTCATTGTTTCTCAGGTCGTCATCACGCTGCTTTATAAACACCCAGCAGTGACCAATCTATGAGGCTCTAAACGAGATTCAGCTAGAATGACAGACAAGGAAACAGGCAGACAGTGAAAAAAAGCAAGAGACAAAAAAGAAAACAGAGAAAAGAGAGATGGCAGGACAGATATTAATGTTTCAGAGAGGAATCCGATTTGATGTCTTTCCCTATTGTCGGTGGATGCTTTAGCCGCCCCGTTTAATAATTCCTGCCTTCCAATCAGTCATCCTCAATCCACAATGTCCACAAGGCAAAGATTCAATGTACAATCCACCCGCCAGACTCGAGAAGGAGTCGCACCCCCCACCCTTTTTTCCCTCTCTCTGCCATTCTCTTCCTCTTTAATACAATGTTTACAAGCCAGTGCATTGTCCTCAACATATTTCAAAGTCCTAAGTGCCCAAGGCGTTTCACTGACAAATCAAATAACCGCAAAATCATTTATTTCCTTCTGCCTTAGTCTAACTGCGGGAGGGTTGCGGTGTGGGAGGGGGGGGGGGATCAGGTCTGGATGGAAGCATCCATGAGAATGATTACTTCAATAAAAAAATTATAACCCAAATCTGCTTAGCAGTCGTACTTTTGGACAGTAATTGTTTCAAATACAGCATGACCCAGGGCTGCCTGGATTGAGTGGCATAGAGGATGGGTTTGAAACTGCTCTCGATTTTTTTCCCCCCCGTTTTCCATCTCCAGATTATTAAAAGTGTGATTTGTGTGGCTTTGCTCTCTTTTGTCTTAGCTGTCCTTTTGAAGGCCCATTCGGGTCCTAAGTGAGGCCAACAGGGGAGCGCTCAACGTGACTGAGCTAAAGTGAGTGTTGATGGAGGAGACATATGTGGTCCGGTTCCTTAGGGGACAAAAGTTACATCTTTTCGAAATGACAGATTGCAGTTTCTGTTCAGTCAAAAGGTGATAGCCAGTGCTGTGACACATGATCAAAATAGATCAGCCATCATTCCAACAAGTTGCTCTCGCACATCACATTACATTGAAATTAACATCAGAGCACGTCAACTGTGAACTTGTCCTCCTCAATGGCCATTTTGTGTCAAGTCAAGTCTCATCGATTAGATGCAGGGCCGAAAGCACCTAGACATTGAGACATTGACCTTGATATTCAGAAGAGTGGTCAAAAAGTGGGGGTTTTTATGGCTGATTCGAAAATTTTACATATGGTTTCCTCAATTTTGATCACATGGTGTAGGTTATAGCCATCTGAAGCATTTTATTGGTAATAGCCATCTCTCACAGTGTCTTTTTCCCCCCGACAGCAAGAACCCATCACACAAGGACATCAATGCGGCTCCAGGCACACCGAAGGTAAGATGGCCACCACCGTGGAGCCATTTTAAATCATTATGCTCACTGATAGGCTCAGCCACAATTAATGGCAATTAGAGCTCTGTTTCCTAGATAAAGATGTTAAAGGAGTCTTGTGTAACTACTGGATAAAATAGAGTGGCCGCAAAGTTCTGGCTTTATTTCCTGCAGTAATTTACTTACAGCTTACAACTTTTCTGACTGCTTATTCAAAAGACCTGGACATGGAAAATGATACCAATGTTTTTTAGTCTCATTGTCTTAAAAGGAGGAAGGCCAAGTGTATTTACTTAATTACATTTCCATCCACATCAATTGAATTATGTAGTGCAATCACCACAAGATTCCCTAGAGAGTTTTAATGCGCTATAAACAGTTGTATTTCATTTCCAGCAAGGATGTTAAATGGATAGTTCACCCACAAATTAAAATTCTGTCATCATTTACTCACTCTCATCTTGCCCGTTTTTTTGGGGGGGTCAATGGGGTCCATTGTTCTTTTGGACCAAAATAATTTAAACACTCTTCAAAATATCCACCAAAGAAAGAAAGTCATACAAGTAAGGGTGCATGAGTAAATGATGAAATAATTGTCATTTTTGGGTGAACTATCCCTTTAAGTAGGAATATGCCATAACTTTGAAGAAGTATAAATTACAGGATGATATAACATTGCCAATGGAGAGTATTGCGACACATCAGGCATTTCACATTCAGTTTACAGATTTTATGATGCCATGAACCTTTGCAAATACCAGAAATGCCAACCTCACATTCACTAAAGACATTCTATAGACGGTTTGATATATATATTTTTACTTTGTCCCCGAATAAATGCATATTTCTTGGTGAAGAAATGAGCAGTTCAACAAGAATGGTGATAATAAACGTACCATCTTCGAATGATTGTCCCTCGTTCCAGAGGGCAAACCCTTTGCTTTGGACCCACAGTTGGAGAGTATGGAAAAAGCATGGGAGCCAGAAGACATGGGAGCGGGTTAGAGAACAGGCCATGTGAGGCGTGACTGAGCATTCTATAGCGCACACTTAGTATTCCGTAGGAGTGTGTGGAAAATGAAGAGGCTAGCTGGGATGGTGGAGGGGGTCCATGCTTTTTTTTTAAAAGACGGTAAGCAGGCAGATCAGGCCCAGCTCAGGGATTAACCCCGGGCCGACTTGGCCCGTCTTCACACCTTTCTCAAGCAGCCATTGCCATAGCGACTCCCTGCCAGTCTGTGCGGCTCCTAATCCAATGGGGCGAAGGCCAACAGTGGTAGGCGGCACAGTTATATGCTAACATCTGCAGCACTGTTACTGCTGGTGCTACATGTCAGTGTGCAAATTATATAATGACTTTCAGGTATTTTACAGGAATTTGAGCTATTTAAAAGGAATTTAAACATCTTCTAAATGATTAGGTACAAATTTGATTGTAACTTGGTGCCACTAGCATAGTTAGCTGAACATTATAATTATAAAGTCTTTTGTGCTATATTTATTCAACGTAAATCTTTTAGCAAAAAAAAAATATGAACGGTACACTACCGTTTTTAGAAGAAATCGGTATAAATGTGGCATAAACACATTTATAATTTTACAAAAGATTCTTTTGAATGTTCTTTCCATCAAATAATCCTGAAAAAATCGAACACAATTTCTACAAAAATATTTAGCTTTTAACTGTTTTGTTTAATTAAATTATTAACTGTTTTGAACATGTTTCTTGAGCACCAAATCACCATGATTTATGAAGGATCATGACACTGAAGACTGAAGTAATGATGCTAAAAATGTCAGTATTTTTACTGTTTTTTGATCAAATAACTGTAGCCTTTGTGAGCATATAAGACTTTCAAAAACATTTTTTAAAACTCTTACCAAACCCAAACTTTTGAACAGTAGTGTATAACCTTTATTATTACATTACATTATATTTTGACAATTTTATTCATTATAACATTATTGCTTCAATTCAGATTACCTGCACTGAACTAGCCGTTCATGTGTTATTAATTTTCACTGGACAATGAATCAGTTAAACATCACATACGCTAGATACAGTAGACCCTTGTAAACACTTAGCACAAATGCTCTCTCTTTGGCACACTCCATATTCCCTGAGCTCCAAAGGTTTTGAGATCACAAATAAATTGTTTCCTGACCTTGCGATTCAAAAGCATAAGGAGCATGCATAATGTCTAATTTACTGTCCCCATAGAGAAAGGCTGCCATTTTTCACATATTAATATTAGATTACAGTTGTCAGCCACTAAAGCAGCTACACCTCCTCTCACTCTGATTAATCAGAGCAGATTGTAAATACAAATATTTTATAGCCGCCTCATAAAAGCTGGACGGAGATCAAGACTCTCGGGAAAGTACAGTATTTCCCTTTCCCCCTTTCCTCAGTCATTTGAAAAATTAAGTCAATTAGGTTTTCAAAAGGACAAGCCTGTTACGTCTCCGCACACGGCGGTACGTTTATAGGTGATCAAAGTGTACTGTCATGCCATCTGGTGTCCTGCTTTTTCTCTGTTTCTCTGTCGAAGCATCCATTACTCTAAACACTGATGTCCTGTCAACACACACAGTTTGAAGCCGAAATGGCAGTTAATGGTTATCTGTCAACATTTGTTCACATCAATCACATTGTTTCAACAGACCGGTTTTGGAGTTCTTGCGTGTATTTTTTATTCTTTTTTTACCAGCTATAGCACCATCAGTTCTGTGGATGACACGTTTGTCTAGCAGATGGCTGCTCACCTCTTTCTCTTGGTTTTTGTGTTTCTCTCCGTCTTGCTAGTCTCTCCTGTTGTCAGTGCACATCAAACGTGAGGGCGAGTCTCCAGTTGTGTCCCCGCTCTCCTCTGATGAAGCTCACCATTCTGACAGATACCAGGTGAGACTGCAAACCTCAGAAAGAGAGAGAGTCTGTCACATGTGCAGACTGACAGACTGTGCAGTTCTGACACTCCACACACACACACACACAGACCGCTGAAACCCTGTCTCGCTGTGTGGGAGTTTTAAATTGAATGAAATCTAGGCACCATGTCGCTAAAAGTTGGTGATTTACCCGAGATGTTACATTGTGAACCTTGATTTTTGTCAACAGGAAGCAAAGACATAAATAACCATTTCAAAAGTGTAGCATGGTAACTGGCAGAATTTTTACTGTATGTCTTGTTATTACATTACATTGTAGTAACTTGCTATTGGTTCAAAACTAATGGTTTTGAAGGACATCCCATATGAATTTATTTGGGCTTTACAGTTCAGTTGAACAATAACTGTATTTAACATAATAATTTTGGCACAAATGACAGCAACCATAAGGGAAACTAACACACATTTATGAATTAAAGTAAATTTCTCTTTGAAAATGAAAATATGTTAAAACATGTCAAATAACAGCAAAAAAAAAAGTATAGTCTATAGAATAATGTGTATATGTGAATCCAGTTTTTCTCCTCCACAATATCCTCCATCTTATCCCAGACTGGACCTGACTGCTGGACGTATTAATACAGGCTGAGATCTTTTCTGCTAATCTCCAGCCTCAGGTTTACTCAGGTTGTAATGTGTGTTCTGCTCTGATATGTAATCATCCATAGTTTAACCCTGGGCTAATCTACGCTGCCCCGAGCCCCGGATATCATCTCTGTGCTCCAGTGTCCTTGACATGTTTGTTTTCTTCCTGCTTTCCCCCTGGAGCTGTGGCTCTGTGGGACATTTTGCTCTGCGTCTCTATCTGTCCCTCAACCCTAAGTGAGAGAATTTCTCAATTAAAACAATATCTGGACAGATCTTTGCACATTAGCTATAAGAAGGCCCTCCTGCATGGTCCAGATAAGTCTTTCGAATGTGCCTCTAACATTACAAAACTAAAAGTAATTACTGATATGTAATTGTGAAAATATGATTGTCAAGAGGCTTAAAAAACATAATGACGCTTTAAAGGAAGGAGTTTTGTAGAACTTCTCATTAATGAAACTGCTCAAATTACTTCATGCTAATGATGCATTTTCACTAAAATTCATGATCTTCTTTTGTAACCTAATCTGTCTGGTGTGGACACAGGACAATTAACACAGAATATCATCATAAAATAGACTGACTTTCAACAGCAATGCCTGAATGACCTTCTGCCTACAGTATATACATTATGCTGTACATGAGCCGAATGTTAGGGCAGTTTGAACCTGTTACCAATACCCACGTGTGGCCTGCTGTGGTCAGCAGAATGCTAATTCTGTAATGGGGCTTACAGATGATGACTGGGTGATGTTAATGAGGTCCTAAATGGACCTGTGCTTATATTAAAGTTATTCTAAAAAAATGGAAAATGCATTTAAATATCAAATAATCAATGAGTGCTTTTTGAAAGGTTCAAATGTTAGCACTTACTTTAAGAATATTGTCAAACTTAAAAAGAACATGTATTAGGCTATACTTGAATTGTTTTGTTTTGTTTTCAGAATTTCTCTTCAATGTCTTTTTCTAACACAAAATACCATAAGGAATAGCCTCAATCACAGTCACACAAGTTTCATATCTTACAAGAAAATTACAATTAGAAATACAATGCTCAAAAGAGAAAAGGTTATTTAAATAATTAATCTCACAATCATGTAATTTCTCAAAAAATGCCTTTTTTTTATTAAAGTGATTGCGGGTTAGATTTCAAGCCAGGAGAGTTTGTTGAGACCTAAATGAACAGCACAGATCATATAAATTATGTGTCATTTAAATACTGCTGCGGCCCAGTGGCGAAAGACGGAACTGCACCAGTCGCAACTTTTGACTCTGACGTGACGGTCACATGACCGGTAGCAGTATGGCGGCGATGGCGCGCTGAAACGAACTGCACTAGTGAGCCTAACATTTTCAATCCGTATTCATCCTTCGTAAATTCATTATTGAGTATCTTATCGGCGTTTTGAAGAAGAGTTATCCAGGCTTCATGCTTTAGTTGGCCAAATGAGTTTGGGGGGTTGTGGCGTTTGCCATGGAAGAGGAGTTGCAGAGCAATTGCAAGAGAGAAGTAGGTTTTGTTTACATCAAGACATCAGAGATGTGCTGCAGAATCCAGGGCAATCTAGTTATACGCGGATCATTAAAGTCCTCATAAATAAATGATAAATACACTTAAATGAATGACAGATTTTTCCCTGTTCTCTTTTTTCACCTGCAGACATTTTTACGAGTGCGAGCTAACAGGCAAACCCGATTGAATGGTATGTATATTTTCACCCTGCAACAAGAGAATTTTGACTGTTTCTGTGTACTATGACTATTTATCTGTTGACATATGCTTTTAAAAACGTAGTTATCATCCATTTAATGTTTTAATACTTATTATCAGTAGAAATGTCGGTTAATATATGGAAAACTTTCCTTTACCCAGCAGTCTCTTCTTTGATGTTTTATTATTATTATATATTATTATTACTATTATTGATTTATAATTATTATTATTTTGGCATCAATGGAAAGTTGCAATATTAAGTCAACAACATTAAACTTCAATATTTAAATTGAGTTTAATTAACAGTGCAGCATTTACTTCTAGAGTCTGATTACATGCAGTAATATTTGATGAAAATAATAGTCTTATTTGTTTAATTTAATATTTGAAGATTAGTCTTGTCATCATTTAAAACAAGAAGTATGATTAATCAATGTGTGTAACAAAACGCCGTTAAAGGTCAAAATCAGCTCATTATAAATACCTAACAACACAAGAAAATTTATTAGTATTTTGTTTAGACTGTTTATAACCTTTTCCTGATAAAATGATAGGGTTTGAAGCATTTACATGACATTCTGCTCAGTGCGCATCACATGAAAACACTACATGCTCTGAAGACTCATCTTGCGGTTATAAACTGATCACAGTGAGTCTAGTAATTTTCTATGGTTACCTGAACCCCCAAAAGCATAGTCATTAGTCTGTGGGTGTGATGGATGTGCTGCACCCGTGAGGAGGGTTGGTGTGAGCTGGGAGCTCTCTGACCTGAGGCCAGTTGTTATTCTGGGTGTCAGTAACCGTCTGGCACGAATAAGGCACTCCTCACCTCTCAGGGTACATTAGCCAAACGCTCATCAGCACTGGTGTCTGTTATGTGGCCTTGCCAGAAGCTTGACATCCATGTCAACCTCAGCATCCATGCCATATAGACGATTGAGTGATTTCTACAAGCCTAATCTGTTCTACACTACATTTCGTGAATGTTTGTTTTTCACAATCTAATATGTCAGCCAATTTTAAAAGCACTTGTTTAGTGATGGTCATATTCCTTATATTCACTGTTAAGCCAAGCTTCGAAGATTTAAAACGACACCTACTTTGTGTTGGTTAAGCAGGTGGTTAAGTAATATTAGTAGCACCCCCCCCCCCCCATTTAAGAGGTTAACGATTAATTGATCCTTCATTTAACAATGATCGATTATAGAAATTTATATAAATTGACAACTAGTTAGTATAGTTTGTAGTCAGTTGTGGCCACCTGTATTTGCACTTCCCTTGAGTGTAGCGCCTGCCCAAGCAGAGAATCTCCTTAACTCTTGGTTTTTTCATGTGTCAACAGTCGATGACCTCTGCTGGTGCAGGCGCTACGCCAAGGAAAGTTTCAAAAGCCCCCCAATCCCAGTGCCCAGAGGAGTGCCCCTAGCCCCTTGCTGCCTGCGGCATGGTAAGACCCCCTCCCCCTTTATTGCAGCCGCAGGCACCGTAAGGGTAAATGGGGCTGCCTTTGTTTAAACCTGATCCCGTATTAATGTATATCACCTCTCATCTGAGACACTGTGATTTCAGAGTGAGGGGCCGGCTGGAAAAACTCCTGCCGTGCCTAATTAATCTGCCTTTTTCCTTGCTATTTAATGACGCCCGTCTCCCCCACATTACCGTCAACGTGGCCGGTGCTTCTCTCTCTTCTCCCTCTCCTGGAGGTAATGGCAGAAGCTCTCGCCTCTCCTCCTCCAGTCCCCCTCGGCCCCATTCGCAATCACAGCCACCTAAAAATTAATGTCCCCACACGCCATTTGCAGTTAAGAAAAAGCGACAGAGACTTACGGCGCAATAGGCGCTGTTCTGCTGTGTTAAATTTCTAATTATGTGCTCGGGGAGGGGAGGGGAGGGGGTAGAGCGAGACACCCAGAGAGATCCAAGCCCTGGCCGTTTCGTGCTCATCACCGATGTAACCAGGAGGAATTGGTATCTGGGTGCAAAGGTCTAATGGACAGAGTTCACCTCTGAGCCCTCTCACGTCACTGTCGTGTTTTGCGACCCATCTTTCTTCCCTCAGTAAAATCTGTGTCTAGAGATGCCTACTAGCCTTGAGCTAAGTCTGTAAAGGATCCTGATCTGTGTGGGCTTAATGCTGCTAGCTCCTTTTGAATGCTCTTTTTTTTTTTCTTTTCTTTTTTTCCCGTCTTGACTCTGTGTATTCAGTGATGTCCTTGGTCAGCCACATTAGCTGTTGTCGTTCCCAGGTTTTAATGTAAAGAAATCTATAAATTTAGTCAAATAAAATACAAATATATAGTAATTTCAATTAAATATATATTAATTTAATATTTAATTAAACATATTATGTAAATACATCAGTATAAAACCCAAAAATTGAATTTAAGTAAAACATTTCTTTTTGGATTTTTGTAGTATTCGTGTTTATTTTATCATCACCTTTTCCACAGCTCCGTGCCAATATGGATTATTTTTGTGGTATTTATTATGTTCACTTTGCTCCATTGATTTATCACATAGTGTCTCTCTCTTCTCTTGTGCTGCAGCCCGGATTGGAAAGATGAAGCGCCGGAAGCCCGAGGATGGACAGGTATGTCCACTGTGCAGCGCCCCGCTGGCAGGGACAGAGGAGGAAATGAGTAGGCATGTGGAACAATGTCTGTTCAAGGTAGCTTCATAAATCCAGTGATCTGGGCCTCCAACCTCCTCTAGAAGCTTTGGCCTTTCTGCCCTCACCTTTCCCTGGACAACAGCATCTGACAAAACACATGCACATGATCAATTCGTTTCTTATGACTACTATCATGTTGTACTATCATGTTGTACTACTACATGGATGTCCAGGGAAGAGTTGAAGGATTAGCTTTTTCCTGAAGTGTTCCTCCTCCTCCTCTTTCTCTTCCGCCACTTAGCAGATTTAGTTGGCAGTTTCGGCGTCCTGAACCTACTTTAGAGATATTCTACATTATTGTCCTTAGGCTTTGAGTTTATAAAGCGGCTCAATGGAAACTGTTGTTCACACAGGCTTCCCTTTTTAGCCATTTTAGTGGTTCAGGATGCAGCACTCGCCCTTTATATTATATAGCAGGTTCCTCTTAACCCATCTAATCCAGTAGTTCTTATGATACTAATGTACTCTTGGTGGTTGGATTCGGGTGTTCTGTTGCATGTGGTTTGATAGCTCCTAAAATTAGACATCATTAGAAGTTAGTGGATTTGAAAGCGCTACTTTGATTTCCTCTGATGTAGTCACACTTTGTGGTTTTGTCTTTTTATATTGAGTGGACCGATTGAAGTGTGTTGGTACATTTTTGATAAGTGGTTTTGTTCTCTCAGAGGGAAGGCGCAACAGAAGAGGATTCTGCGGATGTTGAAGGAGAGAATGGAACACGGTTTGAGGAGTACGAGTGGTGCGGACAGAAGAGGGTCCGAGCTACTACATTATTGGAGGGTGGTTTCAGAGGTAAGCATTTTTTGGCTTTTTAATGTTTTTGAAAGTAGTCTCTTATGCTATAGTAGAGATGGTAATATTGTGAAATATTTAAATTTAAAAAAATATTAATTTTATAATAAATCATTGTAATATGCTGATTTGGTGCTTAAGAAACATTTCTTATTTATTTTAATTGTGAAAACAGCTTAATATTTCAGGGCTGTACACTAATTTTTCTGAACAATCATTGGCGCTACAGATGTTGAAAGTTATGTAGCACAGGACAATTACATCACTAGTATAAAATGCCTGTTACCATTTATGAAAACAACCATAAATAGTGCTGTTCATCATGCATTCTATGTATATATGCTAATTATGTTATTAATCACATAAATAGCATTTAGGAGTGGGTGATGTGACCAAAATATTTTGATATATATATATATATATTTGATATGTATATATATATTTTATATATATATATATATATTGACGGGCCGTGCATTTCACACCTAGGCCTTCAATGAATTAATAACTTTTAATTGCATGGCAGCGCACAGACTCTCTATAATTGTTGTGAAATTGCTGTTTTTATTTTGCACCGGCAGTTACAGGGTAATGCTTTGAGTTCGGAAAAGGCTGGGTAGAGAGAAACGAGCGAGTGAGTTCGGCGTGTGCGTTAGTGTACACTACAGTGGTTCTTGGGTTCCGATTATAAGTTCAGAAACGGAGGGTTACAATAGTCCCTTGTCAGACGTTGCAATAGTTTGAATGTTTGAAAAAAAACATTAGATCATAAATTTACAAGAAAAATTAAGAAGAAAATCCTATTCACCATGGAAAAAACGGGGGCAAAAAAAGCATTATACTCACCAAAACTACTGATTATGTTTTTCACAAAATCCATCCTAATAAGGGATTTTTTCCAGTAGTATTAAACCTGCTGGGGGTCGAGGAGGGAAAGAAACATTAATTTGTGGGTCGAAAAACTATTAAATCTACAGGAATGTATTTTAGTTTATGCAGTTCGCTACAGATGCGGTTAGCTAGCTCAACCTCTGACTACCAGTAATAGTACGCTCTGACCACCCAATCAATGGACGTGAAAATGTCGACGTTATTGTACGCCTGCTAGATGGCCCCGGTGCAGTCAAATCGAAATCTGATTGGCTGATTAAATCTGACTGATTATCTGATTGGTTAAACCAACGGTTTCATTTTCATTCATTTTAAGATACAGGCGCCCGCACTGTCGATTCTGAAGGCCTCAAGGCAGATTTATTTTACCCTGGCAACACATGATGGCTGAAATATAATTGGATAAAAGCGCTAAAAGAAATATACAGGTCCTTCTCAAAAAATTAGCATATTGTGATAAAGTTCATTATTTTCCATAATGTAATGATACAAATTAAACTTTCATATATTTTAGATTCATTGCACACCAACTGAAATATTTCAGGTCTTTTATTGTTTTAATACTGATGATTTTGGCATACAGCTCATGAAAACCCAAAATTCCTGTCTCAAAAAATTTGCATATCATGAAAAGGGTCTCAAAACAAGCTATTAACCTAATCATCTGAATCAACTAATTAATTCTAAACACCTGCAAAAGATTCCTGAGGCTTTTAAAAACTCCCAGCCTGTTTCATTACTCAAAACCGCAATCATGGGTAAGACTGCCGACCTGACTGCTGTCCAGAAGGCCATCATTGACACCCTCAAGCAAGAGGGTAAGACACAGAAAGAAATTTCTGAACAAATAGGCTGTTCCCAGAGTGCTGTATCAAGGCACCTCAGTGGGAAGTCTGTGGGAAGGAAAAGGTGTGGCAAAAAACGCTGCACAACGAGAAGAGGTGACCGGACCCTGAGGAAGATTGTGGAGAAGGACCGATTCCAGACCTTGGGGGACCTGCGGAAGCAGTGGACTGAGTCTGGAGTAGAAACATCCAGAGCCACCGTGCACAGGCGTGTGCAGGAAATGGGCTACAGGTGCCGCATTCCCCAGGTCAAGCCACTTTTGAACCAGAAACAGCGGCAGAAGCGCCTGACCTGGGCTACAGAGAAGCAGCACTGGACTGTTGCTCAGTTTTGCATGTCATTCGGAAATCAAGGTGCCAGAGTCTGGAGGAAGACTGGGGAGAAGGAAATGCCAAAATGCCTGAAGTCCAGTGTCAAGTACCCACAGTCAGTGATGGTCTGGGGTGCCATGTCAGCTGCTGGTGTTGGTCCACTGTGTTTTATCAAGGGCAGGGTCAATGCAGCTAGCTATCAGGAGATTTTGGAGCACTTCATGCTTCCATCTGCTGAAAAGCTTTATGGAGATGAAGATTTCATTTTTCAGCACGACCTGGTACCTGCTCACAGTGCCAAAACCACTGGTAAATGGTTTACTGACCATGGTATTACTGTGCTCAATTGGCCTGCCAACTCTCCTGACCTGAACCCCATAGAGAATCTGTGGGATATTGTGAAGAGAAAGTTGAGAGACGCAAGACCCAACACTCTGGATGAGCTTAAGGCCGCTATCGAAGCATCCTGGGCCTCCATAACACCTCAGCAGTGCCACAGGCTGATTGCCTCCATGCCATGCCGCATTGAAGCAGTCATTTCTGCAAAAGGATTCCAGACCAAGTATTGAGTGCATAACTGAACATAATTATTTGAAGGTTGATTTTTTTTTTTTTGTATTAAAAACACTTATTTTATTGGTTGGATGAAATATGCTAATTTTTTGAGACAGGAATTTGGGGTTTTCATGAGCTGTATGCCAAAATCATCAGTATTAAAACAATAAAAGACCTGAAATATTTCAGTTGGTGTGCAATGAATCTAAAATATATGATAGTTTAATTTTTATCATTACATTATGGAAAATAATGAACTTTATCACAATATGCCAATTTTTTGAGAAGGACCTGTACAATACTGGACGCAGCGCAACCAAGAGAAAAGCTGTGAGATTAAGAGAATGGACTTTTGGGAATAATTTAATAGTCATTCATGGAAAAAATATATTAAAGTGCTTCTGTCAGTGATTCTGATAATGTTTAGGCCAGCAGAGAAGGCCTTGCTGGCCCTGACGGCCCACCACTGATATATATACATATGCATACACATACATAAGGTTGTCAAATAGCTGTCAAAGATCCCTACAACCTTTAAACTGTTTAATGAGGGTACATTCATTTCATTCTCAATGTACCCCAAGATCAACCTTTTCAAGTGTGTTCATTTATAGGCTAGGCAGCTGTAGTCCAGACAAGGTGAGTTCTGCCGGGCCCTTCTCGGCCTTTACGGAGTCAAAGGAAAACACATTTAGCTGTGCAATTGACCCGACTCACCCAGTACAGAGATGTGTGTGAGAAAAATGGGCTGCTGACCCCTGGGCTTCCCCCGCTGCAGGAATGCAATTATAGCTCCCAACCTAACTTTGCTCACCTGGGACGTTCTCTATCACATACACACTCGCTCCCTAAGACCCTTTTAGATGTGCTGCCACACTCATTGAAAGACTTTCCAGGGAATTCTAGTTGGTTCATAAATAATTTACCTCCTCAGATTATTTTTACACTTGGGAGGAAGTGTCAGTCATTCCTCCATACTTCATATTTTTATCTTAGAACTTTCTCAATGTTGGATCAGTTATTTTGAAAGGGGTTTATTTCTTCGGTTAAGTTTGTGGAGTTGGCACTTTAGAGAAAGTGCTATGTGAATGCCTATCAAAAACGTCTCTGTTTCCCCCCTCACTGTCCTTTTCATATTTAGAAAAGGAGTTGGTTTCCTCCCTCAGTGGTCTTTTGTAAACTTCTGCACTCTTAAATGGAAAGGCTGTTCGATCCCAAGCAAAGAACAGATTGCAAAGCTGTGTAGATTAAGAAAAGAAACGGAGTTGTTCCTCTAACGCCCGGCTAGACAGACGGTGGCCCAGATCAATTCTGCATGTATCTGTACAGAAGCTCTTCAGCCCTTTATCTTCAGCACAGGCACTGGTTGTAATGGCGATAGAGGGGGGACCTGGTGAGAAGTGACTCGGTGGCCCAGGGGCCACTTGAAAGCTCCCCACAGGATACTCAGAAGGTGGATTTTGCCTTGAAAGCTCAGCTGAAGTCCTCAAGCATTCAATCGCCCTGCATTGCAGAATCCCTCCAGCCCAGGGGGAGCTAGACTGAGGGGGGTGGGGGTCTTGAAAGGGGTCTTCAATGGGATAAGAGGGCTATCGTCTCTGAAGCACCAGCCCCTCTCCCTCTTTGAGGACCTAGGAAAAAAGCAGAGAGGAAATGCTTTAAACCGAACAAAAAGAGTATGATAAGGGAAAAGAGAGACCAAGAGGAAGGGAGAAATCGAAGAGGATCAGTTTGTGGTGGAGGCCCGTAAGGCCTCCTGTGTCCGTGGCTTAGTAGGGCTGTTGTGCTGATGAAGAGATAGCGATGGCAGTCACAGGCAGAGATGGAAGAGATTTGGTGCAGTCAGGAAAGAAGAACAGAGGCCCGTCGCTCGTCTTTGTAAAGAACCTTGAGGGATGGCTACTTTGAGCCCCCTCCCTGGCAGGCATACATGGTAAATGCCATCCTGATTGAATGAACTCTGACCTGTGACACATACTGCGAAAGGCTGATAGATGTCATGGCAACGTGGTGGAGGAGAGGCCATGTTCATGTCCTTATTCTGTGGTATCTCTGCGTCCCCTTTCTTAGCCACGACATGAGACCTGTCTCGAGTGACATATGTAGATTAGCACTTAACAATCATGGCATATGTAAATCAGCTTGTAAAATGTGACCCAACAAGGAAAAACGTGTTTTATGCATGTGACGACTTAGCATTTAAAGGGATACAGGGACTTTAAATGTGACGCATTGCAAATGGACATTATCTTGCGAAGTATTGCAGAGGAACAGTTTTCTTATTCATCCAGTGTATGTCGTGAAGAAGAAGAGTAAGCTTACGTCCCATGCGCTGCTGGGCAAAGAGGCAGTTCGATGGTGTGCATAATTTGACTGAGAGGCAGTTAGAGTGGCACTGACCTTTTCGGCACAGATTAGATTGCCTGCCAAGACCGTTTAACTGTAGCCCCAGCTTTCACAGTCAGACACACTTACAACACTGCTTGGGTAGTTATACACCATTCAGGTTGCTGTTTTAAAGTTGTATTTGGCTGAGAAGGTGTGCCCTGCTTTTTTCAGTCTGGCTGGGTTTCGTCAGTGTCGGCACCAAAGTGGACGTTCTTCCTGTCCGTGCTGAATCAATGCTACAAGACATCCTTCCTGCCCTGTTTCTAGTGAAGCATTAGCCAGGATCCTTAGGCTGATCAATTGATTAAATTAACAGTGATTTATTTTTTTTCTCTTTTGGCTGCTTATGGCCATATCTTGCTCTGTTGTGACCACTAATGGTGGGCAGGCCAATGTTTATTAGTTTTTTTCTCTATCCTGTTTGGCTTTCTTTGCAGCTTGTCAACAATGTACTAATAAAATGTTCACCATTATTTACAGATTATGATCTTTAATTTTTGTCTGACTGTGCTTTTTACCCAACTTCAGAGGGGTGGGAGGGTTATCTTTAGAACACTGAAACTATTTCCAGGCTAGAATTAGGCATGTCGATCACAGGATATAGTTCATGTTTTAATGTGGTCGCACATATTCCTCTTTCACTTCAGTGAAACAATTTATTAAAGCTTACCCTTACCGTAATACTATAAAACATGCACTAGGCTACACTACTGATTAGTAAGATTTGTTTTTTAAATTAATACTTTTGAGTAAAGATGCATTAAATGTATCAAAAGTGACAGTAAAGACTATAATAATATAATATAGTATTTTATTTATATATATATATATATATATATATATATATATATATATATATATATATATATATATATATATATATATATATATAATAAAAAGATTTTCAAATAAATTGTTATTTTGATCTTTCTATTTATCAAATAATCCCAAAAAATGTTTCATGGTTTCCAAAAAACTTTTTCAGCATTGATAATAAAAAATCTTTCTTTGACACCAAATCAGTATCTTAGAATGATTTCTGAAGGATCGTGTGACTGAAGACTGGAGTAATGGCTGCTGAAAGTTTAGCTTTGCTGAATGCTAAAACGGTTACATTGTAACAATATTTCACAATATTACTGTTTTCACTGTATTTTTTTTTTTATCAAATAAATGCAGCCTTGGTCACCTTAAGGGGCTTCTTTCAAAAATCCTACTGACCCAAAACTTTTGAATGGTAGTATTATGTTTAGTATTACATTTACAATGTTTCTCAATAATTTAATTAATTCTAGTGTGTTATCAAAGGACAGACAGTCTTACAAGTGCAAGTTAAATGAATAGACACTCATGTTTAGTTTAAGTTATTGTTGATAGTAATGTACATGTACGTTACATGTACAGTAATATTCAACTGTCCGTGGTAACGTACAATCAGAACCCTGATTCTATGTGCGACCAGCTTGGATTTATGTAGCTCAGCTATTGTTCGCATATGCCTCTGCAGTCACAGGGACCAAATAAAACTTAAAAGGTCCCTTTTATTTGATCACTAAAAACCATCGGCACATTGTAAAAAGGGGCAAGCATTTGTGATGCATTTTATCCCTACTCTGCCTCTTTTGGATCCCTTTACGGAGAGGAGGAGAGACCGATCACGGCCACCACATCCACTTTCAGTCCTCCTCTTCTTCATCAGTGTCTTACACTCTCCCTGAAGGTTGTAGTTATCCACTCCACACTGTGCAGTAGTCATCATGTGTCGTAGCACTTTGCGGAATGAGAGGAAGCACCGTTCATCACTTCCATTTCCTACCGTAGCTTCTCATCCGTGACATACCCTGTTCTCCAGCGGTGCCCTGACATCCTTCCATCAGCCGCTGAGGGGCCTGGCCCGCTCCAGCCTTTCTCGGCTCAATCAGACTCTGGGTCTCTGCGGGCTGCTCCCACCCTTCAGGCTGCTGCCGATCCAAACTATCCCTAACCAGAACTGAAGGACCCAGTCAGCCGGCAGCAGGAGTTTGTCTGTGCGCTCATCACTGGATTTATAGAAGTGCCACTCAGACTGCACCCCCCAGGGCTCAGGACCCACACCCTGACAGGCACCTGACACAACTCCCATTCAGGCTGTCTCTGATGCCTCCATCTGGGCCCAAAGCACCAGGTTCCTGGGTTGTCTGCTGTAATCTGGTCCTGCTAATAATTAGAACAGGCCTTCTTAATTGGTGTTTTTCTGGCATGACAAAACTGTCCTGGATGGGGTCAGTTACAGATGGAGATGGTGCTAGTGACAGGAGATGTATTGTAACATAATGAATATGACATAATTTAAACCTAAATTCCATTTACTGAATACTATTATTCCTCTCCTCCCTCTTTTAGGAACAGGCTTTGCCATGTGTAGCACAAAGGAGAGCCATGACAGCGATGCAGACCTGGATGTAGATGGAGATGACACACTGGAGTACGGCAAAGCCCAGTATCCTTGTTCATTCACCAGGAGACGTCTTGCTCTTCAGTGGTGGTGTAGTGTGCACAGAAAAAGTAACTGAAATTAGATGCAGTTCTTCCTTAATTCAAGGTTTCAGGTATACTGAGGCAGACATCATTCCTTGCTCTGGAGAGGACCAGGGAGAGGCTAAAGAACGTGAGGCACTGCGTGGAGCCGTTTTGAAGTATGCTAGCCTTCACTGAGATGATTTCATCACAGACTTTAAAATGACAAATAATAAATATATGTTTGGCCCTTACCATAAAGTTCTGTTTCTCTTCTGTAGTGGTGGTGTGCCGTCCAATAGAATAACACCTGAGTTCTCCAAATGGGCCAGTGATGGTGAGTTGGCCTTTTTTTATGGTCTACTTTTCTTTTTCTCCACAGTTGCAAAGCCTAGAGATATTGGACAATTTGGCATTTTCAGGTCTGGAAAAGTCAAGGAAATTAATATGATCTTAAAGTGTCTCTTATATATACAGTGTGTATATATGTATATCTGTGTGTGTGTGTGTGTGTATATATATATATATATATATATATATATATATATATATATCAGATTTAGCATTTTAAATCAGTTAAATGTAAATTGTAATGATTGTAATGATTTTTTATCAAATAAATGTTGAGCATAAGAAACTGCTTTCAAAAACATTAAAAAAACGGTAAGAATAAGCATTTTTCTAGTTGTGCTCTAAAATATTTAATCCACTGGAAATTGCTGTTTAAGTTCAGTCTCTATAAATGATTATTTAAAAAATCTTAACTAAACAAGATGTATAGGAACCTTTTTTGTCTATATAATCAAGTTGGATTGATATAGAATGAAATTTTGCTTTTGTTGGCCCTTACTCATTATATATGCTCTGTTTGTCTCTATTTTTTCCAGAAATGCCGTCGACCAGTAATGGTGAGAGCAGCAAACAGGAGCCTAGTTCTTCATCTTCGTCCTCCACACCAAGGACCTGTAAAAACAGTGAGATCGAGAAGTGAGTACAAACACACACCTGTCCGCAGTGGCAGTGTGTTTTCTGGTGTATTGGGGTGAGATTAGTTTGTGTAGGGACTGCAAGATCATAAATGATGCATTTAGTGTGCTCATCTCTCTGGAGCATGCTTGATCACAGGGAGTGGTCCAGAGTATTGATCCCAGGCAGCTGAGCCTTGTCTGGCCCTGACTCGCCGCACAGCCCGCGAATGCTAATATCCCCTTAGCCATTTCCATACTTCAGATTTACGCTGCAGGAATTGTGCAATATTTATCTCTTATTGCAAGAAGTGAAAGGAAGTTTTTACCTTTATGGAGGGATTTTTTTCCCCCCTAAACTTATTAAATGTGTCAAATTCAAATATCATATTCTTAAATTAAAGGTGCGCTAAGCGATGTCACACGTTTTTTAGGCCAAATCATTTTGTCACATACAGCAGACATCTCCTCACTATCCGCTAGCTGCCTGTCCCCTGAACACACTGTAAAAAAACGCGGTCTCTGCAGACACCCCAGGCTCCATAAACGGCAACAAAAACAAACTGGGCTAACCCGCACCATAGGGCTGGGTAAAAATATCGATTCATCAATGCATTGCAATTATTTGTTTCTCAATTCAGTATCGATTCATCAAATCCTATGAATCGATTCAGCCCACCGGCCAGTGGCGGCGCTGTGGGCAACACTCTAGTGAGAGCATTCAACGTTGTACAAGACGCTTTACCAAAAAAGCAAGATCGCGGACAGCAGCTGCACTCCGTTCAAGCCTGCACCACCAACCAGGGACATCGTTAGGCCTATTTTAGGGGGGCTGAAACTACCCAAAAATGTTCCTAAGCCCCCCTAAATGATAATAAGAGCAACAATAAGTCTCCGGGAGTCTCCAGCATATTGATAGCTGCTCCCTGATGTCCGCAAATTAGTTCAAATCTCCCGGAATCTAGAGCTCACAAGCTCCAAACCGCGTAGCGCGCGCACAGCAGAGAGGGAGAGAGCGAGAGTCCTTGCGTGTGTGTGCAAATGTGCGAGCGTGTGCCTCACAAAGCGCTTTTTTTTTTTTTTTTTTTATGAGTATGCACATTTTGTGCTTCTGTTTACATTCATTTTATAACTTGAATGTATAGGAAGAAATAAATATACTTTATACTACTTACAGTTCAGGGCCGCAGATGGCACTAGGGACGGGGGGGACATGACCCCCCCCCCCAGATTCATAGTGACCCGATCCGTCCCCCGCCCTCACTATCCCTACGAAAGGTGACAAAAATCGGTAAAACAGAGGATTAACCAGTGTTTTCGCTATGTACATTAGCCAAAGTAGTGTCCCGGCCCGCCGTTGCTTCAGAATCGGGTCGGGGCAGACGCAGGCTGACACACAATAATAATCTACACCGGTCACCATTACTTTGTTTGTACCCACGTTCTCACTACACGCTGTTCTGTTGTCAATAAACACACGATGCCATCATACCACCGACGTTTACTCTCTCTGTGTGTGTGCTACGACTCCTGAGTGACGTCGCCGGGGTCCTATGAGGAGCTGGTAGCTGCCTCAATCGTGCCTGTGGGGGCAGACCGGTAACCATAGTGATCATATACCATCTATGACGGAGCTGAGTCGGTGATTTTCTGAACTGAAAAAAATCGACTGTATAAATGCCACATAAAGGCAATGAAGAGACAAAAAACAATCACCTCGTTTTTTCAAAAACCAAACAATGTAAGTATCCTATGCCTGTTGACTTTCCCAGATGTGGCAGATTAGATTTGTTAAGGGGAATAGCTAGTCTGACAATAATGGCAAGAAGGCTTTTGCACTTAGTAAACACAGCAAAATGTGGAGACCATAACTATACATTTAGGTGAGTGGACAGAGGCAAATAATGAATGAACACCAAAAGAATGGTTGGATAAATCAAACAATTTATCGTCGTCATGAAATAATGTTTTATCTTATCATTTAACCCATTGTACTGTATAAATTGACTGAGGTATGTTCACTGTCGTGTAAGCCACTATAAAAATAATTATAAGTAAATTTGTGTGGTGCAAGGTTTATGCAAACAACAAATAAAGGCCTACATAAACTTTTGACATCCTCTTATAGCAGGAAATCATGTTTTTTTTTTTATTGTATGGACTGGAGCAACGGAGGATATAGATTCTTAAATTATGGGCTATGAAAAACATTTCTTAATATGTCATACATCATTTGAAAGATATTTATAATCTAGAAATTGCAACAAACTTGTAATTAACACTTAAATTTAAAATTGAGTTATTCTTAGACATTTTTGAAATAGTTTTAGCCATTAATTCTCAGGAATATGTTGTATTTCACATTGTTGTGAAATTCTATAGAGGTATAGAGGGTTAAAGGGACACCAGGCAGGAATCCCGTTTTTGTCAAACAGCGACCCCTAGAGTCGCTGTGGAGTACTTGTATTTAACGTTACTGTCGTAAATTTCTTTTGCCAAGTGTGTCAGAGGTTCTGGGTTCTAATCCGTACTAGTAGTATAGTTTATTTTCCTCATCAAAACCGATTGTTTATTAGTGGTTGTATTTCAAGCAGGGACACGTTTTTTGTGCATTAGGTTTTGTGATTTCACCGTAACAAATATAGAGTCTCTCCTCAACGGATTGAGGCGCGCGTTTGTGTGAAGACTGTGCGCGTCACAACAGAACACTCTATCCGCGCCACTGATCGCAGCGGCAAAAAGCACTTTGGTCACTTGATTTCAAAAACAACACATTTCAGATCGCCTCTTATTTAACAAACGAACGAAATGAATGCTCTACTAGAATTACCTGGAGATGTTTTATTTGTTTGTATGGGTAACTTACATCCGTGCCGCGAGATGTTTCAATGGGGACATATAACACCCGCAAATTACGCTCGTGTCTGACTCCTCGCTCGGTCAGTCTGCCGTTTCCTCTTTCTCTGTTCCTCCGACAATGCTTTCGGCATCTTATATGCCGGCTCAGCCATGACGATAGTGTGACAAACTCGATCCCTCTCTACCTTCCTGGATGGGGGCGTGTATGTGTGCAGTGCCGTAAAGGAATATGTTACATCGCGAGAGCTGATATCACGCGATACTTCCTGAGGCTGAGGCCGGCGGCCCGCCGCAGCAAAGTTGCAAGTGAGATTTTTCCGCTCACAGGCACCAGGGGGGTGCGAGAAGGCCACCATTCAACCCGAAAGAAGTCATATAACCATTTCAATAACTCTGAAGCTGTTCAGTTAAGCTAAAAAAACTGCATAGAATCCCTTTAACTTCAATGATAATATTTTAAACGTTGTCCTCCTGGCCTGCAGGCAATTTCTGATGACAGTAAGCAGGCAGGCCCTAGTCCGGAGGTCTTCAATCCTGCTCCTGGAGGGCCACAGCTGCAGAGTTTAGTTTCAACCTGCTTCAGCACACCTGCCTTTGTATATTCAAGCGATCCTGATGAGCTGTGTGTTTCAGGTGTGTTTGATTAGGGTTGGAACTCTGTAGGACAGTGGCCCTCCAGGAGGAGGATTGAAGACCTTTGCCCTAGTCAGTCAAGTGAGGATCTGCAGGAGGGCAGCCACAAAAAATACTTTGCTGAAGACATGAAGTTTTGGTGGGTGATTGGCATACTAGTCAAATAACAGTCTGATCATGCATTGCTAGTGGTGATCAGGTAGGCCTTTGTTTACCTTTGTTCATTGTTGTTTATCCATGATTTCAAATAAGAACCCCCCAATGGCTTTTTAGTGCAAATCATTAGCCCAAATTACGCAAAGTAACTACTTGAGCACTAGTTAAAGCCCAAATTAAGCAAAATAACAAATTGAGTTTAAATCATTTGCTGACAGCTTGGTCCCCCCCAGTTAAAAAATCCTATCTGCGCCACTTACAGTTACATGCACTTTAGAGCTGTTAATAAAGCACCTGTTTGTTACAGCAGGGCTCGACATAAGCAATGGCCCGATGGCCCGGGGCCAGTAAAAGAGTATGTCGGGCTAGTTGATTGGCCAGTCACTGGCCCGCGCGGGCCAGTGAATGGCCATCAGCAAAACAAACAGCAAACGTCATACACGGTGGCGCGAATGTCTATGTGTCTATGTTACTTCAGGTTATTCATAACGTGTTAAAATGTCAAAGAACTAAGGACATTCCTAGTATGGCTGGTATATCGAGTTTGTACAATAGGTTATATCGATGTTTTTTTAACAATATGGAATGAGGCAATACCGTTTATATATCAATACAGTAGTTTGATACGAGCACATCTGAAAAATAATAACGTTACGCAGTGTCGAGC
This sequence comes from Gila orcuttii, assembly GCA_026230005.1. Taxonomy (NCBI): domain Eukaryota; kingdom Metazoa; phylum Chordata; class Actinopteri; order Cypriniformes; family Leuciscidae; genus Gila; species Gila orcuttii. The sequence goes on along the minus strand of JAPDVR010000008.1, from coordinate 19,711,420 downwards.
TCCTGCAGTGAAAGAACATTAAAAGTAGTTAAAAGCAGCAGATACTCTGACAGATACTGTTGCTGACTGACAGATAAATACTGCCGCTGTTTAATGTGTTTGAGACGTGGTGCTTTCCTCAGTGCTTAACTTACATTTCACAGGTATATTCCCCATTTGTAAATGTTAGAAAGTCAAACAAATATGTCCATTTCACTGTCAGGAGAGGACGAGCTTCTGCAAGTGAATCTCCGCTAAAATTCAAGCTTCCGTTAATGAGCGCCGCCGCGAGCACGCGCGCCAAACAGACGGAGCACAATAGAATAGTAGCGCAATAATTCTGACTAAAATATACAAATTGCTAAAATATTTGTTGTTGGAGACAATAAATGTGCCATATGTGGAATTTTAAACCTACAAGTATGTATTTATGAAAGAGACCATTATAATGGGGTAATCAAATGCAGGCTAATAGCCTATAATTAGTTTGTGCTTTTGTTTTTATTTTCATTTTTAGTTTAGCCTTTAGTCATTTTAAAAACAAAAGCATTACTTTTGTTTTTAGATTGTAATGTTACAATGTTATAATGTAATGCGATTTTAACCACCTTTTTGCACATAATATATTGCATAGCCTACATTACATTCCCTATATTTGTTTCCATATCCTTCAATATCAACATTGTTTGGATATCATTGAGCAGGATGTGAAATAACATTTTTTTTAAATAAATACAGATTTTCTTCATCCAAATAGAAAAACGTAGAAACGTACCGAGATATATATCGTATATCGTCATTTAACCAAAAAATACAGAGAAATTATTTTTGGCCATATCGCCCAGCCCTAATTCCTTGTGTCATGGAAAACACAGTACACCTGGGTGGAGATGAGGGCATGTACTGTTTCGTTTGCCGGAAATTTCCAACAAAAGCCGACCGAGCCTTTATGCAAAATGCATAACTGCATGCCTGCGGGCTATCTAAAACTAGTGTAATCAAATTCCCCTAAACTTCTGCCTAGCCCCCCTAAAAATGTGTGATTAAGTGTAAGCTACACAAATTCGTGTTCGTTTCAGTCTTGTTATAATCAGATTCAGCGCATTCTTAATTTTTTTCTTCATTGAAAGTTTTTTTTAGGTCATAAATGTTAAACGAATGACAAAAATAATCAGGCAAACTAATATACTTTTGTCTAATTTCACCATTTTGAAGTGAAAATAGACCTATGTAATGTTACTCATCACTCATGTAATGTAATAAATAGTTTACTGTCATTGTGAGGGGACAAGAATTAAAAAAAAAAAATTAAAAATGAATCCTAATGTACACAATAAATACAGTTTAATGGAAAAGTGCCTTTCCTTATATTTATTTCAGGGCCAGTAAAAATATTGAAGGGGCCAGTAAAACTCTGATCTACTGGCCCTGGGGGCCAGTGGGGATTTTTTTTTATGTTGAGCCCTGGTTACAGTTGTGGTTTGTATTCAACACATGTACAATATTGTACAGTTTGTTCTGCTACATAAACCACGACAGGAAACATGCTGGGGTCAATTTGTTCTTAAACATTGGTAATACTGCACACATTATTTAAAAATATACTCAGGTACTTAATTACTTGTGGATTTACTTATTATTGAATCGATATCGAAGCTAATAAATCAGTATCGAATCGAAGCCTCAAGAATCGAAATCGAATCGAATTGTGAAATTCCTAACAATACCCAGCCCTACCGCACCACGAAACATAAAAAACTGTTCCAGCCAATAACCGACAAGAAGGATTTGGGGGTGGGGTTTGGGGGGTTAGTGCGCGGATGAGGATGAGGATGAGGGAGGGTCTAGCTAGCTTCCGTTTTGTTTGACAATACTTCGAACGTCAACAAGAAGTGACATCACCCAACATCGGTTAGAGCACCTTTAAGTGAACAATCAAACAACAGAGGAACGCAGAGAAAGCTAGATGAATACCTACACTCCACTGAAAGTGAAGATGGAGGAATTTTAGCAGCCAGCCTACATAGATAAATTTGAATAACCTGAGTGGGTGAAAGGCTGGCACCTGTAATTCCCGCATTTCTGCATCCTCATCCATATTCCCCGACAACTGCTCCCTCTAAACTCTCCTCCCTCTTGTACGCGGGGGCCCAGCCCCACTGAATGGGTAATTGCGGTCAGAGTGCAGCTTCTCGTAGAAGAGGAGCTTATTGCCACGGTGGTGGTGCGACTTTCCTCTCTCCTGGCTCGATCTCCCCCTGCTGTCTAGAGCCGGTCCAGGGTCAACGCACTAGCCACACTCTGCCTTCCCAATAGCACAGCTGTCAGTCCACATGACCTGTGTCTTGTCTCTATCCTTGTTTAATCCCACTATGCAGGATTGTCCAGGACAATGCCAGTTTTAAGTTTGTATTGTTGAATTTAACAAAAGTGCTCATGATTTTCAACCAGGGGTATGTTTACTATAGGTTTAACAAAGCAAAATTGAAATTACCCCTATAAAACATAGTAAATGTGTAACTTTTAAATACATTTTGATGAATTGATTAATATATATTTTTTGTTTGTTTGTGTGGTTGACGCTTTTAGCAGACTATTTTAGATTTTAATTGTGATTTTATTTCAGTAATATTTGTTATTTTGATTTATATAAAGATATTCATTTTTATCATTTTTTTTAATTTCTACAGTTTATTTTATTTTCTGTATTTAATACTATTTTTATTTTGCTTGTATAATGTCTATTTTATAAGATTTGATTTATTTTTACTTTTTCACACTGTCTTTACTGTTTCTTTATAACAAAAAATCTCCCCCCCCCCCCCCCAAAAAAAAAAAAAGGAAAATTCATTGTCCTCTCTATCTGTCTGTTTTCTCCTGAGCCCTCTTCTCTAGGGAGAGACTTCTAGTGTAGCTGAATCAATCTTGTGCGGGCGGCCATCACTGGGCCCCATATTAAATATCAGGGGCGGATAACTGGTGAATAAGCGCAGCAGACCCGACACAATTGATTTTTCTCGTCAGCACATCGTGAGCGCGTTACTCTCACCCAACTCTAGTCAAGTGTACATCTACGAATGACTTCATCTGTTGTACAAGCTTGATGTCAGCTCAGTCTGCAATTGAAATCGTTTGTTAAGCACGTTTTCCACGACCTGCAGTTAAAGGCGTGACTTTGCACACTGTTGCTTGATCGGTTTGACTGAGTGTGTGGAAATGAATGTTAGTGGATGATGTTATGAACACTGTGTGTCTCTGTCCGAGCGTGGGTGTGTGAGTAGGTGGATGAAAATGGACAGAACGGGATTCCTAAGTGGAGTTGCAGGAGCGTGACAGCTTAGATTGATTCATTGCTTTCCTCCGTTGAGACTTTTTCTGTTTTGTCCTCCCTCCACGTATAGCGCAGAGCACTAGGCAGCCGTTTAGACTAGCCGTAGCGTTGTATCGGGAAGCATTAAGTGTTTTAGCCGGCCGGGGTATGAATCACCGCAGCTGTTTGATGTCATAGAAAAGAGCGAGCAATGAGCGCAACCCACCCGCCACCCGTTTTATTAGCTTAGCTCTTAGCTCCAGACGTGACACACACTCGTTTATTTAATATCGCCCGCGATATTTTTCCCAGTCTGTGCCCGTCCTTCTCGGCCCTCCGTCTGAATCTATCCATCTCTCCGCGACAGTAGAGCCCTCTCTTCCGAAGAGCACCTCTCCTTTCTCCTTCTGCTGATTTGATCAGGTATCACAGGATGTTACGTGATATTGTCTTATGAAAGAGGCCGGGGAGATAAATCTCAATGATGATGTCATTAATCAAATACTGAGGGGTCATGAGAAGGGGGAGAGAGGTGTATTAACTCTTTCCTGGCTGAAACAAATAGCAGTTGTTGTAGCTTTTGAGGTTATACTTGATTTATTGGTAAAGCATTCAAAAAAATGCTTTTTTTTTCTTCATGTTGTGCGCCAAATGGATAAAGCATGCAAACTTTCGGGAATGGCTGTGCCATTGTTTCATTTCCAATTTCCTGAAGTGAGGGGTCTTAATGTGAGTGAGCTTTAAAGAGGCCACATAAGGAGCTGAATCATTTTATTCCACTTCCAGCCTGAAAACAATCTCAAACCCCACTGTTTGTAAAACACATGCATTTCAATCTGCAATGAAAATGAGACTTGTCCCCTTTAGTTACAGTGATTCATTGTGGATGGTGTGTGTGTGTTGGAGTAAGAGGGTAAGCTTGTTGCTGTGTTGTGAGTTGTGTAAATTGTATACATACGTATGTGTATTTGTAAGGCAGAGGGGGCTGATGAATTCTCTGAGCTCTCCTGTGCCCAGATGGGTAATGATCTCTGGGTACAGGGGTCGCCTCTTGTCTCTGCTCATTCCTCACATGATAAATGAGGGCTCCTATGCCACCCGTGTGATCGTAGCCACATTTCATGCTCAACTTGAAGCAATGGAGCAGATTTCTGTGTACCTCCACAATAATCTAATTTTTTACAAATTCATTAGTGATGACTTAGTTATTTTGTTCTTCAATCCCTTTTCCCATTAGTCACATTTTTACTGTAGTATCAGCAATATCTCCAAACAAGAAACACATTTTAGTTTTAAGAAACACTAAAACAACAATTTGTATATATTTGTGTGTCTGTGGTTGTAAAAGTAATTTGTCATAATATTTAACATTTTCTACAAGTTTAATATATTTAAGTTTTTTTTTAAATCAGAAGCTGTAATGCTCAATCAGCCTCTTTATTTAAAGTATACACTGACCCTTACTATCAGATTGATTGTCAGCCAAGTGACTTTTTTAAAGATCTCTCCGTATCTGTCTGTACTATCTCATGTGTTCTCGTGTCAGGCCATGTAAACCTATATATTAGACCGCCTTCTACAGTTAGGCTCAGCTCTGATAGAGACAGATGGTTACGGGGCAGGATAATGAAATAAAAAATAGCCTCACACTCAGTGCCGGGCCGTAATGGCAGTGTGAGATAGCAGCACAGGCTACTTCCTGTTTAAAATTGTGCATTTGTTGCATTACAAATTAAAAATATACCTTTACAGAGAGTGATGCCTATATAAAGTATTAGACTCGTCCATCATTGGCTTTAACATCCACATTGATTTTTAATATAATGGGTGTACCATTATAGACCACAACATTATTAGTTTGGATTTCAGTCCTCATTGTGGTTTCCTTAGTAACTTAAATTCATAATTGAAAAGACATTATTCCTTCCCTAGGTGACGTCATTGGTATTATTTAGCCAGCACATTGCTGCAGAGCAGAGACGAGGCCTGTGTTTAATGTCTTTAAAACTTTCTCCAACACATTCAATAGGACCTTGATGATTTTCTGTTCTGAACTCACCCAGCCACCCCTCTCCAGGTTTTACACCTGCTTTCGTATTAAAACACAGCCCGGCTCTCTCCCCCAAACGATCTCTCCATCCATATAAAGACAGTGTAAAACCTTCTTTTATTACCAGATGGAATTAAATAACTTTCAGAATGTGGTTTTCTATAAAGCACCACACAATGAATATTCATGCTGCAACGGGTTGGGCATTACTTGGGGTAAAAGTTTTTTTTTTTTTTTGTTGGGCTGGTGACGGCATACGGGCAAGTGAACCACAGCGATTTATGAAGCTGTTAAAGAAAAACAGCAGGCAGGGAGCATGGTACACCTACTCTCCTGTCTGCTTTATAAGCATGCACGCTAATCAAGACTAAATGCTTTTTTACAAGCTGGCCACTAATAAGAAGAGATTTTAAAGCTTTATAGTCCCTGTGCGGATTGTAGGCTGCGGGGAATTGACCGTCCGGACAGCTCGCTCTCCTTATTCAAGGTCGTTGTCTTGTTGGGGCTTTTTTGAGAGAGACCTAGATGAGGTTTAGGGTGACCTTGAGAAGATGCTTGGACTTCATAGTTGTGTTAACATCTTCCTTAATAAAATAAAAATTCACCCTATTCATCTTCATCTATTTTCTAAATGCATGTTATTGGTCTTATTGTGATATTCATCCAAGCATGTGTCATAATTTGTAACATTTGTCTTGACCTCGTAATTCTTAATCAAAATGTCATAACTGGACATGCTGGACTTTTCCAGTCATTTAGTGTGCCTGAATCCTGCCCTTATCTTGCGAGTGACTGCAACCTTTGCCCCTATCCAATCAACAACTGATGAATTGAACCAAGTCCCCGCTCCAGATTTTTTTGTTTTGTGATAATCTGCTTTATTCGGAAGTATGTCACAATGCAGATTAAAAAAAAAAATCTGTCTCTACTTCCATCATCTCGGCTAAAATAAATGGGATGTTTAATTCCTGTCTGGCTGAATATAAAGGGGACCTATTATGCTCTTTTTCAACATGTAAATATAAGTCTCAGGTGTCCCCAGAATGTGTCTGTGAATTTACAACTCATAATACCCCTCAGATTATTTATTATACCATGTTGTAAATGCCCAATTTTGAGTGGAAGCAAAAACATTCTGTGCTGCTTCCCGCCCCCTATCCAGAATAGTTATGTGCAATTACAGCTTGTGCCTTGGATACTCTGCCAAAAACAAACAAAACATCCGTTTGTTTTTGATTATCATCTCTGTGTTTTAAAGGGTTAGTTCACCCAAAAATGAAACACCTTCATGTTGTTCCAACCCCATAAGACTTTCGTTCATCTTCGGAACACTAATTAAGTTATTTTTGATGAAATCTGAGAGTTGTCTCACTCCTTCATAGGCTGCTTGGTAATTGCATCTGCCAGCCCAGAAAGTTAGTAAAGACATCGTTAAAATAGTCCAAGTGACTACTGTGGCTCAATCTTAAGTTTATCAAGCAACAAGTATTTTTTGTGCGCAAAAAAAAACACGACTATTCAACTATTCATTTTCTTCCGTGTGGGCCTCTAATGCGAGTTCACGAGAGCGCCACGACGCATGCGCGAGAACTGAGAAGATGACGCAGATGTCTTCGCTCAGTTTGCTGGGACAAAGCACTTCACCACACCGGAAGCGCTATACTGTCTGTTTACAAGCTTCTCTCAGCTTCTCAGTTCTCGCGCATGCGTCGTGGTGCTCTCGTGAACTCACGTCAGAGGCCCACACGGAAGAAAATGAATAGTTAAATAAAGTTATGATTGTTTTTTTGCGCACAAAAGTATTCTCGTCGCTTGATAAACTTGAGGTTGAGCCACTGTAGTCACTTGGACTATTTTAATGATGTCTTTACTAACTTTCTGGGGCGGCAGATGCAATTACCAAGCAGCCTATGAAGGAGTAAGACAACTCTCAGGTTTCATCAAAAATATCTTCATTTGTGTTCCGAAGATGAACGAAAGTCTTATGGGATTGGAACAACATTGAGGGTGTTTTATTTTTGGGTAAACTAACCTTTTTAAGCCATATCAATTTAAACTTTTGATATGTGAGGCTGAGCGCGCACGCACAGAAAGCTGGATGTCAGACTGCGCGTCTCGTGTGTATAAAACTATTTCTTATTGCACTTACTTCTTATTGGGGGAAAAAGCATGTGTATATTAGATCTGTGTATTAAAGTGACAGCAGCGTAATATACTGTACTTGCTGTATATGCTGTTAATATGAATCAACAAAAGAAAAACAGAAAATCACTCACTGCTCTTGATTGAATAATATTAGTAGCTTTAATAAAATGAGATAGACATGGCGGACTGTGTACAGCTCATTTAGGGGAGGAGCTAAGCTAATAGGGTAGATTCCGTGACAGTCGTGGGTAGGGCCTGTACCATGTGACGTCACATTGAAGCACATTTTGAAAGACTCGTTTTGAGACCGTTTCAGATTTATGGGGAAAATAACAAATGGAGTGGATGGATTTGTGTACACACTGCTGACAAGTTCAAAAACAATATAAAAGTGAATTTTGGATAATAGGTCCCCTTTAAGCTTTGCTTCTCAAGGTGCCCATGATTCTTCAATTACACTGTCATTGTTCTTCCTAAAGGTTGGCCTTCTAGGAGATACTGAGTCCATAAATTGTCTTTTCCGTTTTGAATGGCCCTTCCTTGATTTACATTCTCATAATACCTGATTACTGAGAGGCCCATGTCCCTGTGTCTGTGTGTGTGTGTGTCCTGAGCATGTACTCAGTGTGGGGTCACACAGGCATGTAATAAATGAAGCTATTGGAAAAGGCAGTGGAACGGCAGGCACTAATCGGGGGGATTGTGCCTAGGAGAACGCTGGCGCAACGTTAAATCAATACTGTAGATCAGTGCTCCATCTGGCTGGAAAATGAGCGGATCACCATAAACATCTCGCCAAGCGCCTTGCCGCACAATCAATGGTTGCCATATTGATTTAGTTATTGCAAGTTCATATGCTGTGGACAGTGTTAAATATACATTCAGCAGCAGAGAAGCATTTGTCTGAGGGATGTTTAGTGAAGGCTTGAGTGGTGAGAAGTTGGAGGAACCGGTGCGAGTGTGACCTCAGAAGACGCCCAGTTCCCTGGTTAATGAGATTTGAAATTGAAATGGTACAATAAAGTAAAAACATATTATTTCATTTTGACATCATGGTCCTTCTGTAACAGTGATGAATACACTGTTTCCAGTTGGGACATCTGTTTTTAATTTCGCATTAGTGTTTTTAGAGTTGGCAGTCAGGTTTGTCTTAACTGAAGCCGTGTGGTAGCTTTGCAAATTAAAATTGCAAATTTGCATGACTGCACAACTTTTTAAATGTAATTAGCATTCCACAGTTCTCAGTTTTATGTATGGGCCAAACTGGTTTGTAGTGCTCTAATTGAACCTCAACTTTCATTTGTTTTTGTTTTTCTAACCTTCAGGATCACAGAGGACTCTACAGCGACCACACTGGAGGCACTAAAGGCCCGCATACGAGAACTGGAGAAGCAAATCCTCAGAGGAGACCGATACAAGTGTCTCATATGCATGGTGAGAATTCTCGCTTGCCAATATTGTGCGTGTCCATCTGGTTGTGTTTGGTTATAACCGCATCCTAATAACATGCCATGGTGATATAACCTAACACCCGCAATCATGCACCCAGCTGGCTGAAGCTTTGTGATGGTTTGCCTCCTTCAGCTTCAATCTAGCATGGCCTGGAAAATTAACCCATACAATTAGGTCATCCTGTTGGATATCTATGCTAAACCTTTTCAGCTTTATTTATACAGGTGCTTCTGACTAATCAGACATGCCTCTGTATGTCTGGAGGTTGATTAGATCCATCCTGACTTTTCAGTTTCATTAAAATTAAATATAACATCCTGAAAGTCACCCAGATATACAGATTGATCACTTGTGGCCTTTGTAGAGAACATTGTCCTAAATAAAGATGCTTGTAAATGTTTTGATTATTTAATTAAAACGATTCTAGACATGTTTCTGTTTGATTCTGTCTCATGTGCAGTCTGTGGATTTGAGCTTTTCCCAGTGGTGGTCTACTGCCACCTGCTGGTTATTGGAAATAGAGCAGCTCAATAAATGAATTCTCAGTAAATTAACTGTTACCATCTGTTTTAGACAGTTGCCACCTACCTAGCATGATATCCAAACTGAATACTCGTGCAAAAATACAACAGAACTCTCAACCATCCCTTTAATCCTTGCTCAGTGTTGCGCGAGAGCTTCTGTTGATAGCTACACCCGTTGGTCTGATGTGTGTGTCTGTTCCTGCCGTGGCGGCCACATTCTTTTTCTCAGTACCGCTCTTGAATATCCCTGCAGCGGAAGCCACCCCAAACAGGGGCTGACGGCAAGAATCAGGCGGCCAAGAGGCACGGGAGCGCAGAGGCCCTGCAGCTCGGAGTGTACTGTTTGTACAGAGGCTACGTAACGGGCTGCAGAACTGCCACTGCGGACAGCAGTGGGATTAAGAAGCTGCTCCCACTCCGGAGGGTAAGGCTCTCTGTGCTCCCATTGGCCTAACCCCGCCTGACCCCTGCACTGCCCCACATGCTCCCTCACTGCCCACCTGCCTGCCTCTGTTGGCTGCTCTTTGCTGTGCTGGTGCTGTCTATTGATGTCCGTTGTTGTATATGTGGGTGGCTGTAGATGTGAATAATGTTCAATTGACCTGGTTGAATTAATTATTTGTCTTTTTTGTCTCGTTTCTCTCTCTGTCTGTCTTTACCTCAGGACTCCTATACAATGCCACTCACCTCCATCCAGTGTTGGCATGTGCACTGTGAAGAATGCTGGCTAAGGACTCTGGTAAGAATGACACATTTGCTCATCAGTAGTTCCATAATGAATCGTCCCCCTGCAAGACATTATGCAAATGTAGGCAGAATGTTAGAAACCTGTTGTTCGTTAAATTCTACGTTGCTTCCTTATACTTAAGTGTTTGGGCTCATTTGATTATGCTGTCCGTTAACAATCAAGATGTACACACAGCTCCATTTAATACATTTTAACGTGTGTGGGGGGGGGTTAACAAATGAAAAATTAGGTTTATAAATAGCAACAATAAAAGTAGCGGACTCCTTGTGTCTTGATAAAGTAAATATATATTTGTAGTAAGTAGAATGTTTTCTCAAACAGTATGAATAGGTTTTATAAATTAATATATTATAAATTAAATTTTTGTAAGTGGTTCCATGAAAATAAGTAAAATCAGTATAAATTGTTGTTTTTATGTTTTACCACTATTGCTCAAATAATTGGTAAAAAGAAGATATGCTAATACTAAGTGATTTGATATTGTCTTTAAAGAAATACATGCTGAAGCTGAATCATGCTTCTTTTTCTCACACATTATAAAGAGTTTATTTGTGTACATGAATATATGTAGCTTTTTATTTTTGGAATGGGGTCCCTCACATGGGGTTAATCATATATGAAGGGACCTTGGTTTGAAAACCCCTGCATTAAAAAAACTTATTACATGACCCATCACAAGCTCTTCCTTGGATTACTTGAAGTCATGTCTATGTACATTTTTCACACTGATGTGTAAAAGAGAATAGGGGTAGTGCAGTTGTGGCTGGTGTAAATTATGAAATGCGGATAGTTCAGGTACATATTAAATTTCAGTTCTATGCACCACAGAGTGCCCAAACCTTCTCATACAGTGAGTCTCTCGTGGTTAATGTGTTTAATGGAGTTGTTTATTTTGATAATGCTGTGGTATTTGGCCATAGTGGTGGTTGAAGAGTTCACCTCGACCAGACCTGTGAGATTCCTCACGTAGCGCTCCAGGTTTTTAAATCCTTTATGTTGGTGTTCTATTTGCCTCTAATCTTCAGAATTGCGATTGCCTCTGCTTGTCCGATTGTAATCCCAACACTTATACTCACTGGCTCTTCCTCTTCTCTCTAAGCTGTTTTAGCCGGTCTTCCTCTGGGAGCCCACTCTCATTAGCCGCTAACACATTCTGTCACCACACGGAAACAATTAATAAGGAAATGTTTCCCAGCCTCAGCCGTTTTCCAATATGCTATATATTAAATCAGCTCCTTCCATCTCCGCTTATCACAAGGCCTTCTGTGCACGGCTCGCTGGCAAGAAGGAACAGAGACGTGTGTGCGCACCAGCCTGTGCTGCCACAGCGGATTGTTAGTGATGCAGGCATTAAAATTGTTGCCTAAAGACAGCAATAAAAGTAGCACGGCGGGGCTCCTTGCGTCTTGATCAAAGTAAATGCGTGTAATTTGGTTAGCGTCAGCCTTGTTTTATGAATCTAATGGAGCGCAGCAGCCACCCGCCACTGATGCGAGGAGCCCACATTTAGACTGTGACCTGCCCACGCTCATTAAAACTAGGTAAACTCCTGCTTCCCAGAACAAAGAAACCAAATCTCAGGTCCCCTTTGTGTCTGGGGCATCATTGGTATGGAGGGAAGCACACTGTAGTTTTTTCTGCTACACTGCTTTAGGTTTTACTTCTCACTTAAAAAAAAAGGAGTAAATGAACATGACTCAGTCTATGTAGGGAGTCAGAAGGAGAATTCAACTTCAGTTTCATGCCGGCCACATCAATATAAACCACTCGCATGGTCAGACCATGATGTTGAATTTGAAAGTGTTATGATTATTTGCACATTTGCTGTGTAATGGTGGAGCCCATTGTTACAGCATAACAAACCAGGTAGTGTTGCTGGATTTCTTTCATTCTGTGCAGTCAGGATCAACGGACTGGGTTCTGGTGCCCTAGACATAAACCAATTCATATGGAGCCACAAATCCTCTTTACAGTTAGATGTGAAAGCACACTGCAGGGTTCAAGCTCTGGCACCCTTACTGCTCCCAGATTCCTCAGTTTGCTTAACTAGGGCAAAAAGTCACTTTCATGTATGTTAAAACCCCCCTAAATGTGTCAGTCCCTATATTAGCGAGAGCAGTGCGCTTCATGTGTACGAGGAGGAGAAAATGTCATCAGTGGCACATGTGCGAGAAGGTTACACAAGGACATGATCGCCAATGGTTGCAAGATTCCTCACAGTAACGTCACTGTCTGAACTTCACCAGACTGTTGGGTTCGTTTCTAGAGGCTGCACACGACAAACGTGAGGATTTAAATCTCTCATGCCTTGCTGTTTAGGTCTCCATCAAGTGTTGTGGTATTTTATGAAGCCGAGTAAGTATATAGTTTTCTGACTTTAAGAGCAGATCCTGTGATGTTCAGTCATCCTGTTCAGCATGTGTGTGTGTGTGGTGCAGACAGCAGACCACACAGCTCACCTTCCTCCTCCTCTACCTCTCCCTGCTGTTCTCCTGCTTTTATGATGCAGGCTTTATGTGTACTGGCTGAACATCAGAGTTGTAGTGGGAAACGCGCATGCTTGTCGAACAGGGTGGGCTGCCCGTGTAAGGCCCAAAAACAAATTTTACGTCCACATACATACACTATTAAAATACTCTACAGCATCGGTTTCCAACAGGGGGGTCTCGGCCCACAAGGGGGCCTCAGCGAGCTCTTTGGGGGTTACGTCATATTTTGAAAAGTGTTGAACAGTGAGCATTGAAGCAGCAGTCCGTAACTTTTTTTATGTTCAAAATTTACTAAATTTATATAATGAGCGAGTTACATCATGAATCCATTTTCAAAACCATGTTTTTGTCTTATCCTGAGTCACTATGGTACACCTATAATGAGTGTTTATATTGGGACTCTTTTACGTTGGTTCGGGTCGTACCGCTGCGGTGTAGCCCAGTGCCTGTGTGACTCGTCATAGACATAAACAAGGGGTGGGGAACCTTTTTCCTATCAAGAGCCATTTACCATTTTTTAACATTCTTTAAGGGCCATTGTAATGAGGTTCAGTGTTTGGAAGGAAGACAGGGTCGGCGTGACTGGGACTCGTACGTTTTATTGGAAACTCAAAACTATAAACAAAACAAAAGGTGTGCAGGCAGGGCATTCACCTTAGCCTCGTTACAGCACAAAACATTCACACAATAATACTCTTTCCACAAACTGCATCCCCACAAACTAGGCAGACTGGCTTGTCTTTCACTTCAACAAAAAAAATTATAATTTGTCCATTTTTCTTGAAAAGTGCGACATTCTGAATCTACCTTTCTTTTTTTGACAGTCGCCATGATGCATATCAGCGATGACAACCGCTACGTGTCTGTTGCGTTCATTCTGACTGTGACCCGGACACAGTCGGAAGCGACCACCCGGAAACTTGACTCTCTTATGTTATTTTATAATATATTATGTTATTTTATAATATTGTATATTATCTATTATATTAAATGTAACATGGTTAGTTAGTTCAGGGAAGAAGGAGGCGGGAACCGGCAAACGTTTAAACCACTTTAATACATTAATACGCAAATGACAAAACGAAAGTAAAAGCAGTAGCTCCTCGTGGACGACGACCACACACACATAAAGTAAAGTCCATGCCTGGTCCTCCGCTGTCTTCGTTCCGATTCTTTTATGCGCCCCGAAGCTGATCAGTGAGAAACTTGAAACCGGTGCGGGGCGCGGTGAGAAACTTGAAACCGGTGCGGCGCGTGCGCCCCCGAAGCTCATCCGTGAGAAACTTGAAACCGGTGCGCAGGTGACTCATTAACACTCGCGCTACTGGCCTCGCCCTGCTTGCCACTTTGCCTATTTTGTGTTTTCTGTCACAGGAAAAGTAATTGCTAAAATTTTTGGTTCTGAAGTTCTTTTTTTTTTTTTTGGGAGGATTTGACTCGCGGGCCGCATCAAACTGTTTTGCGGGCCGGACGTTCCCCACCCCTGACATAAACAGAGAGAAGTAGCTCCGGCTACAATGTTCTTCCGCAAGACGCATTATTCTGTTAATAAACGCATGTTTATTAATCACTAGAGCGCAGAACGTTACGGACTGCAGCTTTAAGGAGAACAATCATATTGCATTAGCTAATTTTATTCACGATCCCCTGGCTTACCAAAAAAATGGGTTTTCAACCATGACAGCCCTTAAAACCAAATACAGGCCCAGACTGACCCTTGAGGATGATATTCGTCTTGCCCTGTCTAAGATCTCTCCACGCATTGACCAAATTACTCACTGCCAGCAGCAATCCTCACACTGATTGATAAAGCCTCACAAATAACATGCAAGTATTGAGGTCCCAGACAGCAGTCATTATTAAATTAAGCAGCCTATATTAAATCTTTTTTTCCTACACCCCAGTTTGAATACTGATATTTTTGTTATTGCATTTCAAATAGGGCCAATTAATAGGCTACTCCTAGGCTTACGATTTTTTGTTATAGTATTTTCAATATTATACTCTATTATTTGTGCATAAACGTATCTGGTTATAGTAACAAACATACTGTTTGTTTAAAAACATTTTGTCATCCTTGCTGCAAGCTTACAAGAGCGACAATATCATTAAATGTGAAGGGGGGCCCTAAAATATTTTCTTGGGAAAAAGGGGGTTTGGTACTTGAGCACCAAATCAGTGTATCTCTACAGACCCAAAACTTTATGAACGGTAGTGTAGACTAAGAGGAAAATGCTTGTACACAAAAGGTGCCTTTGATAGCATAGCAGTTTGCATTTTCAAATGGAAATGACCACCTTTTCTTGTCTGTCTTTCTCTTCTTATAGGGAAACAAGAAACTCTGCCCACAATGCAACACCATCACATCACCAGGGGACCTCAGACGTGTCTATTTGTGAACAAAAAGGCCGGGAATCTTTTTGTTTTACTTTTGTTTCCATTTGCGCTAGTGTTTTTGGTTTCCCCACCGCCTGCGGGAGTGGAGTATCCTCCGGCCTCCTGACCATGAGAGGGACAGACTCGCACTGACTTCAAATGGGGAAGGATTTAACAAGCATAGGACTAATGAGGACTTAATAGACTCAGTCCTCCTCTACAATTGCTTGTGTCCCCACCCGCTTCCCTCTTGTGTTGGTCCATGGTCAACCCTCAAAGTCAGCTTAGTTCCTTGATGAGGAACCTGTTCTTTTCAGATGATGGAAAGAGTACTAATTCTGTCCCTTCACCTGCACTGCTGCTGCTGCTCTTAGTCTCCCACTTTCGCACTCTGTGGCAACTTCTTCACCAAGACCGTTGACGTCCACCCGACCAGAACATCATTCTGACGATAAGAAGAGGAGACTTTAACGGACCACCCAAGGCTCTCCAGAACCCCTCAATCTTGATTTTCCATTGTGTTCTCATTCACCCCAAATCATTACTACTTATGTGGTGTTCTAGTCATGTCAACCAAATTCAATGAATCAGTGCAAGCACATGTATAATAGTCTCTGTATGTTTACAGTGTTGTGAGTAAATGACATAGAGAACAAAACACACTTGTATACACGTGCACACACGGACACACATGCACATACAGAAATATATATTGAATAAAAGTCCAGTTTTAGTTGGGGGTGGTTTGGGTCGGGAGGGAGGGCATATGTTTCAATCTTGGTGAATTAAAAAAAAGGAAAAAGAAAAGAAAACCCTCTGTATTTTTAAAGCAGATGTTGTCTTGAAGTTGAAGTTGTATTTCATTGTACAGGAAGAAATTTAAGTAATAATAAACTACTCAAACTAGGACTTAAAAGATTTAGGTGTACATTTTTCATTGAAATATACAGTAAAAACTAGATTTAATCCTGAAACAAGGGAAAGTATCTTCCTTTTTCTTTGCTTTTTTTAAGAAATGGAAAGATTTGCTTTTATTCCCCCTCATTTTTCAGTGTTTTTTTTTTTAGCTTAATGATGAATGCCATCTGTCTGTTACAGACAATTGGAATTATTGCTTATTCTGTTGAACATACAGTATTAAGAGACCCCCTGACCAGTTATCATATCAGTTTCTTCCCTTGGAAAGGGATCTTTATAAAAAATAAAAAAATAAAACGTCTAAGGGTGCTCTCATATACAAGTTCTGTTCAAATATCCTCTCTGAAACATCAAGGACATGGTAAACATTTTATTTTATTTTCTCAAAGAATGAACCGGAAGAGTCCAAACTCGTTTCCCTGACTGGCTGACTGACTGACTGACTGCTCACATTTTCCCTAGGAGTGAGACAGTGTGCTTTATATTTGTACATCTATGTATTCTGTGATTTCTGTATTGATGTAAGCGCAAAAAAAAGGAAGAAGTGAAAGGTCATTGCTGATCCCAACACCACAATAAACAGTCAAATGTTGCATTTGTTATAACTTCTTTCTCTGTACTTTAAACTCTTTACAGTGGCTGGGCCAACAGCTGTACCAACATCCTCTGCAACAATTTTGTAAAATACAGGTAGTAAATAAGAATTAGGGTTGACTCTTTGTACTCTTCCTTTGCCGAACAATTCGTTCCTGGCCCAAAGATGACAGATTGCACAAGATGGTTGTTAGATATGATTTGTGTCCTTGTATATTCTTGAAAATGGTACGTGTCTTTCCCGTTTGTAAGCTACATTTGACATCAATTAAATTACTGTAAATCTGAACTGGTCATCATGTGCTGGCTTCATTCACTGGTCTGCCTAGTGGAACTATACCAGTATGAGTACTCGAGATGTGAAGCTGGTTATCATGGTACCACATGCTCAACCTTGAAGTACATCAGTCAATAAATGTCCATTGGGTTTCAGGCAGCAAAACAACTTTCTAAGGCATTGAGATTTCTCATTTCGATATGCATTACACTGCATCCGGTAGTGATGATGAGGTTTTGAGACTACCCCATTGATTTTGTACTATCCCTGACACTAAGTGCATCAAATTAGGTCTTTTTGGACCTAATTTTGGGCACTGTTGGAAAAAAGGAAACGTTAGTGCTCCATTCTGCCATCTGCAGACTAAATAAACAGGTGATGTTTTACCTGAACAGCTGGATCAAAACACAAGCACTGTGCACTTTAAAGATTAAGGACTGTAATGAAAATTTCATGAAATTACAAGATGTAATTAAGAAGTCGTCTACCTCCCCAGTACACCCTCTGATCCCAAGCCAAACTCTAGATTCATGATGTATTGGAGCGAACAGTAGCAGGGCCCTTAAACACTTTCAGATGCCTGTAAAGTGCTGATAGGTACGTTGGAAAATCAGCAGGAGTTTATATTAAGTCTGTGTAGCCCTATTTCAGCCTCTTGTTGGAAGTGTTTGTGGGTTTCTTTTGAAAAGAAACAAGCTTGGAGAACCTTCAAGTAAACAGCAGTTATGTTGTTCCAGTTTATGGACTTAATTACAGCGCACATATACAGGCCATTTTTATTCTCCAAATCAGACTTCTCAATTCCATGGAACCCCACCTAGGACCCCATTCCTAAAATATAAAGGCAGTTTATACTTTATTCTAAAAGACTTGTTCATACTGTGCGAGAGAAATTGCAAGTGTGATATTAAGGCAACAGTGTCAAATTATTAAAATGAATAAATACATTTACATATTTCTTTATTTATTATTTACTATTCCGCCATGTTTTAGTTTTTTAGCATTTTATTTTTTACATAAACTACTGTTCAAAAGTTTGGGGTCAATACGTTTAAAAAGAAAAGAAATTAATACTTTTATTCAGCAAGAATGCATTCAATTGATCAAATGTGACAGGAAAAATAGTAATGTTACATAGTAAAGTATAATGTTACAAAGATTTCTATACCAAATAAATGCTTTTTGAAAACGGCATAATAAGAAATGTTTCTTGAGCACCATATCGGCATATTAGAATAATTTCCAGAGGATCATGTGACACTGAATACTTTTTTATAAGAAATAAAAAATCTTACCAACCCCAAACTTTTGAACGGTAGTTGTATATTATGTTAATTGACAATATTTTTCTCTGATATTTTCTGTTTCTCCTGGCACCCCCTTTCCAGTTTCAACCCCTGATAGAAATCCATGAACCCGTTCATAATGAGGCATCTGATTTCTGGTTGATATCCATGTCGTATCAACGGTATTGGTGATACCTCGCAGGGACAGGGATTCAATGGTTACCCGAGGTCAGAATGGGGTCTGGGCTGTAGGTGGTATTGTGTCTCCTCTGTAGTGGTTGAAGAATGTAACTGTGGTTAGATCATCTCACCTCTCTACCATCTAACCCAAGTCTTTACTTACTGTCAAGACTGTGTGTTCCAGACAGCAGTGCGATCCATAGAGTGCATTAGACGGGTTGCGAGCAGGGCTCGGGTTACTGCCCACCCTGTGGTCTGAGTGGCGCTGGAACCAGGAAGAAGCCAGATGAGTGGAAGCAGATCTATAGAAATTGCTTTTGGAGGTCAAAGCCATCCCTGATGGGGAGTATAAAATGTGGGGGCCATTATAGGCAGTTTACAAACATCTCCGCAGACCAATCAATAGGACAGGCCTTCTCTGTCGCATTGGGTAATTCCTCGATTGCATTGGCTGTCTGTACCAATGGTAATTTACACCTTCATGTGGGAATTTTAGCGTGTCTCCTCCCCTTCAGTGTCCACTACCTGGTTGAAGTGCTTGTACAACTCATTCAATTAGGAGCCTCTCCTATCCTCTCTTCAGCCTCTTTATAAGATCGATCCACTCAAGATGCTTGACAGAAAAAGAAAAAAAAGAAGGCTTTGGGCTTTTTGTTATGTACTGCAGGAGGAAATTGAGGAATGTTGAAATGTTTGAGCATCCGGAAAAATACCATCTCCAGAGTGCATATAAACGGTGTGCATTGTGTAATTTTCAGGAAGCCAATAAAAATCAGCATGAAAATGTACTGGTTGTGCATTAGTCCAATTTGACCATAAATGGATAGAGACAGATTTAATTCCCTGAGTTACAGACAACTGCTTTTGGTCACAACGTTATTCTTGCCAACCAGGGGTGGAGCTATAAAAAATCTTTCTCACAAAAAATTTTAAGCAGCATAACTGTTTTCGACATTGGTAATAATAATAATTGTTTCTTGAGCATCAAATCAGCATATTTAAATTATTTCTGATGGAGAAATAGCTGCTGAAAATTCAGCTTTTGCCATCACAGGAATAAATTGCATTAAAACTTTTAAACAGCAATGTAAATATAAAAAAAAATACTTGAAACATGTCTGAGAGGGTTGTAACTTGGCTTTGCCCATTTAGTGACTGTTACTTCATATTTATGTATTTAATCAATTTTTTTTGCTGTTATAAAAAAAAAGTGTCCCTTTTTTTTTTGTGAAACCCCCATTTTAAATAAAAATGCTTACTGCTATAATAATTAATTTTATAATAATAATAATAATAATCATTTTTTTGAATATTTGAGATAAATAGAACAAAAAAGTTACTGAGATAAATAGCACAAAAAAGTTAGA
Source organism: Gila orcuttii (assembly GCA_026230005.1). Classification (NCBI taxonomy): domain Eukaryota; kingdom Metazoa; phylum Chordata; class Actinopteri; order Cypriniformes; family Leuciscidae; genus Gila; species Gila orcuttii. Next base: position 19,691,725 of record JAPDVR010000008.1, on the reverse strand, counting down.
GACATAAAGCAAAAAAACAAAAAAAACTGTTACAACCATCTCCCTATTATATCCCTTATCTGCTCATTTGGCAGTGAACTTACAGCATCCATTTAAACTCTAGTATAGATGCTCACATAAACTAATGCAAGGATTTTAACAGATGGACATTTAGTGGCAAAATAATCCCCTTTTCTTTTGTCTTTCACAAGCAGCCGTGAAGAATTAGATGATTGTGTTTTTGTCATTGTTTAAAAGCTTTGTTCTCTAGCTAACATTGTGGCTAAATCCATGCTAAATTGTTCTTATATTCACCAATGCTCACAAGATTGCCTGGTAACATTATGAGGATTTGGCAGGGACGCTTGTTTAATAACGAAGTGAAGAGAAATGGTTTGTGTGTTTGTGTAGGTGATTGTGCTGTATGTGCATGCATGTGACTGTGTGTGTGTGTGTGTGTGTGTGTGTGTGTGTGTGTGTGTGTGTGTGTGTGTGTGTGTGGGTGTGTGTATGTTATCATTGACAGTATTACCATAAACCTGTTCGTGTGAAAGATGAGATATTAAGACCGTGCTGCTGTAGACTCTTAATGGGGCAGCGTGGGAGTGTTGTTCCCCAGGCTCAGTAATCTCTCCCAAGACCAATTTATTACCAAAAGAAAATCTGCTGTAGCATTCATATCCGCTACTTCCCCAAGATTACACATATCAATCACAAGTACAACGTATTACAACCCCTGTGACAAGATGCATCCATACTAAGAGCGATTTCTCCTGTTGGCCGACGGAGTGTTTATCAGCTTTGTCTGTTGTGTTTGACTGCTGCTGTTCTGACCTGCTGACCTCAAAAGGATCACAAAACAGGTGACTTCGAAGGCCTGATAAGGTAAAATGTGAAAAGGATTTTTCACATAGGCTACACAAATTTAAAAAAATACACACACACGCTATGGTTATGTTATATGTAAAGCGATGGTTTGCCTATTTTATTTTAAATGAAAGATTTATTCCCAATATTTGTTCAATACAATACAGTCAGTAGGACTATATGAGACCTTTTCAAATCCCCAAGCTGCTTGCAGGTGTCGTGTAGTATGACGTAGCGACCACGTGAGGGCGCAAACCACTGCTGAAGAGAAGCTTCTCCTTAGGACAAGGTAAACTCAATCTTTTTAGCAATATGCTGAATCGTTTTGGTTTCACGTCACATTAGCAGGATAAATAAGCAGTTATTTTGTATCCAAAGTCATTTCGATACGGTAGACTTGTGATAGCGAAAATGATCTGCATCTGTAGCTGATTTCTCTTGTGTTATTTAGAGCAGCGCCCATGACAGGTATGAAAGCGAGGCTGTGATGGATACTTACCGTATTTTCAGTGTTCACTTATAAAGATCAAGATTACTTATAATTCTCCACAGTTCATATTGTCTGGGGGTTTTTTTCTCGGATAGATATTTTTGCATTGTTTTGTCAGCAGAACAATCCAAAAAAAAACACATTTAACAGTGGAACCCACTGAAGATATGTATGTCTATCCCTCATAACTTACTCGCTTTCATTCCTGTTACATTTTTTTTTTTTTAAATGGCGCAGCTGTGAATAAGGTCTTGTCATCTCTGTTTGAGTAACACGTCAACACGACTTGTCTAGTAGTTAGTAGTTGGCCTATTGAGCCATAGTTTGCACATTTATCTCTAAAACTATTAGCCTAGTGTTATGCCCAATCAGGCTGTCCGCGTGTTGCATAGGCCCTTCGTGCTGCATTTAAATTAAACAATTTACTCTTTTTTAAAATTAATTAAAAATGAACCAGAACGTTTTTTTAAGTGTTTTAACATATCAACATGTCACATAAAACAACCTGAGTTGCTTGACTTGCATTGATTTCTTTCAGTAAAAGCTTGTGAATGTGTCAGTAAGGCTACTTCTACTATATTATTCTATATAGATTACTTTAACTAATTATTATAATAATTAATTACTATACACATTTTCAATCTATCTTTATTTTTATAAGTAGAGGTACGTTATGAAGCAGTATTTTTGTAGAGTTTTACAAAGGGGGTTATGCGCAAGAAACTGGATGCATCGCTTCCGGTTCAGGTCTTTTGTATGTGCTTCGTTAAATATAGAGCCCTTTTACTCGAAATGCAATCAAAGGTGCTACCAAAAATGACATGGGACTAATTATGAAAACACAGCTAGAAAAAAAAAAAACATGAATTACTTTATATTTTACATAGGCTATATTGAAGGCTAAGATAATTTTCCAAAATTAGTTTTCTACATCTGAGCTATAACTTTTTTTTAGGGTTTCGTCATTTATAACTGACTTTGTCCTATTTGGGTAAATTATTTTTAGCACAATGTCTGAAACTCCACACACATTCAGATGCATTTTCACTGAAAAGTAGTGAAAATGTCTTACACACAGATTTTTTGTTCTTTGAGTTAGTGATTTTACAAAATGTGCATTAAAAATGTAGCCTGACTACGTCAGACTTAGTACTTCCGCTCAATTTCAGTTCGCTTCTGTTCTCAGTCTGAGCAAAGAGTATAGAAGAACAAGAGGCGAAACTCAATAGAACGTTCCATTGCAACACCAGCGCCCAGCAGCAGCGCTACGTTTCCGCCATTTTGGGGTGAAAGCGACTCGTCAGTCCACTAGTGTTGATGTGTCGTTCGCGAACGAGCCGCTCTAAAAGCCGATTCTTTGAAAAGAGCCGGACTTCCCATCACTATCCACTTGCTTTTTGCTGTCGCTATGGTAATATCAGCTGCTTTGTAAATTTTTTTTTTTAAAGTAACGTTACATTAAAGATCAAATCCAAACTGAATGATGACAACAGAATACAATCACTAGGCTAGTGATCATCAAATCCCTTTTAACAGTTTATTTCACAGACTTAGACAAGTTTTTTTATACTTTTTTCCCACAAAACCTTTAGTATTAGCATTACAAACACTGAATTAATACCAACATATAAAGGAAAGGACATGCTATATCAGATAATTGGGAATGTTGGACAATATTTATAAATAACAGCAATAGAATAGCTGTACAGTCAACTTTTTTTGCAGTAGCTACTACCTTATATTAATTACCACTATGTAAACAAAGCACAGCCACTGTCCTGTTCTATAAGATCATCATGTTTGTAGCATGATCCAGGGGATTACCCATACAGAAATGTAATGTCAATATAAGTAAATTACATATATAATGTCAGTGCCCATGTATGTCTGCTGCCTATATGAGAATATATGCAAAATTCATATATATAAAACACATAGACATATATGAAACAATATAGCAAAAATGGCCGTTTTCATGTAAGTGCCATATATTTTCCCATATATGCACATAAATGTTAAATATATGTAGCTTAAGACGCATATATGTGCATGTACTTATTTCAATGCATCAGTATCACATGCATGTATGTTTACATACATTTATTAAATATGTGGGAAACAAATATGTGTCACATATTTATACTTAATGTTGTCCATATATGTGAGCCGAAGCGCCACCTAGTGGCTGTTACCAAAAAAGCATCAGAGTTTCGCCTCTTGTTCTTCTATACTCTTTGGTCTGAGATAGCGACCTATCTCTCATGCTGCGTCCCAATTCGCATACTATCCGTCCTAAATAGTATTCGAAAATAGAATTAGTACGTCCCAAATCGTAGTATGTTGAAATGAGTGTTCCAAAGATACCCGGATGGTCTACTATTTCCGGTCAGAATCCGAAGTGCAGATCGATGCGCACTCTAACGGCTGATATTGCCCACAACCCATCGCGCGTTGGACGAGGATTCGGTTAGAACTACAAACACGAGTGAAAAGTTTTAAAAAACTACAGACATGGAGGACGCGCGCGAGTCCGGCGGTTGTGTATTGAGGTTTAGATAAAGGGGTTTAAGTGATTAATTATCAGTATCTAACCTGACGAAAATGTATTTATTCAATGTTGGCTACGTTATATTGCATCTGCAGCAGCATTGTGAACTTTTGTAAAGATACGTTTAGCCATTAAATTTTAAATGCATCATTACATTCAAATTGCAAACGCACGAGGAGAGTCCACATGAAAGACCCACGACTGGCAGATGAACGAGCTACTACATTTCTCTCCGAAACGGTAAGAAATTATATTAGATTGAATGGAGGATTTTAACTGACGAGATGATTGACAGGGCAGTTTACGGTGATGCACGCGACAGAGCTGTCCGTTAAAGATGATGAAGTAGTATGTCCCAAAGCTTGCCTACTCTTTTGCTACACACTCAAAAGTATGTACTTTTTCTTCACAAAAAGAGTACATACTTTTAGGGCGTAGTATAAGTAGGCGAATTGGGACGCAGCATCAGTTCCCTTTCGAGAGGTCTCTCCTATTGCTTAAGTAGCTTACGCTATGGGAAAACTCCTTTTCTCGAGAATATTGAAGACTTTATGTAAAACGCATTGCAGCTGCACAGCTGACAGCAATGAACGAAGGAGCTCGGTCATTGGCTGTGCTGCGGCAACTTGCTCGAACCAATGACGGAGCGACTCTGAATGCGCGACCAATGAGCGCATTCGCGCCCGCGCGCGTCAGAGCCCGCCAAGATGGGCGTGGCCAAGAGCTATATACTGGGCGCCCCGTCATGAGAGTTCTTTAGATTTAATCTCCTTCAGCGAACACCTTCTTCGCTGGATCCTCCGGATTATTGAAGCTTCGCCGCCGTCGAAAAGCATACCAGCGGGATTGCTACGAGGACGTCGGCACCTTCAGCCGCCTTCGAACGCCATCCTACTGAGCCATCCGGCGTGCTACACACGCAAGTATTTTACATCTGTTCGCCCCGCGACACTTGTAAAAGAGCAATTTTCTGAGGCGTTGTTTCAAATGCCTTCCTGCAGAGACTTTCTCCCGGACGGGGATCGTCACATCATCTGCGCTCGCTGCCTGGGCCGGGACCACGCAGAAGCTGCTTTGACCAAGGGCGGATGCCCGGAATGTGATGACCTGGGTCTCTCCACAATACGGGCTCGCCTCGTCGCTTTCGCCGTGAGCGAGCCCATCGCCGCCACCCCTCTGTTTGAGCCGCGCACTAAGAAAAAGCGCAGCTCACAGAGGCTTCCTGAACCTGAGCTCAGTGACGTCACGCCGAGCCAGTCTCCGCGTGCTTCACCGCCGCTCTTGCCTTCCCCACCGCCGGTTCAGTCCACCCAGCCGGACCCACACCCCTCTAGCAGAGCGGTGGGCCTTGTGACTTTCGGCGCGTCCGAGGACGACGGGCGAATGGATGACAGCTTGTCCATCGACGCTGCATCGGACGACTGGCCGGGCTCCACTCTCGACCCCGCCCCGTCGACGCTAGCTAGCACGAGCGGGGGCTCCACCATGGATACCGAGATTATCCGTGTCCTCTCTAAGGCCGTGGAAGACCTCGGGCTCGATTGGTCTTCTCCCGAAGAACCAACCCAGAGCCGACTGGATGAGTGGTTTTTGCAGGGGCGCCAGCAGGCCCCTCTGCAAAGGCCTTCTCCCTTCTTCCCGGAAGTTCACGATGAACTCACCAAGTCGTGGAAAGCCCCCCACTCTGCGCGCCTAAAGCCTTCTTTTACTTCTTCGCTCTCCTCTGTGGACGGCACGAAGGAAAGAGGCTACGAGGGAACGCCGCCCCTCGAGGAGGCCGTGGCCAATCATCTCTGCCCGCCCTCCACCACCGGATGGAAAGCCAAAGCTTCCCACCCCTCGAAGCCCTGCCGCACTACTTCTGCTCTCGCCGGTCGCGCCTACGCCGCCGCCGGCCAAGCTGCATCAGCGCTTCACTCAATGGCGGTACTTCAAGTGTTCCAAGCCAAGTTTCTCCGCTCTATGGACGAGTCTGGCCCCGAACCCGAAGCCTTTAGGGACCTACGCAGCGCAACTGATATAGCTCAGCGAGCCACGAAGGCCGCCGCCCAGTCTATTGGCCGTGCTATGGCTAATTTGACTGTTCTCGAGCGCCATCTGTGGTTAACTCTGACTGAGATGAAGGACGCGGATAAGGCGCCATTTCTCGACGCGCCTATCTCCACCAGCGGGCTGTTTGGACCGGCGGTTAAGGGTTTCGCCGAACGCTTCACTGAGGCCCAGAACACTTCACAAGCTATGCGTCATTTCCTGCCCAAGCGCTCCAGCTCATCGCAGAGCAGACAGAAACCGCCACAGCCGCAGCGGGCTAGAACAGCTCCCACCGCCTCTCGGCCCGCGCCTCAGGCTGACGCTCGACGCCGCTCGCGCTCTCACAAACGCAAGCCGCCTTCTGAGCGAGGGGGTCCTCGGCCCAAGATTGTGCTGAACCCTGAGCCTCGAAAGCTGTCCTAGCCACAAGAATGAGAAGAGAGAGTGCGTGTCTCGCAAAAGCCGGACCACTCTCTCTGCAAAAGCTCAAACATTACCCAGTCCCCTTACAGGTGGCTGGATATGTCCATACAGCAGTCAATGGGCCAGTCACAGAGCTCGCTCACCTGCAAACAAACGCAGTTTTTACGGCGACGCACAGAAAACACAAAAAGAGTATTTTTCTGCCTCTGTCACTAAGGGTTCACATGTCCACAAAGTGTGCATTCCCAGATACTGTCAAAACAGTGCCAAAATCATTCCCAGCTCAGGCTGCGCTCCCCATGAATGTAGATCACGTGCCTACGGTCATGTACGCACGACTACACACAAGCACTGTTCACACAGTTATAAATTCATCCCCAGTAAAAGCGGGAAACATTATAAAAGTGACGCGTGTGCCTACCACTGTTTATGCACCCCCACTTATAAACACTGTCCTTACAGTGTCAAACACAACCCCAGCTCAGGCTGCGAGTTTTACAGACACAGCACGCGCTGTTGTAATCACACACGCGCCCATTCACTCAGCTGCTCAGCGCGCGCGCGCGCCTCTGAGAGCTACGAGCTCAGGCGATTCGCTGGCCGGGTCTCTACGTCACAACGGCCCGCCCCTAGCCTGTATTCAGCCCATACTGTACATGCAGCGGCATGGGAAGACATTCCAGATATGCCGAAATGGGTATTGAATATAGTAAAGCACGGATACTCGCTCCAATTCGCTCGCAGACCACCACGTTTTACGACTGTGGTCGAGACGAAAGTGAGAAAGGAGTGTTCACATGTTCTACGCATCGAGGTGCGCAAACTAATAGAAAAGGGCGCTGTGGAAACTGTTTCCCCCTCTCTGAGCGAGGCAGGTTTTTACAGCCGCTATTTTCTCGTCCCGAAAAAGGATGGCGGTCTCCGCCCCATCCTAGATCTCAGACACCTGAACAAAGCACTAATGATTCGCTCGTTCAGAATGTTAACAACCAAGCATATCCTCGCGCAAGTACGCCCAGGAGATTGGTTTCTCTCAGTGGATCTGAAAGATGCTTACTTTCACATTCCAATAGCGCCTCATCACAGGCCGTTTCTGAGATTCGCTTTCAAGGGACAGTCATACCAGTACACAGTACTTCCGTTCGGCCTGTCCCTGGCTCCCCGTACATTCACGAAATGTATGGATGCAGCACTTTCCCCCCTAAGGCGAAGGGGAGTGCGAATACTGAATTATCTCGACGATTGGCTGGTTCTAGCTCAATCAGAAAGTCAGTTAATAACACACAGATCTTGGATTATCAGCCATTTAGAATGCCTGGGTCTAAGAATCAATTTTGCAAAAAGCATACTATCTCCCAGCCAGAGGATTTCTTTCCTGGGAATAGTTCTAGACTCGATTCAAATGACAGCGCGTCTCTCATCAGAGCGCGCGCTCACCATCCGGCGCCTTGCAACATCATTCAGGGCGGGCGCGCACCCCCGTCAAGCGGTTTCAGAGGATGCTCGGTCTCATGGCCTCAGCATCGCCCGTACTCCAGCTAGGATTGTTGCATATGCGCCCTCTCCAACGCTGGCTCAAGAGCCGCGTCCCTACTCACGCGTGGCGTTCGGGCCACTTTTTAATCAGAGCGAACCACGGCTGTATAAAAGCCCTGACGCACTGGAAAGCCGCCGACTGGTACCAGTCAGGCGTGAGTCTGGATGTGAACACAAGGAGAAAGATGATAACGACAGATGCCTCCAAAATAGGTTGGGGGGCCCTTTACGAGGGGAGGCCTGTCTCCGGCTTTTGGTCAAACCCGGAGAAGCGCCTACACATAAACTGTCTGGAAATGAAAGCGGTTGCTTTGGCTCTCAGAGCCCTGCTCCCACATCTAAAAAACGAACACGTCCTGGTCCGAACGGACAACATGACGGTAGTGTCGTACATAAATTGCCAGGGTGGACTCAGGTCGAGCTCCATGCATTCAATGGCCAGGAGACTCATTTTATGGTCCCAGCACAACTTGCGCTCGCTGAGAGCAGCACATGTGCCAGGCGCCCTGAACCAGGGGGCAGACATGCTATCCAGAGACAAGATTCTCCCAGGAGAATGGCCTCTCAACCCGCTGACGATTCAGTGGTTATGGAAAACCTTTGGCAAAGCGGAGATCGACCTCTTCGCCTCCAAGGAGAACGCGCACTGCTCTCTTTTCTTCACGAAAAGCGCGGACGCGCTCGCCCAGAGCTGGCCGAGCCGCCCCTTATATGCCTTTCCCCCGATCGCGATGCTGCCACAGGTCATCAGTCGGGTCAGAGAGGAGAAAAACGCAGTGCTGCTGATACCCCCACTCTGGAAGAACCAAACATGGTTTCCAGATCTGATGCAAATGCAATCTACACCACGGCCGATTCCACTGAGGCCAGACCTCCTCAGTCAGGCCAGCGGGATGATATTTCATCCCCGCCGCGATCTGTGGTCCCTTCATGCATGGCCCCTCAACGGGTTCCCAGGAACCTCACGAGCGGAGCACCAAATACCATCGCTGAGGCGCGGGCGCCCTCCACGAGACGCTTATATGCCCAGAAATGGAAAGTGTTCAGTGACTGGTGTAATGCCAAGGGCCTGAACCCTGAAACATGCGAGATTACAAACGTACTCGCTTTTCTACAAGGGCTTCTGGAGGCGGGCCGCACCCCCTCCACGCTCAAAGTATATGTGGCGGCCATCACAGCGTCACACGACCCTGTAATGGAACGTCCATTGGGAAGAAACGACCTAATTATTCTATTCCTAAGGGGCGCTAGGAGGATGAACCCTTCACGCCCCCCCTCAGTGCCGATCTGGGACCTAGCTACTGTCCTAGACGCTCTTAAAGGGCCCCCGTTCGAACCACTCCGAACCGTGCACCTTAAACAGCTCTCGCTCAAGATTGCGCTCTTGCTGGCACTCGCCTCGGTCAAGAGAGTGGGCGACCTGCACGCGCTTTCGACAAGCGCTGCCTGCCTAGAATTCGGACCTAACGACTGCAGGGTCGTCCCTAGACCGAAACATGGGTATATTCCTAAAGTGCTCACCACTCCCTTCAGAGCACAGGTTAGCTCCCTAACTGCGCTATCGTCTCAAGCAGACGAACACGACGCTAATCTACTCTGCCCCGTTAGGACTCTCAGAGTGTATTTGGAGCGTTCTGCCCTATTCAGACAGACAGAACAACTGTTTGTATGCTTTGGCGGCCATACGAAAGGTTCCGCCGTTTCAAAGCAGAGAATTTCTCACTGGATAGTTGAAGCTATAGCGCTGGCTTATGAAGCTAAGGGGCTTCAATGCCCCTGGGGAGTCAAAGCACACTCCACCAGGAGTGTGGCTTCTTCCTGGGCATGGTCGAGCGGGATACCGATCGAGGATATTTGTGCGGCGGCAGGCTGGGCCTCACCGTCCACATTTATCAGGTTCTACAACCTACAGGTCCCGACATTGCATTCCAACGTACTATCAGCATGATGCTAGTTGAACTACGAGTTCGTATCTATATTATGTATGTGCTTGTGTCACACTGAGCGCCTTCTAGCCGCTCTGTATTTTTTCCCACTTATAAAGCTCGCCTCTGCCGGCTAGTTGGATGATAACTTTGCTTTTCAGCTCAGGCACCTGCCTCTGGCTATCATAATGCGAAGTTCAGCACGCACGGCGTTTTGCATGGTGTTCCCATAGCGTAAGCTACTTACGCAATAGGAGAGACCTCTCGAAAGGGAACGACTCGGTTACTAACGTAACCTCGGTTCCCTGAGAGGAGGGAACGAGTATTGCGTAAGCTGCCGTGCTTGTGCTTGGTTAGTTCGCTTCAGTCGTTTTAACCTAAAGAACTCTCATGACGGGGCGCCCAGTATATAGCTCTTGGCCACGCCCATCTTGGCGGGCTCTGACGCGCGCGGGCGCGAAGCGCGCTCATTGGTCGCGCATTCAGAGTCGCCCCATCATTGGTTCGAGCAAGTTGCCGCAGCACAGCCAATGACCGAGCTCCTTCGTTCATTGCTGTCAGCTGTGCAGCTGCAATGCGTTTTACATAAAGACTTCAATATTCTCGAGAAAAGGAGTTTTCCCATAGCGTAAGCTACTTACGCAATACTCGTTCCCTCCTCTCAGGGAACCGAGGTTACGTTAGTAACCGAGTCGTTTTCCTCCGGCCTGAAAACAGCCGGCCAATCAACGAACAGAGGGCGGGCTGAGAGCCGTGACGTAGACGCTAAGCGCCGAGTTTAAGATTGTATTTTAGGTTAGGGAAATCGAAAACGACCATGGATATGGAGACACGGGATGCAATTCGCTCTGTTGTGGAGAATATTCCCGGCATTTGCAAACTGAAGCCCGAACAAGAAGAGTGTTTGTTAAACATTTTGAATGGAGGTGATTTTTAAGTTGGTGAGAGAGGTGATTGCGTTATGTGATTGGCTTACGGGTAACCAATGATTTTATACTTCAGACAAGCGCCCCCCGCGAGAAAGAAAACACTTTTCAATTATGCCATTCCAGACTCTGTCTACGAAGCAAAGCGAAGTAGCAGAGTTTGGTATTACCAGGCTATTAAAAATGATTAAAAGCTATAGAAAACACATTTTGATGTACAGTGATATGTTGTAGGCTACTAAATGAGTTTGCTTCCATTTGCGTTCTAGATTGCTCTAGTTGCTCTCTTATACTGTCAGTAATACTGTTGTACCATGGTGGAGTACTTTTCTATCTAAACTTTTTTAATCTGATGTGTGCAACAGTTTCTAATGTACCACAGAAAATGGTGCTTATACTGCTTGTCATTTCCTCAAATTCATTTGTGTGTTTAGGTACACTGAGCAGCTGAGACAGATCAGGCAGGTGATTTGTGAATCTTATCTATAGTGGTTGGAATAATTGTTCTACCTGGTCAATAACGCGGCACGATATGGCAAATATCAGCAGTACACAGTTTGCACATTACAAGGTAGTGATCAGTGACATCATCACTTTGCGGTAGAATATCTATATCTGTAAGATTGGTTCCATGCAATGTAATTAAATCTAGTGTATGATGAGTGGGTCTAGTGACATTTTGCTTGACCCCAAATGAGTTTAGTAAATCTGTAAACGCAACCCCTAATTCATCATTTGTATTATCTACGTGAATGTTAAAATCTCCGACAATCAACGTTGACCAATAGGTCTGAGAGAAAATCTGCAAACTCTTTTAGAAAAATCAGCATAGGGCCCTGGAGGTCTATACACATAGCCAAAGCGAGATAGTAGGGATTCTTTTCTTATAACTGAAAGTGTAACATTTAGCACAAACACTTGAATGAATTAAACCTGTGTCCTGTTTTAACAATTTTAAGAAAAGAATATTTCTATAGATAGTTGCAACACCGCCACCAAAACCAGTCAGACGGGGCTCATGTTTATAACAGATATAGCAACTGGTTATAAGCAACTGGTTAACAATTGGTGCGATTGAGAGTAGTCAGGGCACTGATCAGGGAGTCAGACAATTTAAAGGGATGGTTCACCCAAAAATTAAAATTCTGGCATCATTTACTCGCCCTCACGTTGTTCCAAACCTGTATGAATTTCTTTCTTCTGCTGAACACAAAAAAAGATATTTAGAAGATTATGGGTAACCAAAAATTGGATGGATCCCATTGACTAAAATTAGACTGATTAGACCCCATTGACTGATTAAAATAGTTGTTTAGTTATTGGTTACCATTATCAAATAATCCACGTGGCCTAAGTGACGTCAGTTGAAAGGGAAAGTTCTAAGCTCATTAAACATGTTTTTTGCAGTGATATTGTAAATATCGCAATCCGACTATATCTAACCTCCCACATGGGCACGAGCAGTTGAAACTTTAGACCCCCAGCAGCCCCTCCGCCACCCACTCCACACACAGCACTCGCACAAGAGAAGCCTTTGACTCCCGCCGTTTCATCTGCCCCGCTCATCACCTTACCTTTCATCTTCCGTCTGCCCAGGGGGCAAACACTGGCCCTTTGTCTGCACATCGGGGGCTGGGGGGGGATGTGAGGGTCTGCTATTTCTGTGTCCCTTACAGTATCCGTCTATCTGAGAGGCAGGTGAACGACAGTTCTGAGCGTGGCCTCACGAGAGCCTGTAGTGCCACTCAGAACATCAATATTGCTTCACTTTAATCTGTTTTCAATGGCTCAGAATTGTACAGATGATTGCGAAGCTGTTTGTGCAGTTTGTATACAGAAAGATGTTAAAGCATTTGTTTTCTGAGGCCGTTTAAAAGCTTATGGTCTGATAATGGCTTTGTTTGGTTTTCTCACTCTTTCAAGAACAGTGCTTCTACTGTAGTCACAGCTCGTCACACAATTACCTTGCCTTAGTGAGGATTTGCTCCACTAATAGCATAATAATACCACTAACTGTGCGTTAAACTATGTCATAATTCTGTCTGGACTTCAGCGTGTTTAATGGGAAGAGCCTCTAATTAGGGGATTTTTACAACACTTAGCAAACGTTACACTTGTTCTCAAACAAACACAGACAGTGCGTAGTTGGATTTGGTGTGAGGAAACTACTGTTAGTAACACTACACCAATATTGTGAGATGTTCTTGGTGACATTAGGACACTGTAAACAAAAGGAGTTTGAGATCACATAAAAAGGACTCTATGAAGTAAATAGTTCAGTTTGGGTTTTTCTTAGTTTAGAGATTTAAAGGAATGATTCATCCACTAAAACAATTTTGTTGTTCCTTCCCTGTATGAACTTCTTTTTTTATGTGTAACACAAAAACAGCCTGGAAAAGGTTTTTATGCTCAGGTCTAAAATATTTCATAGATCTTTAAATATTTCGAAATATTGCTCGTCGAAAACTTGCTTGCATAGTGATGTTGTATTTGTCAGGGATGTTCTTCTGATTTGCTTTTTTTCCCAATGATTCGGTCAAACGGTTCACAAATCAGTCTGAATTCATTTTAATGAATGAATTTTTTTTTTTTTTTTAAGAAAAGAGCATGGAAAACTCATGGAAATTCATTAACGAAAATTGTGGGAGTCCTGAAGGATCTTCCTGCTGGCCTTCTCAATGAAATGAAAGCATAGAGTGACCAGGCGCTCTGAAGCCCTAAAAGTACCACAAAAACGTACTACATTACAGCTCAAAAGAAATGAATACTCTTCTTCAGCAAGGATGCATTAAATTGGTCAAAAGTGACAAAAAGAGAATTATAATGTTATAAAGGATTTCTGTTTCAAATAAATGCTGTACTTTTGAACTTTTATTCATCAAATAATCCTTAGAAAATGTATGACGATGTTGGAGTAACGGCTTTGGCATCACAGGAATAAATGACATTTTACAATATATTAAAATAGGGTATATATATTTATATATATATATAAAATGTTTTACAATATTACTGTTATACTTTAAATTGAATGCAGCTTTGGGAAACGTAAGTGACATCTTAAGAAGAAAAAAAAATGTAAAAAACGGACCCAAGTGTTCTGAAGCTATGCTATACGATTTGTACAATAAACAGACTGAAATTTGAAGGCCTTATTTACTGAAAATCTTCCCCTTCTTGGTAAAAAAGACAGGTTTGGAACAACATGAGAGTGAGTTAAAAAAGACTGAATGTTCATCTTTGGGTGAACCATCCCTTTAATTTTGAATAGTTCTGTGTGGTTAAAAATGAATTGAATGCATGATTTAGATTTTTTTTAATAAACATGTCCAATATTCATTACTTGTTTTTTAGTGATTTTTTTTTTGTTCTTTCTTTTTCTTTTTTGCCTAGCACTAACTAGCACACCATTTAACCACTTCTAATCTTCATGCCTTGGTAGCCATTGAAAGAGAGAGAGAGAGAGAGAGAGAGAGAGAGAGAGAGAGAGCAGGCATTGGGCAACTGTTTGGCCTGGGCCAGACCCAGTTGTAAGATAAGGACGGAGGCTTGTTTTCTTGTGCAGTGTGTTATCTCTGACAGCAGCGCCCTGATCCTTACAGTCAATATAGTGAGAGAGCAGGAGATTGTTGACTCTGCCTCGTCCATCACTTCTGCTGGGCAGACCATTGTTACTTGTGATACATGTCTGCCATGGTGCTAAACATTAATATCTGACCTGTCCACTTTCAGAGTGTGCCTGTCCTCTGATTTAAAATGTAGTGAATAGTCATTCCATGGCTTTGTTGGTTTGTCCTGTACTTTTGTTGTTAGCAATACATATCCGAATCCACTAGAGGGCAGAAGATGAACATTTTTAGTGTGAAATGGCAAGATATTTTATACTTTTTTTGAATAGTAAGATTTTGTATTTTATCTTGCGCATTTTTGAGGCCTGTTTCCCCTTCCACAGCCTTCTTAATTTGAATGATCTTGTCCAGCCTCAGATGAGATTTAAGATTGTTTTGCATATGAATGCAATCTATACATGCGTAGAACAGGAGCAGCAGGCTGAAATGTTATTATGCTCCTTTTTACCCTCTTTCTTTCTCTTCTTTTCTTTCTATCATCCACTCTGTCTTATAAAGAACAGGTTGAGTATGATGGCCCGAGGCGGCCGTGACTCACCTGTGCAAACATGGTTTTGAAAGACTGGTTTTAAATCCGCCAAATCCACCGTATTCTGTAACTGACTGCCACCTTTATATTTTCCCTTAATTAACCACACATTTTAGGATTTAAGAACTTTGTCTGTGCCATTCACAATGCTAAAATTTCCTTTTAATTGCAGACAGTTATCAGCTTTACAAAAGAGGAGGACGAGTAATGATTTGACTCACTATAGGTTTTAAAGTACATCCAGGGGAGAGAAAACAAACACCATGACAGGTTAGTGCAATCCCTGTCTCATTTATGTCACAGTTGACTTTATGTCGGTACATAAAGGCATGTCATTCTCTTTCCCTTTTTTGTGGCCCGTGTAACATGTCTCTTTACTGTGAATGTAAACATCCCAAGAATGCAAATAAACCATATCGCTCTTCCTATTAAGTCTCCAGTGTAAATATTGAAACCGTTCTGAATATGAAAATGCTAGTGTGTCTTCATCTACCAGGATGTTAGACCACAGACATGTTCTTTGTTTTCCCATGGCAAAGAGGTTTTCTCTCTCTCTTTCCAGTACAGTAAAGCAAATTAGTCAATCATTCATCCGCAGTATTAGTATTTTTTTTCTACCCAGTATTGTTAAAATATTTAAAAATATCAAATATTTTTCCACTCTTCTTTAAAACCAAAGACAAATGCAAATTCCCTTTTTTTCCTTTCTTGTCTGTCTTTTAATGGCAGTTTTAAAATGTTTACATGTCTGTTGTGTGAAGCCTCAGGGGAAATACATTTGACTAAGTCACATTCTCACACTCACAGAAGGTTTATTTAACATGTTTGTTAAACCAACACTATTGGGCTTTTATCATGTATAATTTTAGCTTACAGTAGATTTGTATTGACTGCAAAAAAAAGTGCATCATTCTGAATACCACGTTTTATTGTTAACTAAAAAATTAACAAAAAAAGCTAAAGTAAAATAAAGTATAAATATTTAAAGCAACACTTACATTCAAGAACTTTAATGAAATTAGAACTGAAAAATAGTTTCAGGTTGAAGTATTAAAATCAAATAAATAAAACCTGAATAGTAGCTAATATAAAAAAAACAAACGAATTTAGTAAAAATTACTAAAGCACATAACAAATTGACTAAAACCTAAACTAAAATTAAACAGATTACTGAAAAAATAAAAGCTGATTCAAAATAAAACTAAATACTATAATAGTATGCTGAAAACCCTCATGGCTATGTTTGTACCATAGCAAAACACTGGTGGCACAAAAGGATGATGGCGATTCAAAATGCACCGGCTGTCATTCGTTCAAGTGCGAGGATATTTATATATTAGACGTGCTCTTTAAAGTCCTTCTATATCCTCTGTCAAAGAAGACAGCAGCTTGGCCCTCCCCCAGCCTGCCTGTGTGCACGGAGGATTTTGATGTGGTGTCGGACAATGGGCGATTTAGAGATTTCCTGTTTCAGAGTGTCGTATGATTTGTCCTCAGGCAGTGATGTTTAAGAAACCTTTTGTTGCAGAATAGGACCAGTGGAAACTATACTTCCCAAAGGTCCTTTATGTCACCTGTTGAATACTGGGATTGCGAGCCATTGTGCGGTGATTTACACAGGTAACGTTGGCTCCAGTGACCTCGGCTTGACATGCGCAGAGTTAACAGCATATTTGATATGGCTGCCTTTTTGCTTTCACCAGATCTCTCTGTCAGGAGAGCAGGCTTTGTGGCGGACAATGGCTTTTGTTGGCGGGCACAAAGAAGAGGTTTCAAACAGCTATTCATGTTTCCACTGTGATTATGGCACATGGATGTATAATTTCATCAGAGATGAACAGGCTGGGCAAAATGTCTGCCATCCATCCACCTTTAAAAAAAAACAAAAAACATTACTCTAAAAATCATTTCAATTGCCTGCAGCCTCATTCGTAGTGGTTTAGAGCAGGTGTGAGATGGATTATTATATTCTGGAGCTCAGGTATTCTGTTTACTTCCTGCATGTCAACTCCAGCACTCCTGCATGATGAGGTGAGACATGGCGACTGGTAAACAGGACTGACAGGGAGGATGTAGTTCATGTGCAAAATGTTTTTGCATGTCCCAGCCTGGAAATGCTTGTTCTCTGGGATAAATGTTCAAGAACTAACAAACATTTGTGTGTATAATGAAGTGCGTGTGTGGAGTAGGGGGGGGGGAGGGTTGGGAAAATGTGTATGAACAAGAGAGAGGAGTGACAGAGAAAGAGAAGAAAGAGCTCGGGACAAAAGGGAGAACTGGCTTATTGAGAGAACATCAAACGGCTCTCTTGAGGCTTTCCTCTTGCAGGACAGGTTTTGCTCATCTGCCACTTCCATTGGGAACAAGAAGAGATAAAACCACATCCACATCATTGTTCTTTTACTTTCTCTGATCGCTCGACTTGTATCACGGCATCTGCAAAAACAAGGATAAAGTTGATTGCTTCAGTGTACCATTATGTCAGTTTATACACTTCTCCCATTGAAATCATCAATAAGTCATTTCCGTCCATGAGAGAGGTTGAATACACAGATTATCTATTTTGTGTGTCCAGATTTCTGTTTAAAGAGGGATAGTTTTGTCATCATCTACTCAGCTTGAAACCTGGTTTGTTGTTCTAGTTCTGCAGAAAGCAAAATAAGTAGTTTAGCAGAATGCCCAAGTTGCTCATTTTTATTCAACAAAAGCAGATGGAAAAAAGTACCATTAAACTCATTTAAATGCTGTATTTCAAGTCTTCCGAAGCTATAGGTATATGAAAGCTTTATTTTATAAATGTTAAGTTAATTAAAAGATAAGTGAGAAGAAGATTTTCTTTTTATTCCTTTTTACTTTTGCATATTTTCATTTAGGGTCAGTAAGATTTTTTTAAGTCTCTAATGCTCACCAAAGCTGAATTTTTGGGTCTAAAATACAGTAATAAGTACAGTTGTATTGTGAAACATTATTGCAATTTAAAATAACTGTTAGATGTAATTTATTCCTGTGGTGGAAAAGCTGAATTTTCAGCAGCCATTACAATCTTCAATGTCACATTAAATCATTCTAGTATACTGATTATTAAAAAGTGCTGCGTAATATTTTTGTGGAAACAAAAGGATTCTTTGAAATTCTTTGAAGAATAGCATTTGTTTGTAATAGACTTTTGATCAATTTAATGCATTCCTTGCTGAATAAAAGTATGCATTTCTTTTAAAACAAAACAAAAAAAAAAAACATTTACTGACCCCAAACATTTGAATGGCAGTGTACATTATGTGTATATTAATATCTTCAGGTTAGGGTTATATATATCTTTGACATGGGAGTTCTGTCATTTATTGAGTGTGGCTGGAGGCCTTTCAAACTTTCATTAGTCTTTCCTCTTTCTATAAAGCCCACAAAGCCTCTTGCTCTTCAGAGACAAGAAGAAACTGGTGAACCCAGCCAAGTAATCTGAAGCCACTATGTCTGTAAATATGTTTCAGTAAAGACCCATGATCATGCTTTAAACGGGACATCTTCAACGGGACCATGTTCTCCTCATCTTTGTGCCATATGGCCTTGTATGAAACAATAAGAGCTCGAAGTTAAAGTTAGAGTGTAGACACCTAGTGTGGGTTTGTTTTGTGAAGCGAGGGAGCTGTCAAAAAGGAGTATGTGAACAACCAGATAAGGATCAGATATGAGGGAACCAGGATTGGTACTTTCAACATGTAGATACTTGTCAGAGGAAAAATACTAAATCTTCTTTCTTTTAGGGGATCCTCCGAGGAAATACCGAATGCTACTGCACACTGCTCTGTCTCTTTCACTCTCTCCTTGTCTAATTCTACTTTTTGGCCATACAGTGCATTCTGACACCAAAACAGTTAAGCATTAATGGAACACAATAGCAAAGACTGGCCGCAAACAGATGCTGAATACATTTGGTAGATGTTATTATTCAAGCTTACATTGGATTATTTTGAATTTTCATGCATTCCTTAGATATAATCAAACCCATGACGTTAGCGTTGCTAGTGCAGTGCTTTACTGTTTGAGATACAGAAACATGTTTTTTTTTTTGTTTTTTGGTCCCTATAGTTTCTTGGAACTTGAAGTGTTTTAAAATAATAATTATAAAAAATGTAGACAAGATAATACCTCGAAACTGTAAAACCTAATATATCACCAGAAGGTGAGTGAGGAAAAAAAATACTAAGTGTGGATTCTGCTAATTGCATAACAGTATTAAATAATGAGGCTTGTCAATGCATAAAGCATTCTTATAAAACTTTCAATGCAGATTGATCACAATGGAAAAGAAGCGCAACAATAAGCACATGACTGGCACAATCTCGCTGCATTTTATTTCCATGTGATACATTTCATCATAAATCTAGTAAATAATAAAAATAATGGGATATTTTTTTATTGGGCTCCATCTGATGTGCTGTTATTATTTCTTTGTTTGTTGTCGGGTTTATGGCAAGAAAGGAATTTTAGATGAAGACGTCTGTCAGGATTAGTTGTACTGTAATACAGTGCAACAAACACAAATTTTGCTTGCAATTATTAAAAAAAAATGTATTTGTCTGTCCTTGTTTTATGCCTGTTGGGTAAATTATTGAATTAATTTATAGGAATATTTACACACTCAAAAAAATGTATAGGCCTTTGTATTTTCATCCATTTGAGTTTCAAACTGTCATCATTTACTCGCCCTCAAGTTGTTCCAAACCTGTTCCAAATTTTCTTTCTTCAGTTTAACACAAAACAAGATATTTTGAAGAATTTTGGTAACCAGACTTCCATGGTAAGAACAAATAAATACTATGTATGTCAATACCATCAACTGTCTGGTTACCAACATTGTTCAACAAAAGAAAGAAACTCATACAGAATTGGAACATGCATATGAAACAAGAAAAAAATAATTATGTAATAATAAAAATAAACTAATTGTGTTTTAAATACACAATAATCAGGTTTATATATTTATTATCCGGCCTATTTATTAAACCATTCTCATACATTTAACTTATTGTTTTCACAGTTAACATAATTACTGAATCTAAAGAATTTTAAAAAAGAATTATGATTATGAAAATAACTTTTCATGTCTACTGAACTTGATGATTCTGGGTGTTATATAATGCCTTAAACCACAAGACTCTGCATAATCTGTCCCGTTCTGAGCTAGCTTTAAATGTTCTTCCTCAAGCCATTTAATGCAAAGATCTCGGTAAAACTTTCATTGTTCACAGAGCCATACCTGTGTGTTTCATGGCACACTCAGTGCAGAAGTGAGGGAGAAGCTTGGGTTGATCTGCTGACAGAGGGATGTCTCAGAGAATGCACTTGAGGGCAGTTATCAGCAAGATGATGTAGTCAAGCTTGAAAACAAGAGGGGCATCTGTCTCATCAATGAAATTACTGCTCCTCAGGCGCAGACCGACACATACCTGGCCCTCGTCCAGATTCTATCTCTCTCTCTCTCTCTTTTTTTTTCTGTCTCCTTATCTATCTGTCGATCTATTGATCAACCAATATTTGCATTTTTGTATCACATGTTTAATCAGTAGCTTCACACATGACAAGTGCACATATATATCATAGTCTGCGTGTGCCTGTAATATGGTTTCTCATGTTGAGCTTTTATCTTATTTTTTTAAGGACACATCAAATCAAAAGGCTTAAAGACACATCAAATGAAAAGCTGTCTGGGGTGATCAGTCAGCTATTGAGCTTGAGGGCTTTACATACTTTTGGTAGATTAAGTGTTAAATGTGGATTAAATGTGGAACCCTTGTCTAAGGAGTGACACTGAGATGTCTTTCTATATGAGGTTGTGCTGCTATGTGCAGTCACAAATAACATTCCCCTTCTTATGAAGTGCTGCTGGCTTTATTAGTAATTTTACACAGTTCTACACGGCATATTCAATGCAGATATCAACCACTTTAAGTTTAAATCAATTTCAGTTGATGACTTAAAAAGGATGAAGAAACGCTATGTTGAATGGTATCCTTCAATGCTTTGAGAAAACAGGTGTTCCTTTTACTAGCAAGAACTGTGTGACTGTTATGGTACAATTATGCCTTATTCATTCATTCAGCCTATTATCAACAATGAAACAGTAAACTATCTTTATTTAGGCTTTAGTGTTTGTGACCATATCAGACGATCATGTATGATGCTCTGTTGTCGTTCTGGATAAGTCCCAACATCACATCTTTTAAAGTTTACCTCACAAATCCATGAAGTTTTAGATACATCCAGTTTGAAGACATCAGCTACAACACAGATGAAAAACAGATTCCACCTGGCCTGTTGTGATTTACTGATCAGTCACACTTATCTGGAACTTGATTTATTTACCCCGACAGCCGGGCTGACACTGTGTAAAATGTCCTGATGTGCTGACAGATTTATCCATTGCCCAAACACTAGTCAACAATGCTGTCCTTAAAATGAGAGCTATCCTTTATCAGTGAGGCAAGCCACATCAAGTAAATTACACTGAGATGCCAACATTCCCTTGATATTTTAGCTTGAAGTCTGTTGTTGTGATGTTTTAATCCTGTTCACAAATGTAAAACATGGATTGGGGCTTTATACTTTTAGAAATAGTAAAGTGCACCTTTTGTAACATGCTTATGTAACGATACTCCATTGCATTGCCTAATAATTTTCAGGAGCAATTGCAGAGTAACCTAAACCTAAATACAACACTTACTGTACACTAAAAGTCTGGGGTCTGTAATTTTTGAAAGAAGTATCTTATGCTCACCAAAGCTACATTGATTTAATCAAAAATACAGTAAAAACAATATTATTAACATTAAAAATAACTTATTTGTAGCATAATATTTGAAAATGTCATTTATTCTTGCGATGGCAAAGCTGAATTTTCAGCATCATTACTCCAGTCTTCAGTGTCATGTGATCCTTCAGAAATCATTCTAATATGATTTGGTGCTCAAGAAACATTTCTTATTATATATTATCAATGTTGAAAATAGTTGTTCTGTTTGATATTATACCTTATATATGATTTTATGTGCTTTACTAAATTTCCTGATACTAGAAAAAATATATAAATCTTATTTACTGTCCTTCAATATGTTTTATTTCTATATAACAGACAATACAATAATTTTAATAGGACATTTTTACATCATACATTTCTTAGTACTGCAGTAAATTTCTTTTAGTTTATTTAGGTGCTCCAGTGAGTCCACTGGAGGGCGCTGTACTTATACAATGATATTATTATTATTATTATTTGGTCTGGTGTGTGTTTATCACACACATCCTGGCAATACACAGGATTTTTACTATTGAAAAAAATGTAAAAGGTTAAGCATTTTTTAGGTCCATTACCAAAACATTAATGGACACCTCATAACATCTTATTTTTCATTATACTGATAAAAAACATCCATGTCCATAGTCATCATCTGCATGTCACAAAACTCCATGTCTCATGCAGTAACAAGCTAAAAAGGGTGGCATTATCAAATACATGATCGCTGTCGTCAGCTTGTTTGAACACAAGACGTTTTCGTTTCGCGCAGTCTGTGACAATTTTGATAGTAGGCTACTCCCCTGAGCTGCGCAGTCACGTCTACCACTTTGACCGCGCTTCCTTATCAACTGCTCACTTATTAGTTCATGAACTGTAATGATTGCGCTCTGCGCTAGAGGGGAGATTGCAGAGGGCTTTTAACAACTAACGGCATAGATGCATATCAGAATCCTGCACAAACAAACAGTTTATCAGATTCAAAGAGCCTACACAACACAGAAGGTAATTTCCAATTTGGTGTTTTCGGTCATAATCAGGAATGGCAGGATTTCATTTGGTGCCAAGCGCAACAGGAGACAAAATCACCCCAAACTTTCCATTCAAGACGTGTGACTGCGACACAAATGTTTTATACTGCTGGTGCCACTCGCCCAATAACATCTAAATAGAAAATCTTGAGTGGAAATTGTATTTCTATCTCAGGCCTTTGATGTTGCGCACAAGCAAATCTGCTGAGTTTCCTCTTTTCCTTTTGGAAGCCGCTGGTTGTCAGCAATCCCCCGGGCCTCTGATATACGTGCCGTGGCCCATGCCGGAGACAAGCTGGAGAAGAGCCACATACCTCCGTGCCCCTTGGGTCTCCATCTCTTCCCCCATTCAAATTCACATTCAGTTAATAATGATTAATTAACTCGAATTCTTTAGCATGCGTGCCTCCAGTTTAGCAGCCGACTGATTTTGCTCATGGCTCTCAAAATCTATTTTTGTAAAAGCATTTTCAAAGTTTTTTTGCTGGTGACTTTGATCAGTGTTCTTGCCTGAATCATTGGCGTTGTGATTGATATGCAGCTAAATGTCAGTTTTAGATTTCAAGATTTTCTCCACTTAACTGTCACTGTGCTACTTGAATACTGATAAAGGAATGCAGAAATAGTGCATATTTCAACAAAAGAGTGGTAAGAGGTAGCCTACATCTAAAGCACTTAAAGGGACAGTTTACTCAAAAAAATTACATTTTGTCATCATTTACTCATGTTGTTCCATACCTGTATGAGTTTATTGTTGAACACACAAAGAAGATACTTTAAAGAATGTTGGTAACCAGTTGACAGCACCCATTGATACATTTTTTTCTACTATGGAAGTCAATGGGTGCTGTCTACTTTCTGGTTACCAACATTCTTTAAATTCTTCTCAGAATTAAATGCCCAGCATAACTGAACATTAATCACTAACATAAGCTAACAACATCTTTCCCTTTACGGAAAAACACAAAATAACAGTTTAATCCCTAAATTTACTCTTCTAATGCAGTCCCTTTCAAAGCATGCTGAGAATTACAGATCCACTACCCGCATTTTGTTATGTCAACAAAAATGATTCGTTTTAACACAAATTAATTAAGTAAACTTCAGTTTTAAATATATAAGGTTGATTGAACACAATTAAATCAAGTTGTGACAAAATTGTGTTACTTCAGCTAATTCTCTCATTAAAAAGGTTTATCTCTAAAGAATTAAATATTACTTTAGAAACATTATCATGTCCTGCATGGCAATTATCATAAAAGACAAACCTTTCCAATTTAGGATGTCTCTTATTCTCTGTTGGTTGCCTATAGATCATCTGCTCCATGCAAAGCTGCAGAAGTCTACTACAATATGGAAAAGTCTGCATTTGAACTTGTTTTGTCTTGCCAGAGATATTGCATGTGTAACCTCATGCATGTTTCTGTGATCAGTGAAAGCTCTAACTCGAGTCTTTAAATTACCCTTTTCCACCTGTCATTTTCACTGTAGAGTTTTTTTTTCTCCTCTGAAATTGTGTCCTCAGCTATGTCATTACAATCCCAGCAGATTACACTGTCAGGGCAGACTGACATGTATAGTGCATGTAAATGTGTGTTTGCACTGACAGCACATTAACCACATAGGTTGTGGGGAGAAGTGGTGGGGATGGGAAGCTTTCTGGCTGCCTGCCAGTACACATACCTATCGTGTGTTTTCTTAGATTTATTTGTAATTTACAAGCTAGTTAACATTTTGAGTCTGATTTGTGTGCACCACATATTTTTATGCACATTAAACATTTACAGTGCTTAGCATAAGTGAACACACCCATGCTAAAGTTGACTAAAAAGAGGAATAAAAATGTATCTTTTGGAAATTGATCTTAAATATGCAGTGTGTGATTTTTAGCGGCATCTAGTGGTGAGGTTACGAATTGCAACCAATAAAAGTTACGGTGGCTGACAGGAAAATATGTCATTGTCTGAGACAGCAGAGAGTAGTCAGTTCAGCAATGAGGGTTTCTTTACAAGGATAAATTAAGAAATTATGTTTACTTAATTATTCAGTAAAACTATATGTTAATGCGAATATTATTGTTACTTGTTCATCATTGTGTCAGTGTTTTATTCGCTGAACTAAGCTTGCTTCCTTGCACGAAGAGCAACATAGTAACGAAACGCGTTTATCCGTTTAGGGCTACTGTAGAAACATGTCGGCACATTTCAATGTAAGGGGATCTGCGGTGTATGTAGATAGAAACTGCTCATTCTAAGGTAATACAAATATAACGGTTCACTAAGTAAGGTCTTTATGCACTGAAAACTTATTTTTCAAGGTAGTGACGAAACGCGCTCTGTAGCGCTGTTTGTTCGCTGTCGGATACGGTAGAAACATGACGACACAATAAGTCGACCTCCAAAGAAGGGGGTGCCCGCGGTTATGGAGATATACAGGTCCTTCTCAAAAAATTAGCATATTGTGATAAAGTTCATTATTTTCCATAATGTAATGATAAAAATTAAACTTTCATATATTTTGGATTCATTGCACACCAACTGAAATATTTCAGGTCTTTTATTGTTTTAATACTGATGATTTTGGCATACAGCTCATGAAAACCCCAAATTCCTATCTAAAAAAATTAGCATATTTCATCCGACCAATAAAAGAAGTGTTTTTAATACAAAAAAAGTCAACCTTCAAATAATTATGTTCAGTTATGCACTCAATATTTGGTCGGGAATAGTTTTGCAGAAATGACTGCTTCAATGCGGCGTGGCATGGAGGCAATCAGCCTGTGGCACTGCTGAGGTGTTATGGAGGCCCAGGATGCTTCGATAGCGGCCTTAAGCTCATCCAGAGTGTTGGGTCTTGCGTCTCTCAACTTTCTCTTCACAATATCCCTCAGATTCTCTATGGGGTTCAGGTCAGGAGAGTTGGCAGGCCAATTGAGCACAGTAATACCATGGTCAGTAAACCATTTACCAGTGGTTTTGGCACTGTGAGCAGGTACCAGGTCGTGCTGAAAAATGAAATCTTCATCTCCATAAAGCTTTTCAGCAGATGGAAGCATGAAGTGCTCCAAAATCTCCTGATAGCTAGCTGCATTGACCCTGCCCTTGATAAAACACAGTGGACCAGCAGCTGACATGGCACCCCAGACCATCACTGACTGTGGGTACTTGACACTGGACTTCAGGCATTTTGCATTTCCTTCTCCCCAGTCTTCCTCCAGACTCTGGCACCTTGATTTCCGAATGACATGCAAAATTTGCTTTCATCCGAAAAAAGTACTTTGGACCACTGAGCAACAGTCCAGTGCTGCTTCTCTGTAGCCCAGGTCAGGCACTTCTGCCGCTGTTTTTTGTTCAAAAGTGGCTTGACCTGGGGAATGCGGCACCTGTAGCCCATTTCCAGCACACGCCTGTGCACGGTGGCTCTGGATGTTTCTACTCCAGACTCAGTCCACTGCTTCCGCAGGTCCCCCAAGGTCTGGAATCGGTCCTTCTCCACAATCTTCCTCAGGGTCCGGTCACCTCTTCTCGTTGTGCAGCGTTTTTTGCCACACTTTTTCCTTCCCACAGACTTCCCACTGAGGTGCCTTGATAAAGCACTCTGGGAACAGCCTATTTGTTCAGAAATTTCTTTCTGTGTCTTACCCTCTTGCTTGAGGGTGTCAATGATGGCCTTCTGGACAGCAGTCAGGTTGGCAGTCTTACCCATGATTGCGGTTTTGAGTAATGAAACAGGCTGGGAGTTTTTAAAAGCCTCAGGAATCTTTTGCAGGTCTTAGAGTTAATTAGTTGATTCAGACGATTAGGTTAATAGCTCGTTTAGAGAACCTTTTCATGATATGCTAATTTTTTGAGAAGAATTTTGGGTTTTCATGAGCTATATGCCAAAATCATCAGTATTAAAACAATAAAAGACCTGAAATATTTCAGTTGATGTGCAATGAATCTAAAATATATGAAAGTTTAATTTTTATCATTACATTATGGAAAATAATTAAGTTTATCACAATATGCAAATTCTTTGAGAAGGACCTGTAAATGTCTCATTCTAAGGTAATAAAAACATAACGGTTTATTATACAAGGGTTTTATACACCACTTAAAACATAGTTATGGGTATTGCATTTCATTATATTGCATTTCTGTCAATAGATCCTCAGAAATATTACACATTGCACCTTTAATGCCTTAATTTTAAAAAATGAGGAAAAATCAAACCTTTAAGGACACCAATTTTCTTTGTGGATGAATAATGTATCATAAATAAATAAATGTTCTTCCTTAAAATACAGGGTGCATATTAAGTCAGGACACCCCTATGTTAAATTCCCATAGAGGCAGGCAGATTTTTATTTTTAAAGGCCAGTTATTTCATGGATCCAGGATACTATGCATCCTAATAAAGTTATCTTGGCCTTTGGAATTAAAATAGCCCCACATCATCACACACCCTTCACCATACCTAGAGATTGGCATGGTTTTATTTCAGTTAGCCTAATAGCTGGTTTGATTTGCATTGAGAGATGATCTTATGGAAAGTACCCCATGCCAACCTCTAGGTATGGTGAAGGGTATGTGATGATGTGGGTCTATTTTAATTCCAAAGGCCAAGGGAACTTTATCAGGATGCATATTATCCTGAATCCATGAAATAACTGGCCTTTAAAAATAAAAATCTGCCTGCCTCTATGGAAATTTAACATGGGATGTACTGACTTATTCCCCCCTGTATTTTAAGGAAGAACATTTATTTATTTACAAAATTGGAAAATTGGTGTCCTTACAGGTTGGAGTTTTCCTCATTTTTTAAATTAAGGCATTAAGATCAATTTCCAAAAGAATTTTTTTTATTCCTCCTTTTAGTCAAATTTAGCATGGGTGTGTTCACTTATGCTAAGCACTGTATAATATTTTATAATATATAATTTTGATAGGCATCAGACACTGCAAACCTAGAGCATTTGCAGGACTTAATTATAGTAATAATATATAATATACTGTATAGCCCGATGTGAAAGCATGGGCTGCTTGACAAAACTGCTGAATTAAATATGTTTTTGTGTTAAAGTTATTTAACTGGCTAGTGGATTTGTTGAAATCACTGGAATTATGTTTGTGAAGGTCTTGGAAACATCAGTTAGAATGGGTTGAAAATTAGTAAATCATGCCATTGGTTGTGTTGATGAATTTATAGCTGTCACAGATTTAAAGTATAGTTGCATAATTTTTTAACTGCTATTGCAAATTAAAAAGCTAATAAATTATTTGGTATCATTATCTATGGTAAAAAATAACTAATATAAATATTTAATGTAATAAATAATAATAAAATAAATTATAATACCTATTTTACCAAAATACAATTAATTAAAAAAAAATTCTTAACATAAATAAGTATACATATACATATATAAACCTGAGATAATGCCTCGCTTGCAATGCATATTTAAACATAACATCAGAAAACTTGTAATACAAAGCAATTGTCTTAATGTACTGTGATTAATCAAACTGATCAAAGTATGGTATTATCTATTAGTTAAAATGTTTACCCTATTCACCTGTAATGTCTATTAGTGCAAAAAAAAAAAATGCTTATCTGAATTCCTAATAGCGATCAAAAGTCTAATTAAACTGTTGATTTATTTTACACAAGTGGAAATGCACAAACATTTCGGCTCTCAGGCCTTCTTCATTGCAATTCTAAGTGAGAATCACAGTTGAATTTTTGGAGTAATTAAAAAGAGTAAACCACCAAAACAAGTTAATACATGAGATGACCTTGTTGAACTGCTTTATAATTAAACTGTTGACCCATATCTCCTCAAGTCAGTTGTGTTCAATGTTAGGAAGTTGATTGATGCATCCACTAATACAAGTGCTGAATTTCCTGATCTTATATTTACATTCAGAGTTCAGTTTGGGACAGTGAAAGCGAAGAGGATGACTCACAGCTAGATCTTTTCAAGTTCGCACAGCTGACAAATTTGTTGAGTCCTTCAGAAGTTTCTCCTTATGTCTGAGATTTTATGACACGTATCACTGGTTCTGAAAATGAATTAATAAACTATTCTCTGTAGTCCCACCATGTGTTTTCATTTTTCTGTAACAACATGTGTGTGTTGTAGTGCTTTGTATGATAATTTTGCCAGATAAATTCCAATCTGTCATTGTAGGACAGATGATGGATTGATAATACAGAGAGTTCACTGGTTGTGTGGGTGAACCTGAAATGACTCTGACTCAATGTTGGAATTCCACCCATCTTTCTGTTAATCAGCTTTTGTTGAAGTTCCCACAGTGTGAATCATAACAATTATGATGAATACCATCATCTTCATATACCATGTCTACTGTGCTGCCACATTCATGTTCATATAATTTAATAGAATTATATGAACATGTATACCAATATAAAATATAATTTCACATATATTTGTCCCTTAAAATAATAATTTATCTCCACATACCAAACCAAATGGCATTTACTTTAAGTAATATACAGCAAAAACACTTTTCTAGAAGAAACATTATTAAAAAATAGATATATTGGTCAAAATGAACACAAAAGGTCTAGCATTTGTTCGTAGATGACACTTGGTTTGGTGACTTGGTGGTCCTATGCACAGTAGCATGTATATAACTATATTTGCAGAACATCCTACTAATGATTCTCTCAAACTGAACAATATAACAGGGGCCAGACTGGCCCACATTCAAGCTCTCCCTAATTGGCTTAAATAGGCATTGGGGCATGAGGTGCTTCCTCTGCGTCCGCTAGGAGAACCAGTCTACTTCCGTGAGCCACGTCTCCATCAGTTAACCGCCAGATCCTTAACTCAGTCCTACGCAGTCTTGCAGCAGGGGGCCTGTTAGTGGTCATGGCCTGAACCACCGCATCCCTCATTGGGGCTTTAGTGGCTCCATTGAGGGGGACAGAGACGCTGGGGTTTTCCCCTTCACCATGTTCCCCTCTTTCCCATATCCAGGACTGTTTGATGTGAATAGGCAGAGTGTGAAAGGTGGGAAAGGAGGAAGGTAGACAGCCAATTAGTTAAATGCCACAAATTTCCTGGTGAAAAAACAAAACAAAGCAAGAAATCCCCAAACTTTACTCTCCCCAGATGCTATGATCTGAAATGCACCAAGACTCAGATGAATGGTACTGTGTTGATGTTATTAGATTTGTTGTTGGAATGGTCAAAAATGATCTTTTAGTGTCCTAGTTTTGTAAAGTATCTGAACTTGTACAGAGCAAAACGAAGCGGTTCGGAATAAAGATTGGTTACAAAAGTAAAATTTGTTAAATAATAATTGTCTTTTCTTGTTTACTCCTGTTGAACAACTGAACAAAGACAGGTCTGACCAATATGGATTATTCCTGCTGACCTGGTTAGGCCTGTAATTCAGATTTGTACCTGCCCTGCCAAGTTTTTCACTGGCCCTGCCAAAAATAAAAGTAATACTTTTTTTGATGGTCCACTTTAGACATTCTTCTTGCTATAAGTAACTTTGCAACTACATCTCAACTAACTCTCATTATTAGTAGACTGTCTGCTTAATATCTGCTAACACTTTATTTTGATGGCCCCCCAAAAGACATTCTACTGACTTAGCAACTACCTTAGCAACTTATTCTACTAACCTGAACCCTGACACCAGACCGTAATGTAACAGTCTACTACAGTCTACTAATACTCGAATGACAGTTAGTTGACATGTAGTTGCAAAGTTACTGTACTTGTAGTAGTGTCTAAGTCCATAGAAATAAAGTGTAACCAAAAAGGGAAAACTTTTTTGCAACATGTGAGAGAACTTTTAACTTTATTTATTTAATTAATTTAATTTACTACAAATAGTTTAAATTTTAAATATTTATTTTTATTCACAGTATATTATATGGTTAAAATTTAGGGTGAATCCCAATTCTCTGTCTTACCCCTTCCCCTTAGTTTTGCACGTTCACGTGAGAGTAAAGGCTATCCCAATTTTTGAATACCCCTTGGTTTCAAGTAAGCTCGCGAAAATGCTTGGTTTTAAGGGGTATCTACCACTTCCCCTTAGCCCTACCCCTCAATCAAAACGAGAATTGGGATAGCCCTTACTCTCACGTGAACGTGCAAAACGAAGGGGAAGGGGTAAGATAGATAATTGGGATTCACCCTTAGTGTATGAAGCACACTTTTAATTTAAAGCTGCAGTCCGTAACTTTTTTGAATTAAAGATTATCCAAAATACATTTTTGAGCAAGTACATAACCATTCAGTGTTCAAAACTATCTGCTTGCCTTAGCTCGATTCAAAACGGTAAGCTTGTTATAATGTTTTTAATTCCAGTGGTACTGGTGGATTTCCGCGGGAAATTCGAGCATGTCTTTGCGTCATTACCTCACATCTGTACACATAAAGAAGGTGTCTCGGCTAGTAGGCTATATTGTGTCTGAGGATGTTGGAAGTGGAGCTTTAGCCTTTTCTCACAGTACTTGATATAATTAAACTTATTAATTTGATGACGGATCCAGAAAGATTCAAACGACAATCACCAGTGACAACTGGAGATTCACCTGTTGTAAAATGCAAAAGACTTTGGATTTCGGAGTGGCTACAGAAAAAAAGAGACTGATATTATCCAATTATTGCATGACTCCATGAAAACGAGTGTACTATTATTAACTAATATTAACTTGATTGCACTGTATTCCTCCTTTTGATTCTAAACTGAACTCAAGTGGCACTAAGAATTGGGTAAGAGACAAACATAAATTAAAACTAGGAGTTCTGAAAAATACGATACACCAGTGTTTTGCCAGTGAGAAGTTTATCTATGCATCTTCTTTTTACTCTTTTAATTCATTTTATAACTATCATATATCTCTTTAAATTTCTTTTATAACTGTTTTAATTTTCCTTGCTTTTATTTTGAGATTATTTTAATTCCTTTCTGTGTAAAGCAGAATTGCCATAGTGTATGAAATGTGCTATATAAATAAACTTGCCTTGCCTTGCCTACTGTATATTAACTTTCAGGAGGCTTTCTCACAGTTATGTCATTGCCTTTTACCAAAGACAACTAGTCTTTTCCTTCACTGCTACAGTGGGAGAGGCTGATATATTGTCCAGCCATGAAAACTTGCAGAGGCCTCCTTTTCCGTTTTGGGGAAGACCTTTAGACTTCATTAAACCATCAACAATCCTCAGCCTCTCCTTTACTTGCTTTTACTTCCTGTATTTCCTGTCTCTTCGTATATGCAGTTAATAATCAGAGCTCAGTGTCTATGTCCATGGCAAAGGAGCCGCAGTCCCCACAGTGACATAAAAGCCTGCTGTTTGCGTTGGGCCCGGTTCAACACAAACAAGCGGTCAGGCATTAGAACAAGTGCTGAACCTCAGATTAGGGTGAAGATTGGAATCAGTCTAACAGGGTTTACAGCTTTTGTTTGATTGCACTTAACATTGCTTCCTTCTGATCATTTGGCAGTTTGTAGTATCCGTCAAGTCAAGTCACCTTTATTTATATAGCACGTTATTATACAATACAGTTTGTTTCAAAGCAGCTTTACAGTAATTAGGAAAATTATTCATTTAAGTGTTGATTCAGTTCCGTTGTAAAGATAATCAATTATTAAATTAGTTAATTTCATCTATAAAAGCAGTTCTGCAAAAATGTATGTCATCGTCCAGCTCAGTTCAGCTCTCATACAACAGCATCAGTACAGTCAGATCAATAATAATGTTGAATATAAAGTGTTCCCAACTAAGCAAGCCAGAGGCGACAGTGGCAAGGAACCCAATCAGGAGATAGAATGGAGAAAAAAACTTGGGAGAAACCAGGCTCAGTCGAGGAGCCAGTTCTCTTCTGGCCAACAAATGAACACGGCGTGATTATGATTCTCCTAACCCTGAAATAAAATATATTATATGTATTAGATGAAAAACTAAATAAAAATTAGAAATCTTGCCTTGGCAACTAACTGAAATAAAGTTTGTTACATTACTAAAATGACTAAAACTGAAATAAAAATTGACATATATAAATATTTAGAATACAAATAATGACAAAACTAAACTGAAAAATAAGTAAAAGCTCATTCAAAATAGGAATGAATCAGGGTTGGGAAAGTTACTTATAAAAGTAATGCGTTACAATATTGTAATACTCTCTAAAAAGTAACTAATTGCATTACTTAGTTACTTTTTATGGAAAGTAATGCATTACATTACTTTTGCGTTACTTTTTCTCATCTGGGCTGGGCTTGCTTGTTTAACTAAAGTAATTTTTGCTTATGAGTGTGGTTGAATTGGACCATCATATGTCAGCAGCGAAGACATTGCTTAATACAGTGAGATTAAATACATATTTGTGTCATTTAACATTTAATTATTGCCGGTTTTGGTAATATTCTGAGTTTGCATTTCACTGTTTTTATTTATTTTGAGGAATACTGAATCTGTTTTTGTGCAAGATGAGTAAATGCATGCTCACATTTAGTCTAGAAAAATTTAATCTGATTACATAACTCACATTACTTGTAATGTGTTACTCCCAACACTGGAATGAATACTATAATATTATATAAAAAATAGTAAATTAACTAGCACAAAGCCAACATTGTGCTCTTGAGCTAGGCATTTAAACCCATATTGCTCCTGGGTGATTGTCTCTCTGTAAATCGCTTAGGATAAGCTTGCAGCATACTGAAAACATTTCTACATCATCTGATACGCTTATATTGACATTGCTCCAATTGTGTACTTAACATTTAAATCAACAGTGTCCTAATACCTGTGGCTTAGACAGCAGATGCAGTGCAGAAAGCACTTCACCTAGGATAATATTTCTTTCAGTGAAGGAACGACTAAGCGTAGATGGCAAACAGAGAGAAATATGTGTGTCCAGCATGATAAGATGGAGGTCCTGATCAGAGGATGTCACTGTCCTCTCGCATACCTGTTCTATTAGAGTGGGGACGGATGTGTGTGAGTTAAAGATCAGAATCTCATTGTCTCAGCAGGGGTCCAAGCTTTCATCCAGATCATAGAGCAGCCAGTAAAACAGTTCTCTACATGCATGGTCTTTGTTCTTATATTAGACTGTTATGTGACAGTGCTGTCTTTTACACAACATTTAGATCATTTCAAACTGAATGGCATAGACGCTTCTGCTGTCTCTTAAGTGTCTCTAAATTATCCAGATGTTTACTTGGAGGCCGGATGGTGCTTTGTGAGCAGGTGGGCTCCATTTATATTCAGTGCTTCAGATTCCTGCAGTGGGGTCTGTAATGTGGAGGAACAGGAGAGACGGGTTTATCTGATGGCACATATTTACTCATCCTACTGTCTTGCCCTGGAGCTGCAACGGCAATGTCCAGGCCAGACCAGATCTTTATCGTGTCCTCTTGGGCCGGTGCACTTGTGCCTGCAGGGACACCTTTCTTTTGTCATCTCTGGCCTCTATTCATCTACAAATACGTATAGCCATTCAGCTATTCTGTGTTAGTTCTGACAGTTTGAAGAGGAGTTATTTCTGTTAACGAGGTGTTTTTATGACATGATCTGTCATATAACTGACAGTTAACACATTTAATCCCAAATTCTTCACAGTTTATTGAGCCCGTGTATTTTACGGCTTGGATAGAAACAAATGCATGTTTTTTTTCTTTCCTTCTTTTAGAATAAGGTTAAAATATATGTCTTATTCTTGGTAACAATTGTGGTCTGATGGGCAAGATTGATTATTTGGTCAATAAGACCCAATAGAAAGTTGAAAGCAATTTATTTATTTTCTTCTTTTTAAAAAGAAATTGTGATTATTTGCATGTTTAAATGTCCTGTGAGTATTTATGCAAGCTGTTTTGAACTTTTTTATTCATCAAAGAATCCTGAAAGAACTTAGGCTATATCACTGTTTCCACAAACATATTAAACGGCATAACTTTTTTGATCATTGATGATAATAATAATACATGTTTCCTTAGTTCCAAGACTGCATTAATTCAGACTGAAGACTGGATTAATAGCTTCTGAAAATTCAGTTTAGCCATCACAGGAATAAATTACTTTTTAAAATATATTGCAATGTATACATCCATTTTAAATTTGTCTTTATTGTATTTTTGATCACAGCATAAGAGCATAAGAGACTTATTTCAAAAACATTTAAAAATCTAGTTTTGAACAGTTCTAATATGGGCAAAATGGAATTAAATTGGTCAGGTGGGTATTTTAATCCACCTTGATACATTTTTACAAAGGGAACATAACATCAAATGATCAGCAGCATTTTTATAATTGTTTCCTGGATTTCACCCTGGAGAAACGTGAATCATCAGGACGGAAGCATGTGTGGTGTTAAAGTGTTGATAGAGGAAATGCACTCTATGTCTGTTCCCCCAAGCATCATGAAGAACATTGTGGCTTCAGGGCCAACACAATTTCCTTAATGCTCCCCTTGAGATTGAATAATGAATCTGGTTTATGACTCTAATGACTAAGATGCAGAAATTTGGGTGGAGGAAGTACATTTTGTGCCCTTGTTGGATCAACAGTGTCTAGAGCTGACCCTGGGCAGGTGATGACGTGGGCTGTCCACCTCTTTCCTCATATCGCTCAGTCTAATGCTCTGACTTCTGCCTAAAACAACCAGCAACTGGCACCTGTGAAAACAGGAAAGAGTAAAGAGGTGCTGAAGAGTTTAGCCACAGTGTCACATTGACTGTCAAACACTGCAGGAACAGGCCTGCTCTCTTCAGCTGTTTCCGTTTCGATATACTCCTCATGTAATCTTTCAACATTTAGAAGTACACTGGGTGTATGTACTTGTGATTGTGAAGCTTGTTTGACCTTTTATGACTGTGCAGTGTTAACACTTGGATGAATTACATATATACATAAAGTAATATACTGTATTATTATTTCTTATTCATTTTAATATTCTCCAACATAGGCACTTTTGGATCTGTAGAAATTAAATAGTCCTAAAACACACTTTTCCCAACTCGTGTTTTGGAGGGTAATTTTTCTGAAATGTCATTAACATTTCCACCACATCCCGAATTGTGTTTAAAAGTATTCTGTGGTGGAAATAACAGAAAAAGCCATCTTTGTCTTGCGATGGCTAATTGCATTAGATATCATTTTATGTATCCTTAATAAACACAAATAATTAAATTTTTTTGTATAATGTGTCAAATCTGGCTTGATTGGAATTGATGCACAATAATTATATTCTCTCAAGTTTTCTGTGAAAGTGTATATAAATCATTTTCACACACAATCGATTTTGAAATTAATGTGCATTTAACTATTTACATCAGTTTTAGAAGTATAATTTTCAAGAGGTTTTTTTTTTTTTTTTTTTTTTTTTTTTTTTTACATAAAACTGTCAACAAGACATTAAAGGGATAGTTCACCCAAAAATGAAAATTCTGTCAGTATTTACTCACCCTCATGTTGTTCCAACCCCGTAAGACCTTCGTTCATCTTCTGAACACGAATTATGATATTTTTGATTAAATCTGAGAGCTGGATCACTCCTCCATACTCCTCCATAGGCTTCTTCAGGGATTGACACTTGTTCCCCGAAAAGTTATTAAAGACATCGTTAAAATAGTCCAAGTGACTACAGTGGCTCAATCCTAAATTTATCAAACGATGAGAATACTTTTTGTGCGCAAAAAAAAACAAAATTAACGACTTTATTTCAACTATTCATTTCCTTCTCTGTGGGCCTCGAGTCAGTTCACTAGTGTAATAGCGTACGCTTCTGTTGTTGTACGTCACACGCATCACACACATGACCAGCGTCGGCCAATAGTGAGCCTACGTGTGACGTAGCTCTACGCAATCACACTACGTTAACTGACTAGAGGCCCACAGAGAAGGAAATGAATAGTTGAAATAAAGTCGTTATTTTTGTTGTTTTTTTGCGCACAAAAAGTATTCTCGTCGCTTGATAAACTTAAGATTGAGCCACTGTAGTCACTTGGACTATTTTAACGATGTCTTTAATAACTTTTCGTGGCTGGCAAGTTTCAATCCCTTAGAAGCCTTTAGGAGGAGTGATCCAGCTCTCAGATTTAATCAAAAATATCCTAATTCATGTTCCGAAGATGAACGAAGGTCTTACGGGGTTGGAACAACATGAGGGTGAGTACATTTTTGGGTGAACTAACCCTTTAATGTTACAAAGAAAAACTAGTTTAATTTTTTTTTACCCCTGGTACACAGAGCAGGCGCCAGCGGAGCACTGAAGGGGGGGGGGGGGGGGGCGTCTTAATTAACAAAAGGGGCAACAATGTAACTCAAAGTATACCCAGCTAGAAAAACATATGTGGCCCATTTACGTTTTGTCGGACCGTAAACAAACCTGTCTCTACTACAACTATGAAACCAAAATATACTGAGCAAATACAGATGGCAGAACATTTAATAATATTACTAAATAAAACAAAAAGGAAAATTATACTAACAATACAGTGAAATAATCAACTAACTACTAAAAATTATAGTATAAACATGAAACAAATATTTCATCATACCTTTCTTCGTGGCATGCAAGTTCGTAGGTTAATTTTCCAATCAAAATATGATGATAAAATGTTGCAATAGAAGCTAGAAAGCCTATTTTGGCAAATGGCAATTAAGCAATTGTGATTTGTTTTAAAATATTTTATTCTATTTCATTATAAAAACACATTTTCACATTAATCTTGACTGAGTGCCCCCATCCACGCTGTATGGCTGGGGAATCTAGAAGAAGGGCTTCCTAAAGAATAGGAAAATGTGATTTTATAGTTTTGACTGTATTTATGTTGTTAAAATATATTCTCGAAGGGTTAATTTTTCATTAAAGGATTTTTAGAGGCATTGAGGAAAACGCTTGTTCTTCTGCAGAGTTTCTTGAATTCTTTTATTAGTGTGAAGTCAGGACCGGAATGGTGACATGTTTGAATTGTAACAAACTTGAACTTGAAGTTCAAAGCAGCAGGAATACAAACACACAAACATGAGGATCCACCATCCTCTCAGCCACACCACTACATCCGAACACTGGAAATGAAGGACTTTACCACCAACTCTTCAAACCCAATCGTAGTGGCCTGTACCTGCCATGTTGGGACATTTGGGATTACACATGGCTTCTCTTTGTTGTTGTTTTGAGATTTCTAAGGCTGGGGAAGTGCTGTTTCTCACCTCTTCCTTCAGCACTTTTTGTGTAATGTGACAGAGTGGATGTGAAGTGCCAATTATCATACCCCTTTAAAAGCATAGGACTGGAACTGCCTGGTGAAGGCCTTTCTATCTGGAGTAGCTCCACCTGTGGGAATGAAACAATGTCTTTTTGTTCACAGCATATCTATGCATCCATCAAATACAAAAGTATATTTACAATACAGGTCAAAAGGTTGGAATAAATAAGAGTTTTAAAATATTTTATAAAGAAGTATGCTCATCAAGGCTGCATTTATTTAAGACTTTTTCATTTATTCCAGAGAATAATGATTGGTTTCTGAATTTAGAATAATTTCTGAAGGATCATGTGACACTGAAGACTGGAGTATTAGCTACTAAAAAAATCAGCTTTACCATTTAAAAGGAATAAATTACATTTTAAAATATATATAAAAAAAAAAAAAAACAGCTATTTTACAAGAATTTTTCCACATTACTGTTTTTACTTTATTTTTTATTAATTCAGCCTTGGTGTGATCATTAAGAACATTTAAAAAAAAAAAAAAAAAAAAAGCATAATTATTCCAAAGGTTTGATTGGTAGTTTATAACAATCTTTTCTTATTTTTTTTATTTATGCACAAATCTGGTAATATGCCTTTCTTCTATCAACGATTGATTCTTTAGCTAAACCGATAGAGTTGTTTGTGTCACTTGGGCTGTGTAACTGGGATAGCGTTTCCTGCTGAGGCCTCTTCAGCCGGAAGCAGGGCAGCCCAAAGGCTAGGGCAGGCCTGCGATTGTAGCCCCCCACTGGGCCTGAATGAGGGTCCTGCCTCCCATCAATTTACCCCTGGGACCTGCCCCATGGAACACAAGACTTTACAGCTCCAATCCAATCGAATCCCCAGGCAATAGAGGCCCAAGTGAAAGAAAGACAGCAGGTAGTAATAGTCACTTAAAACAGCAACAACATTCCTCTGTGGGCAACCTCGCCCTGCCTGGTGGAATCGTGGAGAATCCCACCAGGTACAGTCATAAAGGAGACATGATAGCTGAACCTCCTCTTATGTGCAGCCATACACCAGCCTAGCCCTGAAATGAGGCTAATTTATTTTATTAGTCACCCTTGGCTAACATAAATGAAATATAACAGTATAAAGCAGTATTATGGACATTTAAGGCATGGTATGAAACTACAGTTGTTCAACGTGCCAGCATCCTTCAAAAACGTGCATGTCAACGTGTCTGTATTGGCAGCAGTACAGTTTGACTAAGCCATAAACTAGCTGATCTAGAACTAGAGTAACCGCACCCACGTATGGTGTGAATGTATGCATGGAGTCAACTACTACTCATACGGCTCCAACAGAACCTGAATGTGCTTGCAATGGTCTGCGTGACAGACGCATATTAAGAGGCCTGTACAAACCAGTGGTACCACTTTGCACCGCGTTTCCACGCTCAAAAAGGCCTGTGATCTTAGTCACCTGGACATCACACCATCCTTAACCTGTTAGTACCCGTGAGTGAACCCGTGCGAGTTCATTTATTGGTCAAGCTACCTGATGTTCTACATAATAAGTGTTTTGTTAAAATAATAATTTACCCAAAAATGAAAATTCATCATTATTTACTCAATCGCATTTCATTTAAATTCTGTATGGCTTTATTTAATCTGACTGTGGAATACAAAAGGACATTTTAAACATTGTGCAGTTAGAATGAATGTGGACATTCAAAAGGGATGCAAAAATTATTTTCTTTTCGTGTTGCATTGAAGAAAGTGAGCTACTCCTTTTAGCCAACCTCCTTGTGAACTTTCTATCCATCAAAGGAAATACAGTTTTCACCAAAAATATTAAGCAGCATAACATTGATATTAAGAAATGTTTCTTGAGCACCAAATCAGTTTCTTCAACTTCAACTTTATTATAGCACCATTAAAAACAACCACTTTTGACCAATGTGCTGTACAATATGTCTAAGGACAGTCAATCAATAAAATCATACACAAAATAATATATTACAAACATAAAACCATGATAAAACCAACAAGAAGTCAATTATGATTAAAGGTCAGAGAAAAATAAACAGCATTAGCATATTAGAGTTAATTTTGAAGAATCATGTGACTAAAGGAGTAATGGCTGCTGAAAATGCAGATTTTCCATCACAGTAATAAATTACATTTTATTTTAACTTGTAATGATGTTTTGTAATATTACGGTTTGTATGGTGAGCACGAGAGAATCTTACCAACCCAATAATTTTTAATGGTAATGTATATATTTGAGCGTGAAAAACCATCTAAAATCATCTGTAAAATTAATGCATTTCATTCTTAACATATTTGTCTGTTGTTAGGAAAATGATACCCTGTGCAGTATAACTAATTTTTCCAATCTCTTTTTCTTTTCAGTGTTTATAAATGGCTCCTATTGTGTGATGACTAATAGTCCAGGTAGTGGCATCCAGCTGAGTTCTGACAGTCCCTCTTCACTCTTCCCCAGGCTTAGGTGGGTTCTGCTTTGGCTTGTGATTAGTCTTACTCACTACACACATCCACCCATAACGTCTGTATCGACACACATACACTCCAGTTGTGAGACACTGTTTCTTTAGAATATTCATAGACAATGCTCGTGTTTAGAAAAGATTTTGTTGACAATCGGAAACCTATTCATGGAGGTTTGGCACAATAAGTCATACCTAATGCCAACATTTGCTGGTGTTGGCTATCAAAGAGATTTTTTTTTTTAAACTCGACCTTTATATTTGATCTCTTGGAAAATGCTGTTATTTTGTAAGTTCTAATAAAGGAATCACAGTCATGGAAAAACACTCATACCCCCTGCCAGGATTTATGGAATTATTGCAAGCTGTTCAACACACTTTCGTCACAAGCAAACCAGTTTGGTTGTAGATGCCCATAACAAGCCCTGCAGTGAAGTTAGCTTTAGAAATAGCTATGGAGTTTAAATGAATAAACACTTTCACAGTTCAGGCTGATTTCCAAGACAACATCAAGTGGTTAAAGGAGCGCTAACTGATTAAATACTGCGTGCACTGCTACTTTACACATGACTGCATGGAAAATACACTTCAAACACAATACAGTACACATTTAGCTGCATTATTATTATTACTTTATCAAAGTGTGGTATTTCATTTAACATGGCAATTTTACAGACAAACGTGACACTTAATGT
The DNA here is from genome assembly GCA_026230005.1 of Gila orcuttii. Lineage (NCBI taxonomy): Eukaryota > Metazoa > Chordata > Actinopteri > Cypriniformes > Leuciscidae > Gila > Gila orcuttii. Next base: position 19,650,644 of record JAPDVR010000008.1, on the reverse strand, counting down.
TTACTACACTAGCAACAACAAAACTTACAAAAAAAAAACTAGCACTACAATTACTATTCACCAAATCTTTCTTCAGTTAACATTGTTTTATCCCCAAATCCATCATTCAAAATTACAAGTATTGAACCTCTAAAATATTCTCAATTATGGCCTATTTGTCCATCATCCGTCAAGTTGTCTTCCTTTGAGAACATTAGACTGTATTATATCTAAGGCCCCACGCAGAGATCCTTCCTCACTCACACTCACCTGTGTGTTCTCTATGCTGTGTCCTGGCAAGTCTGTGGGCTACAGGGGGCCAGCGCTGACTGACAGAGACCCTGCCGTGAGAGGCGGAGAGCTCCTCATGAGCCTCAGCATGCTGCCCCTGTCCCAGGCCCGCCTTGAGGCCTCCGGCCGCTCTCAGATCTCATCCACAGACCTGTGGGGCAGGTGAGTCTGAACCACGCCAAGACCCAACCTTTAATTTAACGTGGCCCACGTCTATATGCATTGTCTCTCTGGAATGACCAATAATGACCACAGCTAGCTAGATTTGACTGTCTGTCTGTCCGTCCATCCATCCATCCATCCATCCAGACCATTTTTAATTAAATTTGATAACTTAAAGAAACTACACAAATCTATTTATGTATTTATGTTTCACATCATATGTGGGTGGGATAAGGTTATAGTTCACCAAAAGTCAGTGTTGCCTCTTTACGTGGTAGATGAATTGGACAGTCTAATGGCACGAAAAATGGGAAATGCATCACTAGATATTAGAACAGCCCATACTAAAGATAGATTTCCTTAATCCATATGTCTAGAACAGTAACATAATTTCAGAAAATGTATTTGCTCCATAGTCAGACAAATATTCCTAATTTGTTCATGTGAAATGGGTGGATTCAAATGTTATGTAATGGGTTACTGAAAGTAATTTTGAAAAGCTCCCTTGAAAGACAGAATTTACATTATTATTTCTATCTCACGATAAGCAGCGAAGCTAGTAATTATAAGGGATTATAAGTAACCATAGGGGTGTTTCTTTAGCTCTGTCTCGTGTTACAGTGGAAACTGGAGATGCGTGTCAGATCTGATTGTTGACAAATTTGTTTTATTCATTTCAATGCAGCACATTCCTGTAGCTCCATAAGGTCCTTGATTGTAGGTCATGGATGTTTGAGTTGCTCTTTAACAGCGGTGGTCCACGTTCCTTCTGAACACCTTGCTGGACACTTGATTGGGAGGTGCATTTGTCTCTTGTGGAATATTCTCAGACAGGGTTAGACATGGGCTGGGTCCTCTCAGCTCCACAGGGGGTTGTGGTTTGGGCTAGCCTGGGCACACCATACTCAGCTCTAAAGGTATATGAGAGCCACGCCAAAAATCTACTGAGGCAGCCTGTTATTTTCTCTTGTCTTTGAGAGCTTCACTTCCTGCAGGAGAGCAGCGTGAAATAAGATTTTTGCTGCAGGGTGCTGAAGTTAGAGATGTTTAAGGACATCAAAGTGCTTTCCTAAAACAGTTTTATGTGGACGCAGGATCTGTCATATTCTGCAAACCAGACCCTCATTGTCTTTAAGTTTACTGCAACTCAGCAATTTCCACTTAAGACCATTTATGGTCTTAAGTGGAAATTGTTGAGTTGCGTGTAATTGAAGTGCATTGTGTGTAAATCCTCAATTTGTTTTTCAGAACAGTATTAACCTGTTTAGTACCATTCTATTGAATATCTGAATTTCTTAGTACTTAGCATTATGCAAAAAGCATTTATTTGCAGGGCTACATATTAAGAAACACCAACAGATATCAGCCTAAACAGACCTTCATCAGGGATTCAGGGCCTTCATATTGGTATGTGAATCTGGTGTAAATCTGAGTTTAAATCTGAACTTGCAGTCACATAAAAAAATGTACTAGAAATTTGACTTTAACTGAGTCTTTACTTGGACCATGGTTGCATAAACTTTGTCATCTATTTTTTTTCCCTTAAGACTGGTCATAACTTTTTTAAGTCAGTACATAAAAAGGTAGATTGGTCTTATTTAAATCCAAAATGTAAGACTGATAAGACATAACTAAGTGCTGGTTGGTCAGACTAGTTCTTCTTAAGACACAGTTCTAACTTACTGGGTACGTTGATGCATCTGGCACCAGATCAGAAACTCTAGGTCATATGGTCGACAAGAAGAAATACTTTCTCAGAATATATTTTCTTACACTGTGTTGTAATGTACAGTCTGTTAATGTATCACCAATTGAAGTGATTTCTCACAATAAAAGAAAAGAAAATTCTGTAACCATTTACACATTTGTCATTCCAAAATTGTATGACTTTCTTTCTTCTGTGAAACACAAACAAGCTATTTTGAAAAATTTCTCAGTATGTTTTGTCCATAAAATGAAAGTCAATGGGGTCCAGTGTTGTATCATTGAATGACAAAAACAGTTGAAACATTCTTTAAAATATCCTCTTTTGTATTCCACAGAATAAAGTCCTACAGATTTCGACCAACATGTTGGTGAGTAAAAGATAAGAATTTTAAAACGATTTAATTTTAATCTGATATTTTGCACTATGAAATGTTTTCTGTTTTTATTTGTGGTGTCATCTTAATGTCATCTCATATCCCTAGACTGGCATTGTCAGTTAAAACTAGTAATAAAGTCTGTTTATGTCATACTTTGTGTCTGTTGAGATCTAGAAGGCTGTTTGTGCTTGTGAGATGGTTAGGTGACCTGCGCCAGGTGCAAGTCTCTGGTTGCACTATAGGTTTTGCTCCAGATGGGAAAGTGTTCTGTCCTTTTCCATGATTTCACAGAAAAGCTAGCGGGGACTTCCTGTTTCCAAGTGCCCTGGCTGGATCTGGCTCAGAGAGATATCACAATACAACACACACAGTTCCACAACCTTCCCTTATACCCCTGACACCTTGTAAATGTCACAAATAGATGATTCCATCTGGTTTGTGCAGTTGTTTCACCATCAGCATCACCAAAACAGGTGTTGGCTTTTCATGCACAGTTATTCTTATAACTTAAATCGCATTGAGTTTCATGCAAATGGCGTTGCGTTATGAACTGTCATGTTTAGCTGGAAGAGACGGATAGTTTTTGTATTGTCTCAATGAGCGGTCCCAGTGGAGGAGCTGCCGGCCATTAAAAGTAATTATTCCTTTTTTGGGATGGATTTATTGTGATACAGACAGCTGAATGAGGCAACTCGCACGTCTGTGGGAAATGATAATTACAAAATGGATTTGAAATGTGAACAAGAGGCTTTTATATACAAAACACAAAATATCTCCTAACCTCCACTGCAGTTTGGGCTAAATGAGACATACTTGAGTCTCACACTCATGTACATGGAATGAGTGTTTGAAATCACCGCTGTTGTCTTCCTGTGCCTCACTATAGAATTTCCCATGCTGAAATTGCACAATTAATCAGTGAAGTGGCTTATTTTCATGCTGTTTGCTGTGACAGAAAGAAATGGGTATAATTTTGAAAATGGTTGCATTGGGATATCTTTTGTAGAGCTCTTAAAATACCATTATGCTCAGTTTCCATGGTCATTTTTATCTTATCCATATTTGTTGTTGCTGAGCTTTTTTTAATCTTACATTTCATGCTTTAGGCTCTTTTTTTTACAATAAGTATTTCCTGATTGTTTGAATAACATATTTTCTGACGTAATAAGGCCACAATTTACTGTATCTGTGACTCTGAGAGTTTTAATGTTTGTAATGTATTTCTATTTTAGAAGTTTGAATCAGATAGACATGAGTTGCATGAATCAGAGATAGATCATAGACCTCTGGAATGTTCTCAAAGCCTTCAATCTCCAGCTCTTTGCAGATCTCACCACTTCCGTTAGAAATGTCAACTGGGGACAGTTTGTTTGATCTCGGAGGTCCCTGGAGATCACAGCTTGAGAGGCGATGACATTGGCATAAGGAAAAAAAATGGGGAGCCTGAAAGAAAGAGAGAGAAAGAGTAGAGAAGACAGAGAAGAGGCTTCAGTTACAGTGAACACAATATGTCAAAGATGGAGACGGGGGTGGGGGGGGGGGGGGGGGGGTTCCTTCCGTATTTTTAGAAAAGTGTCACTCTGAGAAAGACAGAGGTGAGAGAGAACTGGAGGAAGGGAAGCATGATCATGAGAAGGTGATACTGCCCTCTGGCAATGAGACAAATTACCACCTTTTCTTTTTGGTCTCTTGTTTTGAGAGGTGGTCAAAGCTCATGTCTGCTTATCAGTGTTTCCCCTAGGCCTCAGCAACAGGTGTAGTTCTCTAAAGGATTGTATAACGGTTCCAACATTTACAGGATTTAACAGCTTTATTACCAATTATACAAAAATTATATCCAGTTCATGTCAACAACAAATTTATATTAAATGGGATCATTCTTAATATTTTTGTGTAATGTCCTCTTGACTGTATATTTGGCCATTTTCCCAGGTCCTTGATTTCCTACTCTAGTTTGATGTTCAAATCATGTTTATCATGCAAAAAGCACTTTTATAAATAAATAAAACTGACAAAATAGTTTTTGGCGAATAAGTAAACAAATACATAAAAATTGTATTCTGTAGACCAGTTCCAAATAACTTTTTTTATGAAATTAAAAGAGGGAGACCTACAAAAATATAAAAGAAAAAAAAAAGTTTATATCTTGTATTTCTGAATGCACACTAATAAGGTTAATAAGTATCACAGAAATCACAACTTCTGGCAAAATTTGAATATGATCTAATATAATCATAAGGGAGGGATTTGTTTGTATAGTATGTAGTATTTATTTCCTAATTTATTACAAAAATGAGTGCTAGAATAAAATAAATCAGATTAAAGATAATAAGAATAAAAAATGAATGTTATATATATATATATATATATATATATATATATATATATATATAATTTTAAAAAATACATGTATATACAACTTATATATATTTATATAGTTATTATAAGTTATTTTTTATAAGATTTTCAGTCAAACTTTAAAATTTGGTATCTTTGAAAAACACAAGATGCCATTAAAATTACAATAATATTTGCGACCATGTATTAAAAAATAACAGACAATCAAAACATTTTCTACAAGATAAAAAAGAATGGACGAGTCTCCAGACGTTATCCCTTACTGAATTGTCCATAACTTCACCATGTAGTTGTATAGGACCTATCACTGATTTACTTCTTAGACACTGGAACCAATGCGAGTGAAGACCGATAAATTATGGATCGCATTATGACCTTGTGACTGTCCCGACAGTGGGACAGATAGAGTCATAGAAGCCTCTTGGTCAATGTATTCTGGAGCGAACTGTCAAAGACCAGAGTGTGTGTGAGCAGGTAACCGTGCTCCGTAGACAGGCAGGGTGGGGTGCCGCCATGCCATAGCCCTTGGATTTTCTCACAGTGCGATGAATAATCTTCGCCTGGTTATCCTGCTTCATGCCCCGGAGGCATCCTTAATCGCCCGCCCCCCTCCTCCTCGCTCTCAGCCAGGCCACCGCAGATCCGTTTACCCCTCCGACAGCAGTTACAAAACATGCCTCTGAAAGGAGAGGACTTGCGTTACAGTTTCTGTGTGCATGCTTTTGCTCTTTTTAATTACCTTTTGTAAGATGCACTATATGGTTTCAGGCACCTGGGAGACCTTCATATAGAAAAATACTATGGCAGTGTTTGCCTCGAGGCGCTAGCCGGGGATGTAGTACATTAAGACAAACAGTCTGTACCGCACCAGGTTCTCCAGGGATGGAGAAGAGGCTTCTAGCAGCCTTTTGCGTCCCACCACTGGATACTGACTGCCTACAGCAGGGTTAAGGCACAATAATATCTGCATAACAGGGAGCACAGTGTAACTCTAGATTGTGGATGTAATATCAGTCCAAATGTTACAGTGTACAGTATGTCATCACATATGCAGAGGGACACCTTTTCAGTTATGCTAATACACTTCTCTGATTGCCTTTGCACGCAATGCAGATTCTTGTGAACCAAACAGAGAAGGTTTAACAAGGAAGTGTTTAGCAGGTCTGTTGCTTCACCTGTCAAATTATGCATTTTCCTATATTTGTAATTGTCTACCAAAAAAACAAACAAACATTGATGTATGTAGAGTACTTCTAAAGTATTTCTTTGGATATTCTGTGTCATTTTTTAAAATTCTTGCTAGTTTTATTATTAATATATATTACTCCAGTCTTCAGCGTTACATGATCCTTCAGAAATGTGCTGATTCAAAATTTCTTATTATCAATGTTGAAAACAGTTGTGCTGCTTAATATTTTTGGTTCAAACCGTGATTTTGCACAACGTGAAAGGCTTTTTTTACTGTATTTTGATCAATTTAATTCATCCTCGCTGGATAAAAGTATTTTTTATAAATTAATGCAACCCAAATTCTGTGACAACTTATTTAAAAATACATTCATTTAAGCATCAGTATATTTGCCGATGTACATTCTACAAAAGTGTCCTACAGTCTTATGTGACACATGATTGAGAAAGTTGGGGTAAATGTTATCCTGTTATATATTCACATATGAAGCAGTATTAAATAGATTTTATTTATTTATTTATTTATTTATATATAGAGGCCTATATGTGAGCAACTTTTAGCGTGACCTGATGAAATGGTGTTTTGATAAGACTTGTCTGAACACTTGAAAGCCAATGATAAGATCACTGGCTCATTGATACAGAATGAGTCAACAATTCTGAGAAAGACATGAATAATCAGTAAAAACAACTTTAATGACACTGGAATATTTTTTAATGTTTTAACCCTTTATTTAGGCTATGTGCAGCCGTCAGATAAAACCAAAGGACATCTGACATATGTAAACCACCCCACAAATGCTAATTTCACATTAGGATTCATGTTACATTCCTAAAGAGCTTGTCCCCTCTTCCTTATACCCACACATTTCAAGGGTGAAAACAAGATTACCAAATATTTAAAATCTGCTTACATTTTCCAATCATGTCTTTGTGACAAATATCTATGAAGACAATTACAGTATATGTATACATTACATGCCATGTTTATTTAAAGCTATCATGATCCGGACAGGATGTTTGCTACGTCATGCAGGATGCCAGCATGTGCCACATTTAGGGGGGAAGCACAAAATATTTTTTTTTTGCCGGTGGCTGTGAACATTTGCGATTGGGAACTTTATCACAACCTGCAGCAGTAATAGTGTAATTAGTTGTTGTTTTTTCTCTTCATGTGGTCCTGCTCGATCTTTATCACAGGCGCCATTTCGAGGAGTTGTGGAAAAAGGCGATGTGCAGTGATCTGGGTCCGGTCGAGTTGTGTGGTCCGTGATGGGAACAGGCACGCTGTTGCTGCTGGTCTGTTTGTTTAAGAGGTTGCTTGAGCTCCCGGTTGTTTCATATGCCTGTCACAACTCATTTCGCAATTGTAAAATATATATATATGGGGAAAAAAAGGTTGCGATTATGAGAAATAAAGTTGTGAATGCAAGTAATTCTACAGTAAAAAAGTTTGGAGTTGGTAAGATGTTTTGATGTGGAAACAATTTTTTTTTGTGTGTGGAAACTGATACGTTTTTCATGAATCCTTAAGAAATTCAAAATTTAAAAAAAAAAAAATTCAAAATTTATTGAAATAGACATTTTTGTAATAATGAAAGTCCTAACTATTATGTTTGATCAATTTAACGCATTCTTGCTGAATGAAAGTATTGGCAATGACAACAAACTTGAACGGTAGTGTATAAAGTCGTAATTAGTGTTTTTTTATTTTTATTTTTTTAAGATGGAAACAGGCTTCCATAGTTATTATAGTAATTATAATTATATAATTACTGTATATTGAATAACTGTAAATTGAATGTGGAAAATGCCATTAAGCTTGTCCAGAAGTTTCTTACATAATCAGGTATGTTTCTTTCTTGTCTACTTTGCAGAGCAATAGTATTAATACTGTATGTCACAAACACCACATGTGCACTTTATTTTTTAATTATTTGTAAGGGGATTTTGCCAGACATTTAAAAAGTTTTATGGATTCGAGGTCAAAGGAACAGCAGGTCCAGTCCCTCTTGTTACAGCCTGTTCCTCAGTCCAGCACCTTATTGCTCTGTTAAGGTTTGATCAACAGTAATCACTTCACTACAGACCAGAGTGACCAAAGGCGGGCTGAGATAGAGTCCCAGCTCTAACGGACACACAAGAGGGGATGGAGAGATAACACCTCAGACTCTCTCAGCTAATAGATGTGTGAAGTGCACTCACGCTTTTCTCAGAATGGACTGATGCCACCATGAACGTTGAGGTAGCTTCATCTGGTTTCCTGTTCTAACCCTGCTGACCATGTGGTGAGAAGGCCTGGCACAGATATACATGATACAGATTTCCTGGACAATGTCAATTAACAATTAACACCTTGTTGGTTTTTTGAGAAAAAAACAGTTGAGAATATTTTGTAATATTTTCCAGATCTTGTGGTAATGTGCCATCAGATCATCTGGGATCAACAAGCTCCACTGCTTATCCCACCGAGGGCTAAACGTCCCCATTCTTATTAAAGACCTGAGGCTTGTGAAATGTTATCTGTTATCTGACTGTTGAAGAACAACTAAGACAAGGGCGAGCTCAGACACTCTTATCTCTAATGGACTCATTACCCTCATATCCTGGGTAAAATAAACTGCTGCGCTGTAGCATCAGTATAAACAAGTGATGCATTTTTAATATATGCGAGTCGTTTGTTTTTGTACGTTTTTATTTTAAGTCAAGTTTGAAAGTTTCATTTTCAATATGCTGATTTGGTGCTCTGGAAATAATTTATATTTATCAATATCAATGTTGAAAACAGTTGTGCTGTTTAACATTTTAGTGGAAACAGCTACATTTTTTAGCATTGTCCGATGAATAGAAAGTTCAAAAGAACAGCATTTATTTAAAAATGTGTTTGTGGTAATAATTTAAAAGTCTTTACTGTCACATTTGATCAATTGAATGTATCCTTGTAGAATAAATGTACTGTATTTTTTTTACAAACACCACATATGCACTTTTGTTGTTTGTAAGATTTTGCCAATGATGTGAAAATGCTATTAATTCTTCTTTTGCTCATAATATAGTACAACTCTGCAGTATTCTTACCACAATTTTTAAACCATTATTTTATTTTAATAATGATAATGTAATCTCTCTTCAAATGTACAAATGTTGCACCTGAATTGTAAAAGGTGCTGTACAAAAGCTAAAAATAACACGATTGTTTACATTAATGACATATTTTTATTATTAACATAAGCTGTGTGAAAATTACTCTTCCTTGTTCCGCTTAAGTGTCACATGTTCTAAACGCATGCAACATATTTTAATATTGTTCTCCTTCTTTCATTTTTCCTTTATGCATTTGTCCTTCACCGCACTGACAGTTGATGTCTTTAGGCAATAAAGGGTGGTTATAGGGTTAGTACTCTGCCACGTGAGAGGGCTCCACGCCAAGCTCCATGCCTCCCACTGAAACATACACTTGGCCTTCTCTTTCTTTTTCCCTCAGCAGACAAATTGAAAGTAGATTATTGTTGGTGTGGCTCCTGGCTGACCTGGCATTAGTCCATGTCAGGAATTCCTGAGATGTGTGTGTCGGGAAGACCACCCTTTACCCCGTAGATAAAAGTCCTGCTTTGTTCCCAGGGAGTTCTCTCTCTGCTTGCTGTAGTCTTATCCTGCTTGGCTACATGTATACTGACATCAGCGCAGGGAAAAGAGAAGATGACTAGTGCCAAGCAGAAACTCCCATTTGAGGTGCAGATTAATGCTGGGGAATTTTCACAAGGACCGCTGTTTTTTTGGTTTCGGTGCTGCTTTAGAAGCAAATATTTTGCTAATTGCTTGCATGTGAATGCAAAGACAGATTGTTCCTGCCAGATTATACTTCATTACCATTACTATTTCATGTAATGATTATGATTAGATTTTTTTCTTCATTGTCATTTCATGCCCGCATGAGTGGATTTTAGAGCAATGCACATTTCATGAGGTAGTGAAAAAATGTTGGTTATTTTGTACTCACCTTAATGTCGTTTCAAACCTGTATGACTTTCTTTTTCTCTGTGGATCACATTATTTGCATAATAAATTTTTGTCCATACAATGAAATTCAATGGGGTTCAGTGTTGTTTTATTTTATGGACAAAAACAGTTAAAATGTTGTGTTCCACAAAGGAAGAAAGTCATACAAGTTTGTAACAATGTGAGGGTGAGTAAATGATGGGACAAAGCAGCCCGGTCTTGTCCAGTCAGGTGTGAATGAGCCTATAGGTGAGTGTGAACCAACGTTAGGCTCCCTGGAGTCTCTCAGAGTTATTAGCAGCTCAAAGACCTGATTGCTAACAGCCAATGCAGGACTAGTTCCACCTGTTTAAGCCTGAAAACACCCAGGATTGCGTCGAAAACTAAGCTAACTGTCAGATAGGGCTTTCTCTGAATGTCTGCTTGTCATGAGCAAGCACATTAAAGTAGAAAAATGCATTTCCACACAAAAGGAGTGAAATAGAAGTGCATATTCAAAACAAAACGCTTACAGAAACGCGTAGCAGGGAAGTTTTACTAAGTTAATGGGGTGTCAAAGAATATTTTTACCGCAGAATGAATAACTGGTAATTGTATAAGTTGGATTGACTGATGTGTTGAGAGTATTTTAAGAATCTATGAGTCTGAACATGCTTCTCACAGCATGAGGTTTCTTTTCAGCAGTAATTTGTTAGTTGTCATGTTAGTCCAGCCCAGGACTAGACTAAACCTATAAGTGTTAAAATCCCATAGCAACTATTTGCCTCAAATATTTGGCTGTGAAATACGTTAATGACCTCACTCTGATAAGGGTTAATTAGTTCTACTTAATTAACCTGGTAATTCTGATTAATATCTTTTAAATCTCATTAAGTGACGATGTTCGCAGTCTGATCCCACAAATTATTTGCAAGGAACTCTCCATTGCAAACAAAGGAGGAATTAATGAATGCGGCCTCATGCTGGTGGCTGCGTGTTTTAGCTGAGAACTACTAAATGGTGTAAAGATAAAATACCAAACTGTGCACAGGGGCATTTAAATGTTAAAATGGCAATTTGATATCTGAGATCTCCCAAGAACATCATTTATATTTGGTTATACAATACAGTTTCTGGTTTAGCCAAAGGACAAACTGCTCCATAATTACCCATTGAGAGAGGTCACTTATTGTAAACGGATTAAAAACAGGTGGCTATTTTAATTTAAACTGATGAATAATTGTTGAAAAACGTGTGTTTTTTGCTCACTCATCAAAACCTCCAGGGTGCTAACTGATAAACTGCCCCAGTTGGGTCACCTTACGGAGACTGTGCCATACACATTGTGCAGGAAACTCAAGTAGTCTCACTCACAATAGCAGGTCTATTTCATACATGCACCGAGTCTTCTGTTGTGCTCATTTTGGGTTGAAAGCCTGCAGGTACTGACGCTATGTTTTGGTTACACAATACGCAACATTGTTTTTCTCTTGCGAGGGAGATTATGTGAAATGCTACGGCTTGTTGAGCCCAACCTGTTACAATAGGAGAAAGTGCGAGGGCTGTAATCACGCAGCTGATCGATATCTGACACTGATGTAGCCGCACAAACATGGCATTTATTTATTTGGTGCACAGACTGTGATTGTCCCTTTGCGCTGTTATCGGAGGTTCTCCTTACCGTTCATAGATCATGCCGAGCACTTCCATTTATTCTCATTTCCCGTTTATTTTATGTCAATGGATGAATGGACCATGAGAGGGCAATGACAATGGCAGAGTGCAGGTCTGTCAGAAGTGAAAGGCATTGCACAGACAGGTGAGCTCATAGCACGGGTTTCCCTCCAGTGCGTTTCCCCATATTCTTTACGGTAGAAGTCACCCCTGATGAATGAAAACATTGCCCACCATGTGCAGATGGACAAAAGCTGTCGTTTCATGGGCAGGTGTTATTTCTTTAAGCTGCAGTGAGTGTTTTTCCCTCTTATTCAGATGTCAAAACTACTGTAGTTTTACAAAACAACCACTCAAATGCATAAAGACACACAAACTAACAACATCTGATAATTGTTTGATGGAATGTGTGACGACAATAGATATTTTTTTCTGTAAATGTTTTTGCTGGTCGATATCCAGATTTGATGCTCAATTCATCGTATCCTGTCTGTTCAGTTTTTCAGGAAAACATTTCAAAACAGCTTATGTGTGATAACTCGCACAACAAAAACCAAAAGTCTCAGTCTTGTGCATACTTATAGGAATAGGTGAGAAAAGAAAGAAAATTCTGTCATCATTTATTCACGCTCATGTCGTTTCAAACTGTTTTGTCCATACAATGAAAGTCAATGGGGTCCAAAACAACACTGGAAAAAAAAAGAAGTAAAACACTGAGAAATTTTCTAAATATCTTTAATTGTGTTACACACAAAAAAATAAAGTCATAAAAGTTTAAAACAATATGAGGCTGAGTATATAATGACAGAAATATAATTGTTGGGGGATTTTCTTCGCCCTTTAAGTTATACAGCAAGGTACGCTTAATTACTTTTACACTAATTTTAATTACTAATACATTTGTCCTTGGCATGTACTCACAGAATGACTGAATGTGTCACAGAATCCTGTTTGGAAAGTACAAAAAAAAAAAAAGGAAAAACACTTTTTTTTTTTTGTAAATATTTCTTCATCCTTGTCTGGCATTTGGGAGCACGGGGCTGTATGGAACGACTTCTCTTGTGGACTTTTGACCCCAGACACATGCAGTCATTCAAAGAGACAAGTTCTGTATCCCCAGACTAGAGTTGCTCCAAAGCAGGCAGAAGCTATTACACTTGGAGACAAAGAAGCCTCCAGGGGAGATGAGAAACATGGAGCAGTGAGAGACTGAGCAGCTACTGGAAGTTACAAGGGCACTTAACTGTATAGACTATTGTTGGAAAATGTTTGATATTGATGTAAATATATATTTATGGTGTGCTGCAGTTCTATGTGATGTGACTTTGACATGAGTAAATGTTTACCAATAATCACACTGAAAAGGCTATTTTGTCATTCATTGCAATACTTTGCTACACCTCCTATACAAAAATTTCACATCTGGGATTTTTTAGAAGGATTGCATAAATAAGCTTATCGGATTTCGGGCTTCACATTTAACACAGTTGTATTTTTCCTTTTCTTTTCCCATGATCTATAACCCTGGTCCACACCTTTGCTAGACCATGTGCTGTTTTTCCTTAATAAATTGATTAATCCTTAATTCTCCTTGATAAATTAGCAAAGGTACTTTTCTTTTTTTAGGTTGTTCATGGGAGAGTATTTACAGTGGGTTTGCCCTCCTGCTCTGGTGATGGGGGATAATTACTATTCTGGAGACTCTAGATTAGATTAGATTGTAATTGAAATTCAAAGTGCCTAAATGAAAAGCCAGTACAGAAAGACAAACGGAGGGAAAGGCAATTGAGGCCATCAGCCACAGAAAATGCCATTATTTGGTTTATGTGCATACAGCAATAGCAGTTTGGCATCAGTATAACTTTTTGAGTTAGAGTATTGGGTAATCTGCTGTGTGCCGTTACACTAGCCCTGCGGCTGTTCAGACCACCTTTGAGTCGCTAGAGGTTTTGTCCTCACCTGTACCTTGTCTTGTCTGAGATTCTGCAATGGGTCTTCATCATGGTCCAGTGGAAGTGAAAGGACTCGTCCTTTTGTCATTCTTGTATGCTAGACAAGCACAGGAAGATCGAGTGGACAACTCTGATGGTGGTCGTTGCAGTGGACACAAATATTTGCTCCTATGTCCACACAAATTTGTCTGGGTGGTTGAGTCGGTGAGCGATAGGTAATTACCTGCACTCAAGACACCACAGAACAATGAAAGGGAAAGGAGCAGATCTTCTGTTTAAATTGAAATTGTTTTTTTTCATTGTAAGGATTTTCTAATGAAATGAAATTCATCAGTTATGTAATAAATGGCATAAACTTATAAATCATATTTTAATGTAATGTTTATAAGGTTTCTGCAGTATTGAACACAGGTTTGTATATGAATTCAACAATGTAATCAGTTAGTACAAGCAGGAGATCCAGATTTTTTATGGATACAATTGATTGTGGGTGTGTGGTGGCTGACTCAGCCATTAGTCATTAAGCAGCAAAATGGAGAGGTATAATGATGAAGGAACCTGTGTACCCTGAAAGGCAATTCTTCTCAACATGTCTTAAGGAGTGTTGCTACAACATACCTGTTTGCCATTAATACAAAAGAGATAAATAGATACGTATGCATGAATTCAGGCTGGAATCTGTTGGGTCAGTGTTTGATTGTCCATCCGTGTGTGAGAAAGTTAACTGCAGCTAATTTGACTGTGTTTGTATCACAATCTCATTTACATGTATCAGTGTAACTAGTTCATGTAGTTAACTGAAGATGAACATCAATGCTAAAAAACAAACAAATTATTATACATGGACATACTGTATATATGGATGTAAACATGGTGTTTGCTGCATATACTTGACAAAGCTCACGTATCATTTACAAGCCATAAGTGTGTAAGGGTGGAGACTCTGGGATTGTGTTTCTCATAAAATCAACATTTTCCTTATCTGATCTCCCTAAAAAATCCAACAAAAAAGGCTTGCATGTTTTAGACAGACTAAATACTCACTAATCTGCTGCTTTTTGTGTGTGTGTGTGTGTGTGTGTGTTTAAATATAAACGTGCCTGCTTGTTTTATCCTGCCACACATGTAGGCTACTGTTTAGTGTTCGAAGTCTATCAAAGCCAGTATCTTTTTCTGTATATTATCAGGGAAATGCTGTAAAAACCAAGAAGGAAATTCTAAGTAAGTCCATGCAAACACAACTCATACATCTGGGCATATTTACAATATTGTAAAGTCACTCAAACAAAAATGCTTTTGTCAGTGTTAGTAAAAAGTGCTGATGAACAAGAAATTTTTTTTTTTTTAAACAACAACAACATGAAATGCACACAGACACAGTAGATGTTTCTTATAATATTTACTAAGGGATTTATTTATGTCCCCTGCATATTTCAGGACCGACATATATTTTTTATTCTCTTAATAAAATTTTGGTATGTGGGCCTATCTGATTATCTTCAAAGAGACGCGAATATGTATCCATAATATTAATCTAGCTAAACTCATGAATCAATTAAAGTGGACAGTGAAAAAAAATCTCTGTCCACACACATAGGCATCATGTAAATACAACTGAATGTCTCCCGGAAGACGTGTCCTGTCTGCCAATCTGCAATCTCCTTAATTGTGTTTAGAAAACAACAAAGAGGGAAAAAAATTAAACCAAACTCTCGTTCCTTTCAAGGACAGGACGCGTAAGGCTCTTATCGCAAAATACATCCAAAAATTTAGGCTGTTTGGAAAATGTATCATAGCGGTCAAATAAACAAAATAAATAAATAAATAATAATAATAAACAACTATAATAATGGTACACCATGCAGCTTTAAAACATAGACCTAACACATGATAAAACATTAAACATATAATACCGGTAAGTATATGTGTGTGTGTGTGTGTGTGTGTGTGTGTGTGTGTGTGTGTGTGTGTGTGTGTGTGTGTGTGTGTGTGTGTGTGTGTGTGTGTGTGTGTGTGTGTGTGTGTGTGTGTGTGTGTGTGTGTGTGTGTGTGTGTGTGTGTGTGTGTGTGTGTGTGTGAATACAGGGAAGTGAGAACATGTTCAGTGTCTTGAATATTTCGTACGTATGTTGCCTTTAGTTGTACATTTTTACAATTAAATTAAACTTACTCTGCTTGTGCTGGGGGAAAGGACCTTTGTATTTCAGGAAATTCTATCCATTTCCATTTCCACCTCTCTCTCTCTCTCTCTCTCTCTCTCTCTCTCTCTCTCTCTCTCTCTCTCTCTCTCTCTCTCTCTCTCTCCAGACAATGCAATTGTACCGGAATCTGAATTACGTAGAAGGGTAAAAAATAACTGGACTATATAAACTGACAGAATCAGATTGTGCGAATGCGGCTGCTATGCACAGAGCAGAAGAAACAGCACGCGAAAAACGTTTCGTTGTTTCTCTGCAAATATTCAGCATACAGCCATAAAATATTTGAAGCAATTTCGAAATAAAATGTCTAGTAGGCTTTTTGTATTCTACCTACACTTTAACTGTGTCGTGGATATTTAATGCCACGTACGTCTTGAAGGCATCAGGTGGAAAAGAGTATTTTGGTTAAAGCCTTGTCTCTAAAATAAACCCGAGAGCATTAGGCCATTCATTTACATTTTAATCAACTGAAAGAGGAGGTCTATTGACTCAGAGATCATTAACTATTATGTACCTGCATTGTTGAACATTGAGATTATCATGTTGTTTCGATGGCTCCGAGATTTTTACAGCTGGTTTTTCAAATGCTAATTAAGCAGGAGTTCGATCTGGATAAATTAATACCTATATCACACACATGAGATCAGGTCAATTTTAATAAGAATAAAGAGGTGAAACTCACAGTAATGTGGCTGGTTGACTGAAACATGTGCCTCCACATTATATAAAATGTTTGTTTTAATAGTAATTAATTTAGCCTAATTTCTGTTGTCCTCTTGAAACATTTTCCTTTGTTGTTTGCAGTATTATATCAAGCATTGTTTAGGCTACCACACACATTTAATATAGACCCTATAAATAATAAATAATTTATATTGAACATTTTCAACACATTTTAATAGATTTATATATCTTAAAAAACAATTCACCAAAATAATACTGTTCGAATGGTCCTCCAATAAACTACAAGAGGTTTGGCCGAGCAGGGGGTTTGTGGCGCCCCCTTCAGCACTCAATCCAATGAATGACAAATTCGACAAGCGCTTACATTCATTAGGAAAATTATTTGGAGGTAAAAGTTTTTTACTTTGTTCTTGAATCTACACAATTGTATGAGTATGACGAATTCTTATTAAATATGTGTAAGATATATATGTACATAATGTGCGATTTTTTTTACAATGAAACTGCAACAGCAGGTTCAGCGTGCACATGTTAGGGTGTCTAATTCTGTTATCCTTCAGAACATAGTGTGCCTAAGTAAGCTAGTCTTCACAATTTAATGGAACAAGGAGATTAATTTTACGTTTTAGGCTATTCATTATACGTTTAATTATAGGCCAAATAATCAAGCTTTGACAATATTTACATATTGTTAAGGATGGCCAGAGTAAATACTTGATAGGCTACAACTACATGACCAACGTCACGAGAGCACGCCCACACGACACTCCTTATAATGGGACAGGTAGGATGCCTAACGTATTAGAGACGCATTGTCTGTCTCAGACTGAATGAGACTGAACAACTCCCTAACATTTGCAACATGGCTCTTGCAGATGCGATGTTGCCTTCGATAAATACTTTTTCAAGCAACCAGATTTTAGACCAAAGGCAGTCTGAAATTGTTCGGGTGAGTTCAACTCTTCGTTTAAAGTTATTTAAGGTAGACTAAGCTATACTACAAATTTATTTTTGAGTGTTTAACATGTAGGCTAAGTATTTATAAATTTCGTTGTATATTTTACGTTTAACTAATCGCAGGAGTTATTCTACATCTTTATGGTAAATAGCTAGAGGTTAAAAAAATAAATAAAAATTCGTCCGAGGAGAAACCCATTGCAACATTAGATAGCTTTCCTTATAGGCAACTGTAGGCCAATTGTGATCGTATAGTAGCCTCATTGGCAAAACATAAAAACTGTCATTATAGCCTATTTAGCCTACATTGCAAGAACCAAGTGTTTTGTCAACGTAGTGAAAGATAGTTGACGTTTGACTGTTGTTGTGTTGTGAATCCCAAATAGTTTATTTTTTATTATTATTTAACGTATTTAAATTAATAAACGAAAATTTAAATATTCTTGCTTAGTGGATTTTTAAATTTTATTTTAGTCACCGATCATCTGAGAAAGGTGTCTAACCCGAATGTTTTTCCTCCCTCAGGACTGGAAAGTTGACCCAACTAAGACACTTGGAGACGTGAGACCCCTCATCGAGGTGGAGTTCAGCATTGTCGAATCTCCATCTTTGGCCAAAGACGAGGACGATCTTTCCAAGTTTTTGGATCTAGAGTTCATTCTGTCCAACTCGGTCACGTCTGACATTGACAACAACTCAGCGCAACCGCCGCCCGCCTATTCTCTACCGGAGTCACCCGAAAGCTGCAGTACTGTGTACGACAGCGATGGATGTCACCCGACGCCGAACGCTTTTTGTGGCAACAACTTTACCGGACGTCCCGGCCACAGTCTGGTAGCCGAGTTGTTTACCTCGGACATGAATTATCATGGCGACTCGCATGATTTTAAAGACAGACATGCAGACAGACGGGAGTACACTGAACTAAGGGCTCTAAACTGTCGAAACCATGTGTCCACTTCTAATAACGTGGGATACAAAATAAAATCTGAAAACCACGAGCAATCCTGCATGATGGCCAACGACTACGTGGGTCATTATTATGGACAAGAACCCCAGCGCGTGATGACTTATGGACATCACGTGCAACCCGATGTGCCTCGGGACATTTTAGGGAGAAAAGACTGCATCCTAACAGAAATGAACTCTCATCAGCACATTGATATTGCACATCAACAGCAGTTCATGAATAGCGCGAATTTTCCTCCTCAATACGCCCAGCATCAGCAGTATCACGGACATTACAGTATGTTTAGCGAACCATTGCGGGCAAATCACTCGGCCATGCCAGGTGTGATGCTGACCCCACCATCCTCACCGCTCCTGGGATTTTTAAACCCAGAAGACAGCAAGCCAAAACGAGGGCGTCGGTCATGGGCACGAAAACGGACTGCGACGCACAGCTGTGATTTCCCCGGATGTGGGAAAACGTACACGAAAAGCTCCCATTTGAAAGCGCACATGCGGACACACACAGGTATGTAGTGGAGTTTTATTTCACATGTCATTTTTACTTAATTTCTTACTTTAAACCTCTTTGTTTTGGTACACAATAATAAATGTTTCCCCCCGTTCTGTTCACAGGTGAGAAACCCTACCACTGCAGTTGGGAAGGCTGTGGCTGGAAGTTCGCCAGGTCAGACGAGTTGACGCGTCACTACAGGAAACACACCGGACACAGGCCGTTTCAGTGCCACCTGTGCGAGAGAGCTTTCTCCCGCTCGGATCACCTGGCCCTGCACATGAAGAGGCACATGTAGAAAAAGAGACTATATCTATTTTAAACGACAAGAGAATTTTATATTGTTAAGACAATTCCTATTTTGGGACAGCAGTTATTATGTGAATAGCAGTATAATGTAATTTCCTTTAAATTATGTCAGTATTTAATAGAAGGAGATTCTTGTTCATTTAGAAGGTAAATTAGTACTTTCCCATAGATGTATAAAAACGGGGCAGGACCCATACTTTTGTATAGGCTATATGTTTTTTTTAAGCTTCATTTAAACATTTGTATCAAGTCAGGGAGTATTTTTTTTTTTGTCATGGATTTTCAGAATTAAAAGCATTGTCTTTTTTTGTACTCAGCCTTTTGTCTCATTTTCTTAAGTTAGCCTACTTATTTCTACACAAAGAGCATATAGCACCAATACGTTTTCCTCCATAGAAATACTGGGTGCAAACAAACTAAATAAATAAATGGAAAACTCTGGCAAAATAAATTATTAATGTAAATTGATAATATAAATATTTATCAAATAAATAAAATTAAAAGAAAAGTTTTTCATGTGATTTGTAGGGTTAGGGTTTAGGCCCTTCATGTAGGGCCTATAGCCTAAATATTTGCCTTTTTAAAAATGTCTAATGCCTTAGTTACAGTTAGGCCTACTTATCGTCACTCTAAATACTCTAAAATCAAGTAGGCTAATTAACTTATGCAACATCACCATCATTGTCAACAATTATAATCCTCTTAATAATCACAAATATTGTAAATAATAAATTGAGTCGTCTAGAACACAAATACAGGATTCTCTAATATAGGCTACAACATGTCACTGCTACTAGTCTTTCAAAGCTACAATATGTCGTCCCGTCCTCTACTGTTTGAAAATATGTAAGCACTAGTGTAGCCACAGAACCTCATGGGTTCTCAAACCAACGGTAGCTGATAAGGTTACTTAGAGTGACGTGACGTGTATGAAAAATAATTCATAATCGAAACTACATATGTTGCTTGCGTTTTGTTACAACTAAACACTTGCAGTCTCCCTCTCCTGGCAATAAGTCATAACACGTTTCTACAGTCGAGTTTTTTCTCTCGAATATAAGAACACAAGTATAGGCTACCTTTCATATTTACAGAGCTATAATGTAAAAAAATCAGGCAGTTTTAGACATTTAGAGCACAATCCAACGTTCGTTTGCATCGTTAAATATCAAAATCATAATTCATTTTCGTTGTGTAAAGTTTATCTGCAGGTATCAATTTCTACCACGAGATGGCAGTCTTCCCTATGGTTTGTCTCTGATATTACACCTGCTGATGCAATGTCACATGTAGTGGAGGTGAGGAGCACACTAACACGATGCTATTCTTGTTTAGAAGTAGGCTGGTGAACAAGATAAAACTGTAAATGTAAAAATAACTTTAAATGTACATGATAATTGAGAAATCATATTCATCTAACCAGAGTAAGAATTCATTCGAAATTTCATTAAGTTATTGCACCTCATTTTCCCAAACACTCTGAATGATCTAATACTGATATTATCTAACACTGAATTATCTAAATAATGATGTAGAGACAGAATATGCAGACTTTCATCCCTTTCAACATTATTAAAGGTTATTGCTGAAGCTTATAGTTGTGGTTTAATGAAGCTATCAATAGCTAGGTTACCGATTGTAAACGCTTATTTGAGGCATGACAGTGCGTTAATTATCACAAGTCGTAAACTAGAGTTTATCAACACACTTATGACTCTGAATATTTTTGTTTTTCCATACGTTTTTTCCATAACAATTTAACGTTAGATTAGATTCTGCATTCTGCCTCTTCGGAGAAATAATAAATATCATCGCGTATTCATGCCATTTTTTTCAACAGAGCGGCAAACTTAGAGAGGGACCAATGGTACACCTTACATTTTACATCTGATGCCAAGCACTCGTTTGTATTGCTAGCAGTTGTTAAACCCTCCGCTACGCTGCGCAACGGCGCGTGAATGGGGAAGCATATCCTCTTTATCGTCTTCCAGCATCTTTTAGAGAACAAAAAGGTAACGAATGTGCGTCTGTCGCTAAATGTCCTCATTTCACCCATGATATTCATTCCACGCTCCCTTATTGTGTTTGCTTCGAAATGTGTTGCTATGCTACAGAGCCGTAATAAGGTTTTGGCAGCACACTTCACTCTTTTTACATATATTACATTTAAAGGGTTCAGAAACCAAAAATAGTGAGTTAAAAAGTAACAGGTTAATAAAAATATCAGCGTTTTGCAGTTTTATTTGCAATTTCAATGTGAAACTGTTACTCAATGACTATAATCTCAGGTCTATTGTCTCCCGGAAACATCCACCAACCGCAGCAAAACGCACGTGCTCAATAATACTACCGGTAAATCTTAATCTTAGCCAGAGATCATCTGTTAAGACTGTTAATCATAACCGATGCTAATTATTGTATTTATATATATTTATTCTGTTTATTATACGTCCAAATTTGAGAGTTATTTTTTTTTACGAATATTCATTTATGGTGTAGCCTAGTATTTTCAGATAATATCTTATTTTCAGGTAACAACGGTCAGTCGACGCATTGTTTGGTAGTTACGTTATGCTGAAGTGATTTAAAAGCTCTACAACTTCAACACCATCTTCACGTGTGGTGTATGGGAGGGTCTCTTTTATCAAGGGGGCTGGGCCACATCTGAACAGAGCGTGCACTTTGAATATTGGAAGTTTGTCAAATAAATGTCGATCAATTTAATGAGAAGATAGTGTTCAAAACTCTTTAGACTTCGGTAATACCTTCAGAGCATTTGTAACAGATCCACTGACAGTGCTGTCTTCTGTATAACACCGAGGAGCAAGCAATGGTAAGACCAATGATACTACACGAGGTAACCTACACTACAGCTGAATAATCCTTCCGTATTTTATTTCATATCACCAGTAAGACGTTCCTCGGTTTAAAGACTTACTATAATTGTACAGATATTCAGTTTAATAGAAACGTTAAACTTGTTCGTTTCAGGTCAGATGTCTTTCTACTAACAGCATTACAGAGCGGAAAAAGTGTCAGCAATGATGCTGTTTTATATTTTGCACCATAAGCTATATAATTACATCTATTACATCTACATCAGCTACATAATGTTAGCTATTTATTGTCTAATAAACTTGCATGTAAAGGGCCCGTTAAACCAAATTCCTCCATTTCAGGCGGTGAAAATTATTCTAGTGGTTTAAAGGGTTTTCCCTCTTGCTTTCGTTTTCAGATTCATGTTTCATTTAAATTAGGCTACTTCAGATTACCAGATTTGCGACACCTTTAATCGTTTTGATTGCAATCATTTACAGTGACAAATGTCAGCTAGCACTTACTTAGCTTGACTCTTACTTCAGACTCAGACACTTAAATTGTCTCAATGATGAATATGTAGGCTAATCTGTGTTCTTAAACAACACACATTAGATATGTCATACATTCAGTAACGTTCTTGAAAAGTGGATTTTTTTTTCATGTGAAAAAATTCTGGAATCAATGCTTCATATTGTCACAGAATGTTGTTACACATAACTTTTGGGTTCTCATATTAAATTTACATTTATTCAAAGTGACCAACAAATGAGATCAAGTATCCAGCTACACCTCAGGTGGTTTTGATGTCGTATGTCTAGAACTTCTGTAGTTTAGGTGTAATACTTTCTCATGCATTTTTATCAAGTAGTAAAGTAGTAAAATAATACAATGTCACCCTACTTTAACTGGCATATGCTTCCAGTGCTTTCCAGGATAACAAAGATATTTAGTTTAGTTATTTTAACATGTTCAGTTTTCTTCTTAATATGTAACTTTGTCATATAGTGGATGCTTCTATTTTAAAGGTAGAGAAAAGAGATTTCTGGAAATATTTACTATTTTTGGCTAATATTCAGTTACTGTGGTATTTTTTAAAAGAAACAATATTTATAGCACTGTTTCGATATTTAAACTAGCATTTTAGCAGCATTTAAAGGTGCAGTGTGTGATTTTTAGCGGCATCTACTGGTGAGGTTATGAATGGCAACCAACAAAAGTTACAGTGGCCGACAGTAAAATATGTCATCATCTGAGACAGCAGAGAGTAGTCAGTTCAGCAATGAGGTTTCTTTACAAGGATAAATTAAGAAATTATGTTTACTTAATTATTCAGTAAAACTTTGTTATTGCAAATATTATTGTTACTTGTTCATCATTGCGTCAGTGTTTTATTCGCTGAACTAAGCTTGCTTCCTTGCACGAAGAGCAACATAGTAACGAAACGCGTTTATCCGTTTAGGGCTACTGTAGAAACATGTCGGCACATTTCAATGTAAGGGGATCCGCAGTGTATGTAGATAGAAACTGCTCATTCTAAGGTAATACAAATATAACGGTTCACTAAGTAAGGTCTTTATACACCACTGAAAACTTCTTTTTCAAGGTAGTGACGAAACGCGTTCTGTAGCGCTGTTTGTTCGCTGTCGGATACGGTAGAAACATGAAGACACAATAAGTCGACCTCCATAGAAGGGGGTGCCCGCGGTTATGGAGATATAAATGTCTCATTCTAAGGTAATAAAAACATAACGGTTCATTATGCAAGGTCTTTATACACCACTGACATAGTTATGGATCTTATATTGCATTTCTGTCAATAGATCCTCAGAAATATTACACATTGCACCTTTAAAACAGCATTTTTAACATATCAGTAAATGCATTATTTTACGCATTTATTACAGACTAAACACTAGACAACAATACTTATTTAACAAAAATAAGTATTGTGTAAATGCATGAATCTGGCACTTACATTGATTTGGCTGAATCTATGTTCAAGAACACACTATAATACAATCTGCTTTGCTTTAATTCTGCCATTGGAATCTGATTAAAACATGGTTGCCTTCTTTCCAATTTCCTTAAACAAAATAAGGAAAAGGCCATTAGTAAACAAATAAAAGACCAACCTCCAAAATTCAGTTGCACACAGGCCTCAGAATAAATTAGGTTAACCTGTGATGTAACAGATAGTTATAGCATACTTTGCACGTGACTATCCATCATGCTTAAACGCATGTTGGGCATGCTGAGATAATTTTTACCACTAAAGAGATGAGAAGATGTAGGATAATAATACCACACAGCAACATCTGGGCCCAATCTGTGCCCAAACATGTCAAGATCATTTATGATTGAGCAGAGCAGTGCATAGAGGTGTGTCAAATCATGCATTAAGTGACCACGCTGTCAAAACACTTCCTCTGTACCGTGCATAGTGTGGTTTAGCTCCCACACATACAAAAAAAAGTAATGTGTTGACATTCTATGTCACAATCCGGAAAGGTGCCAGAGTGTGAATTTCAAAAGGAATTTATTTGCTTTTTGTTTGTTTTACCTTTTGCTATGGCCTTAATTCACCATTTAATTTTTTTTTTTTTTTTACATTTGTTGTATGTGCAATTTAGGGGTTAAAAGTCAGTCAGAAAACTCTGCAAACTATGGTGATAGTCTCCCCCCCCCCCATCTATTTAGAGTTGTTTTAACAGTGTTCTGTATTGAATACCAGGATGCAGTAGTTATGAGGAAATTTGTGATAAATTCTCAAAGATTTTATGATTACTTTTTTGAAGCCTTTTGAAAAATCCCAGCTCCTACAAATGTTTATGCACATGTAGTCTCGGAAGGTAGTTCTGTTTTTCACAATTAGTGCTCCCATGCATGGGCACCTTCATCAGACCGAAAATCAAAACGTTAAATTTCCTGGCCAGACAGACTGTCCACCATTTGTCCACAATGTAAAGTAAATGGGATTAAATGGCTGTACGAACAATATTTCCTTGCTGGTTGAGTGGAAATCAGGAATGTTGTTGTTTTTCTATGGGATGTACTGTCATGCTTGAACTTCCTAATGTTAAGATTCAAGAATTTTTCCATGTAAACCAGTCATTGATTTTCGGAAATACTGTGGACAAGACCCGATGAATTCCTGTCAGTTTCATCATGTCAGTTTTCAGTGGTTATCCCTTTTAAACAACCTGGGAGGAAGAAGGGAAAACTAGACAAACTGCAGAGACATATTTGGTTAGAAACAAAAACAAAAAAGGAAAAATGGTTAGATTGTAAAAAGTCAGAGTTGAATATTTGCCAGAAAATTGTGCAAAGTTTGTCATTCTAATGAATTTAGATGGGCAGTAACTCTTGTGCTTTAAATTATCTACAGATAACACCTCCAGAGGCCTGTTGCACGAAGATAGTTTTCAGAATAGGTTTCGAGTTGACAAAACCTTACAAATCCAACCTAGTCTGTTTAGGTTCAGCAGGCTCACAACACTCGGTATAAACCTTCCCTGTCAACTCAGGTGCTGCGTCCCAATTCGCCTACTTATACTAACTGCGCCTTAAGTATGTACTCTTTGTGAATAAAAAGTACATAGCAAAAAAGTAGACAAGCTTTGGGACATACTATCACGTCAATAAATTGCGTCTATCAACGGACGCTCTGTCGCATAGTTACACGCATCCTGTCAGTGTAAACTAGCCTGTCAATCATCTAGTCACAGTTAAAATCCTCCACATTTCATTTAATTTCGTACCGTATTGGAGAGAAAGTTGCACGTTGATCTTTCATGTGGAGAGCTCTCCTCATGTGTTTGCATTAAGATGCATTTAAAAGTGAATGGCCTAACGGATCTTTATAAAAGTCCACATCTCTCTATAAATTACAGGAACGTCTGTCTGTATGTGTGTGTGTCTGTCTGTTATTCGCATATCTCTCGAACCGTTAGTCCTATTAATTTCAAACTTGCCAGTTGTCTTGCTACGGGCACGAGTAAGTGCAGTCCCGAGTTTGACGTTGTTTGGATCAGAAAGGCAAAAGATATCGTCAAATATATCGGTAAAAGAAGCACACATTGAAGTTGTGGTTTAAAAATAAACATTCTGACATTAGAGAGGGTTGTGGTTTAAAAATTGTGGTTTAAAAATAAACATTCTGTCAGCTAAACATTAAGTCAGCTACACTGTTTACCTCTGAATATACGCTGATTTCACGCAGCCGTTATTTTGAAATCGAAAGCGAGGCTCCGGTGGGAAGAAAACCGGAAGTGTCGAATTTAATCATAGGAGATCGCGAATGCGATGGGGTATTGTTGTGTTTAATGTAAAAATTAGTTATTCTAAAAAAGTAAATACATTTCTTTCATACTTTAGACTATATACAGTGAAATTCATTTATAAATATTTTTTTTTTCAGAAAGTAAAAAAAAGAAGCAGGAACGAACTATATACATATCCTATATTGGATTATAACATCCAATAGTGTAAATCGCGGCAAATCCGGGGTTCTTCCCACCGGAGCCTCGCTTTCGATTTCAAAATGGCAGCTGTGTGAAATCAGCTTATTGTAGTTATTCAGAAGTAGTTAGTTGTCAGTTAGTTATATATTTTATATATATATAATGTCACTAAACTTTTGCTGTGTAATTGAAACAATAAGCACTCAAACACACCAAACCAACAATTACTACACACACACAAACTGATTTTGCACGTATACTGTCAAATCAATTAATCGCGATTAAAAAATATACAGTGTACACACGTATAATATACAGTATGTATAAATATAATATAGCCTATACACAGACACGCATAGGCTACATCTATCTATAAATTACAGAAACGTCTGTCTGTGTGTCTGTTATTCGCATATCTCTGTAAAAGAAGCACACATTAAAGATGTTTAGATGATGTTTAGAAGGTTGTGATTTAAAGATAAACATTCTGACATTAGAGAGTTGGGGTTTAAAAATATCTGAATATTATTTTAAAATGAGAAGGAAGGCTTGCTGCGCTACTGTGATTCCCAAACAATCCGGTGCAACCAGGGCAGGACAAGACAAGGCAGAAAAGGAAAATCGCCGGTGCAACACATAAATCTTCTTAGTAATCCATTTATTTGAGGTACAAACCAGTGACTGATGTGTTGCACCGGCGATTTTCCTTTTCTATCTGAATATTATATTTTATTCACGGCCATCATTTATAGTAGCCTATTCACAAACTGTTTGCTCAAGCGTAGCTTTTTCTCGGAGTTCACTGTGTCGCTGCTCCCTGAATCGTCACGCTTATTCATTTGTGGATGTTAACTGAATCTGTAAGTCAGCTACACTGTTTACTTCTGAATATTATATTTTATTCTGGTGCGCTTAATGTTATCGTTTTCTCAGAGTTTAGGCTCCTGTGTAATAGTAGCCTAGGCTATTCAGCAACTGAAACATTCCAAACCAACAATTACTAAAAACACACAAAAACAGATTTTGCACGGGCATATCTGTTATTCGCATATCTCTCGAACCGTTAGTCCGATGGATTTCAAACTTGCCAGGTGTCTTGCTACGGGCACGAGTAAGTGCAGTGCCGAGTTTCACGTTGTTTGGATTAGAAATGCAAAAGATATCGGTAAATATATCGGTAAAAGAAGCACACATTGGCTTTTGCGGCTCTAGCTGGCGTACACTGCACACTGAGTGGCCACTCCCCAAAATAAACATTCTGACATTCGAGGGTATTAAATATTATATTTTATTCTCGGCCATCATTTGTAGTAGCCTATTCACAAACTGTTTGCTCAAGCGTAGCGTTTTCTGAGTTCACTGTGTAGCTGCTCCAGCCAAGGTCTGAACCTCCCCTGAATCGTCACGCTTATTCATTTGTGGATGTTAACTTAATCTTTAAGTCAGCTACACTGTTTAATTCTGAATATTATATTTTATTCTGGTTCGCTTAACGTTATCGTTTTCTCAGAGTTTAGGCCAGCAACTCAAACATACCAAACCAACAATTACTAAAAACACACAAGAACACAGGCATTTTGCACGGGCATTGCACTAGTTGTGGTTAAAGATGAAATATAACACGGACAAAACGTTAAATAAATATTTTTTTATCAGGTAAAATGTTGATTATTAGTCACTCAAACCCCTTTATCTAAACCTCTCTACTTAACCTTCGGTCGTGCACACCCGCCATGTTTTTTAACACTTTTTATTCATGTTTGTAGTTCTGTACTGAATCCTCCAAAGCGTAATGGCTTGTGTGGGTAATATTACCCGTTATAGTCAAGTCAAGTCACCTTAATTTATACAGCGATTTTTACAATACAGATTGTTTCAAAGCAGCTTTACAGTGAGAATAGGAAATTAATGCAACAAACATTGTTTTGGCTGTACAGCAGCTCAAGAAGAAAGTCATTGTCTAGCTTAAGTAAGTTTTTAATTGATTCACTTCCGTTGTAAAAATCATTAGTAATTAACTTAAGGGCCACTTATACGACACCGTTTTCAACTGAAAACAGAAAACTTTTATTGTGTTCTGGCTGTTCATTTACACGACAACAGTGTTTTGGTGGCCTGATAACTCAAACTTTAAAGTAGGTTTCTTAGTGCATTTTTTGAAAACAGGTTTTGAAAACGATACCGTTATCATCTCCGTGTAAACTTCAAAAACGTGAAACTGTGAAAATGGTGACGGCATGCATATGCGTCTTACGTGTTTAGTCTGTAGGCATGAGTGTGAACAGGAACCATTTTGACAACTTTTTAATCTGAACAGAGGAAAAACATATTTCATGAAAAAAAAAACTTTTGTCATGTCGATGAGGCCTTCGCATATTTGACACGTTCTCTGCTGACACTTCAGGGCTGCGTTGTGGTCATGTCTAGGCGCAAGTCCTTCATCTGATCTGGATACGGCCCGGATTTCTTGTTATGAATTGTATCCTATTTTCCCTTATTACAGTTAACTATGCGAAGTGATATGGAACTGTAATGCGGTCAAGACCTGCCTGGAACTACTTTAGCTGTGCGTTTGAAAATAATTGCACACCTTAGAACGTTCGCAACCAATCAGATTCAAGCATTCAACAGCCCCGTAGTATAAATATGAATTATACATAATTATAATAATAATTCATATAATTTAAATATAATAAATAATTAGCTGCAAAATGTGGGCAATTTTGTCTCTAAATATTTTTCACTATAAACTGCTTTTATTTTGGAGCGAGAGATACAGGAGGAGTGGCTTTATTGCATCACATATATGTCAGTGTGCTTACAGCTGATTAGTCCAGTTTTGCTTTGCGATCTCTAACCCAAAATAAAACCTGCTCCAGAAAAAACTGTTTGCTCAAACTAATCTCAAACTTACCTGGGTAGCAACTGAATCCGGCTTCATATAGCATCCATTTCAACAGGCATCAGATAGCATCCATTTCATGGATGAGCAACATAAACAGAAAATTTATCAAAAAATAATTAAAAGCCAAAGAAAGAAGTGTCCTTTTTTTTTTTGGTGGGTTTAGGAACTGCTTATATCACTTTTAATACATTTGATTTCTATCAATGTTTTG
Source organism: Gila orcuttii (assembly GCA_026230005.1). Classification (NCBI taxonomy): domain Eukaryota; kingdom Metazoa; phylum Chordata; class Actinopteri; order Cypriniformes; family Leuciscidae; genus Gila; species Gila orcuttii. The sequence continues at coordinate 19,620,969 of JAPDVR010000008.1, read as the reverse complement.
TCGTGTTAAAGGTCCAGTGTCACACAGTGTACAATATTGCCACATTTGATACTGTCATGATGGTCTGTCATTTACTGGACAAATCATAGAAAAGTGCTACAGAATACTTTAAAATCTTGATCCTTATCATAGTCGCCTTGGTTTATTGAAGAATAATCGAATGGTTTGTTGAGTCTCGATTTCTACTTGCATGTTTGAGGTAAAGTTCGCTGTAGTAGGAAGGCATCGCAGTGTTTTGGAGCTGCTCTGTGTTATCTGTGTTGGGTGGAGTTGAGGAGGTGCAGTATATATCATGCTACTGCAGATACTCAGTTGTAATTATGGCTTTCAGGACCAAAAGGAGAAGTATAAACCTTAAAATAGCTACCAGTCTAGTGAAAGATGTTTTGCTCTTGCTGGGAAAATGTAAAGTGTTTATTTGGCCTTTTCTAAGATTTTGTCTGATGACATTCACTGTCACTCCAATGTTAAATGGAGATTAGATTTTAGAATGAAAGACTTTAGGTTGACATGGTTTGCTGAGTTTAGTTTAAAAAAACGTGGTCTGTTATAATAATGGGACTCTTTTGTTCCCTTCAAATTATGACAGATAAATTATGGCAACACTGAAAATCTTTTTTTTAACTTCAGATTCAATGATAAAGTCTTGTTTGTGTGCATCAAACCACACCAGGACACATTTTACATCTCTACATAATTAGGTTTTAGAATTGTGTTCCCATTGGCTGTTCAGTTCGAGGCAAGCTAGGCATGATGCCTGCGTGATTCGCCAGGGCTTGTGAATGCCAATGAAACTGAAGAGAGGGAGTTCGATGTGATGGTTTAAGTCTCTGTGGCTGTTGGAAGCTGTCTTTTCCACCCGTCACGGCTAGTGAGAGCCATATGACCTGCCACAGCTTTGGAGTGTAGACACTTCATTAGCCACTTCAAGCAGTGTCTGCAAGGTGACTTCCCAACTTCCACCCACCACATCTAACTAGGTTTCTAGAACGCAATGTCTTCTGATTCCATTCATATTAGTGACATTCCAGGGGGGCGAAATACTCATCAACTTTGCTATCACTGCAGCTAGTTGAACCCTGTTCCTGCCTCTTCCTTAAATTGATTGGCCATTAAACATTTATGACAGTGATTATTGTGAGTAGAATGAGAAATAATATTTATTGAAGTCCTCTTTCTACAGTGATCAGTCTAGTTTTAATCAATTTAAACGAATAAATTTTTTAAACAAAAATGCCTTAGTAATGAGCACAAGCATCTTGAGATTCTAATGATGCCGACAAGGGGATTAGGTTTTCTCAGCCCCAGAACTGGTCGGATATCTTCTGTTGGAACTTGGAGGGTATATCTCGCACCCACAGCAATGTTTAAAACAGTCTCTTCTGTTGAATTGCCCCAGGTTGAGTGTCAGCTCCCACATGTGCATTCAGTGACAGTGGCAACTTCTGGCCACAACAAGACCTGAGACCTCCAGCTGCACAAACCACTTGTCTTTTACTCAAGCAACTTATTTCAGCTCTATGTGTGCTTTTGTTTAATACAACAAATTAATGTTTTATGTGACCAGTACATGTTGCTACTAAATAACACCCAGCTTCTGATTTGGTTTTATTGATGAATTGATAGTGACATGGTTTTTTGGATTTTCTTATTTTTTTATTTAACATTTCCACTTTCTCCAATATTTTTTTTTAGACCTATTTCTTAATTATTATTATTGGTGTTGGTGTTGTTATTAATGCATGCTCCCTTCCCTTTCTGGAGACTTTTCTATGTTTAAAGTGCTTATTGGTTACAGTTTTAAGTTTTTCCATATTCAGTCCTCAGCTCATTCAGTAAACAGCACATTTTGTGTGGTGCAATAGACAACTCAATACTGATGAGGGAGTCATCGGTTTAGAGTGTTTGCTTGGCTTATCTCATGTCTTATCTTGATGCTTTTTGTACATAAAAACATCTTTTTGTGAAGGTTTGAGGTGCTGAGGGATGGAATACTTGTCTCTTAACCTACAGTACTTTTGTCCATGCTTTAACTTTCCTTGTGTGTGTGTGTGTGTGTGTGTGTGTGTTTGTGTTTGTGTGTGTGTGTGTGTGTGTGTGTGTGTGTGTGTGTGCAGGTTTATATTACATTGTGGGCACTGGCCTGGGCACCAAATGTCCCCATTAGCATAGTAAAACCTGAGATCCCCACAAGGGAAATGTATTAATAAACATAGTAAATTATGTTCTTTTGAAAATGTAAAAAAAAGTTTTCTGTGATGGATAGGTTCAAGGGATAGAATATACAGTTTGTACGGTATAAAAACCATTACGCCTGGAGAATCGCCACAAAGATAGCGAAACCAAGTAGGCCTGTGTGTGTGTGCGCGTGTACAGTTGTTAATTTGTTATTCTATTTGGAAAGCTTGTTGCATGTCCCTCCTTGTTTTATGTTCTCATTGCCAAAAAAACAAACAAAACTGTATCAGTAATTTTCCACTTAAATATTAGTGCAAGTTCACTTGCCATAAATATGAGTACAAGTTCACTCGTCCAAGCTGAGGTATTAATTTCAATTACTTGGTCTGGAGATGCGTTTACTTTAATACAGGATGTGCGATTCACAGTGTTGGCTTGTGCCAAGATGAGGGGATCACAACAGCATTTAAGTGATTTAAGAGGCTCCAGTTGGTGAAGAACTACTTGAGTCTCAATGTTACCTTAAACTGACAGGAAGTCTGTTATTGTGAAGAAGGCCAAGAAACATTTAATTTTTAAAGGGATATAGTTCACCCAAAAATGAAAATTCTGTCATTAATTACTCACCCTCATGTCGTTCCAAACCCCTAAGACCTTCGTTCATCTTCGTGACACAAATGAAGATATTTTTGATGAAATCCGAGAAGTTTCTGAACCACCCATAGGCAGCAACGTCATTGCAACTTTCAAGGCCCAGAAAGCTGGTAAAGACATCATTAAAATAGTCCATGTGACTACAGTGGTTCAACCTTAATGTTATGAAGCGACGAGAATACATTTTGTATGTATTTGTATGCAAAAAACAAACAAAAATAACAGCTTTATTCAACAATCTCTTCTCTTCAACGTCATTCTTCTAGGCTGTTCATAAATGCAGTGCAGCGCTTCCAGGTTAGTGCTGCAATGTGTTTACTATGTGAACAGCGTAGGAAGATAGTTGAATAAAGTCGTTATTTTTGGTTTTGGGGTTTTTTGCGCACAAAACGTATTCTCGTCGCTGGTTGAACCATGGTAGTCACATGGACTATTTTAACGTCTTTACTACCTTTCCGGGCCTTGAAAGGTACAACAACGTTGTTTCAGAAACCTTTCGGATTTCATCAAAAATATCTTCATTTGTGTTCCGAAGATGAACGAAGGTCTTGCGGATTTGGAACGACATGAGGGGTAAGTAATGACAGAAATGTCATTTTTGGGGGAACTAACCCTTTAAATTGTGGATTACTGTAATATGTAAATACTAATGCAACATCTAAACATTCATTCATTGATTCAAAGTGTTCATGTGCTGTATTTTGAACATTTTTGTAGTAAAATGGAATACTTGTGGGAAGTAGTCTCAATGTCTAACCAATCTACAATATAGTCCTCATGGTGCCTGTTTGTAGGCATGGTAAATCATTGCCATTTTCTAGATGTTCTAGTTGTTTGCGCATTCTCAGTACAAGCTTATGCTCTGTACCCATCGGTACTGTAGCCCTTTGTTTTGGTTATTTACTGAAAAAGTAAATCTTTTCATCCTAGTTTATCGTATAAGCATCCCCTACATCTCTTCTTGTAATATATGAATTTCAGACTTTGTAGTCTGACACACTTCAGCCAGCACATGGGCAGTGTTACTGAGGCTTATCAGCAGTTATGAAATCATTGTTTTAAAGAGAGAACAACACGTTTGGGGGCTAATAGTTGCTTTTCCCCCCTATTCCTCCCTCCTTCTCCCTGTCACATGTCCCTTTCACAGCATAGAAAAGTTCCTGGATTAACGCAGAATTAGCACAAAGCAGAGACGCCACCTCAGCCCAGCATTGCAAACCGTCTGAACTAGCAGAGAGAGGAAACGACTGAGGGAGAAGCAGTGCCACCAGAAACTGAGACGCATACCCCAGCAGCTCAAGACGAGTCCCAGAGAGCACAGAGACAGGCCAGGACGGGCATCCTTCTGGAAAGGGGACCCACGCTGAAGAGAGCTTCAAAAGCATGGAGGACAAACAATTTTCTGGCATATTGGTGAGTCACTCTGACTTGCATTTTTATACTTTCTATTTTTTTTCTCCCCCTCAGAGTTAAAACTATTTGTAGGTTATATATATATATTTTTAAAAGTTATTTTAGTCTTTTATTATAATTTTATTTTATTAGTAACATGTCTAGCATTTTTTTATTTTCTGTTAAAAGTTAGTACTTAAGCAGGTCAAAGCATTTTAGATCAGGCCACAGTCTTAAATATCTTACATTCTTTTTTTGGTTCAATTAACATTTTTCTTCTCAAAGTGTAGAGAAAATAATTAATTGGTTCAGAGAGTTAATCTAAGAAAAAAAATTATTAGAGCTAAAACCTATTTACAGTGTTTTTCTACTTAAAGCTTTCATGATAGAGACTCACAGGAGTAGTATGAAATGTCCTGGCGGCTCATAGATATATTTAACTTTATCTGGAGAATATAAAGAAACTTGGATAAATTTAACAGTAGATGTAGTATAATTTAGGGAGGAAAAACAGGACTTTCACAATGTGAAACCTCACGGCTAATGTGTTGTATCCCCCCCCCCCCCCCATTTATTTATTTAAATAAATAAATTTTCCTGATGATTATGAAAGTAATTTAAAACTGTATATGACTTCTGAGTGGGGCTATAACATTGTTTCCAAACCCTGATGGCTTTTTTAACCATTGCTGTGCTGAAGGCACACACATCTGGTAGTGTGAGCTACTGTAATTAGAAAGTGTTTGCGTACTGAGAAAAAGTGCTGCAACACCATAACGCAAGTATTGCGGGATGGATGACGTCTTGTAAATAGATGTCAACACTGTCTCTGTCATAATACTTGTAAAAATAGTTTTTCAAGGGGGCTTGATTCTATACAATGGCATATCGAATGAGAACTTGAATTTCAGTAAAATAAAATAAAAATATATTGATTAATGATTTTTGATGCGATTATAGCTATAGTTGCTACTTCTGTTTTTTTTAAAGACACACTCTTGTTATTTTTAGTGTTTCTGAATGCTTTTTTGTGATATGTTTTGTATGAAGTGTCAGTGGTTTGCATGGAGCAGCTGCTTGGCTGGACTTTTGGTCAGGATGAGTGATGTGTGACTTTAGGTGGATAATGTGTTTCTGGTTCTGTGCTGTAACTTTAAAGAAATAGTGGGTACCACTTTATTTTACAGTGTCCTTGTGACTTGTTACATGTAGTTACTGTAGAAATAACTATAATTTATGCATATTTACATGCAACTAACCCTAAACCAACCCCTATATCTAACCGTAACCCAATAGTAGTAAATGTAGTTAATTATTATTACTCAGTACTTATATGTATAATTATAGTGTAAGTTTAAGTGTAACCAAAAGTGTTTCACTGCTTAAACTGTTTCTCCATTAAACAAGTCTCATTTTTTTTCATTTGTAAAAGCTGTGACACTTAAAATGAGTTACTACTTTGACAGCATAAAATAAGAATTATGACTGGTACATTTTCAGATTTAATTATAATTACAGTTTAGAAATAAGGATAACAATATTCCACAATTGGACAATTTACATTATCCCACCTAAATTCTGTCTCAAAAGATTTTCAGGACTGGAACATGGTTATAGAATGGATATGTAAGTCCATATGAGGTTGTAAACGCTAGGGAAACTGTAGTAGGGGTCCTATAGCAAATAAACCTTTGAGGTCCGTCCCCACCCTTGTCCTCCCCTTGTGTGATTGGTTATAGTGATTGTAATGGTTATGGCTCCTGTTTGTCTCTCTATGTTCATATAACTGTATTGTCATGTACTACTTGTAGCCTTGTACTGTGCCCTGTACATTTTGTTCATCTAAAAAAGTGTATTTATTTTTGTAAATGGGCATCTTGCAGATGGAATACGTATGATTTGTTTCCAAAATTCTGATTCTTATTATGATTATGATCACAGTCTTAATCTTAAAAATGTAATCTTAAATGTAATCTTAATTTTAATATATTTTTATTTTGTCTTTCAAGGTTGTTGTTTATCAGATGTTTATAATGTATTTGATGGATTCCAAATGCTAAATTGCTCTGCACCCCATAGAGACTTGCATTTACAGTCTGGTTTTTAAACTCTTTGGGCACAGACTCTTTTTTGTGGTGAGATGTGCTTTTGGCTGTCAGTGATTTATATGACTTACAACTTTGTACAGAGTTTTGGTTGGCTCTTAAGAAGGGAAAGAAGATTTTGACCGGCACATTTGTTTGCTCATCACTCTAAATGACTTTTACTGATTACGATTGTGGCACCGCATTTTACACAAATAGTTCTGCTTAATGTACAATATCTGACCAAGTGGTAATCCGTAGTACCTTAGCATATGGTTTTGTATACTGTCAAAAGGCAGGAAGCTTGTGTCAGTGCTTTGAATGGTGTTAATTCTTCTTTGTCTCTGACAGAATCTGTTCAGCTTTAAGAATATCCTGACATGTTGACAATGAGATATCACCAGCGAAAGCCCATTGTTCCCCTCTGACAGTGACTGTAGAGACTGTAAGAGCTGCTGTAACCCAAAATATAATTAGAGCCTAGTAGAATGACATGAGAGGAATTAATGTTGGAGTTGTCAGACATTCAGAAGCAGTTGTGGAGGAACTGTAGATTGAGCTGTGATGACCCTATGCTGTACTTACTTTTTCTTCTGTCCCACTGGCAGCTCTCCAACCTTTCCCAAGGGTTGTTAATGTGTGCTGCTGTCTGTGAAGTGGAAATTAAACGCAAACAAATTTTGGATCCCATAGTCCCTCAGGATGCTGGGGTACTGCTGCACGTTTTAACTCTCCTCTCTGGGCTTTAAAACATTTCAAAGCACAGGTCAATTAATTAGCATTAAACTAAATGAGCAACCGTAAATTACATTCATAATTTCAGTGAGCTGTCTCACGGTCACCCATCATTCTAAATCCTCATCCTAACAGAAATGTAACCTCTACATTGACTTAAATTGAAAATTTACAAAAGTGACTGATTTGAATTGCTTCTGCATCGTTCCAGGAAATGGTTAATGGTGACTTGCGTGCCCCACACAAACAGCGCTCCTCACGTGAAGTGAGACATAGTTTAAGTAGCATTAGATGTTCAGTAGATGTTGCTAATCTGCAAAGCTAACAATGCTTTACTTTTAATGGGCACAAAAAAAATACATGACAAACGCATGTATATTGGGTGAAATAGTACATTTTTAATTAGTCTCTACATTTAGAATAATATTGTATATATTATAATTATTATAATAATAAATATTATACATTAATGCTCTTCAGGCCATGAATAATTTCCCTGAGCTTGACGTTGTGCATTTTAGAATTGCCTCATCTGTGAAGGATGACCATCTTTGGAATAACAAACATGGTAACCCATACTCGGAATTTGTCCTCTGGGTTCAACCCATCCAAGTTAGTCCACATAAATTAGGAGCAGTGAGTAATATACTGCAACCCGTGGACACACACACCTGGAGCAGTTTGCAGCCATGGAGCAATTGGAGGTTAGGTGCTTTGCTCAAGGGCACCTCAGCCGTTTCCTATCGGTATTGAGAATCAAACTCGCAACCTTTGGGTTACAAGTCCGACTCTCTAACCATTAGGCTAAGACTGGTAGTTTGCAATTTCTGCAATGGACATCAGGCATAAAAATGTATTATATGCTATTCCCAGCACTGCATTAGATTTTAGCCAGAACGGTGTAAACAACACAATTTAAAGGGATAGTACAAAATTAAACCAAACCTGTACTGGAAGCAGTTTTTTTTTTGTCTCTTGTGGAAGACAAAAGAAGATGGGGATCAAACAACATTGGAGTCCAATATAACTCTTATGTTCCACTGAAGAAACAAATTCATAGTTTAGTAAGTAAAGAATTTTTGAGGGAACTATCTCTTTAACAACAGTGATGTCTAAGATCCTAAATTTCAATTTTTTATGAGATGTCACAGAATTTTTAATAAAAGGCATCTGTATGCTTTTGTGTGATTATTTTCTTTTGCTCATAATCCAGAGTCTCATTTATAGTAGGTGAGCATCAAGTTCAAGGCCATGCCTAGGTCAGCAGCACTTTCAGACTTATGTAAGGAACATATTGAGCTGTCACTCACTCACATTAACTACAGCGTACACATCTTTGTAGCTGCGCAACCAAAGTGCCTTCAGGGGCATGGGAACAGATGTGGTTGAGCAAAAGGGAAGTCAAACATGATTTCTGTCTATGTTCAAGCCCCAGACTGTACTGTCTGTGGAGTGTAGCGAGCCTAGAGAGAAGGCAGCCACCGTGGAGTACGCACAATTGGAGGACAAGGGCCACCAAATGCCAAACACGTCCACTGCTGCGATTCTTTTTAAAAACACTCCCCTCCGCTAAAAGGGCCCATTGAGAATCAGCCTTTAGATTTCATTTGAAGTAACCACTCAGGCTGAAAATTTCGTTTTTCTGTGTTTTTTCCTCTCGCCTTTATGTGTGGAGGTGCCCCTATTCTACCCAGGCTAAACACAAATACTGACCAAGAAAGAGCCACTTTTTCTCCTCGCTAGCTGAAATTATGGACTGCAGTTTAGCATTGTGTTCCATCCACCTGGCTTCCTAAATCTTCTTTTATTAATTTTATTTTTAACGGTTGAATTGAAGTCCCTCAAAGCCTTTTCAGCCCATATTTAGGTAATTTGTTGCGCTTGAACCCGACCTGCTCCCCCCGTGGTGGTGTGAATGGGAGAAAAAGGCATGGGATGAGGGGGGGTCTGCTGTTCTCAGGGCTTCTCCTCAGAAACAGCCCCTTGACCTATTATTTATCATTTTGAAGCTCTCCATGTTGAAAGATCACAGCAACACAACCCATGCTTTTGTGTTGACCAGGTCATGCATTAAATTAAGAGCCAGGAAATCCATAATTCATTTAGAGAAAACACAATTTCAAACGCAAACCAAAAATTGACAGGAATCAGAGTGTTATAGTTGTCACAGTTCAAAAAACGATGACGACAACTTTTTAGAGGGTTTTGAGTCCTTGTGTATTTTTTGACCCGCTAATTTGACCTAGATAATAATACATTGTCATACCAGTCTCTCTTTGTGGTTTATGAAATGGCAAAATTTGGCCATTTAACCTTATAACGTGACCTCTGTGTGCGAGTAAACAGTGCTCACTGCGTGACTCTCATATACTCGTGACAGAAAGCCTTACTCGAATGTCAGAGAATCTCATCTGATGCTTTTATTCTAGTTCCCTTTGTGTGCCGAGCGAAAAAAGGCATCCACCCTACAAGACAACTTGTAAACTCTGAGAGCATGATCTCTTTCCTCTTTCAAACAGATTTTCAACCATTTGTCAAAACGTATAGATGGCCATATTACAAGACTTTCCTTGCATTTTCAGCTTCTAAAATGAACTTTTCTACTTTTTCTTTTTCTTTTTTTTTCTCGAACTCAAACACAGCTTGATAGCCTGTTGACACTGTTCTAATTGGCTTATTGTCAGATCCACGTGAGGCGCGACAAAGTCACATGTACCTCAAGTTCATGCTCAGCGATGGTCCCATATGTTTGTCAAAATGTGTATGTTGTGTGCTTTTTCCAGCCTGATTTGTGCCCAAGCCATTCCTCTGAGCCCCATTCTCCCCGGAGGAGGTCTGAGCTACACACTATTTATAAAGAATTAGCAGCTGGGGCCCTTCCAGCCAAATTATGGCAGTTGGGGGGGGGTTAGGGGGAATAATCATGGAAGCTTCAGGTTAATCCAAGCGTTGGAAATTGCTCTTCAGTGTCCTGAAAGCCTTTTGGACCAGGTGGACGTCACAAATTCTCTCTTTGCCCTATACGCACACAAACACACACTCGCACTCCAAAGGAACGGGGCAGGAAGTCGTTTTCAGACGAAGGTCCATAAATATGTCTCTGTGTTGCCCCCTACAATGGTCGTGCCAGACTTTTCACTGACTTCCCTATTTAGTGTCTGGTCCAACATGGGCTCAGATTAAGATTCACTGCATTACTTCCTTTTGTACAAAAAAAAGGGCTGATACCCGTTTTAGCATCATTGTGATCACCATTAAAGCGTAATACACAGTGAGAGCATATTAAGTTGATTTATAATGATAGACATAAATATGAATTCAGTGTGATGTAATGGGAACTGGTGAAGAAAACTCTCATCTTATTTGAATTATTCCTTTATTAGTAGTCAATTATATTAAGCTATTTTACACACTTGAATGCTTTTAATTGTTCAGTGAAATTTTGAATAGACCTGATTTGTAAGTTTTCTCTCTTTCTATCAGTGTGTTAAGTTTTAGGTATTAAACATAGGTTGAGCCTGTCAGCAGCTTCCCTTTTTGTAAACTTGAATTCAGTGTTTTTGGGATGTTTCTCTATTTTGTAACACAATAAGTCACTTTGCATTCATCTTGTGTAGCATTCATCGATTTTCCAAAGCATTTTTTTTTTTACATTTGATGGCTTTTTCTACCTTTTAATAATCTTATTCCTTTAAAAAAACATTATTTTTGTAATTTTTGTTAATAATTTCTCATATGTTATGCTAAATTATGACTCCAACCATAGCAAATTCAAATAGTAATATACAAAATGTATAGTCAAAATGCTAGTTACTATTTTAAAATCACTCCGCTTTGTTTAATGATACTAATTATATCTTAACTTTGCTTGTCAGCTTATTTCTGCATTTATGTTTTAAATCTATTCCATTGTATTTATTTCAAGTGCATCTAATGTTTAGCAAGTAAATGGTGACATAATTTAAGTTTTCTAAGTCTCTCCAAAAGCTAAATAAGATTGTGAAAATGTCTCATATTATGTTTCCTATTTTAAATATTAGCAATTATATAATATCATAATGGTTAACAACCATTCAGTATTTTAGCTTGTGTGCTGTCATGTGCAGGGGGTAAAAATCATGCGAGTTGATTGTCTAAAACCGTGGTCCTCTGTTTTGTGTGTGTGTTTGCTTTGGGTTGTTTTTGTGTGTTGGACATACCACTCTAGATTGTAAATGGGGCAAAAGAGAGCTCCGGAAGGAGACGGCTCATCAAAGCCTGCACTAAGTTTGAAAAAGTGACGTTTTTAGTCAGCAGTAGTATTTTAGCCCTCACTGAGGCCCTCTTGTTCAGCTTGTCAATAGAACGAACGTGCCCTGAATGGGAAACACCTGCTTAAGGGCTCTTGCTGGAAACCACACTTACTGAAACTCCCTGGTGAATCTGGAAACCTCTTGTGTTACTTTCCTGTTTTTAGGTTACACTGTAGAGGCTTCTGAATTAACTCTTGTTGTGAGGTCCAAATGACCCGTGGGTCTCTAAATTAAACTCACCTTTTCGTACTCATCTTCTTTTCCATAAAGTGAATTATATTAACAAAAAAACTATAAAAGGTCCATGAAAGTATGATAAAAGTAGTCCATATGACCTAGGCAAACATTGATTAATGACTTGTGTTGTTTCAAAATTCAAAAACCGCTTCAGTCACACTGTTATTTTAGTGTCACTGAGATACTATTAGTTTTATTAATATTTTTAATTAGTTTTTATTTTTGTATTTTCTGTTTTCATCTTCATTTTAGGTAAAGTTTTAGTCATTTTGTAGTGTTTTTGTTATTTTTTATTATTTTTTAAAAATAGGTCTATTTGGAATGCTCCGATCAGGATTTTTGCAACCGATACCGATAGGGCTGTCGTGAGAACCACAATATTTTAATACCGCTATACTCACAATCCAATCACAAAGGAATGCAAGCAACCGCCACAACCACGATGTTTACGTTTTTTTTTTCTCTTCATAAGGCTATGTCCTTCTTGTTTTACACTTAATGCGTGTGTTTTGAATGTTAAATAAGTTTATAATGATAACGAGTGACGAATGTGTTTTTTTTACTTAAGACTCTGTATACCATTGTGATTTGTACAGCAGCTCCGTAGATTTGCATTTAACAAGCCTAAACATACAGCGAGTGAGAGAGAGAGAGAGAGAGAGAGATCGACTGAGACTCACTCTGTCTTACTGGTGAAATATCAGCAATCTTAGAAAGCCTCTCGTCCAGTCAGATTCAAGGATCGGAACTAAATGTTATACAAACATTTGTATACATTCGCTTTTGCCCAGCAAGCTAATAGTCAGGTTTATGTTCTGTTATCTAGACCCTTCTTTTGACATTCTGTTCTCTTTCCTTTAGTTCCTGTTTTCCTGCTCTGTTTTGTTTCGGTTTCATTGGTTATTGATTACGTCCTTGTTTGTTTCTGTAGTTAAGTATTAGTTTCACATATGTCTAGTTTACTTTCCTTTGTTCTACCCATGTTTATATAGCCCTGTGTTTCAGTTGTTCTTTGTCAGTTCTCGTTTGTGCATGTGTGGTTTGCGTTATTCTCCTCCGTGTTCATTCAAAGTGTTTGGATTATTAATAGCCTGTTTTGCTTTTGAATCTCCTTCGTCTTCGTGCCTGCTGACCACATCATAACATTTATTTTGAAAAAATTTCGCAATAGATAATATCGCAATATTAAGCCACTCAAAATCACAAGAGAAATTCCTTCACAGAGACAGCCCTAGATTCCATCTACCGATTTCTTGTCATCACATTTGGCTGATACCGATCCTGATCATTCAAGCTTTATATAAGTGATGTGTAAGCTCTCTGTTGACTGTCACTGCTAACCCCTTACACCCTGAATGCATTTTTAATGATTTCACATCTACCTGTAAGTGGCATAACTCTACAAAAAAAACAAGGCATCATCAAGTACATGTTTTCATCTGATAGAAAACCCCTTTAAATTTTGATCATGTTTGGAGGTTCTTTTGTTACAAGAGTGCTGAGAAAACCCCAGAAAAAGTGATTTTATTTTGTTAATATTCATGCTTGACATGATGACGTCATGATTTCAAAGCGACCGGATCCTGTAAGTCCTATAGCTTTAGCTAAGAAGGATGTCATGTCACTCCGTGAGGATTTCTCAAGATCTACTGTACGTGCGATTTACTATGGTTTACTAATGTTTCACGAAGATACAGAACGTGGCGCAAATGCAGAGGCGCAATTGAGTCATTGAATAATGTCTCAAATGTCTCAAAGTGTCCGATCGATCGTAGCATCGCTAATGTCTATATAGTTTTTTTTTTCATGAGAAATGTTGTCTTGGCAACTAGCTGAAATAAATGTATTTTATTTTTAGATTTTGTTTTAAGTTAACGTTTATTTTATTTCAAGCAACAATAAGGTTTTTAGTTAACTATTATAAGTAACCTTGACCTGGAATGCAGCACACAAGTTATACAGTATATACCATCTTAGTGGAGCTTTTTGTTATTTTAGACTTTGAAAGTCTAAAGTTTCCTTTCACTTACATTATATGAAAAAGGGAAAGGATCACCCATTCATTTTTCTATATTAGAATGTCTAGCTATAGCTTTAGTACTATAGTAGTGCCAAAACACACAGAGCTGCAAAGTATACTATGCTGGTAGCCTAATGATTAAGAGGTGGGTTTGCTTACTCACAGATTGAAGGTCCTAAGTAGAGGTGACCAAGTAATTTCAGTCGCTAAGCTCAAAATCCTGCTATTTCCTCATAGTGCACTCAAAGGGTCTTAACACCTTAAAGTTCCAGAAGGATCATTAGAGTTACTGTACTGTGATTAGTTTTGAATTGAATGTGCAAAAATGTCATGTAGTTCATTCTAAAGGTAAAATATTTTATTAATAATAAAAAATATTATATATATATATATATATATATATATATATATATTAGGGATGTAAGATTCACCGATTCGCATCGGTGCATCGGCATAAAAGTTAACGATGCGATGCATCGATTTAAATAAGTCTACAAGTTGGCATTTGTATCGCGATGCATCGTTTTTAACATATTTGCATCAGTAAAAAAACGATTTATTCATATATAATTATTAGTAGATGCGCTATACTTTTACTATTTAGAAAGTGGCCAATATTTTATTATGTAATTGTTACATTGATTTCTCCTTTCTGAACTGTTGCTCAAGCGCGTTCTTACAACACCACTGCTGCAGCTGCTACGTAAATATGACGTTTCACAACACTACGGAGACCGAGGCGTGTCCTGAGCAAGGGGGTAATCCATCAGCCGGAAACTGAAGCCTCGCGGGAGCCGCCATTGTAGCAGAACTTCACCTGCTGTTAGCATTCCATTGACTCCCATTCATTTTGGCGTCACTTTGACAGCAAATAACTTTACATCTGAGGCGTCCAAAGACTTAATTTGTCCATTATTTGTTTCTAAAGAAACACGACAATTTATAAAAGGCTCCATTACTTTGTATCTTACGTTATGGCCCTGTAGAAGCCGTTTTTGTTAAAAACAGGCTAACGATTGCGTCATAACCACGCGACTTTATGTCGCACAATAGAGACATTACCGTATAGACAGGAGGAGAAGCTCGCAGGCAATCTTTTACTGTCTATGAGGCAATCGGGGGGACATAGAGGCATAAAGTCAAGGAAGAAGCCCATAGATAGAGAGTCCATAATAACAACGGGACAAAATATTTCAACAACGTTTTTGAGGAATTAGGTGATTCAGATTTGTCTTGCCACAGCTACTAGAAGATTTACAACGTTCAGACTGTTGTCAAGCTCAGCCATCAGACAGGAAGTGCAATAATCGGGCTTCAGTCTTCTCCGTTGAAATCAATGGGGTCACTGTGTCCATTTCTTTTACTGTCTATGGTCCTGAGAGTCGCCTACCTAGAACAGATCAACATGGCGGAGCTCTATCTTCCGCCAAATAATTATAAATCCAGTGTTTGGAAACACTTTTTTTTTTGTGTGGAAACTGCAATTTGTAAAATATGTTGCGCCGCTATAAAATATACAGTACAGGCAGTACTACTAATTTAACTACACACTTGAAGCGCCGACACAGCGTGAGTGCAGCAGAGCATATTGTTGTCCTACTGTTAGTTTCACTGCTTCTATTGTTCTCATTTGTAAATCGCTTTGGATAAAAGTTTCTGCAAAATTAATAAATGTAAATGTTTTTCATATATATATATATATATATATTTTTACATTTCATACATTATTTTTCTCATAAAGTTATGAAAGACCTGTTTGTGAAAAGTTTTTTATTTATTTATTATTGTTTATGTTAAAACAGCACCTGCTTTCTGCTCACGGAGTTAGCTTACCTGCTGAAACATTTATTCATTGTTTATCCCTGAGCATCCTTATATTTTTTCTAGGGCTGGTCCAAATACCATTTTTTGAGCTTCGAAGCTTCGGAATGAAGGAGGAATGAACATCGAATATTCGAAGCTTCGGAATCTCTATATGTCTCAGACATCCCAATTCTCCCGCATATTGATATATATCAATATGATCAGGCTCCCTGATGCCCGCAAATTAGTTAAAATCTCCCGGAATCTAGAGCTCGCGAGCTCCAAACCGTGTAGCGCGCGCACGACAGAGAGGGAGAGAGCGAGAGACCTTGCGTGTGTGTGCAAATGTGCGTGTGTGTGCAAATGTGCGTGTGTGCCTCTTGAAGCACTTGTAAAATGCGCATGATCATCATCAGCGCATGATTATTTCGAGAAATGACTCCAACATTCAAACGACTTCACAAGGGAGTGCAGTGTATTTGGTGCAATATAGACAAGCGAGACGCGACACTTTCAGAATTAATAAACTTTTAATTAACCGACGCGAGCAGAGCTTATATGCTCCGAGAACGGACACTGCACTAGTGATATAAACCCCCCCCCCCCCCCCCACACACACACACACACACACAGGTCTGTTAACTTAAGCAATATTTTTAATAAGGTAGTCTAATATTTTTCTCACTAACAAATTACTAGGGTAGATTTAAATAAAGAAGCGGCGCGCCTCACGCGAGCAGAGCTTATATGCTCCGAGAATGGACACTGCACTAGTGATATAAAACACACTAATACATATATTTATACATTTTAATACTACATACATTTTAATACATTTTGTTTCTATTATTCTATTTTTCACAATGTCAAAGCAACGCAGCTTAACCCAAAATACAAGCTCAGGCACTTTTGTCCATACAAACTCCGCTGTTCTGCGCTCTAGCCAGAGAATACTCCCGTTGCAGGAACACTTTTAGTAGTCCAAGAAGAAGCAAATATCTATTTATTAAGTATCTATAACGAATTTATATGTTAAGTATTATATTTCACCAGATTTTATAGTGTAAAACATATTCAAGCGCAAATGAGAACCGTTTCGAGGGGAATGCCAGGTGTGCAAAAAAAAAAAAAAAAAACGAATGTCACATTTTCAAATTGATGCATTGTAACCCACCGAACGAATATTCGAATATTCGGGTCCAGCCCTAATTTTTTCACTGTTAAATGTGTGAGCTGTTAAACGTGTAACTGGAGACAGGACAGGAAAAGGATGTCTGTTTTTATTTAATCTTTTGGTTTTGTGAAAACCAAATCTTTTGTTTGTGAAAGAGCCATGCGTTAAAAGTCAGATGGCACTGTATGTCTGAACAAAAGAAATAAAAATGACCTATACCATATTGAATTGCATAGCATCATATTTTTCTCCATTGCATTGTATGTATTACATTGAATAGCTTCGCATTGGATCGAATCGAAATCGGATCACACCGCATCGAATTAGTAGTGAATCGTATTGCATCGCATTGGTAGCTGCTTATATGTATCTTTAATGTATCGTATTGTTGGCTATGCATCGAGATGCGTATTGCATCAGCCTCAGTTATGGAGATGCACATCCCTAATATATATATATATATATATATAAAGTAAGATTTTAAATAACTTTTAAATAACTATTTAATTTAACATCATTATAAAATTATAAATCATATATATATATATATATAGATATATACATACAGTGTGTGTGTGTGTGTGTATATATATATATATATATATATATATAAATGTATATTCATAAATGTGTTTATATATATATACATACACTCTGTGTGTGTTTATATTTAGCCAACTTCTGGGAACAATTTTAACATCCAAGTTTAGCCTAGAAACACATAAACACAAATTTTAGCTAAATAAATTACTTAAAGAGAAAAATGCTATTCAAAATGGTTATGATTTGGTTTTTGTGATTAGGTTAGGTTTGTTTTTATTATGAAATTTAAATTCCTTAATGAGCGCTAAGTGTGTAATTAGGAGATCTTATTCCCCCACTCCCAAGTGTGCACACTTGTTTAGGATCCGTCTAATGAGTTTTGTTTTGATGTGTTTATTTCATTTCAATCACAGCCCTTTCTTGTTCTCATCACTCGCTATTATGCTATTGATATGGGGCAGCGCAAATAGCGGAGTGTACATATCCTCATTAAAAGCGAGTGTTTTTGTGATGGGAGGCGAGGTTCCGTGCTGCTGCTTGACTAATAGGGGTTGGCTGGGGCCCCTGAGGAGTCTCTAATGACCGCCTGTGTCAGATTCCCTTACAGCCGGGCTCGTGGCACAGACACAAGGAGCTGCCCGGAGCTATGTGCGTGTATATGTGTGTGTTTGTGTGAAAGGATAGGTGTCACAAATACATAAAGTCTCAGCCAGCTGCTGGTTGTTGTTGAAACTCACATATTAATTGAGAGGACACTCTCAAATTAGCTGTTGATTTCTGAAATAGGCTATTGTAATTTGACTTCAGATCATTATTATAGATTTGTTTATGAAACCAGACTCTTTGCCAGTTTGTATAGAGAAAGAAGACGGAACAGTAGAAATACTGGGGAGAAAAGGGGGAAGTAGGATTGAGACATGACACACGACTGATTTGAACCTCACAAGACCGTCCTAACTGCTAGGTCATGGCTCTGATGTTTTTGCAGTATAATGTTGTTGTGTAAGAACTTTGTCTAGTTAAGTGTAAAGAGATGCTCATTTCTATGTGATGCTATCTGTGCCTATAGGGTCAAACAGGCAGAGCAGATGTATTTAAGCTCAGCTGGAAGAGCATCATCAATAACTCATAGGCATAATAAAATCTTTTTTTGGATTTATTCTCATTTTTTGATGATCAAGGTTAGGATTTTGTATGTAAAACAGTTCCATATATTTTATTCTATTTACTTTTTTTTTATTTAGGCATAAAACTTTTTGGGATGGCTGGAGGATATTAGAAAAAAAAGCTTGCTTTTGTGCTGTATTTGCATTATCTTCATACAATTTGGACTCTTATGCCAAACTTACAAAATTACGAATGCCATTTACAATTATGTAACAAAATATCAAACCAAGTGGCATTTATTTTAAAGAAATATGGCATAAACATACTTTTTAATCTAAAATAAGTTAGATTTTCAATTATGAAATAAGATATACTATTTAAAATATAGTAAAATATATAGATGTTATTTTGCTTGATGAGAACTGTCTTCATTCATCCACTAAAAATCACCTTGATACCATTGCTTAAAACTCATTATAAATAAATTGTAAAATTCTTGTAAAAGCTCTAGTAGCATTTGTTTCCAGTTCCACTTGGTTTGACATTTTGGTTTCTAATGAAATGACATTCAAATATTTTAAGTGTAACTAAAGTGTCCAAACATTTCCAAATACTATTTCATGCCACTGTGTATTTGTCCCTATTTAATTTGGGCTATTGATTATGTATTTAAAATGAAATCTTAAAACCTTAGTTTGGTACCACAGGTAGTTAGACTATGGGCTGAATACATGGGCAAATAAACACATTTGTTTTTTTTTTACTCTTAAATCATTAGTACTGTATGCAGTTATCACGTGTGATCCATTCCACATTGTGATGCAGATAGAGATGTCTGTGCCGTCCTCTTGAAGTCTGCTCATCAACTGCATCATCACCACTATTGTACACCTCATTCAAATGCTCATTAGGCAAAATGCCAGAAGTCTGTCAACTTTTAACACCAATAACAGGATGCTCTGTTGGGTCCATCGCCAGGAGCTGCCACCGAGAGCTTTCTTTTGTCTGTAGGTTACTTTTTTTTCTGTGTGAATTGTAATGCAGCTTTTCACAGTCTGCCACATAATGTCCTCTATAGATTTTTGCCCGTTTATTGCTGAGAAAATCTTGTAACCTGCAGCGAACGGATGAATTACAAGGTGGCAGCCTGACCGACAGACAAACGGAAGGGTAGTATATCCCTCCTCTGGCCTCTTGCAGGACCTTACAGGAGAATTGGCAATGTCAAGGGATGAGGATTTGAGAGTCAAGTGTTGCTGAATGGGAGCGTTGGTGGTCTGGGTGCAGCTGCCTCGAGAACAAGTGGAAGAAATGCAGAGACAGCGAGAGTTGCGCGCCCCATGGAAGCGGACCTCTCCTTACTTTTGTCTTTCATCGTGTGGGCCGGCCGCTGAAAAGCTTGGCAGCGCCTGTGACTCCAGGCAGCTAAGCTAGCAGCTCCTAGCACTCAGTATGCAGCCAAAGTGCTGGAATGACAACGACTCCATTCATTATGGTGGTAGAGGCAAAGGCTGTGGATCTCCTCTGTCTGTTTTGTAGAATGGGGGATACAGAAGAGGAGGGGGGCGCTTTCCCCAACTCGCAGTACAACGGACGAGGTAGGGATGAGGGAGCAAGAGAGAGAGAGAGAGAAACAGAAAGGGAGGGAGAGGGAGTGAGCTAGAAAGTGGCAGCAGTGGAGGGGGACCTTCCATGCCGAATGATTGAAAGAGGCGGAGAGGAAGCAGAACTCCATCAGATGAAATGAGGTGAAAATAATTCAGGCATTAATCAAGCCTGGCCAAAAGGAGGCTGTTCCCCCCATCTCCCCCCCTCGCTGCGGAAGCATACGGAGAGGTGTGAATGAAGAACTCGAGAGTTGAGACGAGAGAACTACTGGGCACTATCGAATCATGTCGGAGTCCAACAGCAACGCAGCTTGTATGGCTGATCAGGTCAGTTGTGTTTTTGTTATGTTGTGCTGTTTTGAAACAGACAGCATTTTTCGTTTTCTATAGCTGATGAGTTCTGCCGAGAGGGAAATTTGAAAATGTTGTTTCTCTTGAGCGAGTGAGAGCGAGCACGTTACCCGACGCATCAAAGCGGCAATTGTACGAAGCTGCCCGGACGACGGTGCAGGGTCCTGAAAGAACTGAATTAATCAAGACCAAGCATTGTCTCCAGTGCCTTATTTTTCGGCCATCATTCAGGGGGCCTGTGACGACTCAATAGCCCACAGACCACGTGAGAAGCTCTTTAAAAACCAGACCACGTGTGGGCCAACTGAAAAGTTTTTATAACAAATTGCAGTGGGAAGTTCTGGCGACGCTGGTGGAAGGGTATGTGATAAAGTTTCCAAGGAAGTGGGCTGGAGAGCAGTGTTTGAGAGACAGAAGGAAGGAGGAAAGTGTACAGGCTGAAAGGAGGGCTGGCCCATATTTCTCCTTTTTCTGTCTTCCTTCACCTCCTTTTTTTAGTCACCAAGGCACTTGTCACTTAAACAATCATAGGGAAGATTTATTGGAAATAAAATGTATAGATATCCTATAAGGTGCTTTGTGCCTCAGAGATTTATGTTGCTGCGCCAGTTTTGGTTGCCTCCTTTCCATTGCACCTGTTTCCGTTCCTCCGTTTTGTCGGAGTATGTGAAGTAGGATAAAGTGACAGTCTGGTGACTAAATACAAACTGATAAGACAAAATTAGGTTACTTGCTGTAGGTAACAGACACATTTTTTTTGTTTTAATTAATAGACATTATTTGGCAGGTTTTGAGTTTTGGAATTATGTAAAATCCATTTATCGTCATCTTGTTTAATCTTGATATGAATGTTGGCATTCTTATGGGCTTAATTAAAACCGTTTCTATCATATATCTCAAGTTCGGGGAAATGTGCAGTCTCAAATTGCATTGTCATGAAGTTATATTCGTGAACAGTTTTTAAAGTGCAAATTCTCTTTCATAGTTTAATTAGTACCAAGAAGCATTTACTGTGTAGTGCTATTTGATCTGGATTTTGGTCTTGCCTTTAGTCAGTCCTAATGTGATGTGAGTCTTTGATTGGGGATGAGACCTTTGAAACCTCATAAGCAATGCTCACCTGACCTTATCAAGTGTGTGGACCATAGCTGTCTGTTTGTTTTTTGTCTTTCTGTACCGCCTTTAAAAGCATGTAAACTTTACATAAACAGCACAAAACATTCAGAAATCTTTAGACAATGGGCATTTACATATAGAAGCCTTTAAGGTACAGTATGTTACAGTCTTGTTTAATTGTCCATTTTTAAGTATCAGACAAAAGAAGGTGATTTTTTTTTTTGTTTTCTTTAAGTCTACTAATATAGCAATTTATTATGATTCCTCACAGTATTTGACCCCTGTACTCACTGCAAAAGGTTTGATGAGGTGTACTGATTTTATTTGATGATGTCTAGCAGTGCCAGAACCCCGAGAGGCACCACAGACTCAGGTGTCCAGCTGTAGAGCTCACTGATTTATCACACACATACACAGAGGAGCAGGTGCATCTGCCAGAGCCACAGCCTCCAGCCTTCAAACCCCTCATGTGTACTTGTGCATACGGTGGGGAAACATCATCATTTCCCTGTTTATGCTTGAGCATTAACTAGAATGAAATTGCATCATTTGGAAAGTGTTTGCATTGGGGCTGATTGTCAATTATTTCTGATTTGCCAGATATTTTAATTTGCACATTGTGCAAACAATGAAGTCTATATAATGTACTTTTCAACTTTTCAAAATTTGAATGGATCTACATAGCCACAATTATCAAACCTGAACGCTTTAATTTGACTAGTTTAAGAGAATACTAGTTTGAAGTAATCCATTTTTAGTTGTTTATATATATATATATATATATATATACATGAGTTTTTTTAAAAACATGGATCATTCTTCATATTCTAAATGACTTGGTCCCTCAAAAAGGTGCAGTATTCTCCAATCACAGCTATGCCATTTTCATCGGATTAATCTTATGCTGTAGATTCAGCTCAGTACTGTTTGACAGCTTATAGGCGACATGGAGCTCCTATATTAGCTTTCTGATGTGGTTAATTCTACTGGATCCTGTAGTGTTGTCTAATGCTATCTGTTAGAGTAGAGCATGCTTGACTAATAATTGCGATAATATGAGCCATTAATTTAATTTGAGTAACTTACTGGGTCAAAATTTCTTCACAATGATCTATAATGATCGGCGTTTAGAAAGCAAATGCTGTTCATTTTGACTGCAACACTTGGTCATTTATCTTACTGTTAAAGAGATGTTGTGTCTAGTGATTGGTTTCACATAATGTTCTAAAGAGCAAAAATAATGATGCTATAATGTTTGGGGAGAGTAAGTGTTTAGCAAAAAATCTCTTTGTAGCTAACAATGTAGCTGTAACACTGTGGCACATAGGTTTGTCATATGCACAGGTATGAAGACCTGTGAGCATGCACTGTCAATGTTTATTACGAAATGTGTTTGCCCTATCACAATGTCAGCAAACTGCAAGGATCATTTATCATCAACATTGATGTACTCGAGCTGCATGAACTGCACAAGTTTTTCAACAATCTGATGATCTAGTTATCCAGCGTGATTTGAAAATGATCAAAACATCATTTTGTGCTTCATTGGAAGGACGTCTGACCTTTTGTACAAAGTTAACATGCTCCATGTATATGGAGAGAGAGAAAGAAGAGAGAGGGGAAAAGAGCAGTCAGAAGCATATGTGTGCTCGGAGGCAGTGGTCTCTCCTGTCTCACACTCACTGCGCTCGTGGGCTTCCAGCTGCTCTCTTTCTCTCTCTCTTTATGTGTCCATCTTGCTTCATTTCTCACTACCCTTCATGTGATGATTTTAAATACCTTTGAAATTATTCTCTTTTCAAAACTTTTTTTGAGAACCAATAGCTTGATTCCTTTTCCCCTAAGACTTGATTTGAAGAGTCATTTTACCCATGTGACCTTCCGTCAGAGCATCATGGATAGGTGAAGGTTGTCTAATGCTGGCAGCTATGACAGCTGTTCAGACAGTGACCCTCTCTCAGTCATGGGTACTTTCCTCAGGCCAAATCTCACTTTTAAACTAATAAATAATAAAAAAAAATAAACAAACTTTTTCGTGCTCCTGAGAAACTATTGCGTGTGCCTAAGAAACTTTTCATGTGCGCACAGAAATATTTTGCGTGCTCACACATTACAATTTCCAGTTTATTTTTACTATAACCTATTTCCTTTGTGTGCCACTGCCATTTTACTACTAAGAAAACGAGAGCATGTATGTGCATAAATTAATAAAGATCTATTTCTATTTGCTCAAAATTCGATTTTTTGTTAGGACAGTATACGTCTCATATCATGGCCTTATATCCGCTGTAATGCATCCTACTGTATATGACGGCCGAGAAACTGTGCTGTGAAATGGGATTATGGCGCATATATTGCTCTCTTTATGCATGTATTGGCCATGTTTATCAGATGGTGTTAGGCTACATTATTTCTTCATTATTATTCATTATATCACATTGTTGATTTCCTACACAATGCTAAAACAAAAACTTACCTTGATATCACATCCTGATAGATAGCTCCAGATTCATTATTTTTCTGAACTCTGAATTGAATCCATGAAGTCTGAACTTTTCTTGAAGGGTAACTGTGTGATGGAGTTGACCAATGAAGTTTGTCCTTAATTGGCTTGGGAAAATAATCGTGCACAGTATTTATAAGTAAGGGATAATCCACGACTAGCTGTGCATTGTACAATTTTAATACATGACTGTAGCAATGTTTAAGATTCAGGGAAGGAGGATGCGGGAACCGGCAAACATTCAACAACTTTTAATGACAAAATAAAACGAATACAAAAACAAAAGTATAAGCCAGCAGTCCCTCACGGACGACTACTGGCCACACAAAACAGAAACAAAACACAACATAAAATCAGGGCTGTTCCTCTCTCGATCTTATCAGTCGTCGCTCCTCTTTTTATGCTTCCGCTCCTCCGTGAGAGATGCGAGACCGGTGCGTCTCACAGGTGACGTTCATGATCACTCACGCTACCGGCCTCGCGCCGTTCTCTCACGTCTCTCGGCCTCGTCCTGCTCGACACAATGACGTAGAAGCAAATAACCACCCAACGTAAAGCATGAAGGTGCATAAAGCAAAGGCACCTCTGTGGAGTGCATTCAAATTGTTTAATGCGCAGCTAGCCATAGATTAACCTTCTTTGGTCATTTTCCTGTTATTGGTATTAACTATTTTCTGCTGTTTCGTCGGATGTTATTGGATCCGGAGATTTCAAAAGATGCAAGATTGCTCCCCCGTCCATATAACAATGAAAACATGGGTTGCCGGAAAATTCCGTCAATGGCGGGGAAAGAGTTAAGCTGTTATTGATGTTTGCAGTGGAAAGGTAAAAATGACGGTTACTTTCGTCAGTTACTGCTGGTTAGATCTAGCATTCTGTCCGCTTTGATTCAGACAGAGAAATATTGTAGTTCGCTAAGATTACATTGATTTAAATAAATTAATTATAGCATTTATTTGAATTAATTAGAGAGAGGGAGAGAGATATGTGTGTGAATTACCTTGTCTGTGCAGCGTATCTCTACTAACAATAAAGCTGTGAGTTTAAATACTTTAAAAACAGGGATGTTCCCCTTTCGTGGCTGAGAAATATAATGTAGCAATTCAGTAGAGAGGCTATTTTGCAGGGCAGTGTTAATAAGTTTCTGTGCTCCTGAATGTTTCTGTTTGCGAGGTCCATGTGTGCTTCAATGAAAGCAGTGCATTAATATAGAACGGTGATTAAAGTGACTGGAACTACCTGTGCATTAAACATCTTCTAGCCAGGAACATGTTAAATGTATTATTTCATGTCTAGACTGTTTTTCTCAGTCACATTCTTTTCAGAATTAGGGGCTCTTGAAACACAATAATGTTATACATATGTTCACTTTTAGCTTTATAGCATTAGCATTGAAGTGTACTCTAGAACAAAGAATTGCTTTTATTTTTGTGGTTTATTACTAAGAGTCATTTTGTGTAAACACACTTGTCTTTTGAACAAGCGTGTTTTGGCTGACCCTACTGCCACCTCTGCAGCTGTCACAGCAGTGAGCCTACTTATTTCCTGACCAAAGGGCAAAGATTCTTTCTGCAAATACAATTTTTTGCACAATATGCCATTTAGAGCACTGCCTGTTAGACAGGCTAAATGTTGTATGGGAGGATTTGGCATTTGCTAATTCTCACTGATTGGGGAAAGTTTAGTGTCTCATATGCATTTGGGAAGATTTGCCCGACGGCTCCTGAGGAAGAGAGCTGGTCTCACAGTAAAACAGTCGCTCAGTCAGAGCTTCAGCAAACTCCAAGCCGTGCACATGACAAACTGAATCCTCAGGACGCAGGTTAGATGAAAAAGTCAGCACTTTGATTCAGAGCTGTCAGGCCAAGGGAACAGCCTCAGATCTCTTTCCACGCGCTTTATTTACCCCCCAAAACATCACATGCCATGTGTTTGTGATAGTCTGACCATTCAGTTTCACATCTAGATCTTGGTTTGATACACTGGTTTTTGCTCATATTTTAACAGTGTGTTAAATGGCATACTCTAAACAAAACATTTAGGTAGCCCACATTTTTCAAGTCAAGGTTTTGTAATTAAACTTTACTGTTTAGGTCCCTTTAAAATTAATATTTCAGGTTTCCAGTATTATCTCTATATCCTAAATATTAAGCTCAAGCAATAGCTTTTCTGGCATAATGTTAATTTCCACAGCAAATAATTGTATTTTATAAAGTGAAGGAAAAAACTATGGTTACATCAAGGCATTGACAATTAAAGTAAAATTGAGCCAAGAAATACAAGTTAAATTAGACACGATTTACAGGCATAAGTATTGTACAACCACAAGGCTTTTTTCATGCCAACACTAATATTATCCATGCATGTTAACATCAATGTGGGATTAGAACAAACATTGTATGTGTAAAGTTTGTACAGAAATAGAATCCAACTCAACTGTTTTCAACACTGGTAATAAGATTTTTTTGTGTGTGCACCAAATCAGCATTTTAGAATGATTTCTGAGAAAGATCATGTGACCCTAAAGAAGACTGGAGCAATCAGCGAAATAAAATAAATGTCGAAATATATTTAAATAGAAAACCATTATTTTACATTGTAGTAATATTTCAAAGTATTACTGTTTCTACTGTACTTTTGATCAAATAAATGCAGCCTTGGTGAACATAAGGGACTTCTTTCAAAAACATTTTAAAGTTTTGAGCAGTATATCTTTAAACTTTGTTGTCATGATGATCTAACACAGGTAAAGCCTGTAAACATTGTAACTTATGCATAATGTCTGCACAAGGATACCAAGAAGAGAGATGTTTTAACCTTGTTGTGTTTAAGACGGTTGACTTAAATCAGCAGAGCATAGTCATTCTTTGACAAAAACCTGTCAGAAAACAAAAGTATGAATCATCACTTTATGCTTCAGTTAAGACAGGATCCACAAATATTACATAAGTGATGAATAACCAGAAAGTCATCCACCTGAAATGTATTTACATATCAGATAATACTATTTTATATTAAATATTATGACCATGATAGCCCTTTAATAAAAACTTTTCTTGTCATTCCTGTCAGAAATACAGTGGATTTGTACAGTGTTGTTCATCCAGGTCTGTTGTCTAACTTACAGACAAAAAACAATGAACGCAATGTTGTACATTAAACACTGCAAACGATACTTTAAAGTGACTTGAACTTCTGGTTTCTGTGTGTCTCGCTTGTCAAAGTCTGATGCTAATCGACTCTGAAGATGTTTTTCAGTCTAGAAGCTGAAGTTGCATGACATTAAGTCTCTATGTTTGATGTCAGCCAAAACTGGGGTGGCTTATGCAACCCTGAATCCCTGAATGGGCCTTTAAAAGTGCTCTAATTGGCCCTTTTGAGCATATTGTAATTTAAAATGGGTCCTTCCTCAAATTCAGTCCCTATATAACAAATTCATTTGTTTCTGTGTTTGCGAATGTAAAAATCTCAGCAATAATGAGAATCAGCCCTGGGTACAATGATAGAGAAAGGTCAATATATACTGTTTATGTCTCTATATATAATGCATTAGGAGATACTGGTTGAACATACATAGTTGTGCAGAATCTGGAAACAAAATTTCTGAGATGTGTGAAGAACAGGAACAAGCTGTTACAGGAACAGCTTGTAATGTCTGCAGGCTACACTCCCTCATAGTTTGAATTGAGTACTAATTGAATGGTCTGATTATGTGAAGCGTCTCTGCAGCTAGACCTGGTTTTCTACATATTTTATTCCTGTTCATTTCAGGATTCTTTGATCAATTGAAAGTTTGAAAGAACAGTATTTATTTGAAATAGAAATCTTTTGTAACATTAGAAATGTTTTACTGTCATATGTATACCCATGTCTCTTAAAAAAAGGATACAATCTTGTGCGTAGATATGACAGCCTGTTGCACTATAGTTAGTTGCAGTATAGGTAGAAGCAGCCAGTGTGAATATATCCTTTGTGTCCCTAAGAAACTCCCAAAAAGCCAAACCTCCAGGCTCCTCCCCTCTCCCCACCCACAGCTTAAGGGTAGAATAGGTTCCACATGGAGCCGTGTCAGTCTACTCCAACTGACCTGGAGAGTTCTGCCTCTGACCCCGCTTACACGCTGATGCTTGCCTGAATGCTTTAAGTTTCTGCTTGAGTTAGCACTACTAGCTGGGGTGTACAATGGACAGCAGAAAGGTAAGACCAAAAGAATTGAGTATGTGAGTATGTCAGTTATCAGTGGAGGGGTGAGATCTTTTAGAACAATTCTAGAAGTTACTTGGAGCTTAAGATGCTTTAGTCTTTGGTAAAATTTGACAAAAAACAGGTAGGGGGGTCCCACCATTTTGCCTTCGTTCATTCTTGGAATGCTGTTCTACATGTTCTGATCTGTGTGGATATATGTACAGAACATTCCATGATGATGATGATTAATCTGAACCCTAGAAGGTTTGACTTCATCTAGGCGGTCAGAAAACCACTATTAATTTAAAGTAGGAAGAACAAGGCACATCATGGGTGAATACTATTTGGTCATGAATAATGGGTCATTTTTTTGGCTATTATATGACCAGGAGAGCCATCTGCAGACCTAATGACTCCCACAAGATGGCCACCAGAGCTGTTATGGATCCTTCCTAATGTTAAATAGCTGACAACTGGCTTTATGGGTTGAAGGCAGACTTTTGGTTTCTTTAAATGGAAACTCCATGTTGCC
This sequence comes from Gila orcuttii, assembly GCA_026230005.1. Taxonomy (NCBI): domain Eukaryota; kingdom Metazoa; phylum Chordata; class Actinopteri; order Cypriniformes; family Leuciscidae; genus Gila; species Gila orcuttii. The sequence continues at coordinate 19,592,456 of JAPDVR010000008.1, read as the reverse complement.
CAAAACTGTTAATTCACATGTGTGGTATCATACTTTCTTATATTTAGCAACTAGTGATTCTCTTGTGAAACTTGTGACCAGTTCCTTGTGTACAATACACTTCTGTAGGCTTTGTGTCCAAGGATATGTAATCATTTAGATGTAATGTGATCCTGGTCTGATGCTCACCAAAACTGCATTTATTTGATCAAAAATACAGTAATATTTTGAAATATTTTTTACAATTTAAAGTTACAAAATTAAACTACTTTCTATTTAAAATATATATATATTAATGTTAATTTAATTTAATTCAGCATCATTGCTCCAGTCTTCAGTGTCACACGATCCTTCAGAAATCATTCTAAGATCCTGATTTGGTGCTCAAGAAACATTTCTTATTATCAATGTTTTTGGCTAATGTTTTTGTTTTTAAGGAAACTGTGATACATTTTTTTTTACTGTCACTTTTGATCAATGTAATGCATAAAAAAGATTCTTACTTTTGAATGGTTGTGTGTGTGTGTGTGTGTGTGTGTGTGTGTGTGTGTGTGTGTGTGTGTGTGTGTATGTATGTATGTATGTATGTGTGTGTATATATATATATATATATATATATATATATATATATATATATATATATATATATATATATGTGTGTGTGTATATATGTATAATGCATAATTAAGTCTCTTACTGTAAGAACACTTGTGGAACCAGATTGCTCATGCTGCTTTATGTCAGTCTCTATAAACATATTCTAATATATGGTCGTGTATGTGACAGCGTGAGTGTGGACTGAGTGACTTGAACTCTTAATGACCTGACATTTAGGCCACCATCACTTCCCTACTTTTGTGCCCCTTGTTCAGGTTTGGGGTGCCTTGCCTGACAAGTCACCATTGCAGATGATTGATCAAGCATGAGAAGAGTGTTTTCAGGTTTTAAGCCAATGAGAGAGCAGGAATATGACCCACTGCGCACAGGGTGAGAAGCCGGAGCTCTGCATCTTTAGCAGAATTACTTTCACCTCACAGAGTTGAATAATGTTTTTTTTAAGGACTGTCCACGCTGGTTAATTTCATTCCAGTTAAAGAGAATGAACTTGCCCTTGTTTACTCATTTAGTACTTTTTAGGGGGCCATAGCTAAAGGAGTTTGGGTTAATCAGGACTGTGAAATATGGAAGACCCATCTATCTTGAATTTCAATTGTCGAAATGAATAATTTGCTGGGACCTTCTCGTTTCTTCCACAAATTTCATTGCCAAGGATTATGAATGTGAAGTTGTTTTTTTGTTTGTTTCCTCAAATCCTTCTACCACTCCTGCCCATCCCCATCTGCCTTTGGGACAAAAGAGATTGTCCCGCCCCAAACATACTGCATTTGCTGATATAGAAAATAGCATGTCTTTTCAAAACGTTATCCTACAAATGCCTTGTAATAACTGTTAAACAGAATAGGAAAAGATACAAAACCTAAGAAAAAAAACTAAAAACTTTTGAATACATGAGATGAACAATGAGGCTCAGCTGAAGCTCTGCAAGAGGTGTTTTGGTAGCAATCACAACCCCTGGTCTGACCTCTGACCTTGATAAACAAACTCGAGGTGAAAGTCTTGCTGGAGTCTTTGAATGAGCCTATTGTATGTCTCATCCCTTCCTGGGAGAATGAAGCCCTCATCAGCAGAGAAAGATTGAGGATGTTGCATTTGAAATGTGAACTGGGGGTCAGTAGAGAGCACTAGAAAGGGGAAAGGTCAGCTCTGGTGAATGGTGAATCCAGGGACTTGGGTGTTTAACCATTTCAGAAGTGCTGAGAACACATTTCCTTTGGCTTCCTTGCTTCTGTTTTTGTCTTTCATGTTCTTAAATTGCTTCAGTCATTTATTTTCTACTCTGCGTTTCTCTGAACTTACTAGCCTGATGGGAAAGGTTTTGCAGCATTAGTCAGCACTAGGCCTGTGCAGCCTTTTGAAGTTTCGCTGTCCTGGGTGAGTTTTGGAATCTGCACTATTTTTATGATGGTTGGCCACACCTTTGACTTATTGACTTCGGAGAGCAGGAAGTCATTGATTCGTCGCAGTATTTAGTCTCCCTTTTAAATCTCCCTGCTGGATTAGACGTTTTTTAGGATCTTTTTGGGACCGTAATGATCTCAAATAAGTGAGTATGGGTTTATTTGAGAAAGAATGTTTAATCTATAAACATTACATGACTCTTCTCACAAGGTGAATCCTAAAATAATATTTAGATTTTTTTCCATAGTTTTATTCCATAGTGCTGTGGTGAATTAATCATAGAAATCAGGTGAGCAGATGTGTGAAAGATCCCCTGATAAGTGTGTTTTGTTGACATGCACCACCAAAGCACACAATGTCACTCTACCATCTGCAGACAGGGTCAAAATAAAGAAAAAAATAATAATTCTAGGGAGATTCTCTCCCCCGCAATCCCCCCCACCCCCCCCTCCCTATATTTATCTTAGAACTATTTATATTTTTCTTAGGGATGCATCAATAATTATCAAATACCAGCTAAACTGTATTATTAGTCTTTCGACTGTTATGTTACATAATCTGAGACTTTTGCTTGGAAATGTTTCATAATCTAATTTTTATTTATTTATTTTTACTTTTGAATACAATCTTAATATTGCCTCTTAGAGTAATATTTATATTTCTGGTAGAAATATTTATATATTTCTCTTAGGGATGCATCAACAATTTCTAAATATAATAAAATATTATTAAATCTTTCAATTGCTGTGTTACATAATCTGAAATTCACATCCCACATTTTGAGTTTTTGAATGCAGCTCATTGACGCAGATGACATAATCGGTTATGGTCACAAGAAGAATGTAAACGTTCAGTCACTCTCGCTTTTGTTTGGTAATCGTTCATTTAAAACTTCAGAGAGACAACGTTTAATTATTCAAAAAGATTAAGAGTGTGAACACACACATATGGCTTTATGTAATAGACACTAAAACACACACCCTATTAAGCCAAAAAGGATCTTTTGAACCATATGTAATGCCACAGCACATTCTGCATGGACGTCTCACAGGTATTCTGGGTGTTAAGTTGAGAAGTCACAGGTCAGTTCTCACTTTCCTTCTTAAATTGACAGGGTCACATACCTGCAATGAGTTACTCAGAGGGAGCGGTGCTGCTGTCAGTCACAGGCTTCAGGCTTCATGGATAGATGCTTTTCTCACTGTTTGAGGTTGTAGGACAGTAAATTGTGGAATATTCAAATTTGGGAGAAAAATACAAACTCAAGATAATGTTTAATGCTGTTGTGAGGCAGTTTTTTTGTTGAGGCAGTTTTTTTATGGAAGCTTTTCTTTTCTTTCTCTTTTTTTTCTTTTCTTTCCTTTTCTTTCTCTTTATCCTTGTTCCTTTCCCTTGTCTTTTTCTTTTTGATTTTTTCTCTTGTTTTATTTGTCTATTTCATTTCCTTTTTTATTTCTTTTTTGTCCATTTCTTTTCTTTCATTTTCTTTTCCTTTTCTTTTTTTCTTTTCCTTTCCCTTTTTGCTTCTCGCTTTTCTTTCCTTGGTCTATTCTTTCCTTCTTATTTTTCATTTTTTTCTGCTTCTGCTTCTTTTTTAAGGGAAGTCTAAAAGGTAAACCACTCATTTGACTCAGGTCCCCATGGACCTTGTGTTTTTGAGTGTGTCTTGGTCTTACGTAAAAGGGCAGATGGGCCCAGCTGGACGATCTTTCTCTCTTTCTGTCTTGGACGATCTGTCGTGTGCTCTGCAAGACAGATCCTTAGAGCAAACTGCAACGGCTGAAACACCTGGGCATTCCACAGAGCACAGGGACAGGGATCACAGAGTGCAGCGGATAAAGATTGAACTAAACAATATGTTGATATAGGGCTGCTCAATTATGGAAAAAATCATAATCACGATTATTTTGGTCAGTATTGAAATCACGATTATGTAACACGATTATTTCACATGACTTTGGGAACCTGTTCCATTTATTAAAAGACACCTTTCAACAATTCTTAAAAAAAATTTAATTTGAACATTTATTGTACTTTTTGAACTATTAAACAGCCCTGCAAACTGCAAGTTTCACCTCTCAAGTGGTGAAAAAGGTGACATGTTAACAAAGTCATTTGTTGTAGGGGGTCACAAGGACGTTATTTACCTTTATAAAGGACAATTTATTAAACCTTACTAAATATGTTTTATGTCAAATTCTTACATTTGATCAAATTCAGTTTTAATAAAAAGGGCTGTTATCCATTAAATTAATGTACACTGCAAAATTACAACTGTAAAAATATTATGAGATTAATGTTTAAACAAATAACAAAATAAAAAATAAAATCAATGATAGGCTACCTTTAAACAATAAATCAATAGCTGGCGACAAGTAACCGTCTTATTAAATGAATCATTGAGTCATTCATTAAAACGATTCGTTCAAAATAATGAATCATTCAGTAACAAAACACAGCGCAATAGTGTTGCTTTTCTTTTGTAACTATTTTCGTCGGTGAAATAGAACAAAACCAGTCAATATTGCATCTAAAATGTAAGTTACTACGTATAAACTAGACTACTTGTTTATTAAACTATAAATTCAATTTTCAAATTCAACATTTGCAATCGTGATATTATAGAACAGCCCTTATCGTGTTATGTTACTTAACTATATCATATATAGGGCTGGATGATTAATCGAAAAATAATCGAAACCGAAATTCAGAGCCTATAACCGACGTAATTTTACCATGTCGGTTATTTCGGTTTTTTAATCCTATTAATATTTCCGCCCACTGTGTGCTAATGTACTTTCCCCTTAAAACATATTACCGCGTGTGTAGTCACGTAACTCCGCCCCGTCCAGTCTGCGACATTGAAGCAACATGAGCCCCTTTCACACAGCGTGTTGATCCCTGGAAATTGCCAGAACAAACACCTTCTGTGTGAACGCAAACACGACCCGGGATTGATGCCAGGTTGGGGACATAGTAACATTGCCGTGTTCAGTCCCGGGACGCGCGCTGTGTGAACAAAAGCCGTAATCAATGCCGTGTCGTACTGATGGCACTAAGCCGGGATCGTTCGCCAGCCTGAAACGGTTCGTAATACGCAAGTTTATGATCGAATCAGAGAAAAAAAAATGCACAAGCGTGGTTTCTCGAGAGAGAAATCGCAGCTCATAAGCAAACTAGACGCCGCTGGGACATGTCACGTGTCTTTGCGTGTTGTGTGTGTCTGTGTGAACGCACTCTCTTGATTCCGGAAAATCACTGGCAGTGTGAATGAACCAAAGTCAAACGAACCCGGGTCAAATCCCGGGCCACTTTATCCGTGTATTTTCCGGAATCTCTGTGTGAAAGGGAACTCAAACACTGAGTCAACTCAGCAACAGGAGCCGCTTGTACCAAAGAAAAACGCGAAAAAAGAGAGAGGCTGACAAACGCCCAGCAACAAGTGCCTCCACTCCACAAAGCAGGTTTCGATAACACAAGGATTTACAAATGCTACACAATATGAAAAGGATTAGTTTTTTTAGTTTTATACAAGTTAGATTTTACTTTTAAGATGGCAATATTTACAATAATTTATTTTGTTTACAAAAAGAACTATTTTCTAAATTTTTTGGAAACTTTCTTTTTACATTAAAACTTAATTACTTTTTTATAAGACGTTTTTATTTCAAGCATTGTATGCTTTGTTTGATACAATTGTTTGAAATATTTAATAAGTAAGCATTAAAAGCTATCTGTGTGTTTCCTTATTTTAGAATCACAAAGATAGGATTATGCATTCTTTCATAAAAAAAATAACCGTGAACATATTTACAGTATAAGCCTTGCCAGTGACACATGAGAGAGATTTTTTTTAAAATAATCGTTCAATAATCGTAATCGAGGTAACTTGTTCGATTAATCGCGATTATGATTTTAGCCAAAATCGTCCAGCCCTAATCATATATTATAAATAAAAAAAACTCAACATTTCTACCTGAGTATGTTTCTTCTGTGAGTTTTTGTGTGAGCTGTTAGGCTCATTTTGATTTCTCCACAAATGTCTCTCTCACAAATAGACGGGCATCGCAGCTTCCAGAAACTATCCATTACCAATCTCTGTTTACACTGACTGATCGGTCGGGCAAGTAAAACTCTCTTTCACTTGAAACTTAAAAATCCCCTTTTCCCGGACAAGCAGACAAGTGTTGATGTCGATCTCTGTGTTCATTCTCGATTTGTTTCATGCTGTAAAGCGGAACAGATGATCAGGTCATGTGTGCGCGCGCTGCCGTTCGCTTGAACTGACTGAGGCGCTACAGTGATCGAGCAGAAAGAGATCGCGACAGCTCGAGAGACGTCTATGGTCTCACTCCAGTCTATATTAAATTAGCCGATTGTTATTGTTAAGTTTATTGTGCTTGCAATTTATGACTTTATATCTGTCTGAGAGAGTTTATGGCTTCGGGAGGGGCGAATGTGCGCGTGCGCGAGTCATCAGAACACAGGACAAAATAATGGCTCGTTTCCACTGAGCGGTACAGTACAGTACGGTTCGGGTCGGTAAACTATTGGCGCTTTTCCACTGCAGGGTACAGCTCGGTACGGTTCAGCTCGCTTCGCTTTTCCACTGCGTGGTACGACTCGACTCGGTACGGCGCGGTTCGGTTCGCTTTAGCTCGGTTGCTTTTCCACCGCAGTTAGTACCCCTTCAAAGTGGGTGGAAATGATCGTTATTTGCGCCGCCTCTACTGCCATGACATCATCGTAAACGCGCCACATTTCAAACGCACAACACAGGAACAATGGAGCCTATCGAGGGGATGGTGTTCCTGATTCTCGGCATGTGGATGTTTTTAACCGCAAGACGGAGAAATGTGTTTAAAATGAGGCTGATGGCAGCAAAACAAAATACTGCTGGTTATTTAAATCTAGCGGGTTTAGTGTCTCGTGTCGCAAATCCAATGACGCTGGTAGTGACGATTCTGTCTGACCAATCAGTGATCTGCAGTGTTTTTACGTCACATTTTAGTACTGGTACGGTACACGAACCGTACCGTACCATGCAGTGGAAAAGCGCCACATATGATCCGGCTAGCGTTTCCACCGCCAGCAGTACCCTTATTTGATAGGCGTGGTGTTTGCTGGAAAGAAGCGATCGACGTCATTTTCGCGCGAAGAAGAAAGCGACATAGTAAACGACAATGGATGACATACAGCAGATCTTGTTCTTGCTTCTCGGCATGTTTGTCACAAGAAACAAGCGCCGGCATTAGGTGTTTCTCAATAACAAGTAGCCTACGCAAAGTCCGACTCAGGAGAATGACTCCCGAGGACGCAAGTCCAGTAATTCTAATGGAACAGCGCGTTCTTGAAAGCGCCACTCAGTTCGCTCTGCTACTCCGGTTATCTCTGTATGTACATTTTAGGCAACAATAAAACGAAATATGTTATAAAACACCACTCTGCTTCTTTTCTATTTTATTTAAATACATTTTAAACATTATAAGCACACAAATGTGGTTTAGGCAACGCATAACCTATTGATTAGGCTATATTCACTGCATGTATAGCTACGGTAGCCTATATTTATAACAAAACTAAATATAAAACACAACCCTGCCTCTTTTCGTTTAAATTTAAAAATATTAAACATATTCCAGGCAATATGTGCATTGGTACAAATGTTGCAATAAACAACATTACAGATGATCATGTAATAAAATAAAAAATGACAAAACTCAACCCTACGTCTTTTTGTTAAATTTCAGTTTTATCAATAATAGCCATTATAAAAGTATAAGTTAAAGGTACAAAAAGCTATACAGTAAAGCTTTAATAACAAAGCAAACAATTCAGTCAAATATACAAATTCAGCGCTCAAATATATGAAAATTAACTTAGTCTTCTGCCAAAACTATTGGCCAGGGAACGAATTATAGATTCACGAGACCAAAGATCGCCTGTTAGGTCTATACAATACTAATTATATCTCATGTTTAACCACTGCAGAGACGTCAGAGTCAGCGGCAAACATCAGAACGACTAGCTGAGGAAAGGCTGTTCCAGGCGGGATACATGAGCGCCGAGCGCCCGGTGATTGCTTGGAATGGATCTCAGTCAAATTATCATAAATCTATAAATAAACCACAGATTTGAGCTTTAAAAAACTACATTCTCGCCTGAAAAACTCTTAAAACTACATTTCGTGAAACAATAGCAGTAGTATTATATTTCAACTGTATATTGAAAAATGGCGCTTTTAATGCCCTTGTAGCACGCGCAAATGACGATACTCTGTCAACCAATCAACGTTCTGCAGTGAGTCTAGCTCCACCTTTTAGTACCGTACCACTGTGCTAGGTACCCCAACGGAAGGGTACCCAAAAAGTGGTACGGTTCGGCTTTTTGGTACCATTCACAACTTTTGACAGTGGAAACGCAAATAATTGCTTACCGTACCGAACTGTACCGTACCGTACCGCTCAGTGGAAACGAGCCGTAAGAGTGTTCTTGCAAAACAGAACATGGCAAAAATAATAGTTTTTACTCGATTGTACTATTTTGGAGATCGTTGGGAGCCAAAATCGAAATTGAAATCGAAATTCGATTAATTGCACAGCCCTATGTTGATATGCCGAAAGGTAAACACAACATAACCTCATGTGTGAGCGCAGAAGAGCCATGTTTTGAAAAATATCAACAGCGTGTTGTATAGAGCTACAGTTCCAATAATTCCAATGTTATTTTTTGTTTTGTTTGACTGTAATATTATAGATGGATAGATACAGAGAAATATACGCTTATTTCACGCAGCCGTTATTTTGAAATCGAAAGCGAAGCTCCGGTGGGAAGAAAACCGGAAGTGTCGCCTTTAATCATAGGAGAGTCGTGAATGCGATGGCGTATTGTTGTGTTTAATGTAGAAATTGGTTATTCTAAAAATGTACATACATTTCTTTCATACTTTAGACTATATACAGTGAAATTCATTTATATATATATATATATTTTTTTTTCAGAAAGTAAAAAAAGAAGCAGGAACGAACTACAGGTCCTTCTCAAAAAAATCGCATATTGTGATAAAGTTCATTATTTTCCATAATGTAATGATAAAAATTAAACTTTCATATATTTTAGATTCATTGCACACCAACTGAAATATTTCAGGTCTTATATTGTTTTAATACTGATGATTTTGGCATACAGCTCATGAAAACCCCAAATTCCTGTCTCAAAAAATTAGCATATTTTATCCGACCAATAAAATAAGTGTTTTTAATACAAAAAAAAGGTCAACCTTCAAATAATTATGTTCAGTTATGCACTCAATAGTCAATACTTGGTCGGGAATAGTTTTGCAGAAATGACTGCTTCAATGCGGCATGGCATGGAGGCAATCAGCCCGTGGCACTGCTGAGGTGTTATGGAGGCCCAGGATGCTTCGATAGCGGCCTTAAGCTCATCCAGAGTGTTGGGTCTTGCGTCTCTCAACTTTCTCTTCACAATATCCCACAGATTCTCTATGGGGTTCAGGTCAGGAGAGTTGGCAGGCCAATTGAGCACAGTAATACCATGGTCAGTAAACCATTTACCAGTGGTTTTGGCACTGTGAGCAGGTGCCAGGTCGTGCTGAAAAATGAAATCCTTCATCTCCATAAAGCTTTTCAGCAGATGGAAGCATGAAGTGCTCCAAAATCTCCTGATAGCTAGCTGCATTGACCCTGCCCTTGATAAAACACAGTGCACCAACACCAGCAGCTGACATGGCACCCCAGACCATCACTGACTGTGGGTACTTGACACTGGACTTCAGGCATTTTGGCATTTCCTTCTCCCCAGTCTTCCTCCAGACTCTGGCACCTTGATTTCCGAATGACATGCAAAACTGAGCAACAGTCCAGTGCTGCTTCTCTGTAGCCCAGGTCAGGCGCTTCTGCCGCTGTTTCTGGTTCAAAAGTGGCTTGACCTGGGGAATGCGGCACCTGTAGCCCATTTCCTGCACACGCCTGTGCACGGTGGCTCTGGATGTTTCTACTCCAGACTCAGTCCACTGCTTCCGCAGGTCCCCCAAGGTCTGGAATCGGTCCTTCTCCACAATCTTCCTCAGGGTCCTGTCACCTCTTCTCGTTGTGCAGCGTTTTTTGCCACACTTTTTCCTTCCCACAGACTTCCCACTGAGGTGCCTTGATACAGCACTCTGGGAACAGCCTATTTGTTCAGAAATTTCTTTCTGTCTTACCCTCTTGCTTGAGGCTGTCAATGATGGCCTTCTGGACAGCAGTCAGGTCGGCAGTCTTACCCATGATTGCGGTTTTGAGTAATGAAACAGGCTGGGAGTTTTTAAAAGCCTCAGGAATCTTTTGCAGGTGTTTAGATTTAATTAGTTGATTCAGATGATTAGGTTAATAGCTCGTTTAGAGACCCTTTTCATGATATGCTAATTTTTTGAGACAGGAATTTTGGGTTTTCATGAGCTGAATGCCAAAATCATCAGTATTAAAACAATAAAAGACCTGAAATATTTCAGTTGGTGTGCAATTATTCTAAAATATATGAAAGTTTAATTTTTATCATTACATTATGGAAAATAATTAACTTTATCACAATATGCAATTTTTTTGAGAAGGACCTGTATATCTACATATCCTATATTGGATATTAACATCCAATAGTGTAAATCGCGGCAGCAGCTTCAGGTTGGTCCGTCCAAGGCATTGTTGTTTATCTGTACTTCCGGTGTTCTTCCCACCGGAGCCTCGCTTTCGAATTTAAAATAACGGCTGCGTGAAATAAGCGTATTGACTAGCATTTTGTTAAGCTAGCGTGTACTTTAGGTAGGTGGATATTTAAAGGTCGGTTTGTCTCCCAGGTGTTCTGACCTCAAGGATCCCACTTGTTTTAGGGTCTACTCTAGATGTCCTCCTTGTTACGCTGGGCCTTCAGCTGTGCTGCAGCAGTTGTTCAGAGAGCCGTCAGCACAACCCAACACGGGTGTCCATTTGCTGGCCAAAACCAGACTCAGGTCTAAAACCAGACGTAAACTATGTGTCCACTGGTGCGGAAGAAATCTGTTTGTACCACTCAAAATTCTAGATGTTTCCCATTTTTGGGTCTCTGTAAATAAGGCAGCATGGCAGTGTTTTCTGTGAACACATGGTCAAAAACCTGATTTAAATGCATACATTTCCAGCTATGATTTAATTTACTTCCAGCTGATTTTCAATTGTTTATTACAGATGTCATTGCCTTAACCTCGGAGTTTGGACACCGCACCTGTAATTTTAATTTAGTTAACAATGTTTTGATTCTCACACCGCTTGCCCCACTTTGCTATCTATCCCACAATCCCCTGCGTGAGTCTTTTGTTCCGCTCCCATAGTGAAGGGTTTGAAAACAGCTCGTCCTCGTACAGTTACTGTAGTCCAATTTCAGGTTCAGGAATAAAAGTTGTAATTATTCAAAAAGCATTCTCACTAGGGTTATTTTGTTTGTGTTCAACAGAACAAAATATAGATGTTGCATTGTTAACTACTTAACTCGAGGAATATTTTTTTTTGGATGAAAGGCAAATCAGTGGTTATTGCGTCCCCTTGGAATTATAAGGTTCTATCTGCGTTCTGAGCAGTTTTGAGATATTGAGCTTCAAAGTTTTTGCATTACATATAGGAAAATTTATATGGGGAACAAGTTTCTTTCAAACATGAAAATAACAGGGACCCTAAATGTATTCTAAATGTACAATATCAAAACCCTCTCAAATTTGTAAATGTTTTTTTTTTAAATGGGTCAAATGCAGACAGAACCTTCTAATTCTAAAAAAACACTTTTAGCTTAGAATTATAAGGTTCTATCTGCCAAAACATTATTTGAACATGAAATATAAAATTAATGTTGTAACAATATCTCAACATGTGTTAGAAAGTTAAATTTTATCCTTTCTATGACATTTATTTCATATTTTTTAGCACTTCCATGTATTTAGGACATTTCAAATTAAGCAAGGTAGGTCTAAATATTTTGTCCAGTGCAGAATCTTAATTTTCGTTACCAATTTGGTGGGTAATTAAACACATTATTGCAGAAATTGTTACTTTAATCTTTCTTTTGTTTAGACAGAAAGCAGCTACTGTAATACATCTGAGCAGGACTTTATTCCAGCTAAAGTGGGCCAGGTATAATGGCTTTCTCTCTAGACATCAGTATGGCTGAAATAACATGCTAACGTTTATTGTTGTAATTAAGACACCATCAATGAAATTGTTAACTATTTGACCTTTAAGGCTTAATATTGTAAAAATTAAGACATTTTAAGACTTTAAAAACTACAAGAAAATCGACATGCTTCAGCAAATTAATTCATAAAGTTTAATAATCATTGAAAAATGATTCACTGACTATATGATCACAAAAAAATGTCAGACTAATTTTTTAATCACACACACACACCCCCTCTCTCACTTACACACACACCCCCTCTCTCACTCACACACACACACACACACACACACACACACACACACACACACACACACACACACACACACACACACACACTTTCACACACACACACACACACACACACACACACACACACTGTCACACACACACACACACACACACACTGTCACACACACACACACACTCACACACACACACTTTCACACACACACACACACACACACACACACACACACACACACACACACACACACACACACACACACTGTCACACACACACACACACACACACGCACACACACACACACACTGTCACACACACACACACACACACACACACACACACACACACACACTTTCACACATTAGCGCGCACACACACACACTAATGTTTTTTTTAAATATTCAATTTACTCACTGCATATTTGTATAATTCAAATAATAATAACTATAATAATAATAGTTATTAATAATAACCTCATTGATAATTAATAATAATAACCAATACACTATAAAGAAAATTGTGTGAATTTAGTGAATATTTAATTTACTGTAAATGTATAGCATTATGCCTTTATGGGGTTTCTTTTTGTCTTCAAGGAAAAAGCTGGCGACATGACATATAAAGTTGATTCTGATTGGTCCTCTTCTGTGCATTCGAAGTGCTGATTGGCTCACGCAGATAGAACCTTATAGAGCCAAGTTAGAGTTCGATTTTGTAGATAGAACCTTTTTGTTTTTTCAATAAAAAGTCCCACAATGTACACAACTTAAAAAAACACATCACATAATGTAAATAAGTTGTCACCGAATAAGAATATGTGAATAACTCAATTTTGACAAAAATGTCAGATAGAACCTTATAATTCCAAGGGGACGATTGGTCATTTTGCTGATGCACATGTGTCTGTGAGCTCTTTGGGCCATTGCTCCCTGCAGGATCACTGACTCAGATGCTGCTGAGACTAAATTTGTGTGTATGTGTGTGTGTGTGTGTGTGTGTGTGTGTGTGTAGTGCCTTCTGAAACCTGAAGCAAACCTAAAACACCTTAAATACAAAAAAAGTAGGACTGACACTTTTGCTGCTTTTAAAATCATTTCATACATGCAGCTCATAATCTTTTTATATTTAGGCAGTTGACATGTCACATCTGTCGGTACTTCATCTAAAGATTTCCTAATTATTTTCTAATTGTTACATTGTTATAAACTTTCATTGAGGTACCACATTTACACCTCAACAAATCAATTATAGTTACAGTATCTTAATGTTAAATGTCAACTATACATTTGTAAATCAAAATTGCTCACTAGAATGATCTGCCGTTTGGATTCCTCCCCCGAGCTGTGGGGAAGATCGTGAGGATAAGCTGCTGAATGTTCATCTCCCGCAGCGTACTCGCTGTGCGGGCGGAGCACTTGCTCGGATCAGATTGTGAGCTTGCCTTAGAGGTCAACATGAAGAGCATCTGATGAGAACAGATGGAGAGAGTAAACTTTAAACCAGGCCGACAAGACCAAATGTTTGTCTTGAGCACATGACGGTGATTTCAGTTCACATCAAGTGCGCTCCAGCATGCCCACAACAGTGCTTGCGTGCAATTTTCACAAAATGTTTTGACAATTGCTTTCTTGTGGTTATCTTCTTTTAACACATTTAAATCGTGGTAGAGAAAAAAAGAGAGCTATAGGAAGTAGTGGGACCGGGGTAATGAATTGACAACCCAAACTCGAACTTGCATCACCATTGGAACTCCTTATGTTGGAAGCATGTGCAGTATCACTTCACCACGGCATTAACTTCTTGTTTAACACATTTTTTTTTTTTACTTGCTATAGATCAGGGGTATTCAGTTAAAGTTCCAAGAGGTCCGGATATTTCCTTCCCAGTGGAGGTCCGGACAATACTTTTTTGGAATAGTTATACATTTCCTTCAGGGTAGCAGTAGTACTTCTGTAAAATAAAAAAAAATCCTAAACAGTCAGAATAGTCATCAAAGATGAGAATATTGAGCCCTCAGAGCCAAAGCAGTGGTGTCTGAGAATTTTTCTATAAAAAAAGTAAATATTTCATCAGTTGAGCCTAATTGGATATGTATATTAAAAGGTAAGATCAGAGGTTTTATCAGTCTATTATTATTTTCACATTTAGACACCTACTGTATGTTTATGGCACATAGAAGGCCTTGTGACTGAGAGAACATACTGAATGGGGGTGCGTGGTTTTCCTCTTAAGAACAGTCTTTTTTATTACCATTTTTATTTATTTATCTCATTTTCTCAAAAAAATAAACTACTAAAAACAAACAAACTATGTACATAATCTAATAATCAAAACACTCTGATCAGAGCAGAAAACAAATTTAACTTGTAATTTCAAAGTTTTGTTGTCTTTCCTTGACATCTCTAAATAATTTCACAAAATATAACATTGTTTTTTATGAAATGCTCAACCTGTGTATGAGGGGAAAATGTCTAAAAGCGCCACGTTTACTTGTCACACACCTGGTTTAGTTAAACAGTTGGACTCATCTGTATGACAGATAAAAATAATTGTTTGCTGCATTCTCGTTTTCTGCAGTGATTTAGCCAAAGGTTATATTTTGTTGCTCAAAGTGTTTCTTAAAATAACTGCGTCATCTGCAGCTCTTATTGTGGCGCTTTAGCATCTTCAGCGGGAGAGAGAAGCAATTCGCATGGAGTGGAAAGGGTTTGAATGAAGTGTGTTTGGCTATAAAAATATCAGAGTATAAGTGCTGAAAGACCATTAATATAAACGACCCTGAGCGCTTTTGGTGGTTACTGCTCACTTTAAACTGTAGAAACGGTAAAATGCTGCAATAATGTCCCGCGGCTCAGATGGAACCAAGCCGGGGTCTGGAACCGGACCGTGGTCCACTATTTAAGGACCCCTGCTTCAGTTAATCTAAATTATTTTAAAATAATTATGTATGCAATTTGGATGACTGTATTATTTGAGGAAATACACAGAATGTTGGAACTTTTTGTGTTTATGCTTTTATTTTTAATGTTGGTAAAAGTGCAATAATCTGGACCATTTTAAGTGAACAAGTGAAGTAGAAATGATGATTTATAGATAAATAGATGGATAGATTGATATACTGTATAGATAGATAGATAGATAGATTGATATTGATAGATTGATAAAAGGAACAACAAAACACTTTTAGCAGCTCCACTGAATTAGCAGGATAACAATAAACAGTGTATATAAATAACTTGGACAATTGAAAAACATAGATACAGTGTAAATGAAAATAGATAAATGTATTCAAACAAATAATCAGTATAACAGACAAAGACTTACAACAAGACAAGAACATAATTATAGAATGAAAAATAAGATATAAATATAAAGATAGTCACAATGGACATAAACAGTAAGGTAGTGCAGAGTGAAATAATAGTGCGGTATAGTAATATAGAGGGAGTGTGTGTGTGTGTGGGGGGGGTGTTATTGCACTTCGTACTTTAAGTTAGGGGTTTATTTCACAAGTCTCAGGTATGAAGGGGGATTATGCGTTTAAGCATTTTAGCATTCACACACGTTCATAAATATTAATCAGTAATCTTGACATTGATTAAAATATGCCCATGTCATAGTTCATGGGCATATTATGCATTCACTATCATATATTCTGTTTTGTCTGTGCTTAAAGTGAACAAAATGTGTCCCCTTTCAATGCTCTCTGACTTACGAGAAGAATCACACCAAGCAACATCGTGTTCATTTCATTTGTACATGTGTCTGTGTTTCAGAACGGAGCGGTTCCAGGAGAGCCAGTGAAGAAAGATGAAAACTCCAGAAGGGGAAACTGGGGCAACCAGATTGAGTTTGTCCTCACCAGTGTTGGTTACGCAGTGGGGCTGGGAAACGTCTGGAGGTTTCCTTACCTTTGCTACAGAAATGGAGGAGGTGACCAGTTAATTTCTTTTTCTTTGCCCAATGTCTATATTGACTTTCCCTCATGGCCTATCCTGCACTGTTGAGTTAGCATTTTATAATTTCATGCCAAATTAGTTAAACATTTAATTTGCAGTAGTTAAACTGGTGGGATTTCGTTTTTGTTTTTCTAAGTCCTTTTCCAAATGTATTGCTCCCCTAAAAGGGTACTCATTTGGTATCAAGTCTCATAACACACCGCACTTAAAATAGACCAGGCTAGAGTAAGCAAGGGTCTCTAGCAGATGGTCCCCGATGACCTGGCCCGGAAACCTCTGCCCCATGATCTCATATTCCTCGAGCTGCCACTGATTGTGGCCATATCCTGAATTAGCCCATAATTTAGATAAGTAACTGAACTCCAGCCTATTTAAACAGACAGAATGTGGTCCTGTAAAGTGTACTAAGGGTACTGTTTGTATATGTTTTTGATTATTTATTGTTTTTTTTATATGCATATCATTATTTAAGCAATGTTCATCTGTATGTATCCAGAAGAAGTGTCTCGCTTTATGGTGTTGGGCTACTGTGGGCCTCTCAGTTTTAGGCCCCTGGCGCATCGACCCTGTTGCCCCGGGCCATAATCTGCCCTTGTCTTTAAAGGTGCCTTATGTCAAAAAATCAATTCATACTCCACATATTCCATACCAGATGGGGGCAGTACACCTCCAGAAAGTTGGCCTACTCTAGTCTGTTTTTTAGTTTCAGGTTGTTAATTTTCTAAAACCGTCAAATAGTCCGCTTTGTCCCGCCAAAGCCTATTTTGATCTGTGAGGGATGTAGAATAGAATGACTGCTGCCGCTGCCCTTGACAGGGCGCATTACGAGCAGAGAGCGAGAGAGAGAGCTCGGCCGCGCGCACTCTCACGTCTACAAACAACACGAGCGCGGTCCTGCTATCTCTCTCTCTCGCGCATATTAATCAAATCAATTGACTCTAGTAAGACCGCAGTTTCACGTGGAGCATTTGGAGATTTTTAGAGATTAAAGAGATACAAGCCGTGCAAGTTATTCGTGTGTTGCAGTTTGGCTGGTGGTTATGTATGTTGCCCGCATACCGCCTCCCATGGCCGAAACTGGTATTAGACACCGGCCGGGCCGGGGCTAGTAATTTAGCATGCTAATTCAGGTTTATATCTCGGCAGCACTATAACTTGTCATTTTTTTTATGACATCATTGCACTTATTTCTTCTCATTCTTTTGATACATGTAGCTCATTTTTTGGATATTTTTACCTACATTTTTACATATGGCACCTTTAACACACAAAACACTGTATCCACATTCTCTTTCTGTTATGCAAAATATCAGCACTGTTGGAATGCAGCTCGTCCAATCAAATTAGACCAGTTATGTAACCTCAGCTGTTACTCACTTTATTTGCATTGGCATTAGTGAACACTAGAATGGAATCATACATTGGCTATTCTTTGTGTCATTTCTAAACAGTCTTTTTTCTGTAAGTGTACACCTAGATTTCTGTCTTCAGCGAGAAGACTGATGTGTCAGAGTTTTATGTAACTGTGGGTGTGTGTGCATCACAGGTGCCTTCATGTTTCCATACTTCATCATGCTGGTGTTTTGTGGCATCCCTCTGTTCTTCCTGGAGCTCTCCTTTGGGCAGTTCACATCCCTCGGGTGCCTGGGAGTCTGGAAGGTCAGCCCCATGTTTAAAGGTGAGCATGTGGCCATTAAAGGAGGTGTGAGAACAACTCTGAAGCATTTCCATGACAACTAAGCATAAAGGATTAATCTATCTGTATTGGTTTGGCTTTAAAGTAATGTCATGACTTGTCTGACATGTTAGACTAGTAATTAATTTTGAAACATACACTCTCACAGTATTTTCTCCACTTCCGAGTGGCTTGTAATATGTGCCATTTGAATGCTAAATGTGCCAGGTTCGCTTACATAATTTCTTCCTTTAATGCTAACAAAAGGAACCATATTATAAAGAGTTACCAAATGTTTTTACTTGGTTTGCAACATTAGTTAACATGAACTGACAAATACTTATAAAGCATCTATTAATCTATTAATGTAAATTTCAACATATAAATTAGTGAGTTTTATTTATTTGACTGGTTTTTTTTTTGCAAATCCTGTTTATATTTTGGAATTGCAGAACTACTTTTTTCATTTAGCTTTAATATCAAAGCAGAAACAATGTAATGTATTTTATCGAACTGCAAAGCGAATTTATTGTCCTGTGGTTGTGCTCTCTTCTTCAAGGTGTGGGCTATGGAATGATGGTGGTCTCTACCTACATTGGAATCTACTACAATGTGGTGATTTGCATTGCATTTTATTACTTCTTCATGTCAATGACAAACCTGCTACCCTGGACGTACTGTAACAACCCTTGGAACACCCCTGACTGCTCTGGGGTGGTGGGAACTCCACGAGCTAATGCCACCTTCGCCAATATGTCTGCTGTCGTGTCAGGGGTGACTGAGATAGTCAACCGCACCAAGAGGACCAGTCCTAGTGAAGAGTATTGGAGGTAAATTCAAACCTTTGTATGTTGATTCATCTATATACTGTATTTTATTTATAAAAATGAAAAGTAAAAAAGTATATATTTTTTGAATATCATGAATAATAATATAATATAATATACATAGTTTTTTGTTTTGGGAAGTCCCGTTACATGACATTTCCCTACCTAAAGTAACCTTGTGTTGCAGGGACCACATGCCTTTAATTGAACACATTTTCTTTTAATGACACTTTCTTTATGATATCAAGACCCCAACAAATTCTGAGATGAATTTTAATACAGAAATTAAAATATTCTCCTCATAGCAGTGGTCTATTTAAGTCTATATTCATTTTGATGTATTTTGATATAAATTAGCACTAGAAAAAAATGAACATTACTTAATTTCTGTATTTGTTTATACACAATTATCTTGATATTCAACTCTCCGGGTCTTTTATTCCCAGTATTTATATTTTTGTTGTCAATCCATTACTCATCTGTACTTCAAATGCATGACAGGTTAATAACTGAAAGCTGGTAATAATACATGTTTGCAATTTGCCATGATGTTTGGATCTGTGCATTGGACTTGACAGATGTGTTTCTTGAATGACATTACAAGACAATGGGACAGAAAGGCACAGAATGTTTTGTTTTTCCAAGAGTGTGATTGTGATTGTATGTGGTATGTGGTTGGGAATGAATGCTTCACTTTACTGCCAGCGGTCAGAGAATGCAAGGCTTTGACCATGAGACGTGTGTGGACCGTTCAACATCTTTATAAATGGTTTGTGTTCTCTGGGTTGTGTTGTCCCTGTGGTATGAAAGACATTCTTGTTCTTGCTTTTTGTAAACTCATTCATTGTGTGGCTGAGTTTTTTTTATTTTTTTTTTTATGGGGCTGTGCTCACAATGCTTTTAATCTAAAGGCAAGCTCTACAAATAAAAAAAAGAAACATTTAGATTAGCATGATGATTTTGATGAGTGAACTGTTAATGATAGGTCTTGCATCCTGCAGTCTCTCACATCCCTCCTTTACTGGTTTTGCCCTCTCAGGAACTATGTATTGAATATCTCTGACGGCATTGGAAACTTCGGGGAGGTGCGTCTGCCTATCCTGGGATGTCTGGCTGTGTCATGGGTGGTTGTGTTCCTCTGTCTTATTCGAGGAGTCAAGTCATCAGGCAAAGTGAGTAGAACATCCATTCACCAAGGTCGTGGGATCAATTCTGATGGATGTTAAAATGAAAAAATGCTTGAATCCACTGTAGTTTACAAATTAATCTAGTGTACAAGTTTTACTCTAGAATTATATATATATATATATATATATATATATATATATATATATATATATATATAGATATATAGATATATATATATATATATATATAAAATACTTACCATCTGCGTTGTCATCAACTAAAACTCCATTAAAATAGTTTGATTGAAATAGATCAGAAGTAAATTAAAATATAAATATTAGACTAAACACTTAAAAATCATGCATAAAAAATAGAAAAGCAACTAACTGAAATTAAATAAGTTGACTGAAAAAAAAATGAATTTATAGAATATAGAGATAGAAGACTATATATTATATAAATGATACTAAAATAATACTGCTTACCATACAGTTTTTCTCACTGAGTTTTAATGCTGTCTTTCCTCAGGTAGTGTATTTCACAGCAACCTTCCCTTATGTGGTGCTGACCATTCTCTTCATTAGAGGAATCACTCTTGAAGGAGCCGTCAGTGGTATCAAATACTATTTGACCCCTCAGTGGCAAAAAATTCTAGATGCCAAGGTCTGTACATTGTATAACAGCAAAATTGTGCATAACTGCAAGTGATCACTGAGGCTATACACAATAATGTTTATTTTGTGTTCTGTAGGTATGGGGGGATGCTGCCTCTCAGATTTTCTATTCTCTTGGCTGCGCCTGGGGTGGGCTTATTACCATGGCGTCATATAACAAGTTCCACAATAACTGTTTCAGGTAATAATTCATCCATTTTATTTTTCTGCTAATGTGTCATTTTAAACCATTTTTAACCTGTAAATATTGAGTTTTGAGTGTTGACCAAGAGCTCTGTGTTGTGATTGGTGTCTATGCATTACTCTGTAGCTCCCCCATGTGGCTTGTACAGATAAATGCATAGAAGAACTTTTAACTGGTGTTAACTGAAATAAAGGAATGCAAGAATTTCAGTTCCGAATATATGATTGCAAACATAATCTAATGATTTGTGTATTCAAACAGAGACAGTATCATCATCAGTGTAACAAACTGTGGCACCAGTGTGTACGCTGGCTTTGTTATCTTCTCCATCCTGGGATTCATGGCTCATCATCTTGGGGTGGATGTGTCAGAGGTGGCTGATCATGGTCCAGGCCTGGCATTCGTGGCCTACCCAGAGGCCCTAACACTTCTGCCCATATCACCGCTCTGGTCCCTGCTCTTCTTCTTTATGCTAATTTTATTGGGCCTGGGCACTCAGGTATTCCTCTTGTTTTGTAACATTTTCATGTCTTTTTACAGTTCTTCCAAGACAGCACAAAATGTTTCACTTTTTTTTTCTTCTTCTGCACAATTTTCTGCAATTACACCATTGATCAAATGTTTAGGATCTGTAAGATTTTATGTTTTTGAAAGAAGTCTATTATACTCACCAAGGCTGCATTTATATTACTCCAGTCTTCCGTGTCACACTGGGGGATTCTTTGATGAATAGAAGAACATTATTCTTTGAAGAACATTATTTATTAGAAATGTCTTCAGTTTTTTCGATGATTTAATGCGACCTTGCTGAATAAAAGTATTAACATAGTATTAATAACATAAAAAAAATCGTACTGATGCCAAACATTTTAACAGTAGTGTAATTCAACCTGAACCACTTAGAGGACTTGTTTCAAACTTTATTTTAAAGATCTGGTCTGTGTGCCTTTTTTTTAACCATGGAAAACAAAAGAACAAAAACAAAAAAATGAACAGTTGTTGTATTTTTGTGCTATTGTTGCTGCATTTTGTAGTTGTGCTATGGTAAATACCAACATTTAAATTAAAACCGTACACAAATTTCATGCACACAAAACAAAATATTGACTTCAGATTTTTGTTTATTATGTTTTGCATATTTATAAAAATATATATTTTAAATATTAGCTAAATTAGAAATAATGTTTCTCCCACACTTTTGAGAGCCATGTCTCATTAGTGTTAAGAAACCACATCTTCCAAATTTCATTTCTGTTTTAAAAAAGGAATGGACGCAAAATGACAAATTTATTTCCCCTTCTCCTTTTATGTACTGTGTACATTGTTTTTTTTTTTTTTTCAATTTTACAATTATTTTTTTGCTGCTTTGCTGGTATTTCTTTCAGGAAATGTCTTTTTTTAACTAGCAGTTTATGTATAAAGTGATATACAATTCCTTATTTTTTTCTGTTTAATGTTGGTGTAGTTCTGTCTACTGGAGACTCTGGTGACAGCTATAGTAGATGAGATTGGAACTGACTGGATTATCAGAAATAAGACCTACGTCACGCTCGGAATCGCTATAGTGGGCTTCCTCCTGGGAGTGCCGCTGACCACACGGGTGAGTAACAAACACATTTGAGCAAACACATACACATATCCTCAGAGGTGGAAAGTCCAGGGGTCAGAGAGTAAAAGTCCTGCCATAAGTTTATTCCACCCATGAACTCAGCCAGTTGATCTCACTAATTAGTTCTACCTACTGGCTGAAAAACTGCTAATTCGCAAATCCAGGTGATTGGAACAAACTACTTTTACTTTCTGAACCTGGACTTTCCACCTCTGCATATCCTTTATCCATGGATTGATTGTTGTGCTGTGTGCGATGTAGGCAGGGATATATTGGTTGCTACTTATGGACAATTACGCTGCCAGCTTCTCTCTGGTCGTCATCTCTTGCATCATGTGCATCTGTATAATGTATGTCTATGGTGAGTCCTCAAAGTCACTTTCACATGCTGTAAATAAAGACCACAGTTGCTGGATGTAAACCGAGGTGTTAATTTCCATCTTGTGTTTCCAACCAGGTCACAAGAACTATTTTAAAGATGTGGAGATGATGCTTGGCTTCCCTCCTCCAATCTTCTTCAGGGTCTGCTGGAGATTTGTGTCTCCTTTAATTATTTCTGTGAGTAAGAGGTTGTTCTGATTCAAATTTGTCTGAATCAGGTATTGTTCAAACTATATCATTCAAACCAATCCTTTTTGTCTCTCTCTCTTCACAGTTCATTCTGATTTTTACTGTGATACAGTACAAGCCTATTATGTACAATGACTATGTGTACCCTGGTTGGTCATTGGTCATTGGGTTTGCCATGGCTTTGTCTTCAGTTATCTGTATACCTGTCTATGCTCTGTTCAAGATTGCTGTGTCTGAGGGATCGACATTTACAGAGGTAAGAAGTGCTCTACACAACACGAAGACTCCAGTGAAGTCCGTAGACTAATAATAGCAAACCATTTTTAGTAAATCATAGTATTTCTTTGTCTTTCTTTCTTTCTTTTTTTTACATGTAATGGGTCACTTCATGGGCCGACATGTTGTAATCACATAACTAGCCAAAAACTTCTCAAAGATGTCACAGTAGACACCCATCTATAGTACTGGAGTAAATTTCCTCCTTGTTCATCCTATTCATTGTTTTTCCTGCTCTCCATCTGAATACTTCTACATTTGGTGGAAAATACCTTAAGGGTTTAGTTCATCCAACCCTCTTACCCTCATCTTACCCTCATGTCGTTCCAAACCCTTAAGACTTTCATTCATCTTTGAACCACAAATGAAGATATGTTAATGAAATCTGCGAGATTTTGGTTCCTCCATTGACAGTCTACGCAACTGACACTTTGACACTACAAAACGTTCATAAAGAGATCGTAAAACAAATCCATATGAATTGAGCGGTTTAGTCCAGATTTTCTGAAGAGACCCGATTGTTTTATATGATGAACAGGTTTGATTTAGGCTTTTAGGCTCGTGTGTTACGCAGGACGTTTGAGCTTCCGCAAGAACTAATGAGTTTTTTTCTTGTGCATCAAGCAAGTTTGGTTTAGCTTCTGTTTATGTTCGCTGATCAATGCTGATCAATGCTTAAAAGGATAAATTTACTCTACTCATCATATAAAGGATCTAGTGAATAAACTGCTCAATTCATATGGATTAGTTTTACGATCTCTTTATGAACTTTTTGAAGCGACAGTTTTCAGATTTCATTTAAAATATTTTAATTTGTGTTACAAAATGAATGAATGACTTTGAGGTTGGAATGACATGAGGGTGAGTAATTGATGACAATTTTTTCATTTTGGGGAAACAAACCCTTTAAGAAAAAAAAAAAATAATGATAACTTAATTTTCCCAAAAAATTCTCTAGTTTTAGCTTTAAAGTATGCCAATCCTTTTGAACGAAATTCAACTGTTTTTAAACCAACTCTTTCCTCTGCAGCGTTTGAAGAACTCCTTGAAGCCTGACCTGGACTGGGGCCCTGCTCTCCAGGAGCACCGCAAGGGACGATACGCCACCACGGGCCCTGAATCTGTGGAGGTGTGCCCTCTCAAAGACGAGCTGAAGGATGAGGGGAAAGAGAAACTCAAGGAGAAAGAGGATGAGATCGGTCTGACCATCCCAGGAAGCAACGGCTCCACATTGAACCCCACACCCCGCGCATAGAGGAGCCCCTCCACACCTTCCCCCCAGGACGGTTCCCATTCCCACATTGCGGGACAGGCCACTCTCGCTGGAGACCTTTACATATTGTAAGGGCTTTATGAAATCTAACCTCTAGAGAAATTGGTTGTCATCCAAAACCTTTTTCTTTTTGTTCACATAATTTAATACTGCAGTTTTTTTTAAAGAAAAAAAAAAGACATGTTCATATACAGGAGGTGTTTGCATACACGCAGTGTGTATATAGCGCATTGTACAATATTTTCACTCTGTGTTGAATAGTCTGGAGATGTGACTGTAGCGGCAACAGGAGCTACAGTGGGATTTGGCTTGTGTGTGTGTGTGTATAGTGGCGGCAGTGCTGGTCAGGTTTTAAAAGCTGAAGACCAAATATTCTTTGTATCAATGTTATAATGCCACTGTTAAGGGGAGTGTTATTTTCAGTTTCTGTTTTGTACCTATTGTCTTGTTTGGGAACCTTCTCATTCACAAGCCAATATGGGTTTTTCAATGGCCAATGCTGATGTCTGAGAGTAGGGTGGCTGATGGTCAATATAATGCCAGTATATGATACCTTTTAACACTGTATTAACTCAGAATTTGCTTAAATATACAAACCAGGACATGTCTATTGTCCATTGACTAGACTACTGGTAGGTTTTGGAGCTAAAACTTTTGTTAATCGTCCAAGTAGACTGGCTAATACCGTTAAATAAGAATAGGCCAAGAGAATATCCACTCTATTTCCCTTTTAAGTGAGAGCAAAAATACAAAACAAAGGATATTTGGTCTTAAGCTCTTACTGACTGAGGTATCTGGACCGAGGCAAATAACTTCTCAAGCCAATTCTCAGGGTTACACACAATTTGCTTTTTTGTGAAGCATTTTCCAATACCTTGAGATGATTTATTGCTGATGTTGAGTGTTTGACATGAAGGAGAGGGATTTTCATGTAGGAACTTCCACATGAAATGCCAAATCTGTCTAGTCTTCCGGGCATCTCGAGCCGAGGCATCTCCTGAGCGAGGGGATCACGTGTGCGATAAGCAGAAGCAGCTAGTTCCTCATTAGATTCAGTACTGTAGTATGCACACTAACCCTGCTCTTCACAGAAAAGGAGGCATGTTACCAAAAACATGTGCACAGACCTTTGTATTCTGATGATTTAGTTGGTATGTTTGTGTGTAATTTTATGTGTTAAGAGACTTGAACTGGTGTGTATGCTGAGCCAAGCAGTTGTGTTTTTGAATAATGCTGAACGATCAGAGGTAAACATAACATCAGTCACAATCACTGTAGTTAGTGTAATTTTTGGGTAGTCAGCAGTTTTTCCTTTGTATTATTGTGAATAACATGAAATAGTCTTGTGAGACATAAAATGTCAAACTATCTGACTTTTAAAATAGAAACCACAGCATATTAGGTATGTTTGTTTTGTTTTTGTAGGCAATAGTGAGGGAGATACTCAGATTGAGAGTTTGGTAGTTGGTATGGCTAGATGCTGCTTATCATATCATTCCAGTGACGTATCAAAAGGATTACTTGGGACTATTTAGGATGCATACGGTTGAAGTGGCACATAGCTTGGATAGAGAGTCCTGGTTACACTGTGAATTTGTCTCGGATGTTGCCTGATGCCTTTTCAACAGGGATTCTGGCAAGGTAGCTGCTAATGTGCTGACGCATTACGTATACGCTTATTTCACGCAGCCGTTATTTTGAAATCGAAAGCAAGGCTCCGGTCACTCCGGTGGGAAGAAAACCGGAAATGTCGCCTTTAATCATAGGAGAGTCGCGAATGCGATGGGGTATTGTTGTGTTTAATGTAGAAATGAGTTATTCTAAAAATGTACATACATTTCTTTCATACTTTAGACTATATACAGTGAAATTCATTTATACTTTTTTTTTCTTTCATAAAGTAAAAAAATAAGCAGGAACGAACTATATCTACATATCCTAAATTGGATATTTACATCCAATAGTGTAAATCGCGGCAGCAGCTTCAGGTTGGTAGTCCAAGGCATTGTTGTTTATCTTTACTTCCGGGGTTCTTCCCACCGGAGCCTCGCTTTCGATTTCAAAATAACGGCTGCGTGAAATAAGCGTATTGAGACTTCTGGTGGAACGGCGAATCGCTGTGTATAGTTAAGTCAAAGTATTATTGGTATTTCTCTTTTGCGTTGTGCATTGAGAAACGCAATATGTATGTGACGTGCTGCTTCTGTCATTTTGAGTCGAAATGATGAGTTTGAAAATACGAACAGTTTCAACTTTGAAATTAGCTTAATTTGTTATGAAATTTAAACACATGTCGTTTTGACCCTCTTTAATGTGGCCTGGCAGATCGCTGCAGTTGCCTCAGTTCAAACGGCAACACGGATCATTTCTTCCTCTTTTACTACTGGTTATTGTAGTAGAGGGATGACAAAGAAATTAATAATACTTTAGAAAAATATGTTTAAAATCCAGTGAAGTCCGTAGACTAATAATAGCAAACCATTTTTAGTAATTCATAGTATTTTTTTTTTGTTTCTTTGTTTCTTTTTTTTTTTTTTTACATGGAATGGGTCACTTCATGGGCCGACATGTTGTAATCACATAACTAGCCAAAAACTTCATAAAAATGTCTGAGAATCCAGTGAATGGCCCCATCTATAGTACTGGAGTAAATTTCCTCGTTCATCCTATTCAGTATTTTTCCTGCTCTCCATCTGAATACTTCTACATTTTGTTATTGGAGGAAAATACCTTAAAGGGTTAGTTCATCCAAAAAAGAAATTCTATCATCAATTACTTACCCTCATGCTGTTCCAAACCCTTAAGGCTTTCATTCATCTTTAAACCAGACATGAAGTTATTTTAATGAAAAATTTGAGATTTTAACTATTTTTTAAAAGAGTAAACATCAGAAGATATGTTGAAAGATACAGTACAACTTACTGAACCTGTCGTATCTTATGTAATCGTGTTTCAATCACGGAAAGATGTCAATAAAACAGTATCACCTGACATTACATTTACCTCAGGAAAGTCATTCAGTGTCCATTGCTTCTCGATTAGAGGGGGAAAAAACGAATTTAGAGAAGAGCATATCTGTAAAATTATAAATATATTCACCCTAAATACATTATATTTTACTTAACATATCAATGATGTAATATTACTTAATTTATCTCTAAATTATATAAAAAAATTAAAGTATTTTTTTTGACAGCCAACATTTAATTAAGTATAAGTATACTTAACTAAGTATACACATAATTATATATAAACATTTTATAGACATTTTAATTTAGTTTATAAAACTCAACATGTTTTTTTTCTGAAAACGACTCAAAATGATGGAGCAGGTCACAGATAAAATCAATATTCAAACCCTGATGGCATAATAGTCTAGAGATCATTGTTATATGTACATTTTATTAATCTCTGCATGAAGGTAAGGTATATATATAGCCTATATTCAAGATTTTATCCAAAAATATATAAAATACAATCTAACTTTAAAAAGAACAAGAGGAAAAAAATAAAAAAAAATAAAAGTAACCCTGCTGCCTAACAGGAGATATCGGACACTCAGGGGAGTAGTTAGAGGTTCATCGGTCTTTGTGAGCTAATAGCACAACCATACATGCAAGTCACAGACTCTAGCTTTTCCTCTGTTAGAAAGATTAGAGCAGCAGTTTAGGTGTCGTGAGACTAACAGCACTTTTATTTACTGGTTCACTTTAGCTGGCTACATATACACAGTAGCTACTGTATGATTAATCGCTGTCGCAAATGTGAATGCACAAGATTGAAGCCCTCTCATTTGTCTGATGTGTGGTCCTCAGACCTTGAACGTGGCATGAAGACCATGTGTCTGTCTCTAGGTACTGCGATGTGAACAGACCTTGACATGCAAACTCTTTATATAACAGTAGACATGTTTTGCATCAGTGCCGTTCTTGCACTGTTCCACACCTCTAGTCCTCTCTCTCTCTCTCCATTGTACAGTAATGTAAAAAAAAGACAAAAATTCAACTGATGTTTGTGTTATCTGTTTTTATCAGGGTGGGTTGCTGTAGTGGGGTTTATTTTTAGTTGTTTTTACTTTATTTCTTATGGTAACGTAGCTAATGTTATGTGTACAGAGTGCTCTGTGTAGTGGACGTTCTGTCACTATTGATGTCGTACAGTAATTTTAATCAGTATGTAATTATCTGTTTTTGCCATTTAACAGAAATCTACCTTTCTAAGAGATTTTTCCTTTTTATTTTTATAGTACTAAAACGTTATTTTATCATCAGTTATATTTTTTAGCTATATTCAGCGACACTACATTTGTTCCCCCCTAAACCTCCTCAAGCCAGCTGATCTCAACTCAAACACATTGCCAAACAAAGGCTTTGGACTGAAACTTGAAGGAAAAAAAAAGCAGCAGCTTTTTTAACAAGCGTCTGGTCAAACAGAAATCGTTTATTGATGAGAAAGGACACAGACTAAAGCCAACGTTATATCTTCATCTCAGTATTGTAAGTGTATTTGTAGTGCTGCAAACCCCTTTAAGAACATTTCTGTCAGTTTCATTCAGTTTCATGTATTCTGCACAATGTAAAAAGAAATGGAGAAAGCACATTTGATTGCCTGGAAAGAACATTTTAACCTGTATGCTGATCTTTGAATAATTTCAAAATTTGAAAAATGATTAAAAAAAAACTGAATTAATGTTTTGGAAATTTGAATTTGGTATATTAACACGTCATGTCAATCTGCTATTGGTAAGCAAAAAATGTGTTTCTAAGAAGAACCAAACACTTTTACATGGACTCTCAATAATGAGGCAACAATTAGTTTGTAAATTAATTGTGATGGAATACACCTTCAAATGACATGACAGGGCTGTTTATAATGAGCAAAACAAAAATAAATGCACATAAATGGCTCTAGGTTCTAGATGGAAATATCTATTGAGCACAGTTTTGTGGCTGTATAAAAATACTGTATCTCAAATGAAACTGAATTCTTTCGTTTACTTACAGAGGTGTTTATTCAAAACAGCATCATGTATTTTAATGTTGTTACGGCACTTTAAAAATATATGCGTGTTTGAAAGCAACATAAAATAATACATAACTGCAAAAAATTAAATCCATGTCTCTCCCATGTTCTGTATCCTAAAAGAAGAGATGTCATCACAATAGTGTGTGTGTGTGTGTGTGTGTGTGTACTCGTGTGCTCATGGCAATATAAAACAGTGAAGTAAAAAGACAAGCACAATAATGACATGAGCTCAGTACTTTATCAAACATATCTAACTATGTCTTTTCCATTTTAGGGCCAAACTGCATTGAAACTGTCTTAGTCATGTCAGCTGTATATCTTAAACGGTTCAATTTGAAATGGTAAATAAAGTTTATTTTAAAGATCAACTTGTGGTTTGTGTTTTATTCCCTTGGGTAAGGGCCATTGCTGTCTTTAACCTGAAAAACAAAACAAAACAATGAAGAGCAGCATCCAGTTATTGTCAAAGAGAAGTGAGCAGGCTGTTGGGCTGAGGAACGCACAGGTGTCTGTTCCCCCTCTGCCCCCTGCTGGCTGTTCTCTGCACTGCAGGAGGAGCCGGCTGGAGGTGGTCACCGTTTCGGGTCACCTCCATCTTTAGGAGGAAGTCTTTGACGGATCCTGATGCTCTGACTGTGGCCGCTGGCACCAGTCTGAATGCTGAAGCTCTTACTGAATTTCCTCTGTACTTGCAACCTTTGTCCCCATGTTCCAAAGCAGAAGTAGGCCTTGTGGATTCAGCACTTGAAGAGCTTATTAGTGGTACATCGCTCCTGATGTGGTTTGTGTCTCTGGGCGGACATGGTTTCAAATGGGGAACTGTTGCGTTTGATGGTTTTGGTCTTTCTGAATCATTTGAAGACAGAGCAAGACCACTCATCTCCCTTTAAAAAACATATTACATTTATGCCAGAAGAACCTTGGATCAACTACATGACTGCAGAGGTGGACAAAGTACACAACTTCCTTACTTGAGTGAAAGTACAGATACTACTGGTCTAGTATTACTCCATTACAAGTAAAAATTGTAAAGACTGATTTTTACTTAAGTAAAAGTACAGAAGTACTCTTTTTTAAAAGTAAAACGTAAATTTCAATGCATCGTTTTATTATTGTTGTAATACTTGCAGTACCTTATGCCTCTGAATCTATGCCTGCCTACCTACCCTCATATCAATATCAAATTTATTTCTAGAACACAGTTCCAGTAGTGGGATTGAATATGAGATTGAATAAGTGCACTCAATAACGTCCACAATGGCTTCAGACACCCAAATGGCTGTTCCCTCAAATAGTGCCCTATTTAAAGTTGTTTGTTTTTTAGTATGAATATGTTAGCCTTACTGTTATCTATAAGCTAGTGTGCTCCAAAACAACGACAAAATTCACATTTAGAAAACCCAAACCCAACGATGAAAATGAAAATCAGTTTGATGTCAGAATCCAACGTCAGATTGGCGTTAATCTCCAACGTTGGACAGACGTTGTATTGTGGTTGAAAATGAAAATTAGGTTGACGACTAAAACCACGTCAGTCGGGTTCTGACGTCAACCCGACTTTCATTTCCAACCAAAATGCAACCCCTGCAACTAAAATCATCCCCTGACTGACGTTACTACTTTCTACTCAAGTACCTTGACAGAAATGTAGTGGAGTAAAAAGTACGATATTTGTCTTTCAAATGTAGTGAAGTTAAAGTAAAAAGTTTCAAGAAAAAATAATACTCAATTAAAGTACATATACTCAAAGAGTGTACTTGAGTACAGTACTCACTACTCAGGTAAATGTACTTTGTTACTGCCCACCTCTGCATGACTGTGCATCAAGTCATATACAAAGCATTATTCTGGAAAGGTGATCTGACCTTGTATGGATTTGTAGGTTTCTGTTTCTGGTACTCTGATTTATTGTGTTGTAGGAGCAGTTGATTAAACTCTTGACATTCAGATCTCTCTGAATGAGTCTCCGTTCCTCTTTGAGCTCTGAAAGCCAGCAGAGAAAACAAGACATCAGTGTTAAGCAGTCTACATTTTTATCAGATTTTTTTCTTTATTTGAGACTGCAGAATTACTAATTTAGCTGCTTTCTTTTTTATCAACGAGTTGTATATACAATAAAAGAGCAAACTGCATTACACACTGGCTGACACACTTGTTTTTTATCAGCCCAAAAAAACAAAAACAAAGGAAAGGTGGACATAAGATTTAGTAGTAAACCACTAGATGGTGGTGATACACTATTCAAAATGCCACTTCACATTTGGAGACATTTACAGATTTAAAATAAAATGGTTTAATGGTCATTATGATGCAATGTTTATTAGGAAAAAATATGCTCAACAGTTGAACTTATATATGGACAAATTTATATATTTACCTAAATGGACAAAAACTCCTCAGAGCTACAGTCTTGTTTTATTTCAGTCTGCCAGTAAGGCTTTTGTCTGATACAAAGGTGCATTAAAACATTTTTGTCAAGATGAATAACCACATACCTGCTAGGGTGGGTTCTGGAGAGACAGGTTCCGTCTGGGTCCTGGCTTTCTCGGTCTCAAGGTTTTCCTGTGATAAAACATCCAATCAAGCCAAAGGTTTTCAACACCATTATACTTTCACTGTCTCCACTAAGTTTATACTTTATTAAGACAGTACACTTCGCATATACAAGCAGGAGCCATCTTTGGAAAACAGTCTTGACCAGTCGAACCACGAACGTCGTCTTATTAAACTGTCTGGACACTTACAAAGTTCTCAATGCTTCGGTTTGCAGGTAGAGACCCTCATTATGCTGCCGTGTTACTGTGGGGCTATTTTGAGCCTTGTTAGTGGTATTAACTAGCGATTTTTATTTTTACTTATTCGATGCCCCATACACTAGCGTTATAAGCTAATCTGTGGTTAAACTAAAACTAACGTTAAAACTGGGTACATTCGATTATCATGAAAACGCATCCTAGAGAACGGTCGACTCTTGGCTGGAATTGTCTTTTAAGAAAAAATGGTTCTTTTAAGAACTGTTCACTGAAAGGTTCTTTGTTGAAACCAGAATGGTTCTTCTATGGTAGCACTGCAAATAAAACGTAATTTTAAAAAAGTGTCATGCTGCAGACGTTTACCAAATCATCTTTGTTGTATATGTTTATAGCATATCACTCTAATAGACACAATTCTATGGCATTTGTGATCAATATTCCGGCCGAAGCCCCCCACGTAGACCAGTCTAAACTTGTTTGCTGACTCAGCTATAGTTTAAGGTCTTCCAGCCTGGCCAAGCTGGTGTTTAGCTGGGTGCTCAGTTAGCCTCCCATGTCTGACCGGTGAAAAAAAAAAAAAACTTCTAAAACCAGCCAACAGACCACCAGCAAAGACCATCTTAGGCTGGTGTAAGATTTTTTTTAAGCAGAGGGACCTGCTGTTTTTTTTTAAAACCACAAAAATATTAAGCAGCACCACTGTTCTCAACGTTGATAATAATAAGAAATGTTACTTGAGCAGCAAATTTAGCATATCAGAATGATCTCTGAAGGATCATGTGACACTGAAGACTGAAGTAATAATGATGCTGATTTGCCATCAAATTAACAAATTACAAATTAACAAAAAACCAATTACATTTACGTTTACATATATTCATTTAGCTGACCTTTTTATCCAAAGCGACTTACAATTGCTATATTTCAGAGGTCGCACGCCTCTGGAGCAACTAGGGGTTAAGTGTCTTGCTCAGGGACACATTGGTGTCTCACAGTGGATTCGAACCCGGGTCTCTCACACCAAAGGCATGTGTCTTATCCACTGCGCCATCACCACCCAAAAGATTTTAAAATGATCAAAATAAAAAAAAAGTTATTTTAAATTGATAAAAAAATGACTATGTTTGATCAAATAAATGCAGCCTTGGTGAGTAGAAGAGACTTCTTTCAAAATCATTAAAAAAAATCTTACCAACTCCAAACATTTGAACTGCAGTATATATAAATATTCCATCAGTAATTGTTAAAATTCGTGTTTGATTAAAAACACGAATGAACAAAATGTTCAATGTAGTAAGATTAACTTTTTTTATTCGTCTGTTTACTATTATGAGTGATGATTCAATCAAAAATTCATGATGTGAAACTTTGTATCTGCATCAAGAATAAATTACCAAATTGCTTTACAGATAAAATAAAATATGAAATAAAAAAGAATCAGATTCAGAATGGTAAAAGTGACGCATTTACCATAAAAAAAGGCCCCACCACCATAATAGTGTTGATGCAGCCCCAGAGCTCTGCACTAAATGATTCCACAGCACTGCTTCACTGAGACTCAAGCTCTTGAAACGGGACTCCAAACCACATGCTTTCGCAGCAAAGCCACGGATCTTCATTAGCCCACATGTTGAATGGCAGCGGAGTACTATTATTACACCAATCTGCCTGCTGCCTCGGTTCAGTCACTGATATATCATGTAGAGTCATGCTTACTGCCCACTGCCCAGCACATGTATTATACACTCATCCTTTTAAATGAAACAAAAACAGAGCTCTGTCACTGCCAGCGTACGGGAGACTATTCATTTTAGCCCTGTGGTCTGTGGGCAGCGGTATAACCCCAGAGGCCAGCTGGAAAAGAAAAAGCATTAGCAAAGCCACAGTTATGAGGCAGGACACTGAAATCTAAGACCAGAGGAGGGACACACTCCCTCAGATGAGCAGACGTCTGTGCACGGGACAGGGTTATTATCCTTAACTAAAAATAAAACCATAACCATAAAAAATAAAAACTTTATCATTACTTGAAATAATGCACTATTTTTTTTTATTTAAGTTGGAGTACTAAATTAACTAAAACTAAATAAACTAAAACTAATAAAGACTGTAGACAAAGTAATAGAACTGTATTTACAAAAACTAAAAAAAGTGACAAAGCACACAACAAAATTACCTAT
The DNA here is from genome assembly GCA_026230005.1 of Gila orcuttii. Classification (NCBI taxonomy): domain Eukaryota; kingdom Metazoa; phylum Chordata; class Actinopteri; order Cypriniformes; family Leuciscidae; genus Gila; species Gila orcuttii. Next base: position 19,557,881 of record JAPDVR010000008.1, on the reverse strand, counting down.
ATTAAAATGAAAACATAAAATCTAAATCAAAATATTATCAAAAACTATAACAGTATCTCAATGATAGTAAAAAAAAATAACACTGCTGTTTGACTTTGACTCATTGTCCAAGACAATATTCAAAGGTCCCCTGCAGGGCATTTTTTTTTTTTTTTACTAACACAAAAGGAGTCAGTGGCAATATATTAAAATAATGAAATACATAATTATTTAGAATTAATTAAATTAAATTCTAGAATTATTTTTTAGTGTTTAAATAATATATAAACAATGAATTCGTACATTTATGAATTGTTAAAAACTTTTAAAAACTGAAACATGACATCGATGATCACGAGTTTAATAATTTGTAAGAATTTCTGGATTGAGCGTGAGCTTTTTCTACATAGTCTGAGTTGGGTTTCCACAGAGTTGCAGAAGTTGTGGAATCACGTCCTCATGTTCTGATATCAAAGACGCGCGAAGTTCAACATGAAGTTCTTGGTCTACTGATCGAACGGAAACAAACTCAATTGCGTTTGCAATATTTTGCATTTGTATTCTTTGTACATATTTTATAGTTTTCACATAATTTTATATCAATTTATTCATGGGTTTGTTAAATACACACAAAATTGCTGTGTTATTACTGTATTATGTTTAATACAGTGCCTCTTCAGTTAAAACCAAAAACGCATACTATCCACTCAACTAAACATCTGAAAATCTCTTTAAAAAATGTGTAAAAAAAAAAAAAAATCTAATCAAATCTTGTTTTTCATGCCCTAAGAGCAATCAAAAAACATAGGAAGGTCGTCATAATTCATGAATGAAAGGGTTCAATAAAATTCAGCCACCTTAGTGCTGAAACCCCAGCTGCAATGAGACATTCAATTCTTGGCCAGCACTATTCTGGTTAACACTGTTCAGATTATATGCATTTCTCTTTAAAGACCGATCATTTAATTAAAATAAACAGTCTATGGAAGTGGAACTGTTTCATTTCTTCACCATCAAATTTAATGGTGTGTGACAGTACATATCCCAGTCCAAAGGGAACAATATATCCTGGTTTGGCACTGTCAAGAATGAGCCTGTCAGTCTAAGTGAACTTTAGGATCGGCCCATTTCCATGTAACACGTTTTGTCTGTCTAGCCCAAACTTGAAACTGCTGTGTGACATGACGTAATCACAACATATTTGATGCTCAATACTGTATATAGTTGTTATGTGTAGCAGGATGAGATTTCACAGTGAGTGGTGGAGTGCATTTGTACAGCATGTCAACTGTGAATGTCCAGAAGTTTGGACAAGTGCATTTGTACAGCGTGTTTGAACAGAATGCTTCAAATAGTGTGCATATGTGTGTTAATCAAAAACAAATGGCGTTCTCGTTTGCTTGGCTCACATCTGTGGCTGAGCTCAGCACTTTAACAGAAGAGATAGTGAAGCAAGGATGTACAGTAGAAACCTTAAGTTCTTCTGGCTGACTGAGAGGAGATCAGTGTGACACTGCGTGTTTGGCTGCATAGATGGAAAAAGTGCTTAATGGGCTAGTTTAGCATATTCGTATTCATATAGAAATGCTCTGTGATCCATAAAAAAAAAAAAAAAAACATATGCTCGTTCTATGGTAGTTGATGTATGATTATCCATTTCCCAGCGGCTTATGTAAACACATCAAAAGGAACAACTGTTCTATATTTCTCACTTCACATGAGTGTTCATGTAAGGTGCAATTATTAAGCAAGCACGGGGTAATTCAAATAAACTATCTACTGAATGTATAATTCATGAGTGGTGTTGTACATACAGTAATTACACATTGTTATTAGTGCATATTGTCATTGTTATTGCTAAGGAAATAATCACTTATTATTGTTCATATTAAAGGTCATAAAGGAAATTTTCGTATGCGTTTTTTCGTATTCGTCATTTGGTGGCTCTGAATTGTCAAAACACCTCTCAAAATGCTTGCTACAGATGCCAAAAACGCAGGAAATTGAACCAGATCCGAATTGTTTAATGACAGATGAAAGTTTCAGAGGCAGTGTGTAAATGTGACTGACAAAACGTGAGGTCGTATTTATTTTTTAACGTGCAAAAATTTTGGATGGGAATTTTGGACTCAGTGTGCAAGGACCTTAAGGCTTATGCTGAATAAACACCAAAATATTATAATAACCTCAAAAGGCACATGATTGATACCTCATAGAGAAAAAAAGAAGCAGGAAGCGATGACAGGCCCAAGCACAAGCGCCACTATCACCTCATGGCTTTAGAAAATAGGGTAAATATAGAAGGTAAATTTAATCTAAAATCTAATTTATATCTGCCGTGTCTTGACATTATTCTGTCCCCGTATTCAGCAATTCAGGTAAATATAAGCGGCTGATTTCAAAGCCTGTTTTAAGTGACACACTTTCTGCTGCCAGTTGCTGGCACAATGACCGTGACTCGCAGTAGTCACATCCACGTGTTCAGCTCAATGAGAACTATATGTGTATCCGATTTCATACATAGATGATATATGCACGTTTTTTTGACTGTATTCAAGCGGTAGCTGTAGAGCCAGTTGCATGTTAAGGGCCTCTAAAGCCCCTTAAAGGTTGAAAAAAAAATACTTAAGGGAAAAATGCACACTGCACACTTTCAGTGATTGGGCCCTAACAAAACAACATAGACATATAGAACATTGAAGGACAGAAGTCATACCCGGGAGCGCCCAATAGAAACCACCCAAAGCTATAGCAGCTATTTGGCAACATCATAGCCGGAGTTGTTATTGCTACTGTAAAACTAAGTCTATTCATTTTCATTTCATCATTGAAATGAATTAAATATTAGATGAAACTTAAAACTTAAACTTAAATAAAACGCAAACATACACAAATTAGAAGTGCTGCCTTGACAGCTAACTGAAATAAAATAAAAAAGCTAAATAGAAATAAAATAAAATAAAGTAATTTGGACAGTAATTTAAAGTGTTGCATTTTTTCCTCATAATTACATGTAAGCAACTATAAGGGCAACTCTCTCTTTCTCAAAGGTAGAAACTAATAGAGAGTCAAATACAAATTTGCACAGCAGTTTTCAGTTGCACCAAACAGAGATCATTGAAAATGGTTATTAAGCAGTTTGTTTAATCTGTAAGAGCAGTTCCACAGTGTTAGAACACTCAGAGTTGTGTTTTGGGAACTATCATATTAATGAACTATGCTCTTTACTAGTATTATGGGGATGAAACTTGCTTTTATGTCTGTAATACTTATTTCACAATAATAATAAAAACTGCAGCAGTTCAGAATGGAAATCTGATTACTGACCAATCTGAAAGCTATACATTTTGTTATTTGTTGAAATCACAAAAGAAGAGTTAAGTACAGTACTTTAACTATAATGGAGTTGGCCTCAGCAGATAAAAAAAAGATGCGCTTAGTAAAGAAAGAAAAAAAAAAAGAAAAAAGATTCCTCCACCCTCTGGATCCAGATTCATAACATGTTATTAAGTAATCCTGAAATTGATATTGCAATAAAAACCAGTATTTAATGTCAAAATGAGCCCTTACCTGCAGGACCCGCACGTCTCTTTTCAATGCTTCAGATTCTTCGGTAAGGACTGACCTGTCAATCAAAGGCCTTCTTTTTTTAAAGGATTAAGTGCACATATGCATTTATTCTAAATCAACACTCATGAAGTGTAATGACGAAAAATATATATCAAACAAACAAAATACCATATGTGGCACCAAGAATAAGATACACATAATTATGGCAACTATAAATAGCTGTCCATATTCTGAGCCATTATGGGTTCCCGAGAAATAGGAGACCTCTTCTTATTTAAGTACTTCATACAAAACACAGCATCACTTAAACAAGTTTAAGCATAAAAGAGTTTTTATCTGGGCTGGACTCAAACTGCTGCACCATGAACTCTTTTCCAGATCAGCGGGGAAGCGAATACTGGCCTACTTCTCTGTTACATAAGCATTGTAGTCACTTAAACTCTCTTCACTTTTCTTTTAAGGCCAAGGAATCTTACATATGTCGGGATCTGGTATTCATTTGCTCACAATGAGGTCTTTTGTTCTAATGGAGGGATAGATCGGACTGCTCGCTCCAGCTCCCCTCCTTCTATCTCAATTCCCTGCTGTCCCGCTGAGCAGGACTTACTGTTTGCATTCCTCTTAGCAGGGTGGAGGGTTATACATGCCTGGCAGAGAAAGAGAGGATGGGAGGTAGAGAATGGAGGGAGGTAGAGAATGGAGGGTGGTAAACGAGTTGAGCGAGGTGTTCGTAAAGTAGAATGTTTGGACTGAAAGAGAGGCTTAAAGGGGTGGTTCAGGATTTTGGACATCGGACCTAATTTCCAAGTTAGCCTGTGTGTTATTTATCAGTGGAGACAGTTTTCAAAAATTTTCATCCAGTCCTTCCAGTTGCATAGTTCGCCGGTGCTAGGCTAGCGCGAGTCAACAGTATCTGCTAGCCTGTCATTAAAAACAGTTTTACTCACTCCACAGTACACCAAAAGCAAATAAATTATAACGCCAAACTATCGATGTAAATGTCTGTTGAGAGAATAATGTTAGAAATCAAACTACCCTTTCATCGCATTGCAATAGTTATACTTTGTTCCCTGTATTTATTACATTATTAGCACATTACATTATTAGCACAGTCTACAGCAGCAGCGGAGTGATATTAAGTTACCTAGGCAACCGAGAGAGCCTGTCCACATGACAATAACGCAAGTGTATTTACCTGCCGCTGACACTCATCACTACAGAGGCAGAGTATATCACCATGTTGCCAATTCCTTCGTTTACAATCGAATGTTTCAATATCATGTTCAAGTCTACTACTAGCTAGTTAGACGTCCCGACTGTAGTGCGCTTCTGTTCTGTGTTTTCTTTTCGGCGCAGGACTACTAACCGGAGCAAAGTAAAATTCCGCCGCTGCTGAGAAACTAGTTCCTGTAAATGTAAAAAGGGATTTCTAACATTATTCTCTAAACAGACATTTACATCGATAGTTTGGCGTTATAATTTATTTGCCATTGGTGTACTGTGGAGTGGGTAAAACTGTTTTTAATGGCAGGCTAGCAGATACCGTTGACTAGCGCTAGCCTAGCACCGGCGAACTATGCAACTGGAAGGACTGGATGAACATTTTTGAAAACTGTCTCCACTGATAAATAACACACAGACTAAACTGGAAATGAGGTCCGATGTCCAAAATCCTGAACCACCCTTAAGGAGAGAGGGAATTCAAGAGGGAATCCCTTAATAGATGTACTAAGGTGGTACGACACAGTGATGGTATGAGATGGTTATATTAGTAATTTAAAGTACTTTGTGTGTGTGTGTGTGTGTGTGTGTGTGTGTATATATCTCCAGTAAATAATAGTAATAAATAATAAAACTAATAAACTCATATACGATTTAATATTATTAAACATTTATTAAATAAAAAATATATTTTATTAAATAAAAATCATAAATACATTTTAACTTTTAGTTTATATGAATGAACAAAACTAATAAAATAATATTATTTAATATTATTACATATTTAATTTAAAATAATATTTAAATACATACAAAATAAAAAATATATTTTAACTTTGGGAAAATTAATTAATTAATTAATTAATGTTTAATTCATTTAAAATTAATTCATTTTTTATGACATTAAAGCATAGATGAAAAGCTTTTTAAGATCAAGAAAAATCAGTTTAGACAAGTGTGTCCAAACATATGACTGTTAGTGTATGTGTGAGCTTACAGACAACCCCAAATCGAAATTTAGCCACCAATTTAGAACCAGCAGTAAGTAATATATAATCCTAGATGAAAGTGTATATGAGCATTATCAGTCGTTGAAAGAGGGAAAGAGAGGACGGTGAAGAAGTCCAACATTCTGTTGTAACAACAGCATGTTTGCACAAGAAAGAGCGTGTCTGGTCTGCATCCATAGTCAGTATGAGCACATGTTGCGCAAAGGAGAGAGAATTCTACCCTGAGGAATGTGTGTTCCACAATATTAACTTCACTGCACAACAGGATCAAACTGCAAACGGACAATCTTGCTGGCTAAAAAGACATTATGTTATGTACACTGCCTCGGGTGTAAACAAATGATTCCAATATTATCTGCTTGATAAAAAAGTAATTGCATTTTTTATGCATGGAATTAGGTCTGAAATTTTACTGTGTTCTTCATAGTTTTCATAATATGCTCATAGCAATCCTCAGTTTTAATAACATGTACTCACACACTCTGTGTGACTTCCATTTAAAAATGAGCATCACTTTGCCCTACTCACTCTAACGGGCAGAGCAACTGAATTAAGTACTTTAAAGGGAGCAGTGCGTATAACTGCTCAGATATACACCTCACCTGAGATGGGTCACGACTTCATCTATATGGGTGATGTTTAACTTGTGTCTTAAGGCCTTGATTTCTTCCTCACAGCTGGAGTGAGACGAGAGGCTAGAGATTGACCTGAAAAAAGAGTGCTATTCAATACTTACTAACCCAATCAATATCATTAACTTCTGTCATGTAGAAGACTAGAAGTACACTCACAGGTATATCATTTTGAAAAACTGACCTGCTTCCAATCTTGCTCAGGCTAGATGGAGGTCTGGAAGGTGATTTCTGTTCACACCAGCTGCCTGGACTCCTCTGTCTCTGTGTGCTACTGCTGCTCAATGCGTAACTCACCACACTAGGATTGTACAGGGCCATGACCTCCTCTTCATCCCTGAGACACACACGCACACTCATTTACTGACAGTGAGAATGACAGAATGGTGAAAGTGAAAAGTGCTAGCACAGTTTTACTGTGATTCCCAAGCAGGATTTTGCCTTGTTAAACTAAAAAAGTAGATTATTCTTAATTGGATTTAATTTATAAATAAATGTGCTGTTAGGTCTTTCTCAAGAAACCTGTGAAAGACCAAATAGGATCTCATTAAATAGATCTCATCTCATTTAAAGCTATTTGGAGAGTCTCTTTCCACACAGTATTGATTTTTGTGTTGTGGTTTAAAAGTGCACTAAAAATGAATGAAGATGCTGAATGATATCCATAAAAATATCAGATAAGAGGAACACCTTTCTGGTTTGGGTTCAATGATGGGATATTTCTTGAGACTTACTGATGGAGCTATGGGGTGCCTTAAACAAATACAGTTAATAAACACTGATTTAGAAAATTTGTTTTACTAACTTTAAAAGGTTCCGAATTTTCTTGGAAGACATATTATTTATTCAAGGCCCCATATGTCCAACCAAAAGTACTACTAATACAGCAGAATGATGTTGTGCTGTGGAGAAAGTCAGGCAAATCATACTCATAGCTTTTGGTGTCTGGCCCTTAAAGGTGCGGTAAGCGATATTTGAAAAACGCTGTTTGGAAGTAAGTCGGACGGACACACGAACACACAACAACGAACGTGTGTAGCCTATCAGCATTAGGGGGCGTATGACGGTGGAGGAGAGAGAACGAGCAAGAGGGAGATTTGAAGAAAGACTGTAGAAAGAGAGATGAGACACAATACAAAAGAGAAAAGCTCAGAAGAAATCACTGGAAAATGAAGGGTTATGACTGGACAAGAGCTTTAGGACCTGCCTTAATATTAGAAAGGCTTTCCAGCGCTGGAGAGACCCAAGCAGGAAGGCCTGAAAACAGACGCGGAGGTTGCTTTGATACACAAGTGACTAACACCGGGTTTGAGTGTCATTGTTTGTCTGAAGCTGCTGTGCTGTTGCAACTAACAACAAACTTTTTCGTGAAGCATTATTTTGTTGCGCTTCTGCTATGATAAACAGACATCCACTCTCGGATTGCGTGCGTAACGGAGGCCAGCTACTGAGAGTCGCATACTGAAATGTGGTGTTTAGCGTCATTGTTAGTACACTTGCCTTGCATGCTAGCGATCAGGTTTCGAGACCGACTCGGAGCAGGGCAGCGGAGCAATGAAGAGAGGGGTGTGTTTGTTTGGGTTGATTTCAAATATCAACAATATCCAACAGCGTTTTTGAAATATCGCTTACCCCACCTTTGAACAGTACAACACTACAATAAATAGAACAACTGAAAGTTTCATAAAACAGTTTGGGGTAAAATACATAAAGAAAAATACACTACCGTTCAAAAGTCTGGGGTTTCTTATGCTCATCAAAAAATTCAGTAAAAATAGCAATATTGGTGTTTATAATTTCATATAAATTCAGTTATAATTTCAAAAAAACATTTCAATAATAAGAACAGAATGCTGATGTTTTTAGTGATAAATAAAATGGCGCTCTCAGCAATCTTAAAACAGCTTTGCTGAGAACATGAGAGCGGATAAAGGCAACACACAACAAGGGAGCAAAGGCCTTTTATCCACAGCTGTTTTCTAACCATAAATCAAGCCTGGACTTGATGTTACAGTCCATGGACACCTCTTTGAAATGTTATTGTAAATAAGTACAAAGGTTTGCATTTGGAAATGCATTTAACTGCATTAAACTGTATGCATTAAACATCCGAATAACCAGAAATACAACAAAGATGAAGCAAGCAGATGGTCCTTTCTCACTCAAAGACATTATTCAGATGTAAAGCTGTGTATCACTTTCAGCCAATCGTTGCTCACATCTTCACCCTTTCTTTTTAAGCACTGACAGGATACAGTTTGCATGTTTGTGGGGCTTTTGTAGCCCGATAAAAAGAGCCAGAAGACGTTAACAAGCATCTCTGACCGAATCCTGCATTACGAGCAGAGGTCCGACACCCATCTCTGCTCTGCTCATATAGAGGGGATGTACTGACAGGAACAGAGGCTACATTGTGGGCACAGATCAGTAAGCAGCTTAGCAGTGTTCACAGAGAAGGGAGGAACATACTCTTGCCAACAAAGATAGCACAGAGGAGCCGCCACATCAAAAAGAGGACAAAAGAAAAATCCCTCAATGTATCAGAGGAAAATAAGAGGCTCTTTCAAAACACCCCTCCATCTGCACTGATAATTTACCTACATGTGAAATACGCTGTGCACACAACTTTCTCTTTCCAGCCTTCCTGCGCCGATTGTTGTGGTATCACTCTCCAGAGATTTAAGAACCTTCCTTTGGTCGGCTTTTAAAGTCCCAGCCGCTCGCAGTTCACGCATGAACTAAGGTTCTCTCTCAATGCCCATTAAACGGAGACCTAGCATAAAGAAGCAGGTGCAGCTTGACTCCATACAGCCACAACAAATCATGCAGACAAGGACCACACAGGAGGAGGGGGGGGGGGCATTGGCCGAGAGGGGAAACAGTGCCGCTAACTAGATCCATTAAATTAATTCCTTTCAAAAGCTTTCTAGCCCACATTAGAGCGCAAAAAACGGCATTGAATCGACGGTTTCCTGCTTTGGCCTGCATCAGGTGCCGGAAAAGCTCCAAACCTGGAGCAATATGAAAGAGAAGTAATCCAGATTTGACCTCAAAGCACATCAGCAGCTAAATTATGTCACCAAAGGAAGTTGGTAACAAACAAAAACTGACATTGAAACCAAACAAGTTTACACCCCCAATGCTCATATGCAATATTTGTTTCTGGGTGACAGAGCCAATTCGTTTCAGCAATTTGAGAATGAATGAAAGTGTTTTCTCTGATGGACTGAACCGGTAGTCACCAAACATATGCTCCTAATTTACCATGGCTGAAAAGATAGCTTTTTGTCTACTAAGAGAGAAGGGCTATAAGGAATATAAATAGGTGAAAAATGGATCTACAGGCTCAGCAAAGAATAATGTAAATAGTTAACAAACGGATTTTAACGAATCGTAATTTTATTGTTGAAAAAAATGTGTTAAAGTACATTAAAAAGCTTTTAAAAGAAGACCTTCTGAGGACATTCTTTCCACTGTCTAGCTGGTTGCTGAGAGAAAATCGCCCCTCCTGCCTGACTGGTACCTGTAAATATCTTCTTCCCCGGTGCATTGTTATATTAGACAAGGAGCCACAAAAAGTAACAAAGAACCCTAAGAAAGAAAAGCCACTAGGCAACAAATTGAAATGTAATCAGAAATTGCTACAAATTTAAAAGCAAACATGAACTGTCAAACAAACCAGACATAGTCCTTACTGCTGACGTAACTGATTCACTTCATTTAAAGCAGTTCTTTTGTGATGTGCTTCTATGGATGCTCCAAGCTTTAAAAGTCAATGATTTATCAGCAAGCATTTTTTAAAGCAATGCTACTTTCCAAAAGCAAAGCCCTGACCTATGAACTCACTCCCAGTCAGCTGAAAAGAATACTTTGGGTCTCCATTAAGGTCAGAACATTCATTCATCAAGTCAGGGAAAGCAATTACAACACGACACCCGCAGATGATACTTGACAGTGAGTTCTAGATCTTCAGATGAAACATTTCAGATTTCACATTTTAAAAATGACTACAATTTAGAGTGAATATAAGTAATATAGTTCATCAAACCATGACTGTATTGTAGGGATGAACGATATTTTGGTACAATATCGTTTTTTGACAGATTTAACTATTTTTATTTTATTGATACCAGTCGATATTAGATATTTAATTCTGTAAATTTCTTTAATTTTTATTTAGATTTCCTTTGCCGTAATCTAACATGCTCACTTAAAATTAAGCTCTAAAAACATTAATAACTGAATAACACTATTAAATGTGATCTTTAGCAAATCATAATATTGTACATTGTAACATTGTGATGCTGGAATTTACTTGTCACATTTTAAATGATTTATTTAAATTCTTCATGAATAGCCTAGAATTGTAATGTCAGTGTATCTGTATCAGACAGAATTTGAACCAAATTTCATGGCTCATGTCTAATAAAGTTTATGACTGTCAACAAGGTGTCAGAGGTTAAAAGTCTTTCAGAGCTGATAATGTTCTTTTTTGTTAGATTTGATGGACAACTGTTAAAGTTAACTGTTGATATAATGTTTGAAACTTGATGTCTGTTGTGTAACAGTCCATGTTGCATAGCAGTGATATTACAATACTGTATCTTTCTCACCTGCCCTGTCTGGCTGCTTTTTCCCTCAGTGTGAGCAGCAACAATTGAATCTCTGCTTTTAGCAACTCTTTAACAGCCGGGGGGTCAGCCAGAAGGAACACAGGGGCTTCTGGCCTGCTGCCCTGCTCTGAGTAATGGAGCTCCAGCCAAATCCTCTCCCACATCTCCACCTAGAACAGGTCAACAGAGGAAAGCGTTAACAGGAGAGTGCTATTTGGCTCAGCGTTGTATGAAATGCACTTTCCAAATTCATGTTAAAAGCTGCTCTACAACTAGAGAAACGCAGCCAGTTGGTTAACATCCCATCACAAGTGTCTCTAATCTCTGAAATAGGTATAAGAAACTGGAAATTTCAGAGAATATAAAAAAAAAATCCATGTGTTATTCTCACAAACGCTCCACCACGTGAGGCGAAAAGCCAGAGAGGGAAATCAAAGGCTGTCACGGCACTGGCAAACAATGTCTGCACTCTATTACCAATCTCCACACCTGTCTTGGGACATTCAAGTTTCCCTCGGACTCTGAAAATACACTTCAAAGCTTGTCGAAGGCAATGCAAGACGGAGTAAAACCAGCTCCCTGAGAATTCTGATCCTGCTGTGCCAGCACGAAACCAACTTCAAGCCTAAATAACTTCAGCTTCTTCTTATTTCCACTCCAGATCCTGGGATTTAGGATGTGCACAGGCACTGGAGAGACATTTCTGTGAGGATGCAGGCTTAAAAATGACCTAAATGCAAACTTTGATACAAAAGAGCATTTTTCTTTTCTTGTTTATTGACTTTCATTTTTGTACTGAACAATGTTCTCAAGGACAAGCTCAAAGGCAAAGTGAGAGAGGAAAATTGACAGAAAAGCAATAGTCTTAGAGTAAAGTTCCTTGCATTTTTGTTTTGCAGCATAGAAGTTATAAACTTCACTGGTGTTCAAAACTAGGTCTTACTGACAAGGTAAGAAGCCCTTGGTTGCTAAGACAATGCATTACCATAATCACTATTTGCAGTAAAAATGTATCAAATTCCATTGAACACACAATCGGTATGCCTTTGTATGTAAAAAAAAATCTCGGAAGTCCTTATGAAGAGCAGAGGGGGTTTTAAACAGAAGGTCATAAATTCTATTTAGTGTTCAGAGGAAGGAGGAATCACATAAGTCTTCCATAGACAAGTTTCCACCCACTATTTCCATATGCACATTGCTGTCTGCGTATACTGCGTATGCAGTTTGTGAAAGACAATTTAGAGTCAAGAGTCAGCTCTGAAACAGTCCCTGTATCTGTTCAAATAAGGTTTGCATTCAATGCACTGATTCACTCATGGGAGTTGTAAAAGTTACACATCAGGGGTATACTAGCACACTTGTTGATGGAGACTTCTCTCAGCGTTCAGTGTATAAAATCATAAAACAAATGCAATATATATATATATATATATATATACATTAATAAAATATTAAACATTAAATGTAAATATTAAATGTAGCCACCGCCTGAAGGGATGTTTCCATTTACCTTTCAAAGGCCTACTGTATTAAACATTAATAGGTGAAGACATGAATTACGTAGTCTGAGCTTTACAATTATTTAATAAAGATTACAAAATGATTGACCTATTATAGACTTTCAGCGATCACATTCTGTTCTATCTTACTAGACAGTCTAATGCATAAATATACCTCATACCTCTGAATACAACTCTGCGTACGTATCAATCAATGCATCTCCAAGTACTGCTCGGATCTCAGGAAGCTCAGAGCTGGGAACATTTTCCTTCACTAAATTCCACACAGATTGTTGGCGTTGGAAATTGTCCATGAGGCCGCAGTCTATTTCCAGAGCTGAGCACAAAAAGCTAACCACTACAGTGCATTCGGTGTGTCCATTCTGAAGACAAACTAGCTGTAAATAAATACATAGAAAAATAAATATATCCCTACATACATTTCACAATCTCATACAGCATTCAACGGCAGTGGTGTACTCAGTACTGTACAAAGGGAAAGAGCATGATAAACAAACATATTGCGTAACAAATAATTATGACCTTATTAATTAACTTAGTCAATAACACGTTAAACTAATAATTGGTGGCTTTAAACGTTTACGCTAATGAAACAAGCACGATTGGACAAAGATTTAAGCTGGCATACATTTGTGCAAGCATAAACATTAGTTTTAGAACAAGCACATTCCCCACTGGCGGATACTCACCAGATACTCACCAGAACTGGCTTCCTGTATCAGTGTAAACATTCATGTTCCTATGGAGACAAACTTGCGCAGTCAGATGATTGGCTGAAGGACTCGTGATAGTGATCTTCATTAACCCGTTCGGACCATAGACTGTAAAAACCTAGTGTACTTTACAAATGACATCATCTTTTTTCTCTTCAGTGATTGAATCATATTAATATTTAACATTTGTTAAGAGTTGAATGCATAAATGTAGGATTTTGCAATAACTTTTTCATAGTATAAATATTAATTTAATATTAATTTAATATATTTAATATTAAAAAATATAATAAACTTTCATCTTTATTCATTAGCATGTATAACTTCATTTAGAGTAGAAACAAAGAATTGTGGTGTCACCAGGGCCGGTTCTAGACATTTGGAGGCCCTAGGCAATATTCATGTTGGAGGCCCCCCACCCCCAATAAAAAACTCTTGAAACAAATATGATTCCTAACCTTTTAATTTATACAACATTTAATTTAAAATGTTTTTACTTACACAGTACATAAGTTTGGACACATTACTATTTTTAATGTTTTTGAAAGAAGTCTCTTATCAAGCCTGGATTCATTTGATCAAAAATACAGAAAAATAATATATTATAAAAAAATTAAAATAATGGTTTTCCAATTTTACTATACTTTAAAATATATTTCTGTGATGCAAAGCAGAATTTAGTGTCATGTGATCCTTCAGAAAACTTTATAATATTCTGATTTATTATCAAATGTTAGAAATGGTGCTTAATATTTATTTTATAACCTGTGATACTTTTTTTCAGGATTTTTTTTTTTTTGATTATTAAAAAGTTGTTTTAAAAAAGTCTTCACTATCACTTTTTATATATTTAACACATCCTTGCTGAATATTCCTGTTTTTTTTTTTTTTTTTTTTTTTTTGATCAAATAAATGCAGGCTTGTAGAGCATAATAAAAAAATTCTTTCAAAACATTCAAACTAGTAATTGGTCCAGACTTTTTACCAGTAGGCTACTGTATGTGCATATTAATCAAACTTCATCTAAGGTAATCTCTTTTTTGTTTAATGAACATGTTATTGTTATTGTTATTTTGCTGTTTTATTCAATTTATTCACAGTTCCAGAATACCACTTCAGTGATATATGCTTTTATCATTTTTTTCATAGCTGGTATGGGCAGGATTCTCCCTCCCATTTAATCAATATTGACTGCAGATATTGTCATATTATTAATATAAGTAATATATTATGCATTGCATTGCTACCTTAAATATGCTATACACAAATCAAGTGGACGAGAAAGACACGATCGCTACTGATTAGAAAAAAAAAATCTAAACTGATATTATTGGCGATATTATTGGCGTAAGTAGGCTGATGTCAGACAGGGTATAATCTAATCATCAGGAGAATTTAGAAGATAGACCCATGAGATCCTTTATTTGAAACATTTAAAAATGTTGTAGTGTGTTGGCTTTTTAACTTTGAATACAAACGTCTTGACTTTTACTTTTGTAGCGTTTTTAGTCAGCTCGCGACGCGATGTTATTCATTGTACGCGCAAATTCAAAGCTTCGCGTCTGAGAACGTTAATGACGCTCGCGCTCTTTTAAACTCGTAATAAAGCGGTGAATGATTTTTACAGAAATGAAGCTGATCTACAGTACAAGTTTATAATTAGAATACATTGCAATCACTCCAGAATAGATGACGACAACGCACACACCTGCATTACGAGCTGTGCTTCTTTGCGATAGGCTTTTGCTACGCAGCACCTGATGGGCTGGCGTTAATGTGACGTAATGTAAAAGTCTATGGTTAAGATAAACATCGTCACTATTTTTAGTTAATTAATAAATATTGAAATAAATTGTAGGATATTTGTACATTTTTTTAATTTTTTTAATTTTTGTCCCTCTGTCTGGGCCCCATCCCGCCAATCGGGCCCTAGGCACGTGCCTAGTTTGCCTTTGCGTTAATCCGGCTCTGGGTGTCACTGCAACATGGTTCTGTTCTAATAGCAAAAAGATTGGACAATGCACAATAACTGCATAAAACGAGATTATAAAAGCAAACATAACCATTTTAAACACTCAATAGACACACAAAGCTGCAATAAAAGCGAATGCCTACTACAGCCTATCAATATTCTGGTATTCGGCTGTCACGTGTAAATTGAAACAACCCAGGAGGAGTAAAACTTTCCCTTTGCGCAACTGCATCCAAAGCGCGCACAGCCCAATCTAACCATGAAACGCATAAACTTATCCGGTGTAGTTAAAAAGACGTTTGCAATAGCAAGTTATTGAAAATAGCATAGCAATATCTATTTATTTGCAAGTCTTGTTTTGGGACTGAGAAGTTTTCGGTGATGGGCATGGCTGTACTCTGGGGTTCCCAGGGGAGTTTTCTTCATGTCTTGCTTACCCTGTTGATCTGCGGCCAGTGTGCTGTTGCTTTCTCGGGCGCTGGACAACAAGAGACGACATGTGAGGCAAACGGCAGTGTTTATTATGTTGGCGAATGGTACTTTTTAGACTCAGATCATTGTACCCAATGCGAATGTACAACAGACGGGTCTGCTTGCACGCGGACTGAGTGCGCATCCCTGCCTGCCGCCTGCATCCATGTCAGCCATTACCCGAAAGACTGCTGCCCGGTATGCGAGAAGATCGGCTGCGAGTACGGGGGAGAAGTCTACGAGCTGGGGCAACACTTTCAGGTGAACTGAACTTCGTCTGTAAGACTCTGCTTACCAGGGTCACATTTAGAAAGAAAGAACAAAAATGTGTAACAAATTTACAATATTTGTACACTAAGTTGACGGATTTAGACTGAATCCTTTCTGATTTTAGCTATATTTTTCGTTGTAATTGCTCTTTTTCGAGCCCTTAACATAGTGACCAAATAAAAGTTTAATAAGAATTCATTCGGCAATAATTGTTTTAAGATGAGTGACCAGGTCCCTTTTTTCAATGTTTGTTTAAAAATTCCATAGGCCACCTAACGTGTCGGTTATTTATTTATTTTCCCAGGGGCGATGACTGTTAAAAGGTTTGATATTGGTCCCAAAAGGAAAATTCAGAATATGTAGCGCCATCACGTGGCTCATGATAAAGTTAAAGGGACAGTTCACCCAAAAAATAAAATATTTGTCATAATTTACTCACCCTCGTGTTGTTCCGAACCTATGAGTTTCTTTCTTCTGTTGAACACAAAAAAATAAGATATTTTAAAGAATGCTGGTAACCAGACAGTTCACGGCACACATTGACTTCTATAGTATTTTTTTATTTATATTTATCTTTGTTTAAATGAATCTAGTTTATTAACAGGGATCTGCTGTGCTGAGAAAAAGGCACGCAAATTTGGAGTCAGTCAACTCTTCGTATTCAAATTAGCACATTGTTCAGTGAAAGGGGATGTTTGTGCAACATGTTCAGCTCTTGAGGTCCATCTAATGAAATTCTCCTTAAAGGGAGAACGATTCCTTCATTCATTAACGGATGAAATAGCACTAAATTTGTGTCCGAAACAGACATTCCTATTTAGGTCTAAGATCACTGATTTAGCAGCACTCTTTGTGCCACTTTGTTATTTAAGTTGGATGTTGTTGTTTTTTTATAAACTCAGAACAAAAGTAGCCCTTTGTTTCTGAAAGATAATAGTTTGATTTGAGCCAATTCCTACATACCCATTCTAATGCATATTTATTCATCGTGCAAGTTAAAAGCTAATACAGTAGGTTTCTTGTTCTGAGTCATGGTTAAGAACAAATCTGATGCACGCTAGACTGGAATCACAAAGGGCAATTTAATACTCTGTTTAAGGAATTGAAAAATGAAATATCTCTGGTGGCACAGGCTTGGAAGAAGCGGGGCTTATATGTGCTTCATTATCTCCTTGATTTGGTTATTATGGCTAATGGGGAATCCCTGAGGGGAAAATTGAAGCCTTCTGACAGACTCCAAGGAATACACTTTGCCTGAGCTGACATCATTTTCTTCCAGTCCATTTAACCCAACCTCCAGGACTGTCTGAGCCACAGGTGGTAATGTGGCTCCTACTTAAACAGCCGTGTGGGAGTGGAATTTTATCACATTCTTCACATTATAGGATGTTAAAACGCTGTGTTGGATTGGCACAACATCAAATGTCTGCATTATGTATACAAGCGAGCAATCTGATAGTCCTGCTGGTTCTGTTTAAAAAGCCTTTTGAAAGAATAGAGTAATACATGTCTTTTGATGGAATTGCATCAATTGATAAGCTATTTTCAACTGATGATTTGCACTTGATTTACAGCCCTCGGCATGCCATCATTGCACCTGTTACAGCAACGGTATCGCCCGCTGTCAGGTAGCAGACTGTGTCCCTCCACCATGTGTTAATCCAGTCTATCAGAAAGGGGTATGCTGCCCTCAGTGCATGGATGGTAAGGTTATTTTAGAATTTAAAAGAAAACTTTGCCATGTCTGTAAGGCTGATTAAACTTCTATGCAATTGCCTCGGTCTCGACTAATGCAGTATGACATTCTCATAGCCTCAACACATAAATGGAGGGGACAATTGTGTTTGGTCTTTGGTAATGATGCTGTATGTAATATCTTCATATAATTCATTCAATAACAGATGGGGAGGTTCAGATGCCGGGCCATGTGCTACACTGGTTTCTGCACCTGAAATAAGATAACGCTCCTTATGAGTTAACCTTCCACCGTATTGTT
This sequence comes from Gila orcuttii, assembly GCA_026230005.1. NCBI lineage: Eukaryota > Metazoa > Chordata > Actinopteri > Cypriniformes > Leuciscidae > Gila > Gila orcuttii. The sequence goes on along the minus strand of JAPDVR010000008.1, from coordinate 19,539,914 downwards.
TTCTCTGTACACTGTGAAGTATGAAGGCAATTATAGTGTTTACAGAGACTAAAGATAAGGCAGGCAAAACAACACACATAAATCAAAGCATATACTTCACCAATGTGATAAATGATCAGTTCGTCAAATGGTTGCATTTTTGTTGATACAAATTGCCTCAGTGTTGGAAAATGTTAAATTAAGTTTTCTGTTAATCTAAAGTAACTTTAAAATTAAAGTAAAACCTTATCTTAAACATTAAACACAAAAAAGCATTGTGCCATTATCTACACTCTAAGGCTTCCTAATTAGTGGTTCTTGCTGAGGTTTTGCAAAAACGCTTGACCTTAAGTATTTAAAATTCTGCACATAACTTGTCTAGCATAGTTTGTGCTACAGACATAAATGATACGCAAAGTTGTGCGGCCTTTTGTGCAGAGGTGATCTGTTACTTTTCTAAGCATTCTGAATATCAATTTTTACAATTCGGATGATAAAACAGGAGAGAGACTTGAGGGGCTTTTCTGACATGGACCAGAAAGCAACTTAATTATAATGCTAAAAACACAACAAGGTATAAACTAAATATATTTATTTATTTATAATTTACCCCCTCAAAAACTATTGTTTAGTAAAAAAATAAAAATAAAAAATCTGGAATCACAATTCATTTTGGCTAATTCAATCACACTCAGTTTCTCTTATTTTATTTTTTTTTCCAAAGTTCACAGCATACCTGAAGAAATAGTATATCATATGTGCATGCCTTCAAATACTGTGTTGGGACCCTCAAGTCAAGATCTGCCATTGTTTGGACAAACAGATAGTCCCGTCCCAAAACTCACATTATTGGTTGAGTTAGTGTTGCGGGCTGGTTAGGGTCAAAACAATGCTTTAGTAAGTTGACAGTGTTTACACTTGTCTGAGAAATCAACCAATGAATGGCTTTTATATAGCTGTCTTTGTATGTTAAGATGGGATAGGGGGAAAAAATGAATAATTCACCTTTATCTACAGATAATGGGCTTCATTAATCATCTCTCTCTTTGTGGCTCCAGGGCCCAACTGTTACGTGAATGCCTCTAGGACCCAAGTGATCCCTGGAGGTGAGCCAGTGTGGGTCGACTCCTGTACTAAATGTCGATGTCATGAAGAACAGGATGCAGGTTATTGGGAAGGCCACCGTCTGGCAATGTGTTCCCATATCCGCAACTGCCAGCCTGATGAGGGCTAAACTGAGGAAACAGGTCAAAAATGGGGTCATCTGTCATCCCAATTTATACAATGGATGACAAAAACTCAGCAGATATCTACAGTAAATCACACTTCCTTATGAAAGTGCTGAGGATATATAGCCTACAAGTTTTTAATGATTAAAGAACAGTCTGTTATTAGTTAATTAATTTTATGATGTCTTTACTACCTTTCTGGGGCTTGGTAGTGTGCATAGGCTGTCAATGGAAGAACAGAAAGCTCTCAGATTTCATTAAAAAGATCTTTATTTGTGTTCCCAAGATGAACAAATATCTTGCGGGTTTGGAACGACATGAGAGCGAGTAATTAATGACAGAATTTTAATTTTTAGGTGAACTAACCCTTTCACATTTCACAATTATTAATGTAAATTGAGTGGGTATATTATTGCTTTGACTTACTAAGGGATATTCCCTAATAATCCAGATAATAGAGCTTAGTTTTGAGACACCTTTTTGGCATGGTTATAAATGGCACAGTGAGCATATTATATTGTTTATATGCCTTTTAGTATCTACAGTGCAGTTGTGTTTAAAAAAACGTTGACATTGGGCGCTGTGTAGTGCACAATTGAATGAATGAGGCATTTTATATAGCGCTTTCATGTACTACTGTACACCCAAAGCGCTTTACAACCATGTCAGGGTCTGTCCTCAGCCACCACCAGTGTGCAGCATCCACTTGGATGATGCGACGGCAGCCACACTTCACACCAGAGTGATAGAGCCAATTCAATGTAAGGGGATTATTAGGAGGCCATGATTGGCAAGGGCCAATTGCACCTGCAGATGCGATGATCTTTTTTTATATATTTATATATATGATTTGTAGTACTGTAGCATGTTTGTTTACATAGTTTTCTGCTTCAAATGCATGATAACCAAAGTATATTCAGACTTCAAGACTTACATTACTGCCATGCAAGCATGGAAACAGCTAATGTAGCATGAAATACAAACAAACTAACCTATCATAAATGAATAATGTATAAATAAAGCATACTCATTTTTGCTTTATTTCTGTTCCGACACTTCGTTCAAAGCTGTGGGAAAATTGCTACTTTTTTCGAGGCTTGTATTTGCAATGACAGAATGTACACAAATATAAATAAACCACAAGTGATCTATGTGTCTTGTCTTATTATCCCATATATAAATCTGAAGGATGTTTGTGATGTTATATCTACTAGTTTATTGCAACATCTGTCACATAAAAAAAAAAAAAAAAAACTTTTGAGGAACATATTATTGAGTTTCCTCCACATGGCTGACAGTTTAGAGATACGATGTTCCCTTTCCAATAAACTACCATGTCCCAGAGCAGTGATTTGGACTGGTGCTGGTAAAAGGTGGTTGTTATAATAATCAGGTGTAAATATGAGATTTATTATTTTGTTCAGATCCTTTTAGCCTCATAACAGTCTTCATATAAACTCCATATTTTTGCACACACAAACAACATTAACATATGGCATTCTACATTTGTTCCACCCCAGAAACCCACCATCAAATTCTTGTAGCATCAGATTTATTGATTGTATACAAAAAGTATGTTAGATATGACATAATGCATTCTATATAAGATATAGTATTTTTGACATTCAATGTACAAAAAACCTAGCAAGTATTTAAAAATGTGCCCCAGACACGAAGACCTGAGGCCATCAGTAGTTTCTTACGCAAGTCATTGTGTAGGTTTGGAATACTTTCCCACTTCTGTCCCTCTCTCACATAAACAAGCATCGAGCACAAGATGGAGTTCTTTCCAGAAAATGACTGAAGGCAAAAAGGGAGATGAAGGAGAGAGGGTGAGCATTACGTGTAAGTGCGTGTGTGTGTGCACGAGTTCTCAGGATGGGAGGGTTTGCTGACCCAAGGGAGAGATAAAAGAATGGCATCACAATAAAAAGTGCATTCATTGTGGCACTGGTGTGATTTTGCACACTATAAAGCGAGAGTTGCTGAAGTGAACGGTGAATATATAACATCCTGATCTCAAGGACAGCATTTGTGCTTCGCAAGGTTGGTAATGGGAGTTGTGCGAGCTTCACTTGATGGCATTTGTTGGCACAAGAAATGAAAAAATGATGGATGGAACAATAAGATGATTGTATATATGTATGGATGTTTTTACTTTTATAAACGGCAATAAAACATTTATAATATTATCGAATTCCATTCAAAAGACTAAAGAATGTATCTATATCGTAGACTTTAATGCAGCTTATTTGCCACTGGGGCAATATAAGAATGAATTAAGATCAAATTAATAGATTGTATCACCAGACTAACTTTTAAAAATGCAGTTTTTACCATATACTTTTTCAGAACATTGTCCTTAAAGGTGCACTCAGTAATTTTATAAATATGTAGGTAAAATAAATCTCTTGCTCTCTCACAAAGCCTGCATTTATCTTATTACAAATACAGCAAAAACAGTAATATTGTGAAATATTATTACAATTTAAAATAAAGGTTTTCTATTTGAATATATGTTAAAATGTCATTTATTCCTGTGATGGCAAAGGTAAAGTTTCGGCAGCCATTTCATATTAGAAATCACGCTGATTTGGTGCTCAAGAAACATTTCTTCTTATGCTGTGCTGCTTAATATTTTGTGGAAACAGTGATACTTTTTTTCATTATTCTTTGATGAACAGAAAGTTCAAAATAACAGCATTTATTGAAACAATTATATCATAAGCAAAATGTATTTATTGTCACTTTTGATCAATTTAATTCATTCTTGCTGAATAATAGTATCAATTTCTTAAAAGAAAATGATAGAAAAAAACTTTTAAATAGTACATAGCCAACTGCCCTAATAAATAAAAAATAAATTAGCCATTAGTCAGTTAGCATAAATCTATGATGACTGCCATATCAATCAGCGCGACCAACAAAAAATGACTGAGTACACCTTTAAATTGAGAAATATAAAAATAAAAAGTTTCCCAAAAATTACTACACCTTAAAAAGTATCATGGTGTGTCAGGCCTGATATGTGTCTCTCCAATATGTTGGACATAGTTCCCTTTACACCATATGGACTGCTTTATTCCATTTTTAAAAACAATTAAGATAATGTAAATGACAAGCACTCAGCAACATTTTTTTTACTCCTTCAATTTAATACGTGCCTTGATACAAGAACCCAAAAAAGAAATAATCTCGCTCCGACTGAAACCGATTTCTTTTCATTTTCCAAGATATTTCGGGATGAGCATAATGTCTTTTTAATATGGATATTGGCTAGAAATCTCATTCGAGTTAAAGGTTTCAGGATTCACTGCATTCTGCAACACTGTTCTGAGCATTTAAAATGCAGGTCACAGAGCTATAGTATTGAATATTAGTGAATATAATCAATGAACAGTTCTGAATATACTCGACTATGTGCAAAGAGAGGGCATATTTCTATAAATTAAACTATAGACATGATCTTTAATGCTATTAATACAGCAAAATTCAAAGAGATTAAGGCAAAATTGTGTCAGGTAAGTTTTAGCAGTTATTTTGCTTGATGGTGTATGTACAAATACGGCATGGCAGAAGTGATGCACTTTTAACTGACAGGTAGCGGCCGGCACCTATGAGACAGAGGTGATGAAATACTTAAGGAGGAAACCAATGTGACACAGTGACTGCTTGGTTCAGCAGTTAAGACAACACAAATGCACACACAGAAATGAAATAGGTTGGTGAGGCTAAACTGAAAGGCATGAGGAGAAAAGAAGAGGAAATGTGTATTTTAAAAAGGTCAGGGAGAGTGGCTGGGCTCTCATTAAAGACTTCCTCTGTGCTGGGCTGAAATAATCGTTGATAGCACAAAAGAACGTCCACACACTGCACAGGAAAGCCGATAAGAGAGAAAAAATAGCTAGTACTCCCCTCACATTTACCCCTCATAAAACATCTGAAGGCATCAGCTTGGTGTTTTCAGGCAGTAAAATAAAATGGTAAGAAGGAATAAGGAACTGTAAAACAAGTTATAATGAGGTCCAAAATTAACCTTCGCCAAATGCCAATTTCAAGTAAAAAAAGGACAATGAGGCTGGATGAAAAATTAAGACTAGTCCAATCTTATGTTCATATATGATTTTGTTTTTATGTATGATGTTTTTTTGGCCTCCCGAACTCCTTGTTTGACACATAAATTATCGTTCAAAAGTTTGGGGTCGGTAAGATTTTATTTTTAATGTTTTTGATCGAAATCTCTTGTTTTTAAGAAAAATGCTCACCAAGACTGCATTTATTTGATTAAAAATACAGTTAAACAGCAATGTTGAGAATTTAATTTGAATTTTTAGCAGCCATGACACAGTCTTCAGTGTCACGAGATCCTTCAGAAATCACTCTAGTATGCTGATTTGGTACTCAAAAAATATATAATAATACTGAATTAAAGTATTAATTTCTTCAATAAAAAAAAAATCTTCCAATACTGCACATTAAGATACAGGCCAACACCAAAACAAAAACATGAAGGAAGAAAAATTGAAGTAAAATAGGTCTTCAAGTTATGACATTTTTACAAATCAACAAAGGCTGAATTCAGCTTCTAATGATCTGTGCTCTCACATACAGTATATGCAAAAAAATCTAAAAGAATTCCTTTGTCCTAGGGACAAAATGTTCGTATAAAAAATGCCAATATTAATTTCTGGCCAGAAAGACATAATTGTGGTCTGTAAATTTTCCCAATTCACTCAAATTGGCAGGTGTGGCAAAAGGTTGATTTTGGACCCTGGGTGAATATTTTATGATACTGGAAATATCAAACCATAATTTATATATAGTCTCTGTAAAAGATCCTCAAAAGAGGTACAAGACTCTAAGACTGAACAATATGGGCATTATTTGATCAATGCACTCTTAACTAACTTCATCCTTCAAGTTTTTAAAAAGAAAGCATTGATATATGACAGGTCTAAATATGAATCTTTGAGGTAAATGAGAGTAAACAAACAGAGTGGCTCGTAGCACAGTCAGTTTTGAGCAGTGGGTGATAGATACAGAGGTTTGATCATCAGTAACTTCTACAGAAGCTCCTCTATCTCCAAGCGAAAGTTCTTGCCGTTTCTCCAGGCATCTACACGGCAGCCAGAGGATCTGCAGTGACGATCCATATTGGACCATATTGACTGACAGTCATGTGCTTGTAGGACTAGTCCAGATCCAGTCTAATCACATTACATAATTATCCCCCGAGTTCTCATGATAACCCCGCGACAAGGGTATCATCCTCAGAAATGGCGAGAAGTATTTTCATGGTTGACGAAATTCAGCTTAGTCCCAAAAGACGATTCAAAATAAAAGAGAGCGCAAGAGATAGACACAATCCAAAGAGCCAACTTCAAGCACCAATTTATCAACCTCACATGATTCACCAACATCTGTGATACGAAAGAAGAGATTTGAACACTGCAAGCATCGCAGGTACAAAGACATATTCGATTTTGAAATGTACAGTATGTTCTGACTGATCAAGTGACCAAGCAGTTCTTGGTAAATCATCGTCAGATGTTACTCACCACAACCAGAACTGAACAGTCCTCCCATTAACAGCCTAAAAGCTTGTATTGATCCTCAAGGTCTGAAAAAAAAACAGCCTTTGGGGTATAACGATGATGTTTCTGTCCTTCCAGACACCGTGTGCACATCTCCATCTGGATCAGGATTCGAATCCACAACAAGCTTCCATGTATTCCTGAGAACTATCCAGCATATCACTGCTGTATCATAGGAAGGTGACCCTGGGCAGAGTTTGTGTGTGTGCGTGTGTGTGCTGAACTTTAGCAAGATCATGGTCTCTCGGTCAAGACCTGGTATCTTTCTATCCTTTGAAGGGTCTGGGAGGAGGCTTGCCGATCTCTACGGAAATGTTGGTATAGAGCGGATACTTCTTCACAGACACCACTCTGTACATCAGCGAGCTGATCCCATCTTTCCTCATGGTGTTCTTGGTGTTCTGGATCTTACTGAACCTAGAGAAAGAAGAAGAAATACAAACCGTATTAGCTGTGCCATGGATTTAAGATGGATTTACAAAACCCACAAAGGGCTCAAACTGGACTTGATGAACTCTCAGAACAGAGAAAATGTGAAAATATTTTACCTTTAGTGGTACAACAGCTTGGTTTGAAGTACCTTCAAAAAGACTTCAAAATAATTGTTGTATCTTATTTACCCCTAAAAGTTTCTTAGTAGTACCTTAAGGGTATGTATTACTATTCAACTAATATGCCACTTTTAGGGGTTGATAAGATACAAAGTCGACCCTTTATGGATACTGCCCCATTGACAAGCTGTTGTACCCCTATTTTTTTCTGTGAAATACCAAAAGTCATTATGGACTAATAATCTTCTCCTTAATCTGCAGCTCTCAAATTAAATATGGCAGCCTTGCTGCAGATTAGAACTCAATCTCAATGACACTGGTTCTCCTGTCTTGTAACTAAACACCATGACCTGTTCCATAGGTGCCATCATTGATTTCAGAGCTGAAGATAAAGGTTATCAGTTAAAAGCATTGATTTTGGGTCTATTCATAACAAAAAAACATTATTTGGCTTCAGGAGACTTGGGGTATAGCGTACAAGTCGTCATTTTTTTTATATATATATATTTCTTTTTTTGTCGTTTTGGAGCTTGACAGTCCATACTCACTGGAAAAGATATGTAACGATTCTTTAAAAAAAATGTCTTCATGTTTCAAGGGAAATAACAGGTTTGGAACACCATGTTTTTGGTGGACTATTCCCTTGGCAAGCTTCAGGTCCCATGCCAAATGTATGTTCAAATGCGCAACTGCCACAGCATAGAGCTAGTAAAGCCAAGCTCCTTGGTCTAACTTTCAAGAATTGTCATACTGATAAAACAGATACTTTTAAGTCACTACCAAATGATAATGTCAAAAAAGGTAAGTATCATAATACAGAGCACTTCTAATATACAGAGTAATAATACAGAGAATAGGGTTATACCAATGTCAACCAGCAGGGGGTGAAATAACATTTATAAAAGTGCACAGAGCATCACTCTCACAAAGAAAAAAACAAATGGACCACATTTATCATGTATCAAAGCAAACGTCTCAGGTTACTATTGTAACCATAGTTCCCTGAGAACAGGGAACGAGACGATGCGTCGATCGACGCCATGGGAACGCCCCCAGCGTGACTGCGTCTGAAGCATCTATGTCAACTAGTCCAATGGAAAGAATGAGCGTCACGGGCGGGTGACGTCATGACCAGGAAATGATAAAAGCACATCCGGTGCAAACCGGCATTAGCTTCGAAAATTGCCGAAGCAAGCCGATCACAGGGATGCAGGAAGTATGGCAGGGTGACGCATCGTCTCGTTCCCTGTTCTCAGGGAACTATGGTTACAATAGTAACCTGAGACGTTCCCTTACGAAGGGAACTCAACGATGCGTCGATCGACGCCATGGGAACGAGAATACCCAAAGCGCCAGAATTCCAAGTACCTGAGTGTTAGTCTGTTGTAACTAAGCACTAAGCACCTGAGAACCTGGGGCAGCATCCAGGTCTAAACTGTAAAATTTAACGAATGTGAGCGGAGAGGACCAGCCCGCCGCATCACAGACGTCCCGAAGAGAAACCCCATATAGTAAGGCTTTAGAAGCCGCCATACTCCTAGTAGAGTGAGCTCGGACCACCAAAGGACATGGCTGGTCCGAGTACTCGTATGCAAGTGAAATAGCCTCAACTATCCACCTACTGACCGTCTGTTTAGAAGCAGGAAGACCCTTCTTAGGTGATCCGAAGCAAATCAGTAATTGGTCGGACTTCCTAAATGAAGAAGTCCGATGCACATAAGTGTCCAGTGCTCGCACTGGACACAAGAGGTTCAGTCTTTCCTGGTCTGCAGATGCAAAAGGAGGAGGACAGAAAGCCTGCAGCACAATAGGCCTCGGAGTCAAGGTCGGCACCTTAGGGACGTACCCCTGTTTTGGATATAAGAATGCCTTGACCATCCCCGGTGCAAACTCAAGGCAAGTGGGGGAAACCGAAAGGGCCTGAAGGTCTCCAACTCTCTTAAGGGACGAAATAGCTAGCAGAAAGATAGTCTTAAAGGTAAGAAACTTATCTGAAACCGAATCTAAGGGCTCAAATGGAGCCCTAGAAAGGCCTTCTAGTACTATAGCAAGATCCCAAGCTGGCACCCTAGTGCGAGTTGCAGGCCTCAGCCTTAAAGTGCCACGAAGGAAACGTGTAACCAGGGGGTCTCGACCCAACGATGTACCCCCCACCAGGGCGTGGTAAGCCGCAATGGCCGCCACGTAGACTTTGAGCGTGGAAGGACATAGGCCTGACGTAAAGCGCTCCTGCAGGAACTCGAGTACTGTGTTCACAGAACAGTTTACTGGATCCCACTGATGTTGGTAACACCATAAAGAGAAAACTCTCCATTTAAGCGCATATAGTTTCCTAGTAGCTGGGGCTCTGGAGCTTAGAATGGTCTCAGCAGCCTCGGCTGAAAGACCACTCTCTATGAGTTGGGCCCCCTCAGAGGCCAAACCCACAGGTTCCAAATCTCTGGTCGAGGGTGAAATATTGTGCCCCCGGCCTGAGACAGAAGGTCTCTCCTGATCGGGATCTCGAAGGGAGGACCATCTAGGAGATGGATCAGGTCCGAAAACCAGATCCGACTTGGCCAGCGTGGTGCTACTAGCAGTAGGCTTATTCCATACCGGCGGACTCGCTCCAGAACTCCTGGGAGCAGAGCAACAGGGGGAAAGGCGTACAGACGTAGCCTCGGCCACGTCTGCACCATAGCATCCAGCCCCAGAGGGGCTGGGTGAGTAAGGGAGAACCACAGAGGACAGTGCGTCGTATTCTGAGACGCAAACAGATCCACTTGTGCTTGGCCGTAAAACTCCCAGATTTTCTCCACCACCTCGGGGTGGAGTCTCCAGTCCCCTGGCCTCAGCTCCTGCCTCGACAGGATGTCTGCTCCTATATTCTGGACCCCAGGAATATACACTGCCCTCAGAGAGAGTACCTTCCCCAGAGACCACAGGAGGATCTGGTGCGCCAGTTTGCAAAGCAGACGCGAACGCAGGCCCCCCTGACGGTTCAGATAAGAGACCACTGATGTGTTGTCTGTTCGTACGAGCACATGATGGCCCCTCAGGTCTGGGAGGAACTGCCTCAACGCATTGAAGACAGCCATCATCTCCAGGCAATTTATGTGCCACGAGAGATGATGACTCTTCCACAGACCCTGAACCGAGCGGCCTTCCATTACCGCTCCCCAGCCGGTGAGGGAAGCATCTGTCGAGATAGTAACTCGATGGCAAAGAGCTCCCAACACCGGACCTTGGGTTAAGAACCAGTGCTTCCTCCATATAACTAAGGCACGAAGGCAACGCCGCGTGACCTTGATCATACGAAGTGGGTTTCCCCTCGGGGAGAACCCTCTGGTCCTGAGCCACCACTGTAAAGGCCTCATGTACAGCAGGCCAAAAGGTATCACGTTGGACGCTGCTGCCAAAAGACCCAACAGTTTCTCGAACTGTTTTACAGTGCGTGACTGGCCTAGCTTCAGCTCTTTTGTGGCTGACAGGATAGCAGCTACACGAACGGGCGATAGGATGGCCCGCATTGTCACTGAATCCCATACCACACCAAGGAAAGTGGTTCTCTGTACTGGAGAAAGCACACTCTTCTTGGCATTGAGCCTCAACCCCAACATCTGCATATGAGCGAGAACGACACCTCGGTGCCGAACCGCCAACTGCTCTGATTCCGCTAGAATCAGCCAGTCGTCGATGTAGTTCAGAATACGTATGCCCTGAAGCCTGAGAGGGGCTAATGCTGCATCCACGCATTTCGTGAACGTGCGGGGTGATAAAGCTAGACCGAACGGAAGAACCCGATATTGGTATTCTTTGCCCCCGAAAGAAAACCTTAGGAACTTCCTGTGCTGAGGGAGGATGGAGATATGGAAGTAGGCGTCCTTCAGATCTATCGTGACAAACCAGTCCTCGGATCTGATTTGAGTCACGATCTGTTTGAGTGTCAGCATTTTGAACTTTAGTTTCTGAACTGACCGATTTAACAAACGAAGATCTAAAATAGGACGCAACCCTCCATCCTTTTTTGGAACAATGAAATAACGGCTGTAAAAACCCGACTCTCGGTCGGGTGAGTACACCTGTTCTATAGCTTCTTTCGCTAACAGGGCCTTTACCTCTTGCTCCATTACCAGAGCCTGCTCGGGATGCACCACTGTGGGCAACACCCCGTTGTAACGAGGAGGACGAGAACCAAACTGGATTCTGTATCCTTTTTCTACAATCTGCAGGACCCAACGAGAAATATTCGGCAGAAGCTTCCACGCTGCCAGAAAATTTACTAAGGGAACCAGCCTCTCGAGGCTGGTCTCTGGTGTTACTGAGACAGCTAATTCTGGAGCCTGAAACATCATGGCAGGAACTACCTGAACTGGCTGCTCTAACGCCCCCCTCAGAGGGCGCGGAACCGATGCTGTGCCGCAGCATAGCATCAGCGACTCGCTGGAGACCGCTGCGCCCTGAAGCACCAAGGGTGGCAGGGTTGGCAGAACGGTCTCGTGAGGACCCCGAAATGGAACGGGCACCGTATAATGAGGTGTACACCGCTCTACTTCGGTCGGGGCTGTCCTCACAGGCCTGACGCATGAACATCAGGACCTTTTTTTTTTTTCTGAGCCGAAGTCTTCTTCGCCTGAAGAACGGTCCTCAGATCCGGCTTCGACTTAGAAGACTTCGGCTGAGAGGGTTGCGTCTGTCTCCAGTGTCTACGTGGAGGTGCACGAGACGCAACACTCTCTTTCTGTTGCACATGATATGATGAGCTCGACGGCTGGGGCTGCTCACGCCCAGCAGCCCCAGGGGGCTGGACACGGCGAGGGATAAACTTTTTAAAAGCGTCAGCTTATTTCTTAGACTCCTGAAATCGCTCGACGACCGCGTGGACTGCGTCACCAAAGAGACCAGAAGGTTCAAGCGGAGCATCTAATAAAAAAGCTCGATCTTTTTCTTTAATCTCTGACAGATTTAACCATAAATGTCTCTCAGTAGCTACCAAGGCTGCCATAGACCGCCCAATTGCTCTGGCGGTCTCCTTAGTAGCCCTGAGAGAAAGATCGGTAGCACGACGAAGTTCTTGAATATCGTCATGAGAAATTCCCTCACTACTATCCAGATCCCCCAGCAGGTCAGCTTGATACGCCTGTAGCACTGCCATTGTATGCAGACATGCTCCAGCTTGACCTGCTGCCGTATAAGCTTTGCCCACTAAAACCGAGGTGGCTTTAAGCGGTCTAGTGGGCAAAGCCGAGGCTTTCAGGGACGATGCGGGACCAGGCGAAAGATAGCTAGCTAAATTCTGTTCCGCCTGGGGCATCGCCTCATAACCATACTCTTTTAGCCCTCTTATTCTCGAATAAGTTTTAACTTGAGGGCTAAAAAGTCGTGAAGAGTACGGTTTATTCCACGATTTTGATATTTCATTGTGGAGATCAGGAAAAAAGGGAAGCTCTCGTGGTGGAGATAATGTCGTGGACGATAAAAAGCGCTCATCTAATTTACTTTTAGGACGAGCGCTTTTATTCTCAGATGGCCATACAATATTTAATTTTTCTACAGCCCGTGACATAACATCCACCAGCTCATCATATGCTGGGGAAATAAATTGTGAATCTTTTTCCCCCATGTGTGTGCTTTCACTCTCCATACTCATAACATCGACCTCCTCGGAGGAAGAGCATTGAAGTAATGGAGTGCTCTCTCCCCGGGCGGAAGAAACCGCAGAGCGTGCTTCCGACACCGGGGGGAGAGCGCTGGATCTTCCGGGTAAGGAAGGAGAAAAGGCCAAGGGACCCGTCTCCAACCCCTCCGAAAGATCCTTCTGCGATCCCCAGGAATGCATTCTCCGCGCCGCCTCGGCAGACGCGGGTCCTGATCCCTGAGGATCGCGAGCCTGCCCACTCTTTACATCAAAGAGTGACAGGCGAGAGCGGAGCATGCGGAGCGGTAGCATTTCACAGTGTTGACACTCAGCCTCCTCGAAGGCTGAGACCGCATGCTCCACTCCCAAACAAATGACACAAAGCTCGTGTGTGTCCCCACCTGTTAAATAACGCGGGCAGGGAGGAACACACTGTTTGTACATTTGTTTCGCCATAACGTTTCCGAATAAATTGCAACAGACAACAATAAATAGACAGAGACAGTATAACACAGATCGCTTGCTGAGGCAACAGAAGCTAATGCCGGTTTGCACCGGATGTGCTTTTATCATTTCCTGGTCATGACGTCACCCGCCCGTGACGCTCATTCTTTCCATTGGACTAGTTGACATAGATGCTTCAGACGCAGTCACGCTGGGGGCGTTCCCATGGCGTCGATCGACGCATCGTTGAGTTCCCTTCGTAAGGGAACATACATTTTATAAGCCACATTGAACATTTTCAAACACTTATGCAATATAACAAGTTTTTACAATTTAATACAGCGGAGAAAAGGAGCATTTTGGTTTGGGCTCTGGAAGATAAGAGAAAAAGAGATATTAGCATATGAGACTCCCGTGGTTTATCAATAAAATGAGAGGTTCCTTAAGTTCAATGAGCTCAGCTAGAGAAAGCAAAGTAGAGGAGTATTCAGGAGTTGTGCTTCTCCAGTAGTGTTGTACTGTATATTACATCTTAACCTCCCATTAAGAGACTTCAAATGATATTCATTTCAACATTTCGGCCTTAGCCGCGAAAGAACTGTAATAATAAATAGGACACTTACTCTGAAAAATGCCACAAAAGTTGGAAAGAGAGTTCAAGTTGTCCGTTAAAGGGTAGCTTGATTTATGGGACGCTATCAACTTCTATATCAGTGTAGGTACCACGACGAATATTAGAGAGTCTCCAGATAATGATATATGCACACGGCTTGAATGAAATTGGAGTATTTGAGAGGGTTCACACTCAACTAGAATTAATATTCATGCGGACCAGTGTGCGGCAGGACTAACTAATCTGGGGAAGGTTGATGAATAGTAGCACAGCTCCTCCGGCAAGCATAGCGTCTCATTACGGAGGTTGATGCTCTTCTGCAGATTGACCAAACAAAGACGGCTGTGACAGTAACAGAGCTGAGGAGAGGGCAACCATTCATCAATTCTAGCAACTCTTTTGAAAAACGGCGAACGCAGCTATTTAATCCATGAAGTAGGTCTAAAAATCAAATGACCTAAACCTGTGACAGGAAAATAAAACAAACTTAAAGTGCCGGGAAGTAACTTGAAGTTACCACAACCTAAATGATCCAGGAAGTATCAGCTTCCCTATATGAAAATATATATTACTGTTTATAGTTTGAGGTCGGTAAGTAAAGACATTAATATCTCAAATAAATGCTGTTCTTTTGAACTTTCTATTCATTAAAGAATGTAAAAAAGTATTAACGTTTCCATACAAATATCAAGCAGCACAACTGTGTTCAACATTGATAAATAATAAGAAAATGTTATAGGTATTGGTCGATATTGGATATAAAATTTCCAATATCTACCAATACCTATAAATTAAAAACAAAAACAAAAAATCAGCCAATAGCCAAAATGGTGTATAAGATATATCATACATAGCTTAAGGTTAATTCTGACTGGTTGGTGGTCAGCAATCTGAATAGGGAAAAGCCTCATATGAAAAGAGAAATTTGGATGAAAAGCGATCATTTGAGGTGCAAAAATGTCATTAAAAAGACAGACAAGGCTCTCAAGAATAAATTTATAACTACTAAATTCAAGCTGAAGCTACATAAATACATTGTCCAGCCTACAGTTATAGAAAAATTACTGGGGAAATGAGGCAAAATCCTACATTAACACAGGAAGTACGAAAAATGCGAATAAGTAATGCTTGAAAGAGCTGCATAAATAAATGTTAGTAATCCACAGTATTTCCCAAATCAGCTTTCTTTTATCAAATTTCCTGCTCAACTTTAAACGACTGTTAGGTTTAAAACTAAACCTCTTATCACGTACAAACGAGCCATTTTAGAATAATCCCCACAAGTCTCTAATGGAGGCAATAAAATCTAGAGAGGAAGGGATCATACTCTAAATGACTTCCCATTATTCTAGTTATGGTGCTAATCAATTATTAATCAGATGCCCAGATGAGTTGTGACTCTACCACCTACACTGATGCATGTCTGTGTGTGTTATATCAGCCCGGGCAGAGAAAGGGGGTGTTTCAGAGATGCGGTTGAGATCCATCAATCTCAGACCGCACTTCCTGATATATTGATTGTCATCGAGCCGCAGTGCCCACGTCTGTGTCGGGCTGTGGATGTTCATCATCACATGGATAGCTCACTTATTTTGTACTCTAATATGGAGCTTTTCTGACTAACGCCAAAATAAAACTGCTGTAAAATTGTCACTGGTGTCTGTAGGATTTTTATGTTTTTGAAAGAATTGTCTTATGCTCACCAAGGCTCCCTTTATTTAATCAAAAATACAGTTAAAACAGTAATATTGTGAAATATTAAGACAATTAAAAAAAAATCTTTCAGGATTCTTGAATAATGTTCAAAAGAAACAGCATTTATTTGAAATAGAATTTGTTTTGTATCATTATAATTGTCTTTACTGTCACTTTTGATCAATTTAATGATTCCTTGCAGAATAAAAGTATTAATTTAAATGATTAAATTTTAATTTTAATAATGAAATCATTTCAATTAAAAAATATAAGAAAATGTTTACATAACCCACACGTTTAAGTGGTAGTGCATCTCGGTTTTAACACAACTATCAATCAGCAAAAACTTTTTATAAGTAATAATATTAAATGTTTCTTGAGCACCAAATCAGGATGTATAAGAAGGAATTCAGCTTTGCTATAACATGAATAAATTACATTTTAAAATATTTTAACAATTTAATTTAAATTGTAATAATATTTCACAATATTGCAGTTTTTACTGTATTTTTGATCAAATAAATGCAGACTTGGTGAGCATAAGAGACTTTTCAAAAACATTTTAAAATCATGTATACACTGTATATGTACAGTATATATATATATATATATATATATATATATATATATATATATATATATATGGGGGGGGGGGTAGTGTTGACGTGCGGGCCGGGCGACGGCGTGTGGTGCCTGTGTGTGTGTGTGTGTGTGTGTGTGTGTGTGTATGTGCTTGCGTGCAGGCAGGCGAGCCTGCAAAATGATTCTGGGTCAGAGAGAGAAGCGGTAGGATGTGTGTTTGGACGAACGACTGAAAACTCTGAAATTATCGTACATTATGGGATTTTTTTCATTATTGATCGTACATCGTACAGAGGTCAAAAATATCGTACAAATACGATAATTATCGTACATCTGGCAACACTGAAGCACACACACACAGCTGATGCGAATTCTCCGCCCCCTCGTCAATATCAGTACCTCGTCAGTATTTCTTTCACCCTTTTATTGATGGACAGTGTTACATTGTGTTACAAAGAAATTATTTGCTCCAAGTGAGAATGTTAGTGTGAAATTTAACACAGTATTGCCAATGTTGTTTTCAATAAAAAAAAATGTGCACAAAGCAAGCAATCCACTTTTTTCATGTTGATAAGAGCATTAAAATGAGAAAAAATAATGAACAAAAAGAAATCAAGAGACATTTAGAATAGATAAAAATGTGCGATTAATCGCGAGTTAACTATGACATTAATGCGATTAATCGTGATTAAATATTTTAATCGTTTGACAGCACTAATATAAATATATATATATAACCTGCATTGTATATCTGTATCCTGCTTATTGTATATGTACAGTATATACTGTATACAGTATTTATAATTTGCATTGTATCTGTATCCTGCTTATTCCTGCAAGGTTTTGATAGAGCAGCCCTGGGTTAATTGAACAGCATAAAATAAATGTTTCAGCGAACGATAAAGGGCGCATTTTCCGGTCTGATGGTTGTACTGAAGGTGGATCTCAGCAATCGAAACATCATTTTACCCATTTGAGACAGAACACAAACAAACGACCTGTCTGTGACAACAGGCCTACTTTAGTGTGACATGTTTCAATTCATTAACTTCAGGAAAGACACCTCATTCATTTCTACCCGTGTTCTTATGTCCTCTCCAGTGAAATTGAGTTTAGTATGCGCTCGTGGCTCTCTGGGTGGGCCGTGCTCATTACTTCAATTGTCTGAGCCACTTGTAGGAAAAATACAAAAAGAACGAGGGAGAGGGAGACATAAATAGAGAGACAGTGAGTGAATGAGAAAGAGAGATCAAGGGAAAAAAGAATAAGAATGAAACTGAGCAAAAGAGAATAAATCACTGACTCTTATCTTTGCACAGTGAGAGCTGAGTGAAACCGCCAACCAGAGAAAAGACCAATCCTAACTTTTAATGGCATTTCTTTTGCTTCTGTCTTGCCATTTCGCTCAAAGCTTTCCCAAGATTGACAACCACCAAGAAAGAGTGGACCAACCTGCAACGGCAGGAATCGTTTTGCAATTAGTTTCTCCGCTGTGAAGCTTTTCTACCTGTGAACAATCTGGCTCGCAGCCCACCGTTCACGGATGGGCTTATCGACTCATTGATTGGGCTATTTTACACACGGTGACGTCTGAGCTTCAAGCATTAAGAACCTCCGCCAGCTGGCATTAACACACACACACACAATCATATTTAGAAGACTGAATGCATCTTAAAAAGAAAATTTTTATAGCCCCAGATAATTGAGTGACAAAAGCTGGACATATTTTGCAATACACCAAACTAGCAATTAAAATGAGTGATTAACTGGGTGGATTATTACTGTCATTACATCCTCATAGTTTATTTTTCTTTAGACAAAAATGTTTCTTAAGTTCAGGCAATATTTCATGTTGTCTGTCATATTTTACTAAATAAAATAGATTTTTTTTTTCAACAAAAATATCCTTGTAACTGTCAATGTGTAAAATATAATATAATATTATTAATAATAATGAAGAACAAATTTTAGCCACATTTCTTGATATTTTGAAAAATCATTGCTATTATTAATATTTCGTCTTTGTTCTTTATCACTGAAAACAAATTCACATTTGTATCAGTAATTTTTTGAAGATATAAACAAGGATGTACTATCAAACTAATTACAATTAATAAAACATATCTCCCTTTAAATGTCAAATACAAACATGAATTGAATGTTACATTATGTTGATGAAGCAAAATAGCACAGCAATAATTTTAATGATAACTCACTGCTGAAACTAGATCAGGTCTAGGCTGGTTATTGCTGCTTTGGTGCTGACAAAACCTGCCATGATGGTGTTAGAAGCAGTGAAGGTAATTGCAAGAATACAGTCTGTATATACAGTATGAATAAATGTCAGTGATATCAAGCAATGACTTATATCTGCAGTGCAAAGGGTTCTGCTGTGTTTTAGATCAATAAGTCACAATAGGATACTGTAAGTGGTGTGATTTAAGACTTCCTAACAGCGCTTCTGAATCTTAAGCATTCTCAGGCACAGACGGTGGGCGTTTCACATGACACAGCGATGAGGTGGCAGGAGAATAGGATCTTACCTCTGGGGGTTTGGCTCATTGTGCTTGTCTCTCTCATGCTTGATCATCCTATAGCGGCCGATTCTCACGTCAGGCCGAGACACTTTCATCCCATTTAGTGTGATTCTGCCAGAAAGGGGGAGAACAATAGAGAAAAATTATATTTAGCGTATATGAGTTTCATATCGACTGACTGATTGACCTCGCGCAGTCAAACATCATCTAATGACTGTCATAGTCGTTGTTTAGAGGAGAAACAGAATCACCCAGCTCAAATTACAAACACTTTCTGTCCGTTTCTTTTGTGTCCACCTTCACAAGTATGTTCAAACACGTTCAAAGTTTGTACCAAAATTGATGAAGAACTTACATACAGTGCTATATCCATCATGCAGTTATTGTCCTTTGGACATAAAAATAAAATAAAAATGAAAACAATACATCTTACCCTAAATAAAATAACGACCATGCAACTCAAAATATAATACAACAATACATTTTAATATAACATTTTAATAATAATAATGGTTGTTAAAATATTATTATTATAATAATAATAATTCAGAATTGTTAATAATAATAATGATAATAATATTAACAACAATTATTATTTTTTGTTGTTGATGTTAATATATTATTATTGTTATTGTGGACTTTTTAGTAATAATTAAGAATTGGTCATAATAATAATATTCTTTTTTATATTAACAATTCATATTTTTGTTGTTGTTGGACTTTTTAATAATAACTGAAAATTGTTGTTGTAAATAATAATAATAATTATTATTATTTTAAAAAAATCATTTGGTTCTTATTTGGTATTGAAGTAGACAGACTTTACTATCAGTGACTTGAGGCTTTCACTAATTAACAAACAATGAACATCAAGCAGCTATAGCTAATCAAAGACTCGTTAACCCACACGAATGCCAGAAAATGAGCAGAAAACTAGGCAGAATTAGAAAAACAAAGCAAAACAAGTCAGTAGCCGAGAACTGAGTCGGGAATGTTTGCTTAAGAGAGCAGTCAGACCATGCAGCTCCACACACACACCCAGCCTGAAGTACAATCCCATTTGTTTGAGTAACTACAGCTTAGAGCGACTCAGGATTGCTTGAACAATCAAACCATTCTAATCTCCCTGCTTGGCTCCAGGTCTTGGCATTAGTGCAAATCTTATGTTTGTCATGTGAGCATCGTGTCGTTCGAGCTCTGAGCCTCGGGTTGCGTTTCTGAGGGATGACGCCTTTCTTAAAGTATATGATTAGATGGAAATCCTTCCGAGGAGAATAAGGGCATGCCTATTCCTCTGTGTTTGTGTGGGATCTTATGATTTATTAAAAAAAAAATGTATATACCTCATCCTAATAATACAAAGCCTTTGTCATAAATAATGTAGCTAGGAGGATTGAAGGAAATCTCTGGGTATTCTTGACCCAGAAACAGAAAGGAGATTTCTGAGGGCCTGAGATTATAATGAGAGAAAAGACGATGTAAACAGTAAAGACGACATCATAAGAGAGTGGATTTGTAAACGTCACTGAGGACAAAACTTGATGTGTGACAGTGACCACATTTGCATGCAAATTCATTTGGTAGTTTGTAACCAGTTCTTTGTAAATTTAAATCAACTGTAAAACAAGACTGTGCATTATGGACGATGCAAAATACTTCACCTTAGAAAAAAGGACTATGTAGAGCGATGGTGCTTTGATATATACTATATTTCCATATATTTAATAATATATTAATGGGATTTACGGGGTATTCTAAAGTACCAAAGTATTAACATGAGCCAAAACATTATAACCAGTCACAGGTGAAGCGAGAACTGGACCTGGTTCGATGAGTCGGTTGAGGGAGTGTGATGCTCTGGGCAATGTTCTGCTAGAAACCATTCATGTGGACGTAAATTTGACACATGTCACCGCAGACCAGGTACACCCCTTCATGACAATGGTGTTCCCTGGTGGAAGTGGCCTCTTTCAGCAGATAATGCACTCTACCACACTGCACACATTGTTCAGGAATGGTTTCAGGAACACGAGGAAGAGTTCAAGGTGTCGCCTTGACCTCCACAGTCCAAAGAAATCAATCCCGATTGAGCATCTGTGGGATGTGCTGGACCTATATGATATATACATACATATATATATATATATATACACACACACACACACACACATATATATATATATATATATATATATATATATATATATATATATATATGGGTCTTTAAAGGTGAAGTGTATTTTCTGTGCTATTTGTGTTTATATTCGTGATTAAGTCAGACCCAGGACTTATATTATCTGATTCTATGATTCAAACCGCAAAACCATGCAGAGATATTATTAAAAATCATGAACCATTAGGCAATGACAAAAGTACCTTTATACCTTAAGAGTCAGGTAAACTTGTTCATTTTAATCAGTTTTTTTGTCTTGCTGTCCAGTATAATGCTTTAAGAATAATTCTAGCTACATTTATTGAGGTTCCTACTTATAAAGAAATCTATCTATCTATCTATCTATCTATCTATCTATCTATCTATCTATCTATCTATCTATCTATCTATCTATCTATCTATCTATCTATCTATCTATCTATCTATCTATCTATCTATCTATCTATCTATCTGTCTATCTGTCTATATATATATATCAATAAAAAATATGTATTCATACAAGTGAAAATAACTATTCCAATTTTGTTCTGAAAAAACAAGATTTACTATATTTTACCATTTTAAAGATGTTTAAATATTTTACTGGACAAGAAAAAAATACTGATTATGACAACTATATTTTGCTGTCTAAGAACATTGGCTATTATAAATATCTCATATCTGAATTTTATTTTAGAATCTGAATCTATTTTAGCTCTTCTGCTTTGATTTGAGATTTGGCTGGAATCAGTTCAGTTCCAGGTATTTGAAGGAGGCATAAAAAGGTGACAAAACAGCTCAAATAACCGTGTCCATGTTTGTAATTACTATTTGGATGGCTCCTGTTCTGGACACCTGCAGTAATTTGGCTAAACAGCCATAAGCCTCAAGTAAGATGCTGGATTTGTGTTCATTATTATGCATATTATACACACATATTCGGCGAGCATTTTCATATCATACAGGGCGATTCGTTCGCAGCAGTGTTCCTTGAACTCTCTGGCCTTTCACGCTCAGCTCAGGCAGCTGTGATTACTCTGCGCGCTTTTGAAAGTCGTCTGATTGGGGAAAAAGCAAAATGCTGTGCAGTATAAAGACCTTAGAAATCCATGTCGAAAATATGAAAGATTTGTGACTTCTTTGCCACTGCAGAGAAAAATTATTATTTTTCGTTGTTTTTTTGGTAACAAACAAAATATGCTACTAAATTAACCTCAGCCTTAGAGGCAAAGAACGCATCAAAACACCTGCAGGAAGAGAGCAAAAGTGGAAAATAGGTGGGGAAACACTCATTACTCAAAAAAAAAAACAAAAAAACAACAAGAACAAGCATTAATATTGTACCATAATAGTGGTGGTATATGATGAAATAGCTAACAGTGTCTCTATTAGCCAAAAAGTCAGTTTTGTAATTAAGGTAATGTTTGCCTGAATGCTGATGTAATAATGAATAGTGTTGACTGGAGATCTGTTTTTCCTTGATTGAATTAACTGAGAATTTTCCCAGATGTCCTTTCTTTCATTCTTTCTCCCTGCAGTTTGTTTAATTGCATTAGACCCTCGGAGTGGAGGGGAAATGGAATCATTACTATTACTTCATGTCTTGCTGGCAGTGCAGAAATGGGACAGGAGCAGGAATAAAAGATAGGTCAGAGATATAGGGAGTGAGACAGACAGACAGAGGGTGAGGAAAGAGAGGGAGTTAGTAAGAGAGAAAGGGAGGGATGGAGGAGTGGTTATACAATATGGCAGAATTACTGACCTTGTCTGGCTTTCTTCTTCCATTGCAGCCCTCCCCAAACACACTACCCTTCCCTCTCTGTTTTTTGCTCATTAACTTTTTGGAATAAAATTGTACTGTACTGATTACTGTAAAGTATATACTGTATAATTCATAATAGCTTTGTAATACTGTACATAAAGTTGTATTTAATATGTTTGACTGTCATTTTATGGAGGACTATGAGTGCCAGTTAAAATTACAAATGAATAGATGCATTTAAACATTTAAACAATTTCTACTTTTAAAAATAATTTTTATAAAACATACAAATTGCTTTCCTTTATTCTTTTGTTTTTTCAAAGGTTTGCATGGTAAGATATGCATTATTTTGTTGCATGTAACTAACGTTTTAAACATGAATTAAATAAAATTATATATATATATATATATAAAAATATATAAATGCGGGTGGATTTCACCAGTGGCGTGTAATGCAGTCACTCCAACTAACTACTTTACTTTGGGTTGAATTTCATATCATGTATCATACTCGTGTATCTCTACATGCCCATGGAGTGGCACACAAACTCAGACTGCAACTGTTGAACGCCGTCAAAAACAGACTGCTCGTTTTAGTCCAGTCTTCCCAAGAGTTGTTCATAACTATAAAATTTCAACTTAAAATCCTCAGTGGAGCACACCTGTCTACTGCCTTACATTGTCTCCTTCTTGCTGCACTGTAAGGGAAATGTCCCTCCAGGGCTTCCATCCTCTCCAACTACACAGATGTTGAAAATCAAAGAAAGAATGATGAGCTGTTTCTCTGTCCACATGGCTAGAGGGGAGAGCAAAACTCTCCTAAGGCTTTTTTTAACTTTGCTTTTTGTTTCAAGCCAGTCTGACGGAACATTTGCTGTGCATGAGGCCAGGACACAGTCATCTGAGTCCACTATCCTCCCTCACACACATCCCTTTGGGCTATTTCTATCCACAATGACTTCACTCTACGAATAGATGCAGTCATGACCTTCTGTCCAGCTTGAAGAGCACGATAGTGGCTGCTCTATCCATTAAGAAGGTTTTATAGATAATGCCTCTTCTGGTGACTTATTATTTAAAAAAGAACGTTCCCTTTCGTCCTGGGAACTCCGACGTGTCGTCGGGGGAGTTCCCTGACGAATTGGGATCACGCTAGGGAGCCAACTGCCTTCGAGAGAATTAAAACGAGCCAATAGACATTGGCATGCAAGGTTTGCATTCCGCGACCCGCCTACCAGCGCGGGTATAAAAGGCGGAAGTAAACATTGCGCAATGCTTTTTGCTTCGGAGCCATTCAGTGTCTCTCTGAGCTGCTGTATTCCGAGGAAATATTGAAAAACGAGTCTTCTTTGGCGAAAGGAATCCTCTGCTGCTGGTGTGACGGCGCTTCAAGTGGCCATCGCTTCCCGTTGCCGGCCGTTTCTCTCTCTCTATTCAAACAAAGAGCTGTTTTAACGGCTGGTATTGGTAACGGTGAGTGCAGCACACAGGCTTGCAGTTTCCCCGCTGTGTCTGCCGCGGTGGTCCCTTTGTGCCTCGGCACATAAAAGAGCATTTCTTTTTGTCCAAAAGAGCAACACGAGTGAAGATCGCGTCCTTTTCAGGATGACGTTTCACTCGTGTGTTTCTGGATGCGATCGTTTCCTGTCCTTATTTGACGGCCACGTTCATTGTTTCACATGCCTAATCAGTGTGTGAGACTACGTTCGTGGGTGGTTCATGTTCTCCCAGGAGTGCATGACCACGTCGGCACGTTGTTCGTCTCCCCTTTCTCGTAAAGGCTTGAGCCGCTCAGCGTGCCGTGTGCCGTCGAGCGCCGGCTGACAGCGCGGGTTGTCACGGCAACCCAGCGCGCGTCATTCGGCGCTCAAGATGCGCGGTCAAGATCAAGACTCATGTGCCTCTATGAGGTGAGTCCCTTTGCTTATTTCCCCGATCTAGTTTCTCTTCTGGTGCACCAGAAGAGGGCTACTTTGGCGAATAACATTGGTGATCTGAGGGTTTCAGTGAGCACGAACCACTCACTCCTCTAGCGCATCGCAAACATGCTGAGACTGTGTTCGTGGGTGGTTTATGCTTTCTTATGAGAGCATGACCACGTCGGCACGTTGTTCGCCTTGCCTGAAGGCTTGAGCGCCCAGCGTGCCGTGTGTCATCGAAGCGATGGCCACGTTCACTATCTTGCATGCCTGGTTGACGGCCACGATCACTGTTTCACATGCCTAATCAGTGTGTTGAGACTGCGTTCGTGGGTGGTTCATGTTCTTTCAGGAGTGCATGACCACGTCGGCACGTTGTTCGCCTCCCCTTTCTCGTAAAGGCTTGAGCCGCTCAGCGTGCCGTGTGCCGTCAAGGCTTTCGGATGGGATTCTGGTCCTTCTCATGAGGGACCAAGCATTTCATTCGGGGCCGCAGGGAGGACAGATGTTGATCGCTACATCGGAGAGAGGGCTGTTATACTCTGAAAATGATGCTGAGTTCCTACTATAATGGTGTTTCTCATGCTGAAGATTCAGACTTAACAGCCACACTTTCCTGGGCTGTCCTAAAGTGCCTGGATGTGTGTGAAGAATTTTGGCAGTATGGAAGCATTTTGGTGCCAATATGGCAAGCCAAACATGCCTAAATCTGCAGAAGTTTTTCCTCTCTCGCTACCACTGCACGTGCGTAGTTCTAACTCGGGGTTGAGCTGTGCTTAGTGACTGACCGTGATTTGTCACAGCGCTGGCCCTCGGTTAGACGATGTCCACACTGGTGGTCCAGAAGCACCTCACAACCAGCCCGCTCGGAGTTTGTTTTCCCCCCAGCAAAGGGAAGGGAAACAACCCTGAGAGGAGCGACCCAGAGTATGTGACGATCTGCTCTTTGGGAGTGCGTGCCATCACCACTCCTTCCCCCGGGGGAGGGCCGGGTGGAGAATTTCGCTTCTGTTCCGCCGCTGGTTATCCAGTAATCAGCGGTACCCAAAGTTTGAGCAGTCCATTTCCTCTGAGTCGTTCACGGGCCCCAGCGCTCAGATGGCAGTGAGGGCTACGGCCTTGTCACTCTCGTCTCTCGCTGGGTGAGGGGAAACCAGGACTCGATGCCCCTGGGCCTTGTTCCTCGTTTCCCCTCATGGTCGAGACTGGCAGTATAATAAGACCAGTTTCCTCCGTCCGAGAGGGTCAGAATGGCAGTGCGTGCCGACCCCCTAGCTGCACCACTCCCGTTCCCCTCTCCCCAGCTTGCAGATAGCAGTGACGCAGCCTCGGCTGCGTCGCTCCGGTCTGCAGCTGGGCCCGGAGGCGCAGAGACCAGGACACGAGGAGTCAGGGCCTCGTTCTTCGTCTCTCCCCCTCCCTTCGCCACCGGGCAGCCCGCAGCAGAATGCCCACGGGCCTTCTCTGTCGTCTGCCCTCAGGTGGAAGCAGGTTGGTGTCAAGTTAAAACGCCCAGACCCCGCTCTTGGTCGCTACAGTGCCACCAGGGCCAGGTCCCTGCCTTCCACCTCGCTGCCCCTCCGCGGGTACGCCGGTGGTTCGGGTGGGTTTGTTGAGACCGTATCTGGAAGCCTGGCTAAAAAACGCTTCCGGGTCCGTCCCGATGGCTCATCCGCACCGTCCGGTTCGGCTATGCAATTCAGTGTGCACGCCGGCCTCCCAAGTTCAGGGGCGTCCACTTCACCCGTGTGCGGTCGGTGGACGCCCCTGTCTTGAGGAAAGAGATCGATGTCCTGCTGGCGAAGGACGTGATCGAGCCGGTCCCTCCTGCCGAGATGAGGTCTGGGTTTTACAGCCCCTACTTCATTGTACCCAAGAAAGGCGGTGGGTTACGGCCAATCCTGGACCTGCGTGTTTTGAATCGGGCCCTGCACAAACTCCCGTTCAAAATGCTTACGCAGAAGCGCATTTTCGAGTGCATCCGTCCCCAGGATTGGTTTGCAGCGATCGACCTGAAGGACTCGTACTTTCACGTCTCGATTCTCCCTTGACACAGACCGTTTCTTCGGTCTGCTTTCGAGGGTCAAGCATATCAGTACAAGGTCCTACCCTTCGGGCTGGCCCTGTCGCCTCGTATCTTCACGGAAGTCGCGGAGGCGGCCATTGTTCCCATGAGAGAACAAGGCGTTCGCATTCTCAACTATCTCGACGACTGGCTCATTCTAGCCCACTCGCGAGATGTGTTGTGCGATCACAGGGACATGGTGCTTCGGCACCTCAGCCAGTTGGGGCTTCAGGTCAACTGGGACAAGAGCAAACTCTGCCCCATGCAGAGGATCTCTTATCTCGGTATGGAGCTGGACTCGGTCGCCCAGACTGCGTGCCTCACGGAGGAACGCGTCCAGTCAGTGCTCACCTGCCTCAGGCAGACCAGCGGTTCCACTGAAACAATTTCAGAGGCTCCTGGGGCATATGGCAGCCGCAGCCGCAGTAACGCCGCTCGGCCTGTTACATATGAGACCGCTTCAGCGCTGGCTTCACGATCGAGTCCCGAGGTGGGCGTGGCGCAGCGGCACGTTCCGGGTCAAAGTGACCCCGCACTGTCGCCAAACCTTCTCCCCGTGGTCAGATCCTGCGTTTCTACAGGCCGGAGTGCCCCTAGTCCAGGTTCCCAGGCATGCTGTGGTTTTCACAGATGCCTCTGCCACCGGGTGGGGGGCCACGTACAAAGGGCATGCAGTTTCAGGTCTGTGGACGGGGCCTCAACTGCATTGGCACATCAACTGCCTAGAGTTGCAAGCAGTACGTCTAGCCCTGCGTCGCCTCAAGGGGTTTCTCAGACACAGGCACGTACTGGTCCGTACGGACAGCACTGCGACCGTTGCGTACATCAACCATCAAGGTGGTCTACGCTCCCGTCGCATGTCGCGACTCGCCTCCCACCTCCTCCTATGGAGTCAGAAGCATCTGAGGTCGCTTCGTGCCGTTCACATTCCAGGGGAGCTCAACCGTGTGGCAGACGAGCTCTCACGGTTGCCTCCCCTGCCAGGAGAATGGCGACTCCATCCCCAGGCGGTCCAGCTGGTTTGGAGTGTCTTTGGAGCCGCACAGGTAGATCTGTTTGCGTCTCCAGACACGACCCATTGCCAGTGGTTTTTCTCCCTGACCGAGGGAACCCTCGGCACGGATGCCCTGGCTCACAGCTGGCCCCGGGACCTACGCAAGTATGCGTTTTCCCCAGTGAGCCTTCTTGCACAGACACTGTGCAAGGTCAGGGAGGACGAGGAGCAGGTCCTTCTAGTGGCGCCGTATTGGCCCACCAGGACTTGGTTCACGGAACTCATGCTCCTCGCGACAGCCCCTCCTTGGCCGATTCCTCTGAGGAAGGACCTTCTTTCTCAGAGACGGGGCACTCTATGGCACCCGCGTCCAGACCTCTGGAAACTCCATGTCTGGTCTCTTCTAGGTGGTCTACCACAGGCAGTGGTAGACACCATCACTTCCGCTAGAGCCCCCTCTACGAGGCGCCTCTACGCATTGAAGTGGAACCTGTTCGTCGATTGGTGTTCCTCCCGTCAGGAGGACCCCCGAACTTGCCCGATCGGTGTCGTGCTTTCCTTCCTGCAAGATGGGTTGGAGCGGAGGCTGTCCCCCTCCACCCTCAAAGTGTATGTCGCCGCAATAGCCGCGCATCACGATGCAATAGAAGGTAAGTCCTTGGGGAAGCACGACCTGGTCATCAGATTCCTCAAGGGTGCTAGGAGGTTAAATCCACCTCGGGTTTTGCACTCTGTACCCTCTTGGGACCTAGCTCTGGTACTTAGAGCTCTTCAAGGTCCCCCCTTTGAGCCGTTGCTGACCGTAGAGCTCAATTTCCTGTCCATCAAGACAGCGCTCTTGTTAGCTTTGGCCTCTTTCAAGAGGGTCGGGGATCTGCAGGCTTTTTCGGTCGACGAATCGTGCCTAGAGTTCGGGCCGGCCCTTTCTCATGTTGTATTGAGACCCCGGCTCGGATATGTGCCCAAGGTTCCTACCACTCCCTTCGTGGACCAGGTAGTGAACCTGCAAGCGCTGCCCCAGGAGGAGGCAGACCCAGCCCTAGCTTTTCTCTGTCCCGCCCGCGCTCTGCGGGTTTATATTGACAGAACGCAAAGCTTCAGAACCTCAGATCAGCTCTTTGTCTGTTACGGAGGCCAGCAGAAGGGGAAGGCCGTCTCCAAGCAGAGGTTAGCCCACTGGTTAGTGGATGCTATCACCCGAGCGTATGAATCTCTGGGTGAGCCTTGTCCTCCCAGGTTGCGTGCCCACTCTACTAGAGGTGTTGCCGCTTCCTGGGCTTTGGCTCAAGGCGCCTCGTTGACAGACATCTGTAGAGCTGCGGGCTGGGCGACACCGAACACGTTCGCTAGGTTCTATAGCCTTCGTGTGGAACCTGTTTCCTCCCGAGTTCTGGCTACGGCCAGTGGGTCGAGGGAATAGGTTGTGTCGGCTTGCCACGCCACTCCGTGCCTCGGCCGGATACGTGCGTCTTTTTGCTCCGTTGGCGCCCTACGTCGGTGAGCCTCGTGAGTTCCTCCTTCACCCCTCGGTGCTGGGCGCGGCGGACCGCCCGGCGCCAGGTCTGCTACCTCTAGTAAGGAGTTGTTAGTAGACTGGGTGCCCCAGTGGTCTCTACTGTGACCCATGATGCCATGTGCAGTTCAGCCATGTCTTCCTCTTGACGGACTCGTTCGTCGTCCCCTTGAGTACGCTCCCACTTCCCTTGGATTGGGACTACCTCTGGGACTGCCATATGTTTCACTATTCCTTCGGGCTAGTACATATGTGTATTCCTGGCCTTCCTCAGTCAGGCTGGGGCTTCCGCAGCGTTCCCTCCTCTCTTGAGGGAACGCTTTCCCAGTGTTATCCAATGCTCCACTGTGCGGGTCTTGCGGAACAGCAGTGTGGTTCCCGTGCTAGCTCCCGCAACTTATTTCAAGAAACTGCTGCAGGGTAGCTTAGCCGGGCGCTGGAAGGGGCCAGCACCATGGCGTTTTATTAGGGATCCCAATTCGTCAGGGAACTCCCCCGACGACACGTCGGAGTTCCCAGGACGAAAGGGAACGTCTCGGTTACGTATGTAACCCTCGTTCCCTGAGTACAGGGAACGGAGACGTGTCGTCCCTTCGCCATGTTGCTGTACCTTTGCGAGGACTGGACACTGTTCGGCTCCTCAGCGAAAAGCATTGCGCAATGTTTACTTCCGCCTTTTATACCCGCGCTGGTAGGCGGGTCGCGGAATGCAAACCTTGCATGCCAATGTCTATTGGCTCGTTTTAATTCTCTCGAAGGCAGTTGGCTCCCTAGCGTGATCCCAATTCGTCAGGGAACTCCCCCGACGACACGTCTCCGTTCCCTGTACTCAGGGAACGAGGGTTACATACGTAACCGAGACGTTATTATGAAGCTGCCGTAAGATTAAATACTTCTTGACGGCAATTATAAGGGATTGTCCATGTCTGGAGTTTGATGGCATGGCTGCCGTCCAGATATTGATCATAAATAGAAATACTGAAAAAGGACGCCAAAACACAGCCAATGAAAACATAAAGCATTCATAAAAAAATGAACTAAATCGTGAACTAAATATAAGCACTAGTCAAAAGTTTGATATTTTTTATCAAATTTAGTTTTTATCTATACTAATTGTATTCAGCAAGAACACATTAAATAGATAAAAATTGACCTTAAGACTTTTACTTAGTTACAAAAATATATATATATATATTTAAAAAAAAATGCTGTTCTTTTGCTCCATTCATGAAAGTGTCCTAAAAAAAAACATCACGATTTCAACATAGATAATAAAATGTTTCATGAGCACCAAACCAGAATAATTCAAATTAGAATGATTTCTAAAGGATCATGTGACATTTAAGACTGGAGTAAAGATGCTGAAAATTCAGCCTTGCCACGACAGGAATAAATTACATTAAACATATACTAAAATAGAAAAGTTATTATAAATTGTAATAATATTTGACAATATTACTGTTTACTACATTTTGGTCACTGTATTTTTGTATGATGAGCATAAGAGACTTGAAAAATCTTAACACCACCAATCTTTTGATTGTATAAAATGTAGATGTTTAAGTCAATATATAATATATGTTTGTTAATTATATTAAAAAAAGCCATTATAATAAAAGTGAAATTGGCTAAAATGAATGAGTATGACATGGCGAAAATATTTACTAAACTTTATTTTTATTTTCATCAAAAGACAAAAACTATGACCATAGCAAAAACTGTGTAAAAGTTAACAGTTTCAGTGCAGTTGCAAAATGACACCACTGACCCAGTCATACATTATAAAAAAAATGGCTGCAGTAGCTTCTTGCCAATGGTGGCTGACCTTTCCTACTCCATTTCAGTGTGGCATCTTTGATCAGGCCTGCCACCAGTTCTTCCTTACGGCTAGAAAAGACACTAATGAATCAACTGTACTACCGCAGGATCAGTAGTGCAAGTAGTAGATCAGTAGTACAGCAAGAAACAAGGATTTTGACCACTAAAGCCAGCTGCCTTCACAAAAATAAACTAAAAACCCAGTCCACAGAGATGGTCCAGTTACAAACAAATGCCTCTCCTAAAGCAACACTGGCAGAGGGGCACGTCCGCACAGACTGACAGATTTTAAGAAGCTGGGCTGCAGCATTTCGAGCTTAGAGAGGAGGATGTTCATTGGCACTTGGGCTCACACTGTCAGACCCGTGAACTTCAAATATGTGGGAAGAGAGGAAGTTGTTCTGACAGGAACTGGGAGTCCCTGGAGCCCCAGCAAACTGGTTCCAGAGAAGTAACTGTATGTTTGAGTAAACCTCCACCCAGAGGACCTAAATGGACGAGCGTCTGAGTCTGTGCTTGTCTCTCCACCAGTCAGACTGGGAATTCGAAGCAGAACACACAGCTGGGTCCACAAGCCATTCACTCTTACATCTTATCTTTGAAGAACTATTCGCCAATTTGAAGGACTATATCGCCACCCTTTCTGTGAAACAGCAAAAGTTCATTCTTCAGTAATATATCAAAGCTGTATATCAATTCACAGTGGCTTCAAAACGTGTTTGGTAGAACTCAATTTTCTCAGAAGCATTTTTACAGTTACTGGTCCCAAGCTATTTTTTTAGTGCGTGTGTAAAGTCATCTATATTTTATCATTTAAATTGTATGCAATTATTTTAATGACAAGCTTTGCTTTAAATGTGTGCTGTATTTCTTTCAATTAAAAGTCACTTCATTTTTTATCTTGCTTTTGTCGTGAAATTAATTTTCTCATGATTTGGACATGATCTCATCCCAATGATCTCAAAAGTTGTTTTCTCGAGATCTTGACTTAAAAGTTGTTTTCTCTTGTTTTTTCCTCCCCATTTTTTCTTGTTTTCTTGGCATTGACTGCATTATGGATAAGTTAATTTGTGACGGGGAAGCAGCACAACCATTTTCAACATTCATAATAATGATAAATATTTCTTGAGCATCAAATCAGCATATTAGAATGATTTCTGAATTATGTTATGTGATGTGACACTGAAGACTGGAGTAATGATGTTGGAAATTCAGCTTTGCCACCACAGGAATAAATACAATTTTAAAAAATATTCAAATAGAAATCAGTTATTTTAAATTGTAATCATATCTCACAATATCACTGTTTTACAGTATTTTTGATCAAATAAATCCAGCCTTGGTGAGCATAAGAGACTTCCTTTGAAACATTAAAAAAAGCTTACTGACCTCAAACTTTTGAATGGTAGTGTTTAAATATTGTATACACATCAAATGAAACAGAAATTTAAATATCTACATTTTTAATTTGTTGTCCTGGCAAAAGTGCTCATTTCAACACAACTAAAACATAAAATGAGCAGTAAGAAAGTCCAAAAAAGATCAACAGACAATAAATATTCATGAAATAATATATATATATATATATATATATATATATATATATATATATATATATATATATATATATATATATATATATATATATATATATATATATAAGAGCCACAAAAACAATTTTTAACACAAAAACTCCTTCAAAACAGCATTGAGTTATTTATATTCTCAATAAAAACAGCTCAGTTCAGGAGGAGATCTCAGGGGAAGCTCTTGCTTGTTTATATCAAGCTATAATGCTTATTTTTACTTATATAATCTATCTAATTGTGTCACAAAAGCAGTTGGCAAAGGCAGAAAAAGATAATGGTGTGCTTTATCACACATCCAGTTTCTGCCATATACTATCAATGCAACTCCAAACAACTGAGAAGAGTGACATATGGGACATTTCTCCACGAGTGTTATCGCTGTTGCAAGAGCGTGTGTGCCCTGATATACTGCAGGTTTTGCTCTCTCATCACCTGAGCGGGGAAAAATGATAGCTAGTGAACACGCAGCTATTCATTATCTGGAGAAACAGGCATCAGGCAGCAGAGCATCATCTATTCACACGTTTCTGTCTGGACATGGTGTAGATTTGTGAGCGGCGAGAATATATAGCAGCTCCCTGCAGAGCTGCATAACCCAGAGAAAGAAAAAGACCTAGAAACAGCGCAAGGACACTGTTCAGTGACAAAGACACTGTTTCTGATGACGCATGCTTACTCATGACTTTTTAAAAGCCTGTCTAGAACATTTCAAACACTGTCTCAAAACAAAATGACATCCCAAAAACAGGAGAAAAGATCTGACATTTATTTTTGCTTTAAAGGACCAGGGCTAAGGCACTTAAAAGAGAAAGATGGCATATTTATGGACTAACCTGTTGTATATATCGTCATCTTCACCTCCCCAGCCCCAATACTCATTTGGGAAGCCATTGATTTTGAGGAACTGTTTTCTGCTAAGGCCTGACACCCCTCCAAAGTACCCTGCATAGGGCAGCCTGCAAGAAGGAACAGACCACAGTCATTTATTCAGTTGATACACATTTCAGGATTAAATCTGAGAGCTTTTGATACAAGTCTAGAGTGGAAACATCATTCTGTAGGTTCAGTTCTCTGAACTGAGCCCTTTAGTCAGCCTACCGAACCATTCGAATTTGACAAAATTGCATCTTGTATGAGTGATTCTAGAGAGCCACTGAGTCCTCCCACAGGGGATTCAACATTTTCAAATGATATCTGATCCTTCTTTCAACTGTCTTTCATCACTTCTCTCCTGGCTGCCACCCCTCAGGCCTGTCAGTTAAGCTACACAACTCTAAGAAGGCCCTGTAAAAGCTTATGTGCGCCATAAACTGTAGAATCCGTCTCCGTTTGTAGGTATACAGCTCACGGTGCAAGAGGCCACTGTCAGATGAGAATTATCAAAGGAATCATCGTCTACACAGGATTAAAGGCTGATATAAATATACATACTCCATTGCGATTCAAAAAGGATGAATTAAAAGGCCTTGGTGGTTCTCAGAACTAAGTCATGTTTTTGACCTTTAAACCACAGAGCGATATAATACCACAGCTTTATACTTCAAGCAAGTCTTCGAAGCCTTCAAAGAAATGCTTTACTGGATGAATACAGTCTGGAAAAGCATTGAGTGGTTGAAAACATTGTCTCCATGTCTTCTCTTTTAGGAGGCCCACTGGGCTATGGGCTGGCAGGTGCATCATGGGTAGCCGCCTGAGGTTCGCCTTGGGCTACTGCAATGTGTTACCAATGACAGCAACCACATCCACCTACGCAAACAAATGTGCGACATAAGGGAGAAAGAGAAGCAAGAACCTACAGGCATGCGCGCACATACACACACCAGCATTTGCTTGTGCACGCAGCAACCTCACGTTAAAAGACAACAAGCAAAAATTAATGAGGCCATCTGCTACAGCAGCAGTCTTCACAGAAACAGTATGGCTGAAGTTTCTTCACACACTCATGGTCTGAGAGCATGCAATTCTCTAAAGGTGCCCCACTTATTAAATATGGCAACGTTAAGGCCTCCTCAGATTGGAGACACAAACCAATAGTGTGAATCACTCACAGAGAAAACGGAATTACTATCCCACGGACAGTTGAAGGCAGTTCACGGCTCGGAGAAGGTCAGTGGCAATTGTTTAGTAACATATTGTCTGGCTGTCCGCAGAGAAATAAAAACCAAGTTCAAATTTTGCCACAACACTAAGCAGGTACTGTAGTTTTGTTAACTGCTGAGACAGAGCTTTGGTGAAAAGTGGCTCAGAATAAAAAATTAAGGAAAACATTGGGTCTCACTTCACTAATAATTGAGTAGGTTATTTCATATTTGTACACACAGGAGAGTTTCTCACGAAAAATCTCTGCCTAATTCACAACACGTTCGTACGCACATGAATTTGTTCTTAACATCATTCTGATGTTAGTCAATTCGGAGTATTCTAAATGAGCGGCCTCGTGCACAAGGTTAGTCATTTGCATAAAACATGCCCAAACCATCTCCATATAAGGGCTTTCCGCACACGCTTTCCTTGCAGCCTTTCGTCACTCTTGTCAAACTTGCAGCTGTTTGCAGACAGCTCTCGCCCGATCCTCGAGCAATGCCAAGTGTGCCATTCTCACCAGTTCTCACAATAAACACATTTTGTACAGACCCAGATTACAGATCTCTCATACCAGCTACATACCCGTATATCTGCGTTATTTAGAGAAACTTTGCAGATGAAGCTATATAATTTTATATGTGGATTATATAATAAAATTAATGCAACATACTTCAATATAATTATAATCGTGTTCAGAAGTTATAGGCTATTTCATCCTAACACGACTATAAATCCGTACAGAGTAAGTGCTTTTTGCGTACGTGTGGTTTCAGTTGTTTGGTTGTTTATAAATAAATAAAAATAACATAAATAAATAATAAATTAATAATGATAACGTACTCGGTTACTAACGTAACCTCGGTTCTCTCTAGAGAGGGAACGAGTACTGCGTAATATCTTACGCTATGGGGAAAACCTCTTTTCCACGAGATATTGAAGCCAAAAATTATCCTTAATTTTGAATTAATGTAAAACGCTGTGCAGCAGCATGCAGACATAGGCAGGACAGCTCGCGCGCCTGTTGGCTGCCCTGCGGCAACAACAGCAGTCTATCCAGAGAGGCACTGCGTGACACATATCCAATGGGGGCATTTCGCACCCATTCCGTCACGTCCCACCAGAAAGGGCGTGGTCTCGCCCTGTAAATATAGCTCGATAAGGCTGGTACACTGGTTTTCATCACCGAATCAAACCAGAGCTGTGTATGCACGGCAAGATACGCAGTACTCGTTCCCTCTCTAGAGAGAACCGAGGTTACGTTAGTAACCGAGTACGTTCTCTTACGAGAGTATCTCTCGTACTGCGTAATATCTTACGTTATGGGGAACACAATGCAAAACGCCGTGCGTACTGGGATCCGACACCAAAGTCCCAAGGGCAGTAGCCCGGGGCTCATGTAGTGCATAATCACCATAGACTCACAGAGAGTCGGAGAAGAGAGGCTGCAAGCATCATTCCCCATGAAATAGCATCCTACAGGAGCTAGTTATGTTAATAGTGTTTCACACAGACAGGGTGAACGTGTTCAGCCTGAACTGGGTAATAGTACAGGTTATTCAACACCCATGGAGCCTTGTTATCGCTCAGTGAGCGATGCAAAAGCTAAACTCAGCATCTGGGCGGGCACAGCGGGGCAGATAGTACTGAATTCTATACCGACAGAAGCTTGGCTTGTAAGGTGGGAACCTCTAGGTTATAAAACCTTATAAATGTAGACGGCGAGGCCCAGCCCGCGGCCGTACAGATATCAAGGTAACCCCACTATACCACGCCCACGACGAGGCCACGCCTCTCGTGGAGTGCGCTCTGACACCCAAAGGACACTGCAGGCCCTTAGAAGTGTAAGCCAGTGCTATGGCGTCGACTATCCATCTGGATAGGCTCTGTTTTGATGCGGCCAGTCCCTTGGATCGTCCGCCAAACAAAACGAAGAGCTGCTCGGTCTGTCTGAAGGCAGACGAGCGGGACACATAAGCTCTCAGTGCCCTGACAGGGCAAAGGAGACTCACATCCTCCTCCTCATTATGAACCGAGAGAGCGCACAGGGAAATAACCTGGGCCCTGAACGGTGTGTTGAGGGATTTGGGCACGTACCAGTGCCTTGGTTTGAGTATGACTTATGAGTCATTAGGCCCAAACTCCATGCATGACACGCTTACCGAAAGCGCTTGCAAGTCCCCTACGCGCTTCACTGAAGCGAGAGCCATAGGGAATACCGTTTTGAGAGACAGATGTTTAATGTCTGACAAATGGATTGGCTCGAATGGGGCACCTTTCATGGCTTCCAAAACCATAGAAAGGTCCCACACAGGGACTGAGGGGGGTCTGGGAGGATTCAGCCTCCGAGCTCCCCTGAGGACCAGGTCGTTTTCCCCAGTGACTGGCCAGACGTCGGTTTTGCAAACGCCGCTATGGCCGCCACGTATACTTTGAGCGTGGATGGGGTTCTGCCCTTATCCAGCAGCTCCTGAAGGAAGGAGAGCACTTCTGAAACCCCGCAGTCTGCGGGTGAAAAGCCCGGAGCTTGACACCAGGCAGAGAACACTGACCACTTTGAGGAATAGAGCCGTCTAGTAGACGGGGCTCTAGCCTGCTTGATTGTATTTAACACTCCCTCTGGAAGGTTAGCGGGTACCCGTTGATGGCCCATGCATGAAGGGACCATAGTTGCGGGCGAGGATGCCAAATCGAGCCCTTGGCCTGAGAGAGGAGGTCTTTCCTCAACGGTATTGGCCACGGGGCAGTGCTGGTCAGCCGCATCAGGACTGGGAACCAAGTCTGGTTCGGCCAGAGCGGAGCCACAAGCAGCACTGGGCATCTGTTTTCCCTGATTCGTTCCAGCACTTGAGGCAGGAGCGAGACAGGGGGAAAAGCATAGAGGGGACAGCGGGGCCAGACGTGGGCCAGCGCGTCCTCGCTCTTGGAAAAATATTTTGGACGGTGAGCGTTCTTGTGGGACGTGAACAGGTCCACCTGCATTTTGCCGAATGTCTCCCACAGCAGTTGGATCGTCTGCGGGTGCAGCGACCATTCCCCTGCTGGGACATTGTTTCTGGACAGTCTGTCTGGTCCCAGATTCAGGTGACCAGGCACATGCGCTGCTTTCAGTGAAAGCAGGTTGTGCTGAGCCCAGACCAGGAGGTGTTCCGTTAGCCTGTAAAGGTTTCGGGACCTGATGCCGCCCTGGCGATATATGCATGCCACCACTGACATGTTGTCCGAACGGACCAAGACATGGTGACTTTTTATCTGGGGACAGAAGCGCCGTAGCGTGTTGTCAACTGCCATCATTTCCAGACAGTTTATATGTAGGAGCTTTTCCGGTTCTGACCATTGGCCAAAGAACGGTCTGCCCTCGAGCAGCGCTCCCCATCCCGAGGTGGAGGCGTCAGTGGACACCAGCTTCACACTCGAGGGAGTCCCCAGACTCACACCTGACTGATACCAGTCGGTTACTTTCCAAGGTTCCAGAGCTGAAACGCATTCTAGATCGACCCGGAGGCGAAACCGGCCAGCGGTCCATGCCCGGGGCGGAACTGGCGCTTTCAGCCACAGCTGCAGTGGGCGCATGCGAAGCAGACCCAGCTGGAGTACTGAAGCTGCTGAGGCCATGAGGCCCAGCATTTTCTGAAACCTTTTGAGCTGGACTATCGAGCCATGGCGGAAGGATTTCACGGTGTGCTGAATGTCCAGCTCGCGCTCTGAAGACAGACGCGCTGTCATGGATAGTGAGTCCAGCACTGTTCCCAGAAAAGGAATTTTCTGGCTGGGAGACAGCGAACTTTTCGACCAATTGACTGTGAGACCCAGGTTCTCGAGATGCTCGAGTAATGTGGTCCTGTGTTCTATGAGCTCTAATCGTATCGAGCTAGAATCAGCCAATCGTCCAAGTAGTTCAAAATTCGCATGCCCTGGAGACTCAGGGGTGCGAGAGCCGTGTCCATGCACTTTGTAAATGTACGGGGTGCCAGGGACAGGCCAAACGGCAGGACTTTGTATTGGTATGCCTGGCCCTCGAAGGCGAATCTCAAGAATCGCCTGTGACGCGACGCTATTTGTATTTGAAAATAGGCGTCTTTCAGATCTATTGACATAAACCAGTCCTCCTGGCGAACTTGCGCGACGAATTTCCTGGTTGTAATCATTCTGAACTGGCGCTTCGTGAGCGCTCTGTTCAGCTGTCGCAGATCTAGAATGGGTCTGAGACCCCCGTCTTTTTTCGGTACCAGAAAATACCTGCTGTAAAGACCCCCTTTGCTCTGAGCCTGAGATAAAGGTTCTATAGCCCCTTTGCTCAGTAGTTTCGCTATCTCGGCTCGAAGTAGATGAGATACTCCGTTCTTTACCGTCATTTCGACTCGCGCCGCGCAACGGCGGGGGCGTCGACCGAACTGCAGTGAATAGCCTCTTTTTATAGTCTTCAGCACCTATTCTGATACCCCGGGAAGCTTCGCCCACGCATCTGCGTGAATAGCTAGAGGTAGAATGAAAATCTGGGCTCTGGCCGCGGCATAAAGGCGGCCGGAGAGCTCCGGTGTGCTGGGAAATAAACACTGTGTTTGCAGTGAGCGAGGCGGGGGGTGCGCTGATCACAGCGGGCAGCCCGACCGCGCTCAGCTTCTCTCTGACAGGTTGTGGAGAGAATGCGAGCGGGACGAGCCCCGTAGGGTTCGGCATGTCTGTGAAGGAATGTGGGCGTGGGATAGCGGCACACTCACTGCACTGGGAACACTGTCGGCTCACGCCGACTGAGAATGTGTTGGTTTCGTTTTTACAGAAACCGTGGGACATGCTTCGCGTCGTGTTTGTGGGCACTGTGTTGTGGGCACGTACACTACATTTATTGCACAATCGACATGAGTCGATTTTATTTGTGCTAGCCCTGTATTGTGGCGGGCTGTGTCTGTGTGTGGGAATGGGCATTGAGACGTGGGCATTCTTACAACACTTATAACACCATCGGCCGTGGCCGGAATTCCAGAAAATACACTCCTTTTGGGATTTATCTGGGTCGCCGTAAAACTGGCGTTTGTGTGCAGGCAAGCGGGCTGTGGTACCAGCTTGTTTACTGCAAAATACACTGGAACAGTCACATTGTTTGGAACTGAACGAGCAAGAAGTTTCGGTAGAGTCTGGCCGCGGCGAGACTTAAACACCGTGGGCCTTAGCTGACTGTATGTGTGTTGGTTTCTTTTACAGAAAACGTGGCACATGCAGTGTGTAGTGTTTGTGGGCACTGGGTTGTGGGCACATACACTATAATTAATGCACAATTGACATGAGTCGAACTCATTTGTGCAAGCCCTGCACTTTGGCGGGCTGTGTTTGTGTGTAGAAATGAACACTGGGCAGTGGCATTTTTAATACACTCATAACACTATCGGCTGTGGCCGGAATACCAGAAAATACACTGCTTACATGATTTTTCTGGGTCGCCGTGGAAACGGCATTTGTGTGCAGGCAAGCGGGCCATGGTACCGGCTTGTTTACTGCAAAATACACTGGAACAGTCGCATTTTCTCGGAACTGAACGAGTGAAAAGTTTGGGTGTAAGTCTGGCTGCGGCGAGACTAAATTTTTATACGCTGCGAGAGCTGGGCTCGAACTGTGAAGGCTTTTGGGTTTCGCCACTGAGCCACGGGGGAAACGACAAAAGCTTAAAATAGCCAGAGCGGATAAAGAGCGTCATCACAGTTTTGTGTGTGTCGGCGTTTGTTTGCAGGTGTGCGTGTAATACAACAGGCTCATTGCTGCAATACTGACATTTTCAGCCGCTCAAACTAAGAGGAGCTGAGAAATGTTTGATAAATGGAGATTGGTCCGGCCTCGGCGGGACTAAAACACACTCTTTCCTTACTTCGCCGGTGACGCACGCCCACGGGGGGCGTCGAGCAGATAGGAGAGCGTCATCACAGTTCTTTATGTGTCGGCGTTTGCTTGCAGGCGTGCATGTTATACAACAGGCTCACCGCTGCAATATTGACATTTTCAGCCGCTCAAACTAAGAGGAGCTGAGAAATGTTTGAGAAATGGAGATTGGTCAGGCCTCGGCGGGACTAAAAACACACTCTTTCCTCATTTCGCCGGTGACGCATGCCCACGGGGGGCGGGGGCGGGGTAGCTTTCTTATAACGTAAAGAAAGCTAGCCGCGGTTTTGAAGCTGGCCTTCTCTACAGATGCAGCTATCTCGTCGTCATTAATGGCGGAAGCGGCGGCGCGCAGCGGCCGTTGTCCGTCAGCGAGCGACTTGAGTAAAGCTGGTGAAGCTGGCGGGCGAACCGGCGAGCTATCACGGGCTGGAGAAGGCTCGGGGCTGTTTCGTCGACCTCAATGGCGGAAGCGGCGGCAGACGGCGGCCGCTGTCCGTCGGTGAGGGACTTGAGCGATGCCGGCAGCTGGCGGGCGAACCGGCGAGCTTTGGCGGGCAGGAGAAGGCTCTGGGCCGCGCTGGGCATGGCGCTTTTACGGCGCGGCGCTACAGCGGGCTGAAGTGCAGGCTCTGAGAAAGATGCCAGGCGAGTCCTCAGAGTCATCATAGGCAGTAGCTCACAGTGAGTGCATCCGCCGTCGACGAGAGCAGCATGATCCTCACCCAGGCAGGAAACGCAGATGACATGACGGTCCCCGTCGATGAGTGTGGCTCGGCACGAGCCGCAGGATCTTTGCATCTTGAAAAAGACGCAGCTCTTTTAGCAGAGAGAGAGACAGTGAAAAAATGTGTGTCGCAGCGGCGAACACACACACACACTTTGAAAGGATATAACGCCGGAAAGCGTAGCAGGTACGGCGGCTAAAGGCGGCGATGCCAGCGACTTCAGACTCAAAAAAGTTCGTGACACATATCCAATGGGCGCGAAATGCCCCCATTGGATATGTGTCACGCAGCGCCTCTCTCGATAGGCTGCTGCGGTTGCCGCAGGGCAGCCAATAGGCGCGCGAGCTGTCCTGCCTATGTCTGCATGCTGCTGCACAGCGTTTTACATTAATTCAAAATTAAGGATCATTTTTGGCTTCAATATCTCGTGGAAAAGAGGTTTTCCCCATAGCGTAAGATATTACGCAGTACGAGAGATACTCTCGTAAGAGAACTACTTTTTAATCATGTTACACATATCAATTCAACTGATTGGTGACTAGTTATTGGACTAACTTCACTGCTTACATTTTAAGATAGAGGTGTTCCCTTTGTGTGAATGCAAGTGAATTTCCAGAGGATGGCAAAAGAAGGCACAGAGTTAAGATTGTCTTGGCCCTTTCAGCCCCTCACACAAAGACAGGAAATTAAACACCATGGAGCAAAGGCCAACGTGTCTTCTTGCCGACAGAAGACAGACAAAATTAATTTCAAGTTCGACAATATCAAAAAAAAAAAAGACATTATATGTAGAACCTTCACCAGTGTTTTAATATAACACTGGTGTGCAGTTCTCAGTTATTACATTTAAAGAGAACTGGTCTGTCTCAGCTAAATAATTGTCTGCCTTGAAAAATGAATACATATGCTTGTGAAAGCTCCAGGTCTGTCTAGACTGCCACAGCAACTGACAAATGAACTTTTGATACAGAATAATTCAGCTGCATTCTCAAGATGACAAAGTGTCATAAGACATATATCTTCCCTAGTGGAAAAAATAAGAAGCAATTAATCATCAGAAGCACAGGCTTTGACAGACAGCCCTCAAGCTTTGGCTGTTTGATTAACTGACTCTGTTCTCTGCAAAGAAACAAAGACAAATACAGACATGGGGTCTATTAATATGTATGTAAATAGCAACAAATGCAGCACAGCATATTTGTAATAAACTCAGGCAAAGCCACAATTCTACAAGGATATTAAATTCATATAAAACATGCCATTGATTTTATTTTATTGCATTTCCAGGATTTATATGAGAGTTCTGATTATTAATGTATCAAAATTGACCCGAATTATAAAAGTGAGATAAAATGATATATCATATACAGTGTGTCATCAGATTCCTGCTCTTTGTGGTTCCCTCAATATTAAAGATGTTACCTGAAGCCGAATTTGTCCATGGCAATGGCGAAGTGACGGGGCTGGTCGTAACAGTGGTAGAGGTTCCGGTCATCCATAGGGATTAGGTCCACATCACTGAAAATGAAGCAGTCGTATTCTGCATCTTTCAGAGCCTCTGTGTAGCCAACATTAAGCAGCTTGGCCCGATTAAAGGTTTCCTCACCAAGCTGAAACATATAATATAAAAAAATATATATAAAATAAATAACAGCTCAATTGCTATAAGAACAAGAAAAAACCCTGAAACTCTTTATTGTGAATTTATATCTCACTTTATATAATGATCATCAGAATGAAAAATAACCATTTAATTAATTTATTTAAATATGCTATTATAAATTTATATATTTACTGATAAACACTTCACCATAAGGTTTAATTAGTTAACATTAGTTAATGACTTTTGTTAACATGAACTGAAAATTAAAAATAACTCATTCCTTAATCTTAGTTCATGTTTATTTCAATATTTACCAATATATTATTGAAATCAAAAGTTGTATTTGTTAACGTTTGTTAACGACAATGTATTTTTATTAACTAACATGAACAAAGATGAATAAATAACAAATAACAAATGTTAACAAATGAGACCTTATTGAAAAAAGTGTTACCATTTGCACTATAACTTTAATATTTTACTCTGAGACAGAACGTGCACATTTAATTAAAATAAGCATTTGGCACTCTACACAGTGGTCCTCAAACGGAGGGGGGGGGGGGGACTTAAAATTATTTAAAATAATAATAAAAAAACATCTAATTTGGTGCAATAAAAGTCTATAAATACATTGAATGGGAGTCTGAACTAATAATCCAGTGTGACAATAATCCCATGTAATCCTGTAATACCTGAGATTTGGCCTAATAATCCAAAGGTGTGAACTACTGCCACAAATCTACTGCCTTTTCAGCACAATGCCTGTGGATCTGCACTACAAAAGCAATATCAATGCATATTATGTAAGCCTTTGAAGTGTTGCATTCACCGAACAACTGCGGCTGTAAACTGTGATGAACGACATTGGATGCAAACAGAAGAACCTCCCGAGCAAAGCTTTAGCAAGTGAAATCTTATTTCACCACGCTGATGCTAAAAAAGTAAGGAAAATAACTTGATACTAAGTGACTTCTAGCTTCTATCCATATTTATCCTAACTTTAATTAGGCTTAGAGGAGAAAGGAACTTCAATATACCAAAGACAAATTGACAAAGAGTGAGTGGGGCAGATAAGGAAATATCTTTAAGAGACGTAAAATAGCTTCTTTTTTTCATCAGCAAGGGTGCACATTAAACATTACTGTGATCAGTTTTACTAGTTTATTAAGATTTATTCCTTGTGAGGTGGCAGGCAGAACAGGCAAACACAGCAGCAGACGTCTGGTATTAACACACCTCGCTAAAAACGACAGGTTTATAATAAGGACATGCTCACGACTTAGTATTTCTCATCCAAGAAACCAGCTCCAAGACGGAGGATATGT
This sequence comes from Gila orcuttii, assembly GCA_026230005.1. Lineage (NCBI taxonomy): Eukaryota > Metazoa > Chordata > Actinopteri > Cypriniformes > Leuciscidae > Gila > Gila orcuttii. The sequence continues at coordinate 19,495,652 of JAPDVR010000008.1, read as the reverse complement.
GGACATCATGAACAGATGGTTTTGGAACAAAAAAAAGTGTCATTAATTTTTCGAAAAAAGATCGTCGGAGCTAAGCAATTATTCTAAAGTTTCAGCTGTGAGGTGTTTGGCTCGATTTGCATGGCTCCAACACGCCATGAAGTAGGGTTGATTATGAGACAGGTGTAGTACCTTCCCCTCATTAGTCAACTTGCACCTGTTCTAAGTCATTAACCTCAACAGGGACAATGGCTCATCTGCGGAGTGTTATATTCAGTGGTGTAAAATGAAGTACAAATACTTTCTTACTGTATTAAGTACAGTTTTTGATTTGTACTTTGCTCAAATCTAAATATTTTTGTTAATTTCTACTTCTACTACATATTAAAGAGAAAATTTGTACTTTTACTCCGATACATTTGTCCAGACCCTTTCGTAACATTTGCAGAAAGTGCAAAGCAATCATTTCTGATCGGTCATAGCGATATCCAGTTCGCAAATGAATCTTTTAAACAGTTTGGTTCCTTTGAATTTGTCAAACTGGTTCGTGAAGAGGTGTGAATGATTCATTTTGCAAATTCGTTAGCCTCATAGCATAATTGCCTAAGTCATTTTGTGTTTTTTCTTGTTTTCCAAAGACATTGAAATATGACTTAGGCAATTATGCTATGAGGCTACTATAAATCTTGAGAAGCACAAGCAGACCGAGCAATGCGTAACGGCTCTCCACTAATGATCTAAATTGAAGACGCTATTCATGTAAGTTTTCTACTGTGTTTATGTTTTAGGCTTAAGTAAACATTTTGAAATTGTAACATGTATAATGCACCTAATATGTGCATTATAAATGATAAATTATAATATGTGTACTGTGTATAATTATTTTGTATATAGAAATACAAACATATGCATGTATATATTTAAGAAATATTTGCATGTATATACTGTATATATATTTATACATAATTTAAATTATACCTTAATATAAATATTTTAAATATACATAACAAATTTTTCTAAAATATATACTTGCATGTGTGTGTATTTGTATATACACAATAATTATACACAGTACACACACATTATGTAAACACAAACGTTTATTTTGGATGTGATTAATCGCCATTAATTGATGCCCAGCACTAATGATTTTCTGTTTTTATAAATTAGAAAGAGACACCAATGATCAATCAATGATTAAATGTATTGATGGTAATAATTAGAGTAATCAATTCTTCTGCCAATTACTATCATAATTGGTAACAGACTAAATTAATCCAGTTGTCGTGCCTAACAACGCCCTTCAGCCGTGACTTATTCCCGATACAGCACAGCCTCTCGTACCTTATTGCTTACATACATAAGATCTGTCTAATGTTTTTGAACACCTCTTATGCTAAAATACAGTAAAAACTGTAATATTATTATAATTTAAAATAACTATTTTCTATTTTAATATATTTTAAAATGTATATATAAAATGTTATTCCTGTGATGGTAAAGCTGTATTTTCAGCATCATTACTCCAGTCTTTAGTGTCACATGATTCTTCAGAAATAATGTTGCCTTCACGTGCTATACTACCGATTCTGGAATTGCGGTCAAATACAGGCTATTTTAGCTGTGTATAAAACATACAATACACTTCAAATGGTTATTCATATATGTTAATATGCACTACTTTAACAACAAGACAAGGCGATGTAGCTGTTGTGGAAAAAACTACCAGTCACTGCAGTTATTGTTCTCCCCTCCACCATGTTTAAAGTTTATGGCCCGCCCAACTTGGGAACCAGTGTGTCAAAATTATCCCGAGCTTCCAAGAGGTAAATACAACTTGAGAGGGCGTTCATGTCCAATTTTAACTAGAAAACGTATATTTATGATAACTCTGCTGATTGTACGTGAAGGCAGCCTAATTTCAATAAGCTAATTTGGTGCTCATGAAACATTTCTCAGTTTTATTAATGCTGAAAACAGTTGTGATGCTTAATATTGTTGTGGAAATTGTGATCTTTAAAGGGACTATGTGTAGTTTTTTAGGTATTTTATTATCTAAAATCAATATTTTTATTCATAAATATGTCCTCAATGGTGTACAAATACCTCTGCCAACTATCCGACTTATGCTCGTAAACGAAGAATTTATTATCTTTATATACATGTGACGGGTAGGTCCACGGAGGCTTTCATGTCGTTCTGCCATCTTGAAAAACTATAATAGCAGAGAGGGTCAAAAAGTACTAGGCCAACGCGTTTCCACAACGCGTTTTCGTTCAGAGCCAGCGTCACGTAACTGAAAGCAGCAGAAACGGAGGAGCAGAGCAGTGAGAGGCGCTTGTCACGGCCCCGGCAAGTTTAAAAGGCTGCATTGCACTGTTATTATTCATACTGTAACATTCGTTTGTTCGTTGTGTCAAGTTGCAGTTTGTTTGAAATAAACCTGTTCACCTGAAGGAAAACTCGACGAAGTGCTATTAGAAGACATCCTGTCATAGCTTTTTGGTACATAACAGCTACCGTAGATGCAACACGCATTTGAAAAAGCGAGGCGCTGGAGAGCACAATTCGTTTGAATGCAAAATACAATTTCACCGCTAGATGGGAGAAATTCCTACACAATGTCCTTTAAGTAATAAAAAGTTCAAAGGAACAGCATTTTTTTGTAACAACTTTTGTAACATTACATACAGTAGGCCAACAGTGCATCCTTGCTTTTTTAAATGCCTATTTGACATTTAGACAAATCCATACTGACTGACGTGGTAACACGAAAAACAAACAAACATGGTATTCTCTGAAATACTTTAGAGTACCATGTAAAATACCATGGTACATGAATATGGTTATATAAATCCTCACATAAGTTTGATCTATAACCCATTACAAACTGAAATGTATCTCCACTGAGGGTTGTTTCTAATTGCAATCAGGAAAATCATTCTTAGCTCGAGCTCAGTGAATAAAACAGCCTCCCTCTTTCCATCAGTACCACACTGAGAAGTACGACCGTCTCTGTTTCTTAACCAAGACTTAAACCACTCAGCTTGAGGTCTGAGTGTCACATCGGCCTCCAGCTAGAGTCTCCTTCTTCTATAAGCTTATCGGAACCATGTCAGTTGCTCAATACTTGCTCTCTGAGAAGCAATTAGCTGTATTTTTTTTATCTGATGATCACACTGATAGCTAATCACAATCCCTTGCGCGTTCTAAGTAATGAGGCAGGATTCCTATAGCGGCACACTCAAGGCCAAGCAGGGAATCCTACCCGGATTCCGTTGCTATGGAGACAGATTAGGACCAAGGCTCATCCTGAGAGATTGCATAGTGCATTTTCTTGTGCAGGTGTGTGCGCGCAGAGATGTGTTTGTGTGTGTGTGTGTGTGTGTGTGTGTGTGTGTGTGTGTGTGTGTGTGTGTAAGCCTGCATTATCAGTCCCCAGCAGGCTGACCATATCATCCAGCGTGCTATCGATGCCAGAGCTGAAGACTAGAGAAGAAGAGGGGACAAAAAAAAAATCAGGAGTGAGCCGGATCAACCTGAGTTACAGTGAAAGTGTGCTGAGAGATAGAGTGAAAGGACATAGAGGAGAAGGAATTTTTTGGGCTAAATTTTAACTTGCCTTGCTAAGATTTTCACTGGCCCCATATATATACATACATACACAGTGCTAATGTTCTTCCTTAAAATACAGGGTGTTTAAGTCAGTACACCCCTATGTTAAATTCCCATAGAGGCAGGTATATTTTTAACTTTTAAAGGCCAGTTATTTTAATGAATCCAGGATACTATGCATCCTGATAAAATTCCCTTGGCCTTTGGAATTAAAATAGCCCCACATCATCACATACCCTTCACCATACCTAGAGATTGGCATGGTTTTTTCAGTTAGCCTAATAGCTGGTTTGATTTGCATTGAGAGATGATCTTATGGAAAGAACCTCATGCCAATCTCTAGGTATGGTGAAGGGTCTGTGATGATGTGGGGCTATTTTAATTAATAAAAAAATGTAATTAATTAAAAAATCTGCCTGCCTCTATGGGAATTTAACATATGGGTGTACTGACTTATGCACCCTGTATTTTAAGGAAGAACATTTATTTATTTATTATACATTATTCATTCACAAAGAAAATTGGTGTCCTTAAAGGTTGGATTTTTCCTCATTTTTTTAATTAAGATCAATTTCCAAAAGTCACTTTATCATGGGTGTATTCACTTATGCTAAGCACTGTATGTATGTATATGAATACACTATGAATACATTATACATAATTAATAATAACAATACAAAAATTGTTACTAATAATAAGATTAGATAATAATAAGAATATTTACTAAACAGGGAAAATTAGCCTAAGAGCGCAATTCCAATTTGGGCGGTAAATAATGTACCAGTAAATTGATTAGCGCAAACCTTAGTAAATCACCTTGCGTGATTCATTTAAATACTTTCCTCCATTAATTTTAAGAAACTCCTACAAATGCATATGCAATACGGTCAGCTGCAAAAAATAACTGTGCCCACGTCTTTTCCACACTAATTTTTCCTTGCTGCGTGTCTTTAAAAAATGTCTTTATGCCAAAAGAGGGTTTGCACTGGCACAAGCTGTTAGTAAATCTGCCCCTATATCTTTAAGTCTGACAAGCTACAGTACAATTCTGACACCTGATACGGCTACTGGGACATTTTTACACTTGAGCTCTGGTTTCTTTTTCATAAAATGTGAGTAAAATGAAAAATCCTGTAGAATTGAAAGATAAGAAAGTATTCATTTAGCTGAGGCATTTATCCAACGTGACTCAGAGTACACTAATGACACAAACCCCTCTGCAGCAACCTGAGCATCAGTGTCTTGATCACAGACACTCCTTGCGGATTCAGGTTAACCAGTCCAGATGATGTGTGCCTATGCCACACCATCCCCAGAAACTCTATCTCACCTAAATGAGGACACCATATGTTGCACAAGCATGCTAAAGTCAACAGACCACTTTCAGTGAGTGTTTTTAACGCGCTACGTTTTGACAGGCTCTCTTCTTGCGACCTATTTTTGTCCTGCTCGCTATAAATTGTTTGTATAGTTAGTACTATTTCTAAAATAGTCACAGGAAATAACAGCTCTCTACAGAACTGCTATCAAGCATTAAACTCAGAAACGCAGCCTGACGCTTCTCGCTGTTGAACAACTGTGCCGGGCCAGTTATCGCTGCTAACGCACTGCTGGAATTTTTGCTATTACACTTAGCTTGTTTTGGAAGTTGCTTTGATTTAGGAGAGCGTTGCCTCATTACTGTTCCTCCCTGCTACAGTACCTGACAACTTCTGTACAATGAGCAGGGCTTAATTAAAACCATGCTTTAGACATACGTTCATGTCTTATCAATGGCTGGATGAGAGGCTCTGAGCCTGAGGATGAGGCAGCGCTGGCGACCCGCCAGGCAAACTAATTTACAGTAATGAAACAGTGGCTATGGAAGCTAAGAAGAAAGGCAGCTTACAGACAAACCCTAGCTATTTCTGAAAATTCAATTTGAGGTTGTCTCCATTTCATCAATAGCCTGGCATCACAAGGATTAGTATGGCAAAAAGACAGACGAAACGAGCTGCTGCTATCAGATGGATTTATTAGGCCGGATCAGAGCACTCTCTGCCAATTTGTTTCTTCTTTACTTCCTCCTTCTTCCTTTCTTACTCCCTTCTTTCCTTCCTCACTTTCTCTCTCCTCCTGTCTATCATTCTTCATTCCTTCCAATCTTCATCATCTTTTCACTTTCCTTCCTTCCAGCCTCTATGGTTTCTCTCTCTTTCTTTCTCTCTCCCTTCCTTCCTTCTGTTTTCTTTCTTCTATCGTCTTTCTTCATTCTTTCCTTCCCTCCATCCATTTTCCCTCTTTCTTACTTCCTCTTTCTATTCTTACTTCCACTTCATTGGTTTCTCTCCCTCTATTGTTGCCTCCTTCTTTCTTGCCTTCCTTCCATTTTCTTTCCTTCTTCATTCTTGCCTTCCTTCCATCAATTTTCCTGCTTTCTTCCTTCTTTCCACCTCTATTGCTTTTATTCCTCTATTTTCTTTTTTGATTCCACTTTCTTCATTCATACTTTCCCTCCTTTCATTTTATTTCTTCCTTCCTCTGAAGGATCATTCTATCCTTCCTTTCTTTTCTTCATTTTTCTTCCTCTATTCCGTCCTTCTATTCACCACTCTTTCCTTCTTTACGACTGCTTTCCCCAACCTTCCCTTTATTTCTTTCCCTCTTTGCTCTCTTCTAACTTTTGCTTTTCTTTCCTTCCTTCCTTCCATATTTCCTTTCCCTTCCTCACTTCCAATCTTTCTTTCTTTTCTTCTTTTCAGTTCCTCTCATCCAGTGGTGGACCGCAACAAAGTATTAATCTGTTTTCGAGTCAACAACTCACTGATTCAAACGATCCGGTCAGATCGAGTCTCAAGTGATTCTGTCTCAAAATGAGCCAAGAATGGCAGATCCTCGGAGCTTGGGTGTGTGTGTGACTGATTGCGTGAAAAATAATTTACTAATGCCAAATTTTAGGATTTATTATTGTAAATGAAAATAATATTTAGGTCACAACTCCAAGTACTAAATCTGCTGTAAGAGGGCAAGCTGTTTAAGGCCATAAGAGATGCGTGAATGTGGTCATTGCCGTCTGAATGGTAGGTTTTAGGTAAAAACTAAACATAAGGTTGAAATAACGTAAATCAATGCCCATGCCGTAGGAGTTTCAAATGATGTAAAACTAGTATGTTTGCACGGCGTTCTTCTTAAAAAAATCAATCCATTTTGCCCTATGTGACATCTGTTTTTATATTGTTTTACACATGTTTTTTCTAATTTCTATATAATATACAGTATTGTATATTTTGTTACTTTCGGTTGCTTGCATACTTGAATTATCAGTAGTAGTTATCAGTGTATGACAAGATTATGTATGACAAGGTTTGGTAATTGAAAATAAAAGTTTTCTTACTTGCAGATCAATACATATTAAATGTCTGCATAATCTTATTTATTGACTAGTGCTGGCTACTAGTCAAGTAGCCAGTAGCCGAAAATTCACAACAATTCATAAACAACAATTCGTTAAAATGAGCAGTAACCTATTTAAGCTCTATCTAGTGTCTAGTACATTATAACACCCCCCCACCACCACCACCACCACCACCACCATGTATTTTGAGCGGTATGATCGAGTATATAAAATTGCGAAATAAATAAACATTCATCAATCAGTACTTTTTACTTTTGTTAAAGGTGCATTGTGTAATATTTAGGAGGATCTGTTCTAGGGCTGAACGATTATGGAAAATAATCTAATTGCGATTTTTTTAACCAATATTGCGATTGCGATTTAATATGCGATTACTTTAAGTTCTTTACCTTCTGTATAAGTCGACAAAGACAAGCAATAAATCATTGTACAGTAGGGATGGGAATCTTTAGGCAGCTCATGATCCGATCTAATTTTTTTCTTATTTATTAATCTTAATAACACTTAAAATATGTATATAATTAGATGTGTAAATGTACATACTTTAAACATATATATATATATATATATATATATATATATATATATATATATATATATATATATATATATATATATATATATATATATATATATATATATATATATATAAAAGAATATTTAATTAAACCAATTACATGTTAAGAATTTTAAATGGGCTATGAACTAATATAGCTTCAAAATATAAAAGCTAGTAAATAAAGAGGAACAAAAAAAAAAAAACAATACAAGCAATAAACAAAGAGTGCTTTCAGTATTTAAAAGTAGGCTGTCTGAACGTTTTCCATTCAAGAGCTGGAGTGATTTTCCCCCTATACTATAAGCTGCATTCACACTAATGCACATATCTCTTTTGAAATTGTAAATGTGGTTTGTCCAGTTGGTTTACGATATAAAAAGCATTTTGTGATGCAAGTACATTTAACCAATGAGTCGGTCACAGCCGCATGCACGAGCGCTCTTCACAAAGCGCGAGTAAGTATTTTAAAATGAAAGCAGCTTTCTCAGTGATTTTCATATTTTTTATATATAAGCCAACTGCATTCCAAAAGACATAAATAATGCCTTTGTGGAGCATTTGTAAGGAAAATTCCGGCGGCCAAGACCGCGCACTGCAAGAGTAACATCAAAGCGGCAAAACCTGTGCAATGAAGCCCGCGACTGTCCTTGTAATTCGCTTAAACCCCGAACTTTATGAAAGCTTATTTTTCGGAAGGTTCGAGCGGTGTCGTGTGTGTGTGAGAGAGAGAGCGAGAGAGCGCGGAATTAGAAGCAAGCAGAATACAGTTGTTTCTAAAGCACGTGCAGCGTCATCACGCATCTGTGTTTAAAAACTAAGCTCAGACTCGATTCCGAAATTCTCTGAATCGATCCAGAATTGTTGGAGAGAGAATAAATAACACAATATCACATACATAAAAAATAAACGGTTCTTTCCTGTATGCCAGACCTAAGCGTAGCGTGCCAAGTTGATGCTTGATCTGCAGACTGCTTTTCTCTCGCGTGTCACGTGACCAGTGTAATCGCAGCTTTTGCGGTTACAAAATCGCATTTCATCATATCGCGATATTATCGCAAATGCAATTAATCGTTCAGCCCTAATCTGTTCACAGAAATGCAATATCATATACATAACTATGTTTTCAGTGGTGAATAAAGACCTTTCTTAATGAACTGTTATGTTTTTATTGTTCTTCAGGCAAAGAAGCTAACTAAATTCAGCGAATAAAACACTGACACATTGATGAACAAGTAACAATAATATTCGCAATAACATATCGTTTTACTGAATAATTAAGTAAACCTAATTTCTTAATTTATCTTTGTAAAGAAACCTCATTGCCTAACTGGCTACTCTCTGCTGTCTCAGACAACGATATATTTTCCGGTCGGCCACCGTAACTTCTGTTGGTTGCAATGCGCAACCTCGCCACTAGATGCCACTAAAAATTACACAGTGCACCTTTAAGTACATTAACCCTCTCGCGATAGTCTCGCTTTTTTTCTTATCAGTGCAAAAGAAACTCAAAATACTCTGTTGATTTTGATCTTACATATTAAGTGTTGTACATCATTAGATCCTGATAAGTGTCTATTTTTTTTGTGGATACTCACAATAAAAACAAAGTGTTGTGCTTTTCGCCAAATAAAGAAAAACAAACATGATGCGCGTTCTGCCTTCTCTCTGTCAGTTAAGTCCATTCTGAAACGCGTCCGAAAATTAACTGTAATTCTGCGAATACTTGTCATACAGGCACGAGTGTTTTTCCATAATGAAGCTTGAACTCTCTTCTTTTAAATGAATTAATTTATATAAAAAACAAATATTCTCAGTTTATGTAATCTGTATGAAAAGAGAGAGATGTCAGTATTTTTCTTTCCAGCTCATTATACCTCATTACACGTTAATGTGCCACGCCCACAGACAGCGCGCGGTATTCAAACGCAAATGATCTAAGGCAAGCCATTCAAACATGTCCAACACCAGCTGGATTATAAAACACATCGTGTTTAGTAAGTATCTTGTACAGCTGTGTACACAGTGTATCCTTTCGCTGTGAGGAATTATACTATCTAATAACCCTGGAAAATGTACAAGAAGTGCTGTTAGTTTCATTTCGAGGAGCAACGGATCCAGCTGATGTAGTAAGTCATTTATCCTTAAGTGCTTTGTTCTAATCGCGATATTGAATAGTGTCTGACTGTAAACCGCAAAAAGACTGTTTAAATATGAATTGCGTGTCTGTGTGTAGGCTAAATGATGAATGAACGGCATGCAGGCGCGCGCGCTTTGTTTACTTCAGTTATACAGCGCGTGTCTGTGCCGTTCATTCACTCTCGCACCTACATTAGTAAACGTTATGTTTACATGAACACATCCAAACTATATTGCTATAGCCTACTAAGATGAGTAAAAATAGACTGAAATATGTTGAAATAAAATGTCTGTATAAGCAACAAGCTGCAAATTCACATGTATATACTAATATATCATACACAATATGTTAGAGACTAAATATGAATGTTTAGACAAGATTTTGTGATTAGTTTTGGATAGATTATAAAGTTTTGACTGTAAAAAAAGACTACTGTCACATTAAATAGTTAAGCTTTTGTTCACCAATTTCTGCTCATAGTTAAATATACTATAGTATGATGTTTTGTCAAAAATAAAGTAGGTATATTGAATTATCAACTAAGATGTTATTATAGTGTTTGTTCCAATATTCAAACTAATGAATCCTTACCTTTTTAATACGTATGATAAAATGTATACTTTTTACAAAGAAATAAACTGGAAATATTGTTAAAATTGTAATTGTTGTTGTAATTGTAACCTATTTGTAATTGGTTACAATTTCTAATTGTAAAATATGTATATATAGATAATTTATTTTGTCCTTGCATTCTTTGGGATCCTGTGACACACCTGTTTGAAAGGGCTAATTAATATGCAGCTCATTATAGGGCTCATTATCTGGCCTTTGTCTTCTCAGGTGTGAACACGCCTCCACACATATTGCCTTTCCAAACAAAAGGTGTCTTATAAAATTTAAATCAATGTATTGTTTTGTGTAAATGATTAGGCAGGATGATTTTCAGATCATTTTGAAGCAAAAATTCTAAGCAACAACACTCATCAGTCAAAAGTCTTGTGGACACATATTTAGTATGTGTTTTGTGGCCTTATTTCAGACACTTTAAGTTTTAGTTTTTTCAATAACCATGCATAAGCAATATTCTTTCAAAAATACAAACATGTACATACATGTTGCTCACATATTACGGTAGCCCCGTTTGTGCTATATAGAGTGAATTTACACCTTTGCCATTAACATGTTTATTAATAACTGAAAAAAGCACAAATGTCAGAGCATGTCAGAACACCTCAAGGACCCCAAAAACACCTTAGACCTCAGAGGGTTAAAAAGTAAGAACATTTACTAAGGTAAAATTAAAACGGAGTACTCAATACGTTAACTGGAGTAATATTTTATTAGGGTATCTGTATTTTTACTCAAGTTCTGATTTGTGTACTTTGTCCACCACTGCTTTATCTCATTGACTGACTTCCTTCCTCCTATCTCCCTCCGACGCAGATGCAGATATAAATATATAATGGATAAAGCATTTTATGGTGTATGTGTCAGGATACAGGCACGGAGACAGAGGTAAGTGAATCCAAACACAGTTTTATTAAAGGTGACACGTGTAAAGGTGAGTATTCAAAGTTCAGGTGCAGATTCGGTGAAGATTACAACGTGCGGGGCAGATTACAGGTGAGCAGGTTCTCTTCAGGTTAGTTGATGTCAAGCAGGCACAGTTCATTAATACTTGTCTCTTCTCTTTCAGATGCAGTCTCAAGCTAGTAAACTCAGCGTGAACACGGGAAGTTCAGATGAACACCGGGTCTCAGGAAACATGGATACAAACTGGATTTCTGAAGACAGCAGAACAAGGACACAGAGGTTAGTAATACACAGGTGAGTATACGTTTACTTAGCGGGTAGTGGTTGCATCAGAGACTTTCAGAGAACGATGAGTAATGGTCTGTTCCCGTTGGAGGCTTGACAAAGACTGAGGCTGTGGTGAGTGTTCTTATGAGACTTGCTGATTGTCAACAGGTGCGGGTGATTAGTATTCTGGGGAGAGTGATCGTTGTGTGGTGAGGGATGCTGAGTCTGATTGGTTCCTGACATTACCCCCCCCCCATAGTCCGCGCCAGCGGACCTTGGACCCCGACGTCGAGGAGGTCTACCCCTGGGCCGTGGTGCAGGTTCCTCGATTGGGATCAAGGATGTCATTCCGGGGTATCCAACATCTTTCCTCAGGTCCATACCCTTCCCAATCTATCAGGTACTCTAGCTGATTACCTCGACGTCGGGAGTCCAATATCCCTTTCACTGAATAAATGGGCTCTGGTTCAATGGGAGGTATCTGGGGGTTTTCATCAGGGACCGGTTCTGTTGCTGCGCTGGGTACAGGTGGGTGGTGAGGTTTCAGGAGGGAGACGTGGAACGTGGGATGGATCCGGTGCTGAGCAGGGAGACGAAGTTGGTAGGTGACTGGGTTGATTTGCCTTTCAATGGGGAATGGTACGATGTACTTGGGACTGAGTTTGTGGCAAGGTTGACGTAGGCGGATGTCTTTCGTGGAAAGCCAGACTAATTGTCCGGGTTGGTATTCCGGGGTTTGACGGCGGCGAGCATCTGCGAAATGTCGTTGGCGATTTACTGCTTGCTGAAGGTGATGATGAGTTTGATTCCAGACTCTTTCGCTGTCTCTAAACCATTGGTTTACTGCCGGAACTTCTGATGGTTCACCGGACCAAGGGAACAATGGAGGCTGGTAACCCAGCACACACTGGAAAGGAGTTAACTGCGTGGATGACTGCTGAGGGAGTTTTGTGCGTACTCTGCCCAAATCAGATACCGGTTTGGCCATTTGTTTGCGGATGGTAACCTGATGATAGGCTTACCGTCACGTTCATGAGAGTGAAAAACGTTCGCCAAACCCGGGAGATTAATTGGGGTCCCCTGTCGGACACAATGTCTTCTGGGATACCGAAGTTTCGGAAGACGTGCTCCATTAATAATTCCGCGGTGACAAAGGCCGTAGGAAGACCCTTCAGGGGAATCAGTCTACATGCCTTGGAGAACCGATCGATGGCCACGAGGATACAAGTGTTGCCGTCAGAGTTGGGAAGATCGGTGACGAAATAGACCCCAATGTGGGACCAGGGTCTTTGTGGGACAGGAAGAGGCATGAGTTTACCTGCTGGGAGATTTCTGGGAACTTTAGACATGGCACAGGGAATGCATCCTGATATGAACTCTGTGATGTCCTGCTGCATGTTGGGCCACCAATACTTGAGTTGAAGAGTGGATAGAGTTTTGCTTATCCTGGGATGACCAGTGCCTACAGAGGAGTGAGCTGAGGGAATCAGAGAGTTGCGGAAATCTTCAGGCACATAGATCTTCTCGGGGGGACATCCGGGAATTCTGGGTTGTTGTCGTGACAATTCCAGTAGTTGTTCGTTGATTTCCCACTGGATGGGACTGACAAATAACTTTTCAGGCAGGATGGTGTCAGGTTCTTCAGTCAGAATTTCTGGGGCATGGATACGAGAAAGAGCATCTGCTCTAGTGTTCTTGGAACCTGGACGATAAGAGATCTTGAAATGGAAACGAGTGAAGAATAGTGCCCATCTGGCCTGGCGTGGGTTGAGTCTCTTAGCGTCTCTCAAATACTGGAGGTTCTTATGATCGGTGAGTACTGTAAATGGATGCTTAGCCCCCGCCAACCAGTGCCTCCATTCTTCTAAGGCAAGTTTCACAGCCAGGAGTTCTCGGTTTCCGATGTCGTAGTTGCTTTCTGCAGCGGATAACTTTTTAGAAAAGAACGCACAAGGCATGGTCTTGGAGGAATGTTCAAAGTACTGGGACAGAATTGCTCCTACCCCGGTAGTGGAGGCATCGACTTCTACCACAAACACCTTCTCCGGATCTAGGTGATGGAGTGAGGGTGCAGTGGTGAATGCGGCTTTGAGTGACTTGAAAGCAAGTTCCGCTTCTGGGGTCCAGAGAAGTGTCTTCGGCTTTCCCTTTAGCAAGGAGGTTAGAGGAGCTGTTAAGGTGCTGTATTGGTGTATAAATCGTTGATAAAAATTGGCGAAACCGAGGAATCTCTGGAGTTCCTTAACAGACTGAGGTGAAGGCCAAGACAGGATAGGTTCAGTCTTCCGATCATCCATTCCCACTCCTTTCTCACTAAGTTGATAACCCAGGAACTCGACACTGGTCTGATGAAATGTGCATTTTTCAGCTTTCAGGAACAGAGTGAATTTTCGGAGTCTTTGGAGTACCAGGGACACATGGAGTTGATGTTCAACTGGATCTTTGGAGAAAATAACAATATCATCTATATACACCAACACAAACTTTCTGAGGAAATCCCGGAGTACCTCATCCATAAAACTCTGGAAAACGGAAGGAGCGTTTACCAATCCATACGGCATGACCGAATATTCATAGTGCCCTGCAGGCGTAATGAAAGCAGTTTTCCACTCATCCCCTTCTCGAATTCTGACCAGATTGTATGCACTCCTTAAATCCAACTTGGTGAACATTTTGGCTTCTCGGAGCTGTTCAAGAGCTGATGGGATGAGAGGTAGTGGGTAACTGAATTTCACGGTGATTTGATTTAGGGCTCTGTAGTCGATACATGGTCTTAAACCCCCATCCTTCTTGGGAACGAAAAAAGAAGCTGGCAGCAGCAGTTGATGTGGACGGGCGAATGTAGCCTTGTTGCAGAGCCTCCTCGATGTACTTACTCATGGATTCTTGTTCTGGGATTGACAGGGAGTAAATTCGGCCCTTGGGAATTGATGCGTCAGGAACCAGATCTATGGCACAATCCCAAGGCCGATGTGGAGGTAAGTTAGAGGCAGTAACAGGATTAAAAATGTCAGAGAACGAAGCATAGCAGGAGGGGATATTCGTAGATAGATTTTCTTTGGGGCTTTCGATGGATGTGGAACTCACTGTTAGCACTTCTTGCGGTTTGGCACCGGGTGGAGCAGGGTGTGACTTCACCAAGAGGGCAATGACAACCCCAACTGTTGATCTTACCAGACTGCCAATTTATGGTAGGTTGATGACGAATAAGCCATGGACGACCAAGAATTATGTCCACTTGACTATTCTTGAGAATGAGAGGTTCGAAAATTTCGTGGTGACTATTTTTAATACTTAGCTGGATGGGTGTTATCTGAGAAATGACATACCCTTTGTTAATCCGCTCGCAATGACATACCCTTTGTTAATCCGCTCGCCAGTCACTGCATGGATGGAGTATGGCTTGGGAGTGTTGATTTTCCGGAGTTTGAATTCCTTACAGAGCCGTCCCGATATAAAATTCCCCCCTGACCCAGAGTCAATGATGGCGGCTACAGATACATGGAAATTTCGGAGTTTCAAGGTTACAGGAATCGTCAATGGTGTTGAAACAACGAGATGGTCTTGAACGGAGCTTACCGTCAGTCTAGTTGGTCGAGTGAGACATGCCAAGAGAAAGTGACCTTCAACACCACAGTAAAAGTATAATTTCAACTCTCTACGACGTGCGCGTTCTGTCGGGGTGAGCCGATGAGTGTCGACTTGCATCTTTTCTGGTGGGTTTTCGGACACAGACTCTTTGAGAACTTGAGGGGTCGTGACAGGAGAGTGGTGAGCATCCTGATAACAACTCTGAGATCGTTGATGTACACTGAGAGCTTGCTGTATGAACTTTTCCAGTCCCAGATTGTCATAATAGACAGCCATTTGAAGACGGAGTGCAGGATTTAAACCAAGGCGATAAACTGCCAGGAGAGCTCTTTCATTCCAACCACTAACTGAGGCTAAAGTTCAAAATTCAATGGAATATTCAGAAACAGATTTTTTGTTTTGTCGAAGTTGCATCACTTTATCGCCGGCGGATGAATCACTGACTGGTTGTCCAAACACTTCCTTGAAATGGTTAACAAAACTTTGCAAAGACGTGAGAACCTCAGCTTCCCTTGTCCACAGCGACTCAGCCCATCTCAATGCTGTTCCAGATAATTGTTGAATGATAAAAGAGATTTGTGAGCGATCCGTGGGGTACAGGAGAGGTTGTAGTTCAATGGCAAGTGAACACTGTAACAGGAAACTATTGCAGTCTTCCGCCCGGCTGGAGAATGGCGCTGGTCGGGAGGTGGGGTTAGCGATGCAGACCAGCGTGGGAGCGGGATTAGCGGAAGCGCTGGCGGCTTGTGGTAGCAGATTCGCCGCGTTGGTTGCAGGCTGTGTTGGATCCATACCGTAGTAGATCTGTTTCGTTGGGTCAAGCCTTCTGTCAGGATACAGGCACGGAGACAGAGGTAAGTCAATCCAAACACAGTTTTATTAAAGGTGACACAAGTGTAAAGGTGAGTATTCAAAGTTCAGGTGCAGATTCGGTGAAGATCACAACGTGCGGGGCAGATTAGAGGTGAGCAGGTTCTCTTCAGTTTAGTTGATGTCAAGCAGGCACAGTTCATTAATACTTGTCTCTTCTCTTTCAGATGCAGTCTCAAGCTAGTAAACTCAGCGTGAACACAGGAAGTTCAGATGAACACCAGGTCTCAGGAAACATGGATACAGACTGGATTTCTGAAGACAGCAGAACAAGGACACAGAGGTTAGTAATTCACAGGTGAGTATACGTTTACTTAGCGGGTACTGGTTGCATCAGAGACTTTCAGAGGACGATGAGTAATGGTCTGTTCCCGTTGGAGACTTGACAAAGACTGAGGCTGTGGTGAGTGTTCTTATGGGACTTGCTGATTGTGAACAGGTGCGGGTGATTAGTATTCTGGGGAGAGTGATCGTTGTGTGGTGAGGGATGCTGAGTCTGATTGGTTCATGACAGTATGGACAAAATAACTATACAATGGTAAGAGGGTTATTGTTATTCTCTCCAGTACTTGAGAGGCCAATGAATTATTGCTGTTCTATCAGTGCACCTTTTAAATATGGATTATCACTGGGCCTACATCAGCCTTTGAGCAGATTATCAGAATAAGCCTAACTAGAGTACACAACACCAGCACCCACGTTCACATTGTCCGAATGACACAAAATCTATATGATATTCTAACAGCCTACAGGGAATTAGGAACTTTTCATTATAAACAAATCACTCAAACAAAAAGTGAGGATGCCTTCTCTCACCAAACTTTCTCTCTGCCAAGCGTGAGGCTTTCGAGTAAAAAGAAAGAACGGGCATTCTGGGTTGAGCTACTGCAACTGCGAAGGTCAGAATCACCTCGCAGGGAGTACGATTTTGCTCACATCCATCATACGACTGCAAAATCAAATGCAGTGACAGACACACTCAGTGATATGCCGTTCCTTAGTCTTGCGTAGCCAGACATTCAGACTGATGGCAGAAGCTCTGGAATTCATAGCAACTTTAATTGGCCAAGGACTGCCGAAGAGGCCGTCTGATTGACATGTAAAAAAAACAATCACATTCAACCAATTTTGTTCAACATCATATTTAGGGGCATGTAAACAGACTGGCATGTAAAACTCTTGGACGTATTTTAGACTCTATGCCATGAACTTCACATACTTTTGAAAATCCAGCATTTAGTAGATCCTTATAAACACTGTCACGGTTGCAAACACGACAGCTTTCTTCTTCCATGAGGGGGTTTTGGTCATGAAGGCATTGTTTCCAGGTAGAGAACCACTAAAGAACTCGACACACGTCTCCCGGAAATCCTGAAGCATTCAACCAATCAGTTGCTGACTTCGAAGCTCCTGAAGTGTTTTCCATTTTGTGTGCCTTATCCATCAGACGATTAGCCAATGGTCTATGGGCGTGACATCTGAGGCTGAGACTAGCCATTCCACAACTCTCAATGACTAATTTGGGTCTTCACACACTAATACACACACCTCCTCCTACAGTATCTATCATTCTTCATTCCTTCCTATCTTCATCATCTTTTCACTTTCCTTCCTTCTAGCCTCTATGGTCTCTCTCTCTTTCTTTCTCTCTCTCTCCCTTCCTTCCTTCCTTCTGTTTTCTTTATTCTATCCTCTATTCACCACTCTTTCCTTCTTTACGACTGCTTTCCCCAACCTTCCCTTTATTTATTTACCTATTTGCTCTCTTCTAACTTTTGCTTTTATTTCCTTCCTTCCTTCCATATTCCCTTTCCCTTCCTCACTTCCAATCTTTCTTTCTTTTCACTTCCTTTCATCCAGTGAAATTCTAGCCGTTCCACAACTCTCAATGACTAATTTGGGTCTTCGTAATATACGCACACCCTCCATTGCCTTCAGCGGGTTGGGGCCAGATCTGGTCAAACAAGCAGTATAGAAGATCTCAACCTCTTTCTGGGTGTTACTGAATGAATCATACACTGTGTTGCTAGCAATCAGCTTACATTATAGCTATCAGAATACCTGCTGTCAGCTAATAAACCATAGAGAGTTGCTGCAAGTCCCCCTGTCAAAGTGAATTACTGCAGTCTTCAGTAACACTTGTGGGCAGAAGAGAACTCTTCCTCTTCAAGAAAAGGGCTCTATGTTTCTCTATATACCCAGTTCAACCAGGCCTTGCTAATTTGATTTTGATGTGTTGGTATTAGTCCAGTGGCTTAGGATACATGCCATGTTTCTCTCTTCTTTTTCTTGTTTATTCTGAACAACACCACCACAGGGATCTCATGCAAGAAATCACAAAGCGCTATGGGGGACTATTAATCATTCTGTGCTAACAAGGGACAATATGCATGTCCAGTCAAATTTTCATTCCCTTCTGTGTTTTTGTGAACTGTAAAGTAAATGATAAATTACAAAGCTTGACAGTATCAGTATCACGAGGCAAGAACTGGCATAACACTTGCAAAGGAAGTCTCCAAAGTCTGCCTCTATTTCTCGAAATCCTCCATCGAAAAGTTTACAACACACCTTTTCTTGTTAATAGGACAGATTTTTTTGTGCCTTGAGAAATACACTCAGAAAAACTATGCTAATTTGGAGGCATTACTGTTCGTTGTCTTAACTTTTATGAAAAACTTTGAGAATGAAACAACTTTTAGTAAAATCTGTAATTTCCATGTCAGACGCAACCGTTTAACTTGCTGGACAGTTAAAGAAATGTGGATAAATATACATAGACTAGATTTTATGAAGGAGGACTGAAGTTAAGTCGAGATGTGGGTGAGCATGAGATGCATGCTAATGTAATGTAATAACGTCGCTGGCCTCATTTTCATTAATCTGTGTGGCTATTGGGGCTTGTAGGATAAAAGAGACCCTGCACATCAGCAGGTGATTAATATATACTCAGCTGTCAACCGGTATGGAATTCAGATAAGTTGCGCAGCATGATGAGGCTTCATAAATCAGGCTTATGAAATAAATGTGCTACAATATAACACTGGGAGACAGGTGGGCCTTACATCAACGTTCTTCTTTGACAGGCAAGTGTTCAGATGTTGAGGGAAGGGAAATTTCACAGACCTATTTTAACTGCACAGTGTGAACTGTGAAAATGTCAAACATATTAACAGCTGGGTTATATTCATAGCCAGTGTCTGGCAATGGGATGTAAATGTAACTTTGTTAAATTCTATTTGTATTTCTAATGTCTCTGTAAGATTCCTTTTGTGCTGAGAATTTTAATTTTTTTATTTATATGAAATTTATATATAGTCCAATAAAGACTTAGTCATACTTTCAGAGTTCTTCACAGAAAATAAATCACCCTAACACACTATAAAGCACTGTTAGCTGTTTCACAAGTTCACGCATTCATACAAATCAATATGCAGTAAATCTTGAGATACCCTTTAAAGGATATATACTGCGTGTATATATAGCAAAATTATTTTTATTTACAACAAATATTTAAAAAATACATTTGATAATTGCAAAATAATACTCCAACCAAGGACACAAACTAAAGAGTGAAGAATGAGGCAAGTGGCAGTTTATTTATCTTTGCATAGTAATTGACATACTCCTCCTGAACCTTCAGGAGGGATAATAATAATAATAATAATAATAATAATAATAATAATTCATTACATTTATATAGTGTTTTTTTCGGCACTCAAAGCGCTTTACATAGAAAGCGGAATCTCCTGAACCACCACCAATGTGCAGCATCCACCTGGATGATGCGACGGCAGCCATATTGCGCCAGAACACACACCAGCTTATTGGTGGAGAGGAGACAGAGTGATGAAGCCAATCAGTATATATGGGGATGATCAGGAGGTCATGATGGACAGAGGCCACTGGGCAAATTGGGCCAGGATGCCGTGTTTGCACCCCTACTCTTGCGAAAGACATCATGGGAGGTTTTTTTTTACCACTGAAAGTCAGGACCTCGGTTTAACATCTCATCCAAAGGACGATGCTCTTTGACAGTATAGTTTCCCCGTCACTTTACAGGGGCGTTAGGACCCACACAGACCACAGGGTGAGCACCCCCTATTGGCCTCACAAACACCTCTTCCAGCAGCAACCTGGTTTTCTCAGGAGGTCTCCTATCCAGGTTTAGCCATGCTTAGCTTCAGTGGGCAACCAGTCTTGGGCTACAGGGTGATATGGCTTATGGCTGATAAGTCTACTTAAAAAAAAAAAAAAAAGTTCTCATAAACGTGCACATATTAAAATACTACTTGTGAAAAATAACCAAGTTGGTATTTAAATGTGACACTTTCTTAATTATTAATTTATCCCTGTCAGAGCTGTGCAGGTTTCAGCCACTTGAAATTTCTGTGCATCGAGAGAGCAAGGACAGTCTGTGGACCCCAGAACCCTTAAGAGGCGATGTCAAGGCAGAGAAAGTCCGCCTTAGTCAATGCTCAGGACACGCTGTTCACCCAGCCTATGTCTTAATCTTAATCTTCAAGTATTGCCCTAAACCATCGTGCAAACTGACTTCCTACATGAGCGAGTCGGCCATTTAGACTCTCTGTGGGGCTCAACTGTTTTCATGAGCTCACTGACACCACCAAATCGTATTACAGACTAACAGCAGGTCAAGCCGAAATGCTCTCAGCGCTCACATTACAAAAGCACTGCACTGACATTTGGAGAGAAACTTTCAATGCTAACAATCCAAATCAAACATCAGCGAAAAACCAATGATTGCAGTGGATTGACTAGCCTGACACCAGTATTAGTCTCTATTCTAAGAGACGGCAAACCACGTCCGCTTCAGCAGTGCTGGCTGAATGGGGTTTAACAGCTGAAGTGTTAAGACTGTACACAATCTGACCAGTCTACTGTATGCGTGCCAGCTAGCATATGATCCTCTCTCTATATGCCTCGCTGGCTGAGCTCCAAGCGTTTGCCTCCTGAGGGAGGCCCCTGATGTGTTATGTTGTTCTTCATAACATGTGTAACAGAAAGCTAGCCCTTGATCCACCATCGCAAATCCAATAAGCAAAGTGTATGTAGCCAGTAGCCACAATCGTGAGCATACTAAATGGGTTGTTTATTTTGGTGTGCATGAGTGAGAGAGAGAGATGTTTGATCCCTATAGAGGTACTATTGTTGGTCTATTTAAAGGGATAGTTCACCAAAAATGAACATTCTGTCACTATTTACTTGCCCTCATGTTTTTTTTTTTCAAACGCGTATGATGTTCTTTCTTCTGCAGAGTACAAAAAGAGAACATTTGAACTACTGTTCTCCATGCTGTTTTTGTATTGACAATAAATGGGAACGTACGCTCTTAAGCTTCAAAAAGAACACAAAGGCACCATTAAAATAGTGGTACATACAACTCACAGAATATATTCCAAGACTTTTAATGCCATTACAGCAACTTTGTGTGGCAGGTTTTCTTTTTAAAATTTTATTCACTGAAAATATTTGGCACATTCATGAGATGTCAGATTCATGAACAAATCATTCTTTCAAGTTGGTCCAATTTACAAAACAAATGATTCCTTAATGAATCACACTGATCCTGTTCTGGAGTTCAACACACTGATGCAATAATCCAGTTAACAATTCCCACACAACGCTACTGTATCATTTGGGATATAGCATGTGTCAACTTTAATGATACTTTTATGGCGCTTTGAGTCCTTTTTGAAGCTTGAAAGATTCAGTCCTCGTTCATTCTAGATGGAAAAGAGCGACTTGGACAACCTTTAGAATTCTCCTTGTTAGCATGCTATGCTGGATTGAAGATTAAGCAGTACTGAAGTGCCACATGTGCCTTCTGTAAAGTGTGAATCTTTAAGTAAAGAACCATTATTTGTAACCACACTCCAATTTTGACAAACTGTGAATTGTAAATTGAAACGATCAAGGCATGCAGCCATACCCCAACCACTCTAAAGTAATTGTGAAAAATATGAATGTCATGAACGAGACAGGGAACACATATGTACTCTGTTGAAATCTAGCGGAGTTACAGTATAATGGCTGCGGCGCTGTGCCAAATCAAAATTCTGGCAGTGTGCATAAGCATGCAACTCCACGAGGCTCAGCTGGAGCACAACCAATCGAATTCTGAACCCTTCTTATTATCTCCCTAAACATCTGCCCCATGCCTCCGTGGGGCTTAGAAAAGAAAGGAACCATTTGATTAATGATTCAGAATCGCTCTCTTGAATCGTTAAACACATCTGCATCAACAACTTCGTTTCACATAGTAATAAATAGCAGGATTCTGTCTGGATGCCTGACCTGAATCTGCTTTAAAGTAAATCATTTGATCCTAAATAAAATAGTGAATTCTGATGTGAATGAAAATTACATTGAAATAGTTTCAGCATAAATAAAAACATTTTTAACATTTGAGATTTTTACTGCCATTTAAGGGAAACTACTACAAAATTCTAACAAGACAATATATAAATGTGTATATATATATATATATATATATATATATATATATATATATATATATATATATATATATGTATATATATATATATATATATAAAATTAAACTAAATGCTGTTCCGTTGAACTTTCTATTTAAATAAAACTATACTATCAAAAAAAAGTTTTCAACATTTATAATAATAATAAATGTTTCTTGAGAACCAAATTAGAATATTAGTATGATTTCTGATGGATCACGTGACACTGAAGACTGTAATTAGTAATTATTTTAAAATATATCAAAATTGAAAACAATCTGATTTATTTCTGATCAAATAAATGCAGTATGGTGAGCTTCTTTAAAAATCATTAAAAAACGTAAACAGACTCAAACTTTTAAAATATATATCCCATACATACACACATAAATTTCACTCTGAAATGCTCATCCTTCACAATTGAAATACTTATATGCTTCTGCATTCAGCAGCCAATCAGTGAAGGTTATCAGTTTTCATTTAGCAAGTTATCCATAATTGATTTCAGATTAACTGTGTTATTTGCTCCACTCTAAAACCAGATCAAATTCGACCAGACTGAAACCCATGAATACAGTGTAGGACTTTTGCAGCTAATCTAACTAAGGTTGGGCCATAATTGGACTGCCTCCGTGCCTGACCTCAATTTCTCACTACTTAAAAGGTCAGGCTTCAGTGAGACTTTCTGTCTTTCTGCCTTGGTATCTTGCTGGCAATACAGAAATGAAGAACAGGACTTGAGGACATGTGAAGAAAAAAAAAAATCAATTATGAATTTACATTAATTTTGGCTAGCAGGCTACATGGAGAAACATCTACAGTAACTAACATCTGTTCACGTTATTCATTAAAAATCTTGCTGGACAGTCACCATCACATTGGGCGATTAAATGATGACAGAATGGTGAACTATTCCTTTAAAAAAGTATGAACCCATGAAGGACAGACAAATAAAATGCATCTGTGGAACAAATAAAACAAATGCGGTTTGTGGGAAAAGAAAACGGACAAGCACCTACTGAAGCCTTGTTTTTGCCTGTCTGTTGGTTTTTACTAAGCTATAAACTTAATGTACCATGTAAACACAGAAACACAGTAAAGCAGCTGGTTGACTAGTGCATCGTAAAATATGAATATTTTCTTTTTCAAGGATGCTGGGCATTAAATGTGGAAAATATCACATCAACAATAAACAAAAGTCCTACGAATATATCATGCATTACCAGAGTAGAGGGCCTAGTTTACAGAAGCACATTTTTTCCTCATCTGTCGGCTCCGTGGAGCATAGCACTCACCCTCGTAAACTGTTGTCAAAACAGTTCCTGCCTAAAAGAGCCCCAGACGGGGAGGGCAAGCAATTAAAGAATTAGACCTTCATTTTTCTGATGGTCTTTAGTCTGCAGCTGCTAATAGAATTGTGCATTTAAACGCGAGTGTGCTTTAGGATGAGCTTTCTTGATTTGTGTTGCCTATGCGCTTAACTTTAATTACAAATCCCATTAGTCTTAAAAACGGTGCATTACACTGGCAATTTGATAAACAGATGGCATGACTCCCTACCTCACATCCAGCATAGCACTTCACTTTAAATATGGGGAAAACATCATTACTTTCACTTAGGAGCCCTTGCCCACTAAAACGAGCCAATTACCAAAAAAGACGCTTGATCATTTTGCTGTTTGTCCTTCAGAAGACTTGAAATTCAGCCAACATTTTGCAGTCCTCCTCTGGGTACATGTGGGTGATGTGCACGGCGATTAGCTGGATATGTGCCTTGATATTCTCAATTGGATGTGGAATATCTTACTATTTTTCAAAGAAAACAAGAGAAACACTCAGTTGTTTATAATTTCGCTTCTCGCTTTGTCACAGCCAGCTTGGTATCGGCCTAAATCTATTATTAATGAAGACCCAGAATAAAACATTTTATGAGAATATGTGCACTTGACCACAATTTCCCAGTAGTCAAGGTAAGAAACATTTTGAGGGCTTCCTCGCATAGCTATTACAGTAAAAAAAAAGATGCTTATAGGTGTTATAAATACCTGATGTGTGCCGGCGATTCAAGGGCAACATGTTAAAAGGTAAATAGTAACCGGCAGTAGTGAGGATGGTGAGACGGGAGAGTAAAATAAGGGCCTCTCATCTTAAATGATGGATTAGGCCTGCCACACAAGGTCCAGAGGCAAAGAGCCTCGTGTGTTCGTGACCAACACTGTGATATGCCATCTCTCTCTCTCTCTCTCTGTGGTGTAGTGCCCATGGGACTTTTCCACTCTAAAAGACAGCCTATTACATGGTCAGGGTTGAGGAGTGCTGTCTCGCCTATAGATTGCAAGTGTGGCAGGTGGATTATGCTGACACTCACACCATGGCCCTGGCTAAACGCATGAGCAGGTGGGTGTACCGCTGAAGCAGGGGTCAAGGTGCCAGGGAGTGAGGAACCGCACCATTAGTGGAGGCCAATCTGTCCTTTCGTAGTCTCAGTCTGAGATGACGTAGTCCACCCACAGAATGTCTAATGCATATTGCTAAAAACTGGAAATACACTCTAATCCGAATGGCTAACTCACAGGTGTCTTATTGGAGAAAGATTACAAGGTTGGGGCGGCAGTGGCTCAGTGGTTCATGTAGGTTGTCTACAAACCGAAAGGTTGGTGGTTCGATCCCCGGTTCCACCTGACCAAGTGTCGAGGTGTCCTTGAGCAAGACACCTAACCCCAGCCAGCTCCCGACGAGCTGGATGGCGCCTTGCATGGCTGACACTGATGTCGGTGTATGAATGAGTGAGTGAATGGGTGAATGTGAGGCAATATGTAAAGCGCTTTGGTGGCCATTGGGTCTGTTAAAGCGCTATATAAATGCAGTCCATTTACCATTTTAGTAGCATCAACTTTATATAATGGCTGATGGCCAGAATATGGTGCAATGTGGTCTAAACCTGCTGTAGTTTAATCAAAGATCCGGCTATGCAAAACTGCAAGTCTCTGTGAATGAATACAGTACTGAACAGCAGCAAAAGTGTATAAAAAAGAGAGACTGTGAAATTAAAGGATAAGCTCTGCACATCAAAACAGCTGTGATGTGCTTGTTTGTTTGTTTATTTCATTTTGTATGAGAGGCAGAACTGAAACTGAGTCTGAGAAACGTCCTTGAAAAGAACCACAGTTAAAGCAGATGAGTGAATACTTCAAATTGTATCTCCAGAGAAACTCAAGCTTGTATAGGTTTAGGCTGAAAGCAACACATTTTAGATGCTGGACGTGCTGAGAGCTGCTCGCAGCATCTCCAGTACTGTCTTCAAATGTTGTCCAATACTGACAACAATGGGTGGGGAACAGCTAGTGGTAAAATTCAACAAAAATTGCATACCATCGAGATATACAGTGATTGATTACATTGACCTGGTGCCTGGTGCAAAAGCCCAAACACAAACCCTGTTGCAGAAAGAGAATGAAACATTACATCATTAAAATCTTTTCCACCTGGATGTGTATATCCCCCGATCCCCTGCAAGCTTTGAGAGGATCCATTCTTAACAACCTTCAAAAGTCATGTTTTTGTCTCACTTCTAGATTTTGTATGGGGGTGCCATAATGGATGAAGAATTTGCAGACTATGTGAATAACTGAAGGTTGGAGGAATATTACGAAAGCCATTAAGCAGCGCCCACATCAGACACAAAGCTCAGACGACATCAGCATGCACCGACACACAGCTGGCCGCCGCATAACGCTTATCCCTCAGAGACGAAAACACAGCCCAGAACAACTACACACACTCAATTACATTAATATCACAAATATAAGTGAGGAAGAACAGATAGAAAATAAATATCCACTTTCCACTGAGTTTAAATGGAATATGTCGGTGTCGTGCAAATTAGGCTATTTTTGTCCTATTTAAAAATGAAGAAACATGCTCCAAGGATGCAATCAGGGTAATACTAATACCAATTAGGATGAATCCCAAGGCCTATTGTTTACTCCAATAACATGTTTCATCACCACAAAAATAAAGTGAAAGAATGAGTGCTCTTATAAATAGCCAATTCAAGGGAAAAACATCCATGAATGTATCAGGAAGGAAAACAAAAAAAAAGGCCAGAATCAAGCAAGAATCAAGGGTTAGAGGCTAATTGAACAGACTATTACACAGGCTTCCCAACACATTTGTTCTGCAACTGCATCATCTTATCTGACAGGCACACAGAAACATGTAAATAGTTTTTTATATTATATTGTATAAAAAGATAATCAAATCAACAAAGAAAGTGGGAACAAATGTACAAATAACATACATTAAATTTATAAAATATACGCTCAAAGAAATGTTTAAGCCTTTATTAAGATTTACGCATTTCAATTAATAGTGACATTTATATTTTAATTGAATAATTGATTAAGGATTGTTCAATTATTCAATTAAAATATGTAATGATTAATCATTTCAATTTGATGGAATTGTACTATTAATTGGCTTACATTGTTTTGTCTAATATATATATATATTAGGGGTGGCACGGTACATGAAAAAACATCCGAACCGTTCGGTTCGCTTGTCTCGGTTCGGTGCGTGTGTGCGTCGCGCGGTTCGACGCATGCGCAGTGTAACCTCGTGCCCGTGACCTCAGACAGTGTGTTTACTTTTCGCGCGAAATAAGAGATGTCATGTGTGGACATGACAATGGACATGCATATGAGGCTTGTTCGACTTGAACCGGCGCTGCACAGACCGATCGATGAATAACA
This sequence comes from Gila orcuttii, assembly GCA_026230005.1. Lineage (NCBI taxonomy): Eukaryota > Metazoa > Chordata > Actinopteri > Cypriniformes > Leuciscidae > Gila > Gila orcuttii. The sequence goes on along the minus strand of JAPDVR010000008.1, from coordinate 19,468,462 downwards.
TCAAAGTACCGCGAGAGCAACGGCGCCGTATGCTTTTCAATCACTCTCGCGGTACTTTGATGTCATAAACCGATCGTTCTGTGCAGCACCGGTTCAAGTCGAACAAGCCTAGAGACAGTAAAAGTGGAGTATGGAGTGCTGCAGGTCTCGTCACGTATAGAAATGGCAAGTGGGAGATATAAGGAAGGCTAACTGGAGTTGGAGGATGCCCCAGCATCGTATAAGTCCGTGTGGGAACATTTTGGATTTCATGTTACCTATGATATTTAAATATATACAGTGACACCAAGTTTAGATAAGAACTCCAGTCATATGTTTCCAAATACTGCACTTTAATTTCAAGTGAAAAAAATTTATCCACACTCTCAGGGAATAGAAGCATTGTTGATACTGTTTGTGTTGAGGTTGAACTTATGTTTCACTTTATGATTAAATTCAAGTTAATTTTAATCTTTGTGTGCTAAAAATGCATATAAGTCCTTGTAGACATAGCAATACACATTCTCCTTTTTTGGCAAATAAACAAAAGCATTTCATCAATGTCTTTCTTGCTGTATCAAAATGTCACCTAGCTTTCCTCAGAGATGGTCTCCATAATGTGCTTAAAGTCAAGTCAAATTCAGTTTGTGCATGATTACATGATATACATTTTTTTTTTAATACTGTATCCTGAATTGTGGCTATAGCCTATATCATATGCTGAAGTACATTTCTGGAGTGTTAAAGATTAAAAGAAAAAATAACAACAAGAACCGTACAGAACCGAAAACCGTGACCCTAAAACCGTGATACGAACCGAACCGTGGGTTTTGTGAACCGTGCCACCCCTAATATATATATATATATATATATATATATATATATATATATATATATATATATATATATATATATATATATATATATATATATATATATATATATATATATATATATATATATATATATATAAGATAGATAGATTGATATGAATATGAATGAAGGTCACCGGGAAAAGCACACAATAGCACAATGAAATCACCACCAATAGGACCCATCATTCCCTCCCAACATACTGGTCCATTATATCTGGGCTACAGCCTAAAACGACAGCACTGATTACCAATACTGACCCTGAACACCCAGTCACCTCTCTGCTCTGAGAGTGTACAACACAAGGACTGCTGAACACAAAATCTTGATTAAGCAGAGCTGGCAGACTTCAGCTCTCAGGTGAACATTACAGTTCTCAGATCAGTCTCAGTAGGAGTTGTTTTCATGTTGTGGCCGATGCCTTCCCAGCAAGGTCAACCGCTACGGTGAGAGAGACAGATGAAACATAAAACTGAGACAGAAAGGGAAAAAGTTTCAGCTGAGACCTTTATTAATTTTGTATCTCAAAGTATGCCAGTACAGTCTCAGCAGTATTAAGAAATAGATCTAATAGAGCTCAATCTGGCAAGGCCAAGCAATGAGACATCAACAGTTTATTCTGCTGCTTTATAGTGAGGGCTGAGGAAAACCAGTCCCCTGTACACATGTAGCCTTGTCTTTTTGATGCATTGCACACGCTGTGCTCCACTGCTTTCTTGAACGTGAACACACATAAATAATCGAATTTTCAAAATTTTTACACAAATAGTCCTGTACCCATTCATGTATCCTTGTTTAAAACTAATATTTTTCTTTAATTTATGGGACATTTTTATCAATAACTTTAAACCAACATGTGGCCCCAAACTATACCAAACTAGCTAGCCCCTACAGAGTGATAGCTTGTAACCTTGTTATTAACCTATTATTATCATTATTATTATTATTACTACTACTATTTTTAAACACTGCAGTGTATAGGGTTCAAAATAAATAACCTCTTACAGCAGTCAATTTAGCATTATATATATATATAAAGCTTAGATTCAGTGGGCTTCACAAAATTAAAATAATAATAATAATTATGCCTATGCGGATACATGTCTGCCTACAATCCCAAGTGAGGCTCTTTGACCAGCAGAACAGAGATAAACCTTAATAGGTCTGAGATCTTCTAGGAGGAGAAAAAATAATCAATGGAATCAAAGAGGAAATAAAAATTAAATGCTCTCCCTCTATATTATTTCACATGCTTCTTGATACATACAGTAGTGAATTTTACACTTTAAAAATATACCATATACAGTAGGTTTTATATACCCAGATTAGATTATCCATTCAATTCAATTTGTAAGTTTTTAGTTACTTATTTAGAACATGAATAGCTACTGTACGACAGCTTAAATAGTGGAACAATGTTGATAGTGCATGTGCACAGTCCAGTCTCATTTTTAGCTTATAGAACGAGTTGGAAATTCTGTAAATTTTTCTTAAGTAAAGGGAAACCAGGATCAATATTTAAATTATGGACAGTTAAATATGTAGATTTTCTAGAAATCTGGTAGCAGACAGTCCTGGAGCACTACTGATTGGAAAAAGCAGGTAGAAAAAGAGTGTGAAATTGGTAGTCTGATCTTTGAAGAAGAACTATTACAGAAGAGTAGACACATTTTAATTTGCTATTAAATGAAAGTAGACTTGTCTGTTTGATATTCTTCCTAGAAAAGGGAAGATTTCATCTGCCTTTGTTAAAATATGATGTCAAGGGAGCTTTGGGATGTCAAAAGCACTGTTGCTTACTACCAAGTGATGCTAAAATAAAATGTAAAAAAATAATAAAATAATATAAGTAATTATATTAGTCATATTTTAGTCTTATAAGATATACGTCATTATATCTGGTCGATATGGCTGATACTATATGCAGCTGCTTTCAAATACTCACACGTGTATAAGCATGAGCACTGTGAGGAACACTCATGACAATGCAGCTGCAAGCAAAGGCAGAAAAATGCATGTATATTATGTAAACAAAGTGGGTTTTTCTTAAGTGAACATAAACAGGCAGAGCAAAAATAAAACAAAATAGATTTGTGCATTGGGCTTTACATTGTAAATACAGCCAAATAGACCTGCCACTATCTATTACCGTATGCCATTAATATTAATCAAACAATAATACTGACAGGAAAATGAATAAGTGAATAAACAATTAAATAAATAAAAACACTCACTGCTTTAGTAATTTTAGTATGCTTGTACATACACACTACTGTTCAAATGTAAGATTTTTTGGTTGGATTTATTTGATTAAAAATACAGTAAATATTAAATTTGCAAAATATGATTACAATTTAAAATAACTGTTTTCTATTTTAATATATTTTAATATATTATAGCTTGTTTGAACTGACAAGCTCTAAATATATTGGATAACTCACACAGGTGTCTTACTGGAGCAGATATTTGAAATAACTGTTCTCTTACGAGAGTATCTCTCGTACTGCGTAATATCTTACGCTATGGGGGAAAACCTCTTTTCCACGAGATATTGAAGCCAAAAATTATCCTTAATTTTGAATTAATGTAAAACGCTGTGCGGCAGCAAGCAGACATAGGCAAGACATTTCGGCATTTCGTCACGTCCCGCCAGAATAGGCGTGGCCTTGGCCTATAAATATAGCTCGATTAGGCTGGTACAACTGATTTTCATCTCTTCAGCGAAGCACACGCATCGCTGGATCCAGACTGGATCTAGAGTGAGAAGCCGCGCCGTCGACATAAGCCTTCTGCAGGACGAGCCTTCAAGCCTGAAGCCGCTGGCCTTCACCTCGCCGCCTTCAGCCGCCCTACCTGCTACGCTTTCCGGCGTTAATATCCTTTTTCACTGCTAGAGTGTGTGTCCGCCGCTGCGACTCACACTCTCCCTCTGTCTCTGTATTCTAAAAGAGCTAGCGTCTTTTTAAAGATGCAAAGATCCTGCGGCTCGTGCCGAGCCACACTCAGCGACGGGGACCGTCACATCATCTGCGTTTCCTGCCTGGGTGAGGATCATGCGGCTCTCACTCTCGTCGACGGCGGATGCCCTCACTGTGAGCTGATGCCTATGGTGACTCTGAGGACTCGCCTGGCATCCTTCTCAGAGCCTGCGCTTCAGCCCGCTGTAACACCGCGCGGTAAAAAGGGCCGTGCTCAGTGCGCTCCCGAGCCTTCTCCTGCCCGCCAAAGCTCGCCGGTTCGCCCGCCAGCTTCGCCGGCATCGCTCGAGTCGCTTGCACCACCCGCCGCCACTTCTCAGCGCCACCAGGCCCGAGAACAGAGACCGCGCTCTCGCTCTGCTGGACGCCGCCCCCCTCAGTGCGGGCCCCGGCCGAGGATCGAGATCAAGCCCGAGGTCTCAAAGCCTTCCTAGCCATCCTAGGAAAGCGACGGTGTTCAAATCTCGTTGCGGCCGGATTTTCACCGAAACATTTCGCTCGTCCAGTTCCATGCGATGTGACTGTTCCAGCGTATTTAGCAGTCAACAAGCCGGTTCATTTGCCCGCTTGCCTGCACACAAAAGCCGTTTTTACGGCTACCCAGATAAATCCAATAAAAAGTGTATTTTCTGGTGTCCCGGCCAAGGCCGATGGTGTTATGAGTGTTGTCAGAATGCCCACGTCTCAGTGCCCATTCCCACACACAGACACAGCCCGCCACAGTTCTGGGCTGGCACAAATAAAATCGACTCATGTCGATTGTGCAAACGTAGTGAATGTGCCCACGACACAGTGCCCACAAACACTACACGATGCGTGTCCCATGGTTTCTGTAAAAACAAAACCAACACACATTCAGTCAGCGCAAGCCGACGGTGTTTTCAGTGCAGCGAACAGTCCCGCTTGCTCTCTCTCCACAATCTGTCATAGAGAAATCGAGCGCGACCAGGCTGCCCGCCGTGATCGGCGCGCCCCCCGCCTCGCACACTTTAGACACAGTGTTTATGTCTCAGCACACCGAAGCTCTGCAGCCGCCGCTGCTGTGTTTGCTCGACGTCCCCGCCGTTACACGGCGCATGTCGAAACCACGGTAAACAACGAAGTATCTCATCTACTTCGAGCCGAAATAGCGAAACTACTGAGCAAAGGGGCCATAGAACCTTTATCTCAGGCTCAGAGCGAAGGGGGGCTATACAGCTGATATTTTCTGGTACCGAAAAAAGACGGGGGTCTCAGACCCATTCTAGATCTGCGGCAGTTGAACAAAGCGCTTTTGAAGCGCCAGTTCAAAATGCTGACAACCAGGAAAATCCTCGCGCAAGTTCGCCAGGGAGACTGGTTTATGTCAATAGATCTGAAAGACGCCTATTTCCAAATACAGATTGCGTCACGTCACAGGCGATTCTTGAGATTCGCCTTCGAGGGCCAGGCATATCAATACACAGTCCTACCGTTCGGCCTGTCCCTAGCACCCCGTACATTTACGAAGTGCATGGACGCGGCTCTCGCACCCCTGAGACTTCAGGGCATGCGAGTTTTGAACTACTTGGATGATTGGCTGATTCTAGCTCGATCACACTCAGAGCTCATAGAACACAGGGCCACATTACTCGAGCATCTTGAGAATCTGGGTCTTACAGTCAATTAGGCGAAGAGTTCGCTGTTTCCCAACCAGAAATTTATTTTCTGGGAACAGTGCTGGGCTCGCTGTCTATGACAGCACATCTGTTGCCGGAGCGCGGACTGGACATTCAGCGCGCCGCGAAATCCTTCCGCCGCGGCTCTATAGTCCCGCTCAAAAGGTTTCAGAAAATGATGGGTCTCATGGCCTCAGCATCTTCGGTACTCCACCTGGGCCTGCTTCGCATGCGCCCACTGCAGTTATGGCTGAAAGCGCGAGTTCCGCCCCGGGCATGGACCTCTGGTCTGTTTCGCCCTCAGGGTCGACATGAAATGCGTTTCGGCTCTGGAACCTTGGAAAATAGCCGACTGGTATCAGTCAGGCGTGAGTCTGGGGACTCCCTCGAGTGTGATGGTGGTGTCCACGGACGCCTCCACCTCGGGATGGGGAGCGCTGCTCGAGGGCAGACCGTTCTTTGGCCAGTGGTCGGAACGGGAAAAGCTTCTACACATAAACTGTCTGGAAATGTTGGCAGTCGACAACGCGCTACGGCGTTTTTGTCCCCAGATAAAAGGCCACCACGTCCTAGTCCGGTCGGACAACATGTCAGTGGTGGCATACATAAATCGTCAGGGCGGCGTCAGGTCCCGAAACCTTTACAGGCTGACGGAACGCCTCCTGGTCTGGGCTCAGCACAACCTGCTTTCACTGTAAGTAGCGCATGTGCCTGGTCACCTGAATCTGGGACCAGACAGACTGTCTAGAGACAATGTCCCAGCAGGGGAATGGTCGCTGCACCCGCAGACGATCCAACTGCTGTGGGAGACATTCGGCAGAGCGCAGGTTCGACCTGTTCGCGTCCCAGGAAAATGCTCACTGTACGAAATTTTTCTCCAAGAGCAGGGATGCGCTGGCCCACGTATGGCCCCGCTGCCCCCTCTATGCTTTTCCCCCGTCTCGCTCCTGCCTCAAGTGCTGGAACGAATCAGGGAAAACGGATGCCCAGTGCTGCTCGTGGCTCCGCTCTGGACGAACCAGATTTGGTTCCCAGTCCTGATGCGGCTGACCAGCACTGCCCCGTGGCCTATACCGGTGAGGAGAGACCTCTCTCAGGCAAAGGGCTCGATTTGGCATCCTTGCCCGGATTTATGGTCCCTACACGCATGGGCCATCAACGGGTACCCGCTAACCTCCCGGAGGGAGTGTTAACACGATCACGCAGGCTAGGGCCCCGTCTACTAGACGGCTCTACTCCTCGAAATGGTCAGTGTTCTCTACCTGGTGTCAAGCTCAGGGCTGCTGGATAAGGGTAGAACCCTGTCCACGCTCAAAGTATACGTGGCGGCCATAGCGGCGTTTGCAAAACCGACGTCTGGCCAGTCACTGGGGAAAAACGACCTGGTCGTGCGATTCCTCAGGGGAGCTCGGAGGCTGAATCCTCCCAGACCCCCCTCAGTCCCTGTGTGGGACCTTTCGGTTCTGGAAGCCATGAAAGGTGCCCCATTCGAGCCAATCCATTTGTCAGACATGAAACACCTGTCTTTCAAAACGGTATTTCTTGTGGCTCTTGCTTCAATGAAGCGCGTAGGGGACTTACAAGCTCTTTCAGTAAGCGCGTCATGTATGGAGTTTGGGCCTAATGACTCAAAAGTCATACTCAAACCAAGGCACGGGTACATGGCCAAATCCCTCAACACACCGTTCAGGGCCCAGGTTATTTCCCTGTGCGCCCTCCCGGTGAATAATGAGGAGGCGGATGCTAATCTCCTTTGCCCCATCAGGGCGCTGAGAGCTTATGTGTCCCGCTCGTCTGTCTTCAGACAGACCGAGCAGCTCTTTGTTTTGTTTGGCGGACGCTTATCCAGATGGATAGTCGATGCCATAGCGCTGGCTTACACTTCTAAGGGCCTGCAGTGTCCTTTGGGTGTCAGAGCGCACTCCACGAGAGGCGTGGCCTCGTCGTGGGCGTGGTCTAGTGGGATTTCCTTGCATGATATCTGTATGGCGGCGGGCTGGGCCTTGCCGTCTACATTTATAAGGTTCTATAACCTAGAGGTTCCCGCCTTACAGGCCAAGCTGCTGTCGGTCTAAAATTCAGTACTATCTGCCCCGCTGCGCCGGCGCAGAATGCTGAGTTTTGCTTGTGCATCGTTCACTGATCGATAGAACAGCTCCATGGGTGTTGAATAACCCGTACTTATACCCAGTTCAGGCTGAACACGTTCACCCTGTCTGCGTGAAACACTGTTAACATAACTAGCTCCTGTGGGATGCTATTTCATGGGGAATGATGCTTGTAGCCTCTCTTCTCCAACTCTCTGTGAGTCTACGGTGATTATGCACTATATGAGCCCCGGGCTACTGCCCTTGGGAGTTTGGTGTCGGATCCCAGTACGCACGGCGTGTTGCATTGTGTTCCCCATAGCGTAAGATATTACGAGGTACTAGAGATACTCTCGTAAGTAGGGATGGGAATCGAGAACCGGTTCTTCTTCAGAACCTAGTATGCCTGCTTAACAATTCCGCTTATCGGTTCCGCTCGTTGCAAATGTGTCATGATGTCACACACGCGCTGCCTTGTTTTGGTTCAGAACGCGGCAAACATGGCATCGAGGCAGAAGCGCTCGTTTGGTTATTTTACGCAAAAAGACGAAAATATGAGGCGCCGTCTAGGGCTTAAATCAAACTTCATTCACGCACACATATATGAAACACTTGCATACATGTATACTTAGTAGTCAAACATACATGTGCACTGCTGAATGTTCAAACAAATACATATGAAATGCACAACGACACACCTAAAGTCGCTCACTCACATACAAGCAAACTCTACACACACGAGATGCGCGGAACTCTCCAGGCACATACTCATATGAGACGCGCGCGCGCACAGCCGCACACACAAACTATCCACGCACATACTCATATGAGACGCGAGCACACACACACTCAAACTCGCGCACATACTCAATGAGAGTATGACGACGCCTCATAAAAATACGGTCACTTGCAACACTTGTAAAAATTCCATTTTGTCAAAGGGGGGGAACTGCCTCCAATATGCAGAAACATTTGGCCACACTCACAGCATGAACAGACTTTAGTCCCATGAAACTTAAACTGGAATGTCACTGTTTCTGTCACTGCAACTCACGCACACGCGCACACACGCACACATCACTTTTGAAGTAAAATTGAAAATTGAGGATGCAGTGCATGTAATGCATCGAGATATGCATAATTGAACTGAATCGATGACATGATTATCGTAACCGAACCATGAGACCAGTGTAGGTTCACACCCCTAATACTCTGTGCTGTGTCAGCGAGTTAATAATAATTAACAAACAAGTTAAGTTATAAGTTCAATAAGTCAATACAAACAAACAAATTTGTACTTATTCCCCAATGAGAATCGATAAGAGAATCGTTAAGGAATCGAATCGATAAGCAATATCGATAATGGAATCGGAATCGTTAAATTCTTATCAATTCCCATCCCTACTCGTAAGAGAACGTACTCGGTTACTGATGTAACCTCGGTTCTCTCTAGAGAGGGAACGAGTACTGCGTATCTTGCCGAGCATACAACAGCGCTGGTTCGCTTCAGTGATGAAAATCAGTTTGTATCAGCCTGTCGAGCGTATTTATAGGCCAAGGCCACGCCTATTCTGGCGGGACGTGACGAAATGGGCGCGAAGCGCCCCCATTGGGTATCACGTCAACCAGGGCCTCTCTCGTTAGGCTGCTGCTGTTGCCGCAGGGCAGGCAATAGGCGCGCGAGCCGTCTTGCCTATGTCTGCTTGCTGCCGCACAGTGTTTTACATTAATTCAAAATTAATGATAATTTTTGGCTTCAATATTTCGTGGAAAAGAGGTTTTCCCCCATAGCGTAAGATATTACGCAGTACTCGTTCCCTCTCTAGAGAGAACCGAGGTTACGTTGGTAACCGAGTACGTTTTCTATTCTAATATATTTTAAAATGTAATTAATTCCTGTGATGGCAAAGCTGAATTTGATGGATGGATAGATCAGTTCTTACTCCAGTCTTCAGTGTCACATGATCCTTCAAAAATCATTTCCTATAGTATGCTGATTTGGTGTCCAAAAAAAATAAATATATTATTAATAATGTTGAAAACAGCTGCTTAATATTTTCAGGATTCCTTAATGAATAGAAAGTTCAAAAGAACAACATTTATTTGAAATAGAAATATTTTGTAACATCTTTACTGCTACTTTTGATCAATGTACAATAATGATAATATTAATGTTAGATAACTAAAAAAGTCATTTTGGTTCAATTACATCTAATATATTTTTCTTGAAATTGGTCAAGAAATTATACGTTTTTAATTAAAGAAGTACTGTATGTTCACTGAAGTAACTACTAACTACTGAACTAGTAACTAGTAACTACTGAAGTAACTACTACTGAAGTAACTTTTACTATCTTGAACAAGATCCCAATGATTGGATCATAGATTCCCTGTCTCCTGCACTAGCTAACAGATAGTGCTTACAGTGCAGTGTAGGAGTGTAGGAGATCTGGAGTGGCCATGGGAACTGGACTCTAATCACAACAGAAGATTAGACAAAACACATATATCTCAAGCACACACCAAGCGCCCCTCTCACTCCTCATAGCTCTAGAAAGCTGGCAGCCGTTTCACTGGAAATTTTAGGAATTGTATCTAATCTCATTAGAATGACAGCACATAATACTGCACTCACCCCGACACCAGAACCACCAACAGCACCAAACAATGACACAAACACAACAGGAAGAAACCCTGCTGTTGCCAAGTGAGTGACATGCAATAACATGTTCGTTGTTTCCCTGTTGGCTCAACAGAGGCTTGAACATCCAATCTGCCTGAGTTCGACTTCCCCCCACTGCAAACAAATACTGAAAAAAAGGCTGTTATTCACTCTCATTCCCTATTTATCCCCATGTGAGCAAGAGGCAGACAGGTGGAGAAAAAGAACAGAGCAGGAAATGACACGCTGATAGGCAGCTGTGATGACATGGCATCTTAAAGGTCAGCAGTGACGGCAGTACCACATCATAAATATCCTGCATCCCCAAGTGCCCTCAGATGAAAGCAGGATCCTTTAATCCTGTGTTTTAACTGTAAAACTGAGAAATATGAACTTGAAATTCTCAGATATCCCACATGGAGCAAAATCCTGCAGACATTCAGATCGATAACAGGATTGATACCAATACCAGGTTTTAGCACCATGATATCGATACTTAATAAATAAACAGCCTCTGGCAACAGATGAAATGAAACCAGGAATGTCAATATATTTAATAACTCAATGTCAATAATTTGCAAATAATCTTGTAACTTTTGGTATTTAATATGTTAACGCATTCAGTTCCTTTTAAAAGTTTCATGTTTTTACACTAAAGCTTTGGTAAGTAAATCTGACAGGCTGGTGATCTTGCATAATACATGTCAAAATCTCATATATTATGAAGGAAGTATTAGCATAATATTATCATTAAAACAGACTTTAAAATTTCTTGTAGATACAAGAAACATGAGGTAAAATGTAATTGAGGGCTCATTGAGGGTAATTTGTACATGGACATCAGTCAAAAACAAACAAATGAGTTATGCTAACACATCTCGACGCACTCTATAGTATCAAGTGCTGCAGAAGTGAAGCCTATCATGTTGTATTAGTAAGTGTACGTTTACATTCTGAATATTAGCTTGTTCTGTGCATCTGGGAAGTTGTCCAGTGAACACGATCTGCATGATGGGAGGCAGGGAAACATTGGCCTGTGTCCCTGGCAGCACCTAGCGAGACACAGTCCTCGTCCTACCCTGCACAGCGCTATCATAACCAGACATGGCAACAATCAGCTTGTGAAGCAAGAGGAGGCGGCGAGAGGCTCCCCATGTGTGGTGAAAGAGAGTTGGAGGATGTCTGAAGGTTGAGAAAGAACAGGAAGGCAAGAGTATTTATTGTGATCAAGAGGAATGATTTTGAGACTGAATAATGAGTCGTGCCCTACATGTATGAAAGATACAGAGGGAAATAAACAATAAAATATGCATTTGTTTATTTAACCCTTAAATGCATGAATTTTTCGCCAATTAATTATTACATATTCGGGTCTTTAGCTTTAGCTACCCGGATCTATATCTAACACGGATGGATCTCTACCGGTCGTGACATTATAAAATTCTCATGATATTAGAGTAACAATTACAGAAGAATAAAACAAAGCATATTTTGTTACCTTTTAGAGCTTGGAAGGGTTCAGTTTGAGCAGATGTTTTATATCATCACTGTCCTTGTCAGAGGTAATTTTCCAGTACATTCAGCATCTGGCTTATATTCGCAATATCAAACATATTCTCAAAACTATAATTTTCAACATCTTCAATATCAATATTTTGATCGCTGACAGCTACTGACAGAGACACTAATATTTGATTGCGTTCAGTACTTGCTCTGCAGTAAATCGCTGAGCCATTTCAAGTTTTGCTGATGATACTTCCTATTCTTTTGTTCTCTGCCTGCAGTAACTATGCATGAAACGTCACTTCATCATTGTGAATCAGACATTGCAACCTTGTGTAATAAAGGTGAATTGCACTTATTCAGTCATCAAAGATTCAATTATTGTTGTGCAGAAAAATATACTTACACCGTTACACACCTCGGGTCGTTAGTGACCCTATACAATTTTTACAAAAAATGATTGGGAAAACAGGCAGCCTTTTAAAATGATATATTTTTTTCTTTTTTTCTTGTCATGTTGTTTATAATGAATTGATTGACGAATGCTAAGAAGGTTTATTGTCTAGCTTATACTAACTTTAAAAAATGAATGAGGAAGAGGATAGTTTAAGGGTAAAGGTCAGTGTGAAGATTCATTCAGGAGACTCTCTTAATCCATCTATAAATATATACACTACTACCGTTCAAAAGTTTGGGGTCAGTACGATTTTTTTTTAATTACTTATTCAGCAAAGATAATAATAATAAATGTTTATATTAGAACGATTTCTGAATGATCATGTGACACTGAAGACTGGAGTAATGGCTGCTGAAAATTTGCCATCACAGGAATAAATTACATTTAGAAAACAGTTATTTTCAAATGTAATAATAAATGTGTGGGTTTTTTAAAAAAATCAAATGAATGTAACCTTGGTGAACATAAGACACTTCTTTCAAAAACATAAAAATAAAAAAAAACCTTACCAAACACAATCTTTTGAATGGATAAGTATATTTATCAAAACTATAATTGGTCAATCGACCAATCTGTGGGTTGTCTGAATGACTACTTTGTCTTAAGTCAATCCTTAAGTAAATTTGTCTACTTTTCGAAGTGGGTGTAAAGACAGGAAACACTGTTTTGTTCAAAAACCGCCCCGAAAAAATAAGAAAAAGTCCATCAGCAGGGCAGCTGATGGGCTGAGAACCACTGGATGAGTCTAGTGTAACTGAACTATAGTCAAACTCACTAATCATCAGTCGGTTAATGAATCCCAACAGTGCACAGAACATAATATCCTCACCAAACTAACTTTCATGCATCTTCTAGGATGCTTAGGAGGAAAAATGGTTTATACACAAAAATAAATATTTCAGCATTAAACTTATTAAGCCAGGGTGTCAAACCCCCTGAAGTGGTCAGACGTGAGAAGAACTGAGGTAAAAAAAGAGGGCTAACCTACCAGTGCACTTTACCAAACCCAATGTTACAACACTCTTGGGACATGACAGCCCAAAGATCTGAAGAATTTGTGCGTCTTCCCCCAATCCTGGGTAAAGCGGCCTCACTTAAAATAATTTAACACTCTAGTGAGCATGATACATGAAGTACTCCCAACTGTCATCCTGCAGAAAGTGTGAGAGTGAAAGAGGAAAAGACAAACAGGGAGGGAGTGCAAGACGAGAGAGTCCTTATTGACCTGCCTTAAATGGTTTTTATTTTTTCAGCACCTGTCACATTCTATTGTGTTCACATTATACAGTGTGTTTTCTAGTGGGTGATACTGATGAGGAATGACTCGGCATAGGCAGTGTGTGTTTGTGTGTAAGCCTTTAAGAGAAAACCTGGCCGAACTCAGTGTCTGTCCTCTTTGCATTAACTGGATGAGATCCAGCGAGATTCAAACTATTTCAGTTCAACAGCAAGCAGCAGAGGTCACAGCAATGATGCATCGTCCTCATCAGATTCACTGATCTGTGACCGTCGCTGCTTAAACAAAGGAGTCAGCAGGGCAGCTTTCCTGTAATAATGCAAATCATTTGTGAACATGAATGTTTAAAAGGGGAAATCTATTGCAATAGAGGGCACTTTTAAAATAATGCTCTTATATTATATTTTACTTCAATCTAATGAGAACGTATTTTATAAGCTCTGACTCAAGATCAAGAAAAGAGAAATAAAGGTTTCTATACATTTCCATTTCCGTAATAATGTGATAAAAAGAAGGATAGTCATTAAAATGCAGTGCCTAGGGAATTTAATAAAAGCAGATTTTCATAAAGTTGTGATTTTATACCATTTTTCATGAACTGCAAGTTTCTGTGAAAATGGTCTGTTTTTTTAAAAACATCATTACATCATCTAGAGTACAATTCGACAACCTTAGGGATAGTTCACCGCAAAATTAAAATTCTGTCATCATTTACTGACCCGCATGTCGTTCTAAACCTGTATGACTTTCTTTCTTATGTGGAGCACAAACGAAAATATTTTACAGAACTGTTTGTTCACATAGACTAATGAAAAATGTTTTGACATCTCTGAGTTTCCATGTTCCACAGAAGAAAATCAAATAGGATTGAAATGACATAGAGTCATCTGCTCTGGTATGCTTGATACAATACCAAAAGAGAATAAAACTTTTATAGAAAAGAAAAGCTGAAAATGGGGGAAAAACTGTGATAAGTATACTGTAGGAATTTTATGACAAACAGGCCAAAACATTATGTTTTTTACATGTAAAATGAAGCAAAGAAATTCCAGAAATGGTTTTCCATTTTGCCAGCCAGTTGAATAAAAGATGCTAAAGAAAGATTGCAATGGATACAAGCAATTTAGCAACAAGATAAGAAAAGCCTGTGGAATTGGATGACTGAAAATGTCCGCAGCATATTTAATTAAAATTTGTATGTAGGTAAATTAAACATGTAATTAGATAGCCTAATGTGTGAGATAAAGTAATTGTCCAAAAAAAAATTCTTCAACTAAGATAATTGCACTCTGTATTTCAATGTATCATGTTACATTATCAACACAATGGATAATGATCAACGCATCCACACAGCCTTCAATCAAAAGTGAATTAAAGAACATTTCTAAACTGCACTATATCATATAAAACAGTTGACCCACAAACTGGAGAGACAAACTTTTGTTACATAACATATGTAGTGTTTTTAAAATTGAAAGGGTCCTGTTTACTTAAAAGTTTCACATTTACTTAATTTCACATTATCTTCCTCTGAGGTCTTTTCTCAGCAAATACTGATTTATGCTGTTAATCGTGATTCATTTAACTAACTAATCAGCATTTCCTGTAATTAAGTTGATTAAAATTTGAAATCAATTAACAAGACTAGCTAAAACTACTCAGTCTGCAGTTATCTGTAATTGTAAGGCTGAGCCTGAGGAAGATCCAAAGTGTTTTGCATTTTAAAACAACTCCAACTGTCACACGGATACTAAAGACTGCACTAAAAAATGGACTAGTTTTATGTCCCTGTTCAGTGGTTTAAATCTTGGAGATAAAAAAAAAAGTCATAATGTGACGATAAAAATCAACCTGTCACATATTTGACCTGCATTTAGTGAGGTGATAGCTCTAAGATATAGGTAACCTTAGCCCAGTGTTCAGCCAATGCTCCATCAATTACAGACACTTTGCCCTTCTTTGTT
Source organism: Gila orcuttii (assembly GCA_026230005.1). Classification (NCBI taxonomy): domain Eukaryota; kingdom Metazoa; phylum Chordata; class Actinopteri; order Cypriniformes; family Leuciscidae; genus Gila; species Gila orcuttii. The sequence continues at coordinate 19,453,085 of JAPDVR010000008.1, read as the reverse complement.
ACTCCACAGATAGATCTCTCAGCGCTCACTGTTCGACAGGTCACATCATTACTCTGCAAACTTTGAAGATGGATAGCTGCAAACTTTTGATCGCACTCATTAACCCAAACAACAGGCCTAGGCAGACAACAATGTGGCAAGCAGGCTAATGATTTCTCATGGCCATGAACATCTCTGCCGCCCCTCCAGGGTCACTCCACACAAAGAACAACAGACTGATGAAAGGGGGGAGGCGGAAGAGAAGCAATGCTTCCAGCTGTTTTCACAAATGGTTCGATTGCTTGGTCCAAATCAGAGTTCAATCCAAACCAACTTCCCCTACCCCCACAGATCTCTTATTCTTGTAGCATTTTTCCAGATGTTGGAGGAGATATCAACGGCCATGTCTACATCACTGGAAAAATAAGCAAATATATATAATATATAATCAAATATATGAGTTCCAAAAGAAAAACAAAACGGACATCTGATAGCAAATCTGTTGAAGATTAGCAAACAAGTCAATATGTTACTTAATTAGCTATTTCTCCACAAAAGCAGTTTATTTAGCATTCTAAAGGCCAAGATTCACTGCACCAACGGCAACAGACACTTTGTGGGGTTTTGTCAGATCAGTGTGTTACCCCTGTTGGCATTTGTTGGCATTAGTCGGCACGTGTTGTAAAGTATCTCCTCCATTGACTTCCATTCAATAAAACAGCTTCTTGGCTCCCTGTTACCCATTACAATTTTTAGCTAACCTTGACAGCATCCCCTATAGAGGTTTAAAGGTTTTAATATTTGGCTTTCCATCAATGTGAGTAGCACAGTGAGTAGACCTAATAGAAGCAGCTGTTTACCATTGAAGCTAGATGATACTCCAGAGAAGAAGGTGAACTTCATTCATTCTTTAAATGAAGAATAACTTTTTTATGTATGCGTTGAGGTTTGGTCACGTGAAAATAGCATTCACACCAACCAAATGAACAAACTCTGTAAGTCATGCAGGAAAATCCAGATGGTTACTGTTTTTTAACTGGTCACTAGTCTTAGACCATCAACAAACTAACTATCAGCTTAAAGGCCACGATGTACTCATGGCAAAGTTCTTTTTCATTCTTTAATTGGAGGTAAAAAAGAAGTTTGAAATACCAGAGCAGAGGTAACTGTAAACTCTTTTCACTCAATAACAAAATAAACACACAACAAAAATGATAATGGTGTGAAAACAGCAGTTAAGAAAGCATCTGATCAAAGCGATGTGGATGTTTGCACCAGCTATTCAGTACTCCAGTCAAGTCACGTCTCATTTATTATATACCAATTTATACAATAGACAGCTTTAAAGCAATCAGCTTCACAGTATTAAACATGAAAACACTGTCAGTGTCACTTGAAATCAGAATTACAACTTCAATTTAAACTATAAAGCAGCTCTCCAGTGTGTTCATGTTTTTACTGCCATCTGACCTGGGTGGACTGAACAGGAGAAATGAACCCGAGAAGATTTCCACGTCAAAGAAGGAGGAGCCCCAGAGAACAAAAACTTATTAGGTAATCAAGTCAAGTCAACTTTATTTATATAGTTCTTTATACAATACAGATTGTTTCAAAGCAGATTTATAGTGATAAACAGGAAAATATTGATCATTGATGCAAATAGATTTAGGTTCTGCTGTAAAGCGGCTCTGTCATTATTCAGCTGAAGTCCCTTCATTGTTAATTCAGTTTGGTTCGAGAACTGTGTAAAGTTAATAAGTTATGGAAGATCAATGATATTGCTGAATATTAGGTGTCCCCAACTAAGAAACCCATCAGGTGACAGAAATGGAAAGCCAGAGAAACCAGGCTTTGTCAGGGGGCCAGTTCTCCTCTGGCCAAACCAAAGAATATGGTGTGATCGCCACAGACTAATGGTAGTTCTAGTGTTGTTTAGTGTAGTGTCTAGGTGTTTACCAGCTGGAGCAAATTTTTCTGGAAAGTTCGCTTTGGGAAGCGGTTTTAAACTCCCAAAACGAACACCAAACAAACTTCATTTTGGCCTTATTTTGTCCGAAATGACATCACACTTCGTTATTCAATTATGCTTGAAGTAGATTGGTATATTGGTAAGCTGGTAAAGTGGTGAAACCACTTGATGGTTGGTAAGTCATTAAATTGCCAGCTTAGATGAACTAATGCCTAGCTTAGAATTGTTGATAACCATCTTAGACCAGCTAGAAACCAAATATCATGTTCGAAAACACAGATTCTCCAACAGAGATCATATGGATTCAGGTCTACATTAAAAGCTCAAGTGTCCCACACACACACACACACACACACACACACACACACACACACACACACACACACACACACACACACACACACACACACACACACACACACAGACACACAAACCTGGTTGATGATATAGATCCCATATTCAATCTTCTGTCTGCGCAGGACTGGGTGCAGGTAGTGAAGCCAGTATTTCAGGTGGTTGTCTCTGTGCCTGAATGGGATGATTATGGCCACCTTTTGTTTGGGGCGGCAGTCCGGAGGAGTGTATTTCCCCCCTTCTGTCACATTAGGGTTCTCTCTCTGTACCCGCTCGAGGGTTATCTGGGAGCCGAATTCAATGAGGAGACGCCCCACTGCAGAGCAGAAAAGAGGGTCAGTGAGATCTTATGAGAGTTTCAACAGCATTACTTTACAAGAGAGTGACTTTGAGAATGATTAAAGTTAGATTATTACAATACAAGCATCACTAGCTGTCTGTCCAGCAGAGGGAGTGCAAACATTTCTTTGAGTCCCTCTTCCTCTTCATTGATCCACAGATCTTAAGTTGAGACAACCAATCAATAAAGCAGAGTAAGGCTTGATTACACGTTCATACAAAGACATTGCACAAGTCTTAAGACTAAAAGATTTTGCGACTCCACCTAGCCACAATCTAATCCCTATTTGCTGGCGAATTGATGTATATTTTGTCTGTGCTGCTACTGAATATGTATGGAGGGCCATTTTTAGGTAACAGCATGATGTTTTCTCATCTGATGATAAAGAATCTGTCTGTCTAGAAAAATCTAATGCATAGCAAATCAGCTACGGTAACTGAATCAAATATGGTAATGAAGGAAAATATTAGATAAACATGCCTAGATCAGACAAGAGCATGCTACCTTTCAAGGGCGATTGAGTTTCTTTTATAAAGCAAGCCTTTTCATTATCTGTAAATCAGCAAAAGTAATGGTTCTTAAACTGTGGTCCGTGAAGGATTTCAAGTGGTCTGTGAGTTGATTGGCTAATAACTGTGGCGCTAAAAAAATAAAGCTTAATTAACAAAATAATTAGACTTGGCAAGAAACAATAAATTAATTTTAACACTGAACTGAATCATTGAATCAGCTCATAGCAATGAATTAACAAATTGTGTTAACATTAATTTGTTGTTCACTTCAGTTGTACAAAACGTGTGAAATAAAAGCGAAGCTTGGTCGATTAGGCTTATTTAGGTCCATTATCTAAAAGTAGAAGTCTAATTTTAATGAAATAAGAAAACAGCAGAAAAATTCCGGAATGTTAGTTCACAGTGCATTAACTAATGTTAACAGATACAACTTTTGATTTTAAAAACATATTAGTAAATGTTGAGATTGACATTAACTAAGAATATTAAATGCTGTAGAAGCATTGTTCATTGATAGTTCATGTTAACTAATGAAAACTTATTGTAAAGTGTTTATTTTGACATTTAGATTATCTTTGCAGTCATCTAATGTTCAATAAGTTCAATGAGCTCACAAGACTTATTTGAAAAAATAATACATTTAATATCACTGTTAAATGTAATCTTTGGTATATCTCAAAATGGATATCCATTTTTTAAACTGAAATGATGTGTTGCTTCTTTTTTGAAAAAGCATTGGAAGACATTTTTTTAACAATTTATTTAAACAAAACATTATCATATATTGTTAATGAGCCAAAACGTGACAACAATTTGTTGGTATTTTGAATAGAAATCAATACTTTTGCCCAGCAATGATGCATTAAATTGATCAAAAGTGACAGTTAACAGATTTATAAATTTAAAGATTTTAAATAATTCTGTTCTTTTTGAACTTTCTATTCTATAATAAATTACATTTTAAAATATATTAAAATACAAAACAGTTAATATAAATTACATTTCACAATATTACTGTTTTTACTGTATTTTGATCAAGTAATTGCAACCTGGGGGAGCACAAGAAAGGTATAAAAAGTAAAATTTTTACTGACCCTAAACTTTTAAACAGTAGTGTATAACAACATGTCTTTTATACACAGTGTAAATCTAAAGTAGACGTAGGTCACAGACAGTGATTATAAAAGATCAAACATCAAGCACCTCTGTGAAATCTGACAACTGGAAGCCTTATGGAGCTTACAGAAATTGAGCTGACCTTGGCAGCAGGAACATCACATCACTTTAGATGTGAAGAACAGTAGTTTTGTGTAAACATCTCACAGGCTGCTAATCTATTTTGGGAGGCATTGGACAGGTCCGGTTAAAAATACATTTAATGTTGATTGTATGCGAGGCCTATTGCTGCACCTGTGCTCGTTTCCCTGTCAGCCACATCATTAAAATAAGCAGCAGCAGCAGGCCTGCAGGGTTGTGGATGTAATTGAGACCGAAGATAAAGGTACTTGTCCTTAGAAGACCTTCTGAATGCAAGATCAGTGTTTGTATCTTTAGCATCATTCAATCAGCTTTGTTGACCGTGACAATTTCATATTCAGATGCTTATAATGACATTACCCATCAGTGTGTGTTGTACTATCCTCATCCTGTGCTCAATCGGACTGTTTCCATAAACAAGCTATAATTGGCCACTCATCATGGACACAGAGAGATAGAATGTAAGAAAAAAGGGTTGTTGTGTCGTCGTCTTTTGAGACGCAGCATCCACCAACCTAATTACAAGCTCCTTCTGTCAATAAATCCAGTGCGTGCCATCACCATGTGCCCCCCCCCCCACCCCCCACCCCACCCCACCATACCTCTCCAAAGGTCCCTTTGAAGTGATCTCTACAAAGGCTCATTAGATCCAGCTACTTCTAATTACCGGCGTTATAAGAGTAAGGAAAGCAGTCAAGTGGTAGCGTGGAAGGCAATGGAGAGAAAGTGGTCTAGAGAGATGAATACCTTGCAATCTGAACACCTGCAATAGTGGCTGGCTGCTCATGTACAGTGTTCCCTCCACTCTGATCGCAAATGACTGAGGCCATTGATAAGATTGGAGGAGGTAAACAATTGCCTCCGGTTCTTCCGCCGCCTCGTTATAACATGTTTAGTGTGCAGCCTAATCTTAGCTTCATGTAATACATCCAAAGATTGTCTGATGAATACTACAATGAAGAGAGCAGTAATACACCACTTTCAATCTCACTGACTGGCTACTATGTTATTTCCAGGAGGGTTAGGTGACTCTGTGATTAGCACTATTGCAGAAATAATGCAAAATATGTATTGTTTTATTTATATATATAAATATAAATGTATAATTAGTTGAATATACATGTAACGCTGTTTGCTATCCACCACAACAGGAAAAAGAGCAGAAGAAGAACAGATGATCTATGCACCAACCCAAAACAAGAGCTGTGTCCCAATTCGGAGGCTGCAGCCTTCGAAGGCCGCATTTGAAGGCCGATTGTGTCACTGCGGCGCAACGAAGGCTCTCCCGATTCAAAAGCGACTTCAAATGCGCCCTCCGTTTCTCGGGCAATGAAGGATACAACTGCCCTGTCTAAATACCCACACTTGTAGTCTTTGTACTTGACCACTTGTCTACTTATGGCTCGTTTCCACTGAGCGGTGCGGTACGGTACGGTACAGTACAGTACGGTTTAGGTCGGTAAACCATGATCCGGCTAGCGTTTCCACCGCCAACAGTACCCTTACTTGATAGGCGTGGTGTTTGCCGGAAAGAAGCGATCGACGTAATTTTCGCGCAAAGAAGAAAGCGACATAGTAAACAACAATGGATGACATACAGCAGATCTTGTTCTTGCTTCTCGGCATGTTTGTCACAAGAAACAAGCGCCGGCATTAGGCGTTTCTCAATACCAAGTAGCCTACGCAAAGTCCGACTCAGGAGAATGACTCCCGAGGACGCGAATCCAGTAATTCGGCTAATGGAACAGCGCGTTCTTGAATGCGCCACTCAGCTCGCTCTGCTACTCCGGTTATCTCTGTGTGTACATTTTAGGCAACAATAAAACGAAATATGTTACAAAACACCACTCTGCTTCTTTTCGATTTCATTTAAATACATTTTAAACATTATAAGCACACAAATGTGGTTTAGGCAACGCATAGCCTATTGATTAGGCTATATTCACTGCATGTATACGGTAGCCTATATTTATAACAAAACTAAATATAAAACACAACCCTGCCTCTTTTCGTTTAAATTTAAAAATATTAAACATATTCCAGGCAATATGTGCATTGGTAGAAATGTTGCAATAAACAACATTACAGATGATCTTGTAATAAAATAAAAAATGACAAAAACTCAACCCTATGTCTTTTTGTTAAATTTCAGTTTTATCAATAATTGCCATTATTAAAGTATAAGTAAAAGGTACAAAAAGCTATACAGTAAAGCTTTAATAACATAAAGCAAACTATTCAGTCAAATATACAAATTCAGCGCTCAAATATATGAAACTTCACTTAGCCTTCTGCCAAAACTATTGGTCAGGGAACGAATTATAGATTCACGAGACCAAAGATCGCCTGTTAGGTCTATACAAGACGAATTATATCTCATGTTTAACAACTGCAGAGACGTCAGAGTCAGCGGCAAACATCAGAACGACTAGCCGAGGAAAGGCTGTTCAAGGCGGGGAACATGAGCGCCGAGCGCCCGGTGATTGCTTGGAATGGATCTCAGTCAAATTATCATAAATCTATAAATAAACCACAGATTTGAGCTTTAAAAACCTACATTCCCGCCTGAAAAACTCTTAAAACTACATTTCGTGACACAATAACAGTAGTATTATATTTCAACTGTATATTAAAAAATGGCGCTTCTAATGCCCTTGTAGCACGCGCAAGTGACGATTCTCTGTCAACCAATCAACGTTCTGCAGTGAGTCTAGCTCCACCTTTTAGTACCGTACCACTGTGCTAGGTACCCCAACGGAAGGGTACCCAAAAAGTGGTACGGTACGGTTCGGCTTTTTGGTACCATTCACAACTTTTGACAGTGGAAACACAAATAATTGCGTACCGTACCGAACTGTACCGTACCGTACCGCTCAGTGGAAACAAGCCATTACATTTTCTCTATTTCGTAAGTAGGCGTGGTAAGTTCAAGTAGGCATAAAAACTGCAAGTGTGTATAGAACTTTTGATTACCCGATGGGAAACACTTGTAGTCTTGCAAAAAAAATACAAGTGTTTACAAAATGTCTGTTCAGTAGTCGCTAAGTAACTAACAGAAGACACCATTTCAAAAATAAAATAAAAAGCAAAAATAAAATAAAAAGCAATTGCAAATGTTATACAAAATACACATACCCAACTCATATTAGCACCAATAAAATGCGCAGCACTATGTTTTACTACCAAATTATATGAAAAATTGAATTAATTTAACTTACAGTACAGTGGAATGTTTACCTCGACATCTCGCGATTTCGGGGCATTTGTCCGGGACATGATGCATGATGGGATACGCTTAGCCTCGAATACTGCTCCGAATTGGAGACAATATGTGCATATGACACAACCCTGTCTCTGTTTTTATGATTTTAATGATCAATATCAAATATAAAGTATAAGTATAAAGTGTAAGAAGCTATACAATAAATAAAGACAAACAAACAATTCAGTCAAACGTACAGAGTCCAAACTAAATGCCGCTAGGTGGAACAAACTGTAATTTGCACTATACTGTCTGTTCAAAATAAATTAAAAGAAACCTAGCATTGGGGATTTGCTTTTTCCTGTTGTACCGAACTCGTGAACCGTGACCCCAAAACCAATGTTTTTCCCAAACCGTGACTTCTCTGTATGTTACACCTCTAATATAATATAATATATATATATATATATATATATATATATATATATATATATATATATATATATATATATATATATATAATTTATTTATTTATTTATTTATTTATTCTAACAATTTATTGAAAAAAAAAAATATTTTTACTAAATTATTATTATTAATATTTGTGGCGAGCAGGACGAGGCCGAGAGATGTGAGAGAACGGCGCGAGGCCGGTGGCGTGAGTGATAATGAACGTCACCTGTGAAACGCACCGGTCTCGCATCTCTCACGGGGGAGCGGAAGCATAAAAGGAGGAGCGACGACTGACAAGATCGAGAGAGGAACAGCCCTGATTTTATTGTATTATTAAAACTGTTAAATGTTCACCGGTTCCCGCCTCCTTCTTCCCTGAATCGTAAACATTGCTACAATATTATTATTATCATTATTATTTATGGATTTTACTATGATTTGTTATTTACTATGGTTTTACTGAGATTAGCACTATTGCTGATTTATGTATTTATTTGTTTAGTTATTTATTATTATTCATGTTTGTTTTTTTTACAATGATTTGTACAATATTAGCTGATTTTAAATATATTATTGAAATATAATGTTCACGAATAGGACTTAAGTTTTTCCCAATTTCCAAACCTACAGAAAATAGCATTACCCTGTTGGGCATCAAAGACACTGGCCTGCCTTAAAGGGACTTTTACTAAGTGCATCCAACATGTCATTATATAACATCAGCCAGGCCACCATGGCGGATGAGCCCATGAAACTGTAATATACTGTACTGTAGGTGCCTCAAAGCACAAAAGGTTTATTACCTGGATCTCTTGGCCACACAAACTAATTCTCTCTAATTCTCTCTCTATCCCCATCCCACTTTCTTCTGACCCCTGCAGAGGTCTAGCATGGCTCTCAGGCCAACAGCCAATAAAGTTACGCAACATCACCACAAATAATAATGTAGGCAGCTGGAGCACAGGAGAAAGGGAGAGAGAAGGAAAAAAGAAAGGAGAAAATCATACTGTACTGTAGAGAGAAAGGGAGTATTAGAAACGAATCCTCTCAAAAGCACAACCACTGCACCACCACACAACTGTCACCTGCTGGGTCATCGTTGGGGGGAAGGTCTCGTCTTTCCTGTTCAGATAGGATGTAGTATCTGTAAAATCTAGTTAACTTAAACTGGGCTCATGCTCAATCCAATTATTTCTCTTTACTTTGACACCTGCTGTAATGCTCAAATCCAAACAGTGAGAACATCCTCTACCCTGCTCTAAACTTTAACACAGGGCTCATTCTGAAACTGTATGACTTCCTTTCTTCTGCAGAACACAAACGAAAATGTATTGTCCACATGATAAAAGAGTCCAGTGTTGTTTTGGAACCCACTGACTTTTGTTGTATGGATGAAAACAGTTTTTTAAAAAAGATCTTTGAAAATATATTTTTTGTGTGTGTGTTTGGTAGAGGAAATACATTTATACAGGTTTGGGAAAACATGATTGGAATTCGGAGCACTACTCTGCTCCTAATGTGTGTGCACTTACTTGGATGGGTTAAATGCAGAGGTCAAATTCCAAGTATGGGTTACCATACTTGGCCATCATGTGTCACTTTCAACTATCACCTTAACAGGGCTCTCAAGTGTCACGCATTGAGTGTGACAGTCACTCATTTCGGTCTTTTGTCACGCACTCCCAAACACATTGTATTTCTCACGCGGAAAAACTATTTCTAATATATTTAATATGCCACAGTGCCCAAAATTTCTCTGGCCGTGCCGCTCTCACTATGGAACCGGCAGGAATCAAGTGTGTCTCCCCTGGTGTTCTTAGTCGAGCCCGCCACTTATCAGCCAATCAAAAAAAAGAAAGAGGCTATACACTAGCCAATCAGAAAATAGCACTATTGTATCTGGGTAAGATTTAACCCAACAACCAATGAAAAAAAGCATATCCTGGAATTGTTCACGTGATTCTGCTACAATATCTTCCGAAAGTTTCGTTCATCCACAGAGGTAACCACTGGAGCTCCAAACATCACTTTGAGCCCAGAGTAACTCATGATCTCCTGTTTTAATGTTACAACAAATTCACAACTTGCTTGACACAAACAATGACAACTTGACTGCTGTTAGAGAATGTTTCCCAGATAATTAGCATCAGTTTTTCATGAGTGTCTGTAACTTAGCCAACAGTTCACTTAGCAAGAGTGACACCCCCCCCCCCCCCCTTCGTCACTCTTGCCTGTCTTCTTGAAACATAAAATGAACTAAAAACCAATGACTGATAACACAGACAAAGTGACACTGTTTTACTTTTTTTTTTTTAAGAAATGTACCATCCTATAATTAGCTAAATTAGCAATCAGCCATCATTTATTCTGTGGAAGTGAAAGTAGGGAGATTACAAGATAAAGATGTCATACTTTTGTACGTTTTACAACAAACTACTAACTGTATAGCTGCTTCTTTGAATTTTATTCCAATTCAATTCTACTTAAAAATCAGATTCAAACTACAATTCTGCATCCTGTTCTACCACAATTCAGATCCAATACAAATTCTGGAATTCAGTTAATTTAATTGGAATTTAAAAAATGTAATTCTGAAAGGTAGAGAACCCTTAAATTTATATGGCAGTCATTCAAACTTCAAAATATATCAAAGTACCAAGGCATTTCCATCGGTATTTACTCAAGAGAGGATGAAAAGTGTGTTTAGTCATAGCAAATGTTTTTTAAGACACCCTGGGTCATTCCCGTACTCAACAGCTATGTCTCCAGCTTTGGTGATGGAGTGTTGGCCGCCCGGTGAACTACACAGCAGAACCACGTGGTTGTAGGTGACCACTGAAGAGAGAGGAAGAGGAAGAGGAAAAGATGAACAGATGGAGGAGTCACTGAACATAACACTGCACGCTGAGAGCCATGAGAAGTAAAGCAGTAGAGGGAATGATGATGGGGAGGAAAGACAGAGAGAGAGAGAGAGAGAGAGAGAGAGAGAGAGAGAGAGAGAGAGAGAGAGAGAGAGAGAGAGAGAGAGAGAGAGAGAGAGAGAGTGGGAGGACAGAACTGGAGGCGAACAGTCGGAGAGCCAAAAAAGAGAGAATGACAGAGAAATGTGCTGAGGGAACATGACTAAGGGGGTGTGGGCAGGAGGAGAGAGCTGTAATGAGTGTCTCTAAATTTTGAGATGGCACTAGGGCTAGGATATATATTTAATATGTTGCAATATATTCACAATGATGTTTTTTTATTATTATAATTTGTCTCCTTTTTTTGCAACTTGCAACATCACAAACAGTGAGATTTTTTACTTTTATTCAGCAAGGATGCATTAAATTGTTCAAAAGTGGTAGTAGAGACATTTATTATAAACAAAATATAATCATTTAACAAAAACATAATAACAAAGGTTACTTGAGAACTGAAAATTCCGCTTTGCCACCCCAGGAATAAATTACATTTTAGAATATAGTAAAATAGAACCCAGTTATTTTAAATTGTAAAAATGTTTCACAATATTAGTTACAGTATATTTGAACAAATAAATGGAGCCTTGTCAATCCTAATCAATTCATTAAAAAACATCTTCCTTGCGATCATTCAGTGAAAAAGAAATGGAAACATGGCATGATTCTTTTTTGAAGATGTTTCCTTTATTTTATGTATTGCAATAAACATTTAGGTAACAATGGCTAATTGAAAAATTAAAAAGAGAGAGGCTACGTCCGGAAGCTTAAAAATGCTGCCTTGGGGGGATGCATTCCAAGGTAGGAAGGCATCAAGGCAAGTCCCAATCCAATGTTAGCTTCACTTCCTGAGATAACTTCATCTGATTGATTCTGAAGGCATCATAGATGTATCCTTCATTGCTTTTGATATCCCACAATCATGTGCTTTCCATTCTGTGACATTCTTTTTAGCTAAAAAATTAAGATGGTGTCTGAAAATTGGAGGTTGGAGGTCAGTTTGTGTGTAAATGTAAGGTTTTTTCCAAGAAGTTTTCCACTTCTGATGTAATTTCTAGCAAAAAATAACTATTGTAGTAAAAATATTTTGCTTAGTTATCACCAAAGCTCGCTATATTTTGCTGTAGATCATTAAACTGTTCTACCGTGAGGTACCTTAAACCATAAGGTGCCTTTGTGCACAAACGCTCTCTACAAAGGCATTGCCTGATAAGGCAGCGAGGCAACAAGTCAGCTGCCTAAGTTTTCAGACGCAGCTAGAAAGAGAGGACGGACAGACAAACAGACTGTCAGATATATCGATAGATAGATAGATAGATAGATAGAGAGAAAGAGAGAGAGAAGTCTCCAGAACAGACTCCTTTAGGCTGTAGAGATGAAACACCAGACTACCTGTATCACACCAGCTGCTCCACGCACCTCATCCATGCAGAAAACCAACTGCTACTGGGCAGAGCAGTGCTCAAAGCAACACAGCTCTGTATATATCAGATGTTTAATTAAACCTCAGCAGGTGGTAGTTGAAAGTCAAGGTGTGCAGAAACATACAAGCCAAACTGCCCTTCGCCACATTTTATATACAGTATACAGAGTACAGAGCACTTTTTATAGAGAGTATAAAAACTCAAGCTCAAGTTTTTTTTGTGTTATAAACCATGGAGAACAATTAAATTTCACATATATATATTTTTAATAAGTATTTGTAGAAGTTTCCTAGAAAAGCAATGCTGTGGATAATTTTTATTTATTTTTTTTTACCAGAAAAGAGTGACAAAGACTGCACAAGTGGCTAATTTCTAGCAGTTTTCGAATATTCAGAGATAATCTACTGAAGAAAAAACTCTGAAGATCGAAATTTGAAGATATAAACATCTGTTGCTCACAATTCTTTAAATTGGAGCCCTGTACTTCAACAATCAAAACAAGTCACAAAGCCCTCACACCAAAGACGATACTTATACTGTAACAACTACAAGGGCTGGGAATCTTTAGGCACCTCATGATCTAATCCGATTCCAATTCTGGGAGTCACGATCCGATTACAGAACAATTCTTGATCTACTTTTTTTCTTATTAATTAATTTGTTTACCGACTTAAAAATCTTGAAATCTTTTTTATGTATTTCATTACATACACAAATATAAGTACTTTTAAAAATAATTACAAATGAAATTTTTTTATAAAAACAAAAATTGTATGTTAAGAATTTTAAATAATAAAGAGGAAACAAGAAAACACAAGCCAGAAACAAAGAGTGCTTCCAGTATTTAAGAGTATCTGAAAGGTTTCCATTCAAGAGCTAAAATATATGTGATTTTTCTCTTTCTCAGAGAGAGATTTTTCTGATTTTTCTTTACTGTTGTTTAAATATTGTGATGACATCATAGACAGCCGATGTTTTAATAAGCTGCATTCACACTAATGCACAGATCTCTTTTGAAATATAAGATGTTTTTGTCCTGTCTGTTAATCCCTTAAGACATAATTGACTGTTTACATTAATTTCGCATCATAAAAGCATTTTGAGATGCAAGTAGATTTAACACATACTGTAGAGTCGCACATAAATCTTGCACAAAGTGCACGTGAGCATTTGAAATTGATAGCAGCCTTCTGTCAGTGAGTTTCATAATGCCCACTGCATTCCAAAACGACATACTGTAAATGATGCCTTCGTAGAGTATTTGTAAGGAAAATACCGGCGGGCGAGACCACACACTGCAAGCATAACATCAAGGACAGCGCATATCCATTGCAATAAAGCCTGCGAATGTCCTTGTAATTCATTTCAACCTTCCCAAACTGTATGTAAGATTATTTTATGAAAGGTTTGAGTTGTGTGTTTGAGGAATTAGAAGCAAGCAGAATACGGTTGTTTCTAAAGCACATGCAGAGTCATTGTGCATCTGCGGTTAGATTCGTTGGAGAGAGAATCGCAATGCATCGATGCAGCAATTTTTTGTCCCACCTCTAACAACTACCATAAAAGTTTTAATAATCATTTAAAGGGGTCATGAACTAGCTTTTTAAAAAATGTTATATTGTTGTCTGAGGTCAACTTATTCATTTTGATGTTTTTGAATGTAAAAACCAAGCGAACGTCATGAGTAGTATGAAGCTGCAGACTCGGAGACCTGCATCTACAGTCCCCCTGCACCCAGAGTCCCGCATTCTCAGACCCCTCGTTTTTCGAGACAGCGCCTCCTATCAAATTGTATCGGATAAACATGTGAAGAACATGTGAAGAACTTAAGCCAAAACGTGAGTAGGCTATGTTCAATTTTATTTAGCGAATCGTAGTAGCCTACTCGTTTGATTTATTTTTTAATAAAACTAATTTAGCTCATCGATACAACATATGAATAGTCCATTTAATATTTGTAAAGATAGTTTGTAACAAGATTTGAGCCGTTATTGTATGTTTTTTCGCCCTCTTCCCCCCGAAAATATTTTGATAGCTAACGTTAGCCTTTAACCTTGGACTTTTTGTAGATATGTCATAAATGCTGCAGTGATTTTCACTGCCCATTTTGTGCCCCCATATATTTCAAACCCACAAAGTTGTCCAAAGTTCAAAAACATCTTAAGGGACACTTCAACAGAGCAGTGCAACATGAAGGTAACATTTGCAAACATCTTTTTTCTTTTTTTTTTCTTTCATTTTGAAACATCATAAGACATGTGCTATCGGGCCTATACTGTTGTGGGCTATTCCAGGGTACACCATACATCGATGGAGTCGCCCCTGCCGAACCCAGCAATATATTTTATGATTATGCAAAGCGACTTATAAATTAGTTTTTTTTTATGCAATTGAAGACGAAAAGTAAAGTCACGAACACAGTTTTTTCTTCCTTTTTTCTTTACAGCAAGATGATGTTTAGGTGATCATTAAATAAAGTACAGAATTGTTTATTATTGGTGTTTTGTCTATTCTGATTTGTTTTGCTTCGCATTCAAAATATCAAAAAACAGATTTTGTAATGTTAGCATGGTAATGTTAATTAGACCATTATAGGTTGAACTGAAAGAAAAATTGGAATTTGAATAAAAAAATATAAAAAAAACATTGTGGCAATATAGTATCACATACTATTGTTCAAAAGATAGATCAATCTGTAATTGTATCCCTTCCATCACAATGAGTTTTTTTTTTGGCACATGCATTAAGCAGGGAACGCAAATATTTATTGGATCATTTATTTGGAGACCGTAATATTGCATCCTATTGTTTTTAATTGCATTTGGATAAGCGTGCGCTGTACTCTGTGTGCGGGTGTTATACGATCTTCCGAACAGCAGGAGGCGCTGTGTTCGAAAAACGAGGGGTCTGAGAATGCGGGACTCTCGGTGGGGGACTGTAGATGCAGGCTCCGAGTCTGCAGCTTCATAATATTGAAATGAATAAGTAATAGGCTATTTTCTACCCTAGTATTGAGCATAGCTCAAAAACGCTCGGTTTTTATGGGCGTCTCGCATTGAAGACTTGGAAGTAAACGCCCACTGCTGTGAGTGGATAACAGTTTTGCATATTATAAGGAGTTTCAACTCACTCGTCAGTAACGATTAGACTGATACACATGTACACATAATTATTAGATATCAAACGATCTGTAACAATGCAATACTAGCCTATCAGATTATTATTATTTTTTAAATAAAAATTTTACTCACATAAGTGTGTTGCACCATTCCTGTCGGATCCAATATAGAAGGCACAGCACCGTTTTCTAATCTTAATCGGTCTGCAAATCCAGTCTGGACCTGTGTCTTGTTTACAAAACAATCCTCAGTGAAATGAAGCGAACAAATGGACAATGTTTTACCCACATCAGCTGGAATGTCATTAAAAATAAAGTTTAACCAAGCATTCCTATTGGAATCCAGAGGAAGCTTATGCAGCGACTGTCTTCTTCCACAACCAGGCACTGCACAATATTTTGTAAATGTCATGTTTATTGCTCGGTAGCTCGATCCGGTTTGTCATCACGAGGTAGGCCCATATTATTTAGCTATGCGTGTAATGCGCGAATCGGTGGGCGGGGCTAAAGTAGCCGTGTTGAAGTAGGCGTTGATCTTCTTCAGCGGGGGTGGTGTTTTATCCTCTTTGACGTCATAGTTCCCCACTTTGAAAAACGAGTCGTTTGCTGAGCCTGGTGTCAATAAAAGCATTTATTGGACTAACAAGGAAGTTTTCAGTTCTGAAATTTACAGGATATTCTTATAATATGATGACCTCTTAGATGTCAAAAGCTCAAGGAAAATTTGATTTCTCAGTTCATCACCCCTTTAAATTCAGTCCTTACCACAACTATAACAACAATGACACAGAGGAACGAGAACTTTGGAATCACAATTGACAGCCAATCAGAATCTACCTAACTTTAAAGAGCTTGAGCCTTTAAAGTGGCAGATGAAAGAACTGCAACATATGCTTATGACAACCAGAGGCTAATACAAATAAAAATGTTATGATTATCTTTATAGTTATTGTTTTTGGTGTGAACAGGCCAAGTCACATTTTTGCACTCAGATCTGAGTTAAATCATATCATTGAATTTAGATGACCCTCAATGCAGTGGGAAATAACAGCCAGTGTTGTCCTTTACAGATCACTGGAGAATATCAGCACACGCACCCTTTTGTAACGTTACTCATTTGATTCAATCACCACGTATTTGAACTCTGCTCCCCTCTATCTGACCATCACAATTTATAATTTCACACAAACCAGGACAATATAGCCTCCAAATGCCTCTATCGCCCCAGGACTCAATAATTCATCGTCTCTGCTCTCAGCGGCAGATCGACACAGTCCGTGGAGCTCTAGAGTTACATCCTGCTCAATAACACATTGTTTAGCGCAGCACAACTTCAAAGGTGAAGACCGGGGTGAGGAGATAACCTTTCACAGAGGGTATGGTTTCACCCTCTGCTCCTCCATTCGGCATGTGCCCAACTTAAATTAACTGATCCTCGGATGTGCCGTGCTACTCGATTGGCATTTCACAGAGTGACTTGGTGACTCACTGACAGATACTAGAGCCCTTTGATGGAGCAGCCCCATCAGTGCTGGTGTCAGCCAGCCGTAAGTAAGGCAGACACTGGAGAACATGATGAATGCTAGCAAGCTACACTGCAACCAGGACACAGCGTCAAGTCAAAGCAGGTGCTTATAAACGATAGCATTCAAACATTGCTGTGCTAATAGGCATGCTAAATAACTGCTTAGAGGCAAAGAGGTTCACTGACAACAGAGAGATTCCCATGAAGCAGATGAAAGGTGATTTTGATAAGATCTTTCTTATCAAAACAAACAACGTACTAGAACATCTGACATTTTGGAATCGCATACAGTTCATGTTGGACACTATGATAACGTCTGAAAAATGGGGGCATATTTACCTGCTTGTGTGTAACCCTTATTCCTGATCACTGTTTTGATGCCGTTTAATATCAACACCACTTTTAAAAAAAGTATTTGTTTAGGAGTTATAAGCCATGCACCAAATAGACCAACTACGACATTAATCTCAAAATAAAACTTTGATTTGAAGCAAAAAGCTATTTAAAAATATGACAAAAAGACAAAGGTGCAAGACTAAGTACTTAACAGCTTTAATCAGGGAATGACGTTGATTATATACATATATAGAAACAATATATTCAGAGGTGCACATAACTTTTTTGTTCTGGTTCTCAAGGGAGCACCTGGAGATTCTGCTTGGTATGCCACTTTACGCGGCACACTCATCCTTAAAGCTGTCACCATCACTTTCCTCCTGACTGCTCTACTCACTATCTTCTTTTCTCTCGAACATGGTAGATGATGATGATGATGAATTTTTTTTTTTTCATTTTATTAACACTAATGACACAGTCAACAGCAGGAATATTAGGCTGCTGTCCCTTTAAGACTGAGTACTCGGACCGAATATACCGACACACATCCGGTTTCTTTCTCATCTGTTCACTTATGACATAACCGAGAGAATACTTGCCAAGATGTGTATTTTGTTAATTTTGTGTGTATGTGTCCACTCAAGCGCAAGTAAACGCGAAAGAGCAATCAATTTGGTGTTCGAGTGCTATCTGAAACATGCCTGCCTGCCTCTCTCTCTCTCTCTCTCTCTCTCTCTGCATGCGCGCTCTTAAGGTGTGTGAGGCTGTGCGCACAGATAACAGCATGCAAGTCCAGATAACAGCATGCGAGTCCCGATTTTTGCCTTTTCTTCCGTGTTTAAAATCGTTTGAATGTGTAAATTCCCAAAACAAATTATAAACTTTCACTCTATGATGATTAAACTAAGCAGTTAATCTGCAAATACGTTCTGGTGCCGAACCATGGGGCCTGGTCCGTACGGATCAAGCGATCCATTGCACCCCTAATAATTAATGAACACACTTATCATGATTGCTATCTTACCAGAGATGGAGAAAAATCCTACTCAAGTAAACGTGTCCCTGTCCCCAAAAATGTTGGTACTAAAAACACTTCCCTCCACATTTTCTGCTGCGCATAATTTATTTTTACCACGCATGTGCACCTGTGCACCAGTTATGTGCACCCCTGAATATAATCATATCTGCAAACTCCATCAAAAAAGATATATATATATATGTTTAAAGTGAAGAGTCCTCGGATTTGCATGAATCATGTGAATGGCTTATTTCGATGTCAGAATGACAAATTTCGTCGAAAGGCAACAAGTTTGCGGTTATGATATTTTGTTTTATTAAAGGTTTATAAGTTATCATTTTCAAAATAATTTCCTCAATGTAGAAAATGAATGGGATATTTACTTCCGGAACCCAACTTGTTCTCCATTAAACTTCTCTTTGGAATTCTCTATTCTGATTGGTCGATTGCAGCATTTAGCGGGTAAAATACAATGCTGTATATCAGTTCGCTCACCCGGGTAACTGAGCTTCTTTCATGTCTGAAAGTGTCAACACTGAGTGGACTCGCACATCTTGAGTCTCAGTTATTGATTGTAGTTAAAATTAATCAGGACTTCATTATTAAAGGTGCTCTAAGCGATGTTGGGTGACGTCACTTCTTGTTGACGTTCGAAGTATTGTCAAACAAAACGGAGGCTAGCTAGACCCTCCCTCCTCCTCATCCGCGCACTAACCCCCCAAACTGTCATGATCCTGGTATCCTTCTCCTTTACTCTACCTCCCTCTGCTGGTCATACACTCATTATCTCATTCATCTCCAGCCGTTTCTCATTATCCCATCTGTTCCTCTTCTCCGCACCTGTTTCCCACTTTCTCTAATTCTACTCCCTATTTCTAGGCTTTCCTTTTCCTTTGTTCTTTGTCAGATTATTGCCAAATGCTGTGTATCTACCTGTTCATTGATCCAGTGGTTTTGTATCCTGTCCTGTCCTGTCTTGTCTGGTCTCGCCTGCTGTCAGAATTATTCAGATGACATTGTGCTTCGCCTCTGCTTATCCAAGGCCTCGGAAAACGTGAGTGGTCTTCGGTTTGGCGTTCCCGCACCCTCTCTACGGACCCAGCCAGTCTCTTTCATCTGGGATTCCTGTTTCGGCAGTAGCCAAGAATTTCTGTTTCATTAATTGAGAGACTTTTTGTTACATTTACCAAGGACTGTCTTCTGTTCAAGTTTGCCAAGCGGCCACCTGTGTTGTTTCTCCTGAACTGAGATTAAAAGAATATCAGCTCACCTTTGCATTTGGGTTCTCTGTTCACTCACCTGACACAAACCCCACCCCCAAATCCTTCTTGTCGGTTATTGGCTGGAACAGTTTGTTATGTTTTGTGGTGTGGGTTAGCCCAGTTGCAAACATTTTATTTAACAATTACACAAGTCTGTCAAGCAAAGGCTTTGACAAATATATTTTTCGTTCAAAAACTGTTCACTATATTGTTGTGTGATGTGTGATTTTCAGAAATAAATGCCAAAAATCGAATTTCCGTTTTTGAAATTCTCTAGTTTATTGTACATTTTCACTCATACTTCCTTTATAAACATATTACATGCGTGCTTATGTAGCTTAGGGTCTTCTGAATCCATAGATACCCACACATATAGTGTTCCATCTCCATTACTTATAATTTATAAGCCCAAATGTAAAAATAGAGAAAACGGACCAAAAAGAGCTTAGTCCCCAGAGGGTTAATGTCACATGCCTGTCCTGTCTTGTGTTGCACATGGGTGTTTTGTTATTTTGGGCCATGTGCTTTTGTCGTTGTCTGATCCCTCCCCCTCGTTACCTGATTATTGTTTGAGTTCTTCCACCTGTCCCCTCTTGATTTGTTCCCTTCTTTAGTCTCCTCTTGTTTGCAGTCTTTGTCGGATCGTTGTCTAATGTTTCCTGTTCCCTGTGATCCTCCAGTAAGTTTCATGTTCTATTTTTGTTTTATATTTATTAGTTATGTTTTCCCCCTCGTGGGTTTTGTTTTGTGTTTATGTTTTCTTTTTGTAAATACATATAATTTCTCCTGCACTTGAGTCCTCACACCTTTTTGCCTTGCCCGTTCCGTGACATAACGATCCGACCAAATGAGGACTCAGCGGAGAAGAGGGGCCACGTCAGAGACTGTTCACGTTCTGTCTGACCAGTCAGAGACTGTTCACGTCCCGTCTGCCCAGCGAGAGACTGTTCACGTCCCGTCTGCCCAGCGAGAGACTGTTCACGTCCCGTCTGCCCAGCGAGAGACTGTTCACGTCCCGTCTGCCCAGCGAGAGACTGTTCACGTCCCGTCTGCCCAGCGAGAGACTGTTCACGTCCCGTCTGCCCAGCGAGAGACTGTTCACGTCCCGTCTGCCCAGCGAGAGACTGTTCACGTCACGTCTGCCCAGCGAGAGACTGATCACGTCACGTCTGCCCAGCGAGAGACTGTTCACGTCACGTCTGCCCAGCGAGAGACTGTTCACGTCCTGTCTGTCCAGTCAGGGACTGTTCACGCTCTGTTTGCCCAGTCAGAAACTGTGCACGTCCCGTCTGAGACAGATCAGGAGATGCCCATTCGTGTGGCCGCCAGGGCACTTATGGACTATTTGGAACGTCTGGCTCGGATCCTGGACATGCCGGTATCTGCTATTCCCGAGCCGGAGCCAGTGTCTGCCGTTCCAGGGTCGGAGTCTGTTCCTGAGCCGGGGCCTGTTCCTGAGCCGGAGCCAAGGCCAGTGCCTGTTCCAGAGCCGGAGCCAGTGCCTGTTCCAGAGCCGGAGCCAGTGTTTGTTCCTGAGCCGGAGCCAGTGCCTGTTCCAGAGCCGGAGCCAGTGCATGTTCCAGAGCCGGAGCCAGTGCCTGTTCCAGAGCCGGAGCCAGTGCCTGATCCAGAGCCGGTGCCTGTTCCAGAGCCGGAGCCGGTGCCTGTTCCAGAGCCGGAGCCAGTGCCTGTTCCTGAATCGGATCTAGCGTCTGTTTCTGTGTTTGTGTCTGTCCTAGTGGCCGTTGCTGTTCTGGTGGCTGTTCCTGAGCCAGAGCCTGTTCCTGAGCCAGTGCCAGTGTCTGTTCCAGAGCCGGAGCCAGTGCCAGTGTCTGTTCCTGAGCCGGTGTCTGTTCCTGAGCCGGTGTGTCTGTTCCTGAGCCGGTTTCTGTTCCTGTGCCGTGGCCGCCCGAGGGGTCGTCTCCGCCCTGGCCGCCCGAGGGGTCGTCTCCGCCCTGGCTGCCCGAGGGGTCGTCTCCACCCTGGCCGCCCGAGGGGTCGTCTCCGCCCTGGCCGCCCGAGGGGTCGTCTCCGCCCTGGCCGCCCGAGGGGTCTTCACCGCCCTGGCCGCCCGAGGGGTCTTCACCGCCCTGGCCACCCGAGGGGTCTTCACCGCCCTGGCCGCCCGAGGGGTCTTCACCACCCTGGCCGCCCGAGGGGTCTTCACCGCCCTGGCCGCCGGAGGGGTCTTCACCGCCCTGGCCGCCCGAGGGGTCGTCTGCTTCGCCCTGGCCGCCCGAGGGGTCGTCTGCTTCGCCCTGGCCGCCCGAGGGGGCGTCTGCTTCGCCCTGGCCGCCCGATGGGTCGTCTGCTTCGCCCTGGCCGCCCCGATGGACTGTCTGCTTCGCCCTGGCCGCCCGATGGACTGTCTGCTTCGCCCTGGCCGCCCGATGGACTGTCTGCTTCGCCCTGGCCGCCCGATGGACTGTTTGCTTCGCCCTGGCCGCCCGTTGGACTGTCTGCTTCACCCTGGCCTCCCAGGACTAAGCGTTCTGTTTCTCCTGTCCCGCCCTGGTGTGTCCCTCCCGTCCCGCCCTGGTGTTTCCCTCCCGTCCCGCCCTGGTGTTTCCCTCCCGTCCCGCCCTGGTGTTTCCCTCCCGTCCCGCCCTGGTGTTTCCCTCCCGTCCCGCCCTGGTGTTTCCTTCCTGTCCCGCCCTGGTCTTGTGGAGCGTCTGGTAGCCGCTCCGTAGGGAGGGGGTAATGTCACATGCCTGTCCTGTCTTGTGTTGCACATGGGTGTTTTGTTATTTTGGGCCATGTGCTTTTGTCGTTGTCTGATCCCTCCCCCTCGTTACCTGATTATTGTTTGAGTTCTTCCACCTGTCCCCTCTTGATTTGTTCCCTTCTTTAGTCTCCTCTTGTTTGCAGTCTTTGTAGGATCGTTGTCTAATGTTTCCTGTTCCCTGTGATCCTCCAGTAAGTTTCATGTTCTATTTTTGTTTTATATTTATTAGTTATGTTTTCCCCCTCGTGGGTTTTGTTTTGTGTTTATGTTTTCTTTTTGTAAATACATATAATTTCTTCTGCACTTGAGTCCTCACACCTTTTTGCCTTGCCCGTTCCGTGACAGTTAATTTCATGTCGGCAATAAACATTTTGAATCAAATTAAAAGCAATGACTGATTGATAAAAAAAAACACACTGGCTATTTCATAGCAATATAATAATAACAATAATAAGTATAAGTATAATATAAAAATATAAAAATACCTGTTTTTCTTAGCAGAAGATTAAATCTAGAATCATCTAAAATAATTTAAACTCAAATTTCATGTCCAAATTTTTTTTTTTTTTTTGGTTGAGTAGTTATTTTTATGTAATAGCTGGACATCGGTCATTATCATAAAATAAACTGTAAAGGGATGCAGCTGACTGTATGGGCCTGTTTACATCTGGTCACTTCATGCGTTTTCTCTGATCTGATAGCTAACCGATCATGAAAAGACCAGGAGTAAATGCCCTCCGAAATGCTTTCGAGACTCTAAATAACTCAAACCATTTCAGGAGGTAGTTTGAGACGTATTTAAAACGAAAATGGACAAGTGTAAATGCATTTGATTGTTGAAGCCACACATAAAAAAAATTCTCTGACCAAAATGGTAAAAAGATAAACGTGTGTGAGCGTTATACCAGCTCCCGGTAGACAAATATGACAACACTAATGCAAACTGCCGAAAATAAAACTGAAAGTTCGCCATCACATCCTGAAGCTCAACAACACACAATCATCTTCATTAAAAGAGTTAAGACTAAATTATCTTACCAGTGCTGATGCTGCTCTCTCTCTCTCTCTCTCCCTCTCTCTCTCTCTCTCTCTCTCTCTCTCCTATTTTGGTTTTTGATATATTTAAATTGATGATAAATTAAATGCATTGCATATCTATTGCTTTTGTTGATGTGATCTCTGTTGAATCTCGGAATATCGGATTTATATTTGCTTTGAGGAGACACATTTATGCGGCCAAGTATACATGGAAAAGTTGGGCAACAGTTGTTTGAACAGTTGTTCCACTTTCTGGAACAAAATGGCATAACTAATCGATCAGTAAAAATACATAAAGTGACCAGGTGTAAACAGGCCCAATATTATCCCTTACAAAGTAGTGTGCTACAGCCATTTCTCACAGAAGAAGCCATAAAGCTTCAGTCTATCTCACTTACCACCAGGACTTTTTCTGTAATGAAAAGGTGCCATACGCAGTCTTCTCTAAGTGAATCATAAGACACTTCATGTACACCACATCTTTTGTTCAATACACAAAAACAGCCTTTTCAGATCCTGCCAATCCTCTCACATAGTGCGGGTCCACTCAGCAACATTTCCTAGTGTACAATAGATAAGAGCAAAAGCACTGACTGTCCACAGAGTTCATCAAGCACTAGTAGCTCACTGGCATCTGAAATAATGGAAAGATGGCGGAAGCCATTAATGATGACTCATTCTCATTTCCTGTTGTCCTGACTAATGATTGTGTGGCAAGAGAGACAACATCCTGTAATTCTAATTAAAAGTTGAGAGGTTCTTATTCTAGGAGCCTGCTACAAATTCAATCCCACCACAGAGACAAAAAACAGGTCTAGTAAGATGTGTGAAGAATTCTGAACACAGCAATTTCTGTCAAAAGTAAACATAAGCATACAACTCTTACTCTGTTATAAATGAACTGTATAAGGTGAAAAAGCAGCTTAACTGCAGCAACATCACATTGTGCTTTAATTCTGACAGTGTTTGTGCCTGCATAAGCAGTGCATTTATGCAGACAGTGTAAAATTGTAACCTGTTTGTAACGGCGGCAAACTAAATATGCACTGTTTCCATCTGCAGTGTAAAACAGGTCTAATGGATTAAAATAAAAAAGAGAGCAAATAAAATATTTTATTAGCCTTGATTTCAGTGATAGGTTAAACATACATCTGTCATACAGAAAGTAAGTCATGCAGGTTTGGAACTAGATGAAAGAGTAAACAAAGACGGTTTTAATTTTTGGGTGAACTAAGACAACAACAAAAAAAAAGAAAAGAATGGCTGTCCGAAACCATAGTGGACGTTATTGAGTGCACTCATTCAATCCCACAATTCACCGCAATAATGAGTGTACAACTGATGTACGCTCAACAGCTAGAAAATACCCATAATCCACTGTGACAGTTGAACCGAATGAATTTCCACGTCTCGCCAGAAAATGGCGCCCGCAGCTGAATCATCATCCATCCAACCATTTTCCTAACCACTGGTCTAATGTGGCTACATAGTAATATCATTCAGGTATAAATAATTCCCTTTTACTTGATTATGAAATTGCTTAATTAAGGTTTATAGATGCTAGTTTCAATAACAGAGTTAAAGACAAATCTTTTCATTACTACTGGAGCTGTTTGCTAAGTGTCAAATGATAACAGCAAGCACAAACTATGCAAAAGCGGCAGCCCTTTTGGCACACTCAGTGTCCGAATTCACTCACTCTTTTTCATTCACTCCTTCAAGTGGACTATATTAGTGGAGTAATATAGGGAATAGTGAATGAGGGAATGGGGGTGATTTCGAACACAGGGCTTGATAATTACAGACAGATGTGTTGAGCATGGCTGGAGCTGAACACTGCAGGAAGGTAAATCTCCAGGAACAGGATTGGCTACTGGTTCTCCAATCAAAGATTCTAGTAGGGTTCAGAAAGGCACAAAAAGATAAACTAGCAGTAAACAAAAGGTTGGACCAGTGCTGGATGTCAGGTGCATTCTGGGAATCTCTGGAAATTATTTCCCCTGTGTTTTGCAGGAGTTTTCTTATTTGTGTCCTGCTCAACCCAGGCAACCGGATTCCATCTTCCTCACTGCCCATGTAACAGTTGTGACTTCCAAACGGGATAGAGCCCTGGCAATAAAAGGACCAGCTGAGAGAGACAGAGCAAAGACAGAAAGGATCCTTTTGTTTGGGGCTCCCAGCTGCCATCATCCGCAGTCAAACCGGGCCTTTCATGTGAAACCACAGAAGCTGAGCCAACCAGAGGGGAAGGCAATCTCACACCACTACCTCCATAGGTAATGAGCAGGAGCCGGAAGCACCTCCCTAGAACTGGGCACACACTTCTAAAGGGTGGCATGAAACCAGGCCTATCAATAGCAGAACTAAAAACAAGTCTGCTCTGCTCTCAGAAAACCAAAGTAATGTCTAGAAATAGAAAAGATCAACCACGGCTATCACCTCAAACGATTTTGATAACACATTTTGGACTATGTTTAGATAGTTTAGCCATATGAAACAATTTATCTTTATTCTTGCAATCTTTCTTCACAATGTTCTATTCCAGTACAGAAGCAAACTGCTGTGAAATTGTGCTGTTTGCTCTCGCTGCTTTTGAAACACCTTTCAAAACACCAATCCCTTTACACTTTATACTTCAAGGCCAAAAGTTAAAAATAAAAAAATGCAGTGTTTCCTTCAGGATTTTGTTTTTGCAGAGAGGGCACCAATTCACTGAGAGCATTGAATCTTTAGATCTGTAAGATTCACAATGTTCTATTCTTTCTTATATTTTTTTGTTCATCAAGGATGAATTAAATTAATAAAAAGTGACAGTAAACAATTATGTGTAATGACGGAGAGGAGGCAGTCGAATCCATCTGCAGCACTTTATTGAAACAGGTAATAAAACAAGGAATCACTGACATGAAACATCAGAGGAGCACGTATCAACATGTAGCGTGGCAAAAACAAGACTTCGCAATGAACATAGAACTGAGCAGTCCAGATAAAGGGTAGATGATGATTAACAGGTGGGAGTGATGAGACTGAACGGGGAAACCAGGCAGGGATGGAACCTAATGATAGCAGAGGGGAATGATGGGAAGTGCAGTTCTAGAACTCAGGTGACAAGGAGCGTGTGAGCTCGGGGAGAGGTGAAGGCGCGCGCTCAGTGACAGCCGCGCGCTCCGTGACAGAGCCCCCCTCCTGCGAGCGGCTCCGGAAGCGAGGACCTGGACGACGACGGGGTCTTCCACGGGGTCTTGGAGCTGGACGATCTGGGTGAGTGTGATGGTAAGTGTTAAGCAGAGCAGGGTCCAGGACGTCCTGAGACCTGACCCAGGAACGTTCCTCGGGGCCATAGCCCTCCCAGTCAATCAAATATTGCAATGCCCCGCCGCGGCGTCTGGAGTCCAGGATCTCTCGTACCCGGTACGCCTCCTCGCCTCCGACCTCAATGGGGGAGCCTGCACGGGACCGACCTCCTCTTGGACCTCCTCTCTCCTGGGAGCGGCAGCGGGTCTGAAAAGAGACATATGAAAGGTGGATGAGATTCTATAATGTGCTGGGAGTTCCAGCCGAAACGAGACCGGAGTGATCTGCCGAAGAAACTTGAAGGGCCCGATGAAGCGAGGGGATAGTTTCTTGCTTGGGAGCCTCAAACGCAGATCACGGGTGGAAAGCCACACCCACTGGCCAGGCCGATACCGGGGACCCTCACGCCTCCTTCGATCCGCATGCAGCTGATAGTGGTATCCCGGGATGGTATCCCGAGGTGAGGCTGACGTTGATGTTGAGTTTGGAGCAGAGTTCTCTCCAAACGCGGGAAGTGAACTGGGGACCACGGTCGGAGACGATGTCCTCGGGGAGACCAAAGAGACGAAATACGTGGTTGAGAAGCACCTCCACAGTCTGCATGGCAGTGGGCAGACCCTTCAGGGGGATAAAACGACAGGATTTGGAGAAGCGATCCACGACTGACAGAACTGTGGTAAATCCTTGAGACAGAGGCAAATCAGTTACGAAATCCACGGCTATATGGGCCCACGGGCGTTGAGGCACTGGCAGTGGCTGTAAGAGACCGGCAGGATTAAGGTGGAAAGATTTGACAGTGTTACAGATGGAACATTGGTGAATGAACTTTATAACATCAGCCCGGAGTGTGGACCACCAGAAGCGGTTGGAGACTAGCTGTACTGTAGCAGAGATACCTGGATGTCCAGCGCTGAGTGTGCAGTGAACCCATTGAAGCACCCGATCACGGAGTTCGAGGGGCACGAAAAGACGATTCTCTGGACATTCAGGTGGAATTGGAAGAGCTTGTAGTGCCTGGGTAACCTCCGAGATGATGTCCCACTGCACAGGAGCAACGATCAGAGTGGAAGGAAGGATGGGTTCTGGCTTGGAGATCTCGTTGAAATCCTCGAACTGGCGAGACAGAGCATCAGCCTTCCCGTTCTTGGACCCAGGTCTGTACGTGATCCTGAAATTAAATCGAGAGAAGAACAGTGACCAGCGAGCCTGACGAGCATTCAAACGCTTGGCGGACCTGATATATTCAAGATTTCTGTGGTCAGTGAGGACGGTGAAAGGCTGACGTGCACCCTCCAGCCAGTGCCTCCACTCCTCCAAGGCTGCTTTCATGGCCAGAAGCTCTCGGTCACCCACATCATAATTGCGCTCCGCCGAATTAAGCTTGCGGGAGAAAAAGGCACAGGGGAACATTTTAGCGGGGTTACCGTGGCGTTGAGACAGGATCGCACCAACTCCAGTGCTTGAAGCGTCAACCTCCACGATGAACTCGCTCTCCGGGTTAGGATGATGGAGGATGGGTGGGACGTGAACCTCTCTTTCATCCGGGAAAACGCTGAAGTGCATTTGGAAGACCACCGGAAGCGCTTCCCCCCCCCCTGGAGAAGAGATGTTAGAGGGGCCACAATGAGACTGAAATTACGTATAAACCTACATTGGAAATTAGCAAAGCCCAGGAATCGCTGTAATTCTTTCACAGAGGAAGGTTGAGGCCAGTCCACCACGGCTTTGACCTTGCTGTCATCCATGAGAACCCCCTCGGCGCTGATGATATATCCTAGGAAGGCGATCCGGGTCTGATGAAATTCGCACTTCTGAGTCTTGGCGTATAACTGGTTCTCAATTAGCCGTTTGAGGACTGCACGCACATCCTGGACGTGTGCTTCGAGGGTCTCTGAAAAAATCAAGATGTCGTCAATATAAACAATAACCTTCTGATTCAGCATGTCACGAAAGATCTCATTAACAAACGACTGGAACACAGAAGGACTATTGGACAGCCCGAATGGGATAACCCGATACTCATAGTGCCCTGTGGTCGTAGAAAAGGCCGTCTTCCACTCATCACCCCTCCGTATGCGAATGAGGTTGTAAGCGTTCCTCAAATCCAGCTTGGTGAAGTAACGGGCAGAGCGAAGCATCTCCAGGGCTGCAGGGACTAAAGGCAGAGGATAACGATACTTCACGGTTACCTCATTAAGACCTTGGAAATCGATGCAGGGCCGGAGACTCCCATCCTTCTTCTTAACAAAGAAAAACCCAGCGGACGCGGGGGATGTGGAAGTGGTGATGAAACCCTTAGCAAGCTGCTCCTCGATATACGAATTCATAGCCTCAGTTTCCGGTTGCGAAAGAGGATACACACGGCCGTGCGGGGGAACGGCTCTGGGTAGAAGTTTAATAGCGCAGTCACAGGCCCGGTGCGGGGGTAGAAGTGAAGCTTCTCTCTCGCTGAATGCCAGGGCAAGATCATAGTAGACCACAGGAACTCCTTGCAAGTTCAACTTCTCGGAGGGACTGTGGCTTGATTCAGGACCATGGAGAGCAGGCAAGCAGTGGACCTGACAGAAAGGAGACCATTGAGTAATTCTCCTCTCAGTCCAGGAAATTAGAGGGTTGTGTCTCTCCAGCCAAGGCAAGCCTAAAATTACTGGATGAACTGAATTCGCTCCGTGTGACGAGACCCGAAGTTGAGAGTAAGTGGCTGCGTGATGTATTGTACCTCCCCTGTCCCCAGGGGGCGTCCATCCAGGGCTGCCACTGCCACACGAGACTCACAAGGGATGAGAGAGAAATGATTAGACAAGGCAAACTCCAAATCGACAAAACTCCCAGCAGCACCAGAGTCAATTAAAGCCCTTGTTTCGCAAATATTTCCATTAAAACTAAAGGAAACTTCTAGACTGAGAGAGTTAGGAGGATTAATCGAAGAACTCACAGCAGAAGTATCTCTGGATCTGGATCGCACAGGACAAGAAGCTCTCAGATGACCGGCTTGAGCACAGTACAGGCACAATTTATTCCGCCGCCTCCTCTCACGTTCCTCCGTAGTGAGGCGAGTGAAACCGACCTGCATGGGCTCGAAATCCGAGCTGGCTGGTGGATTAGTGAAGAGACTAGGCGAGAGAGGTGAGCGTCGAGAGCGGATGAGATTGTCGAGGCGAATGGCGAGCTCCATAAGTTCTCCGAGGGACCTTCCATCGTCGCGACAAGCCAATTCCCCTTGCAGCGCCGAACTCAAACCCCTAGGGTACAGCAACTTAAGTGGTTCCTCCGTCCAACCCGTTTGTGCTGCCAGGGTGCGGAATGAAAGCGTGTAGTCAGCCACGGTGGAATTCCCTTGACTTAATGCGAGAAGTAGCTCTCCTGGCTCCTTACCGTCCGCGGGATGTTCAAACACCTCTCTGAATTGAGACATAAACACGTAATAAGAGGGAAATGTGTGCTGACCTCCTGACCAGAGAGCAGTCGCCCACTCCAACGCCCTCCCGGTGAGTAGAGAACAGATGAATGAGACGCGGGACGCATCAGTGGGATAAAGCTGGGGTTGCTGGTTGATAAATAGGTTGCACTGCAACAGAAATCCTCTACAGGCAGCAGGTGAGCCATTAAACTTCTTGGGGAAAGATAATTTAGGGTTGCTTGAAGTCGTACTCACGCTTGATGTTAAGGGAGCAGCAGCTGCGGGAGCTTGAACTTGATTAGCGGCCGCGTTCTGTTGAGAAAGGGTCTGCACGGACTTCACAAGCTCTTCGGTGAGATTTGTTAACTTGACCAGCTGTTGTTGGTGTGTGATTAACACAGATGCCTGGGAGGAAACCTCGGAAGCCAGACGCTGGAAGTCTGCTGGATCCTGTGTCGGCGAAGTCTTCTGTAATGACGGAGAGGAGGCAGTCGAATCCATCTGCAGCACTTTATTGAAACAGGTAATGAAACAAGGAATCACTGACATGAAACATCAGAGGAGCACGTATCAACATGTAGCGTGGCAAAAACAAGACTTCGCAATGAACATAGAACATAGAACTGAGCAGTCCAGATAAAGGGTAGATGATGATTAACAGGTGGGAGTGATAAGACTGAACGGGGAAACCAGGCAGGGATGGAACCTAATGATAG
Source organism: Gila orcuttii (assembly GCA_026230005.1). Taxonomy (NCBI): domain Eukaryota; kingdom Metazoa; phylum Chordata; class Actinopteri; order Cypriniformes; family Leuciscidae; genus Gila; species Gila orcuttii. The sequence goes on along the minus strand of JAPDVR010000008.1, from coordinate 19,422,206 downwards.
CAGAGGGGAATGATGGGAAGTGCAGTTCTAGAACTCAGGTGACAAGGAGCATGTGAGCTCGGGGAGAGGTGAAGGCGCGCTCAGTGACAGCCGCGCGCTCCGTGACATTATGTTACAAAAGATTTCAAACAAATGTATCAGTATTATAGTAGAACCTTAATGACAATTCTAAATCAGTTATTGGTCACATACCGACTCAGATTTATTGACAGCTTATACTACGGGGCTGTTGAATGCTTGAATCTGATCTCTAGGTGTGCAATTATTTCAGGGAAATATTTTCAAGTTCCAAGCAGGTCTTGACCGCATTACAGTTCCATATCACTTCGCCAAATGATTTTGGTTATTTCAAAGGTCCTTACAGTTTACAAAAGCAAAAGAACCAAACCCCATAACGACACTGACCAAGCAAATAAATATGGTAAACAATAGGATAAAAACAATAAATTATTTCCATTTTTTTTAGACAAAATTACGTTTTACTATGTATGGAAAGCACATACGTACTCTTTTCTCCGCGCTGCTCTGGTGATTTTATCAGTAAAATACTTAAAAGCTACATTTCAAAATGCTGTTCTTGGAGCAGATAAACTTACAGTAAGAAAGACGCTGCTGTCGAAAACTGTTGAGAGACAGACTCAGGTAATCCACATCTCTCTCTCTCTCTCTCTCTCTCTCTCTCTCTAATAACTGCATTAATGACTGCATTAGTCTGCTATCAATGGCTCAAGTCTCAGTTACTAGCTCTAAAATTTTGTTTTATAATTAGAAACGGAAGCTTGGGATTAGATGCATAAGAAATTAGTCCTACACAAAGGAGTGTTTTAAGGAAAGAAACCTGAGAAATGTCTTGAAATACATCATCTAAACAATGTTTTGAGGTGTGGTAACCGTAGTATAAGTAGTATAAGCGGAATAATTGACTCCAGGCTGTTGAATTATTGAAAAATAATGCATACCTGCTTCGCGTTGTGGCCGCATTACTACCTCGGGTGTGCATTATTTTTCTATAATTCAACGGCCCGTCGTCAATTATTCCTATATATTATAAGTATAATACCCAGAATTAACTATGGGATGCTGATAATTAAGTAAATGATCCTTGAACCTAATATCAGGTTTTTTTCTATGACCCTCAATTCACCCAAACATAAGGTCTATAAGGGTTAAGAGTTATATATATATATATATATATATATATATATATATATATATATATATATATATATATATATCACTTATTAAAACATGTAATGAAGCAGAACAGAATATAACACCTGCTTCACTCTAAAACTGAACATGTCTTGTTTTTAAATGCAGTGATAGTGATAGATTATGAGATTTCCTTTGCTTTGTAAACAGAACTGATGCTTTACCTATTCTATATTTAACCTATTCATAAGTCTAGCCAACAACTATAAAAATAATGCTTGAAAAATGTACCATAAACAGGATACAATTCGTAGAAATAAAACATGTTCATCTTTAGCCACCCCGCAAGAGGTCATGACCCACAAGGTTGAAAACCTATAGCAAACGAAAGCACAAGCATGAGGTTTACAGCTCTCATGCAATACCAGTAATTACATTTAGACTTTAAATATTTCTAAACTAGCTGTTAGATAAGTCTACTAATCACTACAAAGTGCTACTGTTTGAGGTCAATGGCTTCTGCTGATTATTTTGAGTTAATAAGCTCTTAACAGAGGCTGAGACTATGAGACAGCAATTACACTCCAGAGCACATTTCCATTGTGCATTTTCATTTTATCTGCTTGACAGTCATTTACAACCAAAAGCCCTTATCAGGCTGTTTGCTGATCATTAGATGGCAGTATCAGAGGCCGTCAGTACATAGTACAGTAAAATGCGGTATTTTGCCTTCTGAGAACAACATATTTCCAGAAAATATGCCATGCCCCTGAGCCAAGTGCTTGGGTATGTAATTAATAATTAGCGAGATTTCAGCTTGGCAAGCCTTTTCTGAACAGCTATAATCCTAGATCCCAGAAGGTACTGTGATCACTTCCTCCAGTTTTGTCATTGAACACTGCGCGTCCTTTCTATGGAAAACGGGCACTGTCTTTGTTCAGGAATTTAGTAATTGATTGCAAGACTTTAGAAACAGACAGTTTTGTGTCTCAAATGAGGCAGAAATTCTCAAAACCCACATCAATAGAAAAATACTGTACATGAATGTGCCGACAGTCAAAGGAGGAATCCATGAAGCTGCTATATATTGTGTTGGTCCCTTTTCTTTGAACGAGCCATAAATATGACCCAACAGAAGCCTTGGGCAGTTTTGATGGCCGCAGTGAAATTATACCCCACTAAACTGGCTTTCATGTCCATGCTGAGAACTCAGAGCAGGGTTCCATTGTAATTGGAGTTTGGGCCAAGCGGTTTGAGGGCTTGTTACTGGCTCAGCCTTATCATTCTGTGGCCGCACCAAAGCCTGGGGTTTAACTGGGCCACATGCACCCCTCTCCACTGCCAGCTGGAGAGATATCTGAGCAGAAGGCCTATAGCTGAAAATTATTTTGATTGAAAGCTCTAAATCAGACTTTTGGTACTGACCATAAGTTCTGAATTAAGTCCAAAAGACAAGTTTTATAGAAGCTGAAAGAGACAAGAGAGAAAATAAAAATAATTTTCAAAAAGTGTAAAAAGTAGCACACAGGCAACACATTCTGTACCAGTAAGGAAAATATGAACTATTTGTTTTGTATTTTTCAACTGAACAAGCTAATATTTGTTGTGTCTCTTATGTAGCTTATTAAGGCGAACTTTTGATGAAGTCAGCTCTGCAGTGAAATCTACAGAAATCATGGTTCTCAAGTTTTATCAAAAGCTTGGAGTGAGAAAACCGTGTTCTGCCATCAACTGCAACAACTACCAGTGTACAACCAATCAACTAGCATTTCATAGATTCCCCAAAGATCCAGAGAGGTAAAGTAGAAAAGGTTTTTATTAACGTTAAAGTGAGCAGCGTACGTACGTCTCCATACAGTACGTAAATAGCGGCATGGATGTGTACAACAGTGAGTGCTGGGAAGTTGTGTGTGACAAGGAAAAGTGCATAAACACTCTTGTATACATGGTGAAACTATTCAATAGAGTCAGAATCCATCATCTATTACGGACCCAAAATCGACAATTCTCACAGCCCAAACAGAAGCGCAACAGAATTTTTTTAAAGCTAAGTCATCTGTACATTAACTCTCTCTTTCTGTATCAAATGTAACATGTGTTGTACAAAGTTTTTATCAGTCAAGATGAATTAAATTATAATAAAACTAAAGACTAAAACATATAGAACAGCTAATATACTTACCATTGCCATTCTATTTGTAGTAAATGTGTGCACTTTACTTGCACAATGTTTGATTTGTTGTGTGTAAGTTAATGCAGCCAGAAATGATGTGATCTAGTCACCATCACCATTTTTATTACTGTTCATTTTGTGATGATCTTCTATTACTATTATATATTCTCTCTTGACTAATGTGTTGTCCCTTTCACATAACGTTACTCACTGTGAATTTGTTAATCATTTCATGAGGAACATGGGCTGTTGTTACTGGTGTTGTAAAATTGTGCTGTGTATGAAAACGGGAGTTATCCCCAAAAGTTATTGGGTAAATAGCCTATTTGACAGCTTCATGCTCTATGACTAAATTGTTTAATTATAAACTGATCCATAAGCATTATTTTGTTGTACATTATTCAACACGCCATTTAGTTTAGGCTATGGAGATATTAAAAACTAGAAACTACTATTTAGTTCCCTTAACCGCCTTTGAATTGGAACCGGTATCGTTCAATTCTATGACAGCTGTGTTGCTGTCAGTCCAAAATGGCGGAACTGCAGCTCTGCGCATGAGCGCGTTTGTAGCAATGGAACGTTCTATTGAGTTTCGCCTCTTGGTACTTCTATACTCTTTGACTACATTGCTTGGCGGAGGAATAAATGTGGTATAACTATTATTTTTTGTTGCTGATGTTTATTTTATGAATAAAATAAATATTAAAATAAATATTTTTATGGAGTAATCATTTTATAAAAAGCAATAAGCCTCTTAAAGCCGTGTTTTACAGTGAATTTAGAACAGATAAGGGGCATTGTTAGGTAAGACGGGGAGCGAAGTAAAACCCCCTCAGCTGTTCTAAATTCACTGTAAATCACAGCTTCAAGGGGCTTATTGCTTTATTATACACTACTATTCAATAGTTTTGGGTTGATAAGACTTTTTTTCAAAGAAGTCTTATTCTAAAAATAAAAAAATACAGCAAAAACTAATATTATTAAATATTATTACAATTTAAAATAACCTTTTCTGTTTGTTCTTTTAAAATGTAGATGTAGTTTAATCCTGTAATGGCAAAGCTGAATTGTAGGCAGCCATTACTCTGCATTAATCATTATAAATATGATCATTAAAAGAAACATTTCTTATTATTATATTGAACAAGTTGAAAACAGCTGTGTTATATTTCAATGGAAACATTCAGAATTCTCTACACAGACACATTCAGGATTCTCTGATGAATAGAATAAAAAAATAGCATTTACTTATTAAAATATTAATTTCTTTAAAAAAAAATTAAAACCTTACAGATGCCAAACTTTTGAACAGTGCTGTGTATGGAAGCTGCATTTCCGTATCACAGTAAACAAAAAAGGTAATTGCTTTATGTTTTGCAATATGACTTCATACATATATATATATATATATATATATATATATATATATATATATATATAAAAAATACTTTGTTTCTCGTAATTACAACTTTATATTGCACAGTGTGGGTTGATTTCTTATTTTAAACATTCTCACAAGTACCTTGTAAGGTGGAAACTGGCTTCAATATTCATATACAGAATAGAATATATACAGAGAATGTAGACCCTTAAAGGCAGGGTAGGTGATTTGTTGCAGAAACATTTTTTGTTATGCTGGTTGAAAGTCTCTTCACATAAGAAAAAAGCCTGAAAGGTTACAAGAGCATTCTACTGTGATATCAGTGCTTCTCAAAGGAACGTCCCAGAATACAGAAAACACCAAGAATACTAGTCAATCATTGTTAATACAGTTCTTGCATTGACAGAAATCCCAGGACATTGTGCTATTGAATGTGCCCATCCAATAATGACGAGAGGAAAACTGCAATTCAGAGACAATTTTCTTCCAGTCCTCAGATTTTTCTAAGACTAGACCTAGAAGTAACTGTAACTAGTGCATCAGTGCTGCAACAATTCCATTCTCTTTATTAGTGTGGGAAAACAAAACATTTGAGCCAGATCTCCAGAGGCAGCGGCTACATGATCAATACAGCTACAGTGGCTGGAACCATTACTGCTGCGATATTTACAGTGGTGACCTACTTCCTCAAGGTACAAGCGATTTACTGCTTCAGCCTTTTCACCAGGCAAGCGGACCAAAACAACTTAAAAGTGGTTGTGTGGCAAATTCATAGAGATTTATATTGACTTAGAGAAGTTTATATGCCTTGTATATAAAATATTTATCAGGGTGTATCGGCAATACACACCATTTATGATAAGCCAGTCTAAATAAAGTTAATTACATGCCGATATTTACTTGACAAGCTCAATAACATTAGCTTTTATGGCTACTGGGAAACAACACACCATGTGCTCAAAACAACAACAAAAAAGGGCCTCAATTAGGTGACAGTAAATCTGAACAGCAGCTAAACTATTAAAACCATTAAAACTATTTTGCAGCCAAACTTTTCATCAGTTTCATTGCAGCACCTAAAGTCCTCATGATTTATGAGCAGCCCACTTACTAGTGGATGTCGCTGCACATTGTCTTTAAATCTAATTAATAGAAGTCGTTCATCTGTGGCTGACATTAACTACCACTGACAATGACTATACAGAACACTTTTCCTCTGCTTTGGGGTTTGGTTGAAGATCAGGGCAATAACAGTGACAAAAAAACTGTTATTGGTTCTAACTGTTTAAATGTGACAAAATGTCAATTCTGTTTAAAAAATAAAACCCTGCTATTCTCTGCAACAATAATTTTTACTGGAACAATCAATATATGCATCAAATAACTGAACAAACTCACATTAAATGTACAGAGGCTATTTTTAATAGCAATTCAATCAAATTTGTTTTGGAGTTTGGTTTTACATCGCCTCTTCTGTCTTCTTTAGAAAAGAATCCCAACACTATCTGTGAAACATGTTACGGTCCAATTGCTGAAGTATTCAAAAAACTTTTTTCCTATTGTCATAAACAACTGTCAAACTATCAGCAGTATCGTGTTGATAATGCTGCTGTCTTTTCACTAGATTTCAACAAAACTGAGTGCTGCTTTTCAGTTTGGGTTCAGAAGACATCAAGGAACTTGACTTTTATTCATACACACACTTTCACGTGTCACCACTGCACTGTAAAGACATTCGCACATCTTCAGAACACAAATAAAGATCTTTTTAATGAAATCTGACAGCTTTCTATTCTCTATAAATTTTCTATATACAAGGCACATAAACTTCTGCTCAAAATTCCACATGTATTGAATTAGGTAAAATCAAGCTTCATCAAGTGTACATGACAGTGCCATGCAGAAGGGCAAGAATTATGGTCACGTAAGATGATTGACAGTTCTAGATCGAATGAGCGCTCACTCAAGTCACGCAAAACCCAGAACAGGAGAGACAGAGCTCCCTCAGAATGCTTTTTCAGTTCTTCTGCATAGAAATTATATTCTGTATGACGAAATATTTTGCAAACATGTGAGAATAAATCAATATTTCTCCAAATATGCACACTTTTGGACTAAGAGCTCTAACGGACCTGTCTAATGCATCTACTGTATGTGAACCAAAATAAATTTCAGCAGACGTGGCTAAAAATGAATGCAAGTTGTTATTCTATTCAAACTATCAAAAATTACAGATTGATTATTTTACACTCCTGACATAAGTTAAGAAATGATTGTCACTGTAACCTAGTTTTATCATAAACAGTGGTATCGAAGCTGGAGTCATAAATCTTTCTAATGATACTCAGTTTTTCCAGAATTTTTCCAAATAAAAGTGTGATGTTTTAAAGTAGTGAATTTTGAACAACAATCTGGGGCCGGTGGCGATCTTTGCATTTAAAGGGGTTTCATAGCTTCAATTGAGTACTAATACTAATTTAATGTAGAGATTACATTAGTTTTTTTCTGTAGCATTTACTTCACCATAGAATGATTTTTATCAGTGTAGAACACCAGAATGCCGTTGTCATTCTATCAGCAGTTGCTTAAAGTCCATGGGTGCATCTCAATCAGCTCCCTAGTTCAGTAGTTAGGACACTGATCAGGGAGTATGCCATTTTAAGGGCTGTCTCAATCGCAGAATCCTTCCAGTTCGCTCCCTAAAAAGTCTCACAATGCACTGTGAAAACCAGGGTGAATCCATGCTCACTAATGTTCTGAAGCACGAAACATAAATCACGTGAGCCAGCTTACTACACATAACAAAACGCGATAGATGTTTTTAAAAATACAAACCATTTTACAATTATATTTCAGCATTAACATACATCGCTAAACAGGTAATAAACATAATCTAGCAAACATTTTTCATTTAATTAAGGCTGAAATGTTGCACGTATTTGTAACAAGCAAAATATTTATCATAATGTACTTTAAATAACATTGCAAGTAATGTCAGAAAGATATCAGCTCTGCTGTTATTCATAAATACCAGTAGTGATGTTGTACAAAGAGGAAGTTGTCACGTCGCCGGGAATAGATTCATCAGTGTCCCAATGTGTAGTGATATACACGATATACTGCTTCACGAGTTTGGGGGCTATAGGGAGCTGGGGAGCTGATTGAGATGCACCCATTTCAAGTGATCCTGAAGAGCTTGATTAGCTGGTTCAGGTGTGTTTAAGTAGAGTTGGAGCTAAACTCTGCAGGACAGCGGGTCCCCAAGAGCAGGGTTCAAGACCTCTGAGCTTCAGGAAAGTATCACAAGACAACAAGTTACTAAATGTGTTCGACAACAGTGTAAGTAAAAAAATTGCAGCCATATGAATTCATGCTGGGAACACAAATGGGACTGAATCACAAAACATATTTCTATTATAACAAAAAACAAAACAAAACAGTAATACAGCCACCTGCTATGCTTTTTTTTAACTTAAATTATTGTAGTATACATAAACCAAATACACGAATCTAGTAAATCTTTATTTTTTTTATTTTTTTTCAGCATTCTTTGCTTGTTTTAAAAGTGATATTTTCTTTTTATGTTTTACAGTGCATGATGTACAAGAACAATGGAAAGTTTCCATTGGAAACTAGCCATTTCAACAGGCCGAGTTTAAAAAAGCATACAGCTTCCACTCGCTCTATTTTTCTGTTCCTAAAAACAGTTTAAATGTAGCAGAGAAAATTTGAAAAGACCTTCTGCCAGAGAGGAATTTGCCAGAGCTTAAGGATTGCATTCCTCTTTTTTAATAATCAATTACTGTGGCATGCAGCTGTTCTCTGGTAGAGCTATCTCTATCTCTCTCTATCTATCTCTCTCTCTCTCTCTCTCTCTCTCTCTCTCTCTCTATGTGTCTCTCTCTCTCGTTCATTACATTGTCCTTCATTCTTCAAAAAGTGTAACAGAAACTCTCAATATTGCGGCAGTAACCGGACGACCTTGTGATCGCAGCAGAAACACAAATCTGTAGAAACGTATTTTGTTACAAGTGCCAAAAGTGGTCGAGCAGCATTATTTCCTAATTACACGAAGCACAAAATCCATTTGTCACGAATCAGAAGTGACATGTGATGCCACTGGCAGGTATTCTCTGAGACAGCGTCCACTTCTTACCATTCCGGCCCCCTCAACACCGCACCGTCCTAAAAAAATCATCTGACCAGCTTAATGTCACTGTGCGGGAGTGACTCATCATCAGAGACATTCTCAGGGCTCGTCTCACATTTTGATGGCTATGTTTCAATTGCAGGCAATGTGAGCCATTCTGTTAAAGTCCCCCTTGTGGTAAAAATCAAGTTTTTAATGTTGTTTATATGTCTATGTGGTGTTTTTAATGTGCTTTTATAGCCTGACGTCGTCATACTCAGATTCTAGTCAGAATGTGAGTCTGATACTGATCCATTGGGCTGTGATTATGGGGCGTGTTTCAACCGAACCAGGAAAGAAAATGCCTCTGCACTCAATTGGATCGACAAATGCCTTGATCGCGGTTCTCTGTTCCTCTTTTAAAATTAAATCTTCTTTAACAGACGCGATGGCTGAATCTACACATCTAAATTATCCAGCGGCAGCCATTCTTTGTTTTAAACGAATTCAACCCAAGTGCTCTTTGGTGACGTGGATAATTACGTTACGGTTGATCATCTGTCCATCATCTTATAAAGCCCGCCCTGACAATTTGATTGGTCCGAACAGCTTTGGTTCGGGCATACCTGCTTCACAACGGCTCAAGTCCAGACCGAACTTCCCATCCTCAAATGTTGTGGGCGGGGCTAAGTTCAGCTGGCATCCAGGCTAGTGGTTTCAGGAAAACCATATGCAAATTCATGTCAACACCATTGCTGAGTATTTTCTCCTTAAAACTGAAGTGATCTAAAGACAGTCTCAAAAACGCGGTTTGAAATCGCTGGTGATTCTTACGTCACAAACTACCTTGTAACCAATCACGTCAATGTGCCGGCGGGGTTTAGCATATAATTGACAGCGAACTAGCCAGCCTGATCTCATGAAATTGCATATCTATACCACAAATGTTATTTCTCGTGCCATTTATACGCCAAAAATAGTTTTTGCGTGCATATGAAACGCAGTTTTCGCTTGCATATGATACGGGTGATGAAAAAGCGGGTGATTTAGCAATATAGCGGGTGTATGATGTACAGTATATTACAATGTTATGATGAACTATATGCATTTCTGCACTAACGTTCTGAGTTGTTAAAAGCATTTCTGATGCTTGTTAGAAGGCAGACCGAGATGGCGAACGGGAACATTAGCAACACATTATTAGCTGTTTGACAACATAGTCAAGCAAAAGGCTAATCATATTAATTACGTTATGTGTCCGACGTTGTAAAGAGCGATACCATTGTGCAGCATTTACCTCTATTATGTTTGATAACATAGTCAAGCAAAAGGCTAATCATATTAATTACGTTATGTGTCCGACGTTGTAAAGATCGATACCATTGTGCAGCATTCACCTCTATTATTAGGCGGGGCTAATTAGCATATTCATGAATCCGCGTATACTAAATGAAGCAAGGGTGTAGAGTTGCATTCAAGCTTTTAAGGCATGAAGAACTTTTTTCACATGAAATAACGTTTAAATATGTAATTTAGGTGATCAAAGATGAGTTTTAAGGGATACAATTATTGACTACAGGGGGACTTTAAGCAATTCTTATCACTGTATTTTTTTTTTAATTTACACTTTATGTCATTACAATTTTTGAAGCATTAAAAAAACTTTTTAAAATAAAATTTATTTTATGATATAGGATTTATGTCTTGATAGGATGTCTGCTCCTATATTCTGGGCCACAGGAGGATTTGGTGCGCCAGTTTGCAGAGTGGACGCGAGTGCAAACCCCCCTGGTGATTTATATAGGCGACCACTGATGTGTTGTCTGTGCGGACAACCACATGGTGGCCCCTGAGATCTGCGAGGAAATTCTTTAGGGCAAGAAATACAGCCAACATCTCCAGACGGTTGATGTGGCATGAGAGATGGTGGTCCCTCCACAGACCCTGAGTTGAGCGCCCTTCTAGGATCGCTCCCCAGCCCGTGAGAGAGGCATCTGTCGTTAGCATCTTGCGACGACAAGAAGCTCCCAACACGGGACCCTGGGACAGGAACCAAGGTTTCTTCCACATAGCCAGGGCACTTAAGCACCACCGCGTAACCCTTATCATGCGAAAGGGGTTGCCCCTTGGGGAAAACCCTTTGGTCCTGAGCCACAACTGCATGGGTGCATGTACAACAGTCCAAAAGGTATCACATTAGACACTGCTGCCATCTGACCCAACAGTCTCTGAAACTGTTTGACAGTGAGTGACTGGCGTAGCTTTATTCTTTTCACAGCCGAAAGGATGAACTCTATACGTGCTGGTGACAGACGTGCCTGCATCGACATTGAGTCCCAAACCACGCCTATAAAAGTGGTCCTCTGTAGTGGAGAAAGCACGCTCATCTTGGCATTTAGCCATAACCTTTCATGTGGGCGAGGCTGTAGAATCCGGCTTCCCTGTTAGAGGGAGGTACATATTCTATGGCCTAAATCTAACAAGGTTTTTACTTCTTGTTCCATTACTACAGTGGTTCTCAAACTTTTTTCGTCGTGCCCCCCATTAAACCTTTAAAAAAATCTGCCCCCCCCCCCCCAAAAAAAAATTTAATAAATAAAAACGGAAAGATTTTTTTTTATTAAAAAAATGTGCAATGAAAAGCACCTACGATAGTTTCACTTTGTAATTTCATTATTTCATACAACAGTAAGAGAGAATAATAATACAAAACTTAACTTTTAATTTAAATAAACAAAAACATTTAAATATTTCAGTGATGCTTTGGATGAGCAATATATAAAAGCGCAAATACATGACTGCTTTTGACAGCGCCTCACATCACGAGCTCAGCTTCTTATTCGTCTTTTCACCGGAACACGCACAGCAGCGGAGTGGTGAGTTCACAAAAGCAGCTTGAGTTTCGGTCTGCTGAAGAAGTGCTTTTCTACGGCAAGCAACTTATATGTTTTTGGCTTGTTCCAGCAGTGACAAGTCAACAGTCTGAAGAAGAACGATTCAGTGTTATTGCAGTTCGATGCCGCTTTATTAAGGCAAAGCGCTGACCGCTATTCACGCACTTGAATGTTGTTGCAACGGCTGTTTTTTTTTTTTTTTTTCTGCTGATATGATCTCCCGTGCCCCCCCTGGAGTATCCTTGCACCCCCCTGGGTGTTCGCCCCACACTTTGAGGACCACTGCATTACCAGAACCTGCTCGGGGCCCACCACGGTGGATAAGACCCCCGTAAACCTGGGTGGGCGAGACCCGAACTGAATTTGATACCCTTTTTCTATGGTCTGCAGGACTAAACATTTGGCAGTAGCTTCCACGCTGCCATAAATTCTACTACTGGTACCAGCCTCTCGAGACTGGCCTCTGGTTTTTGTAGTGCAATTAGCCCGACGCCCTGTAACGGCGAACAGGTAGGGTACGACTCCAGACTGCTCTGGAGCCCTCCTACATTTCCTGGTGGTCCTTGAGATATGTGCTCGCCGGAGACCGCTGCGCCCTGAAGCACACGAGGTAGCAGGGTTGGCAGTACGGTCCCCTGAGGGCACCATAAAATGAGGTGTTGACCGCTCTACTTTGGGGGGGGACTGTCCTCACTGGCCTGAGCCCTTGGAAAACAGGACCTCTTCCCCGCATCCTTCTTGGAAATAATGACAGTCCTCAGATCCGTCTTACCCCCCGAAGACTGTGGTTGAGAGCGCCCTCCCTTTTCCCATCCTTTCTGTGTGGGAGCACGGGATGCAACTCTCTGCTTTTGGGTGGCACAGTGCGAAGAGCTGGCTTTAGCAGTTTAGGGCCGCTCCCGCTCAGCAGCCCCGGAGAAATGAGAGCGATGGGGGAGGAGCTTCTGGAAAGCGACCGCCTGCTTAGCTGCCTCCTGAAACCTCTCAACTGAGTTTACAGCATCGCCGAAAAGGACAGAAGGTGATACAGGCGCATCCATGAGAAAATTTTGTCCTTTTCCTTTATATTCCTCAGATTGAGCCACAGCTGCCTCTAAGTGGCCACCAGGGCTGCCATATAGCGGCCGTTGGATTTAGCCGTCTCCTTGGTGACCCTGAGAGATAAATCTGTGGCTAAGAGATAAAAACGGTAGGCCCCGGCGTTGAGGTTGTGAACGTGAAGACAGGAAACGTTTATCTACTGGCCAGTCAATACTCAATACTCAACCGCTCTTGTCACAACCTCAACCAGCTCTTCAAATGCATCAGATTGAGGTGGCGAATCCTCAGTATCTCTTGCATCGAAATCGACAACATCCAGTTCCTCAGAACTAGATAGTTGCATTGTCGGTGCCTCCACCAGGGCGGAAGGAACCGCAACGCATAGTCTGGGCCCGTCTCTAACCCCGCTGATAGATCGATTTGCGAACCCCAGGTCTGTGATCGCCGCTGTACCTCGGCAGCAGCGGGACCAGAGCCCTGGGGAATGCGAGTCTGAGTGTCCTCGCAAAAGAACGCCAGGCAGGATCGAAGCATCCGCATAGGAAGCACTTCACAGTGCTCACAGCCAGCACCCTTGAGCGCTGACTGTGCATTCTCCTCACCTAAACAAGCTACACAAAGAATGTGTGTGTCCCCACCTGTTAAATAACACAGGCAGGGGTGCACACACCATCTAAACTGCTGCTTAAAGACAAAACAACACCAAATAACAAGAACAGTTTCACAGAGAGTGCTACTGAAGGCACAGAAGGTGGCGCTCTCTGTTTTCAAGCAGGCTTTATAGTTTCCTGTTTCGTGACGTCACCCGCCTCTGACGTTCCGCCACACCATTGGAATGATTTTACATGTGCTTCAAGACGTCATTACGGAAAGTGTTCCCTTAGCATCAATCCGACGCAGCGCGAGTTCCCTTGAAAGGGAACACTGAATAGATTTTTTTTTTTATGTGGATATCCCCCAAATCTATTAATTCTGTCAAATTTAGACCTGATGTGTTTAAAAAAATAAATAAAAGTCAGTATAAGTTACTTCTGCCAAGAGCATGATGCCAGTCATCATCATATTCTTGGAGCTTCAAACATTTTGAAATGAGAACGGGAGCCTCTCCAACTGGCATGAACATGACATTAGCGACAGGCTGCTGCGAGACCTCGTATTGATCTCACCTGTGTCTACTGGTTAAACCAGACGGGATGAGAGGTCACTTATCCTGTTAGTGCAATAATAGCCATCAGTTTAAGCTTATTGTATTAACAGGCCTTGGCCTAATCCAATATATGCACATCAAATCCTTTCATCTCTTTTAGGACATACCCCTGATCTCCCAGAGCTGGCTTTCCTTACATAATGTTTCCTTACAGGGAAACACAATGCATGAATAAACAGTTCTAATAAATACGCAAATGCCTCTGAATAAATCAACAGAAACTGACACTGACTAAATTTTTTGTCTAATTAAACCAGCTGGAAATAATAAATATAAAAACAATGATATTCTGTTCTCCATTTCTGGTGTTTCGTATTATAAACCGTGTTATAAAGAGTGGTTTATGTGAAATGAAACGGCTGCGCCCACATCTGCATTTTAAATTTAGCCACGTATCCATCCCATAAAAAATATATCTGACATTCACACTCTCTGCTCAAAGACGTCCATCACAGCGATCACAGAAAAAAACAACAACAATTTTGTAATCCCCTTCCAGATGACAATTTTAGTCCCCTGTTTTGTCATTTATCATTTGGAAAAGCTCGCTGCTCATCTACTTAAGGCACCAACGTCTTAATGGCTTCCCGGGTGTTATGGCGGGATGAATACAATTTTCTCTGCCTGCCATAGTGCTTGCCTCTTTAGCTCCTTGCGTTCACATTTGGCATTCAACGATTCTGTGTCTACAATCTTCTCCCAGACACTGAACCGATGTGACAATCTTAATACTGCCGCCCCATTAACTATCATACTGTATTTCGAGGATCCGATGAGCGTCCAAACAGGCCAGCAGTTAATCAAAACAAAACTGTCTGAAACACACGCCATAGCACAGGCAAGGTAATTAATGTAAACCAAAACTAAAACTAATAAAAAAAATTTTCATTAACAATTTTATAATTGTAAAAAAGCTGTAATAAAATAAAATATAAATATTAAATATAATATACTAAGTGAAATAAGTTGAAGTACTAAAATGACTAAAGTTGAAATAAAAATAAATTAAATAGAAATAGAAATATTAAAAGCAAACTAAAAAAATAACAAAAGCACATAACAAAATTACTTTACTAACTTAAACTAAAATTAAAATAAAAACTGAAAATATAAATATAAAAACAATTTAAAATATTAATACTATAATATAATATAAATAATACTAAAATAACACTGAGCACAGAAAACAGCCTGATTTTAATTTATTTTTCCCTTTCCAGAGCACTTCGCCATCTTAGTGATCAAGGGTCGTTAAGCTTTTGCATCTCATAAAATTCTAATTCTTCTAATTATTAGTCTACCTATTACATCAACTTATTCCCCTAAAACAGATTTATCTCTTGCTATACACTGTAAAAAATTTTTTTTACTTAAAAATACTGTAAAAACACTACGGATTAACAGTAAGTTCCCATACTATACAGGGAAAAACTGTAAAAGATATAACCGTACAGTTCATGTAATTTTTTCCCAAAAAATATTGTTAAATGTACAGTTTTTAAAAAGTAAAAAAGGCTAATCAAATGATAAATGAAGACTTCACATGCAAAAGCCTCTAAGTCTGTCTAACGTTTTTCTTTAATATTAACATTTTTATCAGGCTCCTATGTATAGGTTTCTACCTAAGTACCGACATTTCTGAATGGGCTGAGGCTGGGATTTAGTGAGTTTGAAGTGAAAGTATTTGATGAACGTATACTATGTGTGGAGAGCATTCACTCAATAATATTATCTCATTTTTGACATTGGTGGCTTTTAGAGGCTTTTGCATCTGAGGTCTTTAAATGTTTCTTAATAGTATTTGTTATCAGTTATGCACATTTGGGTTTATATGACATCTTCTCCTGTTGTTTAATCAATTAATGTTTACTGCATTATTTTAGTGTTTTGTGTTTGTGTCAATGGTTTTCAGTATATGTTAAAGGTACAAAATAGCTTTTAGTAGCAGTGTGCGTTATAAGATTTACCCATTTAAATTGCCATTTTCTTGTTTGTAAATTAGAGTTTACAGGTTGTTCTGTAAATATGTTTACATTTTTACTGTATTTTTTACAGAATTATTCAGTTACTCTAAAACATATACTCTAAAATACAATCAGATTGATCATGTTAAATGTTGCTGAATTATCAATGCTTTTCCATTTCAATTTCCTCCACTTCAAATGCACAAATAAAACATGGTTACTTAAATATCTGAGAACCTGTAATCTTGCTGAAAGCAATTAAGTTTCTGATGAGGGAAAACAAGATGTGATCATATGAGCAAAGCCAAACATCCTATTCTGTGATGAATGTGCAGTCAACAGTGATGAGAGATGAAATTAGTGGACAAAATACCACTGAATATTTCACTCTTGCAAAAAATGCCACTTTACACAATTTGACCTGTTTTAATAGATAAAGGCCGCTGCACAACTGAGCATTGCTTAGCGGATGAAAATGTTCCATTATAAAGAAATATGTGTAAAGGTATTTTTCTTGTAAAACAAGGAACATTAAGTTTCCTTACACTTGAACTAAATATTCAGCAAGCGTGTTTGAGGAAGCAAGAAGGCGCTCCAGGGAGGTGAGGGGCAGAGCATGGACCCGTCTGGGTGATGCCAAAGAGCTATTTATACCTTCAGCTCAAGCAGAGAACCCTACAGACCCTGGGGTGCCCATACAAAGACAGAAATATTAGAAAAACACTTAAAAGCGGATTAGCTATTACTAGGCCACAGGAAATTCCATGTACCAAGTAAAAACCGAAGAAGGATCATGAATAATTCATGAGAGAGATACCAAGAAGCATCTTAAAACAAGGCTGAAATGGATGAACAAAAGTGCATCTTTGCTAAGGCTTTAATGGAGAGAGGATTGCAACTTGAACTGAGATTATTACAATTTTGCTTCTCAGTCATAGTTATATATTCATTTTTCTGTACGGTTATATAACTACTGCAAAGTTAGAGAGGAAAATGCTGATGTTTAACTACTTGACTAGACTTTTTCTAGACCTTTCTTCATTAAGAAGATAAAAATATGAAGTTTTAATTAAAAAGAGAGAGATCAAATGCCAGGACGTGCCTGTGCCTGGATGACTAACCATAAGGGACTGAACCAAGAGTCTTTAAAAAAGGTTTAACAGTGTTACGAATTGAAAAGAATTGAGGGGGGGCTTGAGACTGCCTATAAAAGTTCCAAGACCACCATTAAAAGAAAAAAAGAAAAAAAACAGAGGGTCCCATTCTGAATTTAAAAATGAAATAAATCAATTAAATTAAAAAAAAAAATCCTCCATTCAATTTTTCATTAATGATTCGAAACTGATTTTTCAGTTTAATAGTTAATAGAAAAATCACTAACTAAAACTGAACCAAATGAGATCATAACGCCCTTGTTAATACAGTCATGTTTCTAATGAAGAATAAGAACATGCTACATAAGTTACAGTATGCATAAGAAAGTGTTTTTGAAGTTCATGAGGAGAGACTGTGGAACATCAATTCAAATACTGTTTAAAGGGGTCATATATGCCATTTTTGTACAAGTTAATATGAATCTTTAGGGTCTAAATGAAAACTTTGTAATATACTTTTATTAAAAATTATCATTAGTATTGTAAGAAAACACAAATTTTACATGGTCAAAAACAGCTCTGTTTTCAGCACACCGTTTCAGTGCATATGCCTTTAAATGATAATGAGCTTTGCTTACTCCGCCCCTCTGTTCTTTGGGGCGTTTGACACCACGCACGTGGAGTGTTGCCTTGACAACAGTTGAGGGTATATTTTGCAACAAAAATGGCAGCGGGAGTCTCTGGGGAAACATCTGTTCTACCATATCAATTTGAACCGGAGTCGGACCCGGAACAAGATGACGGCCCCGAAGAAGTTAGACAATTAAGGTTCGAACAGGACGTTTCTGAATGGTTGGTTAACGTAATGTCACTTTGATCTATTTTTGTAACTTATGCACTGGCAGGGTAACTTAGAGTAATGAGATACAGACGCTATGTGTTTACTGATCTATAGGTTAGTTCGTTGACAGATTGATGTGATAAATGTAGGCTTGTCAGTGATGCGTAACGTTATCTCAGTGTTAGGTACAACTGTCAGTGCTGAAACATTAACCATAACGCGTTGTTCATTATAAACGTGGGATTATGAATTATATTGAGAACGTCGTAACATTACAGAGAAAACATGCCGCAATATACCCTGAGTGTAAACATTAGCCACATTCATTGTGAAGCGTGCAAGCGATTTGCAAAGATTAATATTTAAAGGTTAATAAAACATTACACTCACTTCTTCTGAAGGTGCAGCAGGAACACGAATAGTTGGTACCGATTCTGTTTTCAGGACCAGCTTCTTAGCAAAACCAGATTTACACTGACACTCATTTATAAAGCAGTCTGGTGAGAAATGATTAGCGCAAACATAAAAGCATTTACGTAGATCGTTGGGAATATTCCCTTCAAAAATAAAACTCAGCCACTGCGTCTTCAGCGGTTCGAATTTAGGAACATTAAAATGACTGCTGTGTTTATTATTACACCCAAGAACAGAACACCACAATCGCTTAGACGCCATTCTGCTGCAGTGTATCAACAATGGCGGACTATGATGACAGCTCGCTCAGGGCGGGTCTGTGTTGAAACCATAGACTGTAAAAAAAATTGACAAAGCGTCTGTGAAGTCACCCATAGACTTTCTGAATAACGGTTTTGAGGCCGTTTATGGGGGGTATGGGCGGCGCCATCTTTGAAAATCTTGGGAAATCATAACCCCGCCCACCTTCTGGCTAATCCATATATGGGTAAAAGGGCGAGCTTCGTGTGAGACTGAGCCGGCCAGTGGACGCGCCTCTTCAACCAAGCAGCGGCAGCCTCAGCTATCAGTAACATTATAAGATCGCCTGGCAGACTAGGCTTCTTTTTACAGTCTATGGCTACTACATTCACTGCAAAGCTGCTGATGAGTACAACCCAAAATATATTAACACTCCAATGTGGGACATATCAGTCTATTCTTATGTTACATTTATTCATTTGGCAGATGCATTTACAGTGTTTCAAACGCCAGTTATAACCATAGGTAAAGTACCTCGGACGCTAACTTATCTGAGGCGATTTAATGCTAACTGTTGCAGTGCCACTGCCCACAAACATTGATGCTAAATAGTGCTAACTACGTGAAATAGTAGTGGAATGTCACTTACCGGAAAAAATGGAGCGAAGTACTCCTACAGTGTCGGTTAGTGCAGTTTATAGCAGAGCAACCCATTTTATGTACGATATTTCAATACAAATGTACAGAAAGGATACAGAGGCGGTATGATGTGTTGTGTCAGACTCAGATCATGGCCGAGACGTCAAATTTCAAGAATTCCACTCGGCGCAGCCCGTTATCAGCTGTCAATCAAGCTGTCAATCAAAGTTAACCACGCCCTTATTTGTCATACATTTTATATCTAAATACGATCTAAACTAACGAGTTAGAAAAAAATTCACCCCCCTCACAGTTGTCAGGCATTCGGAACCTATCGAAAAATACAATAAAAGTCCATGGGACCAACCTGTAAAAACATGAATTTATGCTGTGAAAACGGACATTTTAACATGGAGTCTATGGACATTTGCTCCCTTTTGGGACCTGCCCCTAGCGGATTTTCGATGTATTGCAGTTTTTCGCACTTCCGGGTAGGCTTCATTTTTCAGATTAGAATGTTGAAATTAGAAATTAGACATAATTAGACATTAGAATGTTCAACCGCTTGGTTGAAACCATAGAAACGCTGCTGTCAATTAACAATCGTGGGAGGGGCGTCCGTTTTATTGACGTCAATTTGAGGCAGGGGAAAACATATAAGGAGATTAAAACAAAAACACTGGATGGATTATACCTAACAGAGCAAATTAGATCTGCTCTTGATAAAGGAGGAGTTGTTGGAGCTGTGTTTTTGCACTTAAGTAAGGCCTTTGACACAGTTAACCACAATGTCCTTATGTCCAGACTAATTAGCTTCAACCTTTCGTCCAATACACTTGCATGGATTTCGTCTTACCTATCCAATAGACGGCAGTGTGTAAAAATCAATGACACGTGCTCCAGCTCCTTGGGGTACACAACGGGTGTACCACAAGGATCTGTGTTAGGCCCACTACTCTTTAGTTTGTACATTAATGACCTACCTCAGCACTGTCACGATGTAGAAGTACAACTCTATGCTGATGATACAGTCTTGTACACCCATGCAGCATCAGTTCAACAAGCTGCAACTAAATTAACCAACGCCTTGGTTGGAGTGGCCGAGTGGTTAGACCAATCCTGCCTTACCTTGAATATGGGTAAGACGAAAAGCATGTTCTTCTCCAAAACCAAACTAAACATCCTAGACGTAAACATCTGCCTTAAAGGTGAACAGATTGAGACCGATACTGAATTTAAACATCTTGGAGTGCTGCTTCATCCAAACCTGACCTTCAAAAAACACATGAAGAAAATGACAAAAATTATTAAATACAATTAAAGCCTGGTTTACACGGCAGGATAATTAGGCCGATTTTAGCCCCGATTTTCCCCGTCCGACAATCTTAAGGATGCTCCGATTATCGTAAAATAATCTGATTAGATATTCCTGCCGTGTGTGGTGTGTTAAGAGTGCTCTTGTCTGCTCGGAAGGACTTCGGGACCGCTCCGATCTCAAATCGGGGATATCCAACATGTTGGATTATTTTGGCCCGATTTCTCCTCGTGTGTGGTGTCCCCCGGGGACAAACGAGCACGCAGCCTGTGGACTGTGGCGTGTAGCCAATCAGAAAGCGAGGTGACAAGGCGCAGAGGAAGCACCGGGAAACAAAATCAAAACAGCCGGCGGCATGGCGCACCAGAAAGTCCGGTGGACGTCGGAGATGGATTCGGTTAAAAACAAACTACAAACTATCGCCACTGCATCCTCTTCGTCCGCCATGATTGTTTACTCTGAAGTCACGTTTGATCTCGAGGGATTTTGCGAGATTTTCCATCTGACCTGGGAATGCTCGGGAGTCAAATCGGTTCGTGTGTGATGTGTTGATTTTGCCGTGCGGCTGCGCACCACACACGGTACGACCAAAACTGTTAGACCCGTGATTTTTTATCGCCGTGAGTGGGGGCTCTGAGGTTTGGAAAATCGGCCGACAATTTTAAAATCGTCCCGTGTGAACCAGGCTTTAGCAAATTATAGACCGATTAGATCCTCTCTATCAATAGAGGCTGCTAAGATATTTTTACATGCCCTTATCTTCTCACAGATCGCATACTGTATCACCTGCTGGGGACAGGCTTGCCAAACAACAATTAGGCGCTTAGAATCCCTGTACAAACAGGGCCTGAAAATTCTTGACAAAAAGCCACTCAGGCACCATCACTGTGACATTCTACATAAGTACAATCTACTAACTTTTGAAAATTTTAGAATATTCTCAAATTTATGCACAGTTTATAAAATCTTAAAAGGTCAGCCGCCCACCTGTTTGCGTGAGTTTGTCTGTTATCGTGGCTCTGTGAGGACCACTAGAGTTTCCGTATATAGCTGTACTGTACCCTTTCGCTATTCAGCATTTGGGCAGGCAGCCTTTTCTATCAAAGCTGTGATACAATGGAACACAATTCCAGATAATATAAAAACTTGTGACTTGTTTAGGGCCTTTAAAGATAATATAAATTTTTTTTAAAACTTTCACAACAATGCATCCACTAATTTGTCAGTGGGTAATATTATTTTTTCTTTAGTCACATTTACCTCTTTATTGTAGGGTTGACATAAGGATTGAGAAGGGGCTGTGTGTGGCCATTGTATGTTGTGATTGTGGTGTGTGTGTGTGTGTGTGTGTGTGTGTGTGTGCCAGTGAGGGGCATTAAGTACATGTTATATGCTCTTGAACAATGTTTGATATTTTATCTTTAATATGCCACATATTTTTGAATAATGTTGATATTTTAATCTGTGCTGTATGTATTTGTACTTATTTTGTACCTGGGGACTGCAGATGTAAATTAGCCTAAGGCTAACTCTGGTGTAATGCATCAAATGTTTACATTTATGTTATTAATTGCACATGGTCCCTTTTAAATAAAAATCAAATCAAATCAAATCAAATCAAATTTTTATCATTATATGATGGTTGTGTACAGGCACTGCCACAACACACATTTCAGTATAATCAACTTGTAAAAGTGCATGTACCATTATATGACCCCTTTAAAGGTATCTGCAAAGGGACCATTTTATGGATTTATGTCTACATACACATCTTACACACATGACTAATTGTTGACTGAAATTGCCCTTACTGTAAAATTTATGTGCAGAAGCAGTGCAGCTTGAAACACCAAGAGAAAATACTGCTTGCCCCAGTGAAAGAAAATGGGCTGACTGCCAAAAAAACTAAGATATAAACATTGTCTTATTAAAAAAGAAAAGAAAAAGAAAACATGTCTCCTTAATACTATTCCTGAACTGCACAAAATAGTAGACTTTACTCTGTCTTGGTGCCAAACCCAGTTTGCTTTCTAAGCTCTTTTACAACATATAGATCTTTGGTCTTACAGTACTATTAACAAATCGTGGCAGCCTGACAACCCAACTAGCAAGCAACTGACTCAACCTATAGAAGAAGAGAAACCATGCTTAAGGCATGTGCACAATATACTGTATCCATATTATACTGTCCATGAATACTGGCAATTATCACATCTACACTACAAAATTCTCTCAAGTTTTAGTACTTTTTCAGCAGCAATATAAAATTCATCAAGAAAAGTGATGGTTTAAGTTAAGTGCAAACAAAACACCCTCTTAAATGTCAATTAAAAAGCACCATCTTAAAGGAATAGTTCATCCAAAAATGAAAAGTCAAAATGAAAAGTAGTTGGAGTATGGAACAGCACGAGGATGAGTAAATACTGACAGAATTATCATTTTGGAGTGAACTATCCCTTTAATATTTGCCTTTTCTGATCTCTCCCATTTGTTTGTATCTCACCTCTCACAAAATCTTTTTGCTGAAGTGCTGGCAGTGCCCCTTCCTAAAGTGCTTTCTCTGGGATGAATTTTCCCTTCTTGCCTGATGGAAACTCAAGGGAGAGAAGGATGTCATTGGGCCCGAGAGAATGTCTTTCCCTCCTCATGGAGTCGGTTGTCAGCTTCCTGTGAGTCAGAGACATTTAGGCCAGCTGGTCAGTAGGCTGAGTTTCATTCGAGAACGGTCACAGACAGAACGCCGCAGGCTACAGCATCCCAACACATCAGCTCTATGAGACGCTTAAATTAGTTACTACTGAAGCTGAACTACTCATGAGTTACTACTGAAGCTGAACTATTCACTTTGGCAGGTGCACTTGTTTAAGACAGGATTTTGATGAAGGAATCAACTGCCAGAGAGCACTAGTCAAAATGCTTCTATTTTGGATTTTTCTAATTTATTAAAATAATTTGTTGATAATGTCATCCAGTATTCCTGAGAATTATTGTGCTTAATTGTTACAAATTTGCTCACATTTAATTTCGTGATGCCACAATATTACAATTTTGGCTGATAATATATATATATATATATATATATATATATATATATATATATATATATTACAGTGTAATATATATATATATATATATATATATATATATATATATATATATATATATTTATTTATACTATGGGGCTGTTAAATGCTTGATTCTGATTGGTTGACAAATGTTCTAAGGTATGCAATTATTTTCAGGGAAACGCACGGCTAAAGCAGTTCCAGGCAGGACTTGACCGCATTACAGATCTATATCATTTCGCCAAACGATTTCAGTTATTTCAAAGGTCCTTACAGCTTACAACAGCAAAATAACCAAACCCCAAAAAGACACTGACTAAGCAAATAAAAATAATAGGCAAATTTAAACGACAAATTATTTTCATGTTTTTTGCACAAAAATATGTTTATGTACGGACAGCACATACTCTCTTTCTCCCGCTCTCTCTCCACTCAAGCGCACACACATACAGTACGGACAGACACTCCTGGCACAGAAACATGTTGTCAGTGCTGCTCTGGCAATTTTATCAGTAAAATAGTTGAACAACTTAAAAGCTACATGGAATTTCTCACTAGTGAGGTAATAACAGTGCTGTTCTTGGAGCAGATAAACTTACAGTTTCGCTATTAGTAGAGACGCTGCTGCCAAACACTGTTGAGAGACAGACTCAGGTAATTCACATACGCTTAATCTCTCTCTCTCTCTCTCTCTCTCTCTCTCTCTCTCTCTCTCTCTCTCTCATAACTGCATTTATATCTGCATTAGTCTGCTTTCAATGGCTCAAGCCTTTGTTACTAGCTCTAAAATAACGTTTTGGAATTAGTAATGGAGGCTTGGGATTAGAAGCGAAAGAAATTTGTCCTACACACAAGAGCGTTTTAAGGGGAAAAAACCTGACAAATGTCTTGAAATACATAATCTGAACAATGTTTTGAGGTGTGGTAACTGTAGTATAAGCGGAATAATTGACTACGGGTCATTGAATCATTGAAAAATAATGAAATTAATTGGAAAAAAAAATCTGCTTTGCGTCTCAGCCGCATTACCACCTCGGGTGTGCATTATTTTTCGAATAATTCATCGACCCGTTGTCAATTATTCCTTACGTATACAGTGCTGGGTAGATTTCTTACAAATTGTAGTCTATTACTGAATACAAATTACATGACAAAAACTGTAGTAATCTATTACATTACACATTTTAGGTAATATAATCGGATTACTTTTTGATTACTGTTGACCTTACTTTTAGCCTTAACTTGTTTATCACATAGATTTGAATAGGATATTCTTGTACTATATTGTGATATAAAAATGCAAAGAAAAAATTCTGAATTCCAGATTTTCTGTGTTCACATTTGAACCCCACTGTATGTAAGTGGTCAGTCATCAATATTGTAAAAAATCTTAAGCTCTGATATAAAAACTTTCTGTTTATGACACCAGGTTGTTGGCTATTTCTAATGCATTAAATCCTTGTGAGTGATTATAACACGGAAGGCCTCCTGCCGCTTGTGTGGTGGCTAACAGTGTGACACAGCTTCCCTCCAGGAAGAAGGCACCAGTGAGTCATCATCATCCACAAGCCACACCTGCCAGATGGGAAGCAATCTACCAAAGACACTGGGTTTTCCCCACAGGCCACTGCTGCAATAAAATACATGTTCTACAGCACCTGGGACCGGCATGGAAATCTTGCTGGAAACGTCTGCTTCTTACACGCCTCAATTACATCAGTCTCTCTAAACCAACATCAACAGGTCAGTTCTTGTAAATCGAATGATGGAAAGGGTGCGCCAAATGCAATCAATGATCATTCGCAAAATCTCTTTGAGCTAATAACGGCTCAATGGCATCTCAATCAAGACGATTTTTCTAAATGTTTACAGTTTTCTAATCGCCAAAGTGCAAGTGTTTACTGCAGACGCACTTGTTTTGGCTTGACAGCAAACATCAAATACGCATTACAGTGGCATTTTGAAGACTAAGCAGCGCTGCCAATGACAAACTGAAATGTGGCTTTGAACACGAGAGGCTGGGATGGTATCCTAAACAGCCTGTTCCACACTTTAACAGCTGGAAACACTGGATTTCTTTGAAAACAGTGGTCGACACAGGGTTCTTTGTACTTTCTGCAGCTAGAAGACAGGAAGGGGGACACAAAAAAGCTGGGAAAGTGGGAATACAGTAGAGCGATTTCATTTGAACACTTCCTGTCAAAGTTCCAGCGAATGACAGATTCCACTCTGCCTTACAGATGAGGCAACATCGGATTTCATCAAGATCCCCTAAAGACATCTATCAAATTCTCTCAGCATTTTGGGCCATGAGTGTGAAAGTGACAAGTTTTGAGATGGCCATCTTGGGTTTCTGCCATTACTCAAGAGGGTAGAAGTAGCAAAGTATGAAAACGGAGGAAGAGAGAGACCCCTGAGCAGGCTAGTCAGCAAACGATTCATATGACACAGCTCAACTCCCTCCAGAGCTCTGCTTTAAACTCATTAGAAGGATATGGGTGGCAAAGGCCCTCTGCTTGCAGGCATATCAAATAGCTGCTGCACATTCATTATGAAGCTTTGCCCTATTATGAGCTAGAAAATGCAGTGCAATAACATCGTAATTAATTAGATTTTTTTTTCTTTATGCAGATGGATTATACTACTCTGGAAGAGGTTTTTCGCCTTATAATGTACAGAGATTTGACTTCCTGTTGCACAATAATCACTTCACCTAGGAAGACATCCCATAAAGCAGTTCTGTCTTTTCTTCCCTTATATTTTATTCTACGGTCAACAGGAACAGACTGACATAGTAGTAGAAGATAGTAAATTGATACAGTCCTGTTAGTCTACAGCTAATTTTCTCTGAACACGTCACGCACTGCGTAAGACACCGGTAATAAAGCGGTTCGGCGGATGAAATATAAGTGCGCTGAAGAGCATGCTGATGTTAAATCCATTTTAACTCTCCAGTCAGCTCGGAAAACAGAGCGAGACGACGGCTTTTACAGTAATTGGAGTCTGCAGAGAATCCATTATGGCTCTGAGATAAGGAACAGTGACTGGAGTCCTGCACACATGTCCCTTATATCACACCAGTCATCGTCTGCTTTCAACTATTCAAGCCACTAATTGAGAGTTTTGAGGCTTGAGCTCCTTCCATGCATTACTGTCTCTCGTATTATTCATATTATTCTTTTCTCTCGCACAACTGACTGTTTGATCGCTATAGATATGTAAGGGATTTTGTTCTTACTTTTACGAAGTTGCAACATAGAGGCCTGATCTAGTTCCTTGCCAAGAGCGTCCTGTCACAGAAGACAAGGTGTCGCCTGGCCAACAATTATAACCCACCTCAGCATCCACCTCAGTGTGTAGTTGCAGTTTTCCACCAAAATAAAAGCTCAAGGGTTTAACTATTGAAAGAGAAGAAATTTTAAGAAATTAAAATTATTTTTTTTATTTTACAGCGTACAGTGTATTACAATGATAATATATTTCTGTCTTAGACTTAATAATAATAATAATCTTAATAATAATAATAATAATAATCATTATAAATATTAATTATTGTGATTACTATTATTATTATTATTTTATTATTATTTATATTTTTCTTATTATTATTAATTAATAATCAGAAAGCAGAGTTTCGGTTGATAAGATAAAACTTTGACTATGGTCAAAAGTAAATGAACTGTCTGTTCCAATTTTATGCCCTTAATGTTGTGGCAAGTTTTCCCTGTGGTAGTGAAAATGGTATTGAATATCAATATTTTACAAAGCATTGTAATTCAGACATTACGGTATAATAATTTTGTATATATATATATATATATATATATAAACAGAGAGTGATTATTATTTTATTCAATAATATTATTATTAGTATTATTACACTCAGATATTCCAATTATATTACTTTTTATTATTATATTTTGTCATGATTTCTTCACTTTCACACAGCAAAGGTAGGTCGTCCAATTAAACCCTCATGGAAAGGGTGCGCCAAATGCAATCAATGATCATTCGCAAAATCTCTTTGAGCTAATAACGGCTCAATGGCATCTCAATCAAGACGATTTTTGTAAATGTTTACAGTTTTCTAATCGCCAAAGTGCAAGTGTTTACTGCAGACGCACTTGTTTTGGCTTGACAGCAAACATCAAATACGCAATTCTGGTGAAAAAGACAAGGCAAATTTTCAGTTGTAGTGTGTAGTTGACCATAAGTTTAATAATAGCTCCAGTTCTATGCTATGTCACAATTTTGATTGCATTTTGATTTAGCGTACAGCCCTAGCGCTCATACTTTTCTATATGTGCCAAGTAAGTACCTATAAGAACTTACCCAGTCCAGGAGGTACCTCCGGACATGGTGGTAATGGCTTAGGGGTTGGTGGAGTGTGGTTTGCCTCTGGCTTGGTGCTGGGCAGAAGATGGTCAGCTGTGGCCAGGTAACTTGCAAAGGTAGTGTTGGGCCTTCCACTGGAGAAGTTGTAGTAGTAGTGGTGGGGTCCTCGTGAGCTGTTCACTCCGCGGCCATTGTTGAAGCGGCTAAAGATGTCGAAACGCTGGCTGTAGACATCGAAGTAGAGGATCATCATGATGAGGAAGTGCACCAGGCAGAGCAACAGCACAGCCTTGCAGATCCGCTCCAGGGTCCGGCCCAACATCAGCCGGCTCATGGTCAAAGCCACACGGCACGCTCCGCTACACGCATCCGGTCAACGTCACCTCTCTGCGCCGCTGAACCCTCCTGGATTTCAATTTACAAAAATGGCCTACAAAACAAAAGAGAGGGGAGTTACATCACACTCCTGTGCATTTATGATTTAACTGTTGGGTGAGAACAAACTTCGATCCCAATCAGCCTAAATCCAAATGCAGAAATAGCTTCAAACTGAAGCATCATGTAGCTGAACATTATTGTTATATTAAGATAATCTCTATTGCAGCAGAAAATTTAGTTTAACTAAACATGAATTATGCTAATACTATGTCAGAGTAGCTTCCCTATAGCTGTGCCAATGCTGTAGTAGTAGATGTGCTAATAATTTTTGCAAGCTTTGTTGTAATTTTAACAACAAATTGTCAGTTATTGTTTTGGAAATTTTAACCACTCTATATTGCCATATGCCTAGTTTGGTGACAGATGAATTTATCAAAAAGTTTGACAAAAGGAAGTGTTTCTCCCTTTTAAAATCAATTGATTTTGCTATCTTAACCATGCATGACTATATAGTTAGATGCATTTTATTAAAAGCTTTTTCCTTTTTTGTCCACAGGTGGGAACCAACCCACAAATGGTGAAACACTGATTTTCATTTTTCATCCAATAAGAAGACATGCGCATAAACTACGATGGAACCGAATAAATCCCTTGATGTGCAACAACAAACTCACGTGACTTTGCCTCAACAGATGATGGGATTGGATAACTCCACTAACCAGTGAACCAATCACATCACACAGCATCTCAAATGTTGGTTTGGTCATTCTGAAATGCCTGAGCCATAGTCTGTCATTTATCGTGTTTCGTCTACGCATTCTGAGGTGCAAGTCATTTATGATGAAGGGAAAAACATCCAAAAATGGCTTCCCCGATTGCAGGAACTTCCATTTTTGTTAAAAATATTTTGTGCCAGTTTCCCAGCAAGTGACGATTTTGTTCTCTTGAACAAATGGGATGGAAACGCTGCTTTATTCATAAAAAAATATTTTATGCGATAATCCAATTGTTCACATAAGCTAAATTCTCAACTTTGGATGGAAACATAGCTATTGATCCATAGCAATTATTATTCATATGCAGTTAAAACAGAATACTATACCCAGCCAATGAATTATCTTAAACATAAAATACCTTACTCACAGCATTATTTTTCAGTATAATATTGATAAAGAAAGTCCAAAGTCACTTTCAAACCCCATTAACCATGTGAAGCAAAAATAAATGTAAGAAAAATCTATTCAAGACGATGTAATTTGCACAGCAACAGTGAAACTGCAGCTTGCTTCAGGTTTAATTGGGATAAACTAGAAATCACTTCTTGGCTATCCAAATCTTGCTGTGAGCAATTACAATGTTGACAGGTTTTTTCCAATCAAATCTAAGAGTAAGAAGCCAAATGCAAGAAAGTTTACGCAGCAACAGACTACAGCCTGAAGTCAAGACCTGCGGCTAATTTCTCCCTCTCACTCTCTCCTGCCGTGATCGCTGGATGAAACAGGATGGGAAAGCCTCTTGATTTCACACATGGCCAGCTGTTGAAAGCTCCCCCGTGGCAGTTCGGATGGGGGGGCTCACATCAGCAGTTTGCAAGTGCGAACTCACAGGCTGGCCATGTAGGGGAGGAAGTAAAGGATATACTGATCTCTCAAAACATCCCACGACTGGCCCCGTAACTACACCTCGTGTAGCATGTGTGACTCCTCTGCAATAACCATCATCAGCACTAGGGAGAAAAAACACTGTTTGACAATTCACATGGCTCAGCCTGGTTTGAGCTTCTTTAGGGAATCGCTCAACACTCATTAACCCCCCTAATGAATCACACCGGCGCCAGTCACAGACACAGGAACAAGCCAAAAATACAGTTACAGAGAGGACGGTGATCCTGTCCTGACAAAGCTTTAATTCCCACTCTAACTGAATTTTTTAAGAAATATATATATATATATATATATATATATATATATATATATATATATATATATATATATATATATATTATGCTGTATATAATTTTAAATATAATATAATATATAAAATGTATCAGTCAGAGCAGGAATCAAGTAGGCTATATATTTGCGGGTCACATACGCCCGTGGAGCGAAAAATGTCTATCCATCTTGATGGATGACGCAGAGGAACGTAAACAGGTGAAATATGACCTAAGTGTGACTTGAGTGCAAGTCTAAGACATGCATGACCATTAATGGGAAGTGTGTAGTATAAATACATTCCTGGACATACATTACTGTTAAAAGATTTGGGGTCAGTAATATTTTAAAAATATTTTTGACAGCATTTTTTTTTAACAAAAATACAGTAAGAACACTAATATTGTGAAATATTATTGTGATTTAAAATAACTGTTTGCTACTTTAATATATTTTAAAATGTAATTTATTCTTGTGATCAAAGCTGAATTTTGAGCAGTCACTGCTCCAGTCTTCAGTGTCACAATAATCAAGAAACATTTTTTTATGATTATCAATGATGAAAACAGTTGTGCCGCTAAATATTTTGTGGAAACTGTGATACCTTTTTTCAGGATTATTTGATTAATAGAAAGCTCAAAGGAACAGCATTAATTTTAAATATACTTTTTAGTAACATCGTAATCATCATAACATTTTGATCAATCTAATGTGGCTTTGCTGAGTTCAAGTATTAATTGCTGTGTTCCTGGACTATAAAAACAAATGTCAAATCAGTTAATGAATACAATTTAACCATGCCAATATATATATATATATATATATATATATATATATATATATATATATATATATATATATATATACAGGTCCTTCTCAAAAAATTAGCATATTGTGATAAAGTTAATTATTTTCCATAATGTAATGATTAAAATTAAACTTTCATATATTTTAGATTCATTGCACACCAACTGAAATATTTCAGGTCTTTTATTGTTTTAATACTGATGATTTTGGCATACAGCTCATGAAAACCCAAAATTCCTGTCTCAAAAAATTTGCATATTTCATCCGACCAATAAAAGAAGTGTTTTGGCACTGTGAGCAGGTGCCAGGTCGTGCTGAAAAATGAAATCAGATGGAAGCATGAAGTGCTCCAAAATCTCCTGATAGCTAGCTGCATTGACCCTGCCCTTGATAAAACACAGTGGACCAACACCAGCAGCTGACATGGCACCCCAAACCATCACTGACTGTGGGTACTTGACACTGGACTTCAGGCATTTTGGCATTTCCTTCTCCCCAGTCTTCCTCCAGACTCTGGCACCTTGATTTCCGAATGACATGCAAAACTGAGCAACAGTCCAGTGCTGCTTCTCTGTAGCCCAGGTCAGGCGCTTCTGCCGCTGTTTCTGGTTCAAAAGTGGCTTGACCTGGGGAATGCGGCACCTGTAGCCCATTTCCTGCACACGCCTGTGCACGGTGGCTCTGGATGTTTCTACTCCAGACTCAGTCCACTGCTTCCGCAGGTCCCCCAAGGTCTGGAATCGATCCTTCTCCACAATCTTCCTCAGGGTCCGGTCACCTCTTCTCGTTGTGCAGCGTTTTTTGCCACACTTTTTCCTTCCCACAGACTTCCCACCGAGGTGCCTTGATACAGCACTCTGGGAACAGCCTATTTGTGCAGAAATTTCTTTCTGTCTTACCCTCTTGCTTGAGGGTGTCAATGATGGCCTTCTGGACAGCAGTCAGGTCGGCAGTCTTACCCATGATTGCGGTTTTGAGTAATGAAACAGGCTGGGAGTTTTTAAAAGCCTCAGGAATCTTTTGCAGGTGTTTAGAGTTAATTAGTTGATTCAGATGATTAGGTTAATAGCTCGTTTAGAGACCCTTTTCATGATATGCTAATTTTTTGAGACAGGAATTTTGGGTTTTCATGAGCTGTATGCCAAAATCATCAGTATTAAAACAATAAAAGACCTGAAATATTTCAGTTGGTGTGCAATGAATCTAAAATATATGAAAGTTTAATTTTTATCATTACATTATGGAAAATAATGAACTTTATTACAATATGCTAATTTTTTTAGAAGGACCTGTATATATATATATATATATATATATATATATATATATATATATATATATATATCACTTACACTTAAAAGGAGACACCCAGCTCACAATTTTTGTCTTCATCTCCCGTTACCTTATGGGACAATGAAATGTCCAGTGGTTACACATTTCAGCCCCTGCAGATGCAGTATATCATTCAGTCATCATTCGCCTACTATAACAACAGACCTGGAATCAGACACAGACTCACTCACGGTTCCCTCTAATTATCGCATTTCTTGTGATCATTCAGGTTAACGGCTAAGGAAAGCCAACGGAGGCTGCAGATTCTGCAGTGTGCATCTTTCTCTGGAGCTTTAGCTGTGGGTGGATGTTTCAGCACAGTAATGGTCCTTAATATAGGACATCAATATAACACTAACCCAATAAGGCTGAGGTCACTCTAAGTTGCTACTCCATTGATATATGGTCTTCTCTCAAAATCACATTTACAAACTCCTTTTGCTGTCATCAGTTCCTTCTCAAACTGTACTCTCCTACTAACTATAATGGGAGGCTACTTGCAACTTTGCCTTAAAGAATATACTGGTATATGCTGAAGTCCCAAAACCAAAGCTACTGAAATATTCATCACATCTCCAATGGCCTTGTAGAAGCAGAAGACTCCCATTGGCAAAATTCTGAGCAAAAAGACTTTTTCCAAAATTCTTATTACCACACATCATTCCTTTAGCTTCACTTCTTACCCACCAGAGAGTACAAAGCACTTTCTGGCGAAATTTCAACTGTCATTTGGGCGGGGGGGGGGGATGGGGGGGGGGAAGCAATACAGAATGACAATAAAATTAATTAGTAGGATAATATCAACCAGCTACTCTTTTCAAATGCCATCTAATAAATTATTCAATAAATGGAACACTTGGAGATGCTCTAGAATAAATTCCACAGGATTGTGCTCATTAATTTAGTATATCCACTTAACTGTAATATTACTCTCAAAGAGGGACTTACACCTCTTTTGAAAATGGCAATGTTAATGAGGTTACATTTTGAACAATCCAGAAGTTAGCAATTTGGTCTCAATAAAGTCAGGATCAATAATCAGCCAAGACCCTGAATCAAATATTGTCCCACATTGGACTAACTTAAAAACCTAAAAAAAGAAAGAAAAGAAAAAAGATTGACACTAGCACAAACTCAAGCAACACAGGCTGACCCATACAGAATTAGCCAGAAATAGAGGCTAATGAATATTTTAAATCCCACCTATGTCATAAACTAATGGGTGAAAAAAGCAAGGTTTTTACATTGACACAAGGGAATCCATTAAATAAACTGGCAACAAAATGTGTACAGCATCTATATGCTTAATTTTTTATAACCAACAGACCACACTGTGGCATTGTATTATTCATGTTGGCCTTCATCCCCAACATCCACTAAACAATTACAAGTAAATGCCTGTATAAAATGCATTTTCTTTGTTATTTAGCCAGCTTATTGAGCTTTAGTATAATGATCTAGACCTAAATAAGAGCCAAAATGTATTAAGCAGCCTATTTGTATAATTGTTTTATACAAAATATATTCACAATTAGAATGTTATGAACAAATGGGCACAAATACAATACCATCATGGTTTCAACAAATCTATTAAGCAGCACAACTGTTTTCAACATTGATAATAATAAGAAAAGTTCCTTGAGCACCAAATCAGCATATTAGAATGATTTCTGAAGGATCATGTGACACTGAAGACTGGAGTAATGATGCTGAAAATTCAACTTTACCATCACAGAAATAAATCACATTTGAATATAATATATAATAATATATAATATATAATATAAATTATAATAGAAAAGTGACCCCAAACTTGAATGGTAAAGTCATTTTACACAGTAGTCTAGTTTTATAAGACACAGTTCTATGGGAACCAAAGGACAACTTGTAGGCCTCAAATTGAACACTGAATAGTTAGTCAAGGATGTTATTCATGACATGATGAAGAAAAATATCTGTGTGGGAATTGTACTATGTCCTTCCCGAAGACAGGGAAACAGCTAGAATGGAAAAAGAAACAGGTGAAGCACAGCATGAGTGACTCAATAAAGAAACATCTGGCAGAGTGGGAGAGATGTGTAGTGCTTCAGAAGCCACATCTGTATCCGGACATGACAGATTCAGCCATCTTCCACTGCCTAAAGCAGTTTCCAACAATCTATTAATCACTTTCTTGTGCTCTCTTTTGCACACTTTAGTAACTTCTATATGAGACTGTGACATTAAAATGGACAGAACGCAGAGTTCTGGGAGATTTAGGTGGGCAGCCTCACCAGTTTCTCCATAATTCAAAATGACGTTAATGGCTACGCTTCACAAAAGACTCATCAGTCATCTATTTACAAACTGCCTAGCTAGATGGAGGCATAAATGTGAGATTTAATGGCTCAGGAACCACAGATCCTGGTTCTGGTCAGACGACAGATTATATTGAGAGCTATAATTGATAAACACTAATGTGCCATAATGCATTTGGGTGATTCTTCAATTAGGAACCTTTTTGAAATCTTGACAAATGAAACTTCTCCACACTACTGTTTCATCTATGTTAAAACATTTATCATGCCCTGGAATTAAAAAAAACATATTGCCATTGATACCTAATTTGTGATGGTAATGACTTTTTTTGTAAAAAAAAAAAAATAAGCCTTGAACTTGCTAACACAAGAAGTTAGTTAGAAGTCAGTTCAGTTTGAATCTACAAAAAAAAGAAAGAAAGAAATCTGAATTATAAGTCTAAAATAATAGATAACAACCATTAAAAATACTCTGAAATCATGTGGAAAAACTTCATTAGCAGAATTCTGATCCACATGTGGTCGCTTCTAATATCCATCATAACCAAATATATTTTCTTGTTAAAACATAATAATTTTCTGAAATGCTTGGTGTGATGGTAATGACAACAGCATTGGAGACAGTGTTTGTTATATTTAAATGTACCCATAAATGGCACTTTAAAAGAAATGCTTTTATTTTCTAAGGGAAAAGTACAAACTAGTCTCCCAGTTTTAATGCTTTTTTTTTTTAAATAAATAAACTATGGAAGAAAAGTTAAAAAGTATGGTAAGGGGAAAAGCCCAAAAATATCTGACAAATTTAACGTACTGCTTGCAGACAATTTTAACACTAGCAATTTAGAAAAAATGTAATTAAAGAGACAAAAACTAAAAAATAATGTTGGCCAGAATATTTTTTCTTTATTTAAAAAAAAAACCCATTTAGGAGAAAGAAAAGTTCCCCTATTTTAAGTCTAACCTATTTGTAAGCAAAAACTGTCAAATGACATGTTCTTTCCTATCTTTTTTTAGCATTTACAACAATGGAAAAAAACTTCATACACTCGGCCCGACCCACCAAGCTGTGCCTTTCTTAACTGGAAGCATTTTCCAATTTGGTCGTCCTCCAAAATCAAAAAGCCCTATAACCACCCTCATGCTCTCATTCAAAATACAGTAGATGAAAACACAATTCACCTCAGAGCTCCTCTCATCCTCATGATGGAAAAACTCATGCTTTCTTATCAGGCTCATTTTCAAACAACATGCTAAGACCTGACATGAGGGGTTTCAACCCATCCAGGGAAATTAATTGGGCCTAGAGAAACCAATCAGGTCCTGACTTTGATGTTTAATAGCAAGAGCATGTTTAATAGGGTGGCAGCACCAAGTGAACCACTCTACAGACAGGCATCTTCAGCATACAGTACATGTGTGAGGAACCGCGGCTGTCTGTCAGCAGCGATATGATCAGTACTAACCATCTGCTGAGTTATAAAAGGCAAATCGACTGAGAAAGGTTTTCTCCAAAAAACTACCCCAAATTATAAAACCAAATAAAAAATGTACAGGTCCAGAGGTACTCAAGCAAATTATATTCGAAAAATCGAGGACTACAATCATGCACGTTTAGGCTTTTACAAATCAGAAATCATCTTCCATGAAGAGGACTGCCACCACGTAAAATTATATATATTGAAGATGTCAACATGAGAACTGGGGCTTAACTTTAAATTAAGTGCAATTACTTGATATTAATTAATTGATTTAGACTTGAGCAGATGACTCGAGACAGGTAATTTCTTTGAAATTTCAGCTCCAAACCCATTGACTTAATAACAGAAAATATGTATGTGAAAAATGTTTTTACTAAAAACATATAATTCCCTACTGTGTAGAAAATTCCCAACAAGCAAAATTAAACCAGCCACATTCAAAACAGTATTTACTGGAACATTTAATGTAATTGCTTATTAGCTACAATTTTTACAAATTAATTGTCATGGACACCGTAAGTGTCTGAATATTTACACAATACATATTTGTATGGAATGGCAATCAATCACTCATCAAACAATTTACAATAAGGTCTCATTTGTTAACATTAGTTAATGCATTAACTAACATGGACCAATGAACAAAATATTTTAGAGCATTTATTAATCTTTGTAAATGTTAGTTAATAGAAATGTCAACCCAGTATCACATGAAATACGTTCTGAGGAAACTATTTTGCAAATCGCAATTACGTTACATGCCAACATATAAGCAGTGCTATTACGTTGGTCCTTAACCTAATATAGCAGCCTGGTCTCATTGTTAATACGTAGGTATTAATACGTTATTTTCAAAAATAGAAAACGTACCTTTTTGTACGTTTGTTTAGATGCTGAAACGTATAATATGGACGTATTTGCAACATTTAAGTTAAACGTAACATTATTACGTTTTTACAGCTACAAAACGTTAACTATTTACGTATATTTCATATCATAAAGATATCTGTATACTTTCACTTTTAAAGATAATGTAACAAGATCCCTTAATCTTACTCCCGAAACCTAAACATATCCATGTTATACAGAATATAAAAAGGATAAAACGTAATGGACAGAGATGTGTAGGTAAATGGCAGTTCCCTTTCGAACGGTCACTTCGTATTGCGTAGCTATACGCAGTGGGGAAACTCCTTTTCCTCGATTTACTGAAGCCTTTATGTAAAGCGCATTTGCAGCTGCACAGCTAGAACATGAGCGTCTGGCTCGCTCATAGGCTGCGCTGCGGCAACTGCACATCCAATGGCGCGGGCGCCTCTGACGTGCGACCAATGAGATTACTCTGCGTCATACACGTCAGAGCCCGCCAAGGGGGCGTGACCTCAGTCTATAATAGTCCCCGAATTCGCCATTATAGCAGATTTTACTCCTTCAGCGACAAACTTCATGTCTCTGACCATTTATTGAGTCTTCGCCGTCGAACAAGCCTTCAGCCTGAGCGAGCTACAGTTCAGCAGACGACACTATTCATCGTGTTTCTCCTGACGCCGTCTCTCCTGTGGCTATCCGGCGATATCCTTTTCACCACAATTGTATATTAGTGTGTATTATTTGTTACGAGCGTTGTTTCAAATGCCTCGTGTCAATACCTGCGCCACGTGCGGATGCAAGCTGCACGAGGCGGACCAACACGCTAAATGCATTCCATGCCTGGGACTCCACCATGCTGAGAATGCACTGTCTGCCGGCGGATGTGCGGCCTGCGAGAGCATGCCTATCTCCGTGCTGCGATCTCGGCTAGCCCTCTCCCGTGACGGTGATGCCGCCCTTCCCGCGCTTCCTTTTCCGGCCCTACTTCAACCGAGGAAGAAGAAGCGCCGCAGCCAACGGCATCCGGAGAGCATGGATGTTAGTGAACGCACGCCGGCCACGTCCCCGCGTGCCTCACTCTCTCCAGCCCGTTCATCTCCGGTCCTGTTCGAGGGAGATCTGCGCCCCCCCCCACGTGGCGGGCCTTGTCTCCTTCGGTGGGCCTAGCGAGCACGACGACAGCCTGTCTATCGCCGCGTCTGAGGAAGAATGGCCGGGCTCTTTCGACCCCGTCATGGCTTCCCAGCCGACGCCCAACGCCTCAGCTACCAGGACTAACTCCGACGCGGAAATGCTTCGGATCCTGACGCAGGCCGTAGCGGACCTCGAGCTCGAGTGGGCCGCGCCCGCTGAACCCCCTCGAAGTCGGCTGGACGGCTGGTTTCTGCCAGGGCACCAACAGGCCCCTCGCCACAAACCAGCGCCATTTTTTCCTGAGGTACACGAGGAGCTTACCAAGGCCTGGCGCTCTCCTTATTCTACACGAGGCCCCGCAGTTTACGCGACGCTCTCCTCCGTGGACGGAGCAGCGGGAAAAGGCTATGAGTCGTTGCCGCCCCTCGAAGAGGCGTTGGCCGCTCATCTTTGCCCGAACACAGCTGCTAGCTGGCGAACTAGAGCTGTTCATCCCAACAAGCCGTGCCGTAGCACTTCAGCCCTTGCTGGACGCGCGTATTCCGCCTCCGGTCAGGCTGCATCGGCCCTGCACACGATGGCCGTGCTGCAGGTTTACCAGGCCAAACTCCTCCGGTCTATGGACGAGGCTGGCCCGGACCCTGAGGTTTTTCGGGACCTGCGGAGCGCCACGGACCTGGCCTTGAGGGCTACCAAGGCCACAGCGCAGGCTATCGGGAGGAACATGGCGAGTTTGGTCGTGCTCGAGCGCCACCTCTGGCTTACCCTCACTGACATTAAGGACGCGGAGAGAACGAAGTTCCTCGACGCCCCAGTATCCAGCACCGGCCTCTTTGGCCCGGCGGTGACGGGGTTCTCGGAGAGATACACCGAGGCACAGAAAGCGTCCCAGGCCATGCGTCACTTCCTGCCAAAACGTTCTAGCTCGGCGTCGAGTGCTCACAAGCTAGCCCCGTCGACGCCTCGGCAAGCAAAGCCCGCGAAACAGGCCTCTCAGCCCCGCCCTGCGGCTGAAGCCCAGCGCCAGCCGAGAGCAACCAAGCGCTTCCCGCTTCCTCGACGCCAAGGCCCCAGACGAAGCGCCGCGCCTCACACAGCGCCGCCTAAGTCGTCCTAGCATGCAAGAGGAAGAGAGAGGGCACGGGTCCCGCACTAGCCGGACCACCCTCAAAGAAGTCAACAAAACTTCCCACAGCCCCCTGTTCAGTTCAGGCGGCTGGGGATTTTATTACTGCAAACAGGCCCGCAACAGTAAGCGCGTTCTTGCAAACAAACGCCGTTTTCACGGCGACCCAAATAAAGCACAAAAAGAGTATGTTTCACAAACACAACACGTGGGTTCACGGTCCCCCTTCACCAGGCGGCCCCTCCCCCGTTGTAATACTGCCTTCCCTACACGCAAATGCTTGTACAGTCAGTCCAATACTCAATGTGTGCACAAATCACAATATAAGGGTATCAGGTCCCCCTTCACTAGGTGGCCCCTCCCCTGTTGTATCACTGACTTCCCCACACGCGAATGCCTGTACAGTCAGTCCAATATTCAATGTATGCACAAATCACAATATAAGGGTATCAGGTCCCCTTACATTAGGCGACCAGCCCCAATCTGTGTGTCAAGCCCTAGCCACACGGGTTCTAGCCTGGCAAGCTATCCCCGGTGTGTCGAGTTGGGTCATAAACACTATACAGCGAGGTTACTCGCTCCAATTCGCTCGCAGACCCCCAAAATTTCAGGCGGTTCTCGAGACTTCGGTGAGAAGCAGCGTGAGTCACGTGCTTCGCACCGAAGTACAGAATCTATTAGCAAAAGGGGCGATAGAACTAGTCCCCCCCGCGCTAAAACAGATGGGTTTTTACAGCCGCTATTTTCTGGTTCCGAAAAAAGACGGCGGTCTCAGACCCATTCTAGATTTGAGACATTTGAACAAAGCTCTCATGAGACGGCCGTTCAAAATGTTAACTATCAAACATATCCTCGCGCAAGTGCGCCCGGGGGATTGGTTTGTCACAATGGATCTGAAAGATGCTTACTTTCACATTCAAATAAACCCTCGTCACAGGCCATTCTTGAGATTCGCCTTCGAGGGCCAAGCTTATCAATACACCGTTCTGCCGTTCGGTCTATCGTTGGCGCCCCGTACATTCACGAAGTGTGTGGATGCAGCGCTTTCTCCTCTGAGACATCAGGGAGTGCGTGTGTTAAATTATCTCGACGACTGGCTGGTGCTGGCACAGTCGAGAATCGAGCTATTAACACACAGGGATTTGATTCTCGGCCATCTAAAATGCCTGGGTTTCACAATCAATGTTTCAAAAAGCAAACTAACCCCCAGCCAGAGCGTGATTTTTCTGGGCACAGTGCTGAACTCGAGAGCTATGACAGCGCGTCTCACACCAGAGCGCGCGCTCTCAGTGCGAGCGCTTGCAGGCACTTTCAGAGCGCGCGAGCACGCGCCGCTGAAAAAATTTCAGAAACTGCTCGGTCTCATGGCAGCAGCATCGCCAGTACTCCGCTTGGGATTACTGCGCATGCGCCCGCTGCAGCATTGGCTGAAGCGCCGTGTGCCAACTCACGCATGGCAGTCGGGCAAACTGCGCATCGTGGTAAATCACGGTTGTTTAAGAACCCTGATTCCCTGGCGGGCTCAGAGCTGGTACAACGAGGGGGTGACAATGGGAACAATTTCCAGGAGGAAAGTGGTTCTTACAGATGCGTCCAACCTGGGTTGGGGAGCGCTGCACGAGGGCATGCCTGCATCCGGCCTCTGGTCGAGCACGGAGCAGAGCTTACATATCAACTGTCTGGAGATGAAAGCAGTTGCATTGGCCCTGATGGCGTTTCTGTCGAACCTCAGAGGTCACCATGTTTTAGTCCGCACAGACAATATGTCAGTGGTGGCCTACATAAATCGCCAGGGGGGCATCAGGTCTGGAAACCTGCATGCGATGGCGAGAGACCTCCTCTTATGGGCACAAACCAACCTGAGCTCTCTGAGAGCAGCGCATATACCGGGCGTCCAGAATGTGGGCGCGGATATGCTTTCACGGGGCAACACTCCCCTCGGCGAGTGGTCCCTGAACCCACAGACGGTCAGTCTGATATGGCAGGTGTTTGGCGAGGCCGAAATCGACCTGTTCGCCTCGAGAATCAACACCCACTGCAAGTGGTTCTTCTCGAAGGACAGGGACGCGCTGGCCCATGTCTGGCCCAACCGTCCCCTCTATGCCTTTCCCCCCGTCTCGATGATCCCACAGGTCATCAAACGGGTCAGAGAGAGCGGGTGCCCAGTCCTTCTGGTGGCCCCTCTCTGGAAAACCAGACCGTGGTTCCCGGAACTGGTTCAGTTATCGGACACAATCCCATGGCCTGTCCCACTGAGGAAAGACCTCCTCACACAGGCGAACGGGACACTGTGGCATCCGAGACCCGATTTATGGGCCCTCCATGTGTGGCCCCTCAACGGGTACCCAAAGACCTTCCTGAGAAGGTTTTAAGCACTATATCTGAAGCCAGGGCCCCGTCGACTCGGCGCCTCTATGCTTCAAAATGGTCAGGTTTTTCCAGCTGGTGCTCGAAAAATCAGGCTGACCCAGGGTCATGTGAGATATCTGTGGTTCTCTCATTCCTACAGGAGCTGCTGGATGCGGGTCGCTCCCCGTCCACGCTCAAAGTGTATGTGGCAGCCATAGCAGCACATCATGTTCTGGTGGCAGGCCAGTCACTGGGAAGAAACGACTTGGTCGTGAGATTCCTTAAAGGTGCTAGGAGGATGAACCCCTCCAGACCTCCATCTGTGCCGTCCTGGGACCTCTCCATGGTCCTGAGGGCTCTGAAAGGTCCGCCTTTCGAACCGCTCCAATCGGTTGATCTAAAACCCCTCTCGCTGAAGACTGCTCTCCTTATGGCTTTGGCATCTATCAAGCGAGTGGGAGATCTGCAGGCGCTCTCTGTGAGCCCTGCATGTTTGGAGTGGGGTCCGGATGACTCCAGAGTCGTCCTCAAGCCCAGACATGGTTACGTCCCTAAAGTGCTCTCAACACCGTTCAGAGCACAGGTGGTGACGTTATCAGCCCTCCCTCCTTCTGCAGAGGATGGAGAGGTTAATCTTCTCTGCCCTGTCAGAGCGCTGAGAATCTATCTGGAGCGTTCTGCGTCTTTTAGGCAATCAGAACAGCTTTTTGTCTGCTTTGGTGGTAGATCCAAGGGAGATCCAGTCACTAAGCAAAGACTGTCTAGATGGATAGTGGATGCTATTTCTATGGCTTATACCGCAGTAGGTCAAGTTTGCCCTATAGGCGTCAAGGCCCATTCGACCAGAGGTATGGCCTCGTCATGGGCTTGGTCATCTGGCATTCCCATAAGTGATATTTGTGATGCGGCCGGCTGGTCCTCGCCTTCCACATTTATGACTTTTTATAATATGGAAGTGCCTTCCCTGCAGGCGAAGGTGCTTTCGGTATGATTAAGGCCCGTCTGTGGCCGGTCTTGTCATATATTACTGTGCACAATCACATTCACATATATATATATATAAACCCGCTGTTGCTGGTTATAATTACATATATAAAACCCGCTTTTGGCCGGTTATATGATATAAAACCCGCTTTTGCCGGTTATATTCCATACATATATAAAACCCGCTTTGGCCGGTTATAATTTCATGTATAAACCCACTTGTCTGGGTATACGTTCATATACTAATAACCCCGACAGTGTCTGGGTTCGTTGGTGTAGTATGTTGGGTTATTCTAACTGATGCGTACTATTTAGACCGGACGGTGTCTGGTCTATTTATGCATAATGGTGCGGTTATGGCTTGTTCTGTATGCTCAGGGGCCTGAGTTGCAGTGGCAGCCAGTTACTCAGTGCGGCGTTTTGCATGGCGTCCCCACTGCGTATAGCTACGCAATACGAAGTGACCGTTCGAAAGGGAACTACTCGGTTACTCACGTAACCTCAGTTCCCTGAGTTAGGGAACGAGTATTGCGTAGCCGGCCGCACTATGGTAACATGGCAAGTTGTCGCTTCAGTCGTTAAACCTGCTATAATGGCGAATTCGGGGACTATTATAGACTGAGGTCACGCCCCCTTGGCGGGCTCTGACGTGTATGACGCAGAGTAATCTCATTGGTCGCACGTCAGAGGCGCCCGCGCCATTGGATGTGCAGTTGCCGCAGCGCAGCCTATGAGCGAGCCAGACGCTCATGTTCTAGCTGTGCAGCTGCAAATGCGCTTTACATAAAGGCTTCAGTAAATCGAGGAAAAGGAGTTTCCCCACTGCGTATAGCTACGCAATACTCGTTCCCTAACTCAGGGAACTGAGGTTACGTGAGTAACCGAGTAGTTTTATTAACAATATAGCCTAACATTAAAATATATTTTGAGCCACTAATCCTACTCCTACCCCTAAACCTACCCATAACCATTCCTTAAAACTACGTAGGCTAACACAATTATGAAGAAAAAAAAAACATAACAGACAGAAAAGTATACATTTCACAATTATTTATTTATTGCGAAAATGTCAAAACCGGTAACGTTAACATTACCAAAAGTCGTTCACATGATGATGCGTTGCAGCCGCAGTCCTCTCTGGCAATATTATAGTAGTTGTGTATGAGGTACAGATCAGAAATTAAGTTATTAACGTTAATCCATGAAAATGTTAATCCGATTTCTTTTCGCTCTCTGAAGGCGCGCGCGCTTCTCCATTTCAAATGTACTACACCGACTGAAACACGGCATGTCGCAATCTGTGACGAAGCAGGCGAGAGCCAATGAGCGTTTGATATCACGGCCGTAAAACATGTCGTAACGCTTCTTGAAGGCGCATTTTTTGAATTTTGAATCACCAGCGCGGGATAGATTTGACGTTTGCGGTCGCTGCTGAGAAATGAAGATGAAGATCACCGGATAAAAGGCTGAATTTGGATCTGTTTCTTGCAAACAACGTATGGATTCTAGGATTTGGATTACATCAAGCTAATAAAATGTATGTCTTTTGTGAATGTATCAGTATGTTTATGTTTTATTGGAGAAAATGCTTTTTGTGTAAATACACTAAATACTACAAAATGGTTAAACGATTAAACAAGGTATTTTTAAGGTTAAAAGTGTATTCCTTTTTAACACCACGCAGGCTAATCATCCGGAACGAGTTTGCTGCAGAAGGCACGAACAGAGCGAAATGTTAATATTTATGAGTAACGTTAGGCCTATTATATTAATAAATGCGACCTAAAACTTAATTGATAAGACAGTTGAATGCAATAGAGTCAAAACATTAATGCCACGATTATGCATAAATAGTAATACGTACAAATTTCTACGTCGGTAGATTTGTTCATACATAAATAAATTACGTTTTTGTGCTGCTGCGTGTGAAAAGTAACCTGCTTTGGATGTATTATGTTCAGGACAAACGTAATAGCACTGAAATAGATTGGCTATATTAGGTTAAGGACCAACGTAATAGCACTGCTTATATGTTGGCA
Organism: Gila orcuttii; assembly: GCA_026230005.1. Taxonomy (NCBI): domain Eukaryota; kingdom Metazoa; phylum Chordata; class Actinopteri; order Cypriniformes; family Leuciscidae; genus Gila; species Gila orcuttii. Next base: position 19,377,594 of record JAPDVR010000008.1, on the reverse strand, counting down.
TGTAACGTAATTGCGATTTGCAAAATAGTTTCCTCAGAACGTATTTCATGTGATACACGGTTGAGAAATGTTAATGTTCACAGTGCATTAACTAATGTTAACAGGTGCTACTTTTGAGCTTACAAATACAGTAAATGCAGAGATTAACATGAACTAATATTAATAAATAGTGTAGAAGTATTGCTCATTGTTAATTCATGTTAACTAATGTAGTTAACTAATATTAACAAATAAAAGCTTATTGTAAAGTGTTACCATATCTCAACATTGCCATGCATGCTTTTAGTATCTTAAATATACTCTCTGAGGCCAATAACAAGCCAAGCAATATCTCACACCAAAGAAGTGTGAAACTTATCACACATGATATGAAGGCATGTATGAACTAGTGAGGTGTAGATATAACTAATCTTTCTGCTGAAAATCACTAATGCTCTGTTTCAAAACCTATTGAGTTGCCTACAGAGGGAACATTGTAGACGTGTTACCGACCAAAAAGCCTGAAAAGTATTGACAGATATTGACAAAGATCCCTTTTTAAATAAATAAACAAATAATCCATTGATATAAAATTGTTTTGCCTGCATAATGAACATTTTTGTAATACTACAAAATACCATTCATATCAAACAGATTTTAATTAAAATCATAATCATTTTTCAAATTGCATTATTAGACTACACTATTGCCCTAAGTGCTCCAACATTTCTATTAAGAATTTTGAAATTAACATCAAAACATGTTTCTCCCCTCTTCTTTGTTGAAATTGGTTCATTAAAAGCATTGTTGCTCTATGAAAGTGGACATGCTACAAGTATGTTAGCTGATTTCAATTAGACAACAGACTTCTCTAACAGCCTGCAACTTAATATAGTGTGACATATTTGGAGTAATGTGATACAGTATTTTGCATGTCATACCATAAACAAATGACAAAAAACAATTAGTCACACTGTAGTCTTATTTTCACGGTGGGTTGCAGGAAGGCAGACGGAGATGAGGATATATTTCCAAAATGAGGAGCAGAGGAGCAGGCGGAGGGCTGGCAGCAGGAGTGGGTGAATGGCTGGAGAAGGCAGGCAGAATATCAGGAGAAGAAGGGCTTGGTTGAGAGGTGATAGGTCCAGAGGGAAGGATGAAGATCCATGGTGGAGCCGATGGAGGGAGGAGCCATGGAGGATGAAGGGCAGGAGGTTTTAGGGGGATGACAGACAGAGGCGGAACCGCTGAGGGAGGATGACAGGGAGAAGAGGGAGGTTTACCGGACCATGGTGGAGCAGAGGGTTCAGAGGGACACGGGGAAGCCACTGGCTTGGGCGACTGTGGTGTAGATGGGGACACAGAAGGGTGCAGTGGAGACAGAGGGACTGAGGACCTAGGAGGAGCAGAAGGGAGTGAGGAGTCCAATGGAGCCGGGGGGACGAAGGTGATGGTAGGTCGACGAGCGACCAAGGCGGATCTGGGGGTCGAGGGATCCTGGCGGAACTGGTGAACTGATGAGCCACAGCGGAGATGAAGGAGGTAGGAACCAAGGGTGAGCCAGTGGACTGATGGGCCGATGTGGAATCCTGGACGTGGTGGCTGGAGTTGGATCCCAGGGATCCACTGTCCAAAATGGTGCGGAGGACATGAAGCCCCTCAGCGAGCCCACCATTCCACTGGCGTGTAGAGGGCGAGTGATGGGGCTGAAAGGAGGCAGAGGAGATGAGGATGACGGTTGGATGATGAGAGGCGGCGGGAGAGGGAGGTTGGGTGGGAACTCAGGAACAGGCTCAGGCACCATCTCAGCCTCAGGTTCTGGAACAGATACAGGCTGTTACAGATACAGAACAGATACAGGCTTGGGGACAGACTCAGGTCTGGGAACAGGAACAGTTCTTGGGGCAGGAACAGGTCTAGGTACATGAACAGTTCTTGGGGCAGGAACAGGTCTAGGGACAGGAACAGGTCTTGGGACAGGAACAGGCTCTGACATGGCGGCGGCCATCCAGGCTGAGGGCTCAAGCGGTGTGGCGTCGGCAGCCATCATGGCTGAGGACTCAGGCGGTGTGGCGTCGGCGGCCATCATGGCTGAGGACGCAGGCGGCGAGGTGGCGGCCATCCTTGCCGAAGACACAGGCACGGCTGATCTGGCGTGAACAGTCTCTGGCTCGGCAGGCTTGATGTGAACAGTCTCTGGCACAACAGGCATGACGTGAACAGTCTCTGGCTCAGCAGGACTGACGTGAAGCTCAGGCTCGGCGGTCATGACTTGAAGAAGCTCTGGAAGGGTGGTCTCGGCGGGATCGAGACTCTGGAAGGGTGGTCTCGGTGGGACGAGACTCTGGAAGGGTGGTCTCGGCGGGACGAGACTCAGGAGGGACGAGACTCTGGAAGGGTGGTCTCGGAGGGACGAGATTCTGGAAGGGTGGTCTCGGCGGGACGAGACTCTGGAAGGGTGGTCTCGGTGGGACGAGACTCTGGAAGGGTGGTCTCAGCGGGACGAGACTCAGGAGGGACGAGACTCTGGAAGGGTGGTCTCGGCGGGACGAGACTCTGGAGGGACGAGACTCTGGAAGGGTGGTCTCGGAGGGACGAGATTCTGGAAGGGTGGTCTCGGCGGGACGAGACTCTGGCGGGACGAGACTCTGGAAGGGTGGTCTAGGCGGGACGAGACTCCGGAGGGACGAGACTCTGGAAGGGAGGTCTTAGAGGGACGAGACTCTGGAAGGCTGGTCTCGGAGTGATGAGACGGGTGATCTCGGCGGCTGCTGGTGATTGTGCTTGTCTGTAAAGCACTTTGGTCAACTTGTGTTGTTTTTAAACGTGCTTTAGAAATAAAATGATTGATTGATTGGTGCGTGGGAAACTGTTGGCAGTCTTAGTGAGTTTGATTCATACATTCAAAGTTTGAAATGTTAATATTCAAATTTATTTATTAGGATAAACCCCTTGAGATGCACCATCTCGTTTTTGAGGGGGTCCTAGAATTAATTAATTATGATGCAGTGAACAGTTTAGCACTGCTCCAGTTCATTTTACAGTTTCCTCTGCATAATGTTGATTATTAGAGACAAGAAAATTGATTATTTGTTATATTCGAATGACGTTTTAGTCATTTTGAACAGTATACGGGAGTTTAATTTGTTGATTGATCAATCATTAATCTGGTTAATGGTTTAATGCACTGAGCACTGCTGTAGTTTATATCACAACACTCTCCAACAGCAGAATGCTACTTTTAAATATTTTAAGTCTAATTCGTGAAATTAGAATGCTATCTTCGTTTTATATATCAGTGATTGCATTTCCTAAAGATATGGCCAGACGTGCAGTCTAGGAACACCCACAAGCGACTTCACAGTACAGAAACTAGTGACTTGCAGCAACAAAGTCGCTGGCAGTGTGAATGCGGCTGGAGTTTATGTTTAGGGTTTAGCTAAAAAGAGAATAAAAAAAATCAAATAAATAATTCTCTTCTTTCTTACACTTTCACAAACCATTGACAAAAAGAGAAGGGGATTGCATCCACTCAATTACCAGCCCTGCCACATGGATGTGAAGTAGAGGGGTCAGTGGCATGACATGTCATACCCGTGCAGGACCAAATAGTTGATAAACACTCATGGCAGCAGGTGAAGAGAGTCGAGCTGAGAGTCACTGGCCTCTGGCTACCATTGCATTACTCTGAATACCAGCCTCCCTATGGACATGCCACCATTCACCTCACGCTGGCACACATCCCTAAACCTGTGATCTAGAGCTCTGCAAACAACATACTCTGCATGCCACTTCATAAAACACTCACACTTCTATTAATGTAAAGAGCTTTTTATCCTCTTAAAATCTGGACGGATGTTAAAAACAGAGGAGGTCACTTTTTATAACTCCTACTTTGACTCTTAATAAAAACTTAACGAATCAGACAAAGATATTGATATTCTGTACTGGAATATATGGATCTGGGACATAAAGACCTCCGTTAATCAAGGTTACTGGGATGTTTCCACTCCTATAAGTTACTTGAAAACAGCACCGTATTGACAAGTAAAATGTCTAATAGCCTAAAGTGTTCTCCATCCTGCCAATATTTTGAGATTCATTTAAGATTATGTACTTTTTATGTAAAAATATTTTTCTTCTATCTAAAGTATAACACTGTGAAAATGGTTCACACGAATAGAGTCCAAACGAAACGCTGCTTGCTTCACATAAATAGTCTCATTATAATAATTGGGGGAAAAAACAAGGTCTTTCACAATATATCATTCACGGACAACTAAAACAGAGAAAAACTAAACTAAATTACTGCTTTAGTGAAGAACCCTAAATCAATTAAGAAAAGAAAAACATAATTTTAAGTTGTTTTGGATAAGCTTCAAGCAGCTTTAGCTATACACCAGTTAGAGCTGTCAAGCTCAAATTGGGTTACAAAGTCACACTCAGCAAAACATCCCAGAAGAAAACCCCACCCACTAATCGCTAAAGATTAAAATAAGCTTAATTAGATGCTTCATATTGAGAGGTAGGAGGCTAAGGCCCACATATTGAAAATATATGCCTAAAATTCCTTGACCTAAGATGATTTTCCCACATTAAAAGTGTGCTTTTCTGCCTGCAGGCTTCCATCTTCCTCTGGCTGTAAATCTGTGGCCAGCACCTGTTCAGTGGGATGCGAACGTGACATCAATTTTAGATTCAAAATGTACTCTGCTTGAAGACCCACACAGCTACTCTGTCGATCTTACGACTAGTATAGCCTAAACTTTTCAAAACACATTCAACTCACTACTTTGATGTAAACATCCCTTTCAAGATCCTGTGCTGTGTTGTGTTACCTTCTCTACAATAGCTTGAATAAGCGAACAGAAAAATGCGAGGTCTGAAAATATGGAGGTGTAAAAAGGAAAAAAGAATCAAGATATGATTTTAAAATGTCAGTTGTAGGCTACTGTAAATAAAACAAAGTAATATTTTATCTTTGCAGATAAACCAAATTAAAGGAATATTCCATGCTCAATGCAAGTTCAATTGACAAAACTTACAGCATAATGTTGATTACCACAAAAAATTATTTCAACTTGTATCTGGGTTACAGCAAAGACTTGCGTATATGTCTTAAAGGGATAGTTCACCCAAAAATGAAAATTAGCCCATGATTTACTCACTTATTCCCTGTGCCAATAATATAGCCACAAGAAGTAGGTTAATTTTTTAGTGTATAAAAAAGAGGCTTACTAATATTTTTAGGGATAAAGATATATTAAATTTAACATCTTTATTGCCTCAACAAAACAATGCCTAAAACCCTAAAATAACCAGAAAAACTTTACAGCTCAGATACTAAACAAGCTTTTATAAAATTGTAAGCTTTACATCCGTTTTTTTTTTTGTTTGTTTGTTTGTATTATTAATATACTATTTTAGTATTTATTCATATTTTGAATTATCTTTTAGTTTTTTTTTAGTAATTTTGGTAATACTTAAGGCAAGTAAGTTCTCATTTGTTAACATTAGTTAATGTATTAACTAACATGAACTAACAATGAGAAATACATTTGTTACTATATTTATTAATCTTTATGAATGTTAAAAGTATGTTAAAGTGTAAAGTTGTACAAAAGAATGTTAAAGTTAAAAGTTGTAAAAGTGCAGTTGTTCATTGTTTGATCATGTTAGTTTACCGTACATTAACAAATACAACTTTTGACTAGAATAATGTATTAATAAATGTTGAAATGAACATCAACTAAGATTAATAAATGCTGTAGAATGCTGTTCATTCTTAGTTCATATTAACTAAAGTTGTTAACTAATGTTAACTAATGAAACTTTTTTGTAAAGTGTAACCGTAAATGTAACCTGCTTTTACTTAGCAGTACTTATTTTAATTTGCATCTAATATTTTTATTTATTTATTTATTTCAGCTTTATTTTGACTAACGGAAAAAAATGTATTTAGTTAACAATATCAATACTGCTTAATATTTCTTATTAAATTCTCCAAAATTTGTATCCTCGAGAAATCTAGAGATGAGTCAGAATGATTTTTTTCATTATGGCACAAACACATGCAGTCCTTTGAGCTTAACTTATACTGAACCCGGACTATTCCTTTAAGGCTAACTCAAGCAAGACAACATTTCAACAGCCTTATTTGAACACCAGGCAGTTATGTAATGGAGTCCTTTTTCTCTTTCAGAGTTTGAAATGTATCTAATTCTGAACATCACAAAGGTAAGCCATTGCAGAGACATTCCCTGAGAAAAATGTGAACCCGAACGGCTAATTACACATTGTCTCAATACACAGTTCATAGCACAGCACACAAACAAGCTGAAGAAAGGCTTTGGTGGCTGCGCTCCAGCTCTGTTAGCGTGTGAGCTCCACAGACCGCGGCCCCAGCTTTTGCCTGCCTCAAGTCCAGCTGCTCACTCTACTCGGAGCCAAGAGACAAATTAAACCGCCGCAGCTGAAGCCTTCGTTTGGACGGACCTCCAAGTTGGCATCTGGATAGACTTAGACATGATTATCCCCATTCACCTAAATACCCTTGCAACTCCCCAAGAAATAAACAACAACCGACAAACACATTCTGTACTCCAGGGCACAACCAGACTTGTCTGATATCATAAATAATTAGTTATTTTCACACTCATGAGTAGAGAAAAATTAACTTTAAACGGTTGCTGAGGAAGAGACAAAAGCCAGTGTACAAAACAAAGCTGTCCACTTCATGCCACCTTTGTGTTACGGGTCTTGCTGTTCCCATGACAACAAATCCCAACACCCAACGGTTTCACTCTATAGACATGCCTCCTGTATCTGTTCAGAAAAGCACAATACACATTTATCCCTAATTTCCCATCAAAACCATTCCCATCATATAAGGAAAGGAACTCATGGGCCGCAGCAGACTTGAAAGGCCATTTATCTCTGGTGGATGCAGGCAGATTAGCCAAACAGAGCAGCTCCTGTTTAAAACAAACTGTAAAATGGACCAATGGACAATCTGCCCTTGGGCCTCTCGGATATAGTGCTGTAGAAAGAGCTTAAAAAGCAGACTGTGTGGATGAATGAGAGGAACAGATACAGACATTGAGAGAAAGTCACGAAGAACCGACGAGAACTAATGGACCATATATCAGACAACAGAAGTGACTGACTGTAAATGAGACGAGTACAGCTAAAACAAATTGACACCCTATTTAACTTTCCATCCTGTCGGTGATATACAGAGAAATCAGGTTCACAATCACACCACTGTTAAAACAGGAAAAAACAACAGGAGTAGCCTATCAGAATAATCAGAATTAATTGTCTATGTCAGTCTAATATGTTAATCTGTGTAGAGTAGAAACAAAAATCTGAATTATATTTTAATTTACATTAAATATTTATTTATTTAGTTATATTTAGTTTTATATTTAATCGATTTGAAAGCACTGATATATAAGCCGGACAAGATATTCAGAGCAGGATCTAAATAAGGACTAGATAATGTTTTTATACACAAGCATGTGAGCAAAAACTTTTAGTGTGAAAAAACTTCAGTCCTTACTGACTAGTATGTGTTATTGTTACGGATTGACTAACATACAGGATAGGAGATATTCAGCAGAAAATAGTCTTGATAAAAAGGAAAAAAAGGTTAAAGAAAGAGAAACAGATTGTTTGCAAGTGAAACAAACAGTCCTAAAACCCCTTAACTTAATACTACACAACACAACATCAAAACAAAACTGTCTCAATGCCATACTGCATGAGCTGACATTGAGCAAACGTGATGTTTTTAAGAATGGAACTGTTTAAGACTGTATCACAATTTGTGAAATTAACAAGATATACTGCAATCACCAATTAAATAAAAAGGGAAGACAGCAGCATGTTAATTGGACCCCATAAACAGCGGTTGCCCTGAGACTTAAGTGCCATGATGTGCTCTCATTAATAATTTAATCAAAAGGTTAATAGGAAAATGTTTAATATAAGCCATACTTTTGTAAAGATTCTAGAAAGCTTACTACACAATAATCTGAAACACTTTCTGTCAAGTCTGTAAACATCATGCATTATGATCAAAAAATGTGATCCGTTATTGTTCATAAAAGTTGGTTTCCAATTATTATAGATATTAAAATATACCTATATTCATTCTTAAGAATGAGTATAGACATGAAATGTGGCTTTAACCATATTTTAAATCACTCTTTGAAGGTATAACCATGTATACGTAAGTCGTATAATTTTGTTTGTTATTAATGAGAATCTACAGTGATTTAAAGATGCATTGTAAGGCATTACGAATGCATTACAAATATCATTATAATGCATTAAACATTCAGTCTTCATGCAGAGTGTTTGCTCTAAATTCTTCTCCACACTCTCAGATCTTCGGCCACAAAGCCACACATGTCCTGCCAGCTTCCTATCCTGAGACACTGGGCAAGATGCTGTCCATGGATGCTGTGGGTACCATTACACAGCATCATCCCTCTGCTTATACTCGACTCTGCTGCTGGGAGGAGCTGAAATGTGCATTTCGATGAAAAATGCTATTTTGTGGTAGAGTGATCTGGCCAAGATTTAAAATTGTATAGGCAGCATCTCTATGTTGAATATATGTACGCCTTGATCAAGATGGCAGGCAATAAAGATAGCATGTGATATTGAGGGAAAACAAAGAGCATCGTTCAAAGGAAGTCGTGCAGAGATTAAAATGTTTCATATTTGCAAAACATAAACACAAACATGCAATTTCTTACCTTGTTCCTTTGCAAGCCAGGGGACTCCTCTAAAAGGAATTCATCTTTGTTGTATTCACTTCAGCTGACTGTCTATTTCGGAGGAACTGTCAGTTTCAGCCATAAATGTGTCATCTGTGTGAAATACAGTTAGTTTGATCATAATATCCACATAAAAAGGAGGGAGTTACTTGCCGGATACCGTTATTTCTTTCTGCAGATAACGCCGATTAATTCATTTTTCGGAAAGAAATGCACACTGATGAAAGGATTATGCCATATTGCAGGAACATTATATTTCTCCATGTTGTTCAGAGCCCTTAACAACAGCGTACACTCCAGTGATGAGACTGAATATTTTGCCCTGTATTTTCATTTGCCCGTTCTGTGTTTTTGCGAGAAGATATGATGGGTGTACGAATAAAGGAATAGGGAGGCAGGTTTTCTTTAGTACGGAGACTCGGAAGGCTCAATCTGAGGTCTGCTAATTCACCGCAAGAGGGCGCAGTTAATATCTCCTCGATGGGTGTCTGTCGAGCCATGCATGTACTTTTTTTGTTTTGGAATTCTTTTTCTTTTTTTTGTGCCTGGGTTGAAACACACATGTACTATTTAGTTTTTATTTGGAAGCATCTTTGTCCGTATAGCAGCTCTTTTTCCAATTTTAAGCAGTTTCACACGAGCATGATTGACAGCGAGAGAATCGAACATCCATCGTGGTCCATTCTTTAGCCAAACGTGTTCATTGCAGTTCAGTCAAGAATGAAATGTATCTCTCTTACTACAGTCACGGTTGACAGGTGAAGCTCACTCTTCTTTCATGTTTCTTAAAGGGTTGCCCTATATTTATATAGCAATAAGCAGCAACTGTGATGGACCTGCTAAATAAACGAAAGCCATGAAACGGTGTTGCGTCCTTTGGCGCCATCTGTTGGATATTTAAAGCAGTCACCTGATCGCTAATGCTTGTACAATGCTGCTTTTAATAAATCATGCATAGCCCAATAATGTTTAGTTGTATACATTGTCAATTTCCAAAGCATGATATTTTGATATTGTATTTTTAATTTGTATTTATATTTTTCAATCAGGATAATTTTGCTTTGATTTAGGTGTCTGATCCAGGGCTAGTTGTCAGATTTTCAACAAAAAAAAAACAACATAAATTGAAAAAGATAACCATATAAAAATATCAAACCATTACTAATAAATTCTGTAAAATGACAACATATACACATACATACATAATCACAATAATCACACATACATAATTCTATAGGCAAGATTACTTTAGGCAAGATACAACATCATGTATGTCAGTATGGTTTTGTGTTTGTTTGTTTGTTTGTTTGTGCAACAGCTATAGCTAAACTATATTAATATTTTAATTTGGAGCACAGAATTCACAAAATATGTTTTTATAAAATATGTAGGAATTTGATTCAATATTAATATAAAATAATTGATAATGTAATAATAATATAAAATAATTGATAATGTGATTTATCAATCTTATTGATAAAAATGTTTCTTGAGCACCAAATCAGCATATTAGAATGTTTTCTGAAATATCTTGTGACACTGAAGACTGGAGTAATGATGCTGAAAATTCAGCTTTGCAATCAGTGGAATAACTTACATTTTAAAATATATTAAAATAGAAGTTATTTTTTTTAATTTGTAACAATATTTCATAATATTACTGTTTTTGGTGTATCATAATCAAATAAATGCAGCCCTGGTGAGCAAGAGACTTCTTTAAAAAAAAAAAAAAAAAAAAAAAAAAAATCATACCAACCCCAAACATTTCAATAGTAGTGTAGTATAATAGTATATTCCTCCTGCAATATAGTAATAAGGGGGTAGTCAGTTTACCTCTATTGGCTGATCGATCATGGAATGTGCAGTTCCACGTCTATAACGCACTAAAATATAAATGAATTATTAGTCATCTGTTAACCTAGTGTTTGAGTTATGCTATGCAATGCTACTGTACAATAAACAGAAAACATGGCGTTAAACTTTTACACATTTTTTTTATTTCGTAGAGGACAATTATGAAGTCTAGAGGATCCACTTGTACACATCAAAACAATGGAATCACCACATTAACATATTTAACAATCACTGAAACAGGAGAAATGGGAAAAAGGTCAACTCCAGAACCACTAGAGCACAGACAGCCAATCCATGTCCTAGAAGCCCCACTATAATGAGACCTAAAGCAGCCCTGCAGTGTGATCCCCAGGAATGGGTTGAACCACTGAGTCATTACAACCAGGTCGAAGTTGGAATGTTTTAAAATAAACCCTTGCAGGTAAAGAATGAGGGTGAAAAAACAATACAAATAATGCATCACTCCACAAATCCAGTTCAAGAATAACAAAGTGATTCACAAGTCTATAGTGCTTTACAGATGAAGTATGCAGTTTGATTGATCATTATAACAGAAAGTCAACAGAAGTTGATTTTGGACAATCAGCGGTAAGTAAAATCATGTTTAGTATGTACCTCCAAGTCACAAACACATCATTGACAGAAAAGCATCTACTGTAAGTATAGCTAAAAGGTCGTCGACTGGTCGTCTTACAAGTTTGATCATTGTTATAACTAGTGGTATACTGTCAGAGTTCAATAACCTTAGCAAAGGGAAAACACCATATTTCATTTTACACGAGTGAAAGTGAGGCTGTGAGAAATAAATGGGTTGTTGTACTGCTAAATATTTCAGCTGACGCAAAACTGAAAGTACGTCTTTTTAAAACATTTCAAGTGGATGAAAAATGTGTTTGTGAAAATTAGATCCCAAAATACAGTACAACCTACAACCTGTTATTTATTTGCGTTAAAATAAATATGGAATCTAATGTCTATAACCAATTAAAGTCAACCTTCAACAGCTGTTTGCTGTGATGTTCTGCTATGAACTTCCTGGACTATGATTTTCAGAATTCACTGAACAACAAAGTTGGTGTTACATATCGTTCATCCAGGTTTGATTGAAGGCATTATACAGTAACGACAGGGACCTAGGGGAGAAAGACCACTTCTTGCTTCCAAAAAGAAATAATACAAAAAGTAAACAGAAATCACAAGACAACTAGGGAAATACAGAATGGCAAACACCCTCATGCTTCACACACAAAAATAAACAGCTGCATTTAATATGTACACGCATCAGATTATTATATCCTCTTATATTTAACTCAGTTGAACTGAAGATAGCCCTACAAAGTGAAGGACCACACCGGTAGAAATACAATTGGAGACTGGTTTTCTTTTTTAACATGGTTTTGGTATAACTGTTTTCTCAAAGATATTGTTTACTTGAATTCAACATAGTAGCAACATGAAAACACAACACATGAGAGTGAGATCAAGTCAAGCACACTGGATACACCAGGTGTCATCACGCAAATACAAGATTATTCTTGCATACAGCGGTCAAGGGAATACTTTACAATTTACAGCCATCCAACACAAAAAAACACACTAATGCAATTGATCACTTTTCTTGTACTGTACAGAACAATCACAACGAATTATATATTGAAATTTGAGATGATTACAAACATAACACCCTGTGTGTCAAAACAGACCAGAACATTGGGTCTATCGACAGTCTTTTCTGTCTGCAGGGTCATTGTTTATATTATTAGGCTATTTTAATAAATAAAATACCTCGATTAAAATAAAAATTCTAATGTTGATATATGACATCATGGAGGAATGGCCAAAAACATTAAGTGATATTTTCATTTTCAGTATTATGAGATGCCAAACTAAGTGAGTCGTCAAAGATCTGCCTTTGACATCATCATGCACTCTTTTAAGACAAATTGGTGCACATACAATAATTCAATCTTCAGAAAATGATGGTTAAAAACAGACAAAGGAAAATACATTTAAATAATTTACTATGCATTTACACCTCCTGTTTGCACCAGCAACACAGAGTCTTTGATCTGTAGGTTGTGTAGTCATCTAATCTCCCATTTTTACTTTCGACGTCTAAACAGAGAGAGAAACAATGTTAATAAAATAATTAACTAGGTTAACAGACAAAATTTTAAATCTCATGGCCACAAAACATATTCTCCTGAACAGACTGAATATTGAATGGCTGAACCAAAATTATATCAAAAAACATCTTATGATTAGAGGCCATATTGCAACTGCAAAAGCCATATGATATGACCGTTTTAATAGGAGTTGCTCTTGTGTGGCTGAATAATCTCAATCTGAATTCAAGTATGCATGTCAGATCAATTTACAGTGTGTGACTGGAAATGGTGATAAAATATTCATTTTCCAGAGGGTGGTCATAAGTAGCTAGATGGATATTAATGAGAAATAATTCAAAAGATGATCCTGCTGGAAGCCAGATGGGGAAGAATATGCTTCATGACAGAACTTTATCTGTTAGGTAAACCAAAGGCTTGTTCACATGAAGAATGTAGTGAAACTAAAGATCAATTGACATGATTGGAAAATGCACATTTGACTCTTTTTAAAGCAAAATACAAGCCAAGCCAACATGATTTATGAATAATGGGTGTAATGACAATAATACTACTGTGCTTTGATAATAGTAGTGCTGTTGGAATAAAGATGTGCATGAAAGGTACAGTATAAATAAAAATAAAATCAGACCAGGTCCATAGAACTGCATGATTCACTTTATTAAATTCTTGTTTGAAATAAATGGCCACAACAAATACTTTGTGTAAAAAACTAAAAATCTCTCATCCATTATTTATTAATGAATAAAAGGCCACTCATAAAGGCCAAATGCTTTCAAAGCAGAATATGTTATTGAAAAAACTTAAATCTATAATTAAATACAGTACCACCTCATGGATTTCAAAATGTTTAATTGAAAACCTGAAATGTCTTATACTTTAATATTCTTTGTTGTCAGTAGAAATCAATTGACCAAGTATGATAAGGTCATGCTAACAATTCAAGGCTTGTGATTTGCTGCTAAAGTGGGACAGGACTAAAACGTTTTACAATACATTTATGTATCTTGCAGATCATTTTATTTTTAATAACAAAAAAAAGTGGCAATACTTTACAATAAGATTTAATTAGTTACCTACTTTAGTTAACATGTAACATAAGTTGCAATCTTACAGTTTACTTCATACCTGGATACTTTTAATATTCTAGACCCATTTTAGTCAGCATTGCTGAAGGTTACAAATGACATTCTGCTGTCCATTGATTCTGGGTCTTCTGCTATCCTGATACTTTTAGATTTGAGTGCCGCATTTGACACTATTGATCATAATATTCTTCTGAAACAACTTGAGTGTGTTGTTGAAGTCCAGGGCCTAGCTTTACACAGGTTCGCCTCATACTTAAAGGGGAGGACCTTCTCTGTAAATACCAGGTCATTTACTGTACTTCTGTGCCTATCCATTGTGGTGTTCCACAGGGACCTATTCTTAACCCTCTTTTGTTTTCCCTTTATATGCTCCCTCTTTTAGGCTCAATATTCCAGAAACATAACATAAATTATCATTTTACACAGACAACCTCCAACTATATCTTCCAATCAAACCAGGAAATGACTTTTCATTAGATCATCTCTTCTCGTGCCTTAATGAAGTCAAAACCTGGATCACAAATAACTCACTGCAACTAAATTAAGTGCTTTACTGGGTCCTGCTGCTACCAACAACTCCATTAAAATACAGTTAGGTTCCTGAAGTAACAACCTACACAATTTTGCAAAAAACTTGGGAGTCTATTCTGATCCTCTTCTCCAATTTGGCAAGCGTGTAAATGCAGTTGTAAAGAGTAGCTTCTTTAAACTCAGATTTGAAGCAAAAGTTAAACATTTTCTTTCTAGTAAAGACTTTGAAATTGTGATATATGCATGAATTTCCTCTCCATCGGATTGCTGTAACTCTCTGTGCGTTGGACTCCCTCAATCTACACTGTCTCATTTACAGATGGTTCAAAATTCAGCAGCCAGATTGTTAACAGGAACTAAGAAAAGGGATCATATCTCCCCTGTCCTTGTCTCATTGCATTGGTTCCCTATAAAATTTAGTCAACTTTAAGATCATTCTTTTCACAAGGCACTGCACAATTCGGCCCCGGATTATATTTGTGATCTTATTAGGCCATACACAGCCTCTAGGTCACTGAGATCTTGTAAAAAGTTACTTTTATCTGACCCTCATTCTCGTTGGAAATCAAAAGGTGATCGAGCTTTCTCTGTAGTCTCCCCAAAGCTTTGGAACAGTCTACCTTTGAACATCAGGGCCTCTCCATCACTGGATGGTTTTAAATCCAGTTTAAAGATTTATTTTTACTCTCTAGTGTTCGAGTAATGCTGTGTATGTATTTAAAATAGCTGGTGTTCTACGTTATGCTTGTATGTATATACATTTTGATTTATTTTGATCCTTGATTTTAATCTCTTTTTAAATTCAGATTTATTTTTACTGTATTGTAAATAGGTATGGGAATTGATAAGAATTTAACGATTCCGATTCCATTATCGATATTGCTTATCGATTCGATTCCTTAACGATTCTCTTATCGATTCTCATTGGGGAATAAGTACAAATTTGTTTGTTTGTATTGACTTATTGAACTTATAACTTAACTTGTTTGTTAATTATTATTAACTCGCTGACACAGCACAGAGTATTAGGGGTGTGAACCTACACTGGTCTCATGGTTCGGTTACGATAATCATGTCATCGATTCAGTTCAATTATGCATATCTCGATGCATTACATGCACTGCATCCTCAATTTTCAATTTTACTTCAAAAGTGATGTGTGCGTGCGTGCTCGTGTGCGTGAGTTGCAGTGACAGAAACAGTGACATTCCAGTTTAAGTTTCATGGGACTAAAGTCTGTTCATGCTGTGAGTGTGGCCAAATGTTTCTGCATATTGGAGGCAGTTCCCCCCCTTTGACAAAATGGAATTTTTACAAGTGTTGCAAGTGACCGTATTTTTATGAGGCGTCGTCATACTCTCATTGAGTATGTGCGCGAGTTTGAGTGTGTGTGTGCTCGCGTCTCATATGAGTATGTGCGTGGATAGTTTGTGTGTGCGGCTGTGCGCGCGCGCGTCTCATATGAGTATGTGCCTGGAGAGTTCCGCGCATCTCGTGTGTGTAGAGTTTGCTTGTATGTGCGTGAGCGACTTTAGGTGTGTCGTTGTGCATTTCATATGTATTTGTTTGAGCATTCAGCAGTGCACATGTATGTTTGACTACTTAGTATACATGTATGCAAGTGTTTCATATATGTGTGCGTGAATGAAGTTTGATTTAAGCCCTAGACGGCGCCTCATATTTTCGTCTTTTTGAGTAAAATAACCAAACGAGCGCTTCTGCCTCGATGCCATGTTTGCTGCGTTCTGAACCAAAACAAGGCAGCGCGTGTGTGACATCATGACACATTTGCAACGAGGGGAACCGATAAGCGGAATTGTTAAGCAGGCATACTAACGGTTCCAAGGAATTGGTTCACTGGGCACCGGTTCTGAAGAAGAACCGGTTCTCGATTCCCATCCCTAATTGTAAAGCACTTAGGATCAACTACGGTTGTGTTAAACTTGTGCTCTACAAAATAAAACTTGACACTAAAGTTACATTAGTTAACTACTTCAGTTAACAAGACTGAACAATACTTCTACAGCATTTTATTTAAAGGGTTAGTTCACCCAAAAATGAAAATTATGTCATTAACGACTCACCCTCATGTCGTTCCAAGCCCGTAAGACCTCCGTTCATCTTCGGAACACAGTTTAAGATATTTTAGATTCAGTCCGAGAGCTTTTTGTCCCTCCATTGAAAATCTATGTACCGTATACTGTCCTTGTCCAGAAAGGCAATAAAGACATCATCAAAGTAGTCCATGTGACCTCAGTGGGTTAGTTAGAATTTTTTGAAGCATCGAAAATACATTTTGTTCCAAAAATAACAAAAACGACGACTTTATTCAGCATTGTATTCTCTTCCGGTTCTGTTGTCAATCCGCGTTCACGAGTCCAGTGACGCTGCTGACGTAAGACGAGCTGACGTGTTATCTGGTGCGTCCGTGTATTCGGGTTCAAATAAATATGTCTGGTTAAAAAAAAATGCAAGTCTTCCCCTGTGTCGAAATCCTTAGACATGTTTGCGAAGATTGTTTTGTTTACAGTGTGCGTCTCCCTCAGACTGTAAACGAAGCTCGGGCGCACCAGATAACACGTCAGCTCGTCTTACGCCAACAGCGTCACTGGACTCGTGAACGTGGATTGACAACAGAACCGGAAGAGAATACAATGCTGAATAAAGTCGTCGTTTTTGTTATTTTTGGAACAAAATGTATTTTCGATGCTTCAAAAAATTCTAACTAACCCACTGAGGTCACATGGACTACTTTGATGATGTCTTTATTGCCTTTCTGGACAAGGACAGTATACAGTACATAGATTTTCAATGGAGGGACAGAGAGCTCTCGGACTGAGTCTAAAATATCTTAAACTGTGTTCCGAAGATGAACGGAGGTCTTACGGGCTTGGAACGACTTGAGGGTGAGTCGTTAATGACATAATTTTCATTTTTGGGTGAACTAACCCTTTAAGATTAATTTCAACATTTACTAATACATTATTAAAATCAAAAGTCATGTGTTAACATTAGTTAATGTATGGAGATAATATATGACAAAATTATTTGAGTTGTGATTTTTTTTCAACTCTATTAAGCTATTTTTTTGGTTCTGAATTCTTAGACTGCAAATATCCAGTTTTAAAAACTACAGATGCAAGTTCAAGTCAGATTCAAGAAATTCGCAATTTCAAATTCAGTTTCCTAAAATCCAAAACGCTGAAAATTCAGATCGTACAGAAAGTAGGTCACAAGTCATCCACAGGGAAGAGTAGAGAATCTCAGAAAAGTCAAACGGAGCATTTTGGCTGCTCTGCAGTAGTTTTCTGCCGCAAACATGGTGGTGGTTCAAGAGAATCCATGTATCATTCGTTCAGTCGTTTTTTGATTTAATATTAAGAGTAGAAAAATGAGAAAACAGCTTGAATATTACCGTATTTTCTGCACTATAAGGCGCACTTAAAAGCCTTTAATTTTCTCAAAAAACAACAGTGCGCCTTATAATCCAGAGCGCCTTATATATGGATCAGTTGGTTAATTGGATCAATTGGTTAATAACGCTCTGCGTTATTAAATTCGCCTGCAAACTCGCGCTCGTGTTTACACACGAACAGACACACTGTCCCCGGCGCTGCTCGCGCGTCACAGAATGTTCATAAAGCGCTCCCCGTTCACAGTAACCGGGTCGTCTCATTCAAAACAGCCAGCTGTTGCTGTCAGCGAGTCGCCGCACATGAATACTCATATGAGTCAGGCTGCGAATGTAAGTTACGGGCCCGCCCCAGCGCGCTCACGCTTTACTAATAAACGGCTCGCCTCCGGCGCCGCGCACTCGCTACATTCCCTTTAGCACATCTAGTGGATGCATAACGCAAACCCAGTCAAACGTTTGACTGCAGTATCTATGCGCCTTATAATCCGGTGCGCCCTATATATGAAAAATGTTCTAAAATAGGTCATTCATTGAAGGTGCGCCTTATAATCCGGTGCGCCTTATAGTGCGGAAAATACGGTAGATTTCTAATAGTAGATTCCTACCGTAGACTATTTTCCGGACTGTAAAGTCACTTTTTTTTTTTTTTTTATCATAAAACACGCTGCGATTTAACAAAATAACTAAGTGACTTAAGCCTTTATAATGCATTTAACGTCAAATAATCTAAATGTTGGCTTTCAAAAGTAGACGCGCCTAGAAGGCTATTCTCTGTATTTTGGTTCATTTTTGGTGTGCACCAGAAAGATGTTCAAGGTGACCGAGACGCGCTAAAGCAGCGCATCATATTCTTTTCTTTATTTTTCAAAGAAATCAAATTCAGAACCATTTAACATTCCACATAATATTAAATTTTGTTAGACTACACTTGTCAATAATTCAAATATACACAATTCAAATTCAAAATAATTTTGTCATATTATAAGCTCCATCTTAACACATTCTGAATTAACATGAACAAACAATGAACAACTGTATTTTTATTAACCCACATTAAGAAAGATTAATAAATACAGTGATAAATCTATTGCTCATTGTTACTTCACGTTGGTTAATATATTAAGCAATGTTAACAAATGAGACCGTATTGTAAAGTGTTACTAAAAAGTTTAGTTTGAACATTAAAAACTAAACATATGCTTTATTTAGTGAACAATGACCACAACAGCTTAGGCATAAAAAAATAAAAAAAAGTTTGGTTCCGGTTGGTTGTCAGTTGAGGTCATGGGTCGGTAGGGAATCATTTTTTTATTTTTATTTTTTTTATCCAGTGGCAGCAAGGGATAGGTAAGAAATTATTATTATTATTATTTTATTTTACTTTACAGTAGCGATGGATAGGCTACTCTATTTTATCATAACATAGCCTATAGTTGATTTATAGGCGAGTTATAACAATAAAAAATGTGTCTGAAAAAATAACGAGGCATTTTAATTGTTTATTAATAAACTATTGTTTTCTAAATGTCTGCTAAAACATCTCCATCTCCGCTGTAAGGCAGATGCACCTTTAGAGAGAAATGCACCTTTCATACGGATTTAATCAGAAGGTATATAGCTTTCGATTAGAATTAGTTCGCTTTAAAGTGGACATTTCAAGCTTTAGCCTACAGTACATAGGCTATCTTTTGTTTCAGTTCTCGCGCTCCTGTTCACGGAGATCATTAAACCGCGCCTGATTGTTTTATTTTATTTTAAAAGCACAACGTTTTCTTGTTATTGTGAGTTTACGCAAATAAAAGTAGTTGCGAATAATTTATTATTATTTTCTGTATGACCAGAAATGATAGAGTATTTTAAGTTGTTTCCACTGTTGATAGGAAAATGCAAGTGTTCGCGCCCGCGCGCCTCTGGCCATGCAGTGCGCGCTCCACACTCGCACACACACTTGGATATGCGTCAAAATCTTGTGTTTATTTGTGATTATCTTAGCCCTGTATTATTGTTGCCCTACCTGTATTATGAATGACATTTGACGAATTGCTTTGTTCCTTTTTTGGATAAAAGCGTCTTCTAAATATGTAGCTATATACCCTAATAAATGTTATAATAATTAGCCTATTATTATTATTTGCGTACACGGACCCCAAACACACCCCGTGTTCTAAGTTAGGTGACAGGAATATTTCGCAAAACTGCAATGGAAACAGTTTTTGCGCATTTACATTTTCGAATTGCCTGAAAAACCACCTCATGCGAGCGTAACAACTTTTTTGCAATAAACGAGAGTTTTTGCGAAATTGACGTGTTTCCATTGTGCGTAGCCTACCTATTTTCAATTCGCAATTTCAATTTGTTTTCAAAATTTTTTATTTGTGTATTTATTTAATTTGTATTATTTCTTCCCCAAGCTCATAAAATAAATTTGGGTCGCACATAAAGTGACAGGGGCGGTCGGAAACTGGAACCAAACAAATATTTTTTTTTATGCCTTATATTCAAATATTGCAGGAGAAGAAACATGCATGGTAATTTCAGAAAAAAACACTTGCCTGCAAGATGGCTACGATCACTCCAAATAGTCCAATGGCACTGCCGAAAATTTCAACAATGAGGATCTTAACAAAGAGGCTGGCATTCTGAGCATCGGCCAGGGCAGCTCCACTGCCCACGATGCCAACACAGATGCCACAGAAGAGGTTTGAAAAGCCAACAGTGAGTCCAGCACCAAACATGGAGTAGCCTGAAAAAACAGCACCACTGTGTCATCCATTCATTTGGTTGCTCAGAAGAAGCAAATAAAAATATTTCACTCGAGATGAGAAGTGATTTAGAAGTAAAATGCACCTGCTTGGTAGTTCCTTGCCCCAATAGTTTCTGGAGTCGTGCCACTGAAGTTCTAAATGACATAAAATAAAATAAAAACAATGTTAAGAACAACTATCGTACTGTACATGTAATTCAGCTAATTCAAATGATGTAAAAAGCTCAGGGAAAACATCTGCTCTATTTTCTAAATCTAGAAATTAAGATTTACTCTAAAGCCAATGTGTTCAAAGAATTAAATAAATTAAATAAGTTTTAACTTACCTCTGCCAAATTGCTAATGACAATTGCCATGATGATCCCATAAATGGCAACAGCTTCACAAAAGATAATGCTAGAAAGAAACAATCAACTGTCACTAAGTGCAAATGTGAGCCAAAAAAGCCTAAGGCAAGCAAATAAACCCAGTTACAAGACAGCAAAAAAAGGAGAATCTTTTCACAAAAAACTTAAAAACATTAAGCACACTGCATATACCTGACAAGATTTTTGGTCTTGATTCTAGGGGCTTTGACTCCGCCACCAATAATGCTGGACCCAGTGATGTAAATCCCCCTGCAGAGTCACAAGACAAAATACATCATTTTCCACATACAAATATATCACTGACTGTTTGTTTAGCACCATTCAAATATCTAAATATGTATATACCACAAAAGGAGCATGCTGTATGCTATTGCATTAGATGATATTTTGGTAAGTGAGCTCAGCTACTGATAAAAAGAGTCGAATGCTTCTTTTTTATGGACCTCTTTCAAGCACTGCAGAAGAGGATACAGAAAAGTGTACTACAACATGTCAAAATTTCCCATTGTTGCTTTTGTGTCAGTCAGACTAAAAAGAGGAAATGGACAGTCTCACCATGCAGCTCCAACAACAGACAGAGAGATGGCCAGGCCAATTCCAAGATTAGCCCACATAAATGGAGAAGTCTCCGTTAAAAACCTGTGACAGAAAAGGTTAGGTTATCAAGACATCACAAGAAGAAGCAGTTTATTCATTTACTTCAAGCCTTACATTGAGTTTTGTGGATATCAGTTATATAACAAATTTTACTGTAGTGAACAAGAAAAGCCTGATTAGCAATAACATGCTTTAATGTTTCAAGGATTGTCTTACTGAACACATACCATGCTACATCAAAACGAAATCCAAGATCAAAAATCGTATAGCAAGTTCCTTTGTGGAGAAAAAAAAGAGATGATTAGTAGGGTTTAAGTTACGTGTAAATAAGCAGAGTATGTAAGAAAGTGATAAAGTATAAAAGTGATATAGTTTTCATCTAAACCAAAAAGAAAACTAAAATCAGTGGAATAATCTGAATAAAAGGCAAAATATGGATAGGCTTTTTCCATTCAAATCAGAGGGTATGTGTGAAAGCTCACAGTCATGTGAGAGCCATCTTCCTCATTTGGTCATAAAACCCTGTTTAACTGCCTTAGAACTACTTCTTTTTTCTTTTTTTTTTAAATCCATATTACATGTTGAATTTTGTTCCTGTGCGATTCTAGCCCATGTATGGAGAAGAACAGAATATAAATACTAGACAAACATTTTAACTCTAGCTAAAATAATTTACGTTCTCATCAGAGCAGGTGTAACGTTAGCCTATGTCTAATTCTCAAAGACAGCCTTTAAAATTGTTGGTACTATCACTAGATCTCTTTAAATGTTTACACCAATGTTTTATGACAACAGCCTTTAATATCATTAAAAGTATATTAAAATTATTATTTGAAGTAATCGTGCTAGGGTATGACAGCTAACGTCAGTTGATGCTAGCCAAAAAATGGCTTTCCAGCTAAAGAAACATGAGAAACAGAGAAAGATTATAAAGATATATGCGTACGAATAAAGCAGATAAAGATAATTATATTAAGATGCAGGTGTTATTAATGTGCTTATGTCAGCAGGACTCATTAGCACTTACCGACAATCAGGATGGTCGTCCAGAAGGCCAAAGTGACCCCGGTGTATAAAATTGCGTGCCCGTTCATCATCCACTCCAACAACAGCGCCAGTTTTGCTCTCTAAAGGTTCTCCCACGAATAAACCTAAAGCTACTGTGAAGTTATTTTCTGTTGAATAATTGTATTTAGAAGAGAAATGGATTCCTGTGAGCCCTTCGAAGTGGCGAAGGCTGTAAATCCAGCATCCATCAGAGGGGAAGGAGTCATCAGCTGATCATGTGACGAGCTCGAGCTGTGCACGTGACGCAAAACGTCACTCTTCCTTTTAGTGGTCTTAAACGCTGATCTCCGGTCAGCTCATATTGGTTTCCATTTGTCGATATATGTAATAACAAACATAAGCAAGTAAAATTCAAAAATATTCACTGAATTTAGCTACTTTACTAAGCGACATTTTACCAAGAAAATATAGATGGTCATTTGTTTTCCTACTATCTGTCTGTCTGTCTGTCTGTCTGTCTGTCTGTGACTGTCTATCTATCAAATAAAAAATAGGTTTAAGAGAAACTGATTGTAAATAGTCAGAAGAATAGAAAATATGAACATTATAATATTCATAAAAGATTAAAGTAAATTTTCAATGTTTCTGGCTTTTAAAAATAAATATTTTAAATAAAAAATAAGGTTTAGGAAAAACTGATTGTAAAACAGTCAGAATAAGAAGGACTATAACAAACACCTGAAAGAGAACAAAAAATTGATTTTTAATTAGTTTATTGCAGTTCATCTTTTAACCAGACGATGGCAGTAAATTCCCAATAATGAGGAAAATCTAAATTCAGGAGTTTGTCAGAAGAAAATCCACTGATGACTTGAATCATCTTTCTAAACCTCAAGAGAAAGCTTCTGACAAGTCCAATTGAAACTGCTTGCTGTTCTGGAGGTGAAAATACTGTGTCATTTCTGACAGAAAGGACAGTGGGTTTTTCATACAGACATTACTACTGATATATTCTCTGTACCAAATTAACTGTGAATTCCTGGAAGATGTGGTGGGTAAACAGGTAAAACATGTTAGATAGTTTTGTATGTAGCCCATTTGTAAGTCATAAGTTTCTGGGTTCTGCAATACATAGGCATCACAGGAGTCTTTGCAGTGCTAGTAGATAATGGTGAGCTTCACACCAATTTCCTATCTTCACCTGTCTGTAGCTACCTGAGAAATTCATCACTAGCAAACAGTCAATTCTATGGACAGGCTTTATTTGCTTTCTTTCCTTGTGGCAAAATCAGGCTTGTTCATTTACTTTTGATAGCATATATGCACAGATAGACCCCAAGTGGTGCTCAAGTACTTACCCTTTTGGTCTCTGACTAGATGAGTGCCACTATGCTACACTATTAGTATTTCTACACCTAGGCAATAGCCAAAAGTTAAAAAAACAAAAAAGGTTGGGATAAAATAGCATCATCCTGGGTTGAAAACGCCACCCAAATTAATAAAAAAAATCCCTGAAAACTCAAGATATTAATTTTCCGTTTGCGATTTTGTCTTTTATGTTTATATCATATATAGTTAACCAATATCACAAGTGCTGTTTTCCCAAATATCAGCACGATTGCAAATGTAATTTGTATATTTTCATTTTAATTCAACAGTTGAGTAAACAATAATTTGATATTGGTTTTAACATTTTAAAAACAGTGATGTACATGACGGATGACTGTTTTTGCTCAATTTTATGAACGAAATTCGAAAATGAATCGTTCATGAATGAATCAGGCGGTTTGAGCGAATCAGTGAATGATTCGAATCTTTGACTCGCATAAGACGTCTTGACGCCACTTAGGCCACTGGTGGTTTAGGTTTCATATCAAATAATCATATATAAAAGTATAATTTAATATTTCTATAGCTATTCAAAAATTTACACTTATTTCATAACATTATTACTTCAACTTTAATTGCAGTCTAATCATGCATCTAAATAATAATAGTATAGTAAAAAGAAATAGTAATTTCTGTCAATAATGCACAACATTGATGTTGCTCATTTACCAATTCCAGGATAAAGCCTGTGTACCAATTACCAATTCCAGAATAAGGACATATTTATTTATTTATTTAAATAAAGTATTTTAAATGTGTTCTACAGTATAACTAACTTGCCTACACCTGCCCCCCAAAATCTCTGTGCACGGCCCTGAACTAGATTCACGTTAACTTCCTGAAATCCATCCATTATAGGCCTACGTTGGTGGGCCAAAAAACTCGATATTGCAATAAACATTTCATACGCTTAAATATGACTCCTAATGTGACCTAGTAAATGTGTTTGTTTTTTTAATTAGAGCTAAAGGTGCTGTAAGAGATCACAGCTGCTTTGCTAATTTTTGCAGATCATCGTCCTCAATAAGACTTCCTCTCTCAAACCCAACCCTCCAAAGACAGATCAGCAAACCTGAATCCATCAAAGGCAGTGAAGCAGAAAGTTTCGTGATTTCCTGAAAAAAAAGCTGTCACAGAGAAAGATGTGATGTTAAGATATTGTTATTAATAACTGATAAAATCAATATGAATGTTTTTAATTTTTGATGTACATTTTTAAAAATATTACAAATAATTTTAGGTTAATGAGATAAAGGCTTAAATGAAAGTGCTAAAACTTAAAATAAATAAATAAAGCCAAATAGAGTGACTCAATAGTGATTCTTACAAATTTGCAGGGCATAATAAAAGATTTATGATTCATTTTCTACTGCTGCTATATTATTCTGTTCTTTTAACATGCAATTGAACACAAGCTGTGCGATTATGCAAGTTCACATTGAATTCCATCCAACCAAAAGATTGCATTTGTCCTAAAGACAGCAACTGAGTCATCTCGTATATATTCAGTTTAAAACATTACACAGCTGGATGGGGGACAAGAGACAACGAAATAGCTCCCTGGGTTAAGTGAGGGAAATTGAAGTGCAAACAACAGTGTAACCAAATCAATGTCTTAAGTGTGTTTTATTCATTCTAGGCACATTTCCACAGCTAAAACTCAGAGAGCAAAAAGCTTTTCAGCTTTAGTAAATGGGACTTAATGAATGTCAAAGCCTATGAAGCATATGTGAGTGAAAGTCACAACACAAGGGTGCATCTGAGAGCACATGATATATGATAATTTTAACATCGCTCGGCTGAAAGGAACATATGTCCAATATCAGCAGGCCCGGAGCGGCAGATTAATAAAAGGCTGAATGATGCAAACCTGATGTTCTATTCCAACTCACCCGGACGTGTTGTTGTGCGTCACATGTCTGCATTCTGAACCGAGCGGATGGAGCATACAGTCCCATGTGTTCTCAGTGTCAGGGCACAACGCTATCAAGAGATGCAATTCTGCAGCTTTTCCTGCTAGATTAATTAAGAAAACGTCATGTTTTAATTAAACTGGGCTCACAAGTCTTTTTTTGCATTAATCCTAAATCCCAACACTTGAAAGCTTCTCACATGTTTTGGATAGTTTATTTGAGAAAAAATGAGTACAGATAAAGACATCATGAGGTTGCAGGAGAATAAGATTTTGATTGCACATTAAAATGAAGGACATATGAAAATATACTTTTTTTATCACAAACTGTGAAACTCTTTCATGGAATAATGAGAAAAGAATTTCAATCGGGAACATGATTCGCATTTTGACATGTCCTTAGGGAACTCGGATGGCCTGCCAGCTCTTTCCAGTATTAGTTTTATGACAAACAAAACCAGCTTAACTACCTCATTATAGCAGATAGACATTTTTCTTGCAGCGTTACAGGTAAACGGAGCCAGTACAACTGTCTCTTGTTTTTAAATGGGGTGTGGTGATCACGATGATTAAGGATCTGGGCTGCTAACTGAAAGCCTGTGGATTCAGTCCCAAGTGTGTGAGTGACCCATCTGAAGAACACAGTCGTAGAGATCACAGTCTTTAGTAACACCCTGAGCTGCTGCAAGAAGCTCCTTGCAATTATTTCACTGTCGCTTTAGGGGGGAAATCAGCTGAGTTGAACAATAACAGTTGAGAAAAAACCTATAATGAGAGAGTGCAGATTGAACATCTCAACTGCACTATTTGTCACAGATTGCTTTTCCAAAACAGATCATGTGTCTCGCATTAGAGTGAATATCGCCTGCTGTTCAAATCCACCTTTAAACAAAAAAAAACAATGAGTTTCTTTTAAGTTATTTTCTGTTTTAAAAAAAAGACATCCAAATGTCTCCATCATTAGATTTGTATTGCTTAAGTAGTGCAGTGCTATTTTAGATGGAACCATGCAGAATATTAAGATCTGTTTCAATCTGCTATTTTTGTACAGAAAACAATAACATCAGGCATCTGTGGATGACCAGACACTCGATTTTCATTCTTAGATTCTGAGCTGTCCTTTTATGTTAAATTTCAAGAAACACTCCTGCAGTAAAATAAATGAAAAATAACAAGCAAAGAGAAGCGATGCCTGAAACAAATCAGCTTTGTTGTGGACAGAGAGAGTTAGAGGAACAACAAGGGTTCATTACTACTGATCCTGATCAGCCAAAAGGAAACAGATGACTATGTGCTGCATACATTTCTGCAGAATGCATGAAATATAATAATATGCATGTGCTATTATTATACGCGTGAATGGCATAGAGAGAAAAAAATCCCAAATTCAAATCCCATACAAACAACTGCCAGTCTCTACTGAACAGAAATTGAAAGTGGGATTGCATAATAGCTCAGAATCAGTAAGAGCTCCTGTTAATCAGGTCCCCTTTGTAGAAAAGAAAGACCGTGGAAGGAAAAAATAGTTTGCAATTGTATTGTGTTTACAGAGTCCACATCAACATTCCTCAACAAAAGTGATGTCTGTATGCATATGAATGGAAGTTCACAGGCGAACCATTTATGCAACAACAAGAGTGTTTTGTTGTCTAACTATTGAATATTAGTCATTAGCAATGATTAAGAGGTAATTTTGTTTGCAATTGTGAAATGAATGTTTAATAGCTAAGTTTAACTGGCAGATATGACAAACTGTCTCCGGTGACCTCAGTATCTGTGCACCAAATCCTGAAGGATAAATCATGTATTCTGCAATTATAAGAGCACTTAGCTATATATAAACTACTTGAAAAGGTCATTACTGTAATAATAAAACCAAGACCTTCTTGCAGGCTACTCCAGAATAAATGAATAGAGCCCATGTCGAGTGATGGAAAGTCTGATTGTTTTCTGTGAACTGGTTCTTTCAGACAGTTCGTTTCAATTAACCGTTTAAAAAAAATCACTAGTTCATTTAGGAAATATCATATGATGTCACGTATACGCATTTCTATTATTAAAGCACCCAATGAAGTGAAACACGGATGTTTTACATGTCTAAAGCATTAAAAAGTGAATAAACTGGTCTAATCAACTCACATGTTTTTTACATAAAACATGAAAAAACATTTAAAAAAAAAAACATTTATTTTGCTCCCTTGTTCAAGTCAACCGCTTAGTTCACGTGCTCGTATCAGCAGCTCATTCGTAGACATCGAGTTGAAATTATTTTCCCTCTAGGCTTTATTAACTCAAAGTTTCTTCTAAGGAAAAATATTTCATTCCAATGTACAAAAAAAAAACTAGCAAACACTGCAATAATATTACAGTAATATTGTAGGCAGGCTTCTTAAAGCATCTTGAAGACGTTGCCACAGTTCTTCTGAATTTAGTCTGTCTTAGTTTTTTCGGTTTCTTCATATAATCACAGCTGGACTCAATGATGGTGAGATCAGATCATACCTGCTGTTGTCAGACTCCTTGTGCACACACAAATCTCACTGGATTATTACAATTAATGGTAAAATGTTTGGAAATGTAAGCTGATATTTCCTACTAACACTACAGCAAACGATTTAAATAACTGACTTAAACCCATTTTGTGTGTGTGAAAATACTAACGTGCCTAAGACTTTTGCACAGTACTGTATATTTTTATTTTTGTATAATTAGACACATTCGATTATTTGAATAAGCAATGAGTTCTGGGTTAGGCAAGGCAGCAAAGGATCCATCTGTTGTCTCCTTTATTTCACGGGAAAAGAAGGACGAATCTGAAGAAGCCTTCGAATTGGGACAGCCTTCGTCGCACAGTGGTGAAGCAATCGTCTTCAGAGGACGCAGCCTCTGAATTGGGACGCAGCTACAGTACACAACTAGTACACAAAGTATTCCATGTAATAAAACCTGCTAAGCAATCCATATAGGCCTACCTGCAAATTGATTAAATGTCTATTTATGCAAACAATATAGCTGAGCCTGCTACATCCAAACTTAAATGTTTTGTTCCAAAAGCAAATTCTCAAAGAACACATTGCGTTACTCTCTACATGTTCTGTAGTTGAGAGAAAACATGCTGAACCATTCCATAATAGACACTGCATTATTACTACTTTATTTTATTATTTTAAAATTACTTTGGTGTGTTTAACTGTGGTGATTATGAAAAAGAAAACGTTGGCATGGTTACCAACTTCAGGTCTGCAGCTTGCATCTTTCTCAACCACACTGTCCATTATGAGCTCACTGAACTGTAGTCAAATGAAAGGAGGCATTTATATTAAAAGATACCCTTGTCACGGTTCATGAATTCACTGTCTCTCTCTCTCTGCCTGTGTGTGTGTGTTTGAGGGTGATTGCCAATCACCTTAATTATCTGTGCCAGCTGCTAGTCTATCAGCCGTGCCGTTCACTGTTTGGTGTCTTGTGTTGTCAGATCGTTGTGAGAGTGACAGGTGTCGTGCCAAGGTACTTACCCCTGAAAGGAAGTGTATCCCCGGTCGCGGGAGCGCGCTCGCATTCAGCAGAACGTGTGCCATTGGTTTGACCAAGGTAAATGAAACGATAATACGTGCATTGTTTAAGTTTACTATTGTTGTTTTATCAACGAGGTTTATCAAAGACAGCTATCACGTGGCCCATCCATCAAAATTAATTATTTTATTCTTCTGAAGGCTAACGATCGAACTTCATTGCACTGAATTGAGAATGTCTAGTTACTGAAAAAACAAGACGACCATACCGTTTCACTCATAAAGAAAACTGCCTTTGGATATTAAATTGTTCTGAAACCCCCTTTCCATGGTGAATTATTATCAAAATGACTTAAAAATGCATTGCACTTAAATAGTAGGCTGGTCAATGTCATACACAAAAAGTGATTGTACAGATGATGCCTATCATCAAGTGTTTTATTTTGTGAATAGGCCTACTTTACATCATGTCTAATAACAGCAGTGAATATGGACACATTTCTTGTTTCCTGACAAAAGTTGTAGTGGGATACAGATTTTTTCAAGACCGTATTTTCGACCTGCCAAAATATGTATCCCCCCTCTAAAATCTACAGATAATGGCCTATCATCAAGTGTTTTATTTTGTGAATACTTTACATCATGTGTGAAAAATAATGAATTATAGATGCATACTCTGTGTTTTTTATTTTGTTTCTAAGATGACCTGACTGATATGTCACTTCTGTGGATCAGAAGGGCTTGAGGCAGATTTGAGTTGGGTAAATCAAACTTAAGAAATGTGAAATGAAATATGTTTTGTGATGAAGTTATTATGAATTTTCTTGTATTTGTCACGATGTTGTGTGCGGGTTGAAGGAGAAGGCTGAATCAAAGGCTTCAATTCAAACAGTTTACTTAACTCTCACAGGTACAGATAGGCAGGATGACGGGCAGGAACACTCACAAGAAGCAAAGTAACATTAACAGACAAATAACAAGACCATAACATAATCGAGAACTGACCAAGACTAACTGAACATAAGGAGACTAAATACAGATACAAATGAACACTAACGAGGTGAGCACAGGTGACAAAGATGATGATGACGATGAATAGGTGGGTAATGAGGGAGTGAGTTCAGGGTGTGGAGAGATGAGGGATTCTGGGTAGTGTAGTGAAGACGAAGACAGACTGGTGCAGACGATGACTGTGACAGTATTATGTAGGATATTTCTATTCTAGTTCTTCTATTTTACCCAGGACTAACAAACATTTAATTGTTCTTTTATCTCCACATAAATTACAGTATATTAAAAATATAACATCAATTACACAGGAATGAAAATTTGCTGCCTCTTACTGAAGACCCAAAAATCCAAATAATTTGTTTTCCAGATTCAGTGTGACATTTGTTTGCGGTGGTTCCACCATATGTGCGTTCAAGGCCCACCAACGGAGGAGGCCTTCCTGTGTACTACTTGTACTCCTTAGTTTTGTGTACATTATTGTTCTGGAGGAATTTATTCATTAAATCTTGTTGTATTACATTACACCTTCCAAATTTGTGTCTTCTTATCTTAAAACTATTATTTTTTTTGCTTGAAAAATGGCTTACAATATATTGATTAATAAAATAATTGCAGATTAACTTTCTTTCGATTGATTAATAAACTAATACCTAGTATGTATACAGCACGTCAAAAACAGTTGCCAAAGTTATTGTCTTACTGTATATTTTGTACATTCAAGTGATGAAGAAAGTGGACACTGGATCTGCTGTGTGTATCCTATTATACATTAAAACTGAAAGTGTACTGGAGACTCACTTCAAGTTCAGGCCTAAGCTTTAAGAATTCCTAGATTCAAAAGGGGAGTATAAGTGTTCTGGTGTGTGGAAGTGTTTGATGTTAATTTTGCAGGAGCTTTGGTGTTTAGAGTGTTGAGGAGAAACTGAAATTGTTTCATAGTCTGGTGGTGTTAGCGCGGATGCTCTGGTACCTTCTGCCAGAGGGTAGAACGGTGAAGTGGGTGTGTGGAGTTCTTCATGATGCTGACGACCCTCCAAATACACTGAGCATTGTAGATGTCATAGACTGGTGGGAGTGCAGTTCCTATGATCTTACTAGTTGTCTTCACTATTCACTGCGGTCGGAGGCCTTGACTGAAACACTCTCTATAGTATCTCTGTAGAATGTGGCGAGGATGGATGGTGGGGGGCTTTCCTTGCTTTCTTGGCGCCACAGGTATTGGAGACTTTGATATGCCATCATCTGTGCAATATGGAGAGGGGGTACTTTTTATAGCAGGTTTGAAAACGGTCTGAAAAAATCTGTATCCCACTAAAACATTTGTCAGTAAACAAAAAATGTGTCCATATTCCCTGCTATTATTAGACATGATGTAAAGTATTCACAAAATAAAACACTTGATGATAGGCCATTATCTGTAGATTTTAGAGGGGGGATACATATTTTGGCAGGTCAAAAATACAGTCTGAAAAAATCTGTATCCCACTACAGCTTTTGTCAGGAAACAAGAAATGTGTCCATATTCACTGCTGTTATTAGACATGATGTAAAGTAGGCCTATTCACAAAATAAAACGAATCGGTTACCTAACGTAACCTCGGTTCTCTCTAGAAGAGGGAACGAGTATTGCGTAAGCTAGCTTACGCTACGGGAAAGATTCATCTTTGCTGAGAGTTTGAAGCCAAAAATTATTTCATAATTTGTATCCATTGACAACGCAGTTCCTCTGCGGCAGACCTAGAGCGGGCTAGCTAGCAGCTCATTGGTTCGCTCAGAGAGAACTGCTTAAGCCTATGGGAGAGCGGGGCTGAACTCGCTACCAATGGGAAGCGCCCGCGCGCTCATTGCATCATAGCCCGCCAGAGTGGGCGTGGCTATGGTGTATAAAACAGTCTCTCCCAGGCTTATATGTTGATTTATTTCAGCGTGAAGCGAAACGCTAGTAGCGCAAGCACGGCCGGGAACGCAATACTCGTTCCCTCTTCTAGAGAGAACCGAGGTTACGTTAGGTAACCGATTCGTTCTCTTACGAGAGGTTCTCTCGTATTGCGTAAGCTAGCTTACGCTACGGGAACACCTGGTCAACGCCGTGCGCGCTAAGAAAAACACTCATGAATCCCAGGGTGATACCGGGGGAATAATGAAATGTGGAGTGAATGTACAATGAAGCCGGCAGAGCGGGCACATAGTGTATACATAAGCATCTTAGGGGAACACAAGGGGCGAACCGGTTGTGTGAGGGATTCCCAGTGATGCAGCTTCTTAGGGAGCTGGTTTTTAGACAGCTAGTAGTTTTGCCTGCAAGGCGAGAACTTCCAAATTGTAAAATCTGACAAAAGTGGACGGGGAGGCCCATCCCGCGGCCACACAAATGTCATGAATGGAAACTCCACAGGACCATGCCCACGATGAGGCCATGCCTCTGGTGGAGTGCGCCCTGATGCCCAAAGGGCAGGGCAGGCATTTTGATGCGTAAGCAGAGGCGATCGCGTCCACTATCCATCTAGACAGTGTCTATTTAGAGGCGGCCAGACCTTTGGTGCGCCCCCCAAACGACACGAAAAGCTGCTCAGCGCGTCTGAACACGGCAGCGCGCGTAGTGTATAATCTCAGAGCCCGAACCGGGCAGAGGAGATTAGCGTCGCGCTCACTATCGGATGGAGGCAGAGCCGATAGAGAAATAATCTGAGCCCTGAACGGGGTACCAATCGCCTTCGGGACATAGCCATGCCTAGGTTTGAGAATGACGACTGAATCATTCGGTCCAAACTCGAGACACGCGGCGCTGGATGAGAGCGCGTGAAGATCCCCCACGTGTTTTACTGAGGACAGAGCCGTCAGAAAAACGGTTTTGAGCGAGAGGTATTTTAGGTCCACAGACTCGAGCAGTTCGAACGGGGGTGCTTTCATAGCTTCGAGGACTATAGAAAGATCCCAGATAGGAACCGACGGGGGCCGCGGAGGATTCATCCTTTTAGCTCCCCTGAGGAAGCGGATGACTAACTCGTCTTTGCCCAGGGACTGAGCGCGCCGGGGTTCAGAGAACGCCGCGACGGCTGCCACGTAAACCTTGAGAGTGGAGGGGGACCTGCCCTTGTCCAGCATCTCTTGAAGGAAAATTAGCAAAGACGGTACCTCGCATGACCGTGGGTCCAGATGTTTTTCGGTGCACCATTTTGAGAACACAGACCATTTAGACGCATAGAGCCTTCTCGTGGAAGGTGCTCTAGCCTGTATGATAGTGTTTCTTACTCCCTCTGGCAAATCGACGAATAGTCGTTGATCACCCATGCATGAAGCGCCCAGCGCTGTGGATGGGGGTGCCAGATCGTGCCGCGAGCCTGAGAGAGGAGATCTGCTCTGACTGGGATGGGCCACGGGGCTGTCTGTGACAGCTGAGTGAGCTCCGGAACCCAGCTTTGACTCTCCCAACGCGGAGCTATGAGGAGCACCGAGTGGCGTGTGTCCCTGATCCTCTGAATTACCTGATGTAACAGAGCGATCGGAGGGAATGCATAGAGCGGGCGGCGAGGCCATTCCTGGGCTAGCGCGTCCTCGCTCCTCGTAAAATATATTGGGCAGTGAGCGTTCTCTTCTGACGCGACGAGGTCTACTTTTGCTCTGCCGAATAGCCGCCACAGTATTTGGACCGTCTGTGTGTTCAGGGACCATTCTCCTATGGAGATGAGGTTCCTGGATAGTATGTCTGGACCGTCGTTCAGATGGCCCGGCACATGCGTCGCTCTGAGCGAAAGCAGGCGGCTCTGGGACCAAACTAGAATGCGGTGCGTCAGTAGAAAGAGATTCTTGGATCTGACACCGCCCTGACGGTTGATATAGGAGACCACAGCCATGTTGTCCGAACGGATCAGGACGTGGTGTCCCCGAATGAGCGGGAGGAAGCCTGAGAGCGCGTTCTCGACCGCGAGCATTTCCAGACAGTTTATGTGTAAGGGGCTTTCCTGAGTCGACCAGAGGCCGGTGAGCCCTCGCAGACTGCACCCCAACCCCTGTTGGATGCATCTGTCGAGATGACTTTTCGGCGGGAAAAGGTCCCCATCGTGACGCCCTGCCGAAACCATTCTGCTACTGTCCATGGCTGCAGTGCCGTGAGACATGTCTGCGTAACCCTGACCAGCTGGCGGCCTGTGTTCCACGCGTGGTGGGGTACACGGCTGTTTAACCAGAGCTGAAGCGGGCGCATGTGCAGAAGGCCCAGCTGAAGCACAGCGGAGGCTGAGGCCATGTAACCCAGCATCCTCTGAAAGGTTTTCAGGGGTATGCGGGTGCCCATCTGAAACGAAGCGGCTAGACGCTGAATACTGCGTGCGCGCTGTGAGGACAGGCGAGCCGTCATTGAAACCGAGTTCAAATCTATTCCTAGGAAGGAAATCGATTGACTGGGTTGAAGGGAGCTCTTTGTCCAGTTGACAGAGAGGCCCAGTGTTTTCAGATGGTCGAGGAGAACTGCGCGGTGCGACAGAAGCTCCGTCTGTGATTGAGCCAAAATCAGCCAGTCGTCCAGATAATTCAGTATGCGCAGCCCCTGACTCCGCAGGGGGGCGAGCGCCGTATCCATGCACTTCGTGAATGTACGGGGCGCCAGGGATAAGCCGAACGGCGTATTGATATACATGACCCTCGAAGGCAAAACGTAAGAATGGCCTGTGACGGGGATTTATCTGGATCTGAAAATAGGCGTCTTTCAGGTCTAGAGAGATGAACCAGTCCCCCTGGCGCACTTGCGCGAGGAGTTTCCTGGTAGTGAGCATCTTGAACGGTCTCTTCATGAGCGCTTTGTTCAAAGACCTGAGATCTAAAATCGGTCTGAGGCCGCCGTCTTTCTTGGGAACCAGAAAATAACGGCCGTAAAACCCCGACTCGGTCATAGATGGCGGGACTCTCTCTATAGCGCCTTTTTGTAGCAGCGTCGCTATTTCTGAGCGAAGCGTGCCGGCGGCCAGCGGGCTGACAGTGGATTCGAGCCGAGCGCGTGCACGAGGCGGGCGGCGGCGAAACTGTAACAGATAGCCGTTCTTTATAATGCTTAGCACCCACGGGGAAATGCCTGGAATGGCTTCCCACGCTTTGGAGCATGCGGCTAGTGGCCGAGTGGTTATCACGCCCTGATTGCTGTACATAGCGGGCTGAACACAGAGTGTGGGCGCGCTTTGAATGTGTGTTGCAACGGGACTTGCACTCAGAGAGGAGTCTATGGGCCGTGAAACAGAGCGAGCAGAGAGGGGACACGTGCATGCATTCATGGGCGTGTTTATTTTCTCTGATGTTAGAGCGGGCTGTGCCCGTCTCATGTGAAGGGGCTCTGAGAGAGACACGGGATATGTTATGCTTGTGTGTATGGGTGAACACATGTTTGTGGGCACATTTTCTACACAACCGGCAAATTTTCTCTTTTTGAGATTTTTCTGGGTAGCCGTAAAAACGGCTTTTTGTCGCTCGCAAGCGGGTAGGGACTCCGGCTTGTTTATGGCGGTAAACACTACAGCAGTCGGCGAAACAACGGGGACTGGCAGAGGGCGAAGCTTTGACGGCGGTCCGGCCGCAGCGGGAGAACGGCGTCGTTTTCTTAACTTTGCTAGGCAGACTTCTGATGATCAGGCTTCAGCGTGATTTTGGGTCGCGGACCCCTTGGGGGCGGCGGTCTGCGGCGGCTGTCAGAGCGAGAGCGAGGGCGGCCGCCCTGTCTGCGCTGGGCTGTTTGAGTCTGCTGAGAAGGGCGCTGCGGTGGGGCTCTGACAGGAGGCTCACGAGAGCGGCCTGCGGAAGAGCTAGTGCGGCGGGGCAGAAACAAGTTCATGGCCTGGGTAGCTTTCTGGACTTCGGAAAAGCGATCAACAATTCCCGTGACAGCAGATCCAAAAAGACCCGTCGGGGAGAGAGGCGCGTTAAGAAACGCGGCGCGCTCGGAATCTCCCATGTCCGCGAGTGTTAGCCATAAATGTCTTTCAGCTACACACAGACTAGCCATGCATCTCCCCAGAGCTTGTGCGGCGGCTTTAGTGGCGCGAAGGGCGAGGTCCGTAGCACTTCTTAGATCCGTGACAGCGGGGGAGGGGTTCCTACCGCTCTCAGCCCATTCACGGAGAATATCGCTCTGTAGTACTTGGAGGACAGACATAGAATGAAGCGCTGCGGCGGCTTGACCAGCGGCGGCATAAGCGTGAGCGTGAAAACTCGAGGTCGCTCTGCAAGCTTTCGAAGGAAGCGTGGGAGAAGAACGCCATCTAGCAGAGGGCGGGCAGAGGTGTGCGGCGACCAAGTCCTCGACAGGTGGCATGGTAGAGTAGCCCTTTTCAGCGGCTCCGTCCACTGAGCGCAGCGAGGCGGAAATGTCGGAGCGGTTTCTAGCCGAAAGTGGAGCATTCCAGGACTTCGTCAGTTCTGCGTGAAGTTCAGGCAGAAATGGGGCAGCCCGGTTGCATGCGGGAGTCGAGCACCGGTGAAAGAAGCTGCCGTCCATCCGGTTCGGGGGCTGCTCGGGTGGAGGAGCCCACTCGAGACCGAGGCGTTCAACGGCCTGTGAGAGGAGGCGCATTAGTTCTTCCTCTATTCCAGCGCGAGTCCCCGCTGACTCTCTCGTGGAACCGAGAGATGACCAGTCTTCACTGTCTGAAGCGAGCAGTGAACATGAGTCCTTCTCCTCCGCGGCGTCATCGGAAGCGACAGAGCGGCCACTCGGCGGCAACTGTAAGTCCGGCTGGGGCGGGGAGGGAGAGCGGGAAGCGGCGGCGGTGGCGGCGGCGGCCTGCATGTTTCCGCAGGGGGCTCCGGCGGCCTCTGGGCGCGGCGTTTCTTCTTACGCGGCGAAGAGAGAGGCGGCGCGGGTGCGGATTGAGCCGCTAGGAGTCGTGCCCGCAGGGACGACAATGGCAGGCTTTCACAGAAGTCGCAACCTCCATCCGCGAGGGCGAGTTCTGCGTGCTCGAGTCCCAGGCAGAGAGCGCAGACAATATGGCGGTCTCCGTCCTCGAGAGGAGTGCGGCAAGAGCCGCAGGAAAATCGAGACATCTTTAAAAAGACGCTCAGCTCTTTAGCAACAGAGAAGGATACAGTCGTCGGATGGCACTAGCTTGCAGGGCGGCTGAAGGTGGCGAAGACGGCCGGCTTCTTCAGGGTCCGTGAGCTCGCTAGAGTGATGCCTTCTCGACGGCGACGGCTTTCCTCTTCTCAGAAACAGCAGAAGCGTGTAGCTTGCTGAAGATGAAATGAATCAACATATAAGCCTGGGAGAGACTGTTTTATACACCATAGCCACACCCACTCTGGCGGGCTATGATGCAATGAGCGCGCGGGCGCTTCCCATTGGTAGCGGGTTCAGGCCCGCTCTCCCATAGGCTTAAGCAGTTCTCTCTGAGCAAACCAATGAGCTGCTAGCTAGCCCGCTCTAGGTCTGCCGCAGAGGAACTGCGTTGTCAATGGATACAAATTATGAAATAATTTTTGGCTTCAAACTCTCAGCAAAGATGAATCTTTCCCGTAGCGTAAGCTAGCTTACGCAATACGAGAGAACCTCTCGTAAGAGAACACTTGATGATAGGCATCATCTGTACAATCACTTTTTGTGTATGACATTGACCAGCCTACTATTTAAGTGCAATGCATTTTTAAATCATTTTGATAATAATTCACCATGGAAAGGGGGTTTCAGAACAATTTAATATCCAAAGGCTGTTTGCTTTATGAGTGAAACGGTATGGTCGTCTTGGTTTTTCAGTAACTAGACATTCTCAATTCAGTGCAATGAAGTTCGATCGTTAGCCTTCAGAAGAATAAAATAATTAATTATGATAGATGGGCCACGTGATAGCTGTCTTTGCTAAACCTCGTTGATAAAACAACAATAGTAAAACGATCATTTAAACAATTCACGTATTATCGTTTCATTTACCTTGGTCAAACCAATGGCACACGTTCAGCTGAATGCGAGCGCGCTCCCGCGACCGGGGATACACTTCCTTTCAGGGGTAAGTACCTTGGCACGACACCTGTCCTAGCGTAGCTACTGGTGGGCCTGGATGGGCCTGGGCCCACCCACTTGTCAGTCAGGCCCATCCAGTCAGTGGCCACACAAGGTAGCCTATAGGAGGGAATTCTGTTGCCATTATTTCAATACTTGACCTATAAAAATGAATCTTAACAGGGTTCCAGACTGCGACCATTTTTTAAAAAT
Source organism: Gila orcuttii (assembly GCA_026230005.1). Taxonomy (NCBI): domain Eukaryota; kingdom Metazoa; phylum Chordata; class Actinopteri; order Cypriniformes; family Leuciscidae; genus Gila; species Gila orcuttii. Next base: position 19,339,063 of record JAPDVR010000008.1, on the reverse strand, counting down.
GTGCGAGTTAAAATTTTATGTGGTCGCATTTGTGCGAGTGCATGGTCATGTAGCCTACCACTCAGTTAAATTCACGCATGTGCAACAGAACGCCGTTGTATCAGCAGCTGCTGCAGTCCGTAACTTATGTTCAAAATGAATGAGTACATCATGAATCCATTTTCCAAACCGTGTTTTTGACTTATCCTGAATCACTACGGTACGCCTATAATAAGTGTTTATATTCTGACTATTTTATCCCGGGGTCGGCTCGGGGCTCGGCTGCGGAGTTGCCCAGTGACTCGCCATAGACATTAACGGAGAGAAGTAGCTCCGGCTACAATGTTCTTCCGCAAGACACTTGCAGTTTATTTATTAACGAACGTACACATCAAGCGCATTGCACACTGATGGTGAAACGCGCCAATTAGGAATTCAGGAATTAAGGCATATACAAATGAAAAGAACATACATGTTTTCTTAATAGTTTTTTTTTTTTTTTGAGTTTTTTTTATTTGATAGTGAAAAGATTAAAACATTTTGCTAACATGAGGTCTGGTCACTGTCAGTATTTTAACATCAGTGTAAAACTAGGGTATGCAGATTAAGACCACTATTCATCAGCATGCATTGATTAATCCCATGGCATGTAGCAAAAAAAATAAAATAATAATAATTATTGGTGCGACCAAATCCTATGCTGGTTCTCAACTGAGAAAGTTGGTAGCACCAGTGCAACCAGTGGAAAAGTTAGTCTGGAGCCCTGACACTACATTAAAGGTAATTTTCAAAAATCCATAATAGAGGCCCTTTAAACTGTGGTGTATTCAAGCAGGTGTAGTTGTGTTGGCCTATTTTGATCACAGATGCATTTTAGGCTGTGCCCACCCGATTTTCTCTGGGCCCACCTACATTGTGATTCCTGGCTACGCTAGTAGCTTCCCGGTGTCCTGTCCTGATTCCTGTTCACCTTTCCTATGTTGGATTCTAGTCCCTGTTGTTCTGCCCTGGGATTACTGCTTGTCATCTGGAGGTTAATGCTTCATGCTGGATTTCTCGTGGATTTTCTCTTCACTCCTGACATCACCGATCGGGTTGCCTGTCGACGTCCCTGCGTCACTCAGAGCGACCATTCCTGCACCAGACTGTTTGGACTTTGCCCTACACTTCATTTACCAATAAACTGTTGTTACTTGCTCATTGCATCCTTCATTTAACATGACAACCCTACTGTAATGTTTTTAGTATATAAAAGCTAGCAAAGACTGCTCAGGAGTAACATAATCTCCCGTAGATAAGCACACTTTAAGAGGTAAGTTTAATGTAGGTACATGCACAATTTTAATGAATTATGCAGTTTTTTATGTTAATAGAGAAGCACACATAACAAGACCTGTTGAGTGCTCAAAAGGAAGTCGTGCAGAAAGCAAAGATGAGGTAAGATTTGATCTTGACTCAGAAATACAACAACGTTTAACTTAATAGTATTCTGTCTGTGTTACCATTTAAATATAGACGAGGAACATTCCACATAGGCTGTCACTTTATTGCAATTATTATAAGAAGCTATTTCATTAGGATATTCATTAAATATGCATATTACATTTATGAATAATGATATTCACATTATGCATTTAATAGGGAAAAAAATAGGCGCCAAAGTCTGATGTATTATTCATGGTGCTCACTACAGAAAACATCACTATTACTAGCTCATAATTACAGTAGGGATTTGATTACTTTTCAAAATTTATGATTTTCCCTGGTGCCAAAACTTAATTTGCAAACGTTTTAAAAAATGCATATAATCTCTGCAGTCTCTGCATCAATAAAATGTGCAACATTTTGTTTTACAAACAAATCAGGGGAGAACGGGGCACAACCTAACACTTTTTGACTTTCTCAGTTTGTGTAAATCAACTTGGGGGTCAGAGTATTTATTTTTTCCCACATTAATTTCCTACATGTCTAATATGTGGTTTTGTTTCATTAATACGGCATATACTTTTTTTTTTTCTTGATTTACCCCGAAAGAATGGAAGTGAAAAGCATGCCCCAGGTGCACATTGGCACATTGTTACATGACCATATGACAGCCTAAAATGTCATCTGACCTAATCAAACAGACAAACTAAAGTATTGTCAATAAAATACAATTAGAAACTTTTTTTCATATAAAATAATGTCATTTTTTAATAAAATAAACACATTTTTGAGTTTGACAATGAACACAGCATAGTTAAAAACATAATAATAATTAATAATTTCTGAACATCGACTCAGTCTTTATTCACCTTTTTCTCGTGGTTTCTCAGTAGAATTCATAAAAGTATTGAATAGAATATCATAGCTCTAAAAGTTCCCCACCTGCACAACTGGGATTTAACCCCAGTTAGTGTCTTCTGCTGGTTAGATCAGCATTATATCTCAACTGTTAGATAACAGATTGGAGATTAAAATAATATCCGATTTGTCTAATTTTCAATAAACTCAAAAAACAGAGATTAATAATTGACATAAGTAAGAAATTTACTTTTGCTGGTTAATTAAATGTTCAGTGATATCTTCCAAAGGTTAATTAATTTTGGCGCATTTTTTTCTGTTGATATGGCAACTAGTAAATACACTAAGTTTCATCATGCTAGCATGTGTGGAAGTATTTAAAACAAGGGTGTTACAACTAGCCCCGAATTAGGTTGTCCCCCGCTCACCCTATATGCAACATCTAATTAATTTAACTTACACTGGAAAGATTTCTAGACATGATGCGAAATCTGGGTACGTACATTCCTGAACGTGATGAATGACGGGATACACTTAGCCTCAAAGACCACTCCGACGTGATATTAGAGATAGTGTGGATTTAGTGTGCGTTAAGTGTACTGCGCTTCGACATTTTTCAGACCAGGGTCTTGCGCACTCACTTCCTGTTGCGTGCATGTTCTCAAGTGGCCAAGTATGGATATTTGGACAGGCCCTCTGTTTCCTTTCAGTTTAGTTCCTTAGTTACTAATTCATCCATGTTTATTACCCTGGTTACTGATTAGTCACAGCTGTATCTAGTTTAGTTCTCTGTGTATTTACTCCATATGTTGTTCTGTTGATTGTCTGTAATTTTTGTCCTTCCATTGACAGTCTACGCAACAACCATTGTGACGCTTCATAAAGTTCATAAAGAGATCGTTAGACTAATCCGTATGAATTGAGCGGTTTAGTTAAAAACTAACCCTTTAACAATAACAACATTGTTTGATCCCATTAAGTTTCATTGTATGGACAAAACCCACACTATTTAAAATAAATTATTTTGCATACCCTAGAAGAAAGTCAGTCATTAGAATGACACGAGTAAATTATTTTTTATTTTTTGGATGAACAAGGAGTTTAGCAACCATCCTATAGCACCACTAAGATTTTCTTAAGAAATGCACAAAATAAATAAATAAATAAAGTCTGAAATTCTTTTGACCATGTTTCAATACCATCCCTTTAGAAGGTGACAATATCATAGAGTTGACTTACATCCCAGTGTCAGTCTCATCACTTCAAGGAGGCTTCTGGATGACTACTTTTACTGTTTTTTTTGCCCATTTTACAAGCCCATCACTGATTTTAGTGGAACATTGACTGAGTGGACCAAAGCCTGTCATTTCAGACAGAAAAGAGCTCTGGGTAGATTGAACTTTGTGACTTCAGAGACGACATTTCCCTTATTTCACGCCATATTTCACCAATGCTTTCTTCACATTACCATCAACCAATTAAAAAAAAAAATCAACACAAATCATCTAACTCTTGAGAAATCTGAAAAAAAGCCTAATTCAGCCTGCCATATAGGTGAACATCATCTCCCTTGGTTACCAGCATGAAAAGCAAAAAAAAAAAAAAAAAAAAAATCATCTCGGTTTTAGCTTTTAAACAAGCCATTTTCCCCCTTCAGGGTCTAAATAGTCTCTCTAGTTTCTATAATCAGCATCTCTTCAACTGAAACAAACCACTGAGCCACTGCGATCAAATGGATGCTGCTGTTGAAACCATGGACATTTCAGGTACTTACACACCAGGTTTCATGGCCTCTTCAAGCCCAATCTACCATCAAGAGACAAGACATTTTAATGTCATTTTAGACTTCGCTTAATTCATACAAACAGAGAAGCTTATTGTGTGAATTGCAATTTAGAGCCACTTCATCGTCAATTAGCTAGCTCTGTAATCATCAACATTCCCAAAAGAATCCCTACTAAATTTACTGCACACCTTTTCTGAAGGTCTTATTTACGCAGGTAAGTGCTTGGTGAGGTCATCAAAGCACTTCCATTTGAAAAGAATTCTTGGTAATAATTATGTAGGAGTGGCCATGCTCGTTTCATTAGTCAGTGTCACAACAACAGGCACCTGAAAGAGCCAGTTCTGTAAAATGTTTCATAGACATCAAATACTTGTAATTAGATGTATTGAAATAAAGAAAATGTTTCTGTGTAGATGTGCTTTTTTGTGTTTGCCATATGATGCTGTCTGTATTTCAAACCAATACATTTGTCAAAAGACAACTTCAAAAAAGTGTTGATTTAAATGATTCAGCTTCTATCACAAATGCCTTCTGATGTGCATGTGCTATGTACTGGATATCAAGGCAATAACTGATGTCAAAATATTCTATTTGATACTCTAGGAATGCGTACATTACTCTTGAAATATGTGTAATTTATTAGGACAAAAGATTGGCATGTGAATTGGGGAATATGTGAGACCTTATGTACATATGTTGGTGATGCGTGCATCATAAATGACACTCGGGTGAAATCACCCGTCCTCCTTGCATATTTTCCCACCAATCATTATGTCACAATATTCAGAAAAATGTAAAAAGCTCTGAATCACCTCATCAATCAAGACATTGCACTCATGGTTCTGGCCCACTGGTATTCCAACAGTCTGGTAGCCTCATCATGAACAGCTTGATTGAATTCAGTGGGGAACATGTAGAGATGCTGATGAATAAGTTTAGGAAAGGCTGGAAGAAAGAGTTTAGCCTTAATGGGGTGGATAGATTTTCCTTTGGCATTGGCTTTGAGATTGAAGTGAGACTCACTGAGGAATTGTAGCCGGTGGTATTGCTGTTGCCTAGGGTACTGATGTTTTGGTCTTCTCCAAACAATTGTTACAGAAAAAAGAAAAAAAATCCACAGATTTTTAAAAAAGACAATGTATGGTTCTGCGAATTGGAGCATTCTGGCAGCTGCCATCTCACCTATTGAGAGGAAAAACACAACACAGAGATAAACATATTATGAGGGACGTGCACTTTTGCCGAGCTTTGTTAATAAAGACTGACCCAGATGGTTTGTACTTGATGTTAATGGTTGCTAAGTGACAAAATGGCCATAATTTATACGTTGATATTTTTTATTTTTGTCCTTGCAGTGCAGCTTTTCATCTCAGACATTAAGCCTAGTTAACAAATGCAAGTTCAAAGCAAACAAAGGCAAGGGTAGTGAGAGTAAGTACACTATCAAGTTATGTTAAAGATTTCTATTTCAAATAAATGCTGTTGTTTTGAACTTTCATCAAAGAACCCTAAAAGAAAAAAATATCAGTTTCCACAAAAATATTAAGCAGCACAACTGTTTTCAACATTGATGATCAGCATATTAGAATGATTTCTGAAGGATCATGTGACACTGAAGACTGGAGTAAGGATGCTGAAAATTCAGCTTTGTCATCCCAGGAATAATAACATTTTAAATTATGAAATGAAAACAGTTATTTTAGTTTTTCACAAAATTTAACTAAATAAATGCAGCCTTGGGTGAGCATGAGACTTCTTTCATAAGCATAAAAAATTCTTCATAAATAAAAGTAAAATGCATTTTTCAATCCTGTAAAAAATAAATAATCCTGCACACTATTCAAACTTGATGTAGCAGTTTGTCAATCAAGCTTATTTTGTCTAGATTATGTGCTTTTGTGAAATTGCTTAATCAAAGTGAGTTTTATAGTATTACATTATTTATTTATTATTATTTATAGAGTATAACAGCTTTGAGGCCATCTATATAAACACATATAGTACATATATAGCATACTCCAAAATATTGCCACACTATGCAAATTATATTTGTCATCCTATCAGAGCCAACACATAAGGTTATTATCAAACGAAAAAGTTGTGGAGCATCAATGACTTTCCCCCTCAGTTTTCTTAATTGTTTTGTCCTATGAACCCTGACCACAGGCTTCTATGAATAACAAATTGAAAAGCAAACCAATCCTATGTAAAGTTTTAGCTAAGTGACTTCCTTCTAACATCTCTGCCATTCCAGGCGAATGCAGGATGGAGAAATGAAATATGTTTATGCAATGGCACTAAGCACTACGTTTCTGTATTTCCACAGCTGTTATGTCCCCTGGCACATAGATTCGATTCAGCTGCCAGGGTGTAACTGAGAAAAAGGTCAGAGCAATGGTCTTTCCCACAAAGGTTAAAAATAATTTAAAAAAAAAAAACAAATCTTATTTAGAAATATATAATGCCCATGTTCACAGTAATTAGATTTTTAAGAGTGCTCTGGGCAAATTTCTAGCTTCAGCTTCTGCTCTGTATCTATTTATATCATTTTTGCTATTTTTATTGTCTTGTTTGCTGCAGGGCATACATATTTCCTGGCAGGATTTCTAAAAACGTTATCGATGCAGTCAAGCCTTTTGCAATTATTTCCATGGTAAAGTGTTTACAAATAATACACCACTGCTGCAGTGAAACAGTTATGGTGCCCACAATGCCTGCGGAAGACAGGAGCTTTGTGAACAAGGCCCGTGGACGTGACACTTTTGAAGCTGAGCCCTTCAGCACATACTGTATGAATGCTGAGCTGAAGCAAGCCCCAGTCCCCAGAGAATGCCAGAGGCAGAATACAAATGCATGGTTTCCTATGACCTTCAAAACAACCAGACAGGCATACTAAGTTTTAAAGCCTGAATGTTCAACTAAACCTTTTTGTGCTGTAAGGTGTATGCTGCCATGTTCAGTGCAAGAGTGATCAAAGTACAATGACTGATCATATAAATGATTCATTGTATGCCTTTGTATGTTACAAGTTTCAGATAGTATGTGCTGTGAATCACTATGAACAATATCTAATCTGATTGAATATTTTAATTTTCAGTAAATGTCAAGTTTGGATGTTGTGAAACAAAACTGTTGGGAGAGGTATGAATAATTGTGCAAGGCTTTTTAAAGTTGTCATGAAACGGGCATTGCTACAGCTACAGAAAAAAATTCTCGCAATTCAGAATTTTTCTGACAGAATTGCAACTGCCAGTTATAACGTCCAATGCTTAAGAGGAAAAAAGACTGACTTTCCCCCCCCCCCAGAATTGCAACAATTCTGACTTTATAACATGCAATTGCGACTTTAAATCTCGCAATTCTGACTTTATAACTGGCAGATGTGATTTTATATAATGCAACTCTGTCAGAAAAATTCTGAATTGCAAGAAAAAAAGTCCGAATTATGAGATAAAAAGTCGCAATTAACTTTAATTCAAGTCCTGTCCTACATTTTTTCGGGGAGACTATAGCAACTTTCGTTTCATGACTACTTTAAAAAGCCTTGCAAAATTATTCATACCTCTCCCAACAGTTTTGTTTCACAACATTCAAACTTGACATTTACTGAAAATGAAAATATTCAATCAGATTAGATGTTGTTCATAGTGATTCACAGCACATACTCTCCGAAACTTTTAACATACAAAGGCAAACAATGAAAAATAAATGAATCATTGATGTGATCAGCAGTTGCGAGTTTATATTTCACAATTCTGAGAAAAGAAGTCAGAATTGCCAGATAAAAACAAATTTTTTTTTCTTTTGCAATTAGAGCAAATGCAAATACAAAATTATACTTGCAGTCATCTCTCATTCACTGCTATAGCCGTTTACCCAACTATGACAACAACTGCTTTTAAGAACCCCAGAAATGGGAAAAGGGTCCATTGCTGTGATCTCATGTTTTACAGGTTGTCTAGCCCTCGTGCCAGTAAACACATAATTATAGAAGACATTTTGCTGCAAGAGGGCAAGTCATTTTGATTAAAGATTACACATGAATTTTTAAAACAATGGTGTGCATGGATAAATCATTGATAATACTGCAATATTCCATTCCAATGATTGTCAATTTTGATTTTATGGAGACTTTTGCTTTATTTCAGAAATATTAAGGCACCACAGAATGTACTAACCAGCTGATGTAGACAATTAGTGCAGTGTTAACCACTCACCATTAACTCTAAGAAAAAAAGTAGTCAACTACAACGTACAAAACAACTGGCGTACAAGATGGACACTGTTACAATAATACTAAAACTGAAGTACTGAGGTCATTTTCCCTACAGTTGATAACTGAGATGCAAGATCCGTGGTGATTTCCAGATTAGTCAAAAAGTCTGATCAACAGCGTTGGATGATGGCAAATGTTATGAAATATCAGAGAACTGAATGCCATGATTGACCAATCAGATTCAACACTTTAGGGTCCAATTCTCACTATTAGGTTGCTTAGTATCATGCATATCACTAGGATATTGGTTGTCTATTAGTATTTATAAAGCACATATTAATGCCTTATTCTACATGACCATTTTCTACACCCCTTAATTCTACCCAATACCTAAATTGAACATACCTTACTAACTATTAATAAGCAGTAATTAGGAGTTTATTGAGGCAAAAGTCATAGTTAATAGTGAGAATTGGACCCTAAACTAAAGTGTGACCGATTCAAAAATACCAGTACAGTTGTGTACTGGTACAAAAAATACAGTTGTGGCTTAATGGTAAGTGAGTCAGATTGGTAACCCGAAGGTTGTGGGTTCAATTCTCAATACCGGCAGAAAATGACTGAGGTGCCCTTGAGCATGTCACACACACAGGGAACAGACAGATGTGCAAACAGTGTTTATTGAAGCAGAGTGTGGGGAAACAGACGATGGTGAGAGAATGGTGACTTGACGAATGGTGATGGAGACTTAGCTGGTGATGACTGGAGAGAGATTCTCTGTGCAGGTGAAGGATGAAAATAATGACAGACGGAAGACAGGACGATTTCAGGTAAGAAGTGTGACTGCTTACATAGTAACATTGATGAGACCAGACACCTGATGTGAGGGTGATGCAGGTTGATATAGGCTGTGTTGATGAGGGAGTGCAGGTGCAGGGAATCAGTACCTGGTGATGATCAGCAGCAGGTGTGGTGATGGCTGACTGAGTGCAGGTGGGGACCAGGGGGGATTCTGGGAAGTGTAGTGCTGACAGGTTACTGATTTGGCGACTGAGCTGGTGACTGACAGAGCAAGGCATCTAACCCCTGATCACTCCCCGGGCACCACAGCAAAAATGGTTGCCCACTGCTCCGGGTGTGTGTGCACTAACTTGGATGGGTTAAATGCAGAGGACAAATTCCGAGTATAGGTTACCATGGCCTTCATATGTCACTTTCAATTTAATATATTGAGCTACAACATTTTATGACTTTGTGATTATGATTTTTTTGATTAGTAAGTATTCAAGTTCCAGCGATTTAACCCCATTGCAACAGATAAGGGTGAATGTTATAGGAAATATCAGCCATCTAAATGATGCAACGGATCATTAGTTAGCTTAATTAGATTTGAAAATTCCAAGAGAACCTTGTAATAAAAATATTTTTATACATACTCTAACGGCCGTTTCACACCGCAAGCGTCAGCGGCGCCTGAGCAGCGCGTATTTTTTCGGCGTGCATGTGACGGTGCAGATCCACTTGTCCGTGCGACACTTCTGTTGCGCCGCGCTCCACTTTATTCCTATGGGTGACGTCACGCGACTTTAACGCGCCCGCAAAACATCCCGGGAAGGTGGCGCTTCATTTGGAAAAATGCTGCGCGTCAAAAAGCTGGCCGATGCCCATCTTTATGCAAATGAATTCCGTTGAACGCGACGCGACTATCCAATAGAAGCAGAGCATATGTAGACGGGGGGAAGCCTCTCGCAGGTCCTCTGTTCTAGACTGGCCGCTGGCTCAAAACCACACCCATAGCGGTAAACTTGAGGAACGCCCATCAAAGTACAAATGTGGCGAGGCGTCGCGATGTAGTTGCGCTGACGTGCTGCTCACGCGCCGCTCATGCTTGCGGTGTGACGCCGGTTTCACACTGCACGCGTTCGCAGAGCGTAAGCAGCGCAGGAGCAGTGTGTACGATGAGCGGAAGCAGGACACTATGGCGTTCCGATCGGTTCTTTAATATGACTTTGCAACATGCACTCGTCTCAATGAACGTGACGTCTGCGTCTGCCGAACGTCTCGTCTGCGTCTGCCACATCACTCGTTCGTGTGCCGAACGTGACGTCTGCGTCTGCAGAACGTCTGCAGCAAGGGGGTTTCCAGCACATTTCACACACTTATTCATTCTTTATTATTTTTCCCCACTGATCTTCAGTTGTATTTTATTTGCAATAAGTGATTTTACCTTGCTTATAGCTTTTTATTCCAAATAGTAAATATTAATTTACACAAATGATCATGTTAAAATTTTAGTTTGCCATTGTTTCTTGTCAACATATCCACAGATACTTATGAAGAAATCATAAAAAGATGTTCTAGCATGTATGTTTTTTCAGCACTAGTCTTGACCAACACAAAATAACGTAGTTGTAAACATTTGGGGTTATTTAACTAACATAAATAATATTTGTAATTTGTAATATTTGTAATGTTTAATTTTAGAGTTTCGCCGAAGTTTGATTGACAGTCGATCTGACAGTCAACAGATTTATATAAAACAGTTACACCTCAAAAGAGAAAGGCGAGCACAGTTTATTATTGAATAAATTGAGGTGTATTCTCAGTGTATAATTGTAAATGTTGCAGAAATGACTTGCCTTTTTGATGTTGATACTTCCTCAATATAGATATTTTATTATTTGCCATTTGTGAATTGAACTGTTCTCAAATCTTTTAATTCTACCTTTACACTATATTTACCTGCACTAAATAACACGCTACTATCTCTGTTTCTACACCTTCACTAAGCCGTTGAATAGGCTATTAGTAGGCATAGTCAAACTTGCATGTCTCAGACTAACCTAGCCTACTTTTTTCTCATATCTGCAAATGTTATTTAGTTTCCCCAATTAATTCAGATTTGCATCATTTGGGATGATTTTTTTACGATGGCAGATTGTAGTTGTATTATGTTTCGGATATGATGTTTTAATAATAAATTTAGTAATCATAGTTTTATATATAGGCCTAGGCTATATCTATAAAAATATTTTTCCAATTCTATTCTTCTTTTTATTCCAAATAGTAAATATGAATTTACACAAATTATTTTGTGTAAAAACATTTTTTTTAAGAGACATAGTTTTCAGAATATAATTTTTCTAGTTTACCAAAGTGCTGTAGCCTAGCCATTTTACAATTATAAAAAATTAAAATCACAATAACAACCCAAACAACAAGCTATAAAAATGCAAAAGCCTATATTAATTTGGTTTCTTCATAATTCTATCTATGTGGGGGCATTTGGCCCTCAAAACGTGGGTTAAACAAGAACACACACACATATCCTATATAAAAATCACAGACGCAAGTATCACGTTCATTGAGACGAGTGCAAGTTGCAAAGTCATATTAAAGAACCGATCAGAACGCCGGCCGCTGACACACTGCACTGAGCCGTGTTGTACTGTGAATAGCGTGTTAACGAAAAAAAACATTAAATAAACACAGCCACACGTGAATGACGCGTGACGTCTGACTCGACACTTCACTGCCACGCGTGATTTGCGTGACGTCTGCGTCACGTCAGCGTCACGTCAGCGTCTTAAATTGAATAGAAATAAATAGCAGAATAAAAAAAAAAATAAGACGTTGAGTGAGACGTTCATTGAGACGAGTGCATGTTGCAAAGTTATAATAAAGAGCCGATCGGAACGCCATAGGACACACGCGTTTTCCTTTCACACTGGCAGCGTTTGACGCGCGCGGCTGAACCGCGGCGTGTGTACAGACAGACTTTATAATGGGTAAGTTGGCATTGCTTTATTTCGTTTTCAAATACATTTAAGATAAAAGACTTGTCAAGAAGCTTATTTTATTAATTGATATATTATATAATGTTTGGTTCATCTTTGTTTTTGTAGTTTGGCAACAAGTTTGTTTTTGGACATTTGTTTTCTTTTTAAATTGATGAAGGTCATTTGATTGACTGTTTAAAACACAATAGATATCATCAATGCGATTTTTAGGTAAAACTTCTGTGTATTTTGGCCATGATCATGCAATGCATTGTCACTTTAATTCAGCGTAAGCGGCGCGGCAAAAATAGACAGGACGCCAAAACGATCGCGGCACTGCTATGGCGTTCCGATCGGCTCTTTAATTATGGCGTTCCGATCGGCTCTTTAATATAACTTTGCAACATGCACTCGTTACAATGAACGTCTGACTCAACGTCTTAATTTTTTTTTTATTCTGCTATTTATTCCATTCAATTTAAGACGCAGACGTGAAGCAGACGTGACGCAGGCGATGAATGATGATGAACTGAGTCAGACCAGACCAATTCAGCACGGATCATTATAGCCAAGGATCATTCGAATCTGTGAATACTTGTAAAGAACAGAATCATCATCGTATGCACCTGTAGCACTTCTGTGAACAAGAAAAAAAACAGGATAAAATCATATAAAAGGAATAAATAGCCTATCTATACATGAAATTTATTTCGGTTCATGATGAAAATTATGGCTTTTGAGAAGCAAGTTCACGGAAAGGAAAGCTGTTTGTTTTCTTCATTATACAAGTAATGTTTTGTTTTTATAGTAAGTGTAGGTAAGCTATACACAAAAAATAATAAACCATTCACAGATTCGAATGATCCTTGGCTATAATGATCCGTGCTGAATTGGTCTGGTCTGACTCAGTTCATCATTGATTGGGAGAGAACAGTTCAAACTCACTGGCTGTGTAAAACAGTGGGCATGGCTCATTATACTATTAGCAAAACGCCGTAAAATAACGCGTGCTCTGTTCAACCAAAACGGCGTTTTTTACGCCGTCATATGGCGAGATGAACGGCGTAAAAAGCGGCGCTTCACATGCACACTAAAACGCCGTGGAATACGGCGTCATTGACGTATTTCTCGCGTTTTTTTGTAATTACAACGGCGTAAAAAACGTGCGAAATACAGTTTAAAACGCCGTATTTGACGGCGTTTGGCTGTAAACGCGATTAATCTATAGCGTAATTCTGACCCTCTTGGCTTGCCATACGAGTCTCCGCTGACTGCGCGCGCACCTCTCCAAACGGACGAGGCGTTTATACTTGATGCGCTCGCCATTGTGCTATTCTGTGAAACGACATTCTGTGAAAGTAATTCTCCTCTAAACCACCAGGAATCAGCAGTGAAGAAGTAGTTTGCCGTTTTTTCGTTTATTATTAATTTCTGATTCATATAAAAAGAGTAATAAATGCAGTAGGTTTATTGTACTGTCACTGCATGTAAACTAGTTAAACAACTGAAGCCTTATTGAAGAGTGTTTAAACCTTAATTTCATCAGCAGGGCTTACTTCTGCTTTTGTAGGCTTATTTTGTAAATGTAAGCAGTTACTTTAGACAAGTGCAAACTGGGTGCTTAATGCAAATGTGTTCCTATTCACAAAATGAGAGGCTTTTATGGTCGCCCATCAATGCAAATGTCTCTATGTGTATAGAAGGATCATACTGGTACAGACGTAGCAGTTCGGGCAGATTCGGCTCGAAGTCGTTCATCTTCGGATGCGGCGCCGCGCGCGATGTTACAAAAAGTGCCGTGCACACCGCCAGGCGAAATGGGGTCTTGCGCACCCAACGCGCACGACCGCCCACACCGCAATGACGTCATTTTTGCCGCGCGCACCTTCGCGCTCTTGCGGACGCGTCGAGTATAAACAAGGCTTTAAACCGGCGTGATATGGCCGTAATATGTTGAACAACAGCACTTGCTTGTTTAATAATTTGTTTAATATTTTAATTACATTTGAAAAACGAATGATGAACTTTTTTCCAAACAAAAACAATTCTGATTATAATAAGCACTTTCTTTCATGTATTAAATGAGTGTAATTATAGGCACTGTAAGGGGGTCAAAGAAGCTTGTTGAATTTGACTGACTATATATTGCAGGAGTGTTCTTCATCAGTGTTCAGAGGGACCACTGTGCTCTTATTTGAGCAGTCAGACCATGATTGTGGGCTTATTCTCACAGAACTTAGGTCTGATTGAATTGCTCGTTCATAGTCTGAATTTGGTTCAGTTTGCACAAAAAGTGCATGTATACCAATTTGTAAGAAGGAAAAACTTTCATGAGCTCAACAAAGGAGATCCTACATGGCAATTTGCCATGATGCGGAGTGCACAGTCCCAAGAAGCGATGATTGCGTGTTTCCATGATGTGTTCAATAATTTCTAAGGAAGAATTATGTGTTGTCATAGAACAAATTGTACCACATTGATCTCTTTGATTGCACAGGGTTGCGTATCTTTAGGCTATGTGCATATTGCAGGGTAAATACCATTTATATTTTACTCTCTCTGCACATAAAACAGTGGAATGAGAGAGAGAGAGAGAGAGAGAGAGAGAGAGAGACCTAAAATTGTTGCTAGGCGACCTGACATCAGTTCTTCATTCTACATTCTCTCACTCTGTTGCCCACGTGTGTTCAGGCTGTATAAAGGCAATGGGAGCGAAACCACTCTGTTTTTGAGTGGATACTGCTCGCAGGGCTCCTTTTTTAAAGAGCTGAAGAGAAGTCAGACAAATTGCGGTGATCATCTCCCTCAAATACCCGTCAACCTACTAATCTCCCTCAGTGACTAGTATGAGGTTTATGACAGTACAACACCAGATTCAGACGGCTTTTTCTTAATATTTCTTGGATTAGTGGGGATGAGGATTTTGTAACTGCTGAAAAGAAGAAACTTTACTTTTTTCATCTTGTTTTAAGGTCTTTCTTAAGTCTAAAATCATGTTTCCTAGTGAAGACTGGAACTCAAGTGAGCTGTTGAACAGCTCCATTGGAAACTCCTCTATGGAGGATATTGAGGACGAGGAGCACCCCTTCCTGACGGATGCTTGGCTGGTGCCCCTCTTCTTCTCCCTCATCATGCTGCTGGGGCTGATCGGGAACTCACTGGTGATATATGTCATCTCCAAGCACAGACAGATGAGGACGGCCACTAACTTTTACATTGGTGAGTTTCAGACAATTCCCTTTTTTTCTGTACAACCCTTCACCAGCTTAGACAAGCTTTATAAGCATTCACACTTTTAAAAAAGCTTCTAAAGACATTTCTTTGCTTTGGAATAATATCGGCTATTGTATGTGTATTCTTTTTGTTGCTTTCTGAATCTTTTTCAAATTATTTTAATCATTCTTCTTGTTTTTATGCTTTCTTTCTTGTATACATGATGCTCAGACCTACTTTACTTTGAACTTCATTTTATATATAAGGAGCTATACATAACTTATTATTATGAAAAATTATTAAGTAATTAATAAGATTATTTATTACTCTATACAAGCACAGTGAGATGAATTTAATTTTGCACAGGAATTGCTGTGACAGGTAACAAATTTAAGTTCAAACTCTTATTGACATTATATTTGTGGTAAATCATTCATTTGCCACAAGATGATGTGTTGTCATGTAGCAAAGAATTATTACATTATCTCAAGGAACACTGCATAAGGACCTCTAGAGCAAGATTGTGAGGTTAGGAAATGCCTTAAAATTGCTGTAACTTGAATGACTTAATAAAAAGAAAAAGTCACAATCACTCAAAGCCTATATGTTAGTATTTTAGTATTTGTAATTTTACTGTATTTGTACTTTTAGTCTTTTTTGCAGTGAAGTTTTTATCAATCATAGCACGACAGGCAGTCAGATTAACATCCATTTTCAGTGTTGCTGAGAGAACTTTGTATTTCATTCACTTGCATGTTCCACCATTTCTGTCTCCAATTATTCTTAAGATTGTTTTAACTTCACAATATTTGAAGAATTGGCAGAATCCCTGAACCCCTTGGAGATAACAATAATCCGAACAGTGCCATCTCACATTGCACATTCAATTTTGCATACCTATTCAGATGAGACAGATCATTCATTACTCGTATATTTAATTCCTCAGCTAACTTGGCTGCCACTGACATCATTTTTCTGCTATGCTGCGTGCCGTTCACTGCTACTCTCTACCCCCTGCCTGGCTGGATATTTGGGGACTTCATGTGCAAATTTGTTGCTTTTCTCCAACAGGTAAGGAGAGCACCTAAGGAAAAACAGAGTAGTGTTCAAAAACAAGATTCTTTTTTCTTTTGTAGTGCAAATGTTTTTCTGCTGCATCATCTCAGAATGTTTTTGAGGACAATGACCACACCGACAAAGCCACTGTGAAGTACAAAGAAGGAGGAATAAATGTGTAATTTCAATACGGTACCCGGCAGTGTCAACCACAAATAAATGGATTTATACTGATTAAGACAATAGTCCCTATTTTTAATAGAAAATCAGTGTTGGGTAGTGAAGCCACAATGTGTTGTAGAGTTGGGAATGGCCGAAGATGGACACAAATGTTCATGACCAAAATGTTTGTCTTGTCTTGTATAGAAATACTTTAGTTGTATACTGCAAAAATATCTTGCATATCTTTTAATACTAATAAAAAATTTATTCTTAGATTGAGTCTGTATAGAGAGATTTCAAAAATTCAAGATACATTTCAAAACAAACGTACAGTAGTTGCTTTGGTATATGGGATGTGTAGAGATTAATCATCGCACATTTTCTGATTTCCTCACCTTATTCACAATCAATGTAGCTCTCTGGACAAGCACATTCTGACTGTCTGGCAGAGAGAGTGCCGCTCCAGGAACTCTGATTAAAAAAAAAAAAAAATATATATATATATATATATATATATATATATATATATATATATATATATATATATATATATATAAAAACGACAACCTAGACTAATTTAAAAAATGTGCCTCTACCTACATTTTTTCTTTACCTTTACATAAAATTCAATGCAGTGTCCAGCTAAAATGTCCACTAGTGGCAGTAAAACACCAACAGCCTTGATTTATTTTCACAAAAATTATGCTTAGGGGCAGATTATTGATTAATAAAGACTTATTTCTGACTGGTTCCTTGCACAATAATTTACATTTAATAATTAAATAATTTGCACAATAACCCATAATGTACAATAATGCATGATTTGAAAACAAAATGAAAATATTTTGACGTTTGCATCACTTAACCAGCTCCATATGCAGTATAAGGCTTTTCTGGCGTAATAAACTTACTTGGCAGTCACAATAAAAGAGCTTGAAGAACCAAGCTAAAATTTAATGGTGCATTCAGCAAATGGGTTTTTTAATCTTATATTTTCTTTTGTTAAGATTATCTGTTAGGCTTAGGGAAGGGTTTTAGATTAGGTAGCATGTTTTTTAAACAAACATTAACCTTTTAGGACCACTCACCGGACATTTAATTTCCGAACTGCTGCGATACATACAACAACCAACATAATCATACTTTGCTATAGACTTACGTTCATCTGTTTGCCCTTTTGGTGCCAATAACTGGACATTTAACTTTGAAAGTGTTGCAAAATGTGGAAGCAGCAGCATGACATAATTTTGCAGAAATGTCGTCACCACATGCACATTTTCTCAGTGGGGTTGGTAAAAAAAATAGGTAAAAGGAAACGACAGAAAGGAGTCTATACTTTTTATAAAAGTACTTTTTAAAAACTATTGTGAACGTCTCGGTTACGGATGTAACCCTCGTTCCCTGAGTAGGGAACGGAGACGTTACGTCGAGTGACGGAGAATGGGGGTTTCGCCTAGAAAGCCTATCGACTTCGAGTATTACAAAACGAGCCTATGGCAATGAAATGCCATGGGTCTGCGGAATTTGCATAGCGTATCTCCGCCCCACCGCGTGGGTATAAAAGGAGAGACGCCAGCAAAGGCAGATCATGTCTTCGCTGAGGAGCCGAGACTGAACTCAGGCGTCTACCCAGCGGTACAGCGGAAGTGGCAGGGAGACGTAACGTCTCCGTTCCCTACTCAGGGAACGAGGGTTACATCCGTAACCGAGACGTTCCCTTTCGTAGTCACTCCGAGTTACGTCGAGTGACGGAGAATGGGGGTCCCCGTGTAATCACGCCACCTTCACAGCTGTCTTCCAGTGCCCTGCGAAAGTCTGATCCCCCTGTCGTGATACTGGCACGGACGAAGGAGTCCTACTTAACACAGGAATACCAAGGTACACTGGGGAGCATATCTCAGAGGAGATATGCCGCAGCATGCCTACCCGTAGGGAGGACTTAGGAATACACATATGGCC
The DNA here is from genome assembly GCA_026230005.1 of Gila orcuttii. Classification (NCBI taxonomy): domain Eukaryota; kingdom Metazoa; phylum Chordata; class Actinopteri; order Cypriniformes; family Leuciscidae; genus Gila; species Gila orcuttii. The sequence continues at coordinate 19,320,630 of JAPDVR010000008.1, read as the reverse complement.
CGAAGGCTTCATATGGAAGAACACTGGAGTAACCAGCCCGTGGGGTGGCAACTTTTCAACTCCAGGGGTGGCAGGGTGGCTTGCCGAGGGAAAGACACATGCTCAAAGAGGCTTACAGTGGAAAACACGTGTGGGGGTTACTGGGGAGGAACCATGCACACGGAGGCACCTAGCCGACGCACAAGCAATAGATACTGGCGCCAGCGTCAACAGTGCTGGAGGAACTCAGGGCTTCCGAAGGGAAGGCTCACCTGAGGAAATAAATCGCACGTATCCAGTCCGTGGAGTGGAATGGCGAGCAAGCGAAGACACCTGAGCGGGTCCTGAACTAGCTGGTTGAAGCGAGTACATGGGAGGACACTGGCTCCACTCAGAGATTATAGAATCTGGCGAATGTGTTAGGTGTCGCCCAGCCTGCAGCTCTACAGATGTCTGCCAGCGAGGCGCCATGCGCTAGAGCCCAAGAGGAAGCCACACTCCGGGTGGAGTGGGCTGTCACACCAAGGGGGCACGGTCGGCCTTGCTGTTGGTAAGCCAAAGCAATGGCGTCCACTATCCAGTGAGACAACCTCTGCTTTGAGAGAGCCTTTCCCTTCAGTCTCCCACCATAACAGACAAAGAGCTGGTCTGAGGTCCTGAAACACCGCGTCCTGTCTACGTAAGCGCGGAGAGCGCGTACTGGACAGAGCAGTGCCAAGGCTGGGTCTGCCTCCTCCAGGGGCAGCGCTTGCAGGTTCACCACCTGGTCCCGGAAGGGAGTAGTAGGAACCTTGGGCACATATCCAGGCCGGGGTCTCAGGATCACGTGAGAGTAAGCCGGCCCGAATTCCAGGCACGCTTCGTCAACGGAGAATGTGTGCAGGTCCCCTACCCTCTTAATGGAGGCCAGTGCAACCAGAAGCGCTGTCTTCAAAGACAGGAACTTAAGCTCCACTGATTGCAGAGGCTCAAAGGGAGCCCTCTGCAGGGCATTTAACACCACTGAGAGGTCCCAAGAGGGAACGAGAGGAGGGCGAGGAGGATTCAGTCTCCTCGCTCCTCTCAGGAACCTGATGATCAGGTCGTGCCTTCCCAGAGACTTACCATCAACTGCTTCGTGATATGCTGCGATAGCGGCCACATACACCTTCAGGGTGGAGGGAGACAGCCTTCGCTCCAGCCCGTCTTGCAGGAAGGAAAGCACGACACTGATCAAGCATCTCCTGGGGTCTTCTCGGCGAGAAGAGCACCAGTTGACGAAGAGGTTCCACTTCAACGCATAGAGATGTCTCGTGGACGAAGCTCTAGCGGAAGTGATGGTAGCCGCCACCGCAGGTGGCAGGGTACTCAAACCTGCCTCGTCCCGTCCAGAAGCCACACGTGGAGCCTCCAGAGATCGGGACGAGGGTGCCAAAGGGTGCCCCGTCTCTGAGAGAGGAGGTCCTCTCTCAGAGGAATTGGCCAAGGAGGTGCTGTCGCGAGGAGTACTAGTTCGGAGAACCAGGTCCTGGTGGGCCAGTACGGCGCAACCAAAGTGACCTGCTCCTCGTCCTCCTTGATCTTGCACAGAGTCCGTGCGAGAAGGCTCACTGGGGGAAACGCATATTTGCGTAGGCCCCACGGCCAGCTGTGCGCCAGTGCATCCGTGCCGAGCGTGCCCTCGGACAGGGAGTAATACAGGGCGCAATGGGATGAGTCGTGGGAGGCAAACAGGTCTATCTGTGCGTCCCCGAACTGGTCCCAAATCAGCTGGACCGACTGAGGATGGAGTCGCCATTCGCCGGGGATAGGACGGAACCGAGACAGCTCGTCGGCTGCAAGGTTCCGATCGCCCGGAATGTAGATAGCACGAAGGGACCTCAGGTGCTTCTGACTCCATAAGAGGAGGTGGCGAGCGAGTTGCGACATACAGCGGGAGCGTAGACCACCTTGGCGGTTGATGTACGCTACTGTTGCGGTATTGTCTGAACGGACTAGTACGTGTTAACCCTTGAGCAACGTGTGGAAACGGTGCAGGGCAAGGCGTACTGCCAGCAACTCGAGGCAATTGACATGCAGAAGACGCTGGGGTCCTGTCCAGGAGCCCGCGGCAGCATGTCCGTTGCACATGGCACCCCAGCCCGTGGAAGAGGCATCTGTGGAGACGACAACATGCCTGGAAACTCGTTCTAGGGGAACTCTGGCCCGTAGAAAACTGAGGTTCCTCCACGGGGTGAAGAACTGACGGCAGGTCGGAGTCACTGGGACTCGGAGCGTGCCGTGATGCCATGCCCACCTCGGGACTCGATCGCGAAGCCACAGCTGAACCGGTCTCATATGAAGCAATCCGAGCGGCGTTGCCGCGGCTGCAGATGCCATATGCCCCAGGAGCCTCTGAAATAATTTCAGTGGGACCGCACTCTTGCCCTCGAACTGACGAAGACAAGTCAGCAGTGAGTGAGCGCGCTCGCTCGTAAGCTGTGCGGACATGGCGACCGAGTCGATCTCCATACCGAGAAAAGAGATCCTCTGCACGGGGCTGAGTTTGCTCTTCTCCAAGTTGACCCAAAGGCCCAGACGGGCTAGGTGCCGGAGCACAAGGTCTCTGTGTTCGCAAACCTGAGCTCAAGAGTGGGCTAGAATCAGCCAGTCGTCGAGATAATTCAGGATGCGAACCCCGTGTTCGCGTAGGGGAACAAGGGCTGCCTCGACGACCTTAGTAAAGACGCGAGGAGACAGAGCCAACCCGAATGGGAGAACCGCGTACTGATATCCCTGCCCCTCGAAAGCAAACCGGAGAAACGGTCTGTGTCGAGGTAAAAAGGAGACATGAAAGTAGGCATCCTTCAGGTCTAACGCTGCAAACCAATCCTGCGGCCGCACACACTTGAAAATGCGTTTGGCCGTGAGCATCCTGAACGGCAGCCTGAGAAGGGAGCGGTTCAGGACGCGCAGGTCCAGGATCGGCGTAACCCACCGGTTTTCTTGGGGACGATGAAGTACGGGCTGTAAAACCCCGACCTCATCTCGGCTGGAGGGACAGTCTCGATTGCACCCGTCGCCAGCAGGGTGGCAACCTCCGCTCGCATGATGGGGGCATTGCCACGGACCATAGTGAAGCGGACTCCCCTGAAGCTGGGAGGAGACCGAGCGAACTGAATCGCATAGCCGCGCCTGATCGTTCGGGCGACCCAGCGGGACAGGTTGGGGAGCTCTAATCAAGCTGCCAGAAACTGAACCAGCGGGGTCATGCGAACGTCAGACGTCCCCCCGGAGGGGCAGCGAGGCGGAGTGACCAGCCCAGGCGAGGGTGGCATAGCGGCCCGGTGCGGGGGCGTGGTCAGACTCCGCGCCCTGACAGAGGAGACCAGGGAAGGACCAGCGTTCCACGGGGGTCTGCTCTGCCAGGGGGCTGGCGACAGAGGGGGACGAGAGCGGTGTGGTCCGAAGACGGCACGCACTGTCGTCTGCGCCCTCTGGAACAGAGGGGGACGGGAGTGGCGAGGCCCGGGGGCGGCGCACACTGCGGTCCGAGAACTCTGTGACAGAGGGGGATGAGAGCAGCGAGGCACGGAGGCGTTGCGTACTGTCACCCGACTCTGTGTGCTCAGTGATGGGAGTATCGGTTCCTTCTAGAGAACAAAAGATTCTCCCCCGGCCCTCCACCGGGGAAAGGAGTGGTCCTGCTACCCACTCCTGGAAAGAACCGAGTCCCATCTCTGAGGAGCCCGTCTCAAGAGCGCCGCTTAACCTGGCATGTAGCGGGGGGCGGGGCTGGAGAGGGCTGTGGCGTCCGCCCGCGGCTTCCAGAGCCGGCCCATTAACGGGCGGGGAGGGAGCCGCGGGAGGGCGCCTTCGGCGGTGGGCAGACCGAGGGATCTGAGCGGACGGCAGGGCCGTCGGGACAGAATCAACGTCAGTCTGCACATGGGCGGTTGAGAGCTGTTGGGCAAAGTCCTCAACCGCACCGCCGAAGAGGCAGACCTGAGATATGGGAATGTCGGACAGAATGTCGGTCGCGCGACATCCAGCACATCAGACAGGTTCAGCCACAGAATGGGGAGCATCACCTGACCCAGGGAGCGTACGGCCACTTTCGTCGCTCGGGGAGCGATGTCAGTGGCGGCACGCAGCTCAGTGAAGAGGCCTGGGTCAGTCCCGCCCTCGTGCAGGACCATGAGCATCTGGGTCAGGTAGACCAGCAGAATGACCATGGCAGCAGGGAGGCGGCTGCCAGTGGCGCTATAGGATCTCGCCACAAGTGTAGACGAAAAACTACAGGCCACGGACGGGTGCTTAGGATTGCGCCGAGAAGAAGCACTCTGAGGACATATAGCATCGCAACAGAGCGTTCAGCCGGGGGAACCCCAGTGTACCCATGGCAGCAGCCCCATCGAGGGGAGGAAAGGCGGATGAGATCAGCGAGCGGTCCCGAGAAGACGTGGACGTGTCGGCGGCCTTACCCAAAACCAATCGTCCCAGGAAAGCATGCCCGTCATCTCTGGATCGGACTCAAGCACAGCCGTATGCACACCAGGAGGTGGCGGCTGTGACGAGTGGTCATTTCCAGAGAATCAAACCCACCTAGTGAAGCTGCTACAAACATAGTATCATCCTCTGTAGCTTCAAATGAAACACACGGGCCACCAGAAGGTAGACCCGTGGGAATCACCTGTTCACTAGCGGGCACCGTCATTGAGGAGGGGGGGCTGGGGCGTGGACACGGAGTCGGCGCCTTGTTCCAGACCAACACCCTTTGGTCACCCTGGCCACCAGCCGAAGATCGGGTGGTGGATGAGGGGACTCTCACTCTTGCGAGTTCACCGAGTCTCGACCTTAATGACGCGATGGTCATATTCCCACAGAGAGAACATGAGTCATCCACGAGCGCTGCTCTAGTATGATCAAGCCCAAACATACCAGACAACGCTCGTGCCCATCAGAGTCCGATACCAAGCTGCCGCAACCATTCTGTTTTTTTTTTTTTTTTTTAAATGCACGGGCGAGCCGTCTTTAAAAAGACGTGCCGCGTGCGAGCTCTTTTTGTGAAAGGAGAGAAACTCCGCGATGTTGAAGCGTGCAGGGAGAAACACACTCACTGGCAGATCACTGCACAGACCAGCAGGCAATGTGAATTTCGCTGCAGATCGCCGTCACACCAACACTGTAGAGTGGCTCGTCTCGTAGAGCGAAGTCAGAAATAGCTGTGGAGTGAAGAGATACTCTTGGCTCCGAAGCGAAAACATGATCTGCCTTTGCTGGCGTCTCTCCTTTTATACCCACACGGTGGGGCGGAGATACGCTATGCAAATTCCGCAGACCCATGGCATTTCATTGCCATAGGCTCGTTTTGTAATACTCGAAGTCGATAGGCTTTCTAGGCGAAACCCCCATTCTCCGTCACTCGACGTAACTCGGAGTGACTACGAAAGGGAACTATGTAACAGATGTGCTTCTAATGCAAGTCGACAACAATGGGTGGGCTAAATATTTTAATACTAGGCAATGGGGATGTGGGCTAAAAGTGCTGGCACCCCTAGTGTTTTGGAGTAACTACTGTAAAAGTAGCAACTGTAGATTATAGCTTGGCAAGTGGTCTCTCTCAGCAGCAATACATAAAAGAGTAATCCTCTGTGAACCAAAACAGTTCCATTTATAACAGCCATACAGAATATACATCATAACATAAAACCATCATTGAGTTGAAATGCTCTGAGGAATATCAAGGTGTGTGTGTGTGTGTGTGTGTGTGTGTGTGTGTGTGTGTGTGTGTGTGTGTGTGTGTGTGTGTGTGTGTGTGTGTGTGTGTGTGTGTGTGTGTGTGTGTGTGTGTGTGTGTGTGTGTGTGTGTATTTTTACATTTGGCTACACATGGAGGAAGAATTTATTTTTGTGTGGCATTTCAACATTATGATTCATCCCTCATTTTCATGTAGATAATAGAAGATTAGAAGATGTGAGTCAATCTTTATTCACTGCTTCGTGAGAGACTGCATTGGCCAAAGAGAAAAGTAGGACACAGTAGAACCATTACAAATATAAGAAAAGAAAAAAGAATATGCAACAAAAGGGATGTCATCCCATTAAACATATGAATAGTTATTTGTTTCATCTATACTTTGAAGTAAATTCACTTACATAAGTAATGTTGCAGTGCAATTGAAAGTCAAATAAATGTTACTGTCTGTACATGAAAATCTACTGAAAGACAATGCTTAATTCAAAAGTCTTCATTCTTAGTTGTATTTACAGCCTACTGTGGTTTTGGTCTTTCCTAGCCATGAAGCTTTTAGTGTCATAAACACAGGCTTTCTCAGATTGACGCTACGCACACCTTTTTTTGTTTAATAATTAGATACCTTATACAAAAGATGATGGGATGGAACAGCTCTTTGTTCACACCTGTTGCATCAAAGAGCTAAGGGATGGTTAAGCTTGCATAAAACACTCAGCACAATGGTTGACTTTATTCTCTAAAGCCTCTCCTCCAGCCTGGTTCTTTTAATTTAAGATGAGCAATCAGGCCCTTCAGTTCAATTAATTCACCAGACAAAACCACAAATGAATGGGGCTGTTTTTTTCTGTCTAGAATTAATTCAAAAAGCGATGAGCTAAAGACTGGCCTATATTGAAAGCATTATGTGTTTTTGATGTGCTAGATTTTAGATTACTTAAATCCAATTTTTATGTTTACTCCAGCTCTCTGGGGCATGTCTATCTTGAATTTACTAATACTAATATGAACACATGATGACAAAAGATTTGGCAATGTGTAGGTGACCGTACAGGCGACGTGTATCACTCTTACGGCGATGAGTGGAGACCGTTGCTATGTGACTGTGTATCCTCTGAAATCCCTGCACCATCGGACCCCTCGTGTCGCAATGATTGTTAGCATCTGTATCTGGATTGGTAAGCCATTTAGTAGAATTATACACTATACACAAAACGTAGCTATAATGTCATTAATATCAATAGAGGTGACACCATCCCTACACTTATATAACAGACAGGCTGTATTCTCGCTATAACTGCAATAATTAGTCCACTTTATTAAATTAAATGAAGGCAGCATTTCAAGCCACATTTAAAAAATTCTTAGACACAGTGTGATGTGCAAGCCGTTACAAGTCTTAAAATCTAGCCGCGCAACTATCAAAAACGTCCATCTAGCGTATGTTTGCATTGGAATTCAATTAAAAAGCAGCACAATGGATCACAAAAACATGTTCTGTATGAAAACAGAATCTCTTTATTCTAGCCTTGATATCGTCTCCGTTACTATTCTAAGCCTCATTCCCTGAAGGAGGGAACAGAGACATTACGTAGAAAAGACTGAAGTTATAGGATCTCACTTGGGAGCCTAATCACATTCAAGTGTTAACAAAACAAGCCAATGGACATTGGCGAGTGAGATTTGCATGGCAAGCCACTCTCCTGGACATAAGGGGTATATAAGCTTGCTGGCAACTCACTCATTCAGGTTTGTGGAAGATCTCTGCGGTAAGTCCTGCCTAGACAGTCAGGGATGGAACCATTACCGATGGAAAGACGTGGGCAAAGTGGAATCTGCCCAAGGAAAGACACGGGTTTACCGACAAGGAAACCGTGCCTTGGAAGAATATGGGGGATCTAGCTCAGTACAGGGGCTGACTACCTAGGCTTGCATCTTGTGTACTGAGCATGGCATTGGATGCCTCCACTGCCGAAGGATGCTTGGAGGAAACTCCATCCAGGGTGTGCCAGGTGGAGTGTGCCATAGCAAACAGAGCACTTGTAACCACCCCTCCTACTCCAAGACCTACTCCCCCTCCACCCTGACCTTGCACAGTGTCTGTGCAAGCAGGCTCACTGGGGGAAACGTATATTTGCGTAGGCCCCGGGGCCAGCTGTGTGCCAGTGTATCCTTGCAGAGGGTCCCCTCTGTCAGGGAATAGAACAGCTGGCAATGGGAGGACTCTGGAGAGGCAAACAGGGTACCTTCTCCATCTCAGCTGGACCAACTGAGGGTGGAGTCTCCACTCTCCCAGGAGCGTGAGAGCCGGTCAACTGCATTATTGAGCTCGCCTGGAATGTAAATGAGACAGAGCGACCTGGGCCGCTACTGACTCCAGAGGATATGGCGGGCGAGTTGGGACATGCGACGAGAACGTAGACCACCCTGATGATTTACATACGCCCCTATGGCTGTGTTGTCTGTCCGGACCAGCATGTGCTTGCCCTGCAACAACATTCGAAACCGGCGCAGGACCAGCAGTACTGCTAGCAACTCGAGGCAGTTGATGTTCCCACTGCAGTCGAGATCCTGTCCAGGAGTGTCCGTTGCATACATCGTTCAGACCTGTTCTGGAGGGATCTGTTGTGACAACAACATGCCTGGACACTTGTTCTAAGGGCTTGCTCTCCGGCCCATAGAAAGGCAAGGTCCGACCACGGGCTGAAAGTGTGGCGACAGATCGGTATGATGGTCACCCGATGTGTGCCATAGCGCCACCAGTCCTGAAGCAATCTCATATGCATCAATCCAAGCGGCGTGGCCATGGCTGAGGATGCCATGTTTCCCAGGAGCCTCTTAAATAGTTTCAGTGGAACCGTTGTTTTTCCCCTGATCAAATTCAGGCAGTTTAGCACTGACCGTGCGCGCTCGTTCGTGAGACGAGCTGTCATGTTTTGCGAGTCCAACTCCATAATGAGAAAAAATATAATCTGCATAGGGGAGATGTTGCTCTTTTTCCCAGTTGACCCTAAAGCCCTAGATGGTTGAGGTGCCTGAGCACCATGTACAACAAATCTTGAGAGTAAACTAAAATGAGCCAGTCATCAAGATGCGAACATGCGTGTTATGCGAACCCATAGCGGGGCAAGGACAGGCTTTGTGACTTTTGTGAAGACGCAGGGAGGGGCAGCTCCTAACCTGGGAGGCGTAGCGTCTGGAACAGAAATTAATTGTTTTTTGATGAACAAAATATTTTCCACCTGGCCCTCCTCCAGGGGAAGGAGTGGTGCATTTATCATCTCATGGACAAGAGCAGATCCCTCATTCTCCGGTTCACCCATCTCAGGGATGTTGTTTCGCTGAACGCTTTTGAGAGTGTGGTGACGGCTGAGAAGGGGTTCGTTCCCATTATAATCCACAGATTACCCTGTGTATTAACCAAAGGGGTCCTCTGTGGAGCAGAGAAACTAGAATGGGGTATAGCAGAGGGGACTCACCTTTTTCAAGGCATCGGAGCCTCGATTAACATTGCAATGGTCATGTTCCCGCAGTGAGAACATGAATCATCAACAAACACTGCTTCAGCAAGCTTAAAGGACCAGAATTGTAAGGCAGTGCCTGTCAGACAGGGCCAAGAGTGCCCAGGGGTGTGATCACTACACAGCACGTTTGCTTTTTATGGCGAAAACACACGGCTGAGTTTGCAGTCTCTCTAACACAGAATAGCACTATATAAATGAAGGTGACATAACGTCTCCTCACGTGAATGAAGGCAGATTGGCAGAGCACTGACAAACAACCACTCGAATCCGAAGCAAAAAGCTGAATGAGTGAGTTGCCAGCAAGCATATTTACCTGTATGTCCAGGGGAGTGGCTTGCCATGCAAATCTCACTCGCCAATGTCCATTGGCTTGTTTTGTTACCACTTAAAGATGATTGGGCTCCCAAGTGAGATCCCATAATGTCGGTCTTTTTGACGTAATGTAGATGTACTGTATATTAGTAAAATGTAACTATACATATTACAATACAGTATAAATATAAATAATTCATAAATATGTTTAAGTTTTGCATGTTCACACAACGATACCAAATTACATCGATAACGTAACCAGAGGTTCATCCACCTAAAAGTAGCCCCACTTCAAAAGAACACTTGAGACAATACAGCTCAAAAATCAAACTTTATTTTTACTGAAAAATTAATGTAGGCTAAAAGCTTCAACAAAAATTCAAGCTTCGCATTTATGCTTTTAAACATAAGTGCATGACAGCACTCAACTGCATTTCATCACTCAGAATACTATTTAAAAGATTGAAAATGAACGAGCATTTAAATTCTCATCTTACCCTCTCTTATACAACAAGGTTCCTTCATTCTTTCCATACCAATCTTCCTGTACCAGAGGCTTGAGGACGGCTATTGGTATGGACCAAGAAAATACTGCATGGAGAGGTTTCCATCAAAGGCCACTGAGAAGGCTTTCATCCTCTATCAGTTCATAGCTGTGTATCTACTGCCTGTCATTACCATCTCCTTCTGTTATTCCTTCATGTTGAAGAGAGTGGGACAGGCCTCAGTAGAACCAGTGGATAACAGCCATCAGGTATGACACTCCACTGAATATATATATAAAAGGCTATACACTCTTTAATCTATAATTCAGGTTTGCTACGAGAGGTTGTGAAATATCTTTGTTTCTTTCCTTCTCTTCAACAGTAAAGACAAAGTAGTTGTAGTAGTAATCTTTTATTTGTTAAAATAAAAGACAGTGCCTTGCATAAATAAATAAATTACTGGAAATGCTACTTTTAAAGGTGCAGTAAGTGATTTCTGAGAAATGCTGTTGCAAGTGGATCTGACCGAGCACCACAACAAACTTGTAGCCAATCAGCAGTAGGGGGTGTATACACACATGATGGGGGAGTAGAGAGAGAGAGAGCAAGATTTGAGAGATTTGAAGAAAAGCTGTAGAAAGGGAGATAGCTGAGAGACATTGCAAAAGAGAAAAGGTCAGAGGAATATCACTGGAAAAAGAAGGGTTATGATCAGGCAAGAGCTTTAGGACTCGAGTTAAAATTACAAAAGCTTTTCAACGCTGGAGAGACAGGAAGGTTGAAGGCCTGAAAATGGATGCAGAGGTTGCATTGATTCTGCTCCATATGTGAGTAACATTGTTTTTTCTATGTTTCACAAAACCAATTTATGCTGTTGTTGTCATTTTAGCTGTAGTAACAGGACAGTCTGGCAAGTAACAGGACAGTCTGGCAACTAACAAACTTTTGCTTGCATATACTCGTGTACTGTATGTTCATTTGTTTTCCTTGTTCATTCGTCATCTTTACTTTTCTTACATATTCTCTGTTGTAATGGGAAGTTTGGATCATTTTACTGACTCAGATCTTTGAGTCTCATTCAGCAAAATTAATTAATCTTTTTTCAAGTAATTTTGTTCACTTCAGCAGATAATAATTTAAATGTTACATGTTAATAGCAAATAAAGGGAGGGATGTGTTTGTTTGGGTTTATTTCAAATATCAACAGTGTTTCTCAGAAATCACTTACAGCACCTTTAATTCTTAATGAACTACATACTGTAACTATAAATATAGTGATATAATTAATGAATTAATGAATGAAAATATTCTTAACAAAAAAAAAAGAGTTAAGTCACCTTCATTTAAACAGCTCTTTTAACAATATAGATTGTTTCAAAGGAGCTTTACAGTGATAATAGGAAATTAAAGTAACAGAGATTGTTTTGGCTTTACAGCAGCTCAAGAATGAAGTTATTGTCTAGCTAAAGTTAGTTTTGGCTGATTCACTTCCGTCACAACGATCATTAGTTATTAACTTAGGGGCCACTAACATGACAACGTTTTAACAGAAAACCCTTAATGTGATCCTGCCGCTCATTTGCACAAAACAGTGCCTGGTGGCTTGAGAACGCAAACCATGAAATAGGTTCCAAGGTACAAGACTTGAAAAATTTATAATACTGATTTTTTTATTGCTTTCGCCACGTGAACCGGAATTATCCCGACAACATTTTATCTGTACAGAGGTAAAGGGAAGGAGAAGGGCCTTCACAGGGGAGAGACTAGTTGACACTTCAGGACTGCGTTGTCGTCGTGTCCAGGCGCAGGTCCTTCATCAGATCCGATACGGCCTGGATCCGGCGGACAGCGGTAAAACTCGGGATAAACTGAGAGACTAATATTAGCGTAGACGTCATCCTTCTTATGATGTAACAAGTACATCAGGATTTATGGGAAGTGTTCCCGGTTCCGGCTGACCTAATCTATGCAGCCTAACATTGAATTATAGAAGTCTATAATGTGTTATGTGTATGCTAGGTCAAAGAGATGTGTTTTTAGTCTAGATTTGAACTGGCAGAGTGTGTCTGCTTCCCGGACAATGTTAGGAAGACTATTCCAAAGTTTTGGTGCTAAATAGGAAAAGGATCTACCGCCAGCAGTCGATTTTGATATTCTAGGTATTATCAACTGGCTGGAATTTTGAGATCGCAATAGACGTGACGGACTATAATGCGTTAAGAGCTTGCTCAAGTACTGGGGAGCTAAACCATTTAGTGCTTTGTAAGTAATCAGCAATATTTAAAAATGTATACGATGTTTAATAGGTAGCCAATGCAGTTTTGACAGAACCGGGCTAATATGTGTCACGGTCACCAGCTCTGTCACCTCAATGGCACTACACTTCCCAGCATGCCTCTTGTTTCCCACCTGCACACTATCGCCGATCACCTGATCACCTATCACCTGCACGTCATCAATTACCATGGTTACTAATGTTCTTCACACCAGTCTGTCATTGTCTCGTCATTATCTGTGTATTTAAGTTCCTGCTTGTGTTCAGTTCAGTGTCTGGTATTGTTTCACGGTCTTGTCTGTTGGTTATGTTCTGTGTTTGTATTTAGTTTCCTCCTGTTCAGTCAGTCTTGGTCCGTTCTACGTTGTGTATAGTGTGTGTGAGAACCTTCTGCCCGTCTGAACCTGTGTTATTTGTTTTAAGTTAACGCCTTGCTTTGGAACTTCTGTCTCCTCCTCTCCTTCTGCCTGCATAAGAAATCTCTTCATTTACTGCTACAAACTGATAACTGTCAGATAAGTATGATTTTAACCATGCTAATGCAATTCCACTAATGTCAACATAATTTTCAAGTCTATTTAAGAGAATGTTGTGGTCAATAGTATCAAATGCAGCACTAAGATCGAGTAACAGTAATAGAGAGATACAACCACGATTGGTTAAGAGCAAATCATTTGTGACTCTGATAAGAGCTGTCTCAGTACTATGGTATGGTCTAAATCCTGACTGAAAATCCTTGCAGATACCATTTCTTTCTAAAAAGGAACATAGTTGTGAGGATACCTCCATTTCTAGTATCTTTGACAGAAAAGGTAGATTTGAGATCGGCCTGTAATTGACTATCAAGTTGCGTTTTTTCTTTTTTTTTAACAAGAGGTTTAATCATAGCCAGCTTAAGTTTTTGGTACATATCCTAATGACAAAGATGAATTAATGATATTAAGAAGAGGATCTATGACCTCTGGAAGCATCTCTTTTAACAGCTTAGTCGGTATAGGGTCTAACATGTTGTCGATTTAGATGATTTAACAAGTTTAGAAAATTCTTCCTCTCCTATAGCAATGAATGAATCAAATTTGTCCTCAGGGAGACTACAATGCACTGCCTGATGCGATACTGTAGTAGACGGTTACATAGTTTAATTTTCTCCCTGATATTATCAATCTTGTAAATAAAGAAGTTCATAAAGTCATTACTACTGTGCTGCTTGGAAACGTCTGGAGTTTAAGCTTTATTTTTTGTTAATTTATCCACTGTTTCAAATAAATACCTAGGGTTTTGTTTATTTTCTTCTAATAGGGTTGAAAAATAAGCAGATCTAGCAGCTTTTAAGGCCCCTCTGTACGCAATCGAGCTCTCTTTCCATGAAATGCGAAAAAAAACTCTAGTTTTGTTTTCTTCCAGTTGTGCTCCATTCGAGTCAAAAGTTTCTGTCGCAATATCGAGTTCTTCTAAACTATCTGGGATGCTGAGGAGATGAAACTGATCAGGAATATTATTAATAAAGCGATCTTTAGTGGCAGAAGTGATAGGATTCTTTGATAAAGTCTGTATGGTACCCTGGTGGCCTGTATACAGTAGCCAGCACAAATCTCAAACTTGATTTATCATTTACACTAGAGAGTGTTACATTAAGCACCAACACTTCAAATGAATTATATTTAAAACTAGACTTCTCAGTAATTCTGAAGATTTATTACTATAAATTACAGCAACACCTCCCCCTTTGCCTTTCAGACGAGGTTCATGTTTATAACAGTAATCTTGCGAGGTGGACTCATTTAAAGAAATGTAATTGTCTGGTTTTAGCCAGGCTTCTGTCAAACACAGCACATTTAGGTTATAATCTGTAATCATATCATTAACAATAAGTGCTTTTGAAGTAAGGGCTTGAATATTCAGCACCCCGAACTTTATCATTTGTTCATCCGTATTATATCTGCTTTTTATTTGTTGAACATCAATTATTTTTTTACCCTTAAATGGGTTTGGGAGTTTTTTGTATGTCCTAATTCGGGGAACAGACACAGTCTCTATATGATGATATCTTGGTGAAAGAGTCTCTATGTGATGGGATTTATCTGACCTCAGTGATGTGAGACTGCTAGCAGACGGTCAGTTTAGCCAGTTTATCTGCTTCCTGACCTGAGCCCCAGATTGTCATGTTTGAGCTCTAAGACTATGTGCCATATTAATAGAGAGAAGAGCAACACCATCCCAGGAGGGATGAATAATATCTCTTTTCAACAGGTCAGGTCTGCCTCAAAAACTTTTCCAATTGTCTATGAATTCTTTATTATTTTGTGGACACCACTTAGACAGCCAGCCATTGAGTGAGGACAGTCTACTAAGTATCTCATCACTCCTGCAAACAGGAAGGGGGCAAAGAGCAAATTACAGTGCCTGACATCGTACTTGCAAGTTCACATACCTCTTTAACGATAATTTTGGTGATCCCGACTGGCAAAGTCGAACATCATTAGTGCCGACGGGAACAATAATCTTAGAGAATTTACGATTAGCATTAGCCAGCACTTTTAAATTTGCTTTGATGTCAGGCGCTTTGGCTCCCAGCAAACATGACTATGGTGGCTGGTGTCTCTATTTTCACGTTCCGTGTAATAGAATCGCCAATAACTAGGGCACATTCAACAGGATTCTCAGTGGGTGTTTCACTGAGAGGGGAGAACCTGTTTAATGTTGTTATCGGAACGGAAGAGCAGTGTTTTGTCCTGCGACTACAGCGTCTCGCGGTCACCCAATTGCCCTGCTGCATGGGCTCTACAGCTGGAAACCGAACAATGTACAGAGTTCACTAAGCTAGTCGCATCAAAGCAGTATCTAAAGCCCTTGCACTCTTACTATCCTCGATTAAAGTTTGGATGCGTGTCTCTAGTTCTGAAATCTTCTCCGTCAGCCTGACTGTCTCCCTGCATTTATCATATGAAAATCCTAATGCTGTAATGCTGACAGAGAATGCTATACCAAGTGACACGAAGTGCAAGTGACAATAAAGGCCCGTTCACACTGGGACGAATTTCGCGTGCGATATTCGCCGATGTTTAACGCCTCGTGATTAAACAAAGGGCGCCAATGTGAGTGTGCACACCGACGCGAAAAACGGCACGCGTAAAAGACTCATTTTTTAAAAAACGCCTCTGGTTCGTTCTTTTGGTTTGACGCGCCGCATCAAAAACTCTGACCAATGAGATTGGCGCTTTTGCTCAAATGTCTGGAGCTTCTGAAGTTACAGTAAACACAACTTGGGGCGCTCAAACACAAAACGGTCTTGCCGAGCACACATACGTAACGGCGAAGAAGATATACGCCAAGTAGCGTCTACACACTGCCGGGAAGAAGACGAGGAAGATGCAAACCAAGATAAATGTAGACCTGCTGGTCTCGTTGGTGTCGGAACATAAGCTTTGACATCCCACCTTCATGTTTTTGCCCATCAAAATGAATCCCAGCTGCTACTACAGGTAACGTGACTCACCAAACAACACTTACTACTGCTCTTGGTAAGGAGTCATTCACACAGCTCGTGTTCTTGGTTCAAAAAACCCTTTAGAGCACAATAAAATGGAACAGAATCCAGGGGTCTGGATATTTCTGTTTTACATTAAGCGCCATCTAATGTCAGGGAATGAATTTGCATGTTCACTCGGCTCATCGTCAGCGAAAATCGCTTGGGTGTGAACACAAAAAACGCGTTGAAAAACGCTAGCGAATAACGCGCGCCGATATTCGTCCCGGTGTGTACGGCCCTTAACAGAAGACATTACTCACCGTGTTTGTTGACTGATTCTAGTTACCTTAGTTGCTTGATAGACTCGTAAAAGGCGCGAACGTGCGAGAAAAAGAAAGAAAGACGGCAAGCACAGATGGCAGGTTAACAGGCTAGCGAGATACTAGCGTGTTGTGCTAGCGATAATGATTTAGATAAAAGCTAGCGATGTCAGATTAATGAGAAAGGCAATATTAGACAATTTCTAATATATGTTGATGAATAAGTTAAATTGAGCAAATATGAACAGCAAGGAATGATAGTAAATAGAGATTCAAACAGAAAACTATATGGAATCCTTACTTTTAAT
Organism: Gila orcuttii; assembly: GCA_026230005.1. Classification (NCBI taxonomy): domain Eukaryota; kingdom Metazoa; phylum Chordata; class Actinopteri; order Cypriniformes; family Leuciscidae; genus Gila; species Gila orcuttii. The sequence goes on along the minus strand of JAPDVR010000008.1, from coordinate 19,304,245 downwards.
ATTTTGTAAAGGTAATTTTCACAGCAAACAGCATTCTCACAAGTCATCTGACGTAGGTGTGGTCAGTTTCACATAGGCAGTGCCTGATATCTTTCATGACTTTTGTATGTAAAGGTTCTCTATAAAGAAACTGGTTTCCAAAGCACCATAAACGTCATGTCTAAAGATAGATGAGAGATAACCAGTCATATATTAAATAGCTTATTTTTTGACAGAATCATATGTTGAAATAAATGGACATTTATAAATAGATTTTATCGTTTTGTTTTATTGTTTTGCTGAGCCGATTGATGTGTGCTGCCTTCAAAAACATATTTGTAACAGGGTTTAGATTTGCACCTGTGCTTCCAATATTCAAGTAGTGCCACTGAGATGTGCTGTATTTTCCAATATTTTGCACAGTCACCTTTTCCCTTTGATAAGAAAACCAGTCACTGAAAGTGAAAAAACACCTCACAGCATGATGCTGCCAATCACCAGACTTCGCTGTAGATATAGTGACTCTTTGAGAAGGGGGGCAATGTTAGCTTTGCCACATATTCGCTTTGAATTTCAGCCTAAAAGCTCCTAAAAGCTCTATCTTGTCTGAGAAAAAAGACTTTTCCCCACATTACGGCTGAGTAACCTCTCAGTCACTCAAAGTTCATGAGTCACCATACTGCTTTTTGGCCTGCAGATGTTTAACCGACATGTCTTAAAATACTTTTTCGTGTATAGTGAGTTTTGAGGAATGAAACTCTGTAGTTGGTGTGTGGTTAAATGTGGCATTCGTCTCCATATAATTGAATAACCTGATTGAAAATATAATGTGGAATAACCTTTTTCTAATTAATGCTTTTGTTTCATATTATCTTTTTTGCCACTTCATCTTCACTTAAAATTATTTGCAATGGCCTGTACGGTCCATTTTCATAGCCGACAAATTCACAACATGTAATAATGAATAATGATTCAACTGTGGAACCTTTATCCAGAAAATGTGCTAGCTATTTTAGTAATTCAGAGGTCAAACTCAATTGTTTTTACACCGGAAATTGTGTTTTATTTATTAGAACTGCAACAGTTTCATATTTTGCAAGAATATAGGAAGGTCAGTGACAAATAAGGATATCAATAATATGGTGTAACCATCAGGTGGAAAGCAATAAAGAAAATGTCACTACACCTTAAATACACATTTTGGTGTTACTCTGTTTGATCTAAGTTGCCTAGCCTTCTTATCTTTGTCATACAGTTATACAGAAATTTGTCTTTATATATAAAAGATAATAGATTATTTTTCACATAACATTTTTGTAAGTGAAAGCACATATCAGACTCATTTCCCTTCTATAATCTTATCAAAACATTGTTTGTTTCAGGTCCACCTGCTTTCGGAGAGAACTATCTCCATTAGGAGTAAGATTTCCAAAATGGTAGTGGTCATTGTTGTCCTCTTCACCATTTGCTGGGGTCCCATTCAGATCTTTGTCCTGTTCCAGTCTTTCTACCCCAACTTCAAGGCCAACTACGCAACATATAAGATCAAGACGTGGGCTAACTGCATGTCCTATGCCAACTCTTCTATCAACCCTATTGTCTATGGTTTTATGGGGGCTAGCTTCCGCAAGTCTTTCAGGAAGACCTTCCCCTTCCTCTTCAGACACAAAGTGAGGGACAGCAGTGTTGCCTCCCGCACTGCCAATGCAGAAATAAAGTTTGCAGCAACGGAGGAAAGCAACACTGAGAGGAAATGAGAGCAAATTACATCTAAACCATGAATTCACATGTCAACTAGTTGCTGAAGCTCAGGCTTCCTCTGCATTAACAAGAGTAATATTCAGTTCACTGAGCTGTGAAAAAATATTTTAATGTGGTGCGAAAGGGCATTTAGAGAGCAAAGAACTGCAAAAGTGCACATTAATTATTACTGTTATAATTACAGCTGGAGTTAAATAGTATAATTTGATGTTTATATCCTTTGTGCAACCAACATCCAAACCAAAAGGTTCAACTCTTATTGGTGGCCCTGCTGTGCTAAGAGATCTTGCATTTTCAAAATTTGTGGATGGAAAGCTCATTTTACAGTGCGTAAGTTTGAGCATGGGGAGCCAAACGGATGTTCTGCCAGCGGAGATGTGTAGGAGCTTGCCTGAGAGGATGTTGACTAAATCAAACATGGCAACTGTTGACTCATCCATTGTGTTTGACACATACACGACACCTCCCTGTGCACACTTCGTCTCGAAACATCCACTCCAAACTGCTCTTCATCGGTTATATTTATATATTCTGAACATTCTACGGCATGGATCAACCTGAAGAGGTGTACCGGTATAGACTCTCTCAAAGCACACCACTTCTCAAGACTGAGTGAATGCTGTTCGCAGTACAGAATAACATTAAGCTGCACCTGCCACCAAGGCCATTGAGATTATCATGTGATAGACACTGGGGATTGGCAAACACGTGTGAACAGAATTGAGAACGATGGAATTATATCATTAATGTGATAATGAATGTAAAATTTTGATTTAAAACTAAAGGGCCGATAACACAAAACTTGCGTTTAAAAACACGAGACGTCACGCAGCAAAAGACAATTTTTCAAATAGAGGGCCATTCCCACAGAATGCATTTTTGCACTTAAAAAAGCAAGAACGAGGGCAGTGGAAAGAAAAATTTGCAAGGTCTAGAGATCTTTTTTAAAATGTTTTTTAAAAGTTGAACATCTTTTAACTTGAATGCAGCATTCATAGAATGCTGTGTCATGCACAAGACACTAGTTGCAGGCGCAGCATTTAAACACATCCATCTTGTGCATGTTTACAAAGAAAACAATGGAAAAAAATGCTTTCTGTGTGAACAGCCAATATAGCCTAAAGTATACTTCGGCTGTTCGCCTTCCACGGTGGTCGGCGCACTATCCTCATGAAGCCAAAATTTTGTATCAGAGCGGATGGTGCACATACAACAGCTTGAAAACAATGTCAACCGAATGCGTCTTACTGCCCTCACAGCCAAAGGAGTATACTTTAACCCTCTGAGGTCTATGGGTTTTTTGGGGTCCTTGAGGTGTTCTGACATGCTCTGACATTTGTGCTTTTTTCAGTTATTTATAAACATGTTAATGGCAAAGGTGTAAATTCACTCTATATAGCGCAAACGGGGCTACCTTAATATGTGAGCAACATGTATGTACATGTTTGTATTTTTGAGAGAATATTGCTTATGCATGGTTATTGAAAAAACTAAAACTTAAAGTGTCTGAAATAAGGCCACAAAACACATACTAAATATGTGTCCACAAGACTTTTGACTAATGAGTGTTGTTGCCTAGAATTTTTGCTTCAAAATGATCTGAAAATCATCCTGCCTAATCATTTACACAAAACAATACATTGATTTAAATTTTATAAGACACCTTTTGTTTGGAAAGGCAATATGCGTGGAGGCGTGTTCACACCTGAGAAGACAAAGGCCGGATAATGAGCCCTATAATGAGCTGCATATTAATTAGCCCTTTCACACAGGTGTGTCACAGGATCCCAAAGAATACAAGGACAAAAGAAATTATCTATATATACATATTTTACAATTAGAAATTGTAACCAATTACAAATAGGTTACAATTACAACAACAATTACAATTTTAACAATATTTCAAGTGTATTTCTTTGTAAAAAGTATACATTTTATCATACGTATTAAAAAGGTAAGGATTCATTAGTTTGAATATTGGAACAAACACTACAATAACATCTTAGTTGATAAATCAATATACCTACTTTATTTTTGACAAAACATCATACTATAGTATATTTAACTATGAGCAGAAATTGGTGAACAAAAGCTTAACTATTTAATGTAACAGTAGTCTTTTTTTACAGTCAAAACTTTATAATCTATCCAAAACTAATCACAAAATCTTGTCTAAACATTCATATTTAGTCTGTAACATATTGTGTATGATATATTAGTATATACATGTGAATTTGCAGCTTGTTGATTATACAGACATTTTATTTCAACATATTTCAGTCTATTTTTACTCATCTTAGTAGGCTATAGCAATATAGTTTGGATGTGTTCATGTAAACATAACGTTTACTAATGTAGGTGCGAGAGTGAATGAACGGCACAAACACGCGCTGTATAACTGTAATAAACAAAGCGTGCGCGCCTGCATGCCGTTCATTCATCATTTAGCCTACACACAGACACGCAATTCATATTTAAACAGTCTTTTTGCGGTTTACAGTCAGACACTATTCAATATCGCGATTAGAACAAAGCACTTAAGAATAAATGACTTACTACATCAGCTGGATCCGTTGCTCCTCGAAATGAAACTACCAGCACTTCTATTCCAGGGTTATTAGATAGTATTATTCCTCACAGCGAAAGGATACGCTATGTACACAGCTGTACATAATACTTACTAAACACGATGTGTTTTATAATCCAGCTGGTGTTGGACATGTTTGAATGGCTTGCCTTAGATCATTTGCGTTTGAATACCGCGCGCTGTCTGTGGGCGTGGCACATTAACGCGTAATGAGGTATAATGAGCTGGAAAGAAAAATACTGACATCTCTCTCTTTTCATACAGATTACATAAACTGAGAATATTTGTTTTTTATATAAATTAATTCATTTAAAAGAAGAGAGTTCAAGCTTCATTATGGAAAAACACTCGTGCCTGTATGACAAGTATTCGCGGAATTACAGTTAATTTCCGGACGCGTTTCAGAATGGACTTAACTGACAGAGAGAAGGCAGAACGCGCATCATGTTTGTTTTTCTTTATTTGGCGAAAAGCAAAACACTTTGTTTTTATTGTGAGTATCCAGAAAAAAAATAGACACAAATAGACACACTCAGGATCTAATGATGTACAACACTTAATATGTAAGATCAAAATCAACAGAGTATTTTGAGTTTCTTTTGCACTGATAAGAAAAAAAGCGAGACTATCGCGCCCGCGCGATAGCCGACCTCAGAGGCTTAAAAGGCTTGTGCACTGAACTGTGCGTGAGATGGAGAGGAACGCAGAAAATGAAGTATATATGGGCCATAACTTATCTATAGGCTTTATCTTCACACATCATCTTAAAAAAAGTGAAAAAGCAACAAGACGCAAAGGTCAAAGATGTTCTCGTAAAAAGCCATTCACAAGGTCTTGAAACATTAGTCCTGAAACAAGATTTTTAAGAGTCGAACTTCAGTGCCATGTTTTTAGAAGGCTGTGTCATGTGCAAGATGTTACAAAATGGCAGACATGAGCTCAACGGTAAAACATGGCCATATAGTGCATGTTTACATAGAAAACCAATGGAAAAGAAGCACAGTGGAATTCAAAAACATGTTCTGTGACAACTATTACCTTGACCCTTGAGGGCATCTTAAAAAAAGTGGTGCTTATGCATTATTCATTGTGTTTACAATGAAAAACGATTAACGAAATTAACAAGCAGACCAGTAGAACACAAAAACGCATTCTGAGTGAAGCGGCCCTAACATTTCAGAGTACTGGATTTAAATAAATAGCATCCTCCAAGGGTTTCTAAATGTAACCATCATTTTGATGTAATAATTGAGGTAAAATGTTTTATTCATGTGCAAATGGCAATACAACACATTTACAGGGTAGATTTACTTACCATGCTTAGTGAGAAGGAATTCAAGGGGGAATTAAGTCTGATTTTGTTAGCTAGCATATGCTATCGCAAAGCTTGCTTAATTACGTTTGTCCTTAGCAGAAATAGATGTCTTATCATTAGCATTTGTGAAATGTTTTGACAAGCAGAGCAAAGTAGCTAAAAGCTTTTCTTGAAGTGCTGTCATTTTAACCTTGGCATTAATAAATTATTCAGCATTTTTGAAGCATGGTCCTGTTAGCTCTATAAATGCCTTAATGAATTCATTTTTGCATTCAAATTTGACTGTACTTGAGTAGCCTTGTTTGTCTTCTTCCTGTCTTTTTATTTCCATATTTCTTGTTAAGGATTTGTTTTATTTATTTATTTATTAGCCTACTGGGTGTTGTAGGATACAGAAGAGAATAAATAGATATCTGTTTAAAATTTCCTGTCCATTTAAGAATCTTATAATCAATATCAGTGCATATACTGTCTGCATTGAGACATGTTTTTTTATATCTATAAATGTATAACCAGAGTTTTCAAACTGAGATATATGTATAGTATTTACCAAGTGAATGTGGATTAGCATAAATACATTTGCCAAATCTATTAATAATTTTTCAATTTGCTCTAGTGACATCAAGCAGATATTTGATATTCACTGCATAATGCATCTTTAATTGCCATGCAGACTGTATCGCTCCGAGAAACAGCAAGGCAAAATCAAGCAGTTGGACTGATGGACTAATAGCATGGAAATAACCCCATGATGCCACCAACACAGGCAGCCAATTATTATCTTGATCACTGGAAAAGGTGCAGGAAGTGCGTAATCAGTCTTGCCATTTCAAAGCGCTAAATAATCTGTCCACAACTTGGCCTAAGGTCAGTAAATGGAGCAGAAGCACTGCAATAGTTTCATTCACTTTAAAACAGGGAGATGCAATGAGTCACACTGTTCATTATATCACAACCCCAAAGAAATTATTTATGTTTGTGTAGAGGAGACTGGGGAAGAATTGTAACACTTGTAGCTAATGTATTCAGAAAATAATTATCTCAAACCGCTGATATTTAACCTCAAACATCTTCAAAATATCAGCAGCAGTTTCAAGTGTCAATTAAATTTATAATTGAATCATGTCTGATACGATTAAACTAGAAGTAGGTTACACAAAGCCTGATGCTACATTCAAAACAGCCATGCTGTATAACTGACCGTGTCATAAATGCAACAATCAATAAAAAACTTCATTAATATAATATAATAAGTGCTGTCAATAATATAATATAATGCATGCGATCACTTTTTTACAGTTTAACGCTTACAAATATGTAATGCAATTAACGCAGCATCCATTTTTTCTGTCATCTTTTGGCTAGCATTATATTACATGACCACGCTCTTATTCATGCAAATGCTTTTAAACCATTAAAGCGCGACTAGACAAAAGAGAACGCGCTGTGTTTGAACGTCCTTATGACACACACATGACGCACAGAAAGACGAGCGCCAGTTTTGAGTTCTCTTTCGCGTTTGAACAAACAATAACACAGATTTATGGCAAAATGTCAGTTTTAGCAGAGCAGCCTTAAATGAGTTAAATAAAGTCTTAAATGAGCGTAAAGAGTTGTCAGAAAAGGAGGCGCGTGTGAGATCCCCATCATATGCAGCAGTGGCAGATCGTAAAGTGACAGCAGCCAATAATGCTGTCTGTCATTAATGTGACATTGACTAAAGATCTTTTGTAGCTTAAATAAGGATTACTCTATATTTAATTTATATAACAGTGCAGACTGTTTGATAACTTTATTCAATTTCTGTATATTTCATACCTATTATGGGTAGGAAGGGCACGGGTAAATATGAAATTTATTATGGGTTTATGTGAGGATTGTTTTAAGTTCACTTAAATTAAAAGTTGTATTTTTTTAAGCCTAATAAATGTTTAAAAAATGCATAACTTTCAACAACACTAATGTTGAATGGCTATAATTAATGTTTAAAATGGGGAGGGGGGAATAATTTTCATCGAGACAACAGTAGCTGAATTAGAATCAATGATACATGGCCTTAATTCATAAAAAGATGCCATTAAACAAGTATTTTAAATATACTGCCTTTATGTTGTTTCTACATAAATTTTGAGATTAACTGTGAAATGATTACATTATAAAATATATATATATATATAAAAAAAGAAAACTTAAGTGTTTTTAATCGCAGAAAATGTTTGATTAATCCAGTTATTTTTTAATCGATTGACAGCACAAAATATAATATAATATAATAAAATATAATAAAAATGAAACATCCTCAAACACTAGACATATCAAACTGTTATGAATGTATATAATATAACATAAAATATATACATATTTTAATAAACTTTAAATGACAAAAATACAATTTGTAAATGGGTAAGAACATTGGTGAAATATAAGATCAGTTTTAAATCTATCCCTCATCCACATATAGACTAAATGTAAATGTTATGGCAAATAAAAAACAACACAAAACATTTGTACGTTTATTTTAATTATACTAACTGTTTAAAAGTGATGTAGGCTAACTAAGGTTTGACTTATTGGAATTAAAAAACGAAAATGTATATATGAAAAAAATGCAGGTTAAAAGGTTTTTTTTTTTTTTAACAGATGATCAGGTATTGATTGTTACTGAAACTGTCCATTAATTTGGGAGGTGTCAGATGTTACATTTATTGAATGGTGCAATTACCTCTCCCCTCTCTTATTTTTTTTAATGTCAGATACGTCTACTTTTGCGGGAGTAAACACTTATTTGAGTTTTTCTCTTCAATTCAATGCATAAATTCCAAAGTTCATCATCTTTATGGGTACAGAGAGACTGGTTCTGTAATCACTCTCCAGTGCACTCACTTGTCACTGAAGTGGGTGTTTGACTGTTTTGGTAATTTGTTGTTGATTCAAATGCATTGCAAAAGAAATGAAAACAATGTTTTTTTTTTCTTTCGGTTTTGTACATCATATTTCCACAATATTTATGAACAACATCTAATCATTATTATTAAATCATAAATTATTATTACTGAATGAATTTAGAGATAATAGTGGACATCAAAACTCCTCACCACACCCAACATCACTGTCAGCCATGGACTCTCACTGTCATTCACTCTCAGAACCTGTGGGAGATCTACATTGATGTAAAAAAGGCTCAGTGCATGTATTTCCTTCGCCAACTGAGGACTTTGAACTTGACAAATACAGGAGTTTCTGATACAGCTATACTCAGTGGGCACTGAGTCTGTGCACGCCTGTAGCTGTCTGGTTTTTCTCTGGGACCAAATCAGACAAAAATTGGCTACAACAGACAGTCAAGACAGATGAGAAGATCATTAGTGCACCCCTCTCCAGAGACCCATCAACTGTTTTTTCTGCAGGCAATCTTTCTCAGGAACAGTTACCACCACTGCCCAATAAGGTTTCTTAACAGTATATAACACATTCATTTCTTATGAAATATGTTCACTTCAGCCGTTAACAAATCCGTGTGTGATGGATTATTATTATATCTTATTTGATATTTACATTTCTGTTTTCCTTATTGAAACTACTTGTACAGACATGTTTTTTCTGTATATGATATTCACAGCACACATATACTAAACATATTTATTCGTGCTTGTATTATTCTGAAAATTAGTCAGTAACATTAAAAAAGTGCACTGTAAACCCTAATAAGTTAGCAGAACTCATTAATTTGGTAGAACTTTTGTACTGCACAAGCATGTTAATTGCCCTTAACTGCACTTGAGAAAGCCAACTTGGATGCCCATCATAAATATAAAAAATCCTTTAAAAGGAAAATCTTTTTTAAAACACATTCTAAGTTTTTAGAAATGTATTTATTCATGTTGGTTTCAAATGCTTAAAAAACTTTTGTGGTGTAACCATCAAACAAAAAGTAAAAACATTTTCCTTACACGTCCACTAGTGTTATAACTTTTTTTTTTGTTTACTATTTTTCAAATAAAAGATGAATACAAATAAAAGTAGATGTGTAATGTACACATCTACTTTAGATTAATAATTATTTCCAGATTTTAAATACATTTCTAAAGGTAAAAAGTATTTTTTTTACATCACATTATAATCTAACCTATAATCAAATTCCCTCTGTATGTGAGCACAGTTGATAAAAAATAAAAATCTTTCTGATTCTCAGTAAAACACTGACAGAATTATTATTGTATTAATTATATGAGGCTATAATCTACCCCATTTCGAATTATGTAAGCGTCCACATTCTATCTATTCGCTCCATTCTCAAGGTCACAGAAGCATTAAGAATGGCATTCATTGGCAGAGACCTGTCAGCAGCATTGCATTACAAATGAATTGAAGAACAACCTCTGCAATTCTATTATCTGCCCTAAGAGGGAAGCAGAGAGTAAGAGATTCAAGCAATACTGATGGAGATAAATGAGAACAAACGTCTACATGGAGTTTTTTCATATTTACTTATAATTGCTTTCACCCAGCAGAGAATATTTTTAAAATGGTGGTAAAGGGCAAGAACATTTAAGAAGTCTAATTTCCCGAGATTTAGACAGCAATCAGAGACGCAGGATGCAGCTGGTCTGGAAAACCTATAACCCATACCTGACACCAGTGCGGACTCGTGTATTAGAACACCCTGCGGTGTCTAATCATAGCTACCATTTTGGCACAGACGTAGTAGACAATTTAAAGTAACGTATAAGAATGGCGTGGTTCTCCCTCACTTTTGAGTCCTGACCCTTTTCTCGCCCACCCAAACAGACAGACGGGGCAGCTGGAGTTGTGTTGGATTTGGTCTTTGAAGGGGAAAAATGTTGTCGGCACAGAGACATGGCACCAAAGTAGTACAAAGAACCCATTCTACACGCTCTTTGTGTGTGAGAGAGATGGTGTGTATGTAAGCATGCGTGCTCCACCGCTCTGCGTCACAACATGGGCAAAAAAACACTTTGGCCTCTGGCATTGCGTGGTCTTTATCGAAGCGGGCCGTCTGGGACCCTCACTGCAGCCTTAATGAAACCCAATATGGCTCCCAACTAAAAATAAACATACCCATATGGTCTCAAACACACATGTACATATGGCAAGGAGGAGGTTTGTTTTTCTTTTTGAAGGTTTATTTGAGGTAAAATTAATTCTGTGACCCCTGAAGGCACAATTCCAGTACTACTGTCTAAGTTACTGTTGTAAGTACCTACTTTGCTGTTGTTAGTAGTAGTATTGAAAAGTGTCTGGAGGATGCTGATTTACCTGCATTAGAAATAGGGTTGCAACAACTCGTTGACACTATGCATGCAGACTATCGACCTAGAAAAAAAGTCAGTAGAAAAATAGATTGACTGCCAGGCTATTATCGGTTAAGTTTACGAACATTTCATTTAACAAACAACACGATGTGTAATTCAAAACACGGGTAAAGCACCTGTGAAAAATCACTAAGAAAAATTCCTTTACATTAAAACAGGATTCTATTCACACACACACACACACACACACACACACACACACACACACACACACACACACACACACACACACACACACACACACACACACACACACACACGATGGGTGGTGGTCCATAGGTGGATCGTATCAGTATTGCTTTGTCCTGTCGTGGGAGACTTCCTCAAGATTTCATTTTGTGCATAATTTTCTATGCTGCACTGCACCGAAAGTTGCGATGGCCACTGACGGTAAATGTGGAATCGATCATGCAATCCATCAATAATGAAAATCATTACAAATGTCATTATCAATAAATCAGGTCTATAAGCTGTGCATTGAAAACGTCCGTCAGTCACTGTACATAAAAATTTATTTCTATGGACAAAATACATCTATAGATAGCAGAGATCACAGAGTGAACTCTGCACAACCCAAGTTGTCTTAAACATGAGACTGCCTCATGTTAAGTTAGTTAAGGCTTCCGAGTTCCGAAATGTACTGTATGTAAATCTCACTTCATTAGCCGCTACAGGTAAATAACTAGAATAATGATAAACAGTAAAACTATCTGCGCTACAAACTAGTGTTTATAATAAATAACTAGATAAAAGAAGTTCATCACAATGATGTTGGCTTGAGAAGTGAAAAGTTTGAAGTAGTTATAAAAACAGTCTTTTAAAAGTTTTAGAAGTTTGCAAATACACTTAAAATCAGTAGAATATCTGTTGGAGAACCATCACAATAAAGAGTTAGCAGATATTAAGTCTACTAATACTCTAATGTGAGTTACTTGACATGTTGCAAAGTTATAGTCAACAGAATGTTCAAAAGGGACCATCAAAATAAAGTGTTACCAAGGTTTTAAGTTTGAAAGTGCAAGTCGCACGACACTGACTGTTTTGGGAATTCTCGGACTTGCGGTCACACCTGAGCCGTGTGTGTGTGAGTGTTGGGATTGCCGATCCACCTGGCGCAGGTATTTGCTGTGTGTCTGCCAAGAGACACTTAAAGTGTAGCCGTGCAGTCTAGCACAAACACGCTCGTCTGGGCGCTAGTCAGACATGGACAACTGCCTGACACAGAAAAGAATGGGGGATGGACGAGGCTGTTGAGTGGGCGTTGGATTTTCTAGTTATCGTCCTTTATGACACTTCATTTGAAAAATATGGATAAAAAAATGTCCTTCACTGTCTATCAAAATTGTCAGGAGTTAACATTGTGTGCTACTCTACAAAAGCAAATCTCACACTCATTGCCAAGCATCTGTAGGAGTAGAGTAATTATAGTAGACTGTAGCAAATTTTGCATTTCCTTGCCAGCAGAATTTTCTCTAAAGAAGTTTTTGAGTCGTGAAATTAAACAATGCTTTAAAAGCTGTGACAAAGCAGCTAGACTCATTCCGAGGCCAGATTCAACACTGAATGGTGAACAGATTTACTATAGGAGTTGCTTTCCTGTCAAAGCCGGAGAGATGTTCTGCAGCTCTCCATTTCATTCATCTTAAACTGTGCCTGACTACCTTATCAGAAGAACAGCACCATCATCTTCAGTAAAAACAAACATGGCTTTGTAATACGGGTAGTATGAAGAAAAAAAAACGGCCCAGGCAGTATGAAGAAAAAAACACGGCCCAGGCAGCGAGATATCGTGAAGCTTTATTCTGCAGTTCAAAGTCACTGAGAGGACACCAGCAACCATTTAACATTTAATCATTTATTAAAGAACAAAGGCATAATCCCAAGAGAAGATGGCGAATAATACAACTAAATTACTGTGTTTGATTGCTTGCTGAGATGATAAATAGGACTGCAGTACCCCATTGTTTTTGATCATATAAAAAATACAGCAGACTTAGAGTCCAACCGAGTGCACTGAGACCAATGGGAAACCTGTTTCTTTTGACTTAAATTAATGTTAATCTCATAGAAAATAGTACTTGTCATTGAAAAATATGAAATGATGCAAAATTATTTTTTTCATACATTTTTGACATTTTTTTAAAGTCTACATATGGCATATACTGTAAACCGAGACAGCTTTGAATTAACATGCTAATGAACATAATTTATTGCAATAGTAATTAAAGTTTGATGAAGTTACTCTGACAGTTATATTTTTAAAATCACTTATACAAATAAAGGTGTACATTTTATTTTAATTTGCAATATTAAATTAGAATTTATCATTAAAATCTGTATACATGATTTCTGTAAAATATTTTGTAACATTTATTTAGTTCATACTTGATTAAAACAAAAATAATAACAACAAAAAAACAAACACAAATATTAATCATATAGTAGTAATTTTCATCTTCTATTTTTATTGCATGAAACCAAGAGGGTAAAAAACATTCAGCTGTTTTGTGTTTATCTGATTATATCACAATTATATTGGGGGGGGGGGGGGGGGGGGGGGAGACATCCAAAAAACAGCAATTTCTTAAATTAGGTTTTAGTTATGGCCAGAATTTACCTGGAAAATGAGAAAAGGGAAGAGCACTGCAGATTGGTCATCTTTATTTTTTCAATAATGAACAGATGCTTTAAGGGTCCTTTTTTTCTATATCCTCTTCCAAGAAATCAAATGAATATTATACATCTCGAAAACTAGCCAAATACATTTTCAAAACAGCTTCTCTTGCAGGAACAGAATGAAATAAAAGCAACTTTCGTACTGTTCTGAATCATTAAACTCGGAGAAGCAATAAATGCAGTAAAGTCAAATTGAGGTTAAGCCAACAACAGAAATGATTTTACCTGTTTGCTCGAGGAAAGTACCTTCTAAAATTGCAGTTTACTTTTCAAGGCTCATTTAAATTATATATTTTGATAAGCGTATGATCTACAATTTTGTGGCATATAAATGTTTCTAAAGAACTGACTGAATAATTCAAAGTAAAAAAAATCATGTGAAAACAATAATAACCTAAACAACACAAACTGCTGTTGGTTTATCATAGAACTTCAGACAATATAGCCTATTTTTAGAGGTTTTTAGATTTGCATTTTTTTTGGTTGCCTTTAATAGCAAATTTGCATTACACAACATCAACAGCACCTTTAATGATGCAAAACAGAATACATTTTACATCTTATTATATAAAGCCAATTTTTGTCCTTGAATAAACTGACTGGAACATTCTTTTGTTTGCACTTTTCATTAATTTCATATGGCTCTGAAGTGGATATTGTACGTGTATGTAAATAAAATAATATTAGCGCTCGCTCATTAAATGTTTTTGTAATTCAACATGCCGTGCACCCAGTAGCCAGTAGCGAGGGGGAGGAAGCCAGGCGCCTAAACTCCAGAACAGAGACAGCTGCCTGACCTGCACATAAAACCTATTTATTCAGCCAGTGCATATCCTCCTAATTATTCTAGTCTTAAGCAGACTATTTAAAGGTGCCACAGCGGCTGACATTTAACAGCCTTCAACTGTTTCACATGCTAAGGACAATAGGGTTTAAATGCAGGGAATGATTAATAATGTTTGTCAGGCAGACTTAAGAAAGGCAAGTCTCATTTTGCTGAAAACGAAACTCCTCTTCACATCAATAATGACCTATGCCCGAGCTCTCGCACACGCAGAGACACATTTTCATGTAATTGAGATACTTATGGTAGGTAATTCATGTATAACTTCATATATGGATTCATTTTTTGCTCTGCTTCCTCTTGAGGCCAGCGTGGTGAAATTAGAACTACTACTGATTCTTTTATTTTTTTCATGATAATCTAGAGATTGTTGTTTTTATGTATTTGCTGGTTGAATTCATGCTGGGGAATGGAGGGGAGTCATACTTAATGGTTCATTGTTTGTTCCTTCCTTTGTGAGTCATTGTGGAGAATTATTGTACTTCACCCTGGAGTATTATATGAGCTGTGTAACTTGCGCCCTCTGGATTAAGTGAATCACAATGATTTTTGCCCAGTTGATGCATTATTTAGTTGCCCACCACGCACTCAAATTTTAGCTATAGCCTATTGCTCGGACCGATATGACAGCTGTTTTGGACTTTGCTTTCCAAGCAAAGGTTTTCATGCAAGTTGTGCTATCCACAGTCAGCCATGATTATTGTACTGAATGAGTCTAAGTATCCGTTAAAAGTCAAGATATGGACACTTTTCACATTTCTGGGGTTCTCAGAAGCGGAAGTCGTTGGGTAAACTTCCATAGTGTTAAACGGGAGATAAAAACAAATATCATTTTTGTATTCACCTTTGCTACAATATCAAAGGGAAAAAAAAACATCATAACATTTCTGTGACTTTCCAAAGGGAAGATATATCGAGAGATTGATTACAGCAGTCAGAAGAGACAATGATGCTTTTATTAGGCTACTGATATGAGTGGTGCCTCCTGGGACATTTCAAAAGCACTATTCATTTATCGATGTGTAAAAATGAGGGAATGCACCTTTAAGACTGCGGTTTAAAAATACACTTTTAAAAAAAAGATTTTTCGAAGTTGTAAATAAAACAAATGTTATTCACTTTTAATTCAGTGTGTCACTTTGTAATTATTTATGCAATTTCTGAGTGAAAATTGTTTCAAAGTAAATCCTACATTTTTTTTCCAGTGTATGAAATGCATGAAATATGAAGTACGATTTTAGTAGCTAGTGCTGTTACCAATAGAAAAAAAAAAATCATACCTGAATGCCTTGCTAACTATTTACTGCTCTGATAGTTTAATCACTCATGCAGCTGCACAGTTGTTGAGTATATAATCATTTCAGCTTAACAGCTGCACACTTTATTTTTTATACACATTATATTTGTTTAGGCAGTATGCGCCAACAGAGCAAAAATCTTTTTTATATATAGGCCTACAGGTCCTTCTCAAAAAATTAGCATATTGTGATAAAGTTAATTATTTTCCATAATGTAATGATAAAAATTAAACTTTCAAATATTTTAGATTCATTGCACACCAACTGAAATATTTCAGGTCTTTTATTGTTTTAATACTGATGATTTTGGCATACAGCTCATGAAAACCCAAAATTCCTATCTCAAAAAATTAGCATATCATGAAAAGGTTCTCTAAACGAGCTATTAACCTAATCGTCTGAATCAACTAATTAACTCTAAACACCTGCAAAAGATTCGTGAGGCTTTTAAAAACTCCCAGCCTGTTTCATTACTCAAAACCGCAATCATGGGTAAGACTGCCGACCTGACTGCTGTCCAGAAGGCCATCATTGACACCCTCAAGCAAGAGGGTAAGACACAGAAAGAAATTTCTGAACAAATAGGCTGTTCCCAGAGTGCTGTATCAAGGCACCTCAGTGGGAAGTCTGTGGCAAAAAACGCTGCACAACGAGAAGAGGTGACCGGACCCTGAGGAAGATTGTGGAGAAGGACCGATTCCAGACCTTGGGGGACCTGCGGAAGCAGTGGACTGAGTCTGGAGTAGAAACATCCAGAGCCACCGTGCACAGGCGTGTGCAGGAAATGGGCTACAGGTGCCGCATTCCCCAGGTCAAGCCACTTTTGAACCAGAAACAGCGGCAGAAGCGCCTGACCTGGGCTACAGAGAAGCAGCACTGGACTGTTGCTGAGTGGTCCAAAGTACTTTTTTCGGATGAAAGCAAATTTTGCATGTCATTCGGAAATCAAGGTGCCAGAGTCTGGAGGAAGACTGGGGAGAAGGAAATGCCAAAATGCCTGAAGTCCAGTGTCAAGTACCCACAGTCAGTGATGGTTTGGGGTGCCATGTCAGCTGCTGGTGTTGGTCCACTGTGTTTTATCAAGGGCAGGGTCAATGCAGCTAGCTATCAGGAGATTTTGGAGCACTTCATGCTTCCATCTGATTTCATTTTTCAGCACGACCTGGCACCTGCTCACAGTGCCAAAACCACTGGTAAATGGTTTACTGACCATGGTATTACTGTGCTCAATTGGCCTGCCAACTCTCCTGACCTGAACCCCATAGAGAATCTGTGGGATATTGTGAAGAGAAAGTTGAGAGACGCAAGACCCAACACTCTGGATGAGCTTAAGGCCGCTATCGAAGCATCCTGGGCCTCCATAACACCTCAGCAGTGCCACAGGCTGATTGCCTCCATGCCACGCCGCATTGAAGCAGTCATTTCTGCAAAAGGATTCCCGACCAAGTATTAAGTGCATAACTGAACATAATTATTTGAAGGTTGACTTTTTTTGTATTAAAAACACTTCTTTTATTGGTCGGATGAAATGTGCTAATTTTTTGAGACAGGAATTTTGGGTTTTCATGAGCTGTATGCCAAAATCATCAGTATTAAAACAATAAAAGACCTGAAATATTTCAGTTGGTGTGCAATGAATCTAAAATATATGAAAGTTTAATTTTTATCATTACATTATGGAAAATAATGAACTTTATCACAATATGCTAATTTTTTGAGAAGGACCTGTATATAAAAAAAAATCCATGCTGCAATATTTTGGCCAAAGGCTTCTTTATAAATAATTAGTTTTCCTCAAGTTAGAAGAAAGTAAGCATGGGAGAGTATTATTTGTGCTCACTTAAGAAGTAGTATTCTTGCTACCCAGTGACTCATTCACCTTGAATGAGAACATACTTCACATCTGAGTCACTGAGGTTACACCCCTCGAAAAGTCATCAAGATTGCACCCTCGGCAACAGTAACTCAACCAGTTTCTCTGCAGCAGTTTGATGCTGCTGCCACTACGATTTCCACACCCAAACTATCTTTTTCTCCAGAGTCTATTTTCTCAAGCAACACAATACAACAACATTTGAGAAAATGAAATGCCAAATCCAGTTAGTTCTGTATGCAAGCAAAACTGGATGGAGCTAAAAGTAGTTTGAACTCGTTGGTTGTACACAATCACCAGGACATAATGACAGTCTTGCACACTTTTTCAAGATGGGCCGTCATCTCTTTTCCTCTTGATGCTATAAGGTGAGGGTTATTTTGCAGAAAATGGTAAGATGTTTGAGGGGAAATGGACGCAAGAGAAAATCTTGCTCATCATCAGTGTACCTTAGCCAAAGAGATTCTGCGATATGAGTCACCAGAAACATGCATTTGAAACCACCCTCTTTCCTTCCTTTACATAGAGCGCTGATCCCATTGATAATGCTTTAAGTCTGGGTGTAGTTGCCCAGGCACACATTTTGTAAATAATGTCAAATATAATTTTGCTGTACTCTAAAGGAGGAGTCATTATAAGCAAGATGATCCCCTTTCAATCTAATCACCGCTTGGGTCATATAAGTTTCATAAGACCTTACGATGTAAATAATCAGTTGTTAGGGATTACATGCCTATGAAGACTTTGCAGGTGCTGAGTAATATGGCTTTGAATAAACAGACAGATGTATATTTTAGGGAAGGGTCAAAATGGTTGACTATAATGGCCTAGTTTTGAAATAGCCGTTTGGTGGTCTCAGGCAATTTATCTGGAGTGTATGTAAATCTATCAATATATCTATTTAAAAATATCTATCTATCTATCTATCTATCTATCTATCTATCTATCTATCTATCTATCTATCTATCTATCTATCTATCTATCTATCTATCTATCTATCTATCTATCTATCTATCTATAAATATCTATGGATAGAGATAGACAGAATGCAAAGACTTTTGGATTGTTACAAAAATTATTTTTCAAAAATGCTGTTCTATAAACTTTCTATTCATCATAAAATCCTTATAGAAATGTATCACAGTTTACACCAAAATATAAAACAGCACAAATTTTCAACACTGATAATAAGAAATGTTTTTTGAGCACCAAATCAGCATATTGGCATGATTTCTGAAAGATCATGTGACACTGACGACTGAAGTAATGATGCTGAAAATTCAGCTTTGCCATCAGAGGAAGAAATTACATTTAAAATATAAAACTGTTATTTTAAATGTTATTATTAAAATTAAATAATATTTGCTATGTTTTTCATCAAAGAGACTTTTGACAAACACACACACAAAAGATCCTTACCAACCCCAATACTTAATACTTGTTCAAAACAATCACTTTAGCAAAGTTTGTACAATTTTTTTGTTTTATATGTGGTTTAATGTCGATGATCACGTTATTTTACATATGCACATGCTATCGCTTGTTTCTACTTCTTCTTCGCCTGTGTTTTAATCAGGAGATTCAGTACCCTTTTAGAATATGAGTGATAGCTCTCCCTATACCCAGTGAAAACATGGAAAGCCAAAAATTTCTGTCAATTGCGGGTGGAAGCGTTGTCTCATTATGATGGAAATGTCCGTCAATCGCAGGGAAGCACTGTCTCATAAATTACGGAAATTTACGTCAATGGCGGGGAAGCGTTGTCTCATAAATTATGGAAATTTTCATCAATGGAAAGAGTTAATAGTCAAATACTTGGAAATTTTCACAACATTTGTTCATTTATAAAGGTAGGCTATGTATAAACTTTTGCTTTCCCTGTTTAACAAAATAATGCAAACAGCAGTTGTAATGATTTGCATCATTTAAATGATTCTCAGAAACCTGTAACAATGACACAGGGATAAAATAATTAACAACAAAGGGTAAAATAAATACATGCATCTATACATGTTATTCAACCACTTTTCCCAAAGCATTACATTTCAAGCTCTAAACAAAGCCATTTTTAAACAAATACGAACTTCTGTCAATAAACACCCATAAAATCTGGGAAACTAAGACTATGTCCCTCCAGAGACACATCTATCCGGTCAGTGACTAATATCAAAGGTTCTCAGAGTGGAAAGCCATGCCTGCAACATGATGCATATCCTTGATCATCCCCTGCCTTCAAGTATCATGACCGAAAAGGACTGGAATGGGACTGCCAATCTGGGTTGAGTCGTATACTCCAAAAGGTGCTGCGGATTGTTCACTTCATTCCATATTCAATTAGGCATACAAAAAAAAAAAACTAGATTTATGTCATCCTGGATTAAACATGCAGCCATCTAGAGAGTTTTGCAGGGAAATGGCCAAGCGATGAAGAGACTGTGTGAATGGCGCATGAAATATTAGTTGACTTCTGATCCTGGTAACACTAAGACATTTAATTTTCTCAATCACCCTCATGATTACCTAACAATATTGTAAAGGGTTCAGAACACTGTACACTGGACAATTGATTATTTCACATTCAGGCATTTGTACAACAGGATTTACAGTTATCACAAATCTGAGTGAAATAATATGACATTTTCATGTGACTTCTAAATGTATTTAAATTCACTAGCATTGATTTAATACATGGAGGAGAAATAATAGACAAAATAAAGAAAAGAAAAAACTGCCGTCAGTAAAGTGGGGGTTGCCCATTGAAACAATGTAGCTCTTTGTAGCTCAATGTTGCTCTCATACAAGCTTATGATTCATCAGGACTACCCATACCAAAGCTGAACATAATTTATTCCACATAGGCCAGAGAGAAGTGCAGGAAGAGAAAAAGCAAGAGAGAGAGAGAGAGAGCGTAGCCAAAGCCCAATATTGAGGGCTGATTCCAACTTTCCCCTCTTCCTTGCACGCACTGACACACAGTTATTCCCTAATGTTCTGGGAACAATTACAGTTTCCGAGGTTTAAACGGGGACAGAATGTCCCCATATGCGTCAGTGACATCTGTTTGAAGTGGTTACCACAGCCATACAACAGTACCTACTGGTCAAAAACAAAACAAACCAAACCAAACCAAAAGTTATATATAGGGCTGTCGACCCATGGTTTTAGTTCAAATTCCTTAACACGCAAATAAATTACATTTTCAGTGAATTATTCATTCCAGTTTCACTTTAAAACATGAGCTCTGTCATATTCTGATTGTTTCTGAGGAGCGTGAGACCTCACGTATCGGGCTGTGTGAAATACAGACTGAACTGTACAACAACCGATCGCTGTATGGCCAGATGATATGCAAACTACGTTTCTCAGCTTGATAAAGCAAACCAGTGTCTCGCTAATAAAGTTTTGATGGATGAGAATTGCAATCAAGGTGAAGACGATTGCAGTTATGTACAGGAGTTTGATACGCAAACTGAACGCACATTCTATTTATGCACAGAAACATTTCGGTACATTTACGTTGTTTCCACGCACATTCAGGATGATGTTTTGATTTGTCGTGTGTATGTTGCTGTGTTTAGTCATTCTGAATGGATCTGTGTACTCTAGTAGGCATATACAGTCAGGTCAAGGTGGTTCGTTTAGTTTTTGTTTTTTTTGGTATCTCCATCTGGTCTTGTTGGGTATTGCAACTTGACATGTCTACAATAAACAAGCTCATGGGTGCTTTGGTGTGCATACATTTATATCCTTATATCATTTGGTTATTTGGTGTCCTTGGAGTCTCCAAGTTTCTCTCCTTTTTTGGAAATACAACTAAATTTACCTTGAAAAAAGCCTTCAACCTAATGATTTACTTTGTTGGATATAGCAAATGATAACAGAATGAATACATTAAAACAAGATAAAGTATGCTTAATTCCACGATAAGTGTGCGATTAATCGTGAAAACATTTTTTATCTATCGACAACCCTAATATACAGTAAATAAAAGTATAAATTATTTATAAATATTTTATGTTATACAAAATATTATAATAAAAGTAAATAAAGTGCAGGTTGAACACCTCAGACATATCCCTATTATTAAGCTGTGATTCAGTATGATTTCCATCATCACAAAAAAAAAAAAAGTCATGCAATTGGAAGGAGAGTCTGGAGAGGCTCTGCCGACCTTACAGTAATAATTACTGGCACAGAAAGTAGCATCACATTCTGGTTTCTGTTAGCCCGCAATACTATATGAGGGACTGTTTATTGATGCATTGCATAGCAAACAAAAATAAAAAAGTGCTCTGCATCTCCACAGCTGGTATCTACCTTAGATCCCCAATTAGGAGTAAATGAATGAGCCGCCTGACTGAGTTTGGTGGCTGCCAGGATTGCATGGTAATGATGACAGTGATCCATCCCATGATAAAGCAGCTTACTAGACCCACCATATACCACTCAGCCTGAGGGTAATAAGTAAAAAACAGTGTGGCACTTCTGAAAACTCAAAAAAAGAAAAAGAAATGGGAGCCAATTTTTATTTTTTTAATATTTTGCTCTAGTTCATATTTATTTATTATTATATTTATATACAGTATATTTTAATATATATATATATATATATATATATAATATACTGTATATAAATATATACAGTACAGTATATATATATATATATATATATATATATATATATAAAAATATACTGTATATAAATATAATAATAAATAAATATGAACTAGAGCAAAATCTAAAAAAAAATTGGCTCCCATTTCTTTTTCTTTTTTGCAAAGTAAAATATAAAATAAAGCAAAGTAAAATATATATATATATATATATAGATCATTCATATATATTATTTATATTTTACTTTGCTAATTTAAACTCTAAAAGAAACTACTCCTTAGCATTTAATGGTTTGTGAAAAGAAAACTAATAGCTTATGTCCATCGGCAGTGAACCTTTTTTTCTTAGAACAGTTTTCTTAGATGATCGAAGATTAATGATCATGTTCTAGCACAAAACAAAAGCTTCTTAGGAGAGCAGTGGCTGGATAAACCCAAGCTCGATACATTCAGCTCTCTGCAAAAGGCCAAACGAGGCTATCATTCACCTGAAACGGGCTCCCTTGTCTTTTAGTATCTATCATCACATCCACCACACCAACCAGGAACACACAGAAACCATCCCCCGAGTTCAACCCTTAACGCAGATGCATCATGGCTACTGTGTGCACTCCCCCTCTGCCCACCCATAGACCGCCCCGTCTCTAACTCTATTTCCAATCTCTAGTGGGAGCTACAGTCAGATACTGACCCGTTTCCAAACCACAAAATGACTCATATGGAAATGAGAGGAGGACATTAACCCAAATGAAGTGAAGGAAGGAGGGAATCAGAAGGACTGAAATAATAAACTGTGCACCGTTGTTAATGTGCATGGTGGTCTGACTGAACTTGTATTTTTAATGTAGCTTTTTCCCCTTGCTAAAAGGATCCCTTCACACAGAAATTCAAATCCTGTCAGTATTTACTTTCATGTCATTTCAAAGCCTGTTTGACTTTGACTTTTGTTCTATTGTGGAACACAAAAGATGAATTTTTGATGAATATAATGAAATATATTAATATAATAAAAGTAAATGTGAATAGGAGCTGTCAAGCTTCAAAGGTGAAGCTTTAAAGCGCCATTAAAGTAAAATAATACATAAGACAAGTCTATACGACTTTTGTGCTAATGTATATTTTAGCCCAATAGGAATTGGCAGTGCCGGGACTCGAACTAGGGTCATCTGAAGCGCAACCGTGTTATATGTCAGAGATCTGCCCATGAGGCTAAATTTACTTTTTATTAATCATTTTGGTAACACTTTCTATGAAGTCCATGCTTATAATGAATTATATACCCCTTTATACTTATTTATGAGTAAGTATTACTATTCTATAACTATATTTATAATGACTCGTTAAGACCTATACTGCATTATAGGAACAGTTATAGTTACATTAATATTATTTTTTGCATGCATTTGCTTTTTCAATGCACATGCTTTTAATCCATTATACACTGATTTATAAGTATATCACAGTCGTATGGTTCCATGAATGCAATTATAAAATGCAACTTGCATTACTATAATGTTATTATATTATTATTACATTATATTATGACTTTTTAGTAATGCAGATTTATTTCTGTCAAAGTGAATACATTGTAATTAATAGCCGTGTCGTGTTCTTATAAATACTTATTGTGAGTGATAATACAGTTACTAACCTCTATAAATGCATCATTGATGGCTTTAAGTAAAGGGAAAACATAAAATACAATTTTCCAAAAGCAAATGTTAAGAAATCATGAAGATTTGCGCATTACACATTTTAAGTTGTTTCATGTAAATGTAACTAATGAACAATAATTCCTGTAATAAAATAATGGTGAAAAAACAGAAACCATTAATAAAAAAAGTTGAAAATTTATATTTTTTATGTTACATACTAGCAAATATTTTTTAAGTATAATTTCAAACTGCTATAAGCAACACCATGCATATGGCTGAGGAGATATAGATTTAACAAATAAAATGACCATTCATGACCTCTAATGCACACATTAGCCATTAAAGACATAATTAACTAATTGGTACAGCAAACAAGTGTCTCTGGAACTATTCTATATTTAGACATTATATCAGTGTATAATGGATTATGAGCATACACATTGAAGAAGCAAATGCATGACTTATAAGTATAAAAAAATATATATAAATGTAACTAACTGTTCTTATAATGCAGTATAGGTTTTAATAACTCTTTATAAATATATTTATAGAATAGTAATACTTGCTTATAAATAAGTATAAATGGGGCTATAATTCATTATAAGCATGGACTTCATAAAAAGTGTTACCATCATGGTAATTCACCTTTTTCATAATAGTCAAAATATGGATATCAGTCTGTTCAAATTATTTAATAAATCAGCATGTATAATACAACATTAAAGTCAAGGAGATGCAGGTTTTGCATATATCAGTCTAACAAGCCCCTTTGTGACACAGAGGTCATGGCAGATTTTTAGTGAATCACAGTCTTTAGGTTTGTTTTGAAATGTTATTAGCAACTATCAAAATCCCACATCACTAAACATCCAAACAGGAAATGGAGGAACCACATCACCCTCCATGTGAGCTAAATCCATAATCTCAATCACTACCCTCTCCATCACTCACAATGCATAGGATGTGAAAACTAATGAGGTCATTTCCAGAGCTGTGGACAGAGGTGCAGAGAGCCAGTCTAAGGGCTGAAAACACTGTTACTCTGATCACACCAGAAGTTTTCAACACCAGCCAGGCAGCCATTATTACAAAAGAAAGAGAGGAAAAGATACAGGCAAAGAAAATGGAGCTGTTTTCACACTTAGGTCTTACAGCTACATATAGTCCCTCAGCACATCGCTACTGGGGTGTGAGAGAGAGAACACAAACACAACTGAAACATAGCAGCAAGGGTGCTAGGATCCAGTCAAAACTTTCATTACTAAATGTTAAAGAGTGAAATTCTTATTATTTGATTATTTAAATATAGTTTTAAAAGTGGAAACCATTATGTAAAACAGAGAGAAAGGGAGTTATCATGAAAACTGCACTGTAAAAAGTGAACATTTGCAATTGTTACCTGACAGGGATCATTCACCCAAAAATATAAAATGATGTCTTCATTTACACACCATCATGGTGTTCCAAACCCGCATGACTTACTTTCTTTTTTAATGGAAGAAACAAAATTAAATTGAGATGCATTCTTTTACACAATTAAATGAAGCCTTTTCAACAAGAATAATAAGTTTGGAAAAATGTGTTCAAATTAATGTACTAACTTAAAATCATTTATTTAATTTAGTAATTATGCAATGAAAATGAGAACTATTTGAACTCGGATCGCCCACACACATCAGTGCTGATGAATTCACTCTAATTTAATAACGTATAAAATAGCACAGTTAATATTTTTTAGCATATTATATTGCTACATTTTGCCATTACATATTTTAACACATTACAATTTTTGTCATTATACCAAAATGGCTTTTTTCTTTCTTTTTTTCTTTTTTGGCATATAACAAGTCAAGTCATTTTGTATGGCGCTTTCACAAAAAATTTAATTTCAAAGCAGCATTACAGAAATAATGCATTAAGGTCTTAAACCTTAAAGCCCCAACAGGAATTCATTAAATAGACTTAATTTAGAGTACTAAATTTGGGTAATTTGGGTAAAGACATAGATTGGATAAAGAATTGAATAAGATTTGACCTTTTTTAAATTACTAGTTTATAATCTTTAATCCTGATAATTAGTCGCTTACATTCGACGTAGTCTACGTGTCGACTGATTGGGATCACGCTTAGGGAGCCTGTCATCTTCGAGTATTGTAAAAACGAGCCAATGCACATTGGCGTGCGAGAATTTCATCACACGCTCCGCCCCGCAGCGCAGGTATAAATACAGAAGTGGATGCACGCACCAGTTGTCTTTCGCTTCGGAGGCGATCAGTGTCGATGTCTCAGAAGAGTGTTGTACTATACAACGAGCGAGTGTGTCGGTGTTCTTCTTGAAGACTCTCCCAGTGCTGGTGTTTCTACAGCGTGAGTGCAGCGGTGATCGCGAGCTTCTGAGCTCTCAACTGCTGTTTTAACAGCATCAAATTTCTGGTGTTTGTTGACGGTGGTTAGAGGGCGAAGAAGTGAGTGCTTCACTGTTTCAGTTCACTGTTACTGTGTTGCCGTGGTCATTCCCCTGTGTGCTCCGGCACTGGTGACGGGTCCCAAATTCTGATAGAGCAACACAGGTGCGTTTACGTCTTTTTCAAGATGCCATTCCATTCGTGCGTTTCTGGGTGCGGTAGGGCTCTGTCCCCCTCTGACGGTCAAAATAGCTGCATCACGTGTTTGGGCTTACAGCATGCTGAAGCAGCTCTTGTGGATGACTCATGTTCTCACTGCGGGAATATGACCATCTCGGTTTTGAGATCGAGACTCGCCTTTTTTCGCGAACGTGGAGTCCCCACTCCCTTGCCCCGCTCTAGTGCTTCTTCTGGGCCAACTTCCCAGAAGAAGAATAAAGTGCTATGTGGGGCGGGTGATCTGAGGATCACAGTGAGGGGTAATCCGGGTAATACGCAAAAACATTTTTTTGCGTTCGAGGGTTCGAAGTCAGTACAAAGTCCTAACCTTCGAGTGCTCCACAGCCAATCGGGTCTTCAGGTCAACTGGGAAAACAGTAAACTCGCCTATGGGCTGAGGATCTCTTTTTCCATTGTGGAGATGGACTCTGTCCAACATGTCTCTCAAGGGGAACGTGTCTGGTCGGTGCTTTACAGAAGTGAGAAAGGGTCCCACTGAAGTTTTTTCAGAGGCTCCTGTGGCATATGGCAGACGCAGTAGCAATAACACGGCTTCCTCCATACGATGACCGCATCAGCACTGGGTTCACGGTCGAGTCCCGAGGTGGCAGTGGCAGAGCAGCACACTCTGTGTGACAATACACCTGGCCTGCCGCCAAACCCTCAGCTCGTGATCAGACCTTTGTTTCTGGAAATTACCTCATTGGCCAGCCACCCCTAGAACAAGTGACCGCCAAACACACAGTAACGGGGGTCTGGACGGGCTTTCGACTGCATTGGCATCAACTGCCTCGAGTTGCTGACACTACACCTTGCTTTGAGATACCGCTGCTCCGCAAGCTTGTACTGGTCTTTGCAAACACTGCGACCGTTGCGCTATGCTTCCCTCGCATGTTGCAACTTGCCTGCCACCTCCTTCTACTGAGGTCGCTTCATTCCACTAACGTTTCCGGCCTGCTCAGTCGTGTCGCCGACAAGGCCTCATGACAGATTATGGCCCAGGGAGAGTGCAGACTCCACCCCCAGGGGTCCAGCTGTTCTGGGACCACTTCTGGGCCACACAGTTACATCTATTTGCCTCTCCGGACTCATTGCCAGTTGTTTTACAACTGTCCGAGTGGACACTGACTCACAGCTGGCCATAGGGCCTCCACAGAAATATGTTTCCCCAGTGAGCCTTCTTGCACAGCACTGTGCTAAATCAGGGAGGAGAAGGAGCAGGTCTTGCTAGTTGCCCCTTATTGGCCCAACCAGACCTGGTTCCCCCGAACCTTTGCTCCTCTCAATAGCCCCTTCCTGACTCATTCGTCTGAGTACATTCTCAGGGACGGGGCATGATGGCACCTGCGTCCAGACCTCTATAGAAACTTCAGATCTGGTCTCAATAGGACGGGACGCGGTGGTTCTGGGTGTTCCCCTTTATACCCTCTTGGGACTTATCTCTGGTGCTACTGCACTGCAGAGACCTCCCCTTGAGCCACTACAGGCAGCTGAGTTAAAAGCCTGTTTTTAAAATAACAGTTCTCCTGCTTGTTTGGCCTCTATCAAGAGGGTATGGGACCTGCACGTACTTTCGGTCGACAAATCTTGCCTGGAATTCGGGCTGACCAACTCTCATGATATCCTGAGACCCCGGCCTGGATGTGTGCCCAAGATTCCTACCTCTCCCTAGAAAAGGGGACCAGGTGGTGAACCTGCAAGCGCTGCCCCGGAGGAGGCAGACCCAGCCCTCGCTTTTCTCTGCCCTTTCCGCTCCTTGCGGTTATAACTGGACAGAATGCAAAGCCTAAGGACCTCAGACCAGCTCTTGTCTGTTATGGAGACCAGCAGAAAGAGAAGACTGTTTCCAAGCAGAGGTTGTCCCACTGCATAGTGGTTGCCATCATCTTGGTGTGTTATCCCAAGGTGCACATGCTCCCTGGGTAGCGAGCTCCTCCAAAGAGAGAGTTTAGCTCCTGCGTAGGCGTTGACACAGAGTGCCTCGCTGACAGATGCTTTAGAGCTGTGGGCTGGGCGACACCTATCACGTTCGCTAGAAAAATAGCCTACGTGTCAAACCGCTGCTTCCCGTGAACTCCCTTCTCATGAAGCCAGTTTCACTGTAAGCCCGGTTCGAAGTGTTGGCTTGCTGTGCCATTCCCCTTCTATGGACTGGATACGTGCACAATTCTTTCTTCCAGTAGAGTTCCTCTTTAGCCGAACCCTGTCGAGTTCCTCCATACCCTTCGGCTACGGATGTGGCAGAGCGTCCGAAGCCAGGTCTTTCACTCATATGCACTGGTGGAACCTGTGTTAGGCTGGGTCCATATGTTGTGATCCCTACGGCGATCCCATATGCAATTCTTGCACGCCAATGTGCATTGGCTCGTTTTTATAATACTCGAAGATGACAGGCTCACTAAGCGTGATCCCAATTAGTCGACACGTCGACTACGTCTCCGTTACCTCCTTCAGGGAACGAGGGTTACATACGTAACCGAGATGTTCCATGGGAAAAGTTTCACTCAACATGAGGGAGGGTAAATGTTGACAGAATTTTCAGTTCGAAGCAAATGATCTGTGGAAGGACTTAACTGGACTGACCAATTTTAGACATGTGAATGAGTGTGGAATGGGTGGAAATTTCTCCAACAGCATTATAGACAAACAGTTTAAATGCACAATAATTGTAATAGACTGCATAATAATTGTGCTAAGTATAACATTTATTAAAATGCTTTTTTAATAAAAAAAAGTCATAAAGTAAATTAATTTGTGTGACCTTATTCAGGGTTAGTAATATAAAATAATTTCTTTGTTTAAAACCATTTCATTTATACAGTATGTTACCACAATAGGTTAAAATAGGTTTTACAGGCTGGATATAGTTCATGGATAGTTAAAGTCATTAAAATATGAAATAAATAAATGTTAATAAATTCTGTCAACATTTACTCACTCTCGTGTTGTTCTAAACCATGAATTTATTTCTTCTTTGGAACATAAAAGAAAAACTATTCCATTAAGAAATTATTAGCTAATATTCAGTATGAATCTTTAATATATGAATCACAATTCACAGTTTTACATCAACAGTGACCTTCCTTATAACACATGTAAAGACAGGCAGCTTAATAAATGCCTTCCATTCATATATAAGTGGCATCTGAAAAGAGTTCTCAGTGCTCCTTAAAATATATCAGAGCACCTGAGGTCCTATGAGGTAAAAACAAGAGTGGATCCCTACAATCACTATCGACCATCTGGTGATTATCAGCTCAAGAGAATGAGAGAGAGAGAGAGAGAGAGAGAGAGAAAGAGAGAGAGAGAGAGAGAGAGAGAGAGAGAGAGAGAGAGAGAGAGAGAGAGAGAGAGGCCTGTTAACAGTAAGCTCCAGCTGTCTGTCTCACCCAAGCCAGACTGAGGAGTTTAATAGTGGTGCAAGTGTGGGAAAGAGACTCGGCCCTGCAACCTCAGGCCAGTTCTTGGGCTTGTGTTCAGAAGAGAGAAGATTACAATGACTGGCTTTACAACTGGTTCCCGTGTACACGGCTAGCCACCGAACAAAGTGCCTCAGGGCAATGACTCATGGCATAAGCTTCCCTTCGCTCTGCAACAGAACGAAAGGCGGAAATTGGATCCAGATGCCACAAGATAGCCAGAAACACATGGTTTGATGGCACTCATGTTGACTGTTCCCCGATCAGGGTCTGACCCAGACAAATCTATTTGTAGTGAATTTGGAAGTGTCAACCTGACTCTAAGATTACTTGATTAGCTTAATAAGACCTGAAAAACCTGCTTGAACATCAACAAATTAAAAGAAAAAACGTTTGGTGCTGAAATGAGTATTCAAATAGTTGCTGAATGTGAGAACAAGAAAAGCAATCCGTATCCTTGTTGTGTTGAGAGCCAATCAGCATTGTTTTTCAAACATCAACCAAGAACCTGCTCACTGCAACAACCACGTACAAGTTCAGAAGTCCACAATGAAAAAAATCAAAATCTAATTTAAACCTGGAAATAACCAGGGTTTTAGGATTTTAAAAACAAAGAAACATCATGAAAAGATATTCTGCACTGTTTCTTGGTCACAGTTTGTATAAGTAAATTTGTGACATTGACCATGAACTCCTTTGTATAAAATTCTGATTTTCTTCCATGGAAACACAAGATGCTCTTTGGTTTATCTCAAATCATGCTGGATAACATGATTATCAGGATTTGCACAAACTTGAGGGCTGCTGTTACTAAGTCAAAAGAGGGAAATCACAAAATAGTAAGAAATTCTGAAATTCATATTAAATTTTAAATTTCCATTTTCAAGATTTAACATTTTTTCATTGTGGACTTCTGAACCTCCCTGTACATGGTTGTTGCAGTGAGTAGGTTAGGTTGGTATTTAAAATAATGCTGATAATAAAATATACACTAATATTTACTTATATTTAAATATTAAAAATATTTACTTAAAGTTTTGCAAACTAGAACAAGAAATAACTAGAAAGCAAATAAGATTAGTATTTTCACACTGATCTTTTTATGTCAGAGAAACAAAGTGCATGAACCTTAAAAGTAGATCCTGAAAAACATGTCACCATGAGACAAAAGGGAAAAAAGTGTCACCTTGTAAAAGCACTGCAGTGCTACTGAGAACACAAGGTGTCCTTGTACTAAGATTAAAGGCATATTTCATCAAGAGGCTCTCTAATACTATAGCAATGTGGCATGCCCTCACTGGTAAAACACAGTAAAAAAGTTGAATGCATGTTAGAATTTAATAGAAAGCATGGCTCTCCACCAAAACAAGTAACAATTTAGGCTAAACGAAATAGTCTTAAGAGCTGAACTTTTGCAGTGAATCAGGACAAAGCTAACGGAGATGCTTTTGTAATTGCATTTGATCATGTCCTCTACTGTTCAGCACAAAATTATTTTTGTTGCCTAAATTTAATCTGAATTTAATCAAATATTCTTAAACACAGCAAAATTAATTCTCATATCCAGTGACAAATATCTCATATCCAGTGAAAGTGCTTATCTTTGTAAAGGCATTATTACATTACATTTAAATTTATATTGTAATGATCTGTGAGAAATTAAAGGGAAAATATCATATATATATATTTAAAATTGTAAACCAAGTACTTATATTTTGAGTTATTATTTATTTTTTATAATTAATTGTTATTTACAATATATACACAATATTTGTACTAATATAATTATAGACTTCATATATAAGAAATAAAATGTATGTATTTTTATGTACTTTATGTAGATGCTCATAACAAAGGACTGCCTGATAAACGTCCATTCATTCATTATATATATAAAAAATATATGTTTAATAATTGAATTAGTTTAATTTGTAAATTGACGTTTAACAGGAATAGTTATCATGCATGCAAATGCCGTATTTGTCTTGTGACATTTTTATTTTTCTTGTCTTGTGTAAGTAGCACATGTGGGTGTTGGGGGAAGAAAATCAAGACCAAGATAATTTGAACTTTGGAGTGTTCACGAGATTGCAGTATCATTACAAATGAAGTGTGCTCTAGAACCATGGGGATCTTGTCATCAAGTTCATCTGGGGATGAGGTCTAAACTGATTATGGAACACTGACATTATGATTTAAGCAATATCAAAACGAACATGTCTGGCCGTAATATTTGGTTGATTATCAGTCTCAGACGTCTTATCCTTATTCTAAAAATGTATTTAATTGAAATCACACACACACACACACACACACAAAAAAAAAAAAAAAAAAAAAAATGCATACGCCCAAAACCAGATTCTGTCTGCTACTTTCCCAATCAACCACAACTAACCATAAAGGACAAAATGTCTGAGTACCCCATTCTTCAGGTCTTATGGTCTTAATTATGATGCACACTTTTCTGGGTGTCAATGTTGAGCAGACTGAGGCACGTGTGCAAGGTGCTTCAAACCCATTAGGTCAAAGGGGCCAATTCAGTGTCAGCAGTTGCAGGCATTAAATCAGTATAATCAAAATCAATATGGCGCAATACCACGAACAGAGATGCAGCTATAGTGTCAGATGATGTGCAGAGAAGCTAACATGCATTAGCACAGACCTTTTTGCTCTCAGTCATTTCCCCTGGAGGTTGTCTTTGATGCACTACTGTGGCACACATATTAAATTACAATGCAGGCATTTTATCAACTAGACAAGTCCAAATGGCTCACTGCTGCTGACCTTTGCTGCAGTTCATTTGACTTGCCTTTATTTTTCTTTAGCAGCATGACATGTACTGTTTTGCACATTTCCGAAGCAGTTTTTTTCTCCCACTGAATGAAAGAAACACAGGCCACCGAGCAGATAAAGTGACTTAAGTTGGGTGTGTCCCAATCCATCTGAACCAAAATTTCATTGACAGACTGTCAGAACTTGCCACAGATAGCAATGTACATACCTATTATATGAAGAAGTTGTACAATCAGATCTAGTTAAATAAAGGAATAAAATCCCTTAATGGATGCCTCTAGATGTTTTGCTTGTACAAGGGAAAAAACATTCTATAAAGTGGATCGTTTTACACGCTAATACAGGTGGTGATAAGCAAGCTTTAAGAAATAGTTAGCTTTATTCTGATACTAATTCTAACCGACTATTAAGAATGAATCACTCTTCGATAGAAATAAAATGATGGCTGTACAAAATAAAGCAACATAAAGCAACAAAATCGGCACTTCAAAATAAAGCTCCTGAATTTAAATGCGTTTGAGGATTCCACCCAGTTAAACAAGACAAAGGTTGCAAAACAACGTTCAGAGTGTATGAACGGCGGGTTTGAATGAGATGTGGCATAATCACCTGCTTCTAGGCCGGAGTGATTAGTTAATTGCCATGCAGTCTGCTAAATAAAACTAGAGTGTGCATGCAGTCTTTACCTGGCATAATCAGTCAGGCCCCCGGATAAGTGTTTCCAGAAACCAATCCGACTTTACAGTTCCCTTCAAAACAAAACCCGCTTGTTCCCATAACCAACTGTAATATATCAGTGAGGTGAAATGTTAATCATTGACTAATAAAAGGAAATGCATAAATAGTCTGTATTATACTGCATGAATTATACGTTTCAAAATGGTATGAAAGAAAGAAAATCCCAAGAGCTACATTGGTTAAAGCAGCGAGCAGATTTCAACATGAATGATTCTTAATTGGTGAAAACAAACCCGCCGCAGTGGGATGCCGATGCAGGCGACAAGAGGAAGACGTGCTTTATTTGGATTGAGCAGCAAGCAAATATCTGATTCTGGCTACTCAGCCAGCTGGCAGATTACTTCAGAGCGAAACCCAATGTCCCTTATTAAGTGGCACACATGACCACATGGGCCTAATTGTCCTCCGCTGCAGCTCAGGCCTAAAGTTACCCAGCGTTTAGAGACTTCAAAGCAAATATCAGAATATTATTTCCATCAGATTAATTTTAAATTGAGAACAGGATGCATGCAGTCAACAGATCTTCAGAGATGTTTCTGCGAGAAGAACAGGGCTAATTTTGTGAACAAGTAACAGGACTGAAAATGACACATTAAATTAGTGTTTCTCAACCTCTCCTGCAGGGACCCCCTGACAGGACATGTTTTTGTTTTAACCCTGAAATGGCACACCTGATTCAATTAATTAAAGGCTTAATGTGCAGCTGACTAATTGAATCAGGTGTGCCATTTCAGGGTTAAAACAAAAACATGTCCTGTCAGGGGGTCCCTGCAGGAGAGGTTGAGAAACACTGCATTAAATGTAATCATTTTTTTCCAAACCAAAATAGTTTTAAATAATTAAATAATATATTAAATATTGATAAATTATGTTATAAAAAATATATTTTCTAATTCAATTAAAATATATTACAAGTTAGATTATCTTAAATAACATTTGTAATTGTGCAAAACTTCACGTTCATGTTATTGATGACTAATCATCCAGAGAGCTTTCCTTTCTTCAGTGGAAGAAAGAACATCTGACCTTTTGTACAAAGGAATTAACATGGTCAGTGTCACACATTTGCTTACATTTGGTTGGTGAAGTACTCTGCTAAACTTTGCCTTGCTCTCAGACCCAATCAGGCAGGATTGTGATCCCAGAAAATTTCCATGTCCCGAATTCCCTTTTACTCCAGACTGAGCCTTTGAATTAGCAGCCAGATTCTTCTAAATTAGGCAACACACACAAACACACATTCACAAACCAGAATACATTTTTTACAAGTGCAATTTAAGGTTGCATGACTAAAGGGAAAATGCACTAAAATAGAGAAACTACAGGTAAGAATTGAAGTAACGTTTTAAAGAGCAGTTTCAATCTCTATTTTTTAAACAAATTAGCTTCTTAAAAAAAAGCGACGAAGGAAAAGAAAAAAGAAAAAGAAAACATACGGTATACGGGATACACATTTAAATTTCTGATCGTGCTGTACTTTTACGGCATTGGTTCATTTGTATAAAGCAAGCGAAATTGCTTTGGGATTGGACAGCTGGAAAGATCTCATCATTACCCGAGTTTAACTGACATTTGAACAAAGAGAGCTGTTGTCTGGGCAGTTCTTCCCAGGACAGAGTAAGTGACAGGCTCAATTGCCCTCCTACGCAGGGTGGAGTCTCCCATACAGCATGACTCATACATACACAAACCTAATACATGCATACACTACACACACACATAGGCATGCACAGTTTCCCCTTTTCAGGGAGTTACAGGTGAAAGTGTCTGGCTGTCTGAAGTCCCCGATAGGGAGTGTGTGAGCAAACTTTGTTTTCACTTGCTGTCCAGGCAACCAGCCAGACCAAATAAGACTTTTATACTTTGTTTCTAGACCTCTCCTTTGTAAGCAGGTCCTCACAGGGCTGTTAATTGTGTCATTTCCTCTTCCACAGTAGTGCTCTGATTAGTCAAAGCCATAACCTCCAGTAACGTCTGAAGGCCACCCCGAAAAAAGTCCCTAGTAAGATTCTAGACAGTTTACAATGGTCAAAAATGTGACGAAAATGGTAAAGAAAAAAAATATGGATTTTCAACAATAATTGTGCGCAATAATAGAGAATGTGCACCAGTGCTTACCTTTATGCAACAACGAGGAAAGAAAATAGATTGAGCTGCAAATGTGTGCTAATGAACCAGCTCTTTTAATGTATAATTTAAAAAGACTCATTAATCAGTCTTCAGGCTTGAATCAGACTCGGTCAGTCAAAATCAGAATTGTTCAGCGCAGTTGCTGAGTTTGCAAATGACTCCCTGAATAAACCGCAAAGCAAACCAAAATAAGGAAATAAAGATAAACATTCACAACTATTTTGAGTATCCAGTCGAACTACTGTATTTTGGTCCAAATTCATTTGTCACTATAGTCAAATTAGGCAGATGTCAACATGGGCATGCAGGTTGTGTGACATGCCCTCATCCTCAAACAATAAACAAAACTTGCCAGGTAAAAGAAAATATGACCCTGAACACATAAAACATGCGTTCATTTGCAACAAAGCCATGGTTTGTGCCGGCCACAATGAATTTTATGCAGTGAATTATTGGCTGCCAAGAGAATAAAACCTTGAAATTCAATTTTGGTAATATGTTGGGTCACCACATGATGTCTAATGTAAAAACTAGGTCCAGTTGTGAACCACCGCTATAGATGACTTGAGCCATCATTTACACAGCTGAACAACAAGTATTGATGGATGTGGATATGTGGTATCTAGTTTCAGGGCAAGTGGGCTGTGATTGAGGCTGATTGGATTAAGATGATAATATAGAAGCCAGTTACCTAGCAACACAAACAGTTATTCTGTAAATACAAGTCGGTCATTAAGCATAAAGAACATTGCTCATGGTTGTTGATAACAGGGCATGATTTAAGACAGAATAATTAAAGAGTATCATAATGCTGTGAGATTGATGACTTGAGAACTACTGCACGTAAATGACAATAAAATCAAATTCTATGACACGTATAGAGTCAAAGAAAATCCTGAAGGCTGTGACCTCAGATATCACTGACTTTCTGTTTCCTTTTTATTTTCCAAACTCAGCCTCCTGCCTGATCCTTTGAGGCTTGTTTTGAGGCTGAAAACACAAGTTTCCTCCCCTCTCTGGTGTTATTTAAGGAAAAGGCAGCCTCTCCCTCCTCTCTCTGCTCTGGGATGGGTGTGGTTTTCAAAGAGAAACTTCTGAATGATGTGTACGCCTCCGTTTCAGTTCCTGAGTCTGACTAGAGGAGGAGTGTAGGGCAGAGCTTTGCTCGGGACTCTTACAGTGGAGACCAGTCTCCGCATGTATGGACACTCTATATGGCCCTGGTTCCATGCATGCTTGGCTGTGAGGATCACCACGGCCAAGGCCACAACAGTGCCAGTCTTGGTTTATTTCAACTCTGAGAGTGCGAGTCATCTGGACTTAATTGTGAGTAAAAACTTAAAATTTTGTCAAATTAACACATACATCTGCCACTGGATTTGCTTGACACAAACTTTTGGATTATACACTACAGGCGAACCTTGAGGCAGGTTTTTTCCTTTTGTCTGCATACGGTATTGTGTCTGTGATTTTTCACCTGTTCGAGTGTTTCGAACGCATACACGCTTGGGATACGTACAAATAAATAAATGAAAAAGAAAGAATAAGTGCAAGTGCTACAGCTCGCCAATTTTGTAATAGCAGTCCTGTATTGTTAAAAAAATAAAAATAAATAAAACTAAACGGTGGCATTTATTGTTAGATTTAAAGGGTATGAAAATTGCTGACTACAATCTCTAATATATAGCCTTTATTTGAAAACAGGGATCCAAAAAAAAAAAAAAAAAAATATATATATATAAGTGCATTTTTTTCATTTTTAAATACGGCATTATTTATGGCGAGTTACTTAAATTTACGATTTCGCTTTTACATGCTTTTTTAATTCATTAGTTTTAAAAAGAATAAGCATTAATATGCCGTTTTTCCTCCACCCCCTCCGTCATAAATTGCTGTTTAAATATCACAAATTGATAATGTGGCGGGAGACGTTTATGGGCCCGTTTTTATCATGCTTGAAATTAGATTTTAATGCTGGAACCTGTATTTAACCCCACATATTGCTAAAAACCACAGTTCCGACATAAAGTTTCACTGTAAACAGACATCAAAAAAGCTTTAAAGTGAAAATAATAATCAGAATTTAATCTGCAGTAAAACACTGAATAGTTTAGCAATGCATTTATATGCCTCTATTTAGACTCCTAACACTGGGAAACTGGATTTATATTGGTTTTAATAGCTGCCAGATTTTAGTGATACTCCTAACAATTTGTTGAGGCTTCATGGTTTTATACAATATAAAGCAGCTGTATAACCAAAAATATTGTCAGCGAGACTATATCTAAAAACAGTGTTTCGAAGTGAACAAATAAATAAATAAATAAACAGTACATACATAAAAAGAAAATGTGTGTGTTTATAGTGTTTATAGTTCACTGTGTTTACAGAAATATAAAGACAGTGGAAGAAATGTATATGTAATTTAATTCCCGGGACCCTCAATAGCCATGATTAAGAGACCCTGAGCGTGTGCTTTGTCTTGCTACTTTTGCCTCTCTCAATTGGATCCTGGCAGAGAGAGGGGAAGTTAGCCATCTTTTCCACCTGACATCACTGACGTGATTAGAACAACAGTGTGGCCTAAAGCTGCACACTGCCTCTGCTTGTATACATCAATGAGCCTCAATGTACAGCCAGTAAATCAAACAAGACTGGAGCATATTTAAAGATTGTAAATATATAGCACATTATTTAATTAATTTAAATGTGTGTGTGTGCCAAAAGATGAGTTTAAGAATGTATGGACTTTTCTTTTTATGGAGTTTTTTCAATACTTTTTTTTATTTTTATTCCTGATATGAGGAAAAAAGTGTAAAACCAAAAACTACATAGTAAAAAAAAATATTGTTGGTTTAACTTAAAAAGTAAGTAACCTTGTTGCCTTAAAATTTTAAGTTAATTTAAATAAAAAAAAATTAGTTGATACAATGAAGGAGATTGGTTTAATCAACAGAAACTCAAAATATTATGCTATCTGAACCACATAAATTTTGAAGTCGATTTGACAAAAATCTATACATATTTATAAATATATATTTAATTTTTATAAACATATTTAAATATATACCTATTAATTGTTTTTAAATTATTATAAAAAAGCCTTTTAAATAATGACTGCATACATTATGATATCATTTTTAAAAAGAATGAAATGAAAAAGCAATAAATTCAGTAAATACATTTCTAAAGATTTGTGAGCTTACAAATTAAGCTTTGTGAGCGGAGTTTAATTTTAATACCATGCTGACTGCATTTTAAAAAGCCACATTCATGTTTATGTTCTATCCAAAGAGGTCTACCTTATTTCAGAGCACTGGCTTAAATGACTGTAATCGATCTGAGCATGCATAGCAAAATAGCTTGAGTCATGCACTTCAGTGATTCAGTTATATCCTTCATTTTCAGAATAATGAAACCTAACAGAAAGTCAAATTAAATTGGGATGTAAATCCTGTAATCCTGCAGCTACAATCCACTGATGTAAATTACAAACAACAGGGGTAATCTGGAAGATTTCAAGTTATACAAAACTGGTTTGTGTTGCTACCAGTAAATGGGTAACTGTATGAAAAATGTCCCTTCCTGGTAGCTGAAAGGCTACTAGAGTAGAGCAGGGGAAAGGAAATGGCACATGATGCACGCAAACAAATTATGAGGAGGGGGAAGGGAAATTACATCATAACGGCCCATATCAGAACAAATCAAATTAGGTTTCATTACTAATTTCCTCAACAATGGCAGCCTAAGAAAGTTACAATGTTAATTAGTTGCAAAATGTAAGAAGCAAAATATAAGGAACGTAGAAATCATCCACTTTACAGAGACGTTACTCAAAAGAAAAAAATCTCAATGATTTCATTGTTCGAGTGGGAGACAAGCAAAATAATTTATCGTATTTTATATAAAAACTCCATCTTTTCAGACCCGTCCGAGATATCAAGTGACTAATCGCTTATATTTTAAGATTTGACAAGTAAAATAGCAGTGTTCAAAATAAATCCATGGAATTAAACATCATAATAATTCTTCACAGTGTCAAGGGCCCTGCGCTAAGTGTTGCAGTGATAATGTGAGTAAGAGCATGAAGACAGCAGGCAGACAGCAGGCTAAAAAGAAAAGAGGAAAGTAAAGATGAAAGGGTAATTATGGGCAAAGACCTGGTGTGAGAGGTTTTGTTCTCTACGACTTGTTTACAGGAAGTCTTCTAAGGTCCAACAGATGGGTGCATTCAGAGAGGGAGATTTTATTGCATTTTTCCAAGTCCAATAAAGTCCCCAAATTTTCCCTACCTTCATTTATGAGTGGGAAAGCAGTGCTGAAGCTACTTGTCTCAGCGCCGCAAGTAATCAGCGAGTGCAGTTGGCAAGAGTGAGCCAGGTTAATTGGCCAAAAATCAGCTATTAGCTATTATTTTAATAATTGATATCCCTGTGTTTTTTTTTTTTTTTTTTTTTTTTCACAGGACATTTTAGAATGTTCCACACATTTTCAAAGCCATATGCTGGGACACATTATAGTTGAAAGCAGAATCTTATTGTCTTTTGTAGTGTTTAGCCAGTCAATTGAAACATTTAGTGTTCTGCTGTCCTTTAATATGGCATTGTACATTTATTTAAGGGCCTGTATAGGCTTATACAACTACGTTTTCATTTAGTCTGAGTCTGATTAAGCTCATCCTCTTGTGTTCTCGAGAGTGTTTTTGAAGTTATGCAGCATATACACTCTCTGCTATGTAGTGAATAATTATCAAAGTTATTATACCACCAGACAGCTCCTTCAGCTGAAGGCCTGTTAGATATTTAGTTAATGAAGAGTGCCTTTGACAGTACTTTTGTAAATGTGGTTTAACCTCGATGAGGAGGTTTTGTTTTTTTGGATGTGGTCCCTCAAGAGGAAAATGTAAACCATCCAAGACAGACTGTGATAAATCCCTCTGAGCATGTTATTCCAAGTTTCTTGGAGAGTAATCAGATTACCATTTGATTCCATATGACTAACAAAATTAGGAAATAAACTGGATCAGTGTTTTTAAGATTTACAAAAAAAAAAAAAAAAAAAAAAAATTAATTTGCTGATTAATAATTTAATTAATTAATACTTAATTAATATGCAAATACTTGATTTAAAAAAATGGTTTTAAATACTGCAAATCAAAACCTTGACCTTTTCTGTTTCATATTAAAATTATGGTTAATGACACTACAAATCAGTTACTGTTTGCTTAAAGTCACAAACAAGTACTTGAAGTACATTTGAAGTAATTGCAATGTGAAATCTCTGTGGTAACAAAATCCTGGAAGGGAGGTGACCCTCTAGAAACCGGCAAATCTCATTTTGGATGCGTAATCATGATATCCCTGATTATGTGGGAGGGACTATCTTAATAACAACTGAGCCATATTTACCGAAGAATTCAATAAAAGATTTGATGTCCAAATCTTCAGGAGACATTTAATCTCTTCCTGAATGTTTTTTTTCCTGCAAGCATATTATGTGTGTGCTTATTGATTATCATGGTTATCAATAGGTTGTTGTTATCATGAGTCCTACACCTTTGCCTTCAGTTTCTCAACTAGACATCATCTGTCTCTGTCTCGATCTGCATCCCGGTTCCCCTCTCTAAACCCCAGCCCCCAGCCAAAGGGCCTTTTTCATACGCACCGGGCACACAGTCAACTTTATCTGCAACATCAGCTTGGGAAGCCCGCCCACCCACTTCCCAGCATGCAATGCCTCCCTTTGTCCACATAAGTGTTTCCTCCCCGCCAGGACAAGGCAATGGCGTCAGAGCAGCCAGACCAATCACGTGTGTCCTGGGCTGCCCCTGAGGCCGTCTAGCCATAACAGCTGAGACTGTTAAAATCATGTGTAATCATGGGGAGAGGGGTGCTGGCGTTATTTCAGACATGCAGCACAAGTCCTGTGATTGTCTGCCAGGGGCATAACAGAGTGTCAAATACTAGATGCAGGCAGAAAATACAAGGTGCCAGAGCTGGCCTCAATTGCCATCATTTCGTAGGCATGCTGCAGCAACTCAAGGCGAGTAGATGATAGACATTATGAGAGCAAGGGAACCTGTCACTAAAACCCAAAAGCATGTTTTTTCAACAACATTGCTGAAATTGATATCTTAATTCATGCTCCTGGGGGATGATGGGAAAAAGATAGCAAAACAATGTTTTTTTGACACTTGGCATACTAAAAGCACAAGAAATATTGTGTGCATTTATCTTCCAATCGTTTTAAAGCAAAAAGCTTGCCAAGAATTTTTTTAAACTTTGCAATGTGACTTTTGTTCACATGGCCATTGATGAAACCATGAGTCATCGTATCAAACAAGTCCACTTCCAGTGGCTGTATATTAAAATTGTCTTGTTCAAAGTTAACTTTGAGAGTTACTTTACAGAGTTTTTTTTTTATTCACCTTCTTTTTTATTTAATAGCACTTACTCTTTTCTTAGATCTGAATTTGATGAGGCTTCTGAAAGGTGGTTAATTCTTTCAAAAGTGATGTGACAATTATTTGGTTTCACTGATCTTTCTCTCTGGAATTGAACTAAGTAACACATTAAGCTGTCAAGGAGAAATGGAAAACACAGTTTCCCCACTTGCAACCAATGAAATACTAAGTCAGTAACAAGGCTCAACTAAACTTAATTTGACTTATAGATCTCATTTG
Organism: Gila orcuttii; assembly: GCA_026230005.1. Lineage (NCBI taxonomy): Eukaryota > Metazoa > Chordata > Actinopteri > Cypriniformes > Leuciscidae > Gila > Gila orcuttii. Next base: position 19,261,925 of record JAPDVR010000008.1, on the reverse strand, counting down.
ATTGACAAATGAGACAATTACAAGATCTGTTGATACATCTAATGAAGTCAACTGTGGATCACAATAAGGACTAAATTATGTATAAAATATTTAAATTATTTATTTTTTTAATTAAAGAATGAAAAATGTTTACTTGACAAACAAATGTTAAAATGACAAACACTAGATGAACTCAAAGAAAAAAGTTTATTTGCATTATTGGCATTTTAAAATATGAATTGAAAATAAAATCCAAACACATATACACATATGCATGCATATAGCAAAATGTTTTGTTTTTTTAATAAATCATAATAACTTGAGAAATCAATTCAGCGTGATCTGTTAAGAATAACATGCTTATGTGTAAATGGTCCATCCAAGCTTGGAATAGACTTTATATTTGAAGCCAGCTGTAAAGAGTTTTAAAATTTATGTTCCTTTTTTTTATATGTTCCCTTTTCAAGATTCAAACCATATTTTGTCTCCCTCTTGAGACAGCTCAACATATTATTTTCAGAGTTTAAAAAGTAAAATCACACTTATTGACGGTAAAACAGAAAGTTCAAATTCATTTATGTGATACACACATGTATATACATCAATAGGATACTTGAAGCACCATCAAGCAGGGTAATGACTATGATATATTCAACACGTTCAAATGCATTCTGGTTTTTATTATAGTTTTGTTTTTGTCATGTCTGGCCATTGTACAGCACTTTGGCATGCACTAGATCTATCAAAGATGAGATTTATGAATAAATAAACTCAAACAATAAATATAATGTAGCTATTCAAACTAATATTCTGCTTGGTCTATAAACCATGTGAAAGGGGATCTGTGCACATAGCACAAAAGATGTTTTTCACAGACTAATTCACACTATGTATCATTCAGAGATAATGAAGGAAATTCAAACTGCTTTCAAAATGAACAAAAAGACTCTCTCGTTCTCTTTTTTCAGATCCTTTCCATAATGCCTGCCTGGAGATAATCTCAAATAGACAGACTTGGGTGAGTTTACCGTCATGAGAAAATGTCATGCTTATAACTCAGAAATTCACAGACATGTTCATATAAAGAGATATCAAAAGGCAACTGTCTAAGGACAAAGCAACACATCCTTTCATTTTATGTCACCCAATGAATCTCACACGCAGTTGTCAATATGACACGCACCCTTCATAATAGAAACCCATAACCCAGCAATAAAAGCTCCAGCTGGACTAAAACAGAAAACAGCTCTTTGTAAAAACATCAATTTGCATTTAGTTCAGACAACTGGCTTCTAGCTTTTAATATGGCCTCTAATGCAATTAGTTTCTGGCTACAGTCACAGAAATGAAAATCCATGGACATGAGAGGAGGAGCAGAGGCCGATCGCAATCACGGCCCTATATCGTGAGCCACTGCACGAAACAACAGCCCTGATGATTCATGCGGAAAATTAACTCTGTTATTTAGCTGTTGCAGTGACCCTGACAATTTTATGTGTCTCATTATGTCAGTCACTTGATATGATACACTCATTCCACATGATGAGCACCATTTAACAGGCTAAACTCTTTGATGTGTGGATCATACTTGGCTAAAGATGGTAACAATTTGCTGGTGAGAGGACAAATCTTGTCATCAGAATCTAATGGCAAGGTGGATACACACACACACAGAGAGAGAGAGAGAGAGAGAGAGAGAGAGAGAGAGAGAGAGAGAGAGAGAGAGAGAGAGAACCCAGGGTCATGTAAACAGAAGACACTATGGCTCCATTCAAAGCCTGTTTTCTCAAGAGTATGCGTGAGCCTGGGCAAATTATCCCCGTGAGCGGAGTGTGAAACAGGAGATGTGCGATACCACAGCGTTGAGGAACAACGTGTGTCCCCAACGCTTACTGGCAGGCTATTATGTTAGTTGCTGGTTTTCTTCCTCACTTTCTCCTGGTCATCTCATCAATGGGCCGGCTGGAGGGATTCCTGGCAGAGTGATTTGGGATTATATCATAAAATCACATTGCCAGGGATTTCCAACCAGCTGTGAACTGTTTACTCCAGAAAAGTCTCTGTGAGTCGACCCTGCTTACACCCTGATTGATGAAGCCGTCAAATCCGTATTGAAGAGAACAAACCTAAACTTTTTTCCCGCCATGCCCCATGGAATGAATAATCTACCCTGTGAATGAACCATAACCGAGGGCTGAAATACACTGAAAGAGAAAGCTCATATCTGTAGGCCCCACATATGTTTTGCTCACCACTTTTTGTTCATTGCATAAACACTGGCTCTCAACTTAAGACTCTGGTTTTGGGAAACTAGAAACATGATACTAGGCTATCGTGCCATACAGACATATGTGGCCCAATATGTTAATAGAAAAAGCTGTCTTTGAAATGGCGCCACACTGCTTTGTTAAATAAATTGACATGTGAGTAAAAATGTGATAATGGGTTCATTTAGTAAAAGATGTGGTGTTTTTATATGAACATTTATCTAACATGAAATTAAACATTCAAGAAAGCATTGAGAATTTTTAAAGTCTTAGAGCTGAACAATTTACCTGTCTTTCATATATATCAGGGCTCGACAACAAGGACTGGCCGATGGGCCGGGGTCAGCGTGAAAGTTGCTCGGGACAGTTGACGGAATTGTCACTTGCCCAATTGAGACAGTGCTGCCTCATCTCGAAAGTTTGTCATTTGCATGTGTTTTTAAGTCTTGTCAATTTAAACATTAATTTTAAACCATTCAGATTCAAGCGCAAGACGCGAAAAATAACTCAATTCAGTACTTGTGCGCTGTTTTCTCTGAGCGCGCTCATGGTGTATGTGCATACAGAAAACAGCACAGGAGTACTGAATTGAGTACTTTCCTTTGCGTCTTGCGCTTGAACGGAAAAATACACACAACAGAAGAATGTAAAAATGCCAGTCTTGGTGAGTATTCACGTAAACACTGTCGGTTATGTCTTAACTGAACATAAATAGATGAGAAAGAAAACACATGTATAACAGTATATTGGATCTGTGCATTCGGTCTTAAAGTGACAGCAGCCTAATATTCCTGATGCCGTGTGCACCATTAATGTTTATCAAACAATAAAACACAAAGAGAAAATCACTCACTGATCTTGACTGAACAACTTTTACATTGTTATTTTCCATTTGATTATTCCATTTCTGTACCTGAAATGAATCCTGTTAGATACCTGAAAAACTTAAAGCACTGTTTATTTCACTTGTATCTTTGTTCTGTTGTGTTTATTTGAGCTGTTGCTTGTAATGTATTTATTTGTTCTAGTTTTATTACTGAAGACTCACTTGTCTTCAATCATGTTTGTTTTTTAAACTTTTGTTTTTAAACTTTATTTTAGTTAGGCTAGTAGTTTTTGCTGTGGTATCGAAATTGGTATCTAAAATTTTGGTGGCTTGTTTATTAGATTGTTACATGGGTTGAATAGATTGTTGAATAGATTGTTACATGGGCCAACACAACAACAACAATTTATTTATTTTATTTATTTATATTTTTAGTGGGGCTAATAGAAAAAAAATCCTTAGCGCCTGTACACATTGATGTGTAATTAACCTTCCCTTACAGTTACATCATTGGTGTAACCCAATGTTTTCTGGTTTATACAGTTATGTGATATAATTTATATTATTTATACTGACAGCATTTTTATAGGCGTTTCTTCAACTATGGGCATTTTTGTTGATAGTTGCTTAACATAATAAAATACACTCTCACACTCTCATTAATCATGCCTTTTTTAAATTTCTATTAATAACAAGTTATCAATTAAATTCAACAAGGTAAACAGATCAGAAGAAAGCGCATGTATAACAGTATATAGCTCCTATAAGATGTATACAAGACCCATAGAAGAATGCGCGTTTTTTTTCTTTCTTTTTTTACATTTCCAGCACAATGTCATTTTCACAACATCACAAACTATATATCGTATTAGTATTCTTTGGTGAAAATCACGGTAATAGAAAAATGACATTTTCAATATTTTTTGAAAAAAAGGAAGACGACTTTGTCATCTTTTAGCTAGTATATTTCTAAATAACATTTTCACACTTTTAAAATAGTGTTAAAAATGAAATCTATACATAACATTTGAAAAGCAGAAAAATATGTTGAAGGCATGACAAAAAGTTTTCAAGGCAGTTTGGATGTGTTCTTCACAAAAAGAAGTTTTAAAAATAAAAAGTGAAAAAAAAAAAAAAATTAAAAAGTGCCCAAAGTTGAGGAAACACCTATATATCTTTGTGTATGTTGAGATATTCTGCTAAATACAATACAAATCTGAGTACATACTAAAAATATATATATATAAGTAATTTATCTCTTAAAAACATTACATTACTGAGAGCTGAACTATTTTACTTTATAAGGTTTACACACAGTGACTTTAGTTATTGAATTCAATGATAATTTAGGCAAAGTTTTGAAGAGCATCTGGATTTTTATGTCTGATGAAGTTTCGTGAGGTGCAGGACTTAGCTCACTCTGTGAACAGATCTCGGATATCCTATGTTCACAGTGGCTAAGTTCCGCTCCTCTGAGGCCTACACTCAAAATCAGCCAAGAGGTGAGAAGACAAACATGACGGCTGGCCATGCTATAGCAAACCGGAAAAAGGACACAAACCTGTTCCAGAGAAATTACGGGAAATGACCCGCCAGGGAAAGAAGTCAGAGTGTAATCCTCAGTCACCCGCCCTGTCAGACAGGGTGGTCTGGTCAAATTGGCGTTAAGCCAGAGCACTATTCAACATAGGATTGGAGCAGAGACAGTAATGAACTTCCCTCAATTCAGCTATGAAAATATAATTTATAAAGAAAAAAATAGCAATGAATTAAAAAAAAAATAGAAGCATTCTAATAGTGATCTCAAACTTTTGGACCCCACTATCCACTAGCTCTTTTTGGGCTTTGAAACGTGAAATTTGTGTTTTAAAAAACAAATGATGGATGGATGGACGGACGGACGGATTTCTATTTGATGTTTTCCCAGGCATACAATTTTATATGACTTATTGTGCTAATACTTGACTCGGATGCAATACTCTTATGTTTTATATCCTTAATAAATCCGCCATCCAGCTGCTATCCAGCTCTGATTGTCATCATGATGACTTATGATCAATCAGAAGGGAAAAAGTGGAGCCTTGTAAAGAGCCTTGTAACTGAGCGAGGCCAGTGTGAGGTACAACACTGGGTTCAACCTCCTGTGCCTACTGAGCTGATAACAGTTGATGTATTTAGCACTGGCTCAGTTCAGCAGGAACCGGAGTTAAGCCCCTTAAGACCAAGAGCGTTTTCGAAGACTCTGCGGCTGACAGAAAATGCAGTCATCTGTATGGCTCATACTCCTAAGAACGGTTTTCGTTATCTGGCAAGATCTAAAGACCATGGAGGAAGGCTGCTCCTGTAATTTGAGGTTTAAACAAATAATAGGAGCAGAGTTTTTCCAGATACATTTCCAACTGGATCATCTGTGAAAGGCGAAATGTAATAATTCAGCTTATAGACTCCTAATATGTCAATCTTACTCAACTCATGTTTCACTTCCACAAGGGAAAGAGCATCAAGAAAACAGAAATAATAAAAGAGCATTTTAAACTGCTATTGGCTGTCGCCTCTTTTTTTGTTCATTCATTTTTGTATGAATATATATGCAAAAGGTGTCAAATAAGAAAAACTATACACAGAAAGGCTCTATTTCCAAAGTTTCAAAACAGGTCAACAGATGAGACACGAAGAGGGATATTCAGGTTTACAAAGCACAGATTCATTGCAGCTGTGGACCCTCCACAGTAACATAATAAGCGTTTCGGCGGCTCGCGTGTGACGAGATCATCTCCTCTTCATCCCCTCATGATGGCTCAGATGGCTCTTTGTTAGAGATATATGGTTTGTAAGTTTAAGCAAAACATTCGGTCAGAATGAGGTAAAAGACTGTCACATATCCACAGCTGAAGCCTGAAATGTAAATCTATTTGTTGCTTTTTCCCTGCTCTAAGCATCTCACCAGCCTGAAGTCAATTAACCGGCTGTCGAGGGGTTGCGGTAGACTGTGCGCCGTGTTACAAGATGAAATTGGATTCAGATAAACAACACTAGCGCAGGACCTAGAGTTGCCAGATCACAGGGAAGGTAGGAATTCATACTGTGAATTCAACAACTGTACTTGTTATGCTATATTGAGCAAACACGGATGCTATTAATGAAACTGAAAAAGGTTTTGTTTCATTAGCAGAACATTCTAGGCAAGCTAACACTTAAAACTGAACCTCTAAAAAATGCCATAAAGCTACAGGCCAAAACAGGAACTGTTTGGCTTTCTGTTTTACTGAAATAAAAACAGTTGATGTTCTATTAGCCATGAGATTATCTGGCTGGAAACAGGGTCCTGGTCAATAATGTAGAAAACGAAAACCAGAGGCCTTGTATAATTTAATAGCAATGACATGCTGTTATTCTCATGGAGAAGATTAAATGAGACAAAGAAATGAATCTGGACAATTTCTAAGATCTGTAATATAAAATTAGGCAACATGAATATACATAAGCTGAGACCTGTTAACAAACAACCTAACAACACATATACTGTGTATACTGTTAAAAAGTCTCACCAAAGCTAACTTTTTTAATCAAAAATACAATAAAACGGTAATATTACAGCCATTGCTCCAGTCTTCAGTGTCACATGATCCTTCAGAAATCATTCTAATTTGATGCTCAAAAAAACATTTCTTATCACTGTTGAAAACGATTGTTCTGCTTACTGACACTTTTGAATCAAAGTATTAATTTCTTTAAATTAAATAATATATATATGGGTATATATATGGGTATATGGGTATAAACAATATATATGGGTCAGTCCAAAATATTTACTGACGTCAAGCACATTAAGCAAACATTTCATCCATAAATTAAAATTTGTTTCTTTGGAAACCATAAGAATATGTTTAATTCACTAACTCAATGATCAACCTGCAGCGGTTCTAAAGTTAACAGCTCACTGTGACTGTACATTTTCAGTGAATAACAGCTTTAATGAATGTGTTCCACAAGGGGAAAAAAAATAGTATACAGGTTTGGAATGAGTAAATGATGTCAATTTACATTTTTGGCTGAATTGTTCCTTTAAGTCATAATTAGCACATATAGTTTACAGGTTTCACATAGAAATAAAATGAAAACACATGGCGTTTCTCTCAGTTTCGCCAGTGACTCAAACACTTCCAGAGAAGAATATGACTGTACAAACACAGAAAATGGAAACTTAATGTAGACCAAATTAAATGAAAAATGAGGAAAACAACGTGATTCAATGCAATCTAATGCAATTTAAGGGACTAACAATGGAAAAAGTTAAAACAATTAATACTGTCAGCAGTAGGATAAGAATTAATTTCTATTTTCTCAGTATTTCTCTCATAAGAGCAGATGTTTAGCTTTTTACGATTATTTTTTAAATTCCATGGCACTTAACTGCTACTGACATAGACAATCCATATATTAAGAAAAAAATAAAACATAAAAAAATGCCGAACAAGGACAGTACTGTTTTAAATCTGTCAGATTACCCTGAAACATTCTACTGCAGTAGACTTTGCCGCACAAATTTATGAGCGTCTAGATTTTTGTGATCTTTTGTAAGCCATTATGAACAATCCATTAAATTATGTTTTCATGCTGGGTTTCCTTCAGGTGGTTTTGGTGGTGGGTGGCATATGTAATATATTTGGAGTACTCCAGCCCACTCATCAAGTCTTCCAATGCCTTATGTCAAGAACAAGAAGCCATGGTGCAAGGTTGTATTTATGAGAATGACTTTTGTATGGGGCTTAACCAACTGATGCTATTCAATTAACTTTTGGATCAATGCATAATGCAGAGAATCATTTGTTTTTCCAATTCAATAAAGAGTGCTCTGCAGATAAGTAAGGAGGGCTAAAACAAACACTAAATCTCAGTCACTAAAATAGCAAGGAGAAACAATCCCTGCATGCTTCATTGAGTGAGAAGACAATGCAAGAATTTTTTAATTTTATTCAGTCATCACTGTTGCACAAACACATTGACATTTGGACTGCTTAAATCACTCTACCAGATTTATAATAATATTTTCTCCCTTCTAATGTCTAGGAACAAAAAACAGCACTGTAGCTGAAGAGTGACACATAAATGCAAAAATTCACATGGCTCGCTACACACATTATGTTAGTCAAGGACAAAGTAGGCAGTTTTGATCCGGTGAATTTAAGGAAATGATTAGCTTGCACTTCTTTCTTTTTTGCCAACTTTCCTTTGCCACCCACCAGTTGTCTTCACAGAATGTTTCTTTTGAATGTTTCAAACAACACTGTGAAAAAACCCTCTGTTTAATCTGTCAGTGTGGTTCCCATTTTTTCAACAACAAAAAAAAATTGGAAAACAAATGTGGCCTTTCATAATTACAGAAAGGGACTAAAACGAGATTAAGATGCATTACATCACTCGATTCAGTCCAGCAGTTAAGGAGAGTTCTTCTCTGTGTATGTCTATGTTCATGAGCAGCTCTGGCTCAAGCCCCAGTGATTTTCACTGAACTCAGACTGATGAGTGGTTGGAGGAGACGGCAATGTCATCTCATGAACAATGTTTGATTTGACAAAACTCGAGAAAAAAAAGAAAAAAGATGGATAACTACCATACACACCACAAAAGATTCCAGGCCTCCTTCTGCTCCTTCTGTTAAATAAACATGATGATTTAAACAAGAGAATATACACACATATATATACAACAGCTTTTAAATGTTACTGACTAATTCGGACAAAAAATACGATTTTCACATGTCATTCCAACCCTGTATGACTGTCATATTTTTGTGGAAAAATCAATATCCATTCTGCTATTTTCCATTCAATGAAAATGAAAGAAAATCATACAATGACATGAAGGCAAGTACAGTAAATTACAACAGAACTAGAGCTAAACGATTAATCATTAAAATATTATTCCTAAAATACAACGATTTGGTACAGCAAACGTTCAGATCTGCGTTCGCGCTGCGGCTGCCGCTAACCCAGAGAAAGCAGCTGTCATGTAGTTATGAAACAGCTTCACAAACGGTCTTCTCAACCCCACAGTATCGTTATTTCTGTGTTACAAATATTCATATCATCACTGAAGTACTGGGATGAAAGTTTATAGTTTGAATATAAACACTGATGTATACAGAAGCAATCAAAATAGGGCAAATCACTTTTTGAAAGTAACTTGACGCTTCAAATAACAATTGAATCGATTACATTGTTAATTATCAAGTGACTGTGACAAGTGACTGTTAAAAAATGTATTTGTCATTGAATCATTCATTCAGGAGCTTCATTCAAAAACGCTGATTCATCCAATGAAACAAATGATGAGTGAATCATTGAATCATTCATTCATTCAAACCATTTTTTTAAACTATAGGTGACTCACTCCCACCTTCATCCAGGTCAATTATAAACCTCATGCTTGACAAATAAATTACTGTAAAATCAAATATAGAAAACCTTAAAGGGGTCATGAACTGCATGGTTTTATTGTTTCATAATTTTTCCTGGGGTGCACATAATGTTAGTATGATTTTTACTTCAGAAATTGTCATAATTTAGAAATAAAAGGCATTTCCTATGCTTGATTTTCGCCCTCTGATTTGAACGCTCTGTTTGAAGGGGCGTGTCTGCTGGGAGACTTTAGTGTAAACACTTACTGCTGTGATTGGCTAACAGCTTTGCATATGAAAAAGCTAGTTAGGGCCCGAGCACCGATGGTGAGAGGACCCTATTGTTTTTGCTCCGTTTATTATTATATTACATGTGGAACTCTCTCAAAAACTTTCAGCATTTTTTTACTATTACTGCTCTCAATGTTAACTACTCGTGAAAAGTGATAATTATAGCAATTCAATTAGATCTATGGCATTATTAAGATCGTGGCATGAAAGGTTGCAGTGATGAGCATTGCAGCCGATCACAGACATGTATGCAGCGATCTCATCATTGCAACTCGATTTCTGCATACAAACCAACGAATGCTTTCATCATAACTAACAGTGCAAATACAATGTAAACAAGAGATTCGTTGAGTGAGTTTTGGCGCGAGTCCAGAACTCAGTGATAAACGCACTGTTTGATTGACAGCTCCAGCGTGCGCTGTTTGATTGACAGCTACAGGCTACAGCTATTGTAAACGGAGCGTTCTTTGATCGCTTTCTATATATAATTCAATCAGTTTAAATAACAGATTATTTACACCCTAAGAGAAACAATGTGAAGTTGACCGTTTCATCACTGGTTGGATTTACTGACAGGAGAACATCTAACTGTAGCTACATGAATCATTACATCAGAAATCACTGGTCACAGATCAGGCATTAGAATGAACATGGTTACTTACATGTTGTTGCAATACTGTCAAGACCATATCGTAAAAGTCTGCGCTGAGTTTGCCGACTAATTTATCAAAGAATCCAGTGAAATGCACCGAATACGAATAAATAATGTTCAACTGAGACATTCAAATTGTTGAAAATAAATATCTACATTCCTAGCATTAGGATCCTTCTGAAGGTAATGTTATTTTTAGTCCAGTGAGTGACCCTGTTCTTCTCTCTTCCCCATCTCACTAACGCCAGCGGGGCCTAGGTTGATTTTCCTCTGCAGAGGCGGTCTTTGACTACCTTATTACGTCATAAAGAGGCACATTCCAGGATGAGTCATTCGCTGGGCTTGGTAACAATAAAAGCTGATTTTGGACTAACAAAGAAGTTTTCAGTTCTTATAATATGATGACCTCTTATATGTCAAAAGCTCAAGGAAAATTTGATTTCTTAGTTCATGACCCCTTTAACAATTTTTATGATGACACCAATGCTTTGCCACCGAGTTAGACTTCTGAATAAGCAACAGAAATCATTGACACTATAATGAAAACCATGCACATCCCAAGCTGTGTGTGTTTGTATCAGCACACAGCATGTAAGTGTATATGTGACGTTATTGTGTGTGAGAGGCGAGGGTAATTATCCTGTATGCACGCATTCTGTGGTGAAGGAGGGTGGGACGGCTCGAATGTTGCCTTGTAATCAGGCGGTACGTCTACGTTTTAAGTTACCTCATTGTCTTCTCAAAATAGGCGAGCACAGCGGATGGGCAATCACAGAGGTGGAACCTCAAATAACAAGATGCTGTTTCTTTCAAGCTTGATGAAGTTTTTCCAAGCTCAGAGCATGCCTGTTATTTTCATCTGATTTATGAATCATGAGAATGTACAGCCACCCTATGAACACTGCAGATGATATACATTTAAAGAACAGTTCAAATATACAGTGGGGTTCAAACGTCTTGGAAATGTGTTTAGGGAATAAAAAAATTTGATGTACATTTTTTTCCACTATTTCTAGGTTACTAATCAAACGGAGAATGTGACCATGTGAACATTAATGCACACTTTGAATTATTCGTGCTGGAAAACATGATCATCAAGTTTTACACAATGCAGTTCATGTAGCTCAATTGCTGCTGTCATCAAAACAAATGGGGATCAAACCAACTTCTGGAATCAACATTGACACTTGGAGCCAGACATCTCTTAATGAAGGAAAGAGAGAAGGCACATAAATGTTTCCCTTTTTATTTATGGTAAGATTTCAAGAAATAGCTACTACTGTATAAGCACTGAAATTACTTCAAAGACGTTTTCCTTGCTGATTATGGAGATCCATCAGTCTGTGTTAGTAATTTATGCATTTGTTTATTTAGTTTTCATGAGCATATGTTCTCTTTTCATCAATGTTCACATGCAATCCCCACAGGGGCCCACAACTTCTTATCCCGTGCCACCGTCCTAATGTAATATGAGCAGCATATAGTTCTGTAAATGCCCACCCCACAAATGGAAATTCTAAGCAAGATTTATGTTGGCAACTGCGATAAAACATCTCTTCTTATTCATTAACCAATTTTATGATAGTTATGCTACATTGGCATTTTTATATCAATCCCCTCACCCCACATCTCAAAATGTCTGTTCTATCTGCAGTCACTGCCTCTACTTGCAAATGTAAAAAAAAAAAAAAAATGTCATCTGTTTCTCATCTGTGTGAGCAAATGGCTTTTCTGTAGACGCAAGTTAGTTTTCACAATGTTCTGGCAATGTCTGCAAAGTATATAGGTTTTTTTCTTGCATAAATGTGATTCCAGTGACAGACATTGCACATAAGTAGAGCAATTATGAAATGGGAACTGCAATTCAAAGGATTTTTTTCATATTGACGATATATTATAGTTTAATGTGTAGTTAAATGAAAATGAGCTTCAATACGAACTAAGCTTAATCGATAGCTTTTGTAGCATAATGTTGATTACAAGCAAAAAATATTTTGACCTGTCCCTCATTTTCTTAAAAAAAAAATATATATATATATAAAAATATGTTAAATATGTTAAATATATATTTAAATAATGTTAAAACGTGTATTTGAGCTGTAAAATTGTTTAAATCATAATTATTTTAGTTGTTTAAGGGGTTTCAATGCCATGGCAACAAAGTTGTAAAAGTTGTATATAACTAGGTTAATAGGGGATTTTGTTCCAAACTAAAATCATGTTAACACACATATTGTTTAAATCTTGTAGCTACACTATTAAAACAGTAAGTATTTTAACCTTTATGGACTGGTCCCGTTCTCTTCCATTTTGGTGCCTCAATTACAACAAAATTAAGTTCTTTCAACAATTTGATGAGATTTCATACAAGTGTCTATAAAAAAAAAACTAAACAAAAGTAATTTTAGACTTTTAGTTTGACTTGACCTACTTTAAAGTATTTTGTTCACATATCAATCAAACTGTGCTGCTGAACTGGAAATTCCTTCTAAACAACTCATGTCTGAAGCACATAATATTACAAAATGAGCTGTGAGTTCCAGCCACTGGGAACCACCCTTCTGTCTAGAAGCATGATGGAGCAGAATACAGGAGATATCAGTCATAAATGTCTGCTATGATGTAAGAACCACACACAGTGTTGTGAGGGTCACTATATCTGCAGTGTCAAATAAACTGTCCTTATGATATTGTATACGTCTCTCAGATTTCAGTAGCTTGACGACAGCCCATGGTAACCTTGATGTTTTATGCAGCGAAATTTGCTTTATGATAAAGATACCTGTTTTTACTATCACAGTAGATTGCGAATGTGCTTTTCCCATCCCCTACAGGAGGGCGAGGCCAGAATCCTGCGCGCTTTCAACTTCATCGATTTTAATGTGGCAGAAACTTTTTGCCTAGTACAGTTCATAAATGTTAAAATCTGCCAAGTCCTCCATGTATGTTGCTTTTATTTTAATTGTTAACAATGCTTTACTTACTGCAATTTTGTACAGTGCTTGTTTTAGCAGCTTGTTAGTTGAGATATATGCTGATGTATATGATTTCCCAAAACATACTTGAAACTAAAAATAGCTTTTTCTTTAAAAAGTTACGCCAAACACAGAGACGGGGCCATCGGTGTGGAACAAAAAAGAACAACAACTTACCCAAAGGCTCAGTTCTCGCAGCAGATGGGATGTGCATGGAAATAAAGAGACAAAATTAAGGGAACATATATTTATATAATATGGGGACGCATTTTGAATTTAAAGAAATTACTGATACTGATTGTCTCTATGAAAGGATATCATTACTATGGAAGTGAACAGCTAAGCAGAGGATGTGTACAAGGACAAGTCGAATCAATATGAAAGAACAACCTGATTTCCTCTGTGGCTTGGGATTATGTAAAAGGGCACGGCCAGGCTTTTTTATCTGTGTTACATAAAATTGAACGTGAGCAGTCTTGAAACTGTGATCACAGGAATAAGGGAAGGATTAATCACTTTGAGTGTTTGCCATGATTTCATCAGGGATGGGTTGTAAATACACCTGAATACAATATGCAAATCAAAGAGGAACAGATCCTTATTCTTTCGTGCCTGGTTCGAACACAATCTTCCCTCCCAGGAATTTTCAGGAAAAGGGTATACTATACAGCAATGGAACGAGTTGGTTTACCGGTCACTTTCTTTTACAGACTAAATTAGTTTCTGTTTAGCTCAATAGTCCCTCTAGTGGTATTTATTGGTATTTAGTTTAAAAAATACAATAACTTTGAACGGACATAAATAATTATCTACATGTAGGCTATCTGTAGATGAACATCTATCAAAATATACAAAAAATTTAAGAAAGAGACTTTTTTTACTTTTACTATATTTTTGTTTTATGCATTAATAATACATTATTATTTTAATACATTATTACATTTTTTCTTTATTCCATAATTAAAATATATATGCATATTTACATAAATAATATACTTGAGTAATATATATATATATATATATATATATATATATTGTACCATTTTATTTAGAAACTGATTAATTTGAGAGGGCATCATTCTCATTAAATCTGAATAATATTCAGTAGCTTTCTGTTAATTAGTTTTATTTTAACATTTTATTTTTTAATCTAAATTCTTACATGCCCTCTCCTATCAGATGTTCTTGTAGTAGGCTAAATAGTGCAATTTTAAGTGCAAGTAAATGAGGATAAATGAACATTAATATTTATTTTCTCAAACCTGCAGTTGTATTTACTTATTGTGATCAGTGTGTGCTGTTTAGTTCTAAATATATTGAAACAACAATTACAGCTAACAGCTAGGTAGTTCTAAATGCATTAAACGCTGAAGAATTATCTACATTAAACCAAAATCCCCCTATAATGCTTAATAAAAAGCACCTTCAAAGGAAAGCAAGTTCAAATATATGTTATATGTACAGTAAGTGGAAATTCAGCAAGTAGAAAAAAGGTAGAGAAAAAAGCTTAATAGACGATCACAATTTCAAAAGGACTACAACAATATGAAAAATTAGGTGGCATATTAGCAGAAAATTTAGTTTGATCATTTGTGACATTTTCTTTTCATCTATATATGATGAATGAGTCTATTTCGTAAATCCTTTCCTGGCACAGATTGTGTTTGTTCATGCACTTTTAGTTTTTAACGTCTTTGTGAGGCAATATTCTTTTATGAACTTTAACAATCAGAACGTATTTACAAATCTATAGCATTAGTATTAGCTACAAACAGTTAAACAACAATTATATAAAGGAATCAAGAATAACAGCCAAAAAAGTGAACATCCAGAAGACTACAATGTGAGGTAATGGTAAAAACACTCACGGTGGCTCAGCAACAAACTCTGACAAGACTGTGTGTTGTCCTGTGTCCATTCACAATCACAACTGTCACCTGTAAGCAGTAAAGTGTTTTTCAACCTCAAAATTTAATTTATTTTGCAATAATTCAAATAATACAAATAATGTCTAAACTGTGGTTTAAAGAACACATTTTTCACTTGCGTTTAAAGGTTGGCTCAGTATTATTATTATTTTTTTTGCACTACCTGATTTGGCAATATATATATATATATATTATATATATATATATATATATATATATATATATATATATATATATATATATATATATGTGTGTGTGTGTGTGTGTGTGTGTGTATAACCTTTTAAGAAGGAAACTTTTAATGACCTTGCTAAAAAATATATATATATATATCACCACAGAAAAAAGTAACTAATTATCTTCAAAGAATATTGAGCTTAATATTAAGTTATACTAAATAACTTATTGTTTTTCCAACTACAACAAAATCTTGAACATAGGAAATTAGGCTAAATTTTATATTCATAGACAACACCACAAAAAATGTTCATGGTCCATGACAGCTGAACTTATAATGCAGCAGCCCAATATAATCTTGCATAGCTGTAAAATAATAATATTAAATAATAATAAACTAATAATAAATAGTTTATACATAATTATTCTATCAAATATACAAAATAAATAAATGTTACTATAATAAAAAATATAAAATGTAGGCCTATAACAAATATTATATTCAAATGTATTTTCGGATTTTCGTGTATTTAATTGATATTAAAAATACCCTACGCATTAATTTGTAGGGTTTAGTATTTAGTATATCAGAATCTTACACTTTACAGTCCAGTAACTTTTACTAACAAAAAATATTGTACTATAGCCTAAGACAAGTGATATAGTGGAATTTCAAACGCTATCTGTTTGCTACTGAAAATTACATAACAGCTTCTTAATGAAAACAATAGAGATAATCGAAGAAACGTTGTTTTGCAATGTTTACACTGTATCAGTAGCCTGTTTGTGTGATTTGTTCTTTTGTATTAATTCCATGACTTTACTGTAATAAAGTTAAATTTACTTTGTGCCTTTTTATTACTTGACACCATATTCCAAGACACTGGCTTTTAACGTCTCATTTCCATGAGTTTATCAGTAAATTCGCTTTTGCTGTATTTGTATTACTTACTTGACAACATATTCCAAAAGCACTGGCTTTTAACGCCTCATTTCCATGACGGTTTGGTTGTACATTTGACGTTTTTTTGAATGTAGCGGGTTCCCATGTGGTGCCAGCAGCTAGAGTGTGAGACTACTCTAAGATCTTATTGGTGCATTGAAATGCCAGTCATTTTTTTAGCGTGCTCTGGTTGGTCCAAACGAAGCACCACCTACATAAATAATCCAATAACTTCCGCTGACGAATTTTGAATGCAGAGCGGTTAATGTTGGTTTACTACACGTAAGGGCAAAGTGGCAGAAAAATACTCAATTAAAATCTGAGCTTTAGAGAGGTCGAAAGTAACAAACCATATCCTGAGATGGATCCTGCATTGGCGAAACTACTTATTGGGCTCGCAGTCAATATAAGTCGTAGTGATGGTAAGATGCTTGTTTGCTAGCAGCTAATCTTTTACAAGCACAAACTGCATCATCAAATCAGTTAATGATGTCAAACCAAGTAAAATCAGATTAAAGTTAGCATAATGCTTAGCGATACTACATTGATTGTAGCGAGAGGTTTCTAAAGATTGAAAATTATACAGAAACACTAAAAGAGAAATTCTAACGCAAACTTTTTTGTCACAATCAAATGTGTAAATAATGCAAACAGCGACCTGTAGTCTTTTCTTGTGCTCTCATGTCATGTAGGATAAGATTGCCACGGAAACATACACATTCTAGTTGGCTGGGATTGTTTTTTAAAGGGATAATTCACCAAAAAAAGAAAATTCTGTAATTTACTCTTGTTGTTATAACTCCTGTTATTCCAAACCTTAACATAAATTACTTAACGTTAGTTTCTTTTGTTAAACAAAAGGAGATGTTACACTGAATGACATCTGTCACAATTTATTGTATGGAGAAAAAAAAGATGCAATTTTTTTGCACGAATGAGGAAAGTCTCAAAGTTCAACCAAAAAAATGCTGTTTGTTTATAGCACTGTTTCCCATAAATGCAGGAAGAATACACAGCGCCACTGTGAAAACTGTCAACATCACTAAAGCCACAGTCAATGTGGAATGGGCTGAGAAAGGCATGACTAAAGGAAAAGAGGTTGGTACTTAATTTGTCATAATGTATGAGTTTTTTCACTGTATAGAACAGTTAATACATTGACCACTGTGCAGTTGTTGGTATTTGCACTTGTACAGCCAATGCTCTAGGATGTTTTTGGCTAACTAGACTATTAAATCGATTGTACTCTAGGTTGACATGGATGAACTCAAGCAACTCAATGCTGACCTTATGCAACACCTTCAACCATGTCTTCAAGAGGAACCAGAGACCACCGCGGCCCCTATCGCTGCACCCGAGACAAAAATGGCAAAAGTGAGTTCTGTGTTCTTATCCTCAAATTCTATGCATGTGGGATAGCATAAACATTACTGTATTTTAAGCACATTCATGCACATGCTGTATCTGAAATCACACTCATTTGTTATTTATTCTAAACTAAAAACACATCTTCATCTTTAAATCTGATTTAATTTTTCTATGCACAATTGACTGCTTCGTCATTTACACAGTTCTTTATGTATGCTTCAGAACATTAGAGCATCAGAGCTTCTTTCAAGGTCATCAAGAATACCTACTTCTGAACGTAAGTTATATTATTCATTGTTTCCAGTAGGTTTACTAAAATTCATATTTGGTCTCCTGACCTGCATCACTGTAATCTTATGGTGGGTTTCCTATTTGAAGCTGCTCCTCAGGATTGTCCATCTGAAGAGTCAGGTTTGCATCAAGTGCATGCTCTCTTATGCCATCCAATCACACTCACTCAAGGCTGAATTGAACTTCTCATTAGACTTAATCAGGGTGTCTCTTCCCACTTCTGTCCACATGGTCTTTTCTACAAATGATCTACTTATCAAAAATAGGACATGCTGTAAATTCCTGTCTCTGTCAGTCCAGAAAGATCACATATGGCAAAGATGGTCATTAGTTATAGCAGCGATCAATACACTGTGGCTGATGGCTTTTCACTTTTGGGTTTCATATAGCAAAAACTGTTCTTTTAATCATTTTAGAAGTTTATTTCTATAATGTCTGCACATTGTCAGATACTATGAGGGTGAAGAGATTGTCCAAATTGTTGTCCAATTTTGTTGCTGATAAATGCAATCATGACAAACGGATTGGAGATTCAGGTATTGTCCATAGGATTGCCTTTGGATTTAGTGGCAGTGTTGATAATGTGAAGCTCTTTATTCTACTTTGGAAATCTCTTTATTTGTGCTTTGATGTGACTAAAAATAAATAAATTACCACATTGAATTGCAGAGACCTCATATAACATATATTTTTGTCCCTTTCAGCCTCTAGAAGAATGACCACACGTCAGACGTGCTTGTTCCGACTGCCTGCCCCTCCACCTGTGGTCTCGGCAACGGCTGCAGAAGTAGTTCTCTCTCAGGATCTTCCCACATCTACGATGCCTAAACCTTCAGGTCTGTCTCTACATCAACATGATATTAAGATATGTAGTCAAGTTACAGGTTGTGTTAGATTGGCATGAACTGATATTGATTGGTAACCGATATGAGGTGAACGGACTGTCACATCCATACAGTTCACTTGTGCTGTCAGCTTGGAGACTCAAAAAAAATCATTGTTAAAACATCTTTTACAAAACATTTCACTATCTGGATTGGCAGGCTACCAGAGGAGACTTGTTTCAAAGCCAGCTTCTCCTCTGCTACCAACCATTGAGGCTATATGTGAGAGTGAGGCTTCCAAATGTGCCCCCATGGGTCCACCAAGTATGTACTGTTTTGAATTTGTCAAGCATGCTTTGACATCATGGATATGGTGACTATTAACATTTACAGCACTCATAGCACTGCACTGTTGTAATTGTAATCTTTTAGGCCATCGCATGTCTCAAATATCGGAAATGAACAAGGTGGCAAACAAACGGTTGTCGCTTGCTAGAAATCCTGAAGCACAAAAGAGAGGAAAGGTACCGTATTTAATCCAGATATCATTCGTATAGTTTTAAGTCCTTTTCAAATGAAGTCTGACTTTTTTGCTCAAAATGTTTTTTGTGGTCATTAATACTATTACCAGAGACTATTTATATAGAGACATGCCACTTACTCAATCCTCAATACAACTATATAGGGAAAACCCGTAACGCCAAAGATGGCGGTTGTATGCACATGTCCCGCCCCTCCCACTGGAAAGCCAATCGTCTGCCTTTAACAGTCAAGCCGGGAAACATTTAAGCCTATCTTCTGGTTCCACTGACGCATGCGCACAGTTGAGGTTTGCGACAGTGGAAAATACGTTACTGTTTGAAAAGGCGGCAGATTTGATATGCAGTGTATGTGTGCGTTGTGTAAATATCAGACATCCCAAGTGTCTACCGCATGTTTATAGCGGCTCCCTGATGCCTGCAAATTAGTTCAAATCTCCCAGAATCTAGAGCGAGCGAGAGAGAGCTCACACATACTGTGCTTCAAACCGTGCAGCGCGCGCACGTCAGAGAGGGAGAGAACCCTTGCGCATGCGTAGTAAAGTATAACCTGTGGGGAAAAAGGCTTTTTAAACCTTATTTTGGGGCAAAGTCATCAAACTTTTTCAGCTATTTTAATCATATTTTACTGCTGTTTCTATACATGCAGTTTTTATGTCCCGGTGACCAGTGAAAGTGCAGTTCTGACTCTCTGCCTATTCATTTAGATAGGAGCCTGGTCTTGTTAGTCCGAAATAGCTGCCCGGAGGCGTTGCCAAGATGGCGGCCTAAAAGGACTTTGCTATTACTTAATTACTGAACCATTCAGATATTATTATTTTTCTCTGCATTGGACTTTCATTGTGAATACTAGTATAAATAATGTTTCCTAATTTACTTCAGAATATACAATTATTTTCAACTTTCACTTCTTTTATTTTTAGACATAAAATAGTTATTTTATTTATTGGTATTATCAATTTACGGTTTCATTTTGTTTTTTTACTTTTCTGTTTTTTTGGTCACAGGCTTGTAGTCTTGAAGTAGAAATGTGCAAAAATGTATTTGAATTTCTCTTTTCACAATTTTGTTTCTAGTTTGGAGATACAAGTCGCCCTAATAAGCACTTTTACCAGATGATTGAAGATTACAGAGAGACCCTGGAGAAAGTACCGATGTCCTTGTCCGATCCTGTGAGTTAATGAGCATAATATTAATATCTATTCTTTCATATCATTTTAACACAAAGTGCTTCTTTTTTTTAGGTCAAACCTCACAGAATATGTGTCTGCGTTCGCAAACGTCCTCTGAATAAAAAGGGTAGGTTGCTGATATGACCTCTCCAATTGACTCTTGATTAAATTGTTTATTTGGGCGATATTCATGTATTTCTCATTTATTTGTGTTCAGAGTTGGCAAAGAAAGAGATTGATGTGGTCACAGTACCTGGTAATGGAGCCCTGCTGTTGCACGAGCCCAAGCAGAAAGTGGATCTGACCAAGTACCTGGAGAATCAGACCTTCCATTTTGATTACTCGTTCGATGAAGACGCCACTAATGACTTGATTTACTGGTAGCTGAGTATTTTGAATTTCTGTTTGGTATTTATTACCATGTTGATTACCATGTGTGAACATGGCAGGTATTGTTTATTCAAGAATTAGTTCACATCCGTGTCGTTCCAAACCTGTAAGTCTTTCTTCCAAGAAACCCGAATCATGCTTTGTATTTACATGGAATGGAATTACTAGTTAACTTTGTATTTCACATAAATAATGGCAGAGTTTATATTTTGGGGGGATATGCCAATTTGAACAATGTTTAACCTACAAAATATTCAAATGGTTATGAATTTAACTTTTAGGTTCAGCGCTAAACCTCTGGTTAAGACCATTTTCGAAGGTGGTATGGCAACTTGCTTTGCATATGGCCAAACAGGCAGTGGAAAAACTCATGTAAGTTGTTTGGGCTTTAAAAAAAATTATCCAAAACTGTCCAAAACCATGTTGTTGATCTTGAGGCATTCTTTACAGACTATGGGTGGAGACTTCACTGGAAAGAGCCAAAACAGCTCTAAAGGGATTTACGCCCTGGCAGGTGATTGTAACTGTCAAATGTACTTTACATAGCGGGCTGTTATGTTTATCCATGTTCACTCAATATTAATCTGTCTGCATACTTCACAGCACAAGATGTATTTACCCTCCTAAAGCAAAAGCGATATGCTGATATGGACCTTTGCCCATATGTCACCTTTTTTGAGATCTACAATGGCAAGGTTTGCACATTGTATTACATGTTTCCAAAACATTTCTGTGATGTCTTGTTAAACGGATGGCTGATTGTGTTTGCTACTGCAAATAAACCTCAAATTTCCAAATGATGAATGTACTCTTTATGCGCAATTAAACAAGTGGGGTATTTGATTTTCTGCTGATTTTATTTTTAGATTTGTGGTTGCAAGCATAAAGTACTTGTTCAGGCATGATGATGAACATTTTGCTCACTGCAGGTGTTTGACTTGCTGAATAAGAAAGCAAAGTTGCGTGTTTTGGAGGATGATAAGCAGCAGGTCAACATTGTTGGCCTGCACGAAGTTCCCGTGTCGTCTGTTGATGACGTCATCAAGATGATTGAGAAGGGAAGTGCATGCAGGTAAATATTAAAGAGAACCCTTTAAGTGTCATGCTTTTTTAAATGCTGCAGCTTTTATATCTCACCAGTGTTATTTTAATATCATTTTGTTACGCTGTGGTTATACCCACTGAGTCTGTGGTTATATATTGTATTAAATGTATTGTATTGACAACTCGTCACTTAAATATTTAGCATCTTATATTCTACGTTTCTGTAAAGGTTTTTGTCAGCATTTAAAAACATATATCAATTATGATGATCCTTGTGTTCTATAAAGAGGAATGTTTGACAGACCCAGTCTAGAGACATATAAATAGATGGGAGCACAAAAGAGTTCTTAAGAGTCAGCTTACAGCACGGAACTCTGTATGTCTGCAATCTCTGCGTGGTAACAGCTGACAGACGGTTATCCAGATAACTTTTAAAAGTTCCTACAAAATGTTTAAAATGCCAGAATATCAATTGCTGTCCTTGTGATTTTTATCCTATCTTGAAGTATGACCAAGCGTTAAGTCAAATGTATTAGTGCTTCACAATACACACCGTTTCCAAGCAGTTTTACAGAATTACTATAATGTTAGGTCTATAATGCCTTCGTGTTTTAGGGCTGGCCAATGTATAACAATGATATATAATCGATCATCTGGATTTAGATGTACCTATAGTCTTTATAGTGTTGTCTAGCTTATCACAGGCTTTGCTTTATACATTTCTGCGGTGTAGATAAATGTCAGGAACCCCGATTTCTGGCCACATGGCAGTGTCCATGGACCACTGGTTAGTTGTAAGGAACACTTGAGTCCAACTTCCTTCAATTTAAGAATTCCTATTGTTTTACTCCCATTTTCGCTATTTCTCCTATTAAATCCAGTCATGTTGCAGGATGTTTTGCCAATCATTCTGGCTAAGGGGGGGTGTTATGATGGGAAAGTGACATCAATACAATGCATCTATTATTTCAGTTTCAGATAATTAGTTAAACAATAACACTATCTCTCTCTCTCTATACCAGAACGTCTGGCCAAACGTTTGCAAATGCCAGCTCATCGCGTTCACATGCGGTTTTGCAAGTAATCCTAAGGCGGCGGAATTTCCTCCATGGGAAGTTCTCTCTGGTGGACCTTGCTGGGAACGAACGTGGCACTGATGTCAGTAGTAATGATCGGAACACCATAGTGGAGACTGCGGAGATCAACCGCAGCCTGCTGGCTTTGAAGGTGCATTGTCTACTTCAGACTGATTGACCAAATGTGTTCATTTTTAATACACAAATTTTTATTCTATTTGTCAATATGAAAGGGTCAATTTTGGACTCTTGATAAAATTACATTATTTTAAAAAAATCTAACGCTTTTAAACTGCGTAAACCATCTGAGAGATGTTCATAGATGTCGACTTAGGGTTTTATCTAGACTTTGTCATTAACACTAGAGCGTGTGCAGCAAACCGCCAATCACATAGAACATTGTGCGTCAGTTTAAGTTCTTGCTAGAGAGCTGGCACAATTCACCTATCTGCTGAAGATTGAGATTATTAAAAAAAGAAATAAACACTGCTGCAGCTGAAAGAAAATATCTTGACTACCAATGCAGGTGAATCAACTGAATTTAATTCATTTATATAGGTTTGCAAAGCTCAAAAGAAAACGTGTAAACCTAATCTGTCTAAAATTTTACATTAATCTTATCTATTCAAATACAAAGTTTAATATGAATTGTCAATTCATATAATTATTTGAATATGTATTATGAATAGACTCTTTTCACAGTCTGTGACACGTTTTAACGGTCATCAGCATTGTAAATCCGGCAAGGTTTTTTTTTTATATATTTTCTTTCTTTTTTTTTTAAATGGACAGACACATTTATAATACTATGGCCTGGTTTCACAGACAAGGTTTACGCCTAGTCCCAGACTAAAATGCATGTTTGAGCTGTTTTAACTGAAAGCAACTTGCCCTGACATATCTTAAAATATGTCAGTGTCATTTTTGTCTCAAGATGCACACCAGTAATGTGTTTTTCTAAGGCACATTTATAAAAGCTACTTAAATTTCCTAATTGAACTAAGGCCTAATCCTGGCTTAATCTAAGTCCTGTCTTTGAAACCAGGCCTATACTTTGTAGTATAATACTGTACCTTTGCATTAAATTACAAGAAACTAGTTAACGCTGTTTTGTGGGTGTTTCTAATACAGTGGCTGTGGGAGTGACTGTATAATTTACATCTTTCTTTTCTGACTGCCGTTATCAATCTCTTTTTTTTTTTATTTTTTGCCCTCTTTTTGAAAGTTTTGAAAACAGTATTGTGGCGTTTTCTTTAGCTTTTTGAGCAAATGGGAACACAATGTTTGCTCGAACTATTCTCAAGCTCATCTGGGTAGCAACTGAATCTGGCTTCATGCAACAAGCCTTTGTTGATTATAGCTTTTGTTTGCTGCTCCATTATATTGCAAGAAACTAGTTTGTTCCCAGTTGTTTCACAGTTACAGAATTTGAATGCAACTTTTTCATGTCTTACCTGACTGTTCAGGAATGTATCCGCTCTCTGGGTCAAAACAGTGAGCATATCCCATTCAGGATGAGCAAACTCACCCAGGTGCTTCGGGACTCCTTCATTGGAGAAAATTCAAGGACCTGTATGGTAAGTGATTTTATTATTAATTTTCTTTTTTCTTTCAGCAACCCTCTTTTTAGAGCTTGCTTTTAATACTGTTATTTATTGTAACATTAATCTCTTTTTCCATTTTGCCTGTTATAGATCGCAATGATATCACCTGGTATGGGCTCTTGTGAATACACTCTGAATACACTACGTTATGCAAACAGGTGCTTTTTTTGTCTTCATCTATTTGAATTTGGGTTGCTTCTGACTGACCTCTGGTGGTGTGATTTAGTATTACAGTCAGTTTTGTGTGTTTCTGACAGGGTAAAGGAATTGAATGGCATGTCCAAGGGAGCTTCAGTGGAGAATGGTACACACCTAGAGATTTCTGAGGGGGGAAACTCCTCGGAGGAGGTGAGTGAATCACGCCGTGCATATTAATTTTTAATTGTCAGGACTTTCCTTTCATCTACAAATCGTATATATATATATATATATATATATAATATAATTTTTTTTTTTTTTTTTTTTTTTTTTTTTTGCTTATAAGTGGTTGAATGGAGCTTTTATTTGAATGCAAAGTCACTGAATTTGACAATTTTGACCCAGTTAATTGTATTTCAGCAATTCATAATTTAACACTACTTTTGTTTATAAATCAAACAAATTGAAATAACTAGTCGTAAAGTTGTGATGAATTGGAATTGGCAAATATTGTGACATACTTCTGAGCGAAAAGGATTATCGAAAAAAAAATGTAGGACGAGAACTTGGTTCTATCCTTTGGTTCTAATTTGGTAGGAGGCAGATCAGAATGTGAGTGTGGTCAAATGTAAGAAAGTGGCAGAGAACTAATTGACAAGTTTGGTATATGTCATCAGAGAAGATAATGTTATGGCTTCATGTTTCTTATTTAAGGTATAAAATTTTTTTTAAACTTGGGCATGGATGAATCGTTCACAATAAGATCGGTAAGATGCATTTAGAAAATGAGTGAATTTCATGCATTAAATGGGTCTCAAAAACATTAAAGGGCTAGTTCACCCAAAAATGAAAATTCTGTCAGTATTTACTCACCCTCATGTTGTTCCAACCCCGTAAGACCTTCGTTCATCTTCGGAACACGAATTAAGTTATTTTTGATGAAATCTGAGAGCTGGATCTATCCTCCATAGGCTTCTAAGGGATTGAAACTTGCCAGCCCTGAAAAGTTATTAAAGACATTGTTAAAATAGTCCAAGTGACTACAGTGGCTCAATCTTAAGTTTATCAAGCGACGAGAATACTTTGTGTGCGCAAAAACAAACAAAAATAACGACTTTATTTCAACTATACATTTCCTTCTCTGTTGGCCTCTAGTCAGTTAACTTAGTGTAATAGCGTAGAGCTACGTCACACGCAGGCTCACTATTGGCCGACACTGGTCATGTGGGTGATGCGTGTGACGTACAACAACAGAAGCTCTATGCTTTTACACTAGTGAACTCACTCGAGGCCCACAGAGAAGGACATGAATAGTTGAAATAAAGTCGTTATTTTTGTTTTTTTGCACACAAAGTATTCTCGTCGTTTGATAAACTTAAGATTGAGCCACTGTAGACACTTGGACTATTTTAATGATGTCTGTATTAACTTTTTGGGGCCTGCAAGTTCAATCCCTCAAGAAGCCTATGGAGGAGTGGTCCAGCTCTCAGATTTCATCAAAAATATCTTAATTCGTGTTCCGAAGATGAACGAAGGTCTTACGGGGTTGGAACAACATGAGGGTGAGTAAATACTGACAGAATTTTCATTTTGGGGTGAACTAACCCTTTAAACTAGGCATGTTTCTATTTAGATGAGTATAGCATGTCACAGCTTGACATTCATGTGTATATACATGCATGGTGTTTGATTTATAGAAATGTGGTGCAAAAATTGTTCAAACCCCCCCAAATGTACTTATTTTTCAGGAGTCTATTGTCCCAGCATTTGAGGCTATATCACAAGTGTCGAATATAGAGGAGAGGCTTTATGAAGATTTGAAGGTTTGTAGCTTTCTGGATGTCTATTGTGTAAACACATGCTCTGAGTGGGCGGCTTTGTTTTAAACCTCACGATCACTCAAAGTTATAAAACTCACCATAGCAGTGAGATAAAAAAAACGCTCCTTTGCTATTTGTTTACCCCTGAATGCATTTCTTCAGACATTAGTTATTTTAACTGCTCTGAGACCTTTGAGTCATTTCTGTTTCTCATTCCTTTTCCAGGGGTGCAGTGAGATTGTCAGATCCATGGAATATCCCTCGTTTGATATTTTAGCAAATTTATCAGAGATTGGTGCATTTTTGAGGAAACTGCAAGGTATTTCATTTTAATCCAAACAGAGACGTGCACTATCATTCTAAAGTTTTGGGTCAAGGTTTTTGAAAGTGTCTCTTATGCTAACCAAGGCTGCCTTTATTCTTAATTTCAGTAAAAACAGAAATATTGTGTAATGATGTTCCAGCTGTTTTCTAATGTAATGTTTATTCTTGTGATGGCAAAGCCTAATTTCAAGCAGCCATTATCCCAGTCTTCAATGTCCTATAATCTTTCAGAAATCATTGTAATATGCTGATTTGGTGCTCAAAATTACGTCTTATTAAAGGGATAGTTCACCCAAAAATGAAAATTCTGTCAGTATTTACTCACCCTCATGTTGTTCAAACCCCGGAAGACCTTCGTTCATCTTCGGAACACGAATTAAGATATTTTTGATGAAATCTGAGAGCTGGATCACTCCTCCATAGGCTTCTAAGGGATTGAAACTTGCCAGCCCTGAAAAGTTATTAAAGACATCGTTAAAATAGTCCAAGTGACTACAGTGGCTCAATCTTAAGTTTATCAAGCGACGAGAATACTTTTTGTTCGCAAAAATAACGACTTTATTTCAACTATTCATTTCCTTCTCTGTGGGCCTCGAGTCAGTTCACTAGTGTAATAGCATAAGCTTCTGTTGTTGTACGTCACACGCATCACACACATGACCAGCGTCGGCCAATAGTGAGCCTACGTGTGACGTAGCTCTACGCTATCACACTAAGTTAGTGGGGGTGAGTAATGACTGACAGAATTTTCATTTTTGGGTGAACTATACCTTTAATGCAGTTGTGCTGATTTTTGTGTGTAAAAAAAAAAAAAAAAAAAAATTTAAGAGCAGCATCATTCTTTGAGGTTGAAATCTTTAATTATAGAGACATTATAAATGTCTTAACCGTCACTGTGGAACAATTTAATGCTTCCTTGCGGTGTTAAATTATTTTCTTTTCTTTTTTTAATACCATTCAAACTTTTGTGAACGGAAATGTATGTTTTATTTAAGCAAAAAATATTTTCCATGAAGGTCACTAGAGCATTCTACACCAGCGCACAGAATATATAACTGTTATAATTACAGCATTGAAATAGTTTTTCTTCTTGTTGTAGAGTCTTACCAGGCTTTGAGAGCTATTGAAGAAGAACAGAGGGTCAGGATGTTACCAACCTAATCTAAGATGAGATTCAGCTGCGAACAACTGCAGAGAAACATCTTAGAAAAGCTAATGCAATTTCAATTTGTTCTTTTAATAATCTTATCTGTGATCTGGCTAGAGATAGATCAAGTGTTTGTTTGTTTTTTATGTATATGCTTTAATTGTTTTTGTGTACTGAATAAAGGTTCCCTCATCTTGGATCTTTTGTAAATCACATTTTGAATGCTGTCTTGGTTTTTCAAAGCAATCTTCATGAATCATCAGCTCTTGTGCTTTTTTTTTGTGCATTTGCATTCTAACTTGTTTCACATCACATTGAAACTGCTTTTTTTTTTTTTTTTGGATCACCAAAATGAGACCCTTCCCATCATCCCCACACAAACACCCCCAGCCTTGACCTCCAAATCGCCACTATATACAAGCCACAAACAGTGTATACACTTGCCCTGCAAGCACAAGCTGACACATGACAAATCAAAGGCCTAATAAACAGCTCACACTGAACAGTTTACCTCAAAGGATGAAAATATACAAAATCGGCCTGTGAGTGGGTGGCCCCACATCTCCGTGTGAGGCCTAGAAGCTCAACAGCTTCCTCTGAGCTCTTTGGGTGGCATTTCCCACCCCCTCCCAAACTATTTACCCCATACTGTGTAAATGCATATATCTGTGCTTGCACATATTGCACCAAAATTGTGAATACAAGTTAAATATGTATCTTGTTCAATCACTACATTTGATGTATACATACTGTTGCACTCCTTTTTACAAGACTGTTCATTGTTTAATGCTTAGTAAATGATCGTCATTCTCTGTATCTAATTATCAGTGTATCATTTCTGTCCAGCTTTTTTGGGGGGTTATGTGTGCATATGTAAAACATGTTTCAACAAAAAATGTAGAAACTAATTGTTCTGAATGTATATATTAACATGTCAACTATAGTTATGTTGTGGTGAACTAATTAAGTGGTTGGAATATTTTCTATGGATTAAACCTTTTTGTTCAAACCTATTTTCTCTGTTTTAATCTTGCACGACTAGGGACTTGGAGGTTCACCTCAGAAAAACTGAGACCTTGATTATAATTGGATCCTTCACTGGTTTTAACAGACTGAAATAGTTTTGATTCAGTTTTGCATTGAGTCTTTGGATGTATCTAGCCAGCTTCTGAAACAACATGCTTAGAATAGCAAAAAGACCACTGGCTTGTTACAAACATTGTTCCTTCGGTTTGGTTATCCACCATGCATTTTAAAAAAAGACCAGAGAGCTGAAGGAGCTTTTGCTGGGATTTTCGATTTGGAAATGTGTTTCATGCGAGGCCGAGTCTTGTATCTGTTGGCCCTGAGTCTGTTTGATTCTGCTCTCTGGATTCCAGCTGTCCACATGAATATTTTCTCAGTGTGGAGAAAATTGGCAGTGGCTGATGCTCAGTTCCCATCACCTCCACAGACTAAATAAACAGACAAACCACCCAGTGAGCCCATCGGAGGACCACGCAGAACAACCTCTGTTTTTCTTTTCCTCCTTTCTTCTCTGTGATTCTGTGGCTCTGGATTGTCTGTGAATGGATCTG
This sequence comes from Gila orcuttii, assembly GCA_026230005.1. Taxonomy (NCBI): domain Eukaryota; kingdom Metazoa; phylum Chordata; class Actinopteri; order Cypriniformes; family Leuciscidae; genus Gila; species Gila orcuttii. The sequence goes on along the minus strand of JAPDVR010000008.1, from coordinate 19,232,173 downwards.
GTTGGGGAAAGTGTCCATCAACGTCGCCAGGCCTGTGGCAGGGCTGCCTAAATGTGTTATGGTGCTTGGAGATGAGCCTTTCCATAAACATGCACACATATTACACCATTCTCCCACCCCCCATACAAACAGTCTATAATGTGATACAGGCTATGTGTGTATTTTGTACAACCGAATATTACGGTGTTGTTTAACTTTCCCTTCAGTGTGCTAGTAATCGAAAACCACTGAGACAGTGTCTTAATTCGGTTCATTGCAAAGAACCGGTTCAAAAGAATGATTTGTGCAAAATTTCATCTTACTAAATCAGTGAAAAATGACTTAATGTTCAATCTAAATGTTCCTCACACAAATATACAGTTTGGCTTGAGAATATACTCAACAAATCGTACCTTAATTGTGCTTTAGTGGGTTTATTTTGTAGCTTGATACGTATATAAAAAAGATCTGCATGAAGATTCTTCAGAAATGATTATTTAATTGTTGAACAGGAAAAATAAATGGGTTTGGAGCGAAATGATTGTGTCATTTCATCAACACATTTAAAATGATTTGAATGCAACATGAATAGTAACATTTCATGAGTGTAAGAACCTGACGCAAGTTTTGTCTTCATTTTTTAAAACTTTAGCAGTTATCATTGTGCTATTCTTATAGTTAATAACTTTAGCTGTTAACTGTTCTAGATGTAGATATTTTCATGTGCAGTGTTTCAATGCTGAATTTGTTGTCCTGCACATGATAATTTCCTACCAATAGAGGGCAGTGCAACTATGCATACAGACCTTTTACTGAACTCGCATTTCCTGCCGTTGTAATAGTGTTGTGGAATTCATGTGCACTTTTATTTATTTGTTTTAGCATGTTTACTAATTTAAAAATCAATGTGAGTGCGACACACCAGGAAATTCCCAGTATCTTGAATAGCTTCAGAGTCAGCCACATTGGCGCTTCCTTATTTTGCATGCAGTTTGGCATCACCTTCCATGCTCATTGGCACCGGTACTGGGTCTCAATGTAATGTATTCACAGAGGTGTTTTAATATTTTATTTTGGTCATGAATGCTACACTGTTTCCGAGGGATTGTTAAATATTCCTAACGGTAATTTAGGATGTTTCATATGTCTTTTGTGATACTTTTGCTATTCTTTTCCAGGTGGAATGATCTGTGTGAAAAGATGCAGGCGCTGGCGGCAGGCCTATGCTCTGTCTGCAGGGCTGTGGTGAGTCTGGGTTTCCCCAGCTGGGTATGCCCGTTTATGCTTCCATTTCAAGGCGTCTAGAGGACATCATGCCCGTCAACACAGGTGTGCAAACCACAGAGTCTAACAAAGAGGGTGTATTATTAAAACTCATGCAGATGTTCATCTTTTAGGCCTTTATATAAATAAACTCTGCAAGAAGTAGAAATTGTAAATGTTATTAGATTTTCTACAATATTTTACTCTTAACTGTCAGCATCCTGAAAAATGTCTGTCTTTACCCAAATCTTGTACTCTAAATTAAGGCTATTTCTGGAATTCCTATTGAGGCTTTATGGTTTAAGACATTAATAAATGATTTTCTGTAACGCTGATTTGAAATTACATGTTTTGTGACAGCGCTATACAAAATGTCTTGACTTGACTTGTTATATACCAAAAAAGAAAGAAAGAAAGCCAATTTGGTAAAACGGCAAAAATTGTAATGTGTTAAAATATGTAATGACAATATAATATGCTAAAAAAAAATAATATATATATGATAATATATAATATGCTATTTTATACGTTATTAAATTATTTCATCAGCACAGTTTTTAGGCAGTGCATGTGGTCTGATGTGTGTCTGGGACTAGGCTTTAGTCTTGTCTGTGAATCCGGAGATTAGAGTCCAAATTATACTGTAAAATATATATTATGTATGTATAAAATGAATGTTATCTTCAGTACGTTTGCTTTAGAGTATTTTTCTTTTAAAGAGACCAACCGTAGGTCTGTATTCCAAAGCATTCACGAATTACAACCATTTAAAGGGTTAGTTCACCCAAAAATGAAAATTATGTCATTAACGACTCACCCTCAAGTCGTTCCAAGCCCGTAAGACCTCCGTTCATCTTCGGAACACAGTTTAAGATATTTTAGATTCAGTCCGAGAGCTCTCTGTCCCTCCATTGAAAATCTATGTACCGTATACTGTCCTTGTCCAGAAAGGCAATAAAGACATCATCAAAGTAGTCCATGTGACCTCAGTGGGTTAGTTAGAATTTTTTGAAGCATCGAAAATACATTTTGTTCCAAAAATAACAAAAACAACGACTTTATTCAGCATTGTATTCTCTTCCGGTTCTGTTGTCAATCCGTGTTCATGAGTCCGCTGACGTAAGACGAGCTGACGTGTTATCTGGTGCGCCCGAGCTTCGTTTACAGTCTGAGGGAGACGCACACTGTAAACAAAACAATCTTCACAAACATGTCTAAGGATTTTGACACAGGGGAAGACTTGCATTTTTTTTTAACCAGACATATTTATTTGAACCCGAATACACGGACGCACCAGATAACACGTCAGCAGCGTCTTACGTCAGCAGCGTCACTGGACTCGTGAACGCGGATTGACAACAGAACCGGAAGAGAATACAATGCTGAATAAAGTCGTCGTTTTTGTTATTTTTGGAACAAAATGTATTTTCGATGCTTCAAAAAATTCTAACTAACCCACTGAGGTCACATGGACTACTTTGATGATGTCTTTATTGCCTTTCTGGACAAGGACAGTATACGGTACATAGATTTTCAATGGAGGGACAGAGAGCTCTCGGACTGAATCTAAAATATCTTAAACTGTGTTCCGAAGATGAACGGAGGTCTTACGGGCTTGGAACGACATGAGGGTGAGTCGTTAATGACGTAATTTTCATTTTTGGTTGAACTAACCCTTTAAGTTCATATCTATGCTCCAAAAGGAGGGTGGCAGTTAACAGGTTAAGGACGATGTATGTGACATCTGCTTTAGTCTCTCTGCACTACAGATCAGTTTTGTAGTTTAATGGCCAATATGTATTTTTATTGCATGGCTCTCTGGAATACTTAATCCTAATTAATGTTAATGATTTAAAGATAAATCAATAGGGTCTCTTGTGGATCATCCCAGAGGCCAGAAAGGTCTGCTGGACTTTCACTGAGCCAGTTCAGGACCAGTCAACACATGCATGCTTACACACTCTCATTTATACATCCAGAGAAAGAGGGACTTGCCTGTCTCCGCTGCAATGATGGATTTAGGCGATGAGAGGCATTTTGTTTGGAATATTGGGCCTCATGCCTTGGCCCCATCCCTTTGGGCGCGAACATGCCAGACTGAATACATAGCTCTGAATGAGGGCAAGAACTCCCTTGCAGCCTATGAGAACACCATTTAACGTGTCTTACTATGTTATCTAGCTTTACAAGTGTCTTCATTTACAGTACAAGTACTTTTTTAGTGTGTTTGTCCAATGTATCCCAATATGATAATTGTTTTGTAAAAGCACAACCGAATATTACGGTGTTGTTTAACTTTCCCTTCAGTGAGCTGGTATTCGAAAACCACTGAGACAGTGTCTTAATTCGGTTCATTGTAAAGAACCGGTTCAAAAGAATGATTTACATAATTTTTCACTGATTTATTAAGCTGAAATCATGAACAAATCATTATTTTGAACCGGTTCTTTACAATGAACTGCCAGTGAAAAATCAGTGAAAAATTACGTAGTTTTCAATCTGACTGTTCTTCACACTCAACAAATCGTACTTTAATGGTGTTTTAGTGGGTTTATTTAGTCATTTTTGCAACTTGACGTATAGAAACTTCACACGTATTTGCAACTTGATATGGATAGAAAAGATCTGCATGAAGATTCTTCAGAAATAATTCTTTTATGTTGAAAAGGAAAAATAAATGGGTATGGAGCGGTATGATGAGCGGCACATTTAAAATAATATGAATCCAATAGAAACATGAATAGAAACATTACATGATTTCCAAAAACTTGACGCATGTTTTGTCTTCATCTTGAGCATCCTTATTTTTTAACAATACGCAATGAAATTGATTTAGGAATTAGTGGTTACGTAGCCTACTGTGTCTTTATTCAGCTTCAAAGGTTTGTCAGATATTATGGTGCCATTTACATTTACAAGCGTCTTACTTTGCTAGCTTGCAAGTACTTTTCAGCATGTTTATCCAATTTAACATGTCTATAAATAAAGCTTAAAACACAAGTGCATTCTTCAAACTGTATGAAAGCTGGAACTGACTGTTGTGGGTTGCTATTTTTTATTTTGCAGTCTTTATTATAGTCTGAACAGCACCACCTAGTGATCAAGCACCTTTACAACTCCAGATTTGAAATTTCCTCTTGCAAGTTGATGCATAAGCTTGTAAATTCTTGCACTTTTTGCACTAAATCATGAACTATTTTAGATCCTCTTAAACATTACACTTAAAATCTTACTGACCAGAGAGGTGTGATATGTCTACACTGCAATTACACAAAGTGCATGGTTCAATACTTATCGTCAGTAAATTGCTCATTCCAATTACTGGAAAAAATCTTTTTTTTCTTTCTTTCTTTTTTTTATCACACAAAATTACTTAACTTTGTGTTAAGCTGTAAGCAGCTACAAAGAGTCTCTTTTACCAGAACTGTCCGTCTTGCATTAGCAGAAAATGTTTTTCGTATGAAACCTGGTAATAAGTAAATTAGGTTGGGTTTTTTTCTCCAATGTTGCATGTAAAATCAAATTTAATAAAAAAAAATCTGAACGGACACTTCTAACTTGCTCTCCAAAAAAGCTTCAACTCAGATCTTTGGATTGTCTTCACTTACCCACAAGGCCACTTCCATCTCAGTACTATGAATGTGTTTCAAAAAAGTGCTACAGATACCATATATGGACAGACATTTAAACCCAGAGCACCCGAGGACACATATGGTGCGGCTTTCAGCGCTACACAACATGTTGTGCTGGCCACATAAAATGGCTCTGCCTGTCTCCTCACTACGTTCATTACGTTTTATTACCTCTTGCATGTGTTTAATTATAATCTGATGTTCTTTTACCCAGAGTGCCATACTGTGCCCAACTGCTTTATGATTATTCCCTCTCCTATTTCGAACGTAGACAGCTCTGCCCTGTGAATTGCAGTACAATTTGTAGAGAGCATGCAGTCTAGAAAGATTTACATCCCCAAATAAAGCCCTTGAAGCACACAATGCAACTCTAACATGGCTGGCATTAAAACTGTTATTGTTTTAACCAAACAAACCACTTCTAAACACTGGGTTTGCATTACAAGTTCGTATTTAGGCCCTTCTGTAAACATCGTTGGGCAGAATTAATCAATTAAATGTGCATTAAGTTAGTTCCTGTTTATTTAAAACATGTTTACACTGCAGGGGCCGGCCTGAAAATTCATATTGTTTTCTGCACTGGAATAGGACCTAGAAATTGCAAACACATTTGTTAGTTTGAAAGTGATTTCTGTATTGATCTGTGCTCTGTATAATGAGGTCAGTGAACTAATGAGGATAGGTAAACAAGACCTATAGATGGACACAGACTGATTCCAGACTCACTCATTTCAGTATATGTAGGGCTTTAGTTTAGGTGGATTTTTTTTTATGCTAGACATGTTTAGACAAAATACTGCATTGATTATTACCAGGTACCAGGACAAAACATCTGATAGTGTTGACAAAATAACATAACATCTGATTTTTAGATGTTTTCATAAATGTTAAAATTGTTTAAAAAAGATTATGTAAAATGCTAAAATTGTTTAAAAAAGATTATGTAAAATGCTAAAATTGTTATTTTGATCATCTCTCATTAATTTCAATGTGGAGGTAAACTTGTGGGAGTTGTTTTTGCCCCATATCTAAAGAAAGAGTAGCATCTACTATTTTACATGCCAGCTTTGTTATGAAATTTTCCTCACCACCCCTTCCCAGCCATAATACTGGCTAAAAGAGATAAACAGTGAATAGAAATGTAATATTTTACCCATTTTCAGTCATGCCGAGAGGGAGAGACCCATGCCAGTCACCATAAATGTAAAGCACAAACACACACACACTTTTAACTAATCAGCCCTATTGAATTCAAGCAACAATGAGTGCTCATCCTCTGGCCACCCAAGTAGCACAGCAGATCATGTGTTCCTTCTTTTGTTCTCACTCAATTTTTTTCCCTCCTCCTTTTTGCCTGCCCAATATAGACACTGTTTGCTCTGATTGTTGCCATCCAGACGCAGCGATCTGTTGTTAAAGGTGTCAGCTGTTATCTCACCCATATATTACAGACTATTTTAAAGATTATTTCAGTTTTTGCCAGCTTCTGCCCTCCATATCTACCAGTTAACACACACACACACAGCTCTATCTTTCTCTTTAAATCTCATTCTCAATCTGCTCTGATAAAGTTTATAAAACTGAATGGGAGGCAGAGTCAGACCCCCCATTTTGTTTTGCACAGTGCAGTGTCGTTTGGCTCCCGCAGCTCATGATACGCTGCCAAAGCCAGACATGAATGAGAGACAGCCCTATCTCTCCTGCGATCATCTCTCTCGCTCTAGTTTCCTTACTCGGAGCATGTTCAGTATACGTCACAGAGCAGCTCACTCTTCAGTAAGATGTAGTTAAACTACGTCAGCTGTCCAAATCTCAGTGCTTCCCAGCAGAAGCCGTTGATAGTTCTGGACCTCCAGTGAAGATGTTTGGTGCTTTTTCTGGAGTTTATCTGGAAACTGCTCGTTTAATATATACATGTATGTATATATATGAAGATTTTTGGTGCTGAATAAATAAATATATGTATGTATGTATATATATATATATATATATATATATATATATATATATATATATATATATATATATATATATATTCATGGTCACAAGCTCTCTGCATCTTGGCTTTTTCCTACCTTGATTTATAACCTGTTGAGTGTCGGAGGATATGGTTTAAAGTCGCATTTAATTTCCATCATATACTTTAACGTGGAGGCTGCCTAAACTTTACATGCATGATTAAGGAAAACATAATTGACTTAAGAATAGGCATTTGAATGAAAATTTATAATGTGTTTTAACTGATTTGCTTGTTGGTCCATAAACTTCCATTTTATATGCATTTCTCAATACGTATGTTTACTTCACATACACAACTTTTGGTCAGTTTGAATGAATCTAATTAGATTTCAGATTCTGAAACTTCCGTTTACATGAACAAATTTGCACAAGGTATTTTTGAATCTGATTGAGAAGATTCAGTTCAATTATTTTCCCCCACTATTGATCAGATTATTTCAGGTCTACACTAATATGATCAATATTTAATTCAGATCAAGTTCAGTCGGATCGATTAATGTGTTTACATGAAGACTTTTCAAAGCCATTGTGCCATTACTAGCAGATTATTTGGGTGCATGTAAACCTAGCTTTTGTAAATGCATAGCAAGGAATTCTCATTTTACATCAGCAATTTTGACAAAGCAGCAGCTTTCAACATGTTCCTTTTGATAAACTGAAACTCTAACATGTAGAACGAGATCATGCCCCACGGCCTCAGTTGTTGCTCTCTGACTCCATGAGGCAAAACCCTTGACCCGCTCACTGTCTGTCCTGATACTGAGGGGCCTCGACAGTAACTTCAAAAGCCAGAGGTGTATCAGATTCAGACAGGCCCGAGGAAGCTGACAGATGAGCCCGTGTTGTGGGAAGCCAAGGAATTTACAGCACACGCCTTTCATCTCCATTGGTGGGCTTATTGTACTGACGACACTAGCCTGGGGAGTCATAACAATAAAACAGGAAGTGTGGAGCTGATACATCTAAACTGCCCTCCCCTCACCTAATCACCTCTCACATCATAACAGCATTTAGTCGCCCAAAATAGTGAGGCTTTTTTAAGTGATACAATTTATAAATAACTTCAAAATATGACAGTTTAAAAAAAAAAACAGAAGAAAAAAGTCAGTTTTTTTTTTTTTCAATTTATTATGTTAGTTGAATTCCTATAAAGGGTGAAGGAAATGATGGTCACAAAAGGTTTTTCTTTTCTTTTTTCCCCACAAAGTTTTCTGAAGTCACAGTGATTTAGACAACAACAAAACCAGAAACTTCAAATCTTTACATAAAGAAGGAAAGGCAAAGAGTCTACAGAAGTTGGACAACCGTAGCCACACCTTTCCTTCATTATTTCCAACAGCAATATGAAAATTTCAAAGCCTGCTCCACCCATACTCCCCCAACACACACAAAAAAAAATCTCAGAAACAAATAGATATATTTATATATTTATATTTATAATATATTTACTCTTTAAAAATATAACTTCAGTCTAGTGACTAACATCTGTACAAACTACAAAAATAAATTTTTTATATAAATAATTTATATGGCATGACATACATTTGAAACAAAACCCCTATGCAGGACCCCCATCCCCTATCCTTGTCTCCTGTCTGCCCAAGCCACTCCTGTCCTTAAGCTTTACATGTGCTTTAGATTGCTTGTTTTGCATTGTCTTCCAGATACAGTAGCTACTTGGTTTGTTTCTGTTAAAACATATTTTGTTAAATAAAGAGATAGATATTGAGAGAAGCTGCCACTTACATTAACACGTTTCCCTGAATTTATTCTGGCAGTGAATTGACCAATACTGAACAAGTGAGCTTTTGGCTGAAATTGGACCTAAAAAAAGAACTGCATTGCAAACAGAATACTAGGAAGACTAGCACCATAGCTATTTATCTGTCCCTACACTGGCCTTATGGGAGAAGCCCAGAGGGCATCTACCAGGTAAACTATTGTGCAGGGCTTTTGCTATGTACAAAGCAGCCAACAAGATGACAAAAAAAAAAGAAAAAACAAACAAAAATATCCTTTTGCACTCAGACACAATTCCCTTTCTGAATGATATTTGGGTAAACTACACGTTTGCCTGATGTCTCCCAAACCTTTGATGGGGGATATATAGTGACAAACTGGAGCTTACTCATGTATGGATAAAATAACCATAGAGGAAAAAAAAACAAAAAAAGTGTCATTTAACCACCACTTCAAGTATATAAATGTAGCCTGCAAATGAGTATATAACGGAATAATGGAACAGAAAACATTAGACCCATAGTCCTGCTGTTCACTGCACACTGTATAGACCGAGCATTTCATGCTAACAACGATGTGTAAAACCATGAGAAAAACCCCCAGATGATAACATTAAGCTAACAGTCTATTATCAATGTCAATGCTGATCCTGAACAGTATAGTGATGCAACAGTTTGACAAATTATTTTTTGTACGATTAAAAATTAAGAAGGCACAATGGTTGCTGTCAGTAAAAAGTTCAATAAATACAGGAAAAAAACTGGCAATTTCAACTGAGAAAAACTGTTATCTATATAGGTTTTGATTTTGTACAGTGCAAACAAATATAAGTCAACATCTTTGAACAAAACAGATAAGCTTCCTATTGGCTGCAGTTTAAGAACTTGTTAATATAAAGTTAAATCTTGGCTTATGTTGGGGAAAGGGGTACTGCATATTTTCAAGACACGTCATCTTAAATTTGAAGAGTAGCAGCAAAAAAAAAAAAAAAGAACACTGACCTTGCATTTCAATAACCAATATCATTTCACTTATTTTTACATATAGCTCATTTTACAATCTATACATCTGACATTTACACAAGAGAATACACCAGTTATACAGCACATTTTAAAATAGTTTCCCTCTTTTTAGTATTAAAAAAAAAATATATATATATATATATATATATATATATATATATATATATATATATATATATATATATATTTATATTTATAAATGTCTAAGAAGACCTTTTTAATAATTTTAAAATAAATCCTCTTGTCTGTGTGAGGTATATGTACAGTTCAAAGAGATAAAAGACACTGGGCTGGGGTTGGGAACTTCCCAAAAACAGCCAGAGATTCCAGACAAAGGGATGTGGGGGCTGGGAGGAGACTAGCAATCTTTGGCTGCTTGAATCCATGCACCACCTGTAACATACGTAAAAGATAGAACATGGTCACGATCAGTACGGACAGATGGCAGCTTTTTCAAAATAATCTAAAATACACAAATCTTTAGTACTGGGATTTGAAATATTAAGCCATAAAAAGGTTAAAATCTTTACCTAGTGTCTGGTTAGCTTGATGCTGGCTTTTTTCTGTGGATTCCAGATCTTGAAGTTCTAAAGAGTCCCTCTTATAATGTGTAGCTTTCCCATATGTTTGAGAAGTCCTCTTAGAGTCATCAAAAGAGTCTGACTCGTTATCCTCAAAACCCTCGTGCATGTAACCCTGGTACGACCCCGGCAAACTGGGGTGCACTGCCACTGTCACAGAGGCTGTTGCTGTAACCATGGTGATGGCATTGTTAGAGCGCTGCAATGCCCGAGGGCTGTGTGCTGGGGCTGTAGTCCTGTTTTGCTGCTGCCCTCTCCCTGGTTGTGGCCCTGGGCCACACTGAGTAGTCCTACGAGGACAGTGGGCCCTGTCGCTAGGTAAATATTGTCTCCTCTGCCCTTGGTACTCGTGTTTGTTGTCCCATCGTGTGATCTGTGAACTGACCGAGTTGACAGCATTCTGCTTGGACTCGCTGTTCTGTCCTTTAGAGCTGCTTTCATCAAAAGGCTTCACCACCTTGGAGGCAAAAACAAGCACAAAACACATTACAAAAGTGTTCAATGGCAGCTACATCGTAAGCAGTTTGATTCCTAATGTTTTCTGTCAGGTCGACTTACTGTGAGCTTAGGGAAGCTGGGGTTTTTGCTGGCTTCAAGTAGAATATGAGAGGTTGGCGGTTGAGCTGGTGGTGTGATGTATGTGCTCCTGTCACAGTACTTATACTCCTCCTCGCCGATGCCAGAGGTTGTCGTAGTTTCAGAATAGTATTCAGAGTCAGATGTCTCAGAGAACGCCTGACGCGGTCCCTTGGGGATGTGCCCAGCGTAGTACCCATGGTGGTTCATAGGAGGAGGCATGGGCTCTGAAGAGAGACTTTGCAAATGATTGCCGTTGTTAGCGGGTATGACCTCAGCTGGTGGGCCCATAAGCGAAAGCAGTACCGGAAGTAGCACCAAACCGTTCAGGATCCCCAACAATGTCAGTATAGCCAACACTGCAAAGAAGTATCTGCAAAAGAGAACACAAATGAAGAGAATATTAAAGCTAAAGCAGCCACCAAACATCCACAGCATATTCAAACCAAGATATGATACAATGTGGTCATCATCCAAGAGAGGAAGGTCATATACAAGACTTCTTGTAGGATGCTCTTATCTATCGTTTTTACATTCGCTCTCCTTGCTTCCTCTGTCCTGGCGACCTGACTGCAGAGAAATTCCTGGGTTCCGTCTTTGTAGCTAGTGCTCACTCTCTCTCCCTCTGGGAGCCCTCATCTATCACCACTGCCCTGCCACTTCCTGAGGAGATGTGTTTACATTAGTGAGCAGATTCTACGCATCAGAAACAGTCACCCCTCTCCATTGCTTTTCCCCCTCTGCTTCCCTCCCTCTGGCTAAAAGCTGCCACTGCTGTTAATGCAATTTTTCTTCAGCAACTTAATACGCTCTCTTATTAAGATCCTATTTCACCCTGGCCAGGGCATGCCACCTTTGTGTTTATACTGGGAAGGACAGGCCAGACCTTTTTTTCTACATTTTCTTCCTCTTACTCTCTCCCTCCTCCTGGCTCTCCACAGCCATGTTGGTTCAAGAGCTAATCGTGGATATCTGCTAAAATGTATTTCTTTCACATGTGCAATAAACTGTTCTGCGCAAAACCTGTAAAACTGACCCTAGAGTCCATCAACAACAGTTCCTGCATTCAACAAGTATTCTGAGTGCGAATGGGATTTGATCTGAGAAATATCTCTCTTATTAGTTCAAACCGTTCTGAGTACGACTAATACTAAGACTAGTTATTTTCTCAGTGGAGGTGACTAATGCAGGAACATTAATCCAGTGCTGAAGACAACCAGGAAACACCACCCTCCAACTCCAAAGCCAAGAACCTGGAGGTCTGGTTGGCACAGGCACTAGCGGGTAGAGCAGTGTAAAGGGGTGCAGAGTTGCTTAAGACTGAAAACGTATGTTTGAATGAAGGGGCCTAAGGAGAGGGTGGTGAATGAGGTTTCCCAGGCTTTAGCTCTTGAGTGAGTGCTAGATGTTAGCAGTAGAGGCTAAATATATAAGGCTAAGAAGACCATTATTAGTTTTGCACTGTATACTGGCTTGCGTGTTAACATGTAGGGCTCACTAATAAGCTGCAGGGCTGTGAGGGTGTCTGCGCCTCTGTGCTCCAGCTCAGAGCATTGAGGGAGGGCTCTGATTCACCACAAGAAAGACAGTGCATGAGAAAATTAGAGAGCACTCCAGATAAATGGTTACACTAAAAAGAGACAATTCAGCCGTTTTAGCTGTGGTTCAGAATTCTGGAGGTAAGAAAAAGAGGAACAGAATCTGGAAAAAAGTCTGGAATGTTCTTTTAACCTCCCACCCTCTGACCATTTTTGCTTCTGTCGCATCTACAAGAACCTTGGGTTTAAGAAAGAAAGACAGAGGGGGAAAAGTTCATCTTTGGCATATCTGCTTGGAGCATTCCAGATGTACAGTGGAAACTGCTGTCCACTGACCCATCTCCTCCAATGAAGCCATGTGTTTACTTTGGCTGTCTGAGAACAGTCAAACAAATGAATCAAAAAACCCTGTTAAAAAGATTACAGGTCTGACGGTCATCGCACCACTGAATCTCCATTTTGAATCTATTTTGGTTTTGTCTCTATCGCGGCTCGCTAAGGAACTGAGACCTGTACCGTATCACAGAACCTCTGGTTTTAAAAGACTATAATTACCTATTTTCAGTCATTATACACAGTCAGGGAGAGGTAATATTTAAATTGACCTCTAAAACCCAAATTTCCAAGGTGGCCCTTTGGGGTCTGTGCATACAACGCGCCACTAACAGAGACTCTGGTCAGAATTATATGCCATTTTTAGACCAGAGACTAAGCTATGCTATGGGTTTCTCAGATGGAGACAAGCAAGTCTGCTTTCATTCCCTCCACTCCTTCCTCCCAATTCTTTCATGTCTGATTCATTAACGTAGATGAATTAGACAGCTTGAGTGTGAACCGTTTTCTTTTTCAGTCATCTCTCTGTAAGGTGATGGCTGAAAACAGTTAGAAGAATCACATAGTTTGAGTGACACTTTGATAGGAGTTTGAGAAAGATATAATCATCCTTTCATCACAGTTTGTAATGTTCATTGAAAACATGAAGGCTGTTTAAAAATGGAAAAAAATCAGACAAAGCAGCCAACCATCTCTGGCTGCACTTATGTCCACCTTTTGTTAGTTAAAGGCACTCATTCTGTCTGACAGTCCTGTATACATGAAAAGATTGGAAAAGGGGTGCATGTTTATTTTAATAAGTCAACATTCCGAAAGTGGAGCATGATTTATTTAAGGAGTAAAAAAGAAAAAGAAAAAAAGGGGGGAAAAAGACTAAACTATCCACGGGCCCCGCCTGGGTTAGACCTCCAGAGTAGACCTAGTGTTAGGAATTCTGTTGTTTATATAAACTGTAATCTTTTCCATTCCAAGTCAGGGGTTGGAAAGGGTGGCTCGTTCTAAGAGGGGCCGCAGAGCTTGTTCTCCTGTTTATTCAGTGTCCCATAGCCAGGAGATGTTTACAGCAATGTATTTATGCTACTCCCCAGCTAGAGGGCCAGACCTCTCTCTCTCTACATCTAAACAGGACCTCCCACTGTGAATGCCCCAGTGCTGGCACACCGCTTGCACCAAATGGTTTGCTCCAATCCCCAACCCCCAATCTTTCCTTCAGCTTTAGCACTGTCCTAAAACAATCTGCTCTAACACCCTCCTGCAGTTACCTGGAGACCCAAACCTCTTCCTCATATCCAATTATCCATATTACTCTTTGGTGCAAAAAGTGGGTGCTTGAAAACAAATGATCAAGAGGCATATTTAAAATTTTCAACATGCAGCTATGTTGTGCTTGTGCACAAGTAAATTTTGCGTCATGGGTCTGTTTTTGGTGGCTCTCAAGGTTGTGGTTTGCTTTTAGGAGAGCCCAAATCCAGTCGAAAAAAAAAAAGACTATTTGGCATTTTTTTCTTCCTGTGAATCAGGCATTAAAAGCTGCCCAAATGCAATGGCTAGAGGGAGTTCACAACCAAATGATTGGACAGTTGACCTCCTCCCCGCATTCAGAGTGCAAGTGTGTGCATGTTGAGTCACCGGACAGTGGGTTGTATATTTACATGTTTACAAGCAGCTGCTGCACTCCATTGATGTTTCCTCCATTTGTTGTGCATTCTAGAAGCTCAAGGATGTTTGTAAGAGTGCTGTGGTGGTCTAAGGCAGTTAGAGACTGACAACACCAGGTGATGGGGAGGCAAACGTTACCACCTGTACCCTAGAGCCACATGGACAACTGTCTCCCTGACTAAGGCCTGCCACCATTTTAAAAGGCAGCATATGGGCCAACCTCAGAGACCTGCCTGGAGAAGTGTCAATCACTCACCTCATAATGAAGTCAAACTCTGAGCCAGCAAGCATGAGCACTCCCAGCAGAGTGGAGATGGCGCCGTCAATCACAGGAGCGAACATATGCTCCATAGCCACGGCTGAACGAGTGTTCCTGTTCCCAATGGCAGTCAGGAAACCCTACAACAGTGAGAAAATAGAGAGAATAAAAATGTATTTCTGCTATTGAAATCGAATAGAGCAAATACTGATAAATTACTGTGCAAGATGATCTTACCAGTGCAATGTGCACAGTAAACTCCACTCCAATACCAACGGAGGCTATAAGGATTACCACAGGAATGGCACTCAGCTTGATACCAATTAGGCCCATGATGCCAAAAAGTTCTACTGTCATCATGGCCAAAATAAAAACCTGGGAGCAAAAAAAAAAAAAAGACTAGCACGTTAGCAGCTACATCACATGAAACTATGTGCATTGAAATAGCTATACATGAATCACAATGCAGAAATTAATCACTGGGCCAATATCCTCTACATTTCACTGTCATCTGCCCCAAGTATCAGATTACATAATGGCCATGTCATGGCCACTCTCCATGTCTTCTCATTTTCAGGAGTACAGAAATTAGTTACTCTATTTGATAAAAGAGCATAAGGACCATTCTGCTCTTGCGTTCCTGGTGCAGTCTAGTCCTTGGTGCTTTCCTACTCATGAGAAACTATTTTTTAATACAATAAATAGGGAACTTGGTTAAGTTTTTGTCCTGAAAACCTTTGATGTTGGCAGGAGTCCCAATTTAGTCATGCTTTAATTGGAGATGGTAAAATCAATTTTACTGTGGCTCCATATAGGCTGTAAAACTGAAGATGTCAGAACCGATTTTGAGTTTAAAAAAAACTGTTCTAAACAGTTTGCTTTATCATTTAAATAAATTCAATAGGCAATTACACTCAAATGAGTTTGACATATTACAGCTAAGGCAACCAAAGCCAATGGCTACTTCTAGTTTCCTTGATTCTTCATGTTGATTTGAGGACCCCACCAGCCTGTGTGAAACACCTCCTAGCCCCTAAACTAACCCACCCACCACCCCCACTACATCCAGTCCCTGATGGATGGGTTTAGCAGGCCAAGGTCGTGACTGGGCAGATCCGTCCTGTCCCCAAATTTCTGGACAAAGGCAGTTGGAGGTAAAAGCCTTCAGGAGAGCTTTGCATTTTTTCTTTAGAAAGTCTTGCTGCCCTCATTTGAATGACAAAAGAGATGAGGGGGAGAGTATGTATATGCTTGACTGTGTGTTTATATGTGTCTATGCAAGCAGCACCCTAGACAACCCGCAAAGACCCTCCCCAGAAAACTGCCCTGGTGGCAAAGTTATTGAGCTGTGTTGAGGGGATCAGAGAGAAACAAGAGAAATAAGAGAAAAGAGAAAAATGCTAGAAAAGAAAAGAGTTAGAAATGGATTAGAGTAAGAGGAAGGCAGACTTACAATGATGCCTGCGGTCCAGGGGTTGAGCAGGAGGATGGCGCACACCAGGAAGGTGCAGGCAAGCACTACGCTGATGGACAGCATGAACCAGTGGCGCAGACCAATGTACTGTTCCCAAAACAAAAAGGGGTAGCCATTGGGATAGTTCTGGATTCCCTGCCGCATGAACTCCTCGCAGATTGTGCGCACACTCTCAATGGCTTCAATGAAGTCTGAGGCTTGTCTGAGGCCATTTAGGTAAAAAGGAAACTGAGCAAATTCTAGAGGCTCTGCCGCAGGGACTGAAAGAGAAGTAATGCTCTTAGACACAAACACATGCTACTTCTGAAACATATCCATAAATACTGTATGACAACCTGTATAATGTCACCTTCTGGGTTAACTTACTGCGAAGGTTCTCCCCAGTAGTGTCGTACTTATCATGGATCCACTCCCGAGGATGGGGGTAAAAGTTGGCTTGGGAGGCGGCATAGCCCAGCGGATCATTACTGACCCATACCGTCAGGTAGATGTAAAAAACCTCTGGTGGAATGAGACCATCCTCATCCACCAGGCGACGGGATGTAAGCTTTAAAAGAAACAAAATGTGTAAATGTAAGTTTTGGGATAGACGGCAAAGTTTTGAATCAGTATTTAAACTGAATGAACCAATAGTTGACTACACACCTGGCTGTAGTTTAAAGGGTCTTTCTTAGAGCCAGTTTGTATGAGAAGCTTGTAGGCCAGTGCTCCATCCTCTGTGCCATTGCGATAGCTGTCAGAGGTGATCCTGCCAGCTTCCCAATCAGCATCAAATGTAGCTTGAAGACCTACATGGATCATGTACATGTACAATTAGACCAACTGTGAGAATGACTTTCAAACCATCCTACTTTTCTATTCACAACTCGGTAAGATATGGCAGAAGATTGTTAAAATCACTCCTCCCTTAGATAGGGGAAAAAACTTGGGTCAGATTTAATGCCAATCCACACACACACAAACAGACATATAAACCAAAAGCCCCCCCCCCCCCCTCCCCCTCCCCTTGATGAATATTCTCCAGCTTTCTGCCTGGTGCTCAATAAATGTGTGTGGGTTGAATAAACTAACCAGAGAAAGCCTTTCGTGCTCTCCAAATTACAAAGTCTGGCAACAGCTGAAAAACAGTTTCCACAACCATTCTGTAATTACAGAGATCTCCTCACAAGAAAAGGAAATAGCAATGGGGAGAAATTAGAGAGTTTTTAAACTACCTTCAGTTTCCACAGCCTTTTAAAATAAATAGCTTCTTTTCAATTTGTTGGGTTTTAACTATTGTGGATTCACCTCACGGTTAAGCTCTCAGTACATACTAATGTGAGCAGAGGGGTCACAAACAGTCTGAGATAACCCCTGACCCTCCCATAATCCTCTCTATGTCCAGGTTGGAGGAACACAAAAGCCAATGACAGAAGTGAACTTTCACTGAACTCTTTCTATCACCTTCAGAGATAAGAGCATTTCCCACACAACGAGTGAACACAACTGAAAATGCTACTTTATGTGGCATCTTTCACCATTTCTATGCAAATTTTTACTAATATTTTGTAGATGCTGATATATCCTAATCTATGACTAATACAATAGTGAAATACTGACAAGTTATGGTTTAAAATATTTAGACTAAGATTTAAGGATTTTGAAAAATAGTAGTAAAACCAGTAGCCTTAGCAAGCACCACTAATGAAAAAGAGCTCATTGTGAAACGAAGGCTTACCTTTGAGCCAATCCTGGAAGTAGTGCAGCCACATTCTGGGAAGTCTGTGATTGCTGTCTTTAACTACGTATTTTACAGAGTTGAAGGCATTGTGAAGTTGTAGAAGCTGTCTTTGAGAACGTGCATAGTCAAAGCCATCCATGGTAACCAGGTACATGTTATAGAAGGAGAAGTATTTAAACTGGGCAGTGATGAAGTCATACTCCTTTGTATCCCTGGGGACAATATCAGTCAAGTAAAGTCCATCATGAACCATTGTGGTACCATAGAGGCTGAGGCTCAGAAGGGCCACAAAAACGACAACCACTACAGTCTTAGTTTCAGGCTTTAGCAACAGAGGGGCATACTTTTCCCGTGCAAAGCTTGACAGATTCCAGCGAAAGAAGGGCAGAGGCACACACTCTCGTCCCTCTTTGGGCTCCTCCACCTGAGCTAGAAGGTCTCGGGTGGAGCTGGAGGTAGTGAACAGCTGGGAGCCGTAAGGGTCAGCGGTGGGAGTGGGTGTGGATAGGACCATGGATGGAGGACTGGTGGAGATTTGGGAGGTGGGTGGCAGGATGGTGACAATATGTTGGCCAGCTGCATCACACTGGGTAAAGGCCTGCACAGTGGTGGTAATATGGGTGCTGGTGGTTATAGTTGAGCCAGTGTAGGTTGTCGTGGCCGGAGCATGCTGGTGGTTGTCATTAGCGTCGGAGAACTCCTGAGGCCGGATCTGGATCACCCGAGAGGAACAGGGACTGGAGAAAAGAAAGATCTCAGTAAACATCTTGAGTGCAACAGGCTTTGTCATGGTAAAATGGACTGAGATTAAGTAAGAGGACAGTGCATCTTAAGTTACCTGTAGAAACAGCACAGGATGTCCAGTCTTTTATCCTCCCGCCTCTGCAGGTCCAAGCTCAGAATGGCAGGGAAGATCAGCAGAACCATGGCAAAGTTAAAGACCACCACAATTGCTGCCTGAAAAAAAGAGTGAGAGAGAAAGAGAGACTTTAGGATAGAGGCCAAGTCATTTCGTTCATGAGTTCTACGCTGCCACCCGACTCCACAGCTGCTGTCTGAACTTGATAAAAAAACTCTGCATTCATGATCCCTCGCTGTTTTAGAGCCTCGGATTGAATCCCAGAAAGTAAAATATGCACCCTAAATCAACCAGCAACCCCCTCCCCCATCACTCCACAAATAGTCAACAATCCAAGGAAAGGGGACTCCCAAGGTCACAGCGAGTCTGAGCAGAACCAACCCCCCAACTCCGCCAACCTCAGACAGACATTACATTCCGTATCATTACAGCACAGACCACCCAGGGTTAGCCTGGGGAGATAAGAGAAGCACAGTCTGGTGGCTGGGTGATATAGTGATATATATTCACCCATCTCATTTCCCCCCACCTGAAAAACAGGCTATGACATTAGTTGGATGTAGGGGTTTGACCATAAAATAGTGAGAAAGAATGTGAGAAAGAGAAACAACAAATGCTGTCCTCAATTTGTATTAAATTTGACTGCTCATTTATTAAAGCCACGTTTCATTGCCCATTTCATTGGTGACCACTCCTGCCAGTTTTTCTGAATGGGCATCACAGGGCGCAATGGTTTATGACATGTACTCACACTCAAAATACACACTCGTACCTGAAGTGAGAAGGCCCTGAGAGCAGGAATAGGCACTAGGGCAGCCATGAAGAAAGCAATCATGTTATTGATGGAGGTGAGAGCCACACTGGTGCCAGTTCTTCTCAGGCAGTCACCTGTTCTCTCCTATGGAAAGAAATGGCAAGGAATGAGTTGTGATCTTCAATAACAACAGAAAGTCTAGGCAACACTTTCATCCCCTAGAAGGCATAATCCAGAGCGTGTTCATGAGATACCTTGAATGGGATGTTAGATCTGGCCTCGGTGAAGGAATGAGCCAGCAAGAACATGTCATCAACTCCAATGCCCAGGGCCAGGAATGGCAGCACCTGTGGAGGAACGCAAAGCTCTGAATTACAGCCAAGCCCTGAGGGTGAGTGTGAATTTAAGACGTTTAGGTGTGCATTTACCTGCGTGGTGGCGGCATTGAAGGACAGCCCCAACAGTGAGCACAGTCCAAGTCCTGCAGCAACAGATAGTGCGACTAGCAGCACTCCTGCCAGCCCTACAGCACCCTGAGATTTAGCACAGTCCCAGCGGAGCATGGTCACGCATGCGTATGCCAGCTGTGCATAGAAAGACATGTAAGGGAATAGCTCCACACATATGGAGACACACTCATCACATTTCCATTAGCCTTAACTAGAGTTTCCACAGTAATGGATGTCTTACCATGAGCAGATAACCACCTGCCACCCTGATTACGCTGACGTCGGAGAAAGACTTCATGATGTCATTAAGAGTGGTGGTAGAGAAGGCGTAAACACTGGAGGAAGAGTTCTGAGGAATGCTCCCATGGACAACCTAGAAACAAAAATCACAATTTTAAACATCAATCCAGAGAATGCAACTACATGATTTTGAGTTTTTGTATTGGAAAGAGCATATGTATCTGTCAAATGAAAGATACCTCTTGTGAATTACTGCAATTTAATCAAATTCAGCATGAGCAAAGTTGCTTAACTTAGCATTGTGTTTTGAACGAACTTGTGCACACATTGCAGAACACAAAACATTTATTGAATTACTTTTTCCGATATGACACACAAACTTTCATTCTACTGTGGGCCACACCCTCATCCACCTCTTATTTTATCCTAATAACACACAAATAAGATAGCATGAGACCCTATGAAGCTTGACAAGTGAGAAATAATGAGCACAGATGCCAGAGGGCAGAGGTCAGATGGATCAGATGAGATCACATGGTCTCTCAGGCTACTCCATCAGCACCATGAATGGCCGACAAACTTAAGGGGAAAGGAATACCCCTGCACTTTGTTTTTACAGTGCCCTTTCCCCCCAACCTCCCCTGACTTCACTTCCCCTTCTCTTGCTCTCTTTCTGAGTCAGTAGACATTATTGAAGCCTCTTCTCTCTCTCTAATTCTCTCTCTTTCGGTCAGCATGCTGGGTGTCAGTTATCACAAAAACAGCTTGTTCCTATAACTGGGAGTTTGTCAGTGGCCTCCTAGGAAGACTCCGTTTACTAGGCAGCTGAGGATTGATGGAATTCAGGCAGACGTTGCCATCCTCTGGTCTAAGGAAAACAACCCTCTAGCACCACTTGTGACCTCCTACACTCCTACTTTTTACCTTTCCACCCCAGCCGGGAACCCTCAATGGTCAATGAAACCATTCAGACCTCACAAAGTGACCCATTGGGATCTGTTATGAAATAGGAAATTACCTCTACAAACTTCCTCTGCCAGGACTCCAAGATGGCAGTGGCCTTGTCCTCATTCCAATTGATGTCATGGATCTCATAATCGTCTTTAAAGTGCTCATAGAGCTGTTTGGGACTCATGAGGAGGAACATGGTTTGAAGAGCCTCCGCACTGTAGGGGGAAATACAGAGGACTGAGTGAGATCAGAACGTACAAATATGCATGTGCAAATACCATTGTGTAGCAAGGTGAGTTAATAGGCAGACACATTATAATAATGGCTGAAATGATGCGTGTGGTCCCTCTCAGGCTGCTGTAAATCACACTTCCACTGAGATTAGAACAATGCTCAAATGCTGGGCAGAAGGCCAATGTCCCGCTCTTTGCAGAGACTTTAATTTATTGCAGATTAAACTCTGCATTGAAAATACACATACACATATGCTATTGAATTACAGGTGTCAAATACATTTGCTTTTGATTTTAGTTTACCCACAGTTTGTTTTCTTTGTATCATATGCTCTTTTTTCTGTTCAATGTGTTTTTATTTTCCTCCACTCTGCATTTCAGATCCGTCCATAGGTTATGCGGCTGTCCATCATGTTTAATTGGTCTTTCCTATACTGGGGTCAGAGGTGGAAACTGATCCCTCTTCATGTAAGGAATTCCTTGGATGTGTGAGGTTATTAGGAGTCAGAACGATTCCTCCCTCTCTCTCCACCTCTGTCTCTTTCTGATTTTCTCTCTCACTTTCTCTCTTGTCAGGGCCTCCTAAGAGAGGCCCACCCACATACCCCCTCCTCACGACTCTCCTTCTTTCTTTCCCCCTTTCTCACCTCTGCAAGGCATTCTGGGAGTCCTTTACTCTTTCACCCAGGATCAACTCCTCCTGCCAGTGCATGAACTTCTTGGAGAAACCATGGCAACCGCCCTGAAGTTCAGCAGCAATGTCGGGGACCTAAATAAAACACAGACCACACATTTAAAATCGACAGACTCATATTAAGACATCGTCATTTGCATTACAACACTGTTCCCACCTGCCATGGGTCCTTATTAGGGGCACTGTAAGGGCAGTCTGTGTCGTTAGGATCCAAGCATGGGCGGTTCATATAGGCATGGTCAACCTGAGCCTTATCCAGCATCTCTCGAAAGCCCTCTAAAGATGTAAACTGGCTCAACTCTTCCATTAGCTTGAGGGGGTCCAGATTCATCCACTGAATGTCAGGCATGCCCCTACAACAACAGACAACAAAATTGAGACACATTTTAAGCAGGCTAAATCAATTCTACAACTTTTTCAAAAGATAGCATGCTTTTTCCAAGCAATCCCCCTTTCCCCTTCCCTGCTGCTGCTTCTTCAAGCCTGCCGGCACCAGTCCCTCCATGGTGGTGGTGGACTACAGATGCCGCATAAAGTAGCGTTTATTATCCTGTTACACGGAGGAGCATAATGTGCCGGCGGTCTACAGGCTGCTGTCTCTTAACTTTGTGCATCGAGTCATAACGATTACCTCTGCCTCTAAAACATCTTGATAAGGATGAAGTCGGGCAGTGAGAATGCTGGGAAGGGCTGTGCTGACTATCTTGAATGTTGCTTTGAGCTCAGTGTTCTCAACCCCTCAGTCTGCAGTTTTTAATCTATCTTCTCTCAGTCGGTGGGTATTAAGAGAGTGGACTGTTGTCTATTGATGTGTCATTCATTAGGTGTAGTAAAGTTACAGTTGGACCCTTTTAACTTTCTAATTTGTTACAAGGGAAGTCTTCAGTAGGGGTGGTTCTTCTGGGAAACACTAATAACAAGAATATTGCAAAATTTTAACAATATTACATTATCAAAGCCTTGAAAATTAAAACTATTACACATCACAAGAAAAAGAAACAACACTCCCAGTCAACACCTATGTAGCTAAGAAGATGCCTCAGAACCCAGAGTGATACCCCCTGAGTGAGAGAGGGGCCTTTCACTGTGATGGGTATTTGTGGGTAAAGAAGAATAAAAGTGAATAGTGTCCTAACTCTAGGACCAATCTCACTCTAATAACTCATGAAGAGCAGCTTCAAATAAAGCTGGTCCTCTCCCATTCCCACATACCAAGCGCCTTTGCTCCTGCTTGCAAAGAGAGTCTCCTTTATCTCCTATTTTTTGCTTGAGTGAACCGGCCTGGGCCCTTTTGTTTTTCCATAGATTGCTGCTCTTTGTTCCCTCAAGTTTTTTCTCCCTCCCTTTCTCTCTCTCTCTCTCTCTTAGAAAAAAAAAACAGCTGAACTGAAGCGGAAGCCTGAGAGGACCTAACTCAAGCCCTCTTCATACATGGCCAAATAGAGAAATGAAGACAATGAATAACAATATTTTTAAAGGCCACTCATCCTTCATGGACAATCGTGGTATTAGTTCCAAAAAAGGAAAAAAAAGTCTCTATGAGAATTGAGAGAATCTGTCTTAACCAATTGAAAAATTGCCAATTTTTGGGCCAGCGTGAATTTAGAATACAATTTATGGGGGGAAGGGTGGCAGCATAGAATACAATTTATAAATTTTCCTTCAACATAATATTAAGGAGGTATTCTGGGTGGAAGTGTAAACAACAATGTCTAATGTCCACAGTTAATTTCTCCAACTTTTCCGTCCCTCTTTTTTCTCTCTGGGCCCATTACTTAAATAATGCCCATTTTATTTGTTATAGAATACAATTTATCAATTTTCCTTCAACAAAATATTAAGGGGGTATTTTGGGTGGAAGTGTAAACTACAATGTCTAATGTCCACAGTTAATTTCTCCCACTTTTTTGTCCCTCTTTTTTCTCTCTGGGCCCACGACTTGAATAATGCCCATTTTATTTGTTGGACAACTTACAGCTCCAAGCCTGGGCGATTACCATGAGAATGCACAGTGTTACCCAGTGCTGACAAAGCCGGGCCCCCTCCAGGGCCCCCTCACTGATGGACACTCACTCGTAAACTGAAAGAATGCTTACCATTGTCTGATCCAAAAGCTCCCCCCCCCTCCTACCCACCCAGTAGCAGTCATCTATCTCTCTCTCTCTCTCTCCATCTCTCTCTCCCCTTTCCATAAGGGCTTCTTCAAGCTGGGGGATTGGGTGGTGGGACAGGGGTGCAGGATCAGAGATTGTCCTGTAAAGCCCCCTCACCACACTGATGACAACTCAAGCCCCAGCGACGACGGAACCAGGCTTCAGCTTATCAACAGACTAAATAGAGCTTTTGCTAGGGGCTTGATGTTAGAGTTTGTCACACCCAGTGCCGTTTTGGTTGAAGGTAAAGCCCAATTGTTATAGGAGCGTGTGTTATATGAGGGGGGTCAATGCTTCAGAGCTACAGTTCAGGCACAGTCCCTTGTTCTATAGTTAGTTCTGATCTCTTGAGCTTATATATTAATAATAGTCTAGTCAAGCTGTGTATGACTTAATTAGAGATGTCATTATATATTAATTTAGAATAGGCAGAATGCTTACGGTAAGTAGGCGGAGCCTCCCTGCAACTTGGAGCCTTCCCAAAAGCAGTCCAAAGGAGTCACAATCATACAGGGGAAAAGCTTGTCAATCATCTGGGAGAAATAGCATATAATCTTTGGTAAAGCAGATTTCATGGCACAGAAAAAATAGCAAGTCAATTTAAATAAGCCCTATAATAGCTGTCTGAAGCACTAAGCAGAAAGAAATAAGTAAATGATTTGGGAGAAAGTCAAATAACGCATAAAAAACATGCTTACCCTCTCGATCATGACATTTTCAATAATTGGGACTCCAGATTTGAAGCAAATTTTATTAAGATCCCAGGATCTGTGGGAAGAAATCATACGACCACATTAAAAGACTGGCCCTCATGTTTGTAAGTGTTTGAAATTCCCTGTAATCCTTCTGGGGGTTGCACTCACTTTCCATAAAGAGACACTTGAACTTTGCTGGCTGACAAAGCAGCCTCCAGGTGGAGCAGCAAAGCCTCCTGGGTAAGAATATTGGTTCCCTCTTGTTTGGGTATTTGTATGAGCATCTGTGAGGTGAACACTGACTCCTCTCCCTGCTTCTCTTTTGTGTAGCGTAGCTCCTTGCTTACCCGACTGCCAGCTGAAACAGACAACATGGTTTATTTTCAAACATTCAGAAAGGACATTGCAGTTATTATGTTTTTATTCCTTTTGACTGTGGATAAAAACAAGCCAGAGGAACAATATATTTCTATGTTAATGGTCACACTGCAACAATTGTTTAAACAAAGAAATAACCATTATCTTCAGTGAGAGGTTAATGTCATAATTAAACCCAAATTAAACTGAGATTAAACACGCTAGTTCTCATTCCCCTGTGTACTCTCCAACTAACCCCAGAAAACAGATGTGTGGATCACATTTATGTCTCTAGCACAGTAAAGAGTGGAAGTACTCCTTATGACATGGCCCACAATTTCACACAAGGTTTAATTAATGGCTAACTCTACACTACTTAGCACACACTGTGGTTCCTGATTGGAAGGTCCCTCAAGTCTTTTTTGATCTACATGTCACATCCAAGATTTTAGCAGTAAATTGAAGGAGGGAGCAAGGCAGGAGGAGAGTACAAGCAGAAATGCTGTTCATGTGGTATGTTGAGTCGGAACGAAAAGCATCAAAGAGTGCAGAGGAAACTCCAGAGTCCAGCCTCCTAATTAACGGAGGCGGTGATAAAAAGAGGACGCGGGGTATCTGCGGCCATGCCAAATGCACATGAAACACTCCGGCCCAGATCAGAGCCTGCCCGTCTGCCCCTCCACTTCCCAATACATGATGACAAGCCTGCAGTGGCTGGCTGAGCCCACCGAGTCACTTTTTCTCCCCGGCACATCTCGCTGCCTGCCTCAGTTAATTGAGAGAGGGAGTGAAAGAGAAAGAGACATAGAGAAACAGAAAGAGAGAAGGAGAGTAGTACTGTTGTTGTCAGGGTAGCCCACAGCTTTGTAAGTGGCTTAGAGCTGAACAGAAACAAAGAAATTGCACCACAAATATAAATTCCATGTGGTTTGCCCTGGAGCTTACAACTTTAAAAATGCAAACATTCAACCTCCTGGTTCCATTCATGCAGCTATCTGACATGCCGGTTACATAAACACATTACTTCAAAAAATGTGGCGGCCTAAATCTGAAGGCTGTATCCATTTGCAAAACGCAAACATGCATTTGTGTCGTTATACGGACAGCGTGTTCATATTTAATGCATTCAGGCATCTGCAGGAATTGAGCTCCAATCCTTGGGCCTGTAATTACAGGGGCTCCTGAAGTAAATTATAGCTATTTGTGTCTGGTTCCTCCCATCTGGACCACC
Source organism: Gila orcuttii (assembly GCA_026230005.1). NCBI lineage: Eukaryota > Metazoa > Chordata > Actinopteri > Cypriniformes > Leuciscidae > Gila > Gila orcuttii. The sequence continues at coordinate 19,205,762 of JAPDVR010000008.1, read as the reverse complement.
CAGCTAGAGGCCCGAGTGGGCCCCGCCGCTCAGTCACCGCTCCACTCAGCCACCCTCCAGATGGGAGCTTTGCTCTGTTCTCTCGGCTCACTGCTGCTGTACACTTAAAGAGACAGGCACGCAAATACTTTCTCAGCCAGAAACACAACACAAGGGTGGAAAAAATAACTGTGATGCACAAGAGTGATCTGGGTACATTTGAGATTCAAGCAGCTAGAACTGTCAAACACAGAAGCCTAGGGGGATTTCAAAGCATCTTTGGTTTGAGTTACTGGGCTGAAACAGGGTAGAGAAGTCCATGGTTAAGAAATATAAAATAAAAAGTCAATAGACACCAAAGTGAGGGCTGCATAAAGGTGTTGTGTGATATTGATGCAGCAATACTCCCATGCAGAGCTTACTGTCTCCCAAGCAGAGCCCCTCCTTCCTTTGTTACTTTCATTTTTCACAGCCTTGGGGGTGACATCACCATCACAGGCCAATTATCCATGAGGAGGGTCCGACCAATGTTCCCCAACATAGCAAGAAAGGAAACCAGCCTCAATGTCTCACAGATTAGATAGTTGTACAGCGGATCCTGTAAATACTATCTAGCAAATAAAAATCTAAAACTAATCTACAGTCTGCCCTAACTGGCTGGGACACAATAGTAGCAAGCTTCAGCTAGCTTGTCTCAAGGTCCCACCCAGGAGCAAACCAGCAAAATGAGCTGGTGTGAGGGGATTCCCTCCCAGTGGGCAGTATGGAAAGTGACATGTAATTAACTATGGAGAAGAAGCCCCTTACTCCCTGGTGTTACCCTACCAGTGGACCATGTCAGCTCCAATCTCACTCATGTCCACCCGGGCACGGCCTATCCAATGCTCTGCAACATCTCACCCACAACTGCATGCTTACATTGACCTAAAATAAAGTTATGGTTACCATATTGATGAATAAAGGGGAGCAAGAAAATGTGGTTTGACTAAAAAAGGTTAAGAACAAAAATCTTTTGGTTACAAGAACGATCATGTTAAAATTATCTGAAAGATTACGCAAAAATATGCCTTTACTGTCAAGATTTGAGCATTTGAATATGGTGCAGTACCAATAAGCAACAAGGTCTGAAACCCAGTGCTTTCTCCATTAGGACAGGCCACCTTCAAAGTGTGGTGGGCCAGATTAGAGGGATTAAGAGGCTTCTGAAAGGACTCACGCTGTTCTGGAGGAAGTCCCACAAGGAAGAGTGCTGAAAGAGACATTTTTACCTGTTTTCACCACCCAAGTAAATCCAAGAGCACAGATACTCAGTCGGGTTCCAGTGCGTGCCCACGCACACACTCTCTCATACACACATTCATTCTCTCTTTCTGTTTTCCCCTTTTCTTCCACACACATTAGTATATGAAACCACCAAGAACAAAACAAGCCGGTCCAGCTCTTTCGCCTTGGTCCCGTCAAGCCCCCATAATGTCCATTCCAAGCTCTTTGTTTGATTTTTTCTTCCTCTTCTTTCCAGACACATTATAAAGGCAAGAAGGATAGATTTGGCTCAAGTGCAAATCTTTTTAAACATTTCAGCTTCACTGCAACTCTTAATCACAAGGAGTCTCAATGGCTTGACCATGACTGAGAGAACCACCCCATTTCACCCCAATACAGTGGCAGATGGAGACTGATCCACCTCTGTCTCTATGAGCTCTAACTCAAGGCCACCAAGAGACTCAATGCTGGTCTTTGTCAACCTAATTTTCAGTCACGTTCAGTTGTTTTCCAACAAACAGGAAAAAAAATTAAGAGAGAAACTCACTACAAAAGCGGCTGGACCTCGTTTTTTCCCAGCAGATAAAACAATGCTAAAGAGAGGGAGGAAGAGCTGGCTTCATAGCTTGTCTATGTGTGTGAAATGCATAAGCACACACGCATGTCCTCCTATGCATCTCTCTGAGATGCAACTTTTTGGCCTTGATGATAATACAAATACACATCATGCACTGTAACTCAGGTAAAAATATTAAAAACAAATCAAGAATACTAAAACTATGCTTGAGCTAACACCTATTCAGACCTGATACTTCTGTCCGCATTGACATAAATTTCCACTGGTTCTGGCATTTAGGTCCTGGCCATTTCCATATGTATAGCCTTCCCTGTACTAATTATGCTAATCAGCCCTAGTGTTGGCTGCTGTGAAAAATACCCACATTAGGCACTCCACTGGCTGCTAATGCAGCTTAATGTGTGGTTGAAACATACATTCATCCCACGGTGAAAGGCAAAAATTTTCCACGTTGCTGGTTTCATTCAAACTGGAAATGAATTTATTGAGCCCAGAAACCATTTCTTTTCCACCACGTACCAAGAAAATGTTTTTTTTTTTTTACCCTAACCAAAAGGACAAAGTGTTGAGGAGGACAAAAAGGAGACTTTTTTCCCAAAAAAGTGACCAGTTTCTTTTTTTACCAGCATGGATCAAAGAATGACCCTTGTTGGACTGAATGTAAGAAATACTGTCTGAATCAGTCAGCAAGAGGGGCATCTTCTTGGGGGTCTAGACTCCTCCTGCCTCCGCTGGCGTTGTTCTAGTAACATTAGCTTAAGAATATAAACTAAAAGGTGTACCTTCTGCCATGGAGCTAGACCTCGATTTGCCTCTCTATCCTAGATATGAAACGTGTTCTGTTGCTGCACGGACAACCTTTGGAACTGCATCATGCTCTTAACTACCCAATGGTTATAAAACAAATGCAATGCCAAACAAACTGATTAGGTCGAGAGACTGAAAACTCTGGCAGAGTAAGCGTAGCCTTAATTGGCAACGCTCTGATTTGGGTAGAAAGTTGCTAAACTCTGAGAAGGGATGCATTCAGTTCTTATGGCTGTTCTTGAGTAATGGGGGCTGGATGGCTGGCCTGTGTGGAGTGGGGGGTTGAAGTAAACATTTTCAACTGACCCAGGTTGACTCTGGCCTGGTTTGTACTTTCTACTGGTGAGGTCTAAGTCTCAGCAGTTAGAGTTTATTTATGTAGCTGGGGTACTGTGGCTTGCCATTCACCTTCAATAATGCTTCATAGAGCTTTCTTTCTCTTAAATCCAGCACCAGGACTGGAAGACTGTGTATTTTCTAATGAATTAATGCATTTACTTCTCATTTCTTTTTTGTTTAGATAACTGCTCTTAACACTGAACTGTCCACATGTGTCTGTATAAATTCTGGGCTTGTGCTGGTTCTAACAGTCTACATGTATGTGGACAAGGTCATACATGCAATGTGTATATGTTCTTTATTCCTCTCTTCTACTGCCTGGTGGCTTCATAAAACTCAAGCGGGCCTGCTTCCCAGATATCAGGGTAAACTTTTTAACTTTTTAGTATTGTTTGTGCAGCTTGTCTGTGTGTACACGTCTGTCAGGCACACCGAAATAGTGTCAAAACGGATGAGAAAAATTAAGTTACGACTTTATACGAGTACATAAACATGTCCGTCTGTTTGAAAAAGTTTTCCATTTGTTTAGCCCGACACACATTTTTGCAATGACCGTTAAATGCCAACAATCCTTTTGGCCAGCATTACTCAAGCATATAATCACATATCAAAGTCTGCTTTTTTCGCTTCACACCGATAGGCAACTTGTCACTGACAAAGCTTTCCTCATCCTTCACTCTAAAAAACTCAATCAAATATTAAAATCCGCACAATTAAAAGAAGATTTGGTACAACTTCTCAACTTGGTGCCAAACCAAATGAAATAACTTCAGCTCCTTTGAAAACACATTTTCTCAATCCTTTCTCTCCCTCTCTTAATTCTCCAAACAAATTCCCCTCTGCAATCCGACACTGCACATAAGAAGAAAACATGAGTAATTTAAGGCTGTAGATTCTAGAATGTTTCTTCTCTCACCAGCCCCCAAACCGTCACCCTACATTTAATTTGATCACCTCTTTCTTACGCCTCACACAGCAAACGAAATCACACTTTCCCAAGAATTATCCAATGATTTAAAAGGATAACTCACCCAAAAAGCTTTATGTCTTGCATTTTTAACTGGGACACAAAATAAGATCTTCTGAAGAATGTCTCAACTGTCTTTCATTGTATGTACAAAAAAAAAAACAGAAATTCATTAGCATACAAATTTCACAGTCAGATATAAACACTGATGTATTTTAGGCCAGGTTGGATAGATATCTCTACATTCTGACTTCAATGGCTAATTTTTTTTTTTTAAGTTTTTATGGACAAAACAGTATTCTTCACAGGATGTCTAAACCTGATTACTAAACTGTAGGTTCATTTTTATAAGACATCTAAACACAAGGTTGCTGCTTTTTGCACATCATTTGATGGAAGGCGGAAGCAATTACGGGTGGTCCCTGAGGACATGGACACTTGGTGGCCTGTGTGTCATTTGGGTGGGGGCTAGAGCAGAGGTGAAAGAGGGACAGTCACTGCCTCAGGGGTAAGTAATGAGGAGCCATATTCTCCAAATTGCACAGCTGGGCAAGTGTGAGATCCACAGGCCCTGGCTGCTTTACTATTCTTTATAGCTCCCCCAAACAAAACAGATTTGAATTTTTGTGACAAAAAGGTTTTAACATTTAAAATGTAACCGATCTATCCTTAATCTTTGAAATGGAGCAATGCCTTTGCCATATTCATTTTATGATTAAAGGTTTTGGCTTGGCAGGTCACTGGAAAGTCCTCTTAATATATGCAACCATTTAGCAATCGCTAACAGCACCAGACCTTTCTAAATTCAATTCCCAATCACAAGACCTATTATAAAACTCTTTTGTTTGTCCCTGTGACTTTTTATGTGTATGTGTCCAGAAGTGAATGTGTGTGCCTGTGTGTGAGAACTAACCTCTCCTTGTTACCATACCACTTACTCCCCATTCAGCCCAGTGCAGCTTTGTCAATGGGCTATTGGGGGAAACAACACAGGCCGAAACTTTAGAAACACAGGCACTGCCTCTTAAAGGCACAGCATTCCTTTTCAGCACTTTGGCGTTTCACTCCAGGAGCCCCTTGCTTTATGCCTGCTTTACATTAAAACACAAATTTCACTGCCAACATCTGACAACTCCCTTTGCTTTAAACTCCATCTAACGTTCCCACCGGAGAGCATTAGTTCATATATCGCGACATTTACAGTTCTGAATATTTCAAAAGTAATTATAAACTTTTTGCCTTCTGTCTTGCTGAAAGCCATATTTTCTGACTATGATATTGTAAAAAACTAAAAAAAACATATAATTATATATAAGGTACCACCATTTATTTTTAAATCAATGTTGAGCATGAACATGAACATGTTTTATTTTCAAGTAAAACTACAAAAGTACAAAATAACAACTCCCCTTGTCCATGTGCATGTTGTGTGTGTGTGAGTGTGAAACAGGTGGGTAAACTTCAGCTGTATTCACTTTTTTTGGTAAAGGGGGGTGCCTTTATTGTTGAATGGAATCCAAGAATAGTGAAGGACCACACAGCGAGCATGAGGGGGAGGGTCAGCACCTCAAAGATGGCTAACGATTCACACACAGCCCATCTGTGCAGGGGATCAGCAGTGTGGCGAAAGCCTAGGGGGCTTAGAAGGAATTTGGCAGTGTGAAAACCAAATAAAGCTGCCTGAAAATGCACAGATAAGTGAGGTGCACGGAAAGGACGTCAAACGGGAAAGGGGAGAAAAAGAAAAACATCAAGCACAGCTCCCAACCGCAAACAATATAGGCTGATGGAGAGAGAACAAGAGAAGGCTTGCATGCGCTAGGAAAAAGAATGCTACGTGTGCGTGACAGGAGATATGGAATTCCAGAGGCCACGGTCTATGTCCGCTCAAAGATCCCGAGACTTCATATCAGAAGCCCACACAAGGTCTAGGTCTATATCGCCCGACAACAGCACCACAATCACATTTTCAATCAGTTAAGCTTTGTTAAGCTAAGCAAAGGCAGTCAAATTGTTTGGGAGAGAGATCTAAAATTGAGTTGCACTAAAAAAGGACTATGTAAAACAGTGTCAGGCACTTTGCAAAGTGAAAAGTCACAGCATACAGCTAACAAATAACTTGATCCTGCAGATCTCTACACCGATCAGCCCCAAAAACCCACCCACATAGCGAAACATGAAAGCTTGGACTCACCTTCCACCCATAGTTTCTCAATGTCCGTTTCAATGGCAGCGACCCGCAAACCAACAGACAGGGCTCCGAACACAAGCAGTCCAATGAAAAGGACTTTTCCACAGTGTCGCTGGATGTGACAGCCCAGAGAAAAGAGAAAAGCCTGGAACTTCGCCCGAATCCACAGTGGTGCTTTCTGTCCCACAGCTTTCCCCTGAGACACAAGAGAGGAACACTTATTCACATGTACAGTGATGCTATTTTAGATCAGTTGTAACACACGGTGCCCTGCCAGGATAGTGAAATGTCCTGACAACGCACGAATCAATATTTAGAAGAGAGGGTTTTTTTTCTTGTAAGACATTTCTAAACGAGACACTGTCTATTTGTTGTCCAGCAGACAAGGTAAAATATGTTTGACTTCAAAAACAAAGCAAACCAACTGAAAATAATAAGTGAATTACTTCAAAATTCAATTTGAATACCAGTGTGACAATATCAGAACTGTTTTCTCATTAATCCACCCTAACCTGTAGTAAACACTAAAATCTCAACAATTTCATGTGTGTTCCTATATAACATGGCAACTGGCATGAGTTGGATAACTTCATAAGCCTGAAAAAATGTTTGTCATTTTGTTATATATTTGTTTCTATCTAATTTCTTGTAATGATTTCTGTAATTTGTAATTTTTTCAATTTTATTTGTCACAATTAAATTAAAATGTTCAATGAATTTGTTGTTTTCAATTTTAGTGGGTTTAAATTGTTTAAGTGTATAACAGGCCTCAGGTTTCTCATCTGGTCTGGATTCAGTGCTCATCTTTTTGTTAAGAAAGATGGCGAACTTTATAATACTTAACAATATATCATACAACATAACAGCTATATAAAGGCTTCTTAAAAACTTTAGCCTTAAAGGGTGGAATGCTAAAACATATATGATCATGTAACCTCAAATAAAAGCTGTCAAACATGTGTTTCTATAAAGTATAACTATTTCAAAATACTTGGTTCTTCTGTTATAACAGAAGCATGTGACAAAGACAGTGATTTTGTAAGCATAGCTGGCTTTTAAGTAATCAAGCATTTAATACTACATTTAAAAAGATCAGAAATTTAATTAATGTATCCAGACTTTGCAACAACCTCACAAGTGTCCTGTAACTGGCAGTCCTATCTGCAGTATAACTGGACATGTTTTGGTTTCACTCATGGGAGTTTTGACACATAGCCAAGCTTTCATGCGCTTCACTGATGCTTTGTCAGATCAAACTTAATCAGTGAATTCCTCAGCAGGACGCGCGCATTGTCAAACAAACACGCTATATTGTATCTAGACCAACCGGGCTGAACTCTGCTTAGAGAAGTGGCAGCTTAGAGAAGTGTTAAACGTGAAAAATACTCAAAACGCGCGGACTGAAGAGCTAAATGAATGGAGACTCGGCTCTCATTCATAGAAGTCGCTGTCCGCACTCATACTTTCCTATTTAGCGTCGTTTACTCGCCCTCTTTCCACCTAATAAGCTTTGAGATGTAAACGTTGCCTTTTGATAATTTCCTTCTCACTAGCCTAAAAAGAAGTAAATTCCCTTCAACACTTTCAAAACTACGCTAAAGAACGTAATTAACAGTTCCATGGCTCCCCGAAATACGAATAGCCTACACCACCACCAACAACAACAACTTAGTGCGTATTTGTGTATTATATTCCAACGGAAAAGCGTTTGTCACCTTAGAAATCTGTTTTAACGCAAAAGCGGTGTGGCAGTAACTGGGTCTTCGGATGAGGTCTGAGTTCACAGGCGGCGGAGAGCGTGTGTAACTTGGGGGTAAATCTCCTAAAACACCACCGGCCGGTCCCGGGTCTCTGGGATCCGAGGCCATAGTCCAAACGGGAGGCAGAAAAAGCGCAGAAGAAAGTTAAAGACAAATGGGGTGCTTTAGGCAGAGACGATAATAGTAATAATCCAAGATTCGCGACACGCGCATCCACCGGGTTCAGCTTTAAGAAATATTCTCTAGTCTTTTCTTGAGCCAAAGTCTTCCAACTCCATCCCAACATTATGTGCTCCAATCCGTATAGATCCTTCGGTCTTCATTCGTCCAGCTATAGCGCGTAACTCGTTTTAAAGCAGAAGAAAGTCGCGAGCGGATTCCGCCAGTCTACCTCTGATCCTGTTGCAGTAACACTTGGAGAGGTAGCCCCTTTGCAAAGCCTGAAAAGGGTGGTTTGATGGAAAAGTGCTCTGGTTCTCATTGGCCGAGGAAGAGGCAAATTACTTTGCAAACATCTCCTATTATTAGCTGCTAAGCAACAGCTCACCAAAGTGGCGAGAGAGGGAGAGACCACCCAGGCAGGCAGCCCCTCACATCAGCGCCGGGAGGGGGAAGTGCTAGAGGAGCTTTTTCACTGCACTGCTGCTCCGCTCTGCACATTCCCAATAGCCTCAGCTCGTATTTGAACACGCTATCACACAGGCCATCTATTGATACTACAGCCATACATTTCTTTTATACTGACAGTCGGATGCAGAGGGTGACTTTACAAATTAATCTGCTCTGGCCACATACTTTCAAAAACGTAGGAAAACCAATAAAATATAGGAACAAATTAATAAAATATTATTATCAATAATAAAATTGCAACAATAAATACACAATAATAAAGATGATCAAAATGCACTGATTCTGGGATTTTTATGAGTAACAAAATGGCTTGAATAAAAAATTACTCTATTGTAGTAAATGTATATTTTGCTTAGCTTATAGCTGTCAAACAAAGTAGGCTAATCAATGTCAAAAGAAATGCACATTTTCCTTGTGTGCTATATGATACACTCAGGACTTGGCTCAATTTAAGTTAACATTTAACTTCTCAAAATTTCTGATATTTCTGCTCAAGAGTTTTTCTTTAATTCAATACAAAATGGTCAAAAAAAAAAAAAAAAAAACGACAACAAACAATGCACATTGTTACCACTTTGACTAGGACAGCAGTTAAACTTGTCATTCTTTATATCTACCATTAGTACATGATTTAAGGTCTAGGATAGTGGGTTTTGGATATTGCATAATGGCAGGGTCAAGTCCATTCCAAGGCTACTCATAGTGATAAACTTATCAAGATTGTTTGAGATGATTGGTTCAATTATTAATGGATCATTCATTCAATAATTCATTCAATTAATTCAATTGTACAGCAATGCACAGATTTGGTGAACAATCACACTGATGCAACAACAGTAATTCAATTAATTTCTGTCAGCAAAAAAAGAACATTAAAGACAAATTATATGCAAACTCAACATATACAGACACAGAGTGTGTCATATTCAAATGTGTTGTACAGAAGTTGATAAGAAGTTGTACAGAGTTCAAGTGCCCTTGCTTTTGTGCAAACTATAATCACCGTATGAGCAATCCGTTCCACCTGTCATGATTATTTACTTTAATATGGTTGTAGTCAAGATATTACTTCAAACATATTTTTTTTTTTTGTATAAAGAACTATTGACATGAGGGAAAGCACAAGGGCATGCATGCGTGTATACTATGGCAACACTGAGCGCATTTCTCGAAATTGTTTAATTTGATGAGGGTAAGGGCAGCTGGGAATGGGAGCTAATGTGGAATCTGAGGAATTGCTCCATGCGGTAGGGGGCCCCTTTAAGCCTAACAAACTGAGGGAGGTCCGGGCTGAGGTCTAGAGGCCTTGGATAAATAAACTGGGGAGATGACCATGCGCTGTCCAGAAATCTGCCATCACAGAGCCCCTAAACATAAACGGCCAAAGCCCGTTCCTGCTTGTGTAAAGGTAAGCTCCAAAAGAACGAAGCACGGCTATCAAACGACAGCTGAGAGGCTCCGCAGGCAAAGACGTGTTTATTTTCCTCAAAAGCTTCAGGGCTGAATTTATTTATCTAATAAAGGCATCAGCACCATGAACGAATTGCTTTGAAACTACCAGACAAGTAGCTTCTAATGGTAGTTGACGCCAGTGAGCATCATTACCTTCTGATATATGGTATCAGAAGGTAATGATGCTCACTGGTGTCAATACCATTATATATATACACACACATATACATATATACCTTTATTGGCATGACAGTTGTACTACAATATTGTCAAGCAAAAGCATATATTTTTCATAGAGTTACAATAAAAAAGTAATAATAATACATTATATGTAAAAAAAAACTCAATTACATATAGATAATATATACGTACACATTTACATACATAAATATACACATGGACAGACAGGGAGAAAGACCTACCGCAATGAGAGTGCTATAATTCACATGGCATTTTTGTGAACCTGAACCTAATATTTAGGAAAAAATACATGTTTTGTAAGTGACAATTATCATATTTCAAAACCAGGATCTTGACTAATTTAGAAAATGATCCCAAAAGAAGAAAAAAAAAACAATATTATATTTGATATATGTTAAAACGTTAATATTAACATTTGACAAAAATGTTTCTGCCACAGCCATTCACATTAAATAAGCAATGTGGATTTTTTTTTTCCACACAACTTGCGATACTATTAAACCTGTGCCATTGTGCTCTGGAAATATCCTTAAGAAAGGAAGTCAAATTTTTTATTCAAATTGCCAGTGGCTGACTGTTTTGATGTGGATAAAAGCATGGGGAGACACTAGCCTCCAGCTAACATTCAGGACTTGTTTGGCGAATGTTTACAAAGCTTAAAATATTCTTAGCCCCCAAAGTGCTTTGTGACACACTGATGTGTACATGTTGGCATTGTAAGGGTCCATCAGTCTCAAAAGGAAAAGACCCGCCACCCACAGCTACAGATAAGATTAATTATGATAATGTATTTCTTTGCCCTTTGTCATCGTAATGAATGGCTCGCTTAAAAAACTTTTTCAGCCGTCTTTGTTTGTGGCCCTTTAACAGGGGTATTGTTGGGACAAAACTAGCAGGTGGCAAGATGAAATCAGACCCCTTTGTTTTCTTACTGATATCTCTCTACTTATGTAATCCCTTTTGGAGTGCATTTATATATTCTGTGTGTATTTAATATAATGAATCAAGCCTTGTCTAAAACTACAAACATACTCAATCCAATGACTAAATTGCAGAAATTGTGCACATCCAACCCAAATGTTGGGTACAGGTGCATGACACAAAAGTAGAAATCTGCTCTCTGATATCATTGCTCCAAATTTGACTCAACCAAGCGCTACGTTTTAACCATTTTTTTGGTCATTACAAATCTTTTGCATAGAAGCACTTTAACTATCTTTGAGAATCTGATAAGTGTTTTGATTAGTCTATGGCTTCCTTACAGAAGGAACAGAGCCACCAGTCACAGGGGTGTAACATTGCCGGGGTCGTGCGAGATAAACAAGCTCCGATGTTATTTAGCGAGCGTCCTGGGGAGCGTTGTAAAGCAGCCAGTATGTTCATTTCAAAGAGCACGCAGTCCCTTACATGTCATAGAGGTTATTGGCCTTTACAGGCCACACAGCTTCCATACTGTCTTTGTTCAGCAGTAAGAAAGTACTAATTGTTAAGTGTGTGTGCACTGAAGGTGGGCGTGAGGGTTTGCAGGAGGTTTGTGGGGGATGCGGCGTCTTAAAAGGAGGCGAAAAAGAGAGGAAATTTCGTTTGTGCCTCAAGAACACAGAAGACAAATTGAGGAAGTGTTCTGTTAATGTGTAGGGGTCAGCAGAAAACATGCAGGTTTTCTGCCACTTGGGTGGCCAGCGAGCCTCTCACCACCCTCCACCATGCTCAAGCCTTCAGCCATCTCTCCTCCCCTCCCCACCGACTACACACACACACACACACACAGTCCCTCAGAGCAAAGGGCTCGACTGTGCCTGTCATTTGGTCGATCAGGTCACTGGCTCTCATGGTACACGATACTTCTTAAGACCTCTGGATGTAACAAGTTGCATAGCAATATCCAAGTCTCTATGATTTATGACCAACTCACAAGTACAGTACTCACTGCAATTTACCCACAGGCCTGTTCACATTAGTGTCTTCATTTACAGTGCAGCTTGCATCTAAACTGCTCAAACAGAAGCTTCCACGACAACTTTAAATGTACACTTATATTTATTTTGCATTGCTTTTTTGGCATTGCAATAGTGAAAAATTCTTTTCAGTGGTAATATTTTTCATAATGCCAAAAAAGCATGGCAAAGAAATAATTAAAATATAATCTTAATTAGTTTTTAATTGAGAAAATTGAAAAATATGAGAAATATTTAATTGAGAAATATGTCTACACGCGCACACATTACAGATGTTTTCACATTTTTTATTCAATTCACATTTATTTGTATAGCACTTTTCACAATACAGTTTCAAAGCAGCTTTACAGAAAAATCCATGTTTTCATATTACAAATAATTGTTTATAAAATATATATATTTTTTATAATTATTTTCTTATTCATAATAATAATAAAATGATCAAATTGTAAAATATTGAATTTTTTCAGTAAGATCATGGTTTTTTTGTAAGGTCTCTACAATATAAACACTATCGTTCAAAAGTTTGAGGTCAGTGCATTTTTATTTTAATACATTTCAAAATGGAATTTATTCCTTTGATCTGTGAGCAGTCATTACTCCAGTCTTCAGTGTCACCCTTCAGAAATCATTCTAATACGCTGATTTTCAATACCGAAACCATTTTCAATGTTGAAAATAGTTGTGCTGCTTAATATTTTTCTGGAAAGTGTTTTTACATTGTTTTCATAATTCTTTGAGGAATAGAAAGTTAAAAAAGAACAGTATCTTTGCATGCATATATGCATCTTTACTAAATAAATGTGTAGATGGATAGACAGACAAATAGATAGATTACTGCCCCCAGTAGTGTGTGCATACATTTAAAATACCTGTTTAAATGGCGTGTTTGACTCAGTTTGAGACATCTTGAACCTCAGCTTGCTTCCAAACAGGTCTAGAAATCCAGGCTGGAAGCTACACAGAGACAGCGAGGTGGGCCTGATATATGATCTGTCAGCTGACATCTGATCCCAGGCCCAGGAAAACACAAGCATCTGTCACATTTGGCCCAAAGGGTGGGGAATGACACTGAACACAGCTCCACACAGCTCCACACCAACACAGCCATGGGGACTCCAACTCTGGGAGGCTTTGTCTAAATATACAAACCTTTGAAAAACAACTGCTGCAACATCTCCTGAGCCAGGTCTGGTGGTCTGAGCGCGGACACTGCGGCGAGAGGGGGCAAAGGGCACGTCATCTGATTAGTTATCACACTGACAAAATGGAGGACACATGTTTCGTATTAGCAGATGACAAGCATTCAGAGAGGGCCTGGTGCATTTTAATTATTTAATTTCGACTTAACGTGTGCAATGTATCATAGGACCAAATAATCTTATAAACATTATGTGTCTCCAGGGAAAAATTTGTTATTTCAAAAAATCGTTATAAAGCGTTATACAACACTACTGAGGGATCACGATAAACTTAATCTGCCAAAAGTCTTGAATCATAATAAAGAGAAAAGGGAGGACGAATGGAGCAGTGACAATCTCATAAATACACATATTATTTTATGGATTTAAAGACACGGAAACACGAAAGAGATGTGAAATATTTCAATACGCCCCCAAAACAAAGCTTCCGCTTTAAGACATTGAACGTGCAATCATTCCACCGGTGACACTAAATGACTCGGATTGGCCCTAAAAACAATAAGTTGGAATAGTAATAAATCACACAAAGAGTCAGAGCTTCTTCCTCAGGCTCTGAATCCATCGTCACCAGGGAACCTGGGACCTGTAATTTAAGAGATGCACAAGTGCTGGAATGCTATAAATCGTTGACAGCAAATAGGAAAATCTTTAGGAAGTACTCCTTTTAGGCATTTTGTGAAAGCCTGCAAGTATTGGAGAGTAAAAGAAACTGTTAGTAGTCCCTGTCTGACTGGGTGGTCCATTTCTTTCAGTCTTTTTGTGTACAAATAAACTTATCCCCATTGTGGTTATCTGTTCCTTTCAGCAGCAGAGCATGCAGTCCCAGTCACGGTGGTCACGCAGATGGGTGATGGGATATCCACTGGACAAACAACCACAACCAAACTACACAGACACCCACCAAGATCAACAACTCCAACCAAAAACATTTTATAAACTCAGTTTCAATATATCTAACACTTTACATGCATTTACACCACATAACTCAGATTTATGAATGCATGACGCAATACCACGCCAATATCATGAAATATATAAATATATTGTGCTGGGTAGTAACTAGTAACTGATTAAATGTGATGTGGATTAAGTAATACAGAAATGAAATAATTGTATTTACATTATATTACATTTTAAAATACCCATAATCAGAATAAAGTTTCTTTTTTATTAATTACATGATTAATTATTCTAATTAATCACAAAATAGCAGTAAATTATTCAGAATTATTTGATTCTCCCTAATTCTTTATAGTCAGGCGACTATAATTACATGGAAAAGTGAGGCGCTGCATAGCATAAATAATTAAAATATTTAATCTATTTTTTTATTTAATTAAGATTTTCATAAATTTATAAAATCAACTGTTCCTTCCCAAAACCTAGTTAGCAAAACCCTAATGTAATGTTTAATCCACTTCATTTGGTTAACAAAACATGATACTTTTCAAATCAATGTTATCAGTAAGTAGGTCAAAGGTAATCAAATAAGTAGTCTGATTATTTTACCCAAAACGTGTAAAGTAATAGATTACATTACTAACAACATTTTTTTTTATTTTTATTATTTGTATTCAGTATTGGACTATAATTTGTAAGTTTTCCAACCACAATAAATCCTTATGACAGTTGTTTATTTTATCATTACTTATAAAATATTTGTATATATTTTAATAATATGATTTTAAGTTAAGTGTATTTCTTATTATTATTAACATCAGCACTAATAATAACAACCACAACAATACTAAATTAATTTAAAAAATTAATTGTTAAAAAACAAATTACATTAATAATATTAACAATTGAATTTTAATAATAAACGATACTAATAATAAAAATGACAATCATAATAATAACAACATTAAATTGATTGCATTATTTTAATTTTAACACTTTAAAATGGTATAACTTCAAATGGTACTTTTCGTAAGTGACTGCACATACCAAACTGGTGAGAGAAAAACAAAAAAACAAAAACAGAAGTTTTGAGATAAATAAATCCATTTTTATTTGGACATAAAAAATGGATCCCGAGCAGGGGTTATGCACATGGAAGCAGGTTGATCTGGGCGTCTTCAGGCCTGTGATCCATCTCCAGGGTTCTAGATCTCCATGAGTTGGTCTGATCCAACGATGACCTCATTGATTCTTTCAGCTGTGAGGGGACAGAACGAGATTCTCAGAGTGAGTTGTCAGACATCTGCTGTGCCTCAAAGGAGATGAGCTGTGAGTTCTGTTCAGATTCAAAACTCTGCTTTAATTCAAACGAGTCGCTTCAGCATTGTATTGATATGATGACTGTTTCAATGAATCAAAAGATAGGAAAAAAAGTTTAAACTTAAAAAAAAAAAAAAAAAAAAAATATATACACCTTTGTGGGCCATTCCATCACATACTGACAAGCAAACAGTTTACAAATGTGTCAGGCTTATACACACTCGCTCAGGAAGGATGATATCCTCTTGCCGAATGTGGCTATTCCAAACTAAACGTTTGAGAGCAAGATTAATGATCCATATAAAGACATATTTTAGTGTGAAGGAATCTGCACAAAAGACTGTTTTTGTGTTCTGAGTTTGGGGAAAGACAAATAGAGCGTGCTATGCCAGAGAGAGAGAGAGAGAGAAAGAGCGAGCTAGAGGGACGAACAAAGAGAGAAGGTTGGAACAAGGGAGTCTAAACAGTCTGAGGAAAGGTACATGTCATCAGCCTCTGTAGCACCTGCAAATCTATTGCACCTTACAACACGGTGCCGAGCGGCAGGCCGGGTGGTCTTGGCCGTACAACCCCGTCTCCAGGACCTGTGATGCTTTTAGCAGCCATAACCCAACACGCTCAATCCCCTAAGGACAAGGATGCTGGGAACACAGGACCTTATAGAGAAAGTGTTCGGCTAGAGTTTATGAGATGTCTATCACTCCTTTGTGGCTAACACACGCGAACAGCCAGTAGCGGTAAACAGGACGGGAACAGAAAGAGTGAGAGTGAATGAGAGAAAGACATTGAGACGGAAGAGAAAGAGAGAGTGTGTGAAGCTGACTGTATTAGACCACCATAGTGGAACAGCTATAAAGTCTACTAAGAGTCGTCTAATCACTCAGCAGCCGTTTAAAAAGGTTACAAGAGTCCAATGTGGGGGGAACATATAAACTACAACTGAATACAAATCTTTGCATGTACTGAATATGACCGATCCTGACAATTTTTATGTTATAGCTGACAATACTTTTGATGGATAAATCTACATGGATTTATCTGTAATATAAGTTTTCATTTAAAAGCTCTTAATCTAGAATTGCATATGCTCCAAGTGTAATCAGACATTAAAATAAAATGTAGACTACAAACTGGCGGATCTCATATGGAAATGTGCAGGTATTGAGCAATATTTCAACTTTTTTATTGATTAGGCCAAAATCAGAGACCGACAAATCCAACTCAAACAGTATAGGCTATTATTTTTCAGATGGAAAAAGTTTTAAACATCATTTAAGAACTGTGTGTTATAATTCTCCCAAAATAATAATAATAACAACAGAACATAACCTTTGGAAAGTATAGTGTATACAGAATTGTTTTTGGGTCAGTAAGATTGTCAAGAAAATCATTCTATTTTCAGCAAGGATGCATTAAATTGTGACAAAAGTGACAGAAACATTAGACATTTAAAACATTAGAAATATTTTTGCTAAGATTTCTTATTCAAATAAATGCTAAACAATGCTAACGCTAATCAGCATATTAAATTGTAATAATATTTAATTATATCACTGTTTTACTGTATTTTTGATCAAATAAATACAGCCCGGGTGAGCATGAGACTTAAAAAAATACTACTGAATGGTTGTGTAAAAATATGTATAAAATCCCAAAATAAAAATAAATATATAAATACATCAATAAAAACTGCACATTAACAATGAATGTAATAATTACACTATTTTGATTATTAAATGCATTTCCTCCACATGAATGGTACAAAAATTGTGTTTTTCCTAATATAATATATAATTTCTCTTGATTTTAGGGTGAAATACGACATGCGTTTCTTGGAAGTTTTCATAAGACTCAACTGCTAAGCACTTTTGTAATCCATCACAGAAAAAAAGCCCACTGTTTGATTTTGGAGGGGGGCGGGACTTGATATGGTCTCCTTCCAATATTGGCCTAGTTAGACTGATAGTGTTGATGCAGTAACTAATAAATAATTCTTAAAAAAAAAAACAGCTCATAGACAATCACAGTATAGGATATACAAAGTCTCTAATATCAATTTATCTTCCAAATAGTTTTTAATTTGAACCATTACACCCTCTGAATAGCTGCACAAATTTTAATCTGCCATAACATTTAAGCTCTACTCTATAACCTTTCAATTTTCTAGCACAACCTCAAAGGAAAATCAACCTTTTTATTTTCAAAAGGGTAGACGCATCAAAAACAAGCAGCGACTCTTTAATGAACTGAATTTCTTTCTTTGACTTAACGTGTGTACAAAGGAGCGAGTGTCAACCTCAGCAACTGGAGGGAATTTATTGCAGTTATTATAAGCAATGCTTTTTAAATAATAGGTTACATTAACCTCTGCTCTGGGTTTTTCTGGGATAACTTTGAATCGTGGTTTCTCGCTGAGTTTTAAGTGCTGAAGCCTGAGGGTGGGTGTGTGTCGGGGGAAGTACAGGGGGTCTAACTTGTAATTTGGGATTTCTGGGAGCACTTCAATAAGCCTAAGCATTTTTAGAGGTTATGGCCAACTAATCGAGTCCTGCTCAGGAGTGATGATGGAAGGGTGGGGGATGGACATGTAGAAATGTTTCAGGGGAGGGGTTAGAGCGGGTCACTCGAGGCAGCAACACCCTGTTGTTCAGTCAATTAGACTGTGCAGCCTCTGGACATCTTAGGGCCGCCTTAAGGCACTGTCATTGATGGAGAGGTTAGAGACCAGGCGCGGACCACCCGGAATACAAGAGCCTGAAGCCACACACACACACAAATAGACGCACACAAACCTCGCAGTGATCTAAGACTCCAAGGATTAAGCATATTAAAAAATAAAGCTCAATTGTACACACAAGCTTAGGTTTTAATACGCTATTAAAACAGATTTAAGCGCACATACACACACAAGATCACACAAACGAAAAGGCAGACATGGGCGTGAGAGTGCACACAAACACAAACACAAAAGGCTGGATTTAACATGAACACAGCGGAACTACAGAAGTTTAGAGTGTGTGTTTTTGTGCGTGTAGTGTAACGCGCCGAGCGCTGGACCGCAGCGTTCTCACCCTCTGGCTCTACGCGCTGGCAGCTCCCCACGAGACAGTACTTGATGTCAGCACCGCGGCCAATCACTGCGTTGTTGCAGATCACGCTACCTTGAATGTTACACCTGCGGAGAAGAGAATGAGTGTCATTTCAATGTCCATACAACAAACACACACACTACTGTTGTAATGTTTAAGGGTCAGTAAGATTTTTTTCATGTTTTTGAAAAGTTTTGCATGCTAACCAAGGCTGCATTTATTTGATCAAAAATACAGTAAAAACTTTTATTTTTAAATATTATAACAAATTCAAATAACTGTTTTCTATTTTAACACATTTTAAAATGTAATTTATTTCTGTGATGCAAAGAGGAGTTTTCAGAATCATTTCTCCAGTCTTCAGTGTCACATGATGCTTTAGAAATCATTATAATATGCTAACTTGGTGCTTATGAAACATTTCTTATTATTATCATCAGTGTTGCAGTTGTGCAGATCTTTTTGGTGGAAACTGATACATTTTTTCAGTATTCATTGATGAATAAGAACATTTATTTGAAATAGAAATATTTTGTCTTTACTATCACTTTTTATCTATTTAAAGCTCCAGTAGGTCACTTTTGTAAACAAATATTTGTTAAAACTGTCATTATGTCCTGACAGTAGAATATGAGACAGATAATCTGTGGAAAAAATCAAGCTCCTCTGGCTCCTCCCTGTGGTCCTATTGCCATTTGCAGAAATACACCGCTCCCGGTCAGAAACAACCAATCAGAGCCAGGAGGAATGTCTTAGCAGTGTCAATCACGCTCGTGTACGCGCTGATAACCCCTCTCTTGCACAGCGCGAGCGCGTACCGTCGTTCGTGACTCTCCTGTTCGAAGTCGTTCATCCAAATGAACGAATCTTTTTTCGAGTCATTTCGTTCATTCAACGAACGAAATGACTCGAAAAAAGATTTGTTCATTTTGATGAACGAGTTCGAACAGGATCGTGCATCACAGAACAGAGCAAGGCGAGCATTTGTGCTTATAAAACTTAAAGTTTTGTATTTATTTTTGAAATGACCGATCGTTTCGCTAGATAAAGACCCTTATTCATCGTCTGGTATCGTTTAAAGCCCTTTGAAGCTACACTGAAACTGTCATTTGGTCCTTGAAACGTTTGTGTCGTCCATTATGGAGAAAAAGCCTGGAATGTTTTCATCAAAAACCTTAATTTTTTTTCGACTGAAGAAAGAAAGACATGGACATCTTGGATGACATATGAGTAAATTATCAGCAAAAGTTTTTTTTAAAAGTGAACTAATCCTTTAACGTTATTTTACTAGCTATTTATAACTTATAGAAAGAGTGCAACGTTATAAAGTTACATGTATTGCAAAATACATAATGATTTGAGGACCAAGTTTGTAGTCAAAGTATGGGCAGGCCATAGTCAATGTAAAGCATATTGTTGATGTTTCGTCCCTATTAGTGAATGTTCCATAACTGTTTATAATCTGCCGTCATCGGTGGTCATGCTTACTAGCCTGCGCGTTCACGGCAGGCTCCGCTGTGGGGGAGGAGCTGTGGAGGGAGGGCTGTAGCGCAGCAGAGAGCAAGGGGGTTGGACCTGGAAGTTGGGCTTGTTCAAATTTTCAGGCTAAGTCAACATTTTCTCAAAGCTCCCTACTGCAACTTTAATGCATCCTTGCTATAAAAGTAGACAAAAGTATTATTTCTCTAAACAAATGAATTTAAAAAAAAATATATATACATAATTTTTATTTAAGTTGTTTAAAGATATATTACTTTTGTTTACTTTTATAACAAGGATGCTTTAAATTTCACATTATATATATATTGCAAATTCCGCAAATAAATTACAGAAGTACATGAAGCTGCGTTAGATGATCTTGGAAGTCGGGAGTTTATCACACTGAGCATCTACAAAGGTGCAAGCACCTGTAACCCAGCTCTAGGTGAGGTGGAAATTTCTATTCAAACCCTTTTTTTCTAACCCAATTTCACTTCTCTGTTTGCGATCAGATCGTTTTAAGCTGCTAAACTCTGGGAAAAATTTCAGTCTAATTATCCATTAAGCAATAATTATTAATAATAATAATGATTTCTATCTAATTATTCATTCAGTCGTTGAGTAAGCACGTGCGAGTCCATTATATTGATGCGCAAATAAACTGTATGTGTGCTCTCGACGCACTGATCGCAAACTGTATTTATGCACAGACATTTCAGTACATTGTTTCCACACATATTCAGGATAATGATTTTATCTGTCATGTGTATGTTGCAGTGTTTCATAATTCTGAATGGATCTGTGTGCTTTAGTAGACATGTAATGCAGTCAGGTCAAGCCGGTTAGTTTAGGTTTGTTTTTTGGCCTCTCCATGTGGTTCTGTTCAGTATCACAACTTGACAAGTCTAAAATGTAAACAAGCTCTTACACATACTGCACACTGAATTTTGAAAAGTTTTGTTCTACAATGTTTTTTTTTTTCCATGGGTGTTTTGGTTTTTTGGTATGCATAAATTTATGAATTATATGGACTCCTTATATCATTTGGTGATTTGGTGTCCTTTTGGAGTCTCCAATTGTCCTTTTTTGGAAAGACACCTACATTTGCCTTGCAGAAAATACAGCTGTGTGAGAATCATCCTTCAACTTGATAGTATACTTAACGTGATATAGCTAATGATGACAAAATAAACACGTTAAACAAGATAAAAGATATTTGCTTGATTTCACGATAAGTATGCAATTAACCGCACAAAAGGGTGTGATATAGATATTTTATATATCAGGGCTCCAGACTAACTTTTTTTACTAGGAGCACTGTAGCCCCTGACTGAAATTTTTAGGAGCGCAAGCAGAAAATTTAGGGGCACACCTTAAATCAGCTTGCAATGCAATTATTCAAATTTCCCCCAAAATAACTGTAATACTGATAAATTCTTTAATAATGGACTTAACGTGCAGATATTACAATGTGCAGTTTTATTTACACTTTTTTTAACTGGTAGTAGAATTGGAAATTAACCAGTATGAGAGTCTCAAAATGTAGTCTGGACATTTATTGTGTGTGTTTATATAATTGTTTATATATATACAGGGCTCCAGACTGCGACCAATTGGACGCATTTTGCGACCATTTTTCCTGCCGGTGCGACCAACTATTTATTTAGGTCGCACTGGCACGACCACAACGTTGCTGAGCAGCAAATGCAAACAAAATGAAAGCGGAACGAAAATGCGCTACTCATTTCACGGACTGTTTATTAGTTCGTAGTCGGACCAATAATAGAGAGCGCAGCGCCCTGAACTTGCCAGTCGCGGGCCGATCTCGATCACGCGACACTGTTTCTAGGAGATCCAGTGAAGAAATCCATTCATAGTAAGAATTCGCAGGTTAGAGTTAACCAAACCTGAAACATCTGCGCATGAGCTTGCGTTTCTTTCCAGCATTCGTATGAGTATGAATGGAAGTCAATGGAATGAAAAGCGCAGTGTGACCGCCCCTTAAGTCCAAATTTTAGAGGGGTATCGAGATCTGTTCTACTCCATTGCACTGCACTCCATCTAGCAATTTTTGAACTAAAGAACACATCTTGTGTAAACTTCTCCATCGCTAACACTAGATATCAAGCAGTAAATATTTTTCTACATAAAAAAATAATACAGGACGTGCATTAGTAAAGAACCACTGACAGTGCTTATATGTAACATGGCTTCTTAAAAAAAAAAGTCTAGAACTTTGAGCAAATTGAAGGGCTGATATTTGTGTATGAGTTGTAGACAGCGAAGTGCTTGGGAGCTAGGCTTTGACTGTGTGTACATGGACAGACACACACACACACGCTGCTGTCTGTTTACACCAAACAAAGAATAATATTTTCCTGGGATCGCTTTGGCACCATAAAACTTTATTTGCACAGTTTTATGTTTACTTTGTTTGCCTGGGCCAACTCTTAACTTTTTCTGCACTCTCTTGCGGTGAAGCATATTTACCACGAGTGTTCAGCTTTCATGTCTTTTTGCAAATTGCACAGCTGAGGGTCTTGTCCTTTCCTCACCCGACCCTATTACATCCCCCTCCGCATCACCACCACGCCAATCTGAAACCTGATACCTCAATGTTTTCAACAGGCTTGGTTTATTTTCCTTTAGGCGGCATTAGCATATATATTAAAAACAACATCGTCGTCTGACGTACAAAAGCGTTTTAGTGCTATTTTCTGCGGTCCAAATGTCACAGGACCTACAGGAAGTGCCATTTCACACTCTCCCCCAACCATAAAGCAATGCAAAATTTACAGCCACAACTTTTTATTCAACATACTCCAAGATTTTTGCCTCACGGAACAGGGACAGCGGACAGGGTGTCCCGTTTTCCAGATCAAGGAGCGTCGGACAGTGCGGCCGTGTTGTAGCTGACGGAGGCAGGTTTCTGTTGGCAGCTACACAGGGCGCTCTATTCAGGTGCACGGGTGTGTACAAGAACGAGAGCGAGCGAGGTTTGAAGAAAGAGAGGGAGCGGGTGTGACAGAGGGGGTAGATGGGAGATTACAAGGATTGGAGTTTTGAACAGAGAGACCACCAAAGATGTAGTTGCTGAAATACCACTAATTACTGACACTATGCTCCTCCTTGCTGTGACCCCCCTCCTCGCCTTCCACCCACACAACCCACCATCAGCCCCCCCCCCCCCCAATCAACCCGACCTCCCGAGCTTTGTAAACAACCACTCCTACATGCAAACAAAGGGCCGAAAAATGCAAGTGGCGCTTTTAAATGCCAGGGATTTCCTAATCCCTCCTTACTTTTTTATGTTTTGAAAGAGTTGCTGTTCCTTTCTTTCCTTCCTCTATCTTTCTCTATATTCTTTCACTATGCTCTTCATGCACAGGCTAATTCGTACACGAGGGCCGCCACATTGGCTCCCAGCCCCCCCCCCCCCCCCCTTTTTTTAAGGGAAAAAAGTGGTTTAAACCAAAGCTCTTCCCTTCTGTCTCTACCTAACAGGGTCCTGATTTGGGACAGTTTGTGTTCAATGGCAAGTGAGATCGCCATTAACCCAAATCAGCTTAAATCTAAATTGATTTGGGTGAAAAAAAGTGGAGTGCAAAGAATAAAATTCCATTGTTCATTCACAAGAATGATCTCAGAAAAGAAGCATGCGAGTAAAACCCTTGAACAAGAGTCGGCCGGGTTTAGCGAGATGTGAATGTTTGCTGAGGCTTCTTTTACTCGCGAGCATGTAACACTTGTAGCGAGACACTTGTTTCTTTGGGAATCATTACATCTACATTCATCACTTTTCTGTTAATTTGTTGTTCAGGGGTACTGTTCAGGGTCAGCGAACACCTTTAGGGGTCTGACAACGCTATTTTCTGCTTTTTCTCAACACAACAAAAAGCAGCAGCATCCACCCCAACACCACCCGCAGGCAGAAGCGGGTCAGACTCTCTGCGCATTAATTCTACGTCAAGCCCACTTTTAACCTAACTGACAAAATCTGAACTTTTGTTTCAACATGCCGGACATCTCATCCAGACCACTAAATACGTTGGAGACAGCCAATCTGTCTGTCATCCTAGACTGTGGATGGTACAGGACAACACAGGGGTGTATTAAATTGCAAAAGCTTTGTGCACTATGTACACTACTGTTAAAATGTTTGGGGTCAGTCATTTTTGATTTTTTTTCAACATGTATGGATTAAATTAATCATAAGTTCCATTCTGTTCCATTCATCAAATATTCCACAACCACTTTCAAAATTTATAATAAAATAAAATGTTTCTGAAACACCAAATCAGCATATTAGAAAGATTTCTAAAAGATCATGTGGCACTAAAGACTGGACACAAAAATCTTTTCAACCCCAAACTTTTGAATGGCAATATACGTTTTATTTTATCTAAATTTAAGATCGATATACCAATCTCGTGAATAGACTCCGTCTGAAGTCTGATTGATTTAAGCAAATAATGTAATTCAGATCATGTTCATTTTAAAATCAAGTTTCCCCACTATTCCCCAATATGGAGTAACCTCCATATTACTCTTACAGTCAACTAAAGCCTAGTTCACACTACATGATTTTAAAACGTCGGGCTGAACTGTGCGGTTCACACTACATGACTTGCTCTCTGAGAAATCAGGAGTGTTCAAGTTGTTGAGCTGTTCACACCACACGACACAACGTGATTGATCCGCAACAGGAGGTAACGCACTACACGAGTTAACAACTCTGTCATCCAACGATTCTATCTTGTCTACAAATCTATCTGTCTAATGTCTATCTTGACGCGAAACAGCACGCGCGCCAATACACAGCGAAGAAGAACACAACACGCGAATATGGACGTCAGACAGAAATTAGTGCTGCAAACTGTTTGCGCGATGATTTGCTCTGAGAAAAAACGCAAAAAAAGAAAAAATAAGAGAGTATGGGCGAAAGAGTGGATGTGCATACGCGAACAGCAGGTCTGTGCTACAGAGAGAGTTGGAGGTGAGTACAGCATGTTTATATCGGAGATGTAGCTGCATGTTTATGTTTGGCTGACGGCAAAAATCGCGTATTTACCCTACGTATTTACCGCATATTTATTTACTTGCTCTGATTGGCTGTTGCTCATGACATCAGTGAGATTGAGTCGTGCGACAGCTCTGGATATCTAGCATGCTAGATATTTTTCTAGGCTCGGCGACGCGTCTGCGAGGCGTCTGCGAGCGTCTTTGATGCGTTGTTGGCTCTTTCATACTAACAGATTGGCAAGCGTTCATCACCCGCTAATCCCCCGCGATTTGCACGCGATAACACCCTGACCTGTCGGCGAGCTCAACGATTTGCAAATCGGGCTTAAATCGGGCTTAAAATCATGTAGTGTGAACTAGGAAAAGTTGTCAGTTGTGATCACTTGATAAGGATCATGGAAAATTCATTGACTCTTCTTTCAAAAAAAGTTCCTAGAAGTCTCTGCAATGTATATGACATAATTTTTATTGCAGCAACATAATTTAGTTACTTATTTAATTTATTTAGTTTATTAGTAGATCTATGTTTTCAAATACTATTAAATTTCACCACTCAAAGAAAGCAAACGTTACTTTTGTTAAACATCCTGTCTGGGTTTGATTTAAAAAATAAATTACCCATAAAGAGGCTTTTTCTGCATCATATTCTCACAAACAGTCAGAATCACTTACCCTTCTTCAATAGTGACTCCATTCATGATGATGGAGTTGATGATCTTCACCTTCTCCTTGATTGTGGTTGATGTGCCAACATTTGAACGCTTGATTGATGTCTTGTCTAATATCTGACAAGATGGCCCAATCATGCTGTCACTTCCAACCTAATAAAAGAGACAGCATAACTTTATTTTAGTAGTAATGTATGGAGTGCAACAGGCTGGTTCTGGAAGTGAAAAATCTATTTGAAATTGATAATCTCATAAACCTGGTGGAAAAACTACATAAAAAAAAAAACAAGCACCAAAAAAGTCCTTTAGCTCCGCCCACTCCCACGATTGGCCTCTATGTAAACACTGTGAATGACAAAACTTTCTATGCTCTCAAAATACTTAAATGTCTGTGTGTGTGTCTGTGTGTGTGTGTGTGTGTGTGTGTGTATATTTATATATATATATATATATATATTTATTAGGGATGAGTCACGATTTTCGAATATTCGATTAGTTGATTTTATTATAGAATATCGAATAGTTTGTGCGATTATTTTCTTTAAAAAAAATCCCCATGTTTTCGTTTCTGATGCGGTGGTGACATGTTCATGTAACCAGAGGGTGGCGCTGCCAATAACGGATCTAAAAGCTGTCAATCAACTCTCAAACAACAGAAGATGATACACATTGTCTTACACCAGAGCATGTGAGCGGGGTGGTAATATTTCATCCAGAGCAGAGAGCACCTTTCTAAAGATTCCGCTCAGTTCACTCAACCTAGAATGCCCTTTGTGACATGCTGGTTCAAAATATCTGAAATAAGTAGGGCTGCCTGAGCACGACTTAAGTTTTTTTCTAGTCGACTAGTAGTTGTTCATTTAAGCCAGAGGTCTTCAATCCTGCTCCTGGAGGGCCACTGTCCTGCAGAGTTTAGTTCCAACCCTAATCAAACACACCTGAATCAGCTCATCAATCTCTTCAGGATCGCTTGAATATACAAAGGCAGGTGTGCTGAAGCAGGTTGGAACTAAACTCTGCAGGACAGTGGCCCTCCAGGAGCAGGATTGAAGAACTCTGATTTAAGCCATTAGTCTAATCGCATATTTATAATTTATAATATATTTAATTGAATTACTTAAATATATATGGGAGAGAATACTAAACCATAATGAGAGTTTTCGTAATATATTGCCTGTTCCGCATCTCAAGCGCACGCATAAAGCTTGCCACAAAGAACCGGCAAGAGTAATGATTATGCATGAGACATTTTAATTGTTTATAATAAACTAGTGTTTTCTGTGTCAGTGTCGGCTGCAAAGATAAAGTTGACGATGCTGACTCGCCATCTTCGCAGTAGTGAACGCGCCTATAGAGAGAAATGCACAATTCATACGAATTATAAGCAGAGAGTAGCCCGTTTCTTTTCTTTCTGAATTGTTTTGTTTAAAAGTAGACATTTCAAGCTTTCTATAGATATATTTCTCAGGTCTGTGAAGCAAGTAGCCTATATGCTGAGTTTCGGTTCATTTATGAGAAGAGCAGCAGTTCACGTGCGATGCAAGTGATCGCGCCGGCGCCTCCATATCCTGATTATATTGTCTGCTATATTTGCTTATTATTTATTAAATCCAGGCAATTGGTTGATGAAACATTGATTAAAATTAAGATACAATTTATACAAAACAAAATTCACTTTAAAGAAAGGCTTTATAGAAAACAAAACTTAAGTGGTCAAAATCATGTCTGACCCACTCCAAATGTCTCCCAATATCTCATGCGGTTCCCTTTCATATAATCAACATAGATAAAAAAAAAAAAAAACATTATTCAAACAAATATGAAACTTGCTTTTAAGTTTAAGTTATATTTAGGCGTCACACCGCTCCGCTCCGCTCACATGGTCTGGTGTGTAGCCTATACATGCATGTGTGCATGCATGTAAAGCTGTTAAGTACAGTCCTTTTTGGCTAATTTTTTTTTAAGTTAGGGAAAAATTTTGTTGTGATTCACTGGATCCGGAAACAAGTGGGGGGTTTGTTGCACTATTCCAATAACAGAATGTGACTTTAATAGATTTTAATGAGGTATATAAAAAAAAAGCATTTTTAATCCTACTGTACACAGCCAACATATTAGTGATGTGCCTATGGGACTCACCAAAGAGCGTTCTGTGACCACAGCAGTCGGATGGATTGAAGGGTCCTCAAATAGCTTTGGAACCTAAGGGATAAGGGAAACCATCCCACAATTCAATGCAGCCATTACAGCTGAACCAGTGTCTCAGACAACTGTTTTAACTGTGGACAAATAACCTTATTTACAGATTAAATGAAAACTGTGCCATTAAAACAGTTCTTTCGGCTTGTACTTACCACACGATTGGCTTCTATGTAAGCTGCAAGCGTGTTCACACGGTAACACATGCCCTCCTCCATGATGTGAACGTAGCAGCGTAGCTTTCCGCCATGGTAGGCCTCGCTCATGTCTCCACGATGATCGTTCCAACACGACCTCTCCCGGGCAAGTTGGAGCAGCGGCTCATCTTTACTGGTGCTGAGGAGCTCTGTGTTTGTGAATGGTCGCCGATTATTATGTACACTTAACACTCTCTTAAAAGGGTTGACAAATGTGAATTGTGCAAATGCGAGTCATTACAAGAGGAAGCTTACCCAAATTGTTGTGAGCATCTTGTTGTTTTTGATTCTTCCCTGAATCATCTGTGGCATTTGGGGAGTTTAAAGACTTTGAGAACTGCTTACGCACCAAAAACGGCACTAGTTCTCCTCTGATTGAAGTCACAGACCTGTAAAAAAAAAGCATATAGAAAAAACATTTTTGGAGAATTAAATCAGTTTAGAATTTTTTTATTTTTTTCAGCAAATGCTAGTCGTGTTTATGCTATTATTCAATCATTTTGATTAATCATTTAACTGATTTAAAGACATTACTGTGGCAGTACAGTGGAATGGCAGGAAATTTTGAAATTATTCATTTTATAAATTATTTAAAAAAAAGAAAATTATTTTTATTTATTAACATTAATGAATGTGCTTAAATCCATGCTTAAATCCAAAATTAAGCCGCATTCACGGACCTTGCAAATGAGGAATGTTCTTATTTTAATGAACAATTGAATTTATGGTTGAGAGTTGAATCATGGTTGTAAAAAAATCATGTATGCTTGAGGAGCAATTCAAAATCTCCACCACCTCCTTAAACCAGTCTCTCTTTCCCCCTCTCTCTTTATTTTCTTTTAGGCAAGATTAGAATTTCCATCTGAATGCAGAGAGAGAAACAACAGTTACTATGTCCATTTTCTCCTTTAGTACTCCATGGCACTGCAGGCTCAAGGGCGACAGAGAGAGAGAGCGAGTCGGAGGGAGGGAGGGAGGGAGGGATGGATGGGGAAAAAAAGAATGTGAATGAGAGAGAGAAAAGGCAGCATAAAAAAGTCAAACTACTTTGATGAGGGAAAGTGAGGAGAGGGGGGGGCTGGGAGGGGGCAGATTAGATTAAATGATATTTATATCAGGGGGAGAGCGAATTAAAATGTCAAAGCGGAGAGAAGCTTCACGCTTTTCTCAAGTATATGTGAGCGGGAGAGGACCTAAGAGAGGCCATGCACGGCACCACTTTACAGCAGGCTGCCCGGCCTCACAATGTCAGTTACAGGAGCACAAAGGGGACTGGAGGGGCAGGGGAATGGAGGGCTATTGGAGAGGATGAATGGAGAGCTATGGGAGCAATTGAGGGGTGGACTGTAGAGGACACAAGGACACTCTCTAAGATTAGAGACGCAGCGGAACGACTAGATGAAGAGAAGACTGGTTATGTGAAAGTGGTGCTGATAAGATGCTTGCCATGAAGCGCAAGGAGCAATTTTTGTTTTTCAATTTATGCTTTTACAGTAAAAACAAATTGAAATGAAAGTGATTCATTATAGTGAAGAAAAAAAAATACGTATTACATATACTTTATTTATTATGTTTATTTGTTCATTAATTACACCAAGAACTTGCACACCTTCGAAATTGCTCTTTGCATTTAATTAAAAGTCCCGCAATACAAGTGAACCCAAATTTTAATGACCTATGTCCACCCTAACATCAGTTTATAATATGGTAAAGCCAGATTTAACAGATGGTAATGTTTTAGATGGTAAGTGTTTTAGTAAAAATTCAGAGAAGGTGCTTTCAGGTGGCACATTGTCAAACTGCTTCAGGAAAAAAACGGATCAGTTTTTGCACATTTTGATGTAACACACAATTAGACAAATTAAACTATCATAACAATTTGAGTGAAAAGTTGGAAAAATTAACATGATTTTGTTAATATTCCTTTTGCTTTAATGACCACACCATTCAATACTTTTTCAGTGACACGAAACAAGGACACGGAAAAAGCTGTGAAACTCTTCTTGAAACTAGGAAATCCTAACTTACTTGTTGTGTACTAAGAAATCTACCACAGATCTCTTCAGGCAGTACAGGTGAGCATCTAGAAGGCCGGTCTTGATGAGCATTCTGGGATGTCTGAAAGAGTGATATATATAAAAAAAAAGAGTGTCAGAGAAAGGGAGGGCAGTGAAGACTAGCATCTTGGGGTGCAAATAAAAAATAATTACAGTAAATGTGCGGAAGGAGGCTGCGGCTCCTCCAGAACAACACCCAGGGTGAACGTGGAACGTGCTTGATGGTGAAACAAAGTAAATACATAACAGCTCTGACAAAAACATTGCAAGGCACCCTGCTACCCTTGTTTCCTCAGATGTTTTATAATTAGACTATATAGCTTGCCTTTACGTCCCATGCAGCCTTTCATTTTCCTGTCTCACTCCCAACCTAATTGGTCTCTTTAAGGCACTGTAAGAGAATTATAATGACCCCCAAAATAGGAATAACAAGTGAAAGACAAGTGAAGTGACATGAAAGAGAAGAAATTATGTAGTATCCCTATAAAATCTCAGACAAAAATAATAAAAAAGAAAATACCATGGCAACTCCAGCCAGATTAAGTTTGCTTCCACAGCTTGTAAGTAGTGAGATGTCAGGAGCACCGACAGACCCCCCAGACTGTTTTATAGCCTGCCATTGACATTAAAATGCTCCCGGAGCCCCTCCACAGTGCCACAAGAGGCCCACAAAATGGCTGCCCCGGGGCCAGAGCGATTCACGTGGAGAAAGAGTCCAGTGCATCCTGACGGACAACACGAAGTGTTATTAAACGTAAAGCAGACTAGACAGCAATGCAAGTTAAGCTGTCAGATGAACATGAGGACTTCCAGTCACATACACAAACTCATATGTCTGGAGAGAATAGTCTTTACTTCAAGACTACTGAGTCAAGGTTTTTCTCAATGGCCTCAATTCAAGATGATTCAAGTGTATTAAGGTGCAGTGCAAACCACGAACAGCAAGGTTCACGATTTCAAAAAAGGGGGAAAAAATGCCACCAAAAAATTGCAGGCAATTATGCTAATTATGCTAAGAGATGAAATTCAATAAACTTTCAAATTAAAAATCTTTTAATTAATATTTTAATTCCATACAATTATGCTAAGAATTTGATAAGTAAATTTGATAAGTTAAACAATAATTTAAAATGTAAAAAAAAAAGAAAGAAATACAGTTGATTACTCTTTTCACAAGAATTGTTACACTGTAATATAATGTCTAAAAATGTAAAAGTAAATAATAAATGAATACTTTCAGAAGATTTGTACATATGAGATGTGTCTTCAGGACAAAAAAAATAATAAAATAAATGTATATTTTTTTTCTTTTTTTCCCCTCAATTATATTTATTTATATTATACAATACCATTCAAAAGTTTGAATGGAAAGAATTTTTTGGGGGGGGAAGAAATGAAAGAAATTAATACTTTTATTCAGCAAGGATGCATTAAACTGATCAAAAGTGACAGTGACAGTAAAGACAAAAGCTTTTCTATTTTCATCAAAGAATACTGAGAAAAAAATTATACACAACTGTTTTTAACATTGATAATAATAATAATAATAATAATAAATGTTTCTTGAGCAGCAAATCAGCATATTATAATAATTTCTGAAGAAGCATGTGACACTGAAGACTGGAGCAATGGATGCTGAAAATTCAGCTTTGCCAACACAGGAATAAATAGCATTTTAATTAGTTATTTTAAATTGTAAAAAAAAATATTTTATATATATATATTTTTAATGTATTTTGGTTCAAATAAATGCAGTCTTGGTGAGCAGAAGAGACTTTACACATTTAAATGGTAGTGTATATATAAAAAATAAATAAAAAAAATGTTTTAATTGCAAAAGAGAAGCATTATCACTTGTGGTATCACACCTTTAAACTCCACTCCCATCCTTCCAGCTACACATGCAGGCTTTATGCCGGGTGACCTGCTGTAAACACAGAACAGGAGGACCCTCCCACCCCCCGTGACATTTACGAAGCGAGAACGTAAGAGAACCATAGAGCTTTACTGTTTCCCTCCAGCGGATGACACACTGAGAGCCTGAAACGCTGCAGTGTTTACTCACCCAAATCTCAAAAACTGACTCGCCATGTGTAAATCAGGGCATGTATGCGTGTGGATACATACGAAATAAATTATGATGACACTAAGTCGTTCCATTAGCCACCAGTGGCTGGATTCCTGAAAAGCAGGAAAAGTGCGTGCGGAGACTGAGGAACGTTCAGATGTTTTCGGCTACATATGGTACCAATGTGCTAGGCTCACACACGCAGAAAGCGGGGAGAGATCCAAAGGAGGTGAGGAATGAACAAAGGCATGACACGATGATTTATAGGAACACCCAACATGTGACATCATGGTCTGGCACCTGCAGGCAGGAGAATGAGTGAATCAGAGAGAATGATGGGCCGAATGAAGGAATGATGAGTAACGGATACAGATCCTTGTGGTTTTGAATGAGGAATGAGTGTTAAAGAGAGGGGAATAGAGGGTCAGGAAGAAGACAAGACTGCCAAATGACGAGCAACAGGTGCTGTTTATGGAGTGCAGACAATACAAGGCTCACAGTGCAAAACAACTAGGAATAACTTTTCAATCAAACTACTCACTTCATGATATTCAGAACCAACAATACAGCACAATACCTTCAATGAAATTCTATGGCAGTGGTTCTCAACCAGGGGGCCGGGGCACACTAGGAGGCCTCGGGATCATTTCAAAGAATTTAAATGAATAAATTATTGTTAATATATTAAAAAATATCCAACTCTAATCTAAATAAAAATGATAAAGATAAATGAATAAAATGAAGATGTAAACTGAAATCACATTTCTTTTTAACTTCCCACAATAACTACTTTTCTGAAATACATAACTTCTCAAATCACAAAATTAATGATATATTTATTTATTATATTAAATTAACCACATGAATTAATTCAATATACAATCAACAACAGTTTTGTCAATTGCAGCAGAAATATCAGAAATAGTTTGGCGTATATGAAGGAGGAGCTTCAAATATTGTGTTCTACAAAGAGGGGCCTTTGAGTCAAAAAGGTTGAGAACCACTGGTCTATGGCACTGTTTTGAGGAAATAAACGTTAACCCATAGTGCTCGTATAGGTGCCACAGGTTTGAATCCAGCTCGCAACATTCTGCAAACCAGATTCCCCAACTTTTCCCTATTATTTACGGTCTGCTGACTGTGTGACTAATAGAGACAAAAACAAATTTGCTTGATTATAATCTTGAAGCAATTGTCATGAAATGTCATATAGCGTAATGCTCCACTAAAGTAAAACTCTGCTCTAAAACCAAATGTCAGCAACAGTTTCCATCAATAAATAATTTTCCCTTGCTGTCTGCTTCTTCCTCAAGCTGACAAGGATGACAAAAACATGGGAAGGCCTCCAGGGTTGTGAGTGACACACTATTAGTTTTAATGGCTTACTACTTACTATAAAGCCCAGCACAAAAAAATCTGCATTACAGCACAGTGAGGTCATACGTCACACAGTGTGCCGTCAATGGAGCCTGAGCAAATTTATCCTAGATAAACGCAAGACGCAAGGCCTTTGTTCTGCGATCACTCGTCTGAATCGGCAGGTTAAATAACTAACAGACTAACATTGGAGGAGAAAGACAACAGCTGAGTCTGCATTTGACGGGTTGGTAAATCTTAGCGCAGGACATATGGCTAACACCTTACTCTCAAACATCCTCAGCCAGTCTGGAGAGTGTAATGTTTGAGCAGCGTGTTTAGGAGGGAGAGCTGGATTGCGCACAATGTTAAACACTATTAAACACTCGCAGCTTTAACAAAGCAAAAGGAGGAGCAATGTTAACATGCCTTTTCAGTGAGCTGTCCGAGGAAGTTTACTGCTTCTTTCTGGCTGCCAGACTAAGATACATACATGTTTCGTGTACAATCTATTCTTTCTAGATTTCTGACAATTAGAAAGTTTTAATCTAGTGGGCTACAGCAAGTTAGTGAAAGAAAATAGGAAACCAAGAGTTGTGACCGCCATTTCACAAACTGAGCACTACCACTTTGTCACGTATGTGAGCGTGTCCTGTGAGCATCTAATACATTGTTACCACAATTGTGCAAATACATTAGAAAGTCTATGTACAGGTCCTTCTCAAAAAATTAGCATATTGTGATAAAGTTCATTATTTTCCATAATGTAATGATAAAAATTAAACCTTCATATATTTTAGATTCATTGCACACCAACTGAAATATTTCAGGTCTTTTATTGTTTTAATACTGATGATTTTGGCATACAGCTCATGAAAACCCAAAATTCCTATCTCAAAAAATTAGCATATCATGAAAAGGTTCTCTAAACGAGCTATTAACCTAATCATCTGAATCAACTAATTAACTCTAAACACCTCCAAAAGATTCCTGAGGCTTTTAAAAACTCCCAGCCTGTTTTATTACTCAAAACCGCAATCATGGGTAAGACTGCCGACCTGACTGCTGTCCAGAAGGCCATCATTGACACCCTCAAGCAAGAGGGTAAGACACAGAAAGAAATTTCTGCACAAATAGGCTGTTCCCAGAGTGCTGTATCAAGGCACCTCAGTGGGAAGTCTGTGGGAAGGAAAAAGTGTGGCAAACGAGAAGAGGTGACCGGACCCTGAGGAAGATTGTGGAGAAGGACCGATTCCAGACCTTGGGGGACCTGCGGAAGCAGTGGACTGAGTCTTGAGTAGAAACATCCAGAGCCACCGTGCACAGGCGTGAGCAGGAAATGGGCTACAGGTGCCGCATTCCCCAGGTCAAGCCACTTTTGAACCAGAAACAGCGGCAGAAGCGCCTGACCTGGGCTACAGAGAAGCAGCACTGGACTGTTGCTCAGTGGTCCAAAGTACTTTTTTCAGATGAAAGCAAATTTTGCATGTCATTCGGAAATCAAGGTGCCAGAGTCTGGAGGAAGACTGGGGAGAAGGAAATGCCCAAATTCCTGAAGTCCAGTGTCAAGTAGCCACAGTCAGTGATGGTCTGGGGTGCCATGTCAGCTGCTGGTGTTGGTCCACTGTGTTTTATCAAGGGCAGGGTCAATGCAGCAATGATTTTGGAGCACTTCATGCTTTCATTTTTCAGCACGACCTGGCACCTGCTCACAGTGCCAAAACCACTGGTAAATGGTTTACTGACCATGGTATTACTGTGCTCAATTGGCCTGCCAACTCTCCTGACCTGAACCCCATAGAGAATCTGTGGGATATTGTGAAGAGAAAGTTGAGAGACGCAAGACCCAACACTCTGGATGAGCTTAAGGCCGCTATCGAAGCATCCTGGGCCTCCATAACACCTCAGCAGTGCCACAGGCTGATTGCCTCCATGCCACGCTGCATTGAAGCAGTCATTTCTGCAAAAGGATTGCCGACCAAGTAGTGAGTGCATAACTGAACATAATTATTTGAAGGTAGACTTTTTTTGTATTAAAAACACTTCTTTTATTGGTCGGATGAAATATGCTAATTTTTTGAGATAGGAATTTTGGGTTTTCATGAGCTGTATGCCAAAATCATCAGTATTAAAACAATAAAAGACCTGAAATATTTCAGTTGGTGTGCAATGAATCTAAAATATATGAAAGTTTAATTTTTATCATTACATTATGGAAAATAATTAACTTTATCACAATATGCTAATTTTTTGAGAAGGACCTGTATATATGAGGCACTTAATATAATCTGATCAGATCATAACGTGATGGGCTCTGGGCCAAAACAGTCCAGGGTTGTTATTGATAACTAAAACTAATTCTAAAACAACTTAAAATGAATTTAAATAATATGAAATGAAAATAGTATCTTCTTTTTCTTTTTTTTTCCCCTTTGCCAAAATATTGCCTTGGTAACTAACTAAAAAGTACTAAAATGACTAAAGTTAATGGATAACTAAATTAAATAATACTAAACAACACAGTAATTGTCTCACAGAGAATAAGACCTCATCTGTAAACAATATGAGGTTGAAAATAAAGCAAGATGTATGAGATTGGAATCTGTAGAAATCAATTCCAGTTAATGTCACATGTGTAACAGTTTTGGTCTGTTTTGCTACTAGATCACATAAAACCGATATCCAAAATGTTTTTTTCTCTAACATTTCTTCAATCCTAGAAACACAAAAGGATCACCACTAAGATGTACTTCTTCAACACTGTTGCTGTCTCTTATGATGATGTAATGCTAGAAATCTGTCGGTCATTGCAGAGTTGCCAACTCTCATGCATTTGCCATGAGACGCATGCTTTCTGTCTCATGCTCTCATACGGGACCTGCTTGGTCTAACACAGATATTCTTAACTACATTCTTTACTAGCTGTCAACAGCCAATCAAAGAACATGAAGATTGTTTGTGGTATGTAAATGTTCAATTTGACCAGTTAAATTTGCATTGTGACAGGAAGTGAAAAACATGCTTGTAAGATAAGATGCATTTAAAAATGGCAGATGCCACAGAGCAAAACACACTGAGAAAAGATTATGACCCAGGGCTTGAACTTTAAAGGGACTTATATTCATAAGTTTCATTTGAGCCGTTTAACGTGTCAAGTGAAGAAAGTGTGCTTTAACAGTTTAAAGCAATCAAAATAAGTTTTCCTCAGCACATAACTTACATCACAATTATGTGCATATTTCCATTTTGCAACAGTTTGGCATAAATCTAGATTAAAGGCACATCTATTTAACCAATCATTCACATAATGCTTCTCATTAACTTACTACAATTATATGATTAAAAAAAGGACAATCATCACATAATCATCTTTTGACTAAAATGCTATTAACAACAACAACAACTACGCTGATACTTCTCTACCTCAGAATGGGAGTCCTAAAGATTGCACCAGCTCCAGTTCAATCCAGCCAGGCAACCAAAGTTGGCAAACCCTGGTCACCATCACATCTTTAACCAAACGTCTGAGATACTTCCAACAATATAGAAGAACAACATTTTAAGGGGATAGTTCATCCCATAATAAAAAATAATAATTTACTCTCGCACATGTTTTTTAAACCTGAAACTTATAAATATGACTTTCTTTCTTCTGTGGAAACAGAAAAGAAAAATTTACAAATTATATTATTTTGTTTTAAAAAAAGAAAGTAATTCAGGGTCATTTAAGTTTGGGTGAACCTTTAAGCAATAACCTTTAAGAACCTTTAAGGTATCCCTTTAAGCAATAATGATACAGAGAAGACTGTGTTCAGGTCTTATAAATAAAAAGGACTGGCTTAAAACATGTAGACTGCATATATAGGCTTCTCTGTGCCTGTATAAACACACATGCAGACAATGCCAAGGCTCAGAGAAAACGCAGACAAACAGTATCTGAAGTAATGTTAAACATTAGCAGACATCTCTCAAACCGTACTGAGAAATCCCGTGTCCTTGAGAAGGGGGACAAAAAGAAATGGCCAGGATATATTCCAACCCCACATCAAAATTAAAGAAAATATATATTGCATAAAGCTTTTTAGAACACTTTTTAAATTCGGACATTATTATATGCACAATTCTTTTGTAAATGCCAATGGTTATTTTTATTAGATTCTCACTTTTACACAGTACACTTTATCCACTGTACAACAGTAAATGGTTTAAATAAGCGTATAGCTTTATTTTTAATAAAATATAATTTATTTTCTTTCTTTTGTTTTTGGGGTAAGATTTGACTAAAATAATTTTTTTTTTAAACTTTTTTTTTTGTTTTTTGACAAAAAAAAGGAAAGAAAAACAGACAGACAGAACAAGGAATAGCAGGCAAATACGTCAGATTAACAGAAATGCTCAACATCATGTAAAACAGGGAGAGAAAAAACAAAAACAAGACATATACATCTCAATTTGTATTCAGATAAGATATCCATTTTTCCCAATATGCTTCACATTTACTCCTGGCATGTCTCAGAGAGAAAGTCAAATGTTCCATAACATAAATTTCCCGAACTATTTCTATCCATTCAGCAATTGTCGGGTATTCTTTACTTAGCCATTTCCTAGTTATTGTTTTCTTGCTACCTGCTAAGAGTATTTGTAACAAATATCTATCTGCCTTTCTCAGTCCTGTTGGTAGATTTCCTAAATACATAACGCTGAAATTAAACTCAAGCTCTGAGCCGATTATTGACCTAATTGCCGTCACCACTTCTACCCAATACAAAGAAATAATAGGACACTCCCAAAAGATATGATAATGACCAGCCGACATATTACCACACACTCTCCAACACTGACCATGTTCAGGATTATTGCTCTGTGACTTTTTTATATTGGGGGTTATAAAGAATCTTAAAGTGTTTTTCCAAGTGAATTCCCTTCACAGACCTGAGCTAGAGGTGGTAGATTGTGTTTTGCATATATTCAACCAGTCATCCCCACTTATCTTTATGCTAGCTTCTTTTTCCCACCTAATTTTTACATACATTGTTGAGAGTCCCCTGTCCAACTGTAAATATGAATATAACTTGGAAATCAGTTTTCTGCTAGTATTACCCTTATATGCGTCGATGAATATTCTAATCAGGTCTGTTCCCTTCTCTCCAGTAGTTTGAATATGTTTATCAAAGTGGTGTCTCAATTGAAGGTATCTGAAGAAATCTTCCTTCCCTAAATAGTATGTATCTATGAGTTTTTTAAAGGTATCCAAACCGTCAGTAGAGGATATAATACAGTACGAAGTGATACCTAAATTAGTCCATTGATTAAATCTACTGTCCAGACTAGCTGGTGCAAATTCTGTATCATATTCCACCCAACGTAATATTCGTGTATTTCCTTCAAATTCCTTATTTTTAAGTAGTTTGTGCCAGACGTTAACCCTCTGAGGTCGCGCGATAGTCTCGCTTTTTTTCTTATCAGTGCAAAAGAAACTCAAAATACTCTGTTGATTTTGATCTTACATATTAAGTGTTGTACATCATTAAAACCTGATAAGTGTCTATTTCTTTTCTGGATACTCACAATAAAAACAAAGTGTTGTGCTTTTCGCCAAATAAAGAAAAACAAACATGATGCACGTTCTGCCTTCTCTCTGTCAGTTAAGTCCATTCTGAAACGCGTCCGAAAATTAACTGTAATTCCGCCAATACTTGTCATACAGGCACGAGTGTTTTTCCATAATGAAGCTTGAACTCTCTTCTTTTAAATGAATTAATTTATATAAAAAACAAATATTCTCAGTTTATGTTATCTGTATGAAAAGAGAGAGATGTCAGTATTTTTCTTTCCAGCTCATTATACCTCATTACGCGCTAATGTGCCACGCCCACGGACAGCGCACCGGTATTCAAACGCAAATGATCTAAGGCAAGCCATTCAAACATGCCAACGCCCACCAGCTGGATTATAAAACACATCGTGTTTAGTAAGTATCTTGTACAGCTGTGTACACAGCGTATCCTTTCGCTGTGAGGAATAATACTATCTAATAACCCTGGAATAGAAGTGCTGGTAGTTTCATTCCGAGGAGCAACGGATCCAGCTGATGTAGTAAGTCATTTATTCTTCATAAGTGCTTTGTTCTAATCGCGATATTGAATAGTGTCTGACTGTAAACCGCAAAAAGACTGTTTAAATATGAATTGCGTGTCTGTGTGTAGGCTAAATGATGAATGAACGGCATGCAGGCGCGCGCGCTTTGTTTACTTCAGTTATACAGCGCGTGTCAGTGCCGTTCATTCACTCTCGCATCTACATTAGTAAACGTTATGTTTACATGAACACATCCAAACTATATTGCTATAGCCTACTAAGATGAGTAAAAATAGACTGAAATATGTTGAAATAAAATGTCTGTATAAGCAACAAGCTGCTAATTCACATGTATATACTAATATATCATACACAATATGTTACAGACTAAATATGAATGTTTAGACAAGATTTTGTGATTAGTTTTGGATAGATTATAAAGTTTTGACTGTAAAAAAAGACTACTGTCACATTAAATAGTTAAGCTTTTGTTCACCAATTTCTGCTCATAGTTAAATATACTATAGTATGATGTTTTGTCAAAAATAAAGTACCGTATTTTCCGCACTATAAGGCGCACTTAAAAGCCTTTAATTTTCTCAAAAAACGACAGTGCGGATTATAATCCAGAGCGCCTTATATATGGATCAGTTGGTTAATTGGATCAATTGGTTAATAACGCTCTGCGTTATTAAATTCGCCTGCAAACTCTCGCTCGTGTTTACACACGAACAGACACACGAACAGACACACTGTCCCCGGCGCTGCTCGCGCGTCACAGAATGTTCATAAAGCGCTCCCCGTTCACAGTAACCGGGTCGTCTCATTCAAAACAGCCAGCTGTTGCTGTCAGCGAGTCGCCGCACATGAATACTCATATGAGTCAGGCTGCGAATGTAAGTTACGGGCCCGCCCCAGCGCGCTCACGCTTTACTAATAAACGGCTCGCCTCCGGCGCCGCGCACTCGCTACATTCCCTTTAGCACATCTAGTGGATGCATAACGCAAACCCAGTCAAACGTTTGACTGCAGAATCTATGCGCCTTATAATCCGGTGCGCCCTATATATGAAAAATGTTCTAAAATAGGTCATTCATTGAAGGTGCGCCTTATAATCCGGTGCGCCTTATAGTGCGGAAAATACGGTAGGTATATTGAATTATCAACTAAGATGTTATTATAGTGTTTGTTCCAATATTCAAACTAATGAATCCTTACCTTTTTTAATACGTATGATAAAATGTATACTTTTTACAAAGAAATACACTTGAAATATTGTTAAAATTGTAATTGTTGTTGTAATTGTAACCTATTTGTAATTGGTTACAATTTCTAATTGTAAAATATGTATATATAGAGAATTTCTTTTGTCCTTGCATTCTTTGGGATCCTGTGACACACCTGTGTGAAAGGGCTAATTAATATGCAGTAGGGGTCGACCGATTATCGGCCTGGCCGATTATCGGCGTCGATATTGAGCATTTTTATGGTTATCGGTATCGGCCATTTTCAAAACCGATTTGCAGATAAAATAATTTAATTTTGAAATGCGCTATATTTGGCTCTGACGCAGCCACCTCTGTCGGAACTCACCACTCTGTAGACTAGACCAATGCAATGTCCCGCACATCTGATTTGTTGGGAGTCAGGAGTCCGGCCAATCAATGCAGAAAGCTGAAGGCACTGAAAGTTTAGCACTCACACCGACAGCACTCGCTGACTGGAACTGCTGCACTGATCACGCATCAGTTGTCTTGTCTCTCAAAGTTAAGGCAGCAGCAGACTTTGCTGAAGTAGCAATAAATTACTACACTGAAGTTGCAAAACACCTCAATATAATAGGGTCCTGTGATGTCCGCGATGCAGAAAACACGGACCGAATCGCGGAATCCAGTCATAAAAACGGAATTCACTGTATAAAGCGGAATGTCACGGAATTTGTCAACTTCTTGATGAATTAATAAAAAGCAGGTCAGTACAAATCAAATCGAATTTCAAACCGCAAAAAGACTATTTAATTATGAATCCTGCGTGTCTCTAAATGAATGGTGCAGACACGTGATTTCATTTACCACACACACACACTGG
Organism: Gila orcuttii; assembly: GCA_026230005.1. Classification (NCBI taxonomy): domain Eukaryota; kingdom Metazoa; phylum Chordata; class Actinopteri; order Cypriniformes; family Leuciscidae; genus Gila; species Gila orcuttii. Next base: position 19,163,915 of record JAPDVR010000008.1, on the reverse strand, counting down.
AGCACGCGTGACGCTTGCGCTGTTTTCAGCCTCAGCCGCATCATTATACTGTATGAGGACATGATTGCATAAACATCTCCAGAGCCGCTTAGTCACTTCATGAGCTTTTTAAAGCTTCAACTGAGAAAAGTTATCGTCATATCATAAACACACAGAAACTCAAAGATCTCCACGGCAACCCGTCAAAATAAAAGTTCGTTTTTTCATAGGGCCCTAAACATGTAATTTTTATTAAACTGTAAATAAATTGAATAAGTTTGATTTAAATTAATTAGAAATGCTTTTTGATTTCTAAAATTTAATTTAACCATTAAAATAGTCTTTAAGTTTTACAGAATGCTGCTGGGTGCTCCCTGCACATTTTTTGTTTAGTTATTATTATTATTATTAATAATAATAATAATAATGTTATTATTAACAGTTCTCAGATTTAAAGATATGTTTAAAATAATTTAAAGAAAGTATTTGTCAAAACTCTGTTATTCTTAATTTTGACATTAACTTGCATTTTTACACTAGACATATATATATCGGTTTTAAAATATCGGTTTTAAAATATCGGTTATCGGTCTACTTGATCTGTAATAATCGGTATCGGCCCTGAAAATCACATATCGGTCGACCCCTAATATGCAGCTCATTATAGGGCTCATTATCCGGCCTTTGTCTTCTCAGGTGTGAACGCCTCCACGCATATTGCCTTTCCAAACAAAAGGTGTCTTATAAAATTTAAATCAATGTATTGTTTTGTGTAAATGATTATGCAGGATGATTTTCAGATCATTTTGAAGCAAAAATTCTAGGCAACAACACTCATTAGTCAAAAGTCTTGTGGACACATATTTAGTATGTGTTTTGTGGCCTTATTTCAGACACTTTATGTTTTAGTTTTTTCAATAACCATGCATAAGCAATATTCTCTCAAAAATACAAACATGTACATACATGTTGCTCACATATTACGGTAGCCCCGTTTGTGCTATATAGAGTGAATTTACACCTTTGCCATTAACATGTTTATAAATAACTGAAAAAAGCACAAATGTCAGAGCATGTCAGAACACCTCAAGGACCCCAAAAAACCCATAGACCTCAGAGGGTTAAAAGGGGCTGTCATCCAATTAGTTAGTTTGTTCAGATGTTTCTTCAGGAGAGTTTTTTCACACAGTATAGATTGAAGAGGTATGCTTATTTGACTTTGCTCTAAGTCCTTCCATTTGGCATCACACTCAGGGTCACACGAACAAACCAGAGAAAGTAACTGTGCTGCTCTATAATAATCTTCCAAGCACGGTAGAGCCATACCACCTTTGTCCTTGGGGAGTTGTAATGTTTGAAATCTAATCCTTGGTTTTTGTTTTCCCCAAATAAAAGATGAGATAATTCTATTCCATTCACTGAATTGTTTGAGAGGCACTTCTACAGGCAATGATTGAAAAAGAAAAAGCAGCCTGGGTAGTATATTCATCTTTATAGCATCTATTGACTCAAATATTTTTTTAATGATTATACTTTTAATATATGCTTATATTATGAGAATATAAGTGCATTAGACTGGTACAATACATTACTTAACGTCAGATCAGACAGAGTGTTTAGTCTCCCTCTCAACGTACAACATGCTAACAGCTGCTGCAACCCTTCTATTACAAGACCAGGTTTACAGTGGCAACGACTCCCCAAATGAGCTACCAACACAGCCGCATGCAGAGCCCTACAGTTCTCCTACTCCCAGACCCCTGATCACCCCCACAACCAGGAACGACAGGGCCTTTGGCCTCCAGAGCCCAAAGTACAGACCCCACGCAAGGTGCTGACAATCTGAGGAGCCTTGCCAACATCAGGTCTTAAACACTGAAATGACAGCATCAGATAACATTAAAAAGGCTGGTGGGGGAGGGGGGGGGGGTTGGAGTAACTGGGGCACCTTTTTTATGCCACTGATATGACTGGAGACTTATTTTAGTTATCTAAAATAAGTCTCTAGTCATATCAGTGGCATAAAAAGAGCTATTTTACTCTATATTATCAATAGTCCCCTTAATAGTGGCAGCCATATTGAAATCACATGATCAGCCAAATATTACTTGACAGCAGACAGCATTGTTTTGGATGTTTGGTAAGATCTGTCGAAAAATACTTACAAAAAATGACAGTGTGAACGTTAAGCAAACCAGGACTAATTGTATTATTTTCTTTTTTGGTCTGGACCAATAGAACCGAACTACAAGTGTGAACACACACCCTAATAAATTGTATTCATCTGATAAAAAGTGACAGTAAAGTCACAAAAGATAACATGTTCTATTTTAAATAAACACTGTTCTTTAAACATTCTATTCATTAAAGAATCCTGTTATAAATAATAACTGTTTTCAACACTGAAAATAAGATGTAGAATGTACTTTGAGGACCAAATCAGCATATTAGAATGATTTCTGAAGGATCATGTGACACTGAAGACTGGAGTAATGGCTGCTAAAAAAAAATCAGCTTTGCCATCACAAGAAAAATTATATTTTAAAATATATTAAAATAGAATTTTTTTTAAATTCTATTTAAAGGTATGCATGTGAATAAAACATGCCACAATGGCCTTCATCATCACAGTATGCTTATGCCTATCTAGTGCAAGGGATTCATCAATTTGCCTATTGAGGACTTGCTGGGACACTCCAGGTACAGGATGGTTCTGTCTGGGGATACGGAGTCATTTACACCTCAATGACACATGTATACCATTTGCTTCACAGTACACATTTGTTGTCTCATCTTACAGGTTATAAACTGAACTGAATGGCAGTGAACTTAATAGAGATGTACTTATATAATAATTATTAGGTATAATTATTAACATGCATTGAAGAGAATATGTTAATGTACTTCTCCCCCTCTTGATCACCACCCATTTGTCATATCTTATGGTTTCCTGTCATTTGTTTTTTGTTTGAATTCCACTCACTTTTAACAATGCTTTGCTCAGGGTATAAGAAGAAAAGGTAACTGTTGATCTTGGAGAAAGGCTTTAACCCCGTTGCCACTTCCGCACACCAGTGCATAACCTCATTCTACAAGAAAGGCATTTACAGCCTCTTCTGCTCAGCTAAGTTTTTCTATACAGTATGTTGTTCCATTTGGCTGGCTGTATATTTAATCATGTAACTTAATAAATAACTTTGCCTGCTTTGAGAACCTTTCCTTTATCACTGATAATAAGGGGCTTTCGCAACGGATAGTTCTAGGAACTTAGTTCTAGGAACTAGCCACCAGGGTGGTTCCCCGAGAACTAATGGAACCTAGGAACGTTTTCCTGTTGCATTCGCACCGCCAGTAGGAACTTTGAAGTGACCTAAGCCGCGCTCGTTGCAGTGACCTTTATTTTGATGGCGCTGAGAACGCCAGAGCCTGAGCAAACAAACAGTGCTTGCATTCTCCGTATTCATTAGTTTACGATCTGTCTAACAGTCCTGTCTAATATGTTATTAGATAGAACTGTTATAAATAGAAAGTAGACAGTATATGAAAAATTATAAGCATATGCCGTGTGGTTGATGTCCAGTGTTGCTGAGCAGATATGCATGATCATGTTTAGCTTAGTTCCTGCGGTGCGAACGTGCCAGCATCCGGGTACTTTCGCCAATAGTTCTAGGAACTATGAAAAGGTTCCTCTGGTGCAAAAGCCCCAACTGTTGAAAGTTTAAGTGATTGTAACTTTCATTATCTAAACATTCAGGTTAAATCCTAAGCTTTCAAATCAGTTCTAATGAAGACATTTTACCGTTAAAGAATAACAACATTAATGGAGTCAGAATTGAATTATGCACATCCTCCAACTGCTTTTTGTTCCGATTATTGGTTCAAAACAACAGAGTAAGCTTACAGCTTTACACTAAGCTATTAAATTATTCAATCTTAAAATATGAGAATATATCTGCACTTAAACATGAATAAAACATCCACAGATAAGACAAAATCAAATACTCATACATTAAATAATCATTAAATAGAGGTCTAATAAAAATGAAACAAAAAAGTCGAATATTTCCCCATAGTTCTGGGAAATAATACACATAGCTCTAAAACCTCAGACACAAAGAAAATCCAAAGAAAAGAGAAACTGTGAAAGAAACACAGGACAGAAAGGCAGTGTTGGGTCAGAAAGAAGGATTGGATCAACAGTTAAGAAAGGACACGCCTGCTAAAGCAGGGTTGACAGACGGCACTTATGACAGGCCAGTGTGGAGGAGGCCCCAGTTGTATTAGCCAGCAGTAAAACAGCAGGTCATCGCCCCGTGAGGCTGCTTGAGGAAGCGGCACCTCTCTGAGGGTAGGAGTTTTAAATTGTATTTAGACAGACCAAGTCAATTTTCAGCATGAAAAGTAAATCCAACTGGACAACAAAATGCCCGAATGCATTTCCCTAGCACAAGTCGTCCAAAGTATTGTACATTAATGGCCATTTTTTATTAGAAGGCTAGATCAATATCTCAAATTGCTCTGATTATGAATGTATTAGATTAAAAAAAAGAAAAGAAAATTATATAATAAAAAAAACGGGATACTCCAATCGATCGGCCGACAATCACATTCTATGACTCGATCGGTTGGCCGATCTTACGAACCGATCCAAATGCGTTTAACTCCACTTTTAGACATACACTCGCAAACATCCCTAAGCAATTCTCCACTGCCATTTTGAAGTGCATTCAACTTCGTCAAATGGGCAAGATAACTTTATTTTGACAAACCCTCAAGCCTCGACCGCTTGATTTTGACCAAGGGAGAGAGTTTATTTACCATATACACTTCAGGCAGATCCATAAACCACAATGCAAAACGACTGACGTCACAGCATATCGCGCTTAATTTACCACTACCCCACACAACCCTAGTGTATGACATTGGAGTTATTTTGACATTTAACTTGTAGCTACCTTAAGCTGACTGTTTTTACACAGTATTATCTTTTTCATTTTTGTAATTTTTTCCAACAGCTCAAGCATACATAAGGGCTTTAGAATGCTGCATAAAACAAATTAACAATGAAAAAATATAAAAATAAATCAGCTCCATAGCGAATTGCAAGTTATCAAGGGCTTAGGGCGTTCCATTTCAACCCATAGCAAGGGATCAGCCAGAAGTGGGCACTCGTGCAACGCAAGCAATGACGTACATTTGAGTGAACGAGATGGAGGGAAGGGCATAAAAAGGTGAACTTAAAAGTAGCCCTGAAGTGATGTTGATTCTTACTTGCGCATGATGGACTTCCGGAGAACAAGGCCTTCTTCCAGGTCTGCCTCATTGGCCATAAACAGAAGCCGTTTCCCTGTGACGTCCACACCCACAAAGTCCCTCTGTTCTCCTGCCACAGAGCACAATTACAATCGGTCATATCATAGCGAACTCGTAAAATACTACTGCGAGATATAGTATAGTCAAACTGTATTTTGGCTGAAGACACATGGCCAGTGTGATGGATTTTTTAATTAATCAAAACTAACATTTGTTTTTCTTGCAGGAACAACATTCATATGCTTTTGAATTTGAAATGTATGTTTCCCCTTTGGTGAAAACTCATGACTTTGGTTGTGTGAGTGTAAAAATAACAGAAACTAGACAGATGTCTAAACTTGAAACCTTGTTGTTATTATGAAGTAATCACAAAAACAGAAGTTGCTCCTACTTAGTAACAGAAGGGTTTGCATATGAAGAACCAATCAAATTGTAGGGAAATTATGTAATGCATCATGTCATTTTCGCCCATTCCCCTATTCTATAAAAAACTGTCGTATTCGTGTTTACTGGTGGGATTCTCTCTGAAATTTGTCTGAGATCCTCTGGCCGTGCTTAAAGCTTCTTCTTGGGGAGAGATTCTCTGAGAACTGCTCGAGTACTCTCCCGGCCGTGATTAAAGCATTTAAAGGACATTTGCTGAAGTCTATCTGGTTATTATAGCTGCGCAGCATGTTAGGGTTAGTAGGCTCAGTCGACCTCGATGTATAGACGCGCTAAAGTATAAATATAATAGGACGTAGTTAGGTTTAGGGAAAAATCTACGACACCAGTCAACAACCCGAAAGATCTGCAGGAATGCAAAATTATACAGGCCTTTGGGATGCATTTTCAGTTTATATTAGTGAAAGAGGAAACGGTCAATAAATAGTAGTTTGGAAACAGTGCAACAACAGCACTCGTTCAAAACCACACCATCTTTTTCCTTGTCAATCATATGTGTATGAGTGATAGTACCTCCTTTCTTCTTGCCCTTTTGGCCAGGGACAGTCTCTGTGAATTCATGGACTTTGCTCATGAGCATCGACAGGGTAGCGTTGTGTGCACGAAAGAGGTCCACAACCTCATGCAGGGCAACATCCGTTATCAAATCACAGCTCACCACCAAGATGTCTGTCTGTGGGAGAGAAAAAGAGACAAATCCTATTTAAACCAGAATCAAGACAGAACAATCCAGATTTTCCACCCACAATTTGATTATAATGTCCACTGGACGAACGTTATGTTCTCTACACATAATTAGAATGATTACTTTCAGGGTTTTAAATCATCAGTTGGGTTTAAATACTTGAATAAAAATGGTGTTCTTTTGTGGCAGTGGGCAATTTTTTCCAAGTATTTGCTACGGACACTCTGAAAAACAGCATAAAAAAGTTCAATATACTTTAAAGACATACTCTATCACAACATAAAGCTCTCACACCAGGTCAATCCAGCCCAAACTGGTCATTCATTAATCATTTACATTTATTCATTTAGCTGACGCTTTTATCCAAAGCGACTTACAATTGCTATACTTCAGAGGTCGCACGCCTCTGGAGCTACTAGGGGTTAAGTGTCTTGCTCAGGGACACATTGGTGTCTCACATATCCACTGCGCCAATTTCATCTTCAGAAACATAGAATAAAAGTTAAATGACATTATGATTAATGCCAGTACAGAGATTAGTCGATCAAACCAGAGGCCATTTAAATACAAGAGTCTTAAAAGTACAGTAATTAATTAAATACATGTGTACATTCACAGAAAATAAAAACATACATACACGCATAATAAAAATAAGAATAAAACGATATAGTATGGTCAAAGAATTCAAAAAAGTGCCAGTAATCCTGGAGCACAACTTGTGCTGCAATGTTAAAATAAGCTGAAGAACCAAGATAGGTTTGTTTTATAGCCGGTTTGGGTCGGTATCATCTAAATAGACTACCATCAGCACATTAACATCATGTTAGGTTTATCTTGCCATGGCTTAGGTCAATATTTCAAGGTCAACATTTCAGGCTATTTCATGCTATTTTAGCCAAACATACTACTGACTACTTAATGTTACGTTGTTCTCTTAAAACTGTCGGATACATTACAACAACAATCAGGTTTTCACATATTTTAAAGAAAATGTAAGAGGTTCTTGCCAATGCAAAACATTTTCACAATGCTTCAGACCAAACAGACATTTCCATGGACAAAGGCAGCCAACTTCTTGTATAAAGACTCATGGTGATGGTCAGCACAACAAAAGAAAAGTTTAAAAAAATGATATGAAAATTACGTGAGAAAACGAGAGACCCAGTCTCTAGAATAAGCACTGTGCTCTGCCTCAGTTTGCGTGTGCACATGTGTGCCTAAGTGTGTGTATGAGTGAGCGCAGGCATGGAGGGGAACCTAGTGATAAATCCTGCCCGCCTTTGCCATTGTTTCTGTTTGAGTTGTCTGGTTCCCATCTGGTCTGTCCATCTCAGGCCTGTGGATAAATAAACATGGGAGAGGGAGTGGGGAACAGCCCGTTAAAGCGGGCCTGGCTCAGGGAGAGCTGCATGCCTCATTGGGGAGGCCCAGGGAGAGGCCCTACCGTGACGCTCCGCTCCGATACAGTTCCGGGTCTCTTGTTCTGGCCCTAGGGCAGAAGGCCCAGGAGCCACCGGAGCACACATGCTCAAAAGATAACAGGGTGCACAGCGCTGTCCGTTTAGAATGAGCTAACTGTGCTACTGAGGAAGGAGAACAATCCCTTCCCATTGACCACTGCAAACCCAGAATGACTTCAAGCTAATGCACATTTAAAACCTCACAAATCCACAGCAAAACCAGAGCCACACACATTCCGCACTAATGTTTACATATTCTGCACTAATTTGGGGAGAAAATCTGAGATGCTTCAGACTTCAGCTATTGTAAAATGTATTAGCACTTACGACATTTTTTGTCATTCCTTGTTCACAAAAATAAGAAACAATACAATACAAAACAGAAAAGATGTCCATATCTTAGAATATCAAAGCACATTCAAAGCAGTTGTACAACAGCTGATACACGCAAACCTCTGATCACCCATCTACTTAAAATACTACATTGTTCGCCAACCGTAAACTGTCATCAGTGTAGACTAATGAACTACATAACTTGGCAGAAGAATTGTTTATTCTAATTATTTATATTGAGCATATAATAACACTGTTGCCAGCGTTTAATTAAAGTAATCAGACCCGAGGGGCTGTGCTTTTCAGCAATGTCTATCACAGTGGATCTCAAGCCAGTGTTATTTTAGTATCATTGAGACACTATTAAAGATTTTATTGATACTGAATTGGTTTTTATTTTTACATTTTGCATTTTCATTTAAATTTTAGGTACACTATGGAACATTTTTTGTTCAAAATTTAAAAAAATTGAGTCAATACATCAATTCTTCTTCTAAAACATATTTGTGTCTTACCCTATTTTAAGTGTTTATGGCTCACAACGAGTGAAAAAGGTTGACATGATGGCACACTACATCTCAAACCTCTGGGAATCACCCGTTTAAAAAAAAACAGTTTGGCAAACGAACAGAGGAGAGTCTGCTGGCAAAAAGATAATAATATAGCTGCTACTCTGTCCTTGCTAAAAGCTGCTGAGAGACTTTCAACATTTTGACTCCAAGGCCCCTATTGTCCACAACAATTTTCAAAGGCCTCGTGATTTTCCAGTTGTTTGTAGTTTACTGGTTATGAATTTAGCATAAGGATCTTTTTTAAAGTACTAAAAGAAAGAAAAATCTATATTCATTATAAAAATGCCCATGGAGTAATTTGATTACATGCGTTTTACAGGTCTATAAATTGCACTTTTAAAATTGGGCTACCATATATAGCCTATCCAGGTTTCCCAAAACCATGGTGTTGTAAATAATGGCTCTGTGAATTCTGTCTGTTGCCAATAAAAGACAGTACAAAAACACATTATGGTTGTCCCAAACCATCTCATTGTAACTGCTTAATTTGTTTTATATTCTATTACAATAGAAATAATTGACCTGTTCTGCATGAGATTTTACATGTTTTTTTTTTACAGAATTTCTTGGTTAATGTGCTTCATTTAGTGACTTCTGAATTAACAGCTTGTTTTCAAACATTTTATTTAATATCACTAAGTTACATCAAGGGACAAATCAAATATAAATAGTACATTTAAGGTTAAAACTTACAAATGCATGATGTAACCACTTTTTGTGTAAACGTGCGTTGTCCAGGTCTGGTAAAAAACAACAACAACAAAAAAACTGCTCAACAGAGAAAAGTTTTGCTCAGCAAAAAAAAAAAAAAAAAGGAAAAAAAAAAGAAAAGAAAAAAAAAAAGCGTTGCGTAAAGGGAACAAAACACCTGTCTGACCAAAACAAAGATCAAATGGTGGCAAATGTGAGATTTTTTTATCCTAAAAAGCAAAAATCCCTCCCCCATATTCCAAATTTAGAACAAAATGGAAAAATTGTACACACATTTTACACAGTTTTCCCTGTTTCCCAGTAACAAGTTTTTAATTTCACTGAATTAAAGGAGTAGATCACACAAAAACAACAATTCAGTAAATTATTCACATTCATGTTGTTTCAAACTTGTATGACTTTTGTTCTTTTACAGAAAATATTTTGAAGAACGATTATATTCTTTTTGCTCATATATTGAAAGACACTGGGGTCCAAAAAAAACCCCACTGGATTCCAATGACTTTCATTGTATGTAAAAAATAATGATACTTAAATGTTTGGAACAACATGAATGAGGTTATTTTTGTGTGAACTACCCCTTTAAGACTGGTCACTGCTGTGGTTTAAATTAGCCAATGGGCAGGGAATGTCTGGAAATGTGTACTCCGTTCTGTGTTTCTTTTATTTACTCTGGGACTGAAGGCAAAGCAACCACATAAATGGCTATCGCCAAAACATTCAAACATTTACAATGACTTCACAGTCAACCAGGAATGTACGGGGATGAAACGCAAAAAATGTGACCAATGCCAGCCCACCCATCGTAAATCGATCTGTCACTGCAGCTCTAACCACTTAACATTTCATAGCCGGGGTTTCTATTTTTGAGGGGACTCGACAAGTGGCCAAATGCCTGAGGCCTGACAACGGCTGTGCCCTCTTGGCCACCGGGAGGGTAGTAGTGTAGGAAGGCTGGATCAGCGGCCTGTCTTAGTCGCAGAGCCTGTGAAGATCTGGAGTGGGCGACAGCTGTTGGATCATCTGAGCGCCACTGCTGCTGACGCTGGGTCTTTCAGTAGGCCGTGGTTCTGCACTGCACTGGAGGAGAGGCACAGGGAGGTCAGGCCACCCACAGACACTTCCAGTTCTGCTTGGCTGCCCCCTGGGCCAGCCAGGTGAGACCACCCAAGAGGAGAGCAGAGGAAGAGACGGGAAAAAAAGGGTGGAGAGAGGAGGACAGGATAAGAGGGAATAAAAAGGAAGGGAAGGAGAAATGCGACTCACACTCGTCTGCCACTAAAGACACTTGTTCTTAAGCTTACAATTGGCTGTCATGACTGTGTTAAGTTGTATTGAATACAAACACATTTACATTGCGAATTTCACAGACAGATGGATAGACAGACAGTGCTATTCAACAATGAGAACATAAAAAAACTTGATAAAATGTAGACATTTTGACAGTTACTAACTGAAAAAAAAACCTGATACACTATCAAGTCTGTCAAGTTGAGAGCAACTAAGGACATAATAAGTCTTGGTTTAATTCAGTGACATACACAAATATTACTTGCACATAAAAATCATCATGAAAAACCAAAAATAAAGCAGTGCCATTCAGATTTACTCTTTCCAGACCACCTGGTGCAAACAAAGATGTATAAGTTCATTTTTCAGGAAAAATGAGTACACAAGTCGATCGGGAATGACTTGATCCCAGTGAACTTGGATCCTTATTACTAACAAAAGCAGGCAGAATGCTACACAACACGAAGATTATTCAGTTTCTGTACAAACATTGACTCAATGCATCAGAATGAACTCAAACACAGGCTAATGAAAGAGAGCTTTAAGAGTCGGGCACTCTGTCAGATGCTTCCATTATGTCCGTGCTGTTTGCTGAAGCAAGGGAGTAGAGTGTGTTTACGCCGTACAATAAACGGGGATTTAGGGCCCCTATTGCCAACGCTCATCTCTCAACACGTAGTGGGGCTGTTCGTGCACTGGAGGGCTCTGCAACTCAATGCTTTTAATCTCTCATTTCTCTCTAGGATTAGAAATAAATGCATCTGTGCTGTTAGCGTGCACCAGCAAGCCCTCCTCCTCAACATTCCCTTTCCACTGCATTGATATTTATTGAGAGTTAATCTCCTGTGATGAGCGTTCACACATGTCTAAGACATCCCACTCTCAGAGATTTTACACTTTCATAAGTTTTATGGTATGATACAAATGAACAAATGCACTAATAATGCATCTGATAGACAATATTTTGACCCAAGAAAGTATTCTTTTAGCAGCTGCTTCTATCCAAAATGATTTCAGTGAATAGTGTGGTGCAAAACTTTTATTTATTATTTTTATTATTTAATACACCTACTTTCATTACAAATTATAATATCAAAATGACAGTTTGGTCAAAAGTTTACAATTTGAAACTGATAAAGAAAAACCTTTTTTAAGGTTGCCTTGGATTTATTGGATCAAATTAAGTATCTGTGCTGGGAAAAATGTCTGTCCCCCCGCAAAACCCCCCCAAAAAAAACATTCAAGGCATTTGATACGAGAAAACTTCAGAGACCATTTTAAACTAATATTTTATTTATTTATACATTTATGTATGAATTTTAGACCGATTTAGACAGATACTTTTTTTATTTAAATTATAAATTTAATTAGATATGAGTACAGTCTAAGTAAATATTTATTTTCATATTTCTCTCAAAATGTAATCATGTAATTGAGACATATTGAGAAAGTCAATAATTGATCAATTAACAAAAAATCTACATTTTCTTTTTTTATGAAATTCCCAATGTACTAACAATCCCATTCAAACGTTTTGGGTCAGAAAGATTTTTTAAAAGATATTAACAATTTTATTCAGCAAGGATGCATTAAATTGATCAAAAGTAACAACAAATAATTATTAATATTACAAAAGATTTCCACTTTGAACCCTGAAAAAAAAGCAGCATGATTTCCACAAAAACTAATAATAAGAACTGTTTCTTGAGCACCAAATCAGCATATTAGAATGATTTCTGAAGGATCATGTGTCACTTAGGAATGGAGGAACTACCTTAAACCCAATAGTGACCACAAAAAAAGACAAAAACAAACCGACCAGGATGTTATTCAACTTGCCGCCCCATTCCATCTACATAACTCTCACACATGTCCAGCAGTCCCATGAATGCCAGTTAGGGTTGAAAAGGGGTTCTGACATCATGTGTTTGTGGAGTTAGTGGTCTCTGGCCACTGGGCTTTCAGCAGGAGAAATGAGGCACTCTGTGGAGTTGGACCCATCGGTGCGGGGCAGCACGGATCAAAGATCCCCCTGTGGAACACAGGATCTGCCCCTCACATCATTCCACTGACCCCAGGGCAGCTCACATGGGAGACAGGTGAGGCTGTGTTTACGCCTGCCAGGCGTTTTCACGCTTCTGAGCACAAGCTCATACTTACATGGACGTGCATGCTCATGCTGCAATTATGTTTCTTCCATTTAGTCACCATGCTATGCTCTGATCATAATGATTTTCAGTGATGAAAATTCATCACATCATTGTGTTGCTAACTCTTTTATGACCCTCCGTCATCATTGAGCACTCCTCACGTCAAATCAGTTGCTACATCAATACTGGCTACAAACCAGCTTACAAATATTATCTAGACAGTTCTTTGAAGCAGTGAAATGCTAAATTTCATCAGTAGATAATATCTATCACATTCAACATCATTTCACAGTCTAAATATAAGGTATAAATTATGATCCCAACAAGGAACACAATAGCTTTCCAGCTTTCCAAGGAAGAGCGCGTTCACGAATTACACATCAGACTAGCACGGTAAAGTTCATGTGCGCATTTGCTTCCTTTTGTGCAGATGTAAGATGCAAGATTACTTTTATGTTGTCTTTATCAGAATAATCTCAAATATAAGACGCATTTGGTTGAGTTTAATAACCAGCTAGCAAAACGCTGCAGTTTACCAACCGTTCATTCACTCGTCAGTTTCAGCTCAAATGCAATGTCCAACATTACTGACTATGATTGGGTTATTTGAGACTGTCATATTCCTTTTAGATAGGCTATTTCCTTTTAAAAATCATTGATATTAATAATGAAGCAGTGTTATTTAGTTTTTTTTACAGTAAACCTGTTTTATTTCAAGTTGTTTCTCGTTATGGCTTTGAAAATGCGCAGTGATGACTGTAATCACTTTCTATCATGAAAAACAAAAATAAAGTGCAAGATGTGCATCGCCAATATACACACCACATAGAATTATAATGAGAACAGGATTGTGATAGAATGTTGTAATTTCTCTGTTTCAGCGCGCTGCAAATTGTAGCGTTACGTTTATGTTATGCATCTAGGATATCTGATTAATCATCTCATAGGATATGTCATAGAATGAGCTTGAGTTTACTGGAGATCATTTACTCTTCAGCTTTACCTCAATCAGCTATTACTTTTAGATGTTTATTTTTCTATAACATTGATGCATCATAATCTGTTATTTTTGTCATGCGTTCCTGTTTTCATGTCATATTTTTATCACGTCAACATAAATTTTCGTAACAGTCTAAAAATATTTTCATTTTTACTACTCATTTTTTGAGACCTGTCAATGACCGAAATGAGAAATTGACAAATGCCCATCCCTTAATTTTCCAAACTGCGCAGCAACCCTGATATCAACCAATCAGATCTTAGGTTTAGGTGCTTCATATCATTTCCCTCAACTTTTAGATAGTCCTATTCATATTTTTAATCCCAACCCTAACCATAAACTATGTTACTTTGAGAGGAATGTTGTTCCAGGACCAACAAAAATATTGTGATCCACTTACTTAGCAAAATCACATAGCTTGCACTTTTCAATATTGGAATTATGCATTGAAGCACTTCTCATGTTAATGTCTGGTGTGGAGACACTATCGCAACGACACAATCAATGTGGAAGAATGTTTAAAACATTAGGCACGAATCCCATAATTTTAGTTGTGATAACGATTGGATCTTTTAGATAATCCATCACATACGAATAACCTAGCATGAAACGTAGCTAGTTTTAAACACATTTAATGTTTAGCTCCTCCCTCCCCTTTAAGAAGAAGTCTTAATCTTCTTGACTGCATCCAATTATTGTATCCAGTTAATTATTGCCCTATTTTCTATCCCATTTTTGGAAAGTCAATGTAAAGTCAGTGTTATCTTATGATATTGACACTTGACACACCTTGATCTTTTGCTGGATGTGTCGAAGGGCATCTGCAGTGCCCATGTCAGCTTCCTCCTGAATACACACCACATCCAACCTCATCTTCACGTCCGTCTTCAGACGTTGATCGGTGCTCAGGGCCTTTTGAACCTCTTTAGTAGTGATGACAATCACCTCTGGAAAAAAACATTACAATAACAATTAAGGATCAAATCAGAAGCATAATTCATGTTTTTTTTTATGCACACTACTGTTTGTGTTTTGTTTTTGAAAACAAATCTATTTAAGAAATGTTTCTTGTGCTGCTTTATTTTTGTGGAAACCATTAAAAAAAATTCAGGATTCTTCGATGAATAGAAAGTTTAAAGGAATATCATTTATTTGAAACAAAAATCTTTTGTAACAGTATGAATGTATTTACTGTCACTTTTGATCAATTTAATGCATCCTTACTGATGTATTCATTTCTTTAAACATAAAATCTTACTGACCCTAAACTTTTGATCGGTAGTGTAATTAATAAAATTAGATTAGAGATAGTTTATTGTCATTCTAGCCATATACAGGTATACAGTGTAACAAAATGTTCTTTCACTAGGAGTGCAGCGCAGTT
Organism: Gila orcuttii; assembly: GCA_026230005.1. Taxonomy (NCBI): domain Eukaryota; kingdom Metazoa; phylum Chordata; class Actinopteri; order Cypriniformes; family Leuciscidae; genus Gila; species Gila orcuttii. Next base: position 19,148,594 of record JAPDVR010000008.1, on the reverse strand, counting down.
TACAAAAATGACAATAACATTATAAGGACACACGGTAAGTAATACAATTACTTCACTGTAAACAAAACACGGTAAACGGTTTTGACATGATCATTCGATTTTGTGGGAAATGGAAGAGATATTTTTCCTTCATGACACCATTGGTTAAGAACAGCACACATTTTACCAGTGACACCTCAGACTTTTAAAAATATATTAGACAAGACACCTTCAATCGAGTCTTTGTGAGTTATTTGCCGTTACCCTTTGAGACAGACTTTCGGCCAACTGGATGAAGTTTGTCCCAGAATCCTGCTTTACTGCATAAATATTTTCTAACGAAGCAGCTTACTTACCATAGTTTGTGCTAAAACTTGTAAAAGCTAATTGCAGGGCCTTGTTGGCTGGCACTCTGGCTGTTAACAGGATAGAATGTGCCACACATAAAGGTGCATACTGTACTGCTGGGCAGGCAAAGGGCCATAGCCACAAACTCCATACCAGCTGGATCTCACAGTTAGTCAATACAGCTAGGTGTGAACAATAAACATTTCATTATCATGAAGACATTAAACACAGATACTCAAGAAGGTACACCACCTCTACTGGCTCTCAAATGTGCTAAACCAATGAATAGAAAAGAGGGTTCTAAGTTATCAGTTTGGGATTTATTTCCACACACACACAAAAAAAACTTATTTCAATATTTTAAAGGTATGGATGAGGGTTTTTCTTATATTCCGATATATGTGGCTTTAGGCCTAAGACTGTTTTTTAACCATTAGTATGAAGGATCAGGACTGACACTTAATTCAAACATAAAAATGGAAATAAATAAATCCCTTTTTAAATGTACAGATTAATAGACATTCAAAACTGAATAAATAAAAATAAATTGGTCCCACTTTAAATTAGGGTCCAATTCTCACTGATAACGAACTACTAACTACAACTTTTGCATCAATAAACTTAATGCTTATTAATAGTTAGTAAAGTAATTGTTAAGTTTAGGTATTGGGTATGATTAAGGGATGTAGAATATAGTCATGCAGAATAAGATATTAATATGTGCTTTATAAGTACGAATAAACAGCCAATAGCCTAGTAATATACATGCTAACAAGCAACAAGTTAATAGTGAGAATTGGACTCAAAACTAAACTGTGTTATCGAAATTTTTATATGCACATTTTAAATGTCAAAAATTACAAAATTACCAGTTGCCTTTCTTTGTCCATTTACCAATTCCTTTTCTTTGTCATTTTGTCAAATGCTTTTATTTCTTTTTTTGTCAATTAAGTTTTAAACAAACGCCACTGGAGAGTTCACTTGCGGGGGGCAATCACTCATTTTCTATATATTTTTTTCAACGTAAAATTATATATCAATTTATTATTTATAAATTAAAATGAATTAAAAAGTTTTAAATGTCTATTATTTTTGTCCATTTAAAATGTGATTTATTTCCATTTTATAACTTACTAGCACTATTAAAATTGCTCCATGCTATGTTAGCCCAAACTGTTTTACGTGCATGCTGCTAAAGGTCACCTATTGCTAAGCTATGTGGAGGAAAGCTGGCCTAAAACATAAAACAAGTACTAGACTACAGTTGATTATTGCAGAATTGAAATGATCCAACATTAGTTAACCGGGGTGCATTTGACTGTGTAATTCAGTGGCGACTGCTGTAATTCAGTGGCTTCCCCTCTTTCAAAGAGGGGAAGCTCATTTTCAGCCTACATCATAAAAATTGTCCATTTATTTATAGCCTAGCCTGCTGTATGAATGAAACGATCTAAAAAAAAGATATTAAACTTGGGAGGAAATGTGGGAATTAAGTTAAACTGAAACAAGGAATGTGGTGTATAATAGTGTGAAATGTATGATGAAAATTGGCTAGCAATTTTGCCAAGCAAATACCAAGAAATATGTTGCAGCAGTTTGTCTTTCGACGACTACACTTGCAAAATCCGCGATGGGACTTAGCTCGAATAGCTTCAGCGTCAGCGACTTTTTATAGTACAAAATTGCTGTCAATCAAAAGGAGATGCAGTCTTTGGACAGACCCTCCAATCATCACGCAGAAGCCCAGAGTCCAGGCCAGCCCACTCCTCCATTCACCCCCAGAGACGCTAAGCGTCCATGGGCGGGACATAATATCCAATGACCGTCTAGTTTCGAAGCACTGAAAAAAAACTGTTCAAAGCAGCGCCACTGAAGTCAATAGACGCTGGACTTCAACAGGAAAATCCACTGTGATGCTACGGGAATGAATGAGAAGGAAATCGACCTGCTATATGCAGCTGATTCTGAACGAACTCGTCTTCGAGATTAACATGTTCTAACGCACTTTTAATCAATAAAATGTTAACACAATAGTACATATTTGACCATTGATTTTTTTACATTATAGGGGAAGCCGAGCTCCCCTTGCAGTCTTAAAGAAATCCCCACTGATGTAATTGTATCTTGTTATTCAGTGTCCTTCCAGCCTAAAGCAGTTGTGTAGATTAAAAAGACCAGAGAAACTTGGCTTAATTTCATTAGTCTTTTACCAGTTTAGTTATATAGATAGTGTCAAGTAGGCAATACATACACCTTTACAAACAGTTTCCATTTAAGCGCATGAATTTAGGGCACATAAAACGTTAAAATTTAGGACTTATAAAACAAAATATGCTGCCAAAAACCCCCCCAGAAAAATCGAGTTGGTTTTATCAAGCTCCTGTTCCCTGACAAAAAGAGTCTTGATACTAAAAATGAGAAGCAACATGGGTGCTGGTCTGTGCGAGTGGGTGTAACGTGGAAAAACCATGCCATTATAGTATGCCAATTGTTAAAATGGCCCTACCTTTCCCATTTAGGAAATAAGGACTTTATTAGTTCAATTAAAGCAGCCTGCGAAAATTATTACCACCTGCAGCTTAAGTGTGTAATAAGCAATTTCAGCATTTTGTTAACTTCCACCACACACACACTCATCAAAACCCGCCCCAAATATGTCATCCAATCCGATGTCAGCTAACCTATGCAAAGCAATTCACAGGCATAGAGTTACTGTTTCTGGTAAAGCAATAGTCCTTTTTATTTTTTTACAGAGTCCAGGACTGTCAGGACACTGAAAGTTAATTATTTTGAATTATTTATTAATTAAAAAATAATACTAAAATCATAAATTCATACTAGAAATGCAGCTCAAAATACTTTCCAATAAGAAAGTAAAATTAAAACCATGTAATAATAAAAGACAATGTAACGTAGACCAGATACTTCAGAAACTAAACTAGCTGACATCATGTATGCTATGAAACTGCATTTTGTATTATTATTTAATTAAATAATATTGTATTGTCCTAGTTACTAAGAAAACCTACTTCTACTCCCATTTGGCAATGTGGGCCTTGATAAAATTAAAATAAATTAATTTACATACAATTCCAAAAGTATTCCACTTAAAGGTGCAGTGTGTGATTTTTATCGGCATCTAGTGGTGAGGTTACGAATTGCAACCAACGAAAGTTACGGTGGCCGACAGGAAAATATGTCATCGTCTGAGACAGCAGAGAGTACCCAGTTCAGCAATGAGGTTTCTTTACAAAGATAAATTAAGAAATTATGTTTACTTAATTATTCAGTAGGGATGCACGATATATCGACCACATATCGATATCGGCCGATAAATGGTCTTTTTTGATGTTATCGTTATCGGTCCGATAAGAAAATTTGGCCGATATATCAAAGCCGATAGATAATAGATTATTTACTTCAGTTGAGAGACGCGCGCTGTTCGCCATGATGGTTCTGAATGAATGGATTCACTTCGAAAAGGAAGATACAGTTCAGTGCAACATGTGCAGCACAAATCTGTCACATATGCTTCATAACATTATAATAAAAACATGCCTGCAAAAGAATGTTGTGAATTCTTGTTCGCCCACGTGTTATAGTGCGTCGAGCGCGTTGAGGCGGAAAGAGCGCGTCTATGGAGTTAAGCCTTCATGACAAGCACAGTCAAGTTCTCTTGAGCATTCGCAGCATTCTGTGACAATGTAAGTTATAATATGTTTAATTTGTGTATATATATCTGATTAATCTAATATAGGATGCGTTTGGTTGAGTTAATGAACGATGCAGTAGCGCTTCATTGTACCGGTGATCATCTTTATCTTTAGCGTGCGCAGCTCAAACAGCAATGCACATTTATAACTATAATTGGGACTGTCATAGTAGATGCCATTATAATGAGAACACTATTGTAATAAAACGTTGTGAATTCTCTGTTTAGTTGCCGTTTCAGCGCGTTGTTGTGGGAATAGCGCGTCCAGAACAGGGATATTACACATTATGACCAGCACAAGTTCGATTGTGCATTCACGTCATTTTGCGCAGATATGTCGTAATATAAAGTTGATGTAATATAAATATCTGATTAATCTCACATATGATGCGTTTCGTGGATTTAACCAACATGCTAGAAAAGTTCTTCAGTTTCCCGGTGCTCGTTCTCTTCAGCTCCAGCGCGCGCAGATTAAACAACAATGCAAAACATTAAAAGCTATGATTGGGACTGTCATACAATTATAATTGTATTCACTATTGTAATACATTTATAAATCCTTTGGGTTTGCATTCTTCAGCAACCGTCGAGTTGATTAACCTTCTAGCAAAGCGATTCGGTTTAACGTTCGTTCTCTTCAGCTTCAGCGCGCGCGCTCACACAGCAATGTCATTTGAAACAGTAACTAAGCTATTAAAGATGTTTACTATCAATGTAATATTAAAAATGTTTATTTTTTCAAAAACATTGCGTTATAATTAATAACTAACATTATTTTGTTCTCGTATAATTAATAACTAACATTATTTTGTTCTCGTATTATTTTCATCAACGATATGGTTTGATTAAAATATATTTTTCTTATTGTCCGTGCGGAGGCGATTCCATTTTATTGATCAATGCCACATGCATTTTGTTTCTTTATGTGCAGCCCAATGTTATTATTTTTTGATAACACTTTACAATAAGGTCTAATTTGTTAATGCATTAACTAACAGAGAGCAATAGCCTGTGTTATTGTTAGTTAATAAAATATGTGTGTTCATGTTAGTTCACAGTGCATTGACTGATGTTAACAGATACAACTTTCTTAAAAATGTTTTATAAAATTGTTGGTTCATGCTAACTAATGCTAACAAAATTAAACCTTATTGTAAAGTGTTACCATTTTTTAATAAAGAAAGTTGTCCATATGAGTGTAAAATTAATTTTAAAAGTTAAGGAATCTTACACTGGTTCAAACTAGGCTATACTGTATTGTATATGTTTGATTTACGTTAAAAGTGTTTGAGACAAGGCTTTTAATGGTGAGCATTTTGTTATACAGGCTATCAAAGTATATAATTTTTTTTATTTAGATTTATCGGCCAATATATCGGTTATCGGCTTTCAAATGTAAAGAATTATCGGTAATCGGTATCGGCCAAAATGTTCATATCGGTGCATCCCTATTATTCAGTAAAACTATATGTTTGTTATTGCAAATATTATTGTTACTTGTTCATCATTGTGTCAGTGTTTTATTCGCTGAACTAAGCTTGCTTCCTTGCACAAAGAGCAACATAGTAACGAAACGCGTTTATCCGTTTAGGGCTACTGTAGAAACATGTCGGCGCAGTGTATGTAGATAGAAACTGCTCATTCTAAGGTAATACAAATATAACGGTTCATTTAGTAAGGTCTTTATACACCACTGAAAACTTCTTTTTCAAGGTAGTGAAAATTCAATTCGCTCTGTAGCGCTGTTTGTTCGCTGTCGGCTACGGTAGAAACATGACGACACAATATGTTGACCTCCATAGAAGGGGGTGCCCGCGGTTATGGAGATATAAATGTCTCATTATAAGGTAATAAAAAACATAACGTTTCATTATGCAAGGTCTTTATACACCACTGAAAACATAGTTATGGATCTTATATTGCATTTCTGTCAATAGATCCTCCGAAATATTACACATTGCACCTTTAAAAGTAACATTCTAAAGTTATTTCAAGCCACAATGTCTTATTCATTATTCAAAATGAAACAGCTGTCAAACAATCTTCTGCAATGTTATGAACATCTGTCAATCAATCTTCTGTGATTTTAAATAAACTTGTTCTAGAAGAACAGAGATGAAAGAAGAATATACCAATAAATCTCTATAACAGGATATATCCTAAAACTATACCAACAGTAACATACTACAATCACTTCAAATGAACTTTGTTTTCTGATATGACGGTATATTTACCTTCAAAGCCCACTCTCTCCAGCAGGTTGAGGGGGTACCAGATGAGGGGTCTGTTTCCCACTGGTAGCAGAGGTTTAGGGGTGTTATAGGTGAGATCCATCATCCTGGAGCCTCCACCTGCTGCCATCAGCACCGCCTGCAGCTCCATCCCTAACACCTGCAAAACAAACAATACATTCAGTCTTCCTACAGCAGCATTCAGAAAACACTGAATCAGACTGACAGATGGAGCTTTCTCTGATTTAACATGCTTTTCAAGATATTACTCCAGATATGCCTCTTGTTTCGTCATATACACTACATTAACTGAGACGGACGTACTGCAAACAAATAACCGCTTCTGAAGTTATTTATTAACGTTTAAAAAGGTTTAGAAACACACAGTCGACTTGCCTCTATTGGTCGTTCAAATGTTTATGATTTGTAAAGTATCGAGTCCGTGCACGTGAAAAACTGCAGCACAGTAGCAGACGCTCATGTGGAGCGGTCTGTCACTAAACTCGCTATCTTCAAACACTTACTGCTAAAACTGATAGAATCGAAGTATATAAACACAATAAATACGAATAACTAAAAAACCTCTGAATATTTTATATGTAGTAGTCTACAATAACTAACAAGACATTCCGAGATAATGGCATAAGACCGTAACTATTAAATAGGTCGTACAGATATCACGACCAGAAACTTTGGTTCCGCAGAGAGATCAGTTCCTCTTTTGACAAAAAATGAGAGGAGAGCGTGAAAATAGTCAGATGACTTCCCTTTTTCTTTTATATGTTTATTTTAATTTGTATACATTCAAATATTATTTTAATTGATATTTGGATTTATATAATGATATATTTTGTTGTTATTGTTTTATTTTATAGCATACACTAGTAAATAATACTGTAGTCTGCCTAAATGTAAAAGCAAAAGGGCGTTTACAGCATAATATTATTGTAAAATATTTTTGTTTTAGTGTATGCATTATGCAATGACTAATTTATAAAATAAAATATGTTTTTTGTTGTTGTTGTTGTTGCATAATTTAAATGATTTTGAGAAGTGGTTGGAGACTAAAACGTAAATGCTATTTAGCCTATGTTTAAATTAAAAGGAAAACAACTGCTGACATTTAAAAATACGGATTATAACAATAGAATACTTTTACACATAATGCAATATGTCACGTAAACTATTATTTCACCATTAATTTTCCAGTTTCATAGCATCCGACACTTAGCCACTATATAAATTGGCAGAAAGAATATTGAATGCTTCTTGGAGTGTTTAAATGTCAAATGTTAATTTATTATGGGTTTACAGCAGTAACAACAACTGCTATAACTATTTTGGCAGAATATTACCATGGTACATTTTTGTAATAGATTTTTCCTTCCCACATCAACAATACTCCCTTGTCTTAAAGTTCACTGGGAACCTAGGTGTAGCCTATTAAGAAAATGTCCAGTTTCAAAGTCCAAATTTAAAGTCTTCTCTCAAGCCCAGTTTCCTCCACCCAGATCCCCTCAGTCAACAGACATGGCCCAAACCCCAATTCACAGACCTCCGATGTAACAGCAAATTGAACTCTGGGAATGTGGGCTAGCTTTGTTTTCTCTGGATAGGAGATGAGCTTCATTGGTCGCTGCCTGCAGAAGAAACATTGGAATAACAGGGCAGGCTGCCTCCATTAGAAAAAGAGCAGAAAGAAAAGTTAAAGCAAAGGAAATATTGATGTTAAAGCTTTAAGTGTTTGTGTGCTGAATTCACACCTTTGCTATGTCCCCTAACACCAACTGTTTGTGATTCACACTCCAAAAACTTTGGCCACCTTATCTTTTCTTCTTTTGTAAAGTGAAGCAATATTTTTAAAGGATAACCCGAGAAATCTCATATGGATTACATGACTCAAGTTTAACATCTGGTGTACTGCCTGAACGGACCGCTGCAATTTCTGTGGGGTCATCATGTTAAATGATCACAAACAGAAAGCAAAACAAACATTCTCATTTACATTTTTATGTCCAGCTAAACAAGCAAATCTGCTTTTTGTTTGGGCTTTGTGAGGAAAATGATATGTTGATGATTGGCATCATTGAAACTAGATAAAACATATGTGTAAAATAAGCAAAATATTTCAACCATTGTTCTATATCTTCAGATGTTCTGTGGAATCTAAGCATACAAAATGACAGGGACAATATTGCATTGGGATTGTTGGCCTATTTCTGATATAAAACATGTTAATAATAATAATAATAATAATAAAAAGAATTCTTCGAATTTCAAAGTTAAGGTCAGGGGTGCATTTTAACATCCATGCAATCTGGGTACCATCATCTCTGCAATCTGGCAATAAGAGTTTTTATGTTCTAATACCTGTGATTCGTCTTTATTTACAAGCTGTTCTCTACATACAGATGGCAATATTTTTGTCATTACAGCAGCGGGCTCTGGTTCAAGAGAGGCAGTAATAAAAGTCAGCCCAGGCCACTGACACTTCTCTAGTCATTATTTGCTCTTTTACAGCACTAACATTTGACTGTAATTAAATATTGAGGGCTTAAGACTAAAGGCAGCCACATGATAGTGCTAATGATGGCATGGAGGTTTGGGGCACAGAGAGGAAATGTGGCACAGGTGTTGCACTATGGAACAAAATCCTTGATGAGTGCTGTTTGAGATGAACATGCACAAAACCTTTTTTTTTATTATTATCTTTGAGATGCAATCTGATTAAAAATAAACTCAAACAAGTAGATAGATAGACAGACAGACAGACAGACAGACAGACAGACAGACAGACAGACAGACAGACAGACAGACAGACAGACAGACAGACAGACAGACAGACAGACAGACAGACAGACAGACAGACAGACAGACAGACAGACAGACAGACAGACAGACAGACAGACAGACAGACAGACAGACAGACAGACAGACAGACAGACAGACAGACAGACAGACAGACAGACAGACAGACAGACAGACAGACAGACAGACAGACAGACAGACAGACAGACAGACAGACAGACAGACAGACAGACAGACAGACAGACAGATAGATAGATAGATAGATAGATAGATAGATAGATAGATAGATAGATAGATAGATAGATAGATAGATAGATAGATAGATAGATAGATAGATAGATAGATAGATAGATAGATAGATAGATAGATCACTCTAAAAAATGCTGGGTTTTTTTAATCAATTTTGGGTCAAATATGGACAAACTCAAACATTGGGTTAAAAATGTAATTTAAAAATTTAACCCAATGTCTGGGTTTGTCCATGTTTGACCCAAAATTGGGTTAAAACAACCCAGCATTTTTTAGAGTGATATAGAATAAGAATATATAAGATATACGTGTATACATATTGTCAGGTCAATGGGATCCACCTAATATATTAACATTGATATTTGTAAAAAATACAGTAAATATATTATTATATGTATAATTTTACTATTTAAAAAATACATACAAATATATACAGTAGTCAACACGTGAAGTGGATTTTGCACAATACCCATTCTTGTAGGACAACTTTGTTTTATATATATATATATTCCACTATTCTATGTCTAAAATGCTGCATGAATTGTAAAGCTGCATGACTTATGTGGTTTAAATATGCATTCAGGTGTAAAACTGCAAATTTTGTGACAAATCCACTGAGCCTTATGTTATCAAAACAACTGAGCCAGACAATTTGCCATTGGTGCAGTCAACATAAAGACTTTCAGGCATGGGATAATGAGACCAGATAGATAGAAGCAAAGCAGAGTCATAAGGCTACCACAGACTTGAAGCTCTGCCTTGATTTCCTCTGATTTCCTATTCCTGGACATCACAGCTCTTGTAAATCATTCTCAATTCCCTTAAACAAGCCAGTTGGATTAGGTTGGTTTAGATCATAAACATTTGCAGGGCCAGACCACCCAGGGAGTGAGATTCAGGCCTGACCGCTGCCTCGCTGCAAGCCACGGCCCGGCCGATAGCACAACACGCTCAGTGTGGTTTGTGTTTGCGCCACTTCCTGGACACAGAGAGAGAGAGAGAGAGAGAGAGAGAGAGGGCCCCATCTGCCATGGAAACAAAAACACCCCCCACCCCACCAACTTATTCACGGTCAGCCACCGATAGACTGTGACATAGATAAACACACTGGGCTCCACGGGTTCCATACTCCTCTGTGCTGTGCATTTCAGAAAGCCTTTTTTCATTCACTGCTCCTGTGGAAAAAAAGATATCTGCCATTCACAAGGCTTTACAGGATGGCTTCACAGACATAATAATGCATGTGGAAACAGAAAAGGATTCTTGTTATGACAAGTGAAGGAACAGAAAAACATTTTGTGTTGTTTACAAGAGAGATTAAGGATTACATTGGTGTGGTCTTGAGTATGGTGTGCAAGTGAGGCATTGCTTGACTCAAAGTATTGGGTTAAAAGAACTGAGGAATTAGCCTAGAGTTTGACAGAGTCTGAGCACATGGTTTTCATTAATGCACAATTGGACTCTGCTGTAGCAGGTCTCCCAGTGAGTGCTAGTTGACATGGAGGTTGAACTGTGAGAATACACATTCACAGACCCATTAGCAACTGATAATGGTGCATAAATCATGACCACACAACCGCTCGGTTAGTTCTGAACTGCAGCACTGTCTGTGAAGTTATTTATGATTGTTCATTTCTAAATAACGATGAGAAAAAATACTTATAGGACCAAATGGCATGGATGTGTTTGTGACATAAACATCCAAGATTTAACTTACAGTCAGCAATTTGCATGCAATTAATCGTATTTAGGCTTAGCCTATTTGTAGGCCTATGTGTTTATTGGTGCTTGTGTGTATGTCTCAAACAGCAGCTTTTATGACCTTCCAGCTGCAAAAGGAATATGTACCCATTTTAAAAGGGATGATCTAATCTTTCACTCTTTTACACAACAGATTGACATTATTGGCAGTTTTTTAGTTTCACCCGAAGCATATCCACACAACTTTTTTTTTAAATGTCTGTTAAATACCCAGCTGTTTTACCATTTTTACAATGTCTGATAGTGATAACAAGAGCTGAAAAAATGTGTTAAAAAAGTAGCGCTTTATCTGGCAACCATGGGAATGTGCACCTGGCAGTTTAACAAGCCAACCACGTTTTTGAATTATGAATTTGATTCCTATTCATTCGTTCATTCATTTTATTTAAATCATTTAATCACAAATTTATCATATCACAATTAAACTGAAATCAATGAACAAATTAATAAAATATGTCACGAATTTAGGGGTTAAATTCATAATCAATAGGCCCTATCTATTTTTCCCTGGCTCTGTGGTCTTTCACCATTCAGGCCAGCAACAGTTACGCATATTGATTAAATAATAAAAAATCGCTGCCAATTGGACATGGATTCTTTATTTTCAGTAAAAATTTAGAATTCGGAAAAAAATGCATAAGTCTAGGATGTCCGGTTAACAAAACATCCCGTTACATACAGTATTTGAGTAGCCTATATTCAAATCCAACAAATAGCCTACATAACCGATGCCATTCCAAAAACATTCCGTAACACAAAGTATTTGAGTAGGCTATCTATTCAAATCCAACGAATAACCGATGCCATTCCCAAAACATCCCGTTAAAATCTATCCCTCACAAAGCAAAGCTGGTGCTGCTGTGAATAAAGTCTATTTGAATCTAACGAATAACCGATGCCAGCCACTCCCATTTTTGTCACCTGTAACCATAGTAGCAGTGACTAAAGTAAATTATCAAAATGGCAAAATCCATAGAGGGTTTTCACAACACATCATCAATCCGGAAGTCGACCATTTTGGAGGCACTGAACGTAAACAATGCCACTGAACTGAACGGACTTGCATATTTGGCTGATTATTGCTGCTGAAAAATGGTCGTGTTTTGGTCTGTACTAATCGGTCGCACCGGGAAAAAACATTTCGAGTTCTATAGACTGCCAAAAGTTAAAGAGAAGAGTGCAAAAAATGAATGAAAGAAGGCGTTTGTGGTTGAGAGAGGCACAGCATTAGCCACACGTGTAAATGAAGCGTTGACAATGGCTAAAATGTTGACGTAAAGTAGTAACTAACACTGTAAAAAATTCTGCTGTGATTTTACAGTAAATTACTGGCTACTAATTGCATTACTTTCACAGTAATTTACAGTATGTAAAATTACAGTTGCATACTGTGATTTCACAGTAAATGATATCACATCATTACTGTAATTTCACAGTGCATAACTGTATAAATACAGTTATCAGCTGTATCTTGTACAGTAATTTATTGTGTTTCAGCTGTAAAAGTAATGCAATTAGTAGCCAGTAATTAACTGTAAACTTACAATTAAATACAGTAATGCAATATGATGACAGAAAAGTAGTAAAAAAGATAAACAATAAACAATACTTTCCTCAATTGTTTTATTTTTACAATTGATACAATATCATAACAAACATGTTGCTGCATTAAGCTGTTAGGACTACATGACAAACTCTAACTTGACTGACACTATTCTCAGAACACAGATTCTAATTCTAATTAAATTTCTTCAAAATGCACTGACACAAGAACTGGTAAAGCTAAATGTGTATGTATGTTGAATGCAAGTTGGCTTGTGAATGTGTGTATGCTTTACCCCAGAAGGATGAGGCAGATTAAGTGTGAGAGCAGGCAGGAGTTGGCAACGAGATATCAGTCCAATAAACACAGCCAGAGGTAAAATCCAAAACAATAGCCAGGTAGAATGAAGGTCTCAACCAGAAGGGCAGTCCGATATATTCAGTGGCAATATGGCAGGTGAAAATGAAGAGAGCCAACAATGACCCGGGCCGAGCAAATGGAAAAAACAGAGCAAGGCAGGACAGGAACAAACAACACAGCAAGTTGCAACTCGAGCCCCAACACACAGGTTTCATGCAAGTAATACACAACACAAAATATGTTGCCATCCATTAAAAATCCACAAGTTTTTGCAGCAGAGAACAAACTTGCTGAGTGATGCCACCCTGCTTCTTTTTTACATTTCAAAGTCTGAGATTCCTAATTTTTGTTATTAATTTGAAAAAGGAGTCTAACATCAGAATATATTTTAGAGTGATTATTTTTCAATAATCCATTAAGTTTTTCACATTTTCTGACCACAACAACACATGCAAAATACCTTAGGTAAGAGGTGTTCATTCCTGTAGCTGGATATCTACATTTTGTTGCATCAGGGTTGGAACTGAACTCTGCAGGAAGGTAGATATCCAGGAACAGGAATGAACACCCTTTACCCTAAGGCGTTATAAAAAATAGTCTTAATTTTATGGACAGAAAGACAAGAGTCATGATATAGAGTGAAATAGGATTATTAAACTTCAAAAAGTGACAGTTTAAACTTGTATTCTTTCATTCAAATTCACAGTAGGCACCTCAGTTAGGCACTTGCAACTTCTCAAATCTGCCATTTCAAATTGCCCCGCCTATCTCATCGCCACTGAGTTTGCAAGTGCACAAGTTAGTTACGCATCTAATATATCGCGAAAATAGTTGCAAAAAAGTCAATGCGTAAAGATTTGAAATTGCAATGGCAGATTTGAAAAGTTGCAAGTGCCTAATTGAGATTGTACTATGATTGTGAATGAAAGAATACAAGTTTGTGTCTGTCATTGTATTTCTGTGAATGGCTTTAACATTTGTAACTATCTTCAGCTTAAAATTCAGAATACAGGTTTGTGACTATTTTCTGAAAGTGCTGATCTCATCATTCAACAAGTTTTCACATTGGAGCTGTGAGTGTAAATTTTAGCAAACAAATATTAATTGTACAAGTTCTCAAATTCACATCTCCATGCTCTGGAGTTTTGCTACTCTTTTACCTTCATAAGATCACGCCGGCGTTGGTGCGAGGGGAGTTGAAGCTGGCCGTTGGGTCTGTGTGGAGAACTGGTCTGGTTCTCGTGGATCTGATTCAGTGACTGTGCCGAGGACTGTTGTTTCAACGAGGTCCTCACAGACGTTTGTTTCTAGGTCTCGTCTAGTTGTGATGTTCTCGTCTGACATTCAGGGCTCACTGTGGTCATAGGGTGCAGGTCCACCATCTAGTCTGGATATGGACTAGATCCGGCTGACAACAGTAACCTCGGGATAAGAATGAGACAGAGAGAATAACATTAGCGTAGATGCCATTGTTCTTACGATGTAACATGTACATCCAGTGTTATGAGAAGTGTTTCCGGTTCTTGTTGAGCTAATTTATGCAGCCTAACGATCCTTTTTGAATTATAAGATTATAGGGATTTGAATGATATAAATGTGTTATGTGCTAGGTTAAAGAGGTGTGTTTTAATATAGATTTAAACTGCCAGAGTGTCTCTGCCTCCTGATCAACACTTGGAAGACTTATCTTGTGTCTGCTCCTCAATCTGCTGCCAGTTGGAGACTGGAGCCACCAGTTCATGGACCCTCGATCTCCATTTCAGCAGCATTATAGCTGTGAGGGTTTCTCTGAACTGCATCTGTTAAATAAAGGAATACATATTGTGAAGTCATTATTTGAATCTTAAGCATTAGTTTTTTAAGTGAATAGGTTTGATAAATGTTGTTGTCAGAGTTCATGCAGTGCAGTATATGCAAAATATCAGAAACAGTTTACAATAAGGTCTCATTTGTTAACATTAGTTAATACAAATACAACTGTTCAAAGTTTGTTCTTGTTGGTTCACAGTGTATTAACTAACGTTACCAAAATATAACTTTTGATTTTAAATGTCAAAATGATAATGAACTAATAAATTCTGAAGTATTATGCATTCTTAGTCTATGTTAACTAATGTTGAAAACTAATATTAACAAATGAAACCTTATTGTAAAGTGTAGGCTAACCAAGACTGTAAAAACTGTTGGTGTCAGATTCCAGACAGTGCGTCCAGATAAAACTCAAGTTAGCATTTTAGCTCATAACTTAATCATATATCCCCCTTAGAGTAAAATGTTAAGTTATACCATTTTAATCACATTATACAGTGATACGCTTTATATTTTTCTTTCACTCCAAAGTGCTCTAAAGCAAAATACGTTAACGTTACATTCAAGAATACAAGACGAGCAAAAGACAACGAATTAACAAGCTGAACTTATCTTTAACGCTTTTCCGTTTCGGAGCTGTCCACAGGAGTGTTAACGTTACAACAAAATAAATCTTATGTTTAATTTCAGATTGTATACCCGCGGATAGTTGTCTCAGCGGGTTTAATGCAGAAACAGCGTGGTGGTCAGTGTAGTTCGATTCAAAAATAAATTACTCTTTTGAAATGTTAGTGAATCAAATCAGAAAGAGTCGCCTGTATAACGTTAGAGAACGAATCGGTTACCTAACGTAACCTCGGTTCTCTCTAGAAGAGGGAACGAGTATTGCGTAAGCTAGCTTACGCTGCGGGAAAGATTCATCTTTGCTGAGAGTTTGAAGCCAAAAAAATATTTCATAATTTGTATCCACTGACAACGCAGTTCCTCTGCGGCAGACCTAGAGCAGGCTAGCTAGCAGCTCATTGGTTCGCTCAGAGAGAACTGCTTAAGCCTATGGGAGAGCGGGACTGAACCCGCTGCCAATGGGAAGCGCCCGCGCGTTCATTGCATCATGGCCCGCCAGAATGGGTGTGGCTATGGTGTATATAACAGTCTCTCCCAGGCTTATATGTTGATTTATTTCAGTGTGAAGCGAAACGCTAGTAGCGCAAGCACGGCCGGGAACGCAATACTCGTTCCCTCTTGTAGAGAGAACCGAGGTTACGTTAGGTAACTGATTCGTTCTCTTACGAGAGGTTCTCTCGTATTGCGTAAGCTAGCTTACGCTGCGGGAACACCTGGTCAACGCCGTGCGCGCTATGAATCCACTCATGAATCCCAGGGTGATACCGGGGGATTTTTATCGTGGAGTGAATGTAATATGAGGCCGGCAGAGCGGGCACATGAAGTTTATACATAAGCATCTAAGGAGAGCACAAGGGGCGAACCGGTTGTGTGAGGGACTCCCAGTAATGCAGCTTCATAGGGAGCTGGTCTTAGACAGCTAGTAATTTTGCCTGCAAGGCGGGAACTTCCAAGTTGTAAAATCTGACAAAAGTGGACGGGGAGGCCCATCCCGCGGCCACACAAATGTCATGAATGGAAATTCCACAGGACCATGCCCACGATGAGGCCATGCCTCTAGTAGAGTGCGCCCTGATGCCCAGAGGGCAGGGCAGGCATTTAGATGCGTAAGCAGAGGCGATAGCGTCCACTATCCATCTAGACAGTGTCTGTTTAGAGGCAGCCAGGCCTTTGGTGCGCCCCCCAAACGACACGAAAAGCTGCTCAGCACGTCTGAACGCGGCAGCGCGCGTAGTGTACAATCTCAGAGCCCGCACCGGGCAGAGGAGATTGGCGTCGCGCTCACTATCGGATGAAGGCAGAGCTGATAGGGAAATAATCTGAGCCCTGAACGGGGTACCAATCGCTTTCGGGACATAGCCATGCCTAGGTTTGAGAATGACAACAGAATCATTCGGTCCAAACTCAAGACACGCGGCGCTGGATGAGAGCGCGTGAAGATCCCCCACGCGTTTTACTGAGGACAGAGCCGTCAGAAAAACGGTTTTGAGCGAGAGGTATTTTAGGTCCACAGACTCGAGCGGTTCGAACGGGGGTGCTTTCATAGCTTCGAGGACTATAGAAAGATCCCAGATAGGAACCGAAGGGGGCCGCGGAGGGTTCATCCTCTTAGCTCCCCTGAGGAAGCGGATGACTAACTCGTCTTTGCCCAGGGACTGAGCGCGTCGGGGTTCAGAGAACGCCGCGACGGCTGCCACGTAAACCTTGAGAGTGGAGGGGGACCTGCCCTTGTCCAGCATCTCTTGAAGGAAAACTAGCAAAGACGGCACCTCGCATGACCGTGGGTCCAGATATTTGTCGGTGCACCATTTTGAGAACACAGACCATTTAGACGCATAGAGCCTTCTCGTGGAAGGTGCTCTAGCCTGTATGATAGTGTTTCTTACTCCCTCTGGCAAATCGACGAATAGTCGTTGATCACCCATGCATGTAGCGCCCAGCGCCGTGGATGGGTGTGCCAGATCGTGCCGCGGGCTTGAGAGAGGAGATCTGCTCTGACTGGGATGGGCCACGGGGCTGTCTGTGACAGCTGAGTGAGCTCCGGAACCCAATTCTGACTCTCCCAACGCGGAGCTATGAGGAGCACCGAGTGGTGTGTGTCTCTGATCCTCTGAATTACCTGCGGTAACAGAGCGATCGGAGGGAATGCATAGAGCGGGCGGCGAGGCCATTCCTGGGCTAGCGCGTCCTCGCTCCTTGAAAAAAATATTGGGCAGTGAGCGTTCTCTTCTGACGCGAAGAGGTCCACTTCTGCTCTGCCGAATAGCCGCCACAGTATTTGGACCTTTTGTGTGTTCAGGGACCATTCTCCTGTGGAGATGAGGTTCCTGGACAGTATGTCTGGACCGTCGTTCAGATGGCCCGGCACATGCGTCGCTCTGAGCGAGAGCAGGCGGCTCTGAGACCAAACTAAAATGCGGTGTGTCAGTAGAAAGAGATTCCTGGATCTGACACCGCCCTGACGGTTGAGATAGGAGACCACAGCCATGTTGTCCGAACGGATCAGGACGTGGTGTCCCCGAATGAGCGGGAGGAAGCGCGAGAGCGCGTTCTCGACCGCAAGCATTTCCAGACAGTTTATGTGTAAGGGGCTTTCCTGAGTCGACCAATGGCCGAAGGCCGGTGAGCCCTCGCAGACTGCACCCCAACCCGTGTTGGATGCATCTGTCGAGATGACTTTTCGGCGGGAAAAGGTCCCCATCGTGACGCCCTGCCGAAACCATTCTGCTACTGTCCATGGCTGCAGCGCCGTGAGACATGTCTGCGTAACCCTGATCAGCTGGCGGCCCGTGTTCCACGCGCGGTGGGGTACACGGCTGTTTAACCAAAGCTGAAGCGGGCGCATGTGCAGAAGGCCCAGCTGAAGCACAGCGGAGGCTGAGGCCATGTAACCCAGCATCCTCTGAAAAGTTTTCAGAGGTGTGCGGGTGCCCATCTGAAACGAGGCGGCTAGTCGCTGAACACTGCGTGCGCGCTGTGCGGACAGGCGAGCCGTCATCGTGACCGAGTTCAAATCTATTCCTAGAAAGGAAATCGATTGACTGGGTTGAAGGGAGCTCTTTGTCCAGTTGACAGAGAGGCCCAGCGTTTTCAGATGGTCGAGGAGAACTGCACGGTGCGACAGAAGCTCCGTCTGTGATTGGGCCAAAATCAGCCAGTCGTCCAGATAATTCAATATGCGCAGCCCCTGGCTCCGCAGGGGGGCGAGCGCCGTATCCATGCACTTTGTGAATGTACGGGGCGCCAGGGATAAGCCGAACAGGAGAACGGCGTATTGATAAACATGACCCTCGAAGGCGAAACGTAAGAATGGCCTGTGACGGGGATTTATCTGGATCTGAAAATAGGCGTCTTTCAGGTCTAGAGAGATGAACCAGTCCCCCTGGCGCACTTGCGCGAGGAGTTTCCTGGTAGTGAGCATCTTGAACGGTCTCTTCATGAGCACTTTGTTCAAAAACCTGAGATCTAAAATCGGTCTGAGGCCGCCGTCTTTCTTGGGAACCAGAAAATAACGGCCGTAAAACCCCGACTCGGTCATATTTGGCGGGACTCTCTCTATGGCGCCCTTTTGCAACAGCGTCGCAATTTCTGAGCGGAGCGTGCCGGCGGCCAGCGGGCTGACAGTAGATTCGAGCCGAGCGCGCGCACGAGGCGGGCGGCGGCGAAACTGTAGCAGATAGCCATTCTTTATAATGCTTAGCACCCACGGGGAAATGCCTGGAATGGCTTCCCACACTTTGGAGCATGCGGCTAGTGGCCGAATGGCTATGTCGCCCTGATTGCTGTACATAGCGGGCTGGACACAGTGTGTGGGCGCGCTTTGAATGTGTGTGGCAACGGGACTTGCACTCAGAGAGGAGTCTATGGGCCGTGAAACAGAGCGAGCAGAGAGGGGACACGCGCATGAATTCGTGGGCGTGTTTATGTTCTCTGATATTAGAGCGGGCTGTGCCCGTTTCATGTGATGGGGCTCTGAGAGAGACACATATGCTTGTGTGTATGGGTGAACACATGATTGTGGGCACATTTTCTACACAACCGGCATATTTTCTCTTTTTGAGATTTCTCTGGGTAGCCGTAAAAACGGCTTTTTGTCGCTCGCAAGCGGGCAGGGACACCGGCTTGTTTGTGGCGGTAAACACTACAGCAGTCGGCGAAACAACGGGGACTGGCAGAGGGCGAAGCTTTGACGGCGGTCCGGCCGCAGCGGGAGAGCGCCGTCGTTTTCTTAACTTTGCTAGGCAGACTTCGGATGATCAGGCTTCAGCGTGATCTTGGGTCGCGGGCCCCGTGGGAGCAGCGGTCTGCGGCGGCTGTCAGAGCGAGAGCGAGGGCGGCCGCCCTGTCTGCGCTGGGCTGTTTGAGTCTGCGGAGGAGGGCGCTGTGGTGGAGCTCTGGCAGGAGGCTCGCGAGAGCGAGGGCTTAAGCAGTTCTGCTTAGGCTTAAGCAGTTCCTCACTGTCTGACGCGAGCAGTGAACAGGAATCCTTCTCCTCCGCGGCGTCATCGGAAGCGACAGAGCGCCACTCGGCGGCAACTGTATGTCCGGCTGGGGCGGGGAGGGAGAGCGGGAAGCGGCGGCGGCGGCCCGCATGGTTCCGCAGGGGGCTCCGGCGGCCTCTGGGCGCGGCGTTTCTTACGCGGCGAAGAGAGAGACGGCGCGGGAGCGGATTGTGCCGCCAGAAGTCGTGCCCGCAGGGACGACAACGGCAGGCTCTCACAGAAGTCGCATCCTCCATCCGCGATGGCGAGTTCTGAGTGCTCGAGTCCCAGGCAGAGAGCGCAAACGACATGGCGGTCTCCGTCCTCGAGAGGAGCGCGGCAAGAGCCGCAGGAAAAACGAGACATCTTTACAAAGACGCTCGGCTCTTTTATATAAAGAGAAAAGGATACAGTCGTCGGATGGCGCTAGCTTGCAGGGCGGCTGAAGGTGGCGAAGACGGCTGGCTTCTTCAGGGTCCGGGAGCTCGCTAGAGTGATGCCTTCTCGACGGCGACGGCTTTTTCTCAGGACAGCAGAAGCTAGTAGCTCGCTGAAGATGAAATGAATCAACATATAAGCCTGGGAGAGACTGTTATATACAACATAGCCACGCCCATTCTGGCGGGCCATGATGCAATGAACGCGCGAAATGGTCTGCGACGAGTCTGTTGGATGATCCTCAGGATTTAACCGCCAAAACCTTTTTTTTTTCTTCAGGCGGCTGAGTTAATTCTAGTGGCCCGCTTGTGACAAAATGAGCTCTGATCGAAGGTAAATACACACAGCTACACCGAGTGTGGACCTGACACCAGTACAACTGCTTTCAGCCGAGGATCAAGCTGGCCCATACATAAAAAGCCGTTGGCCCAACTGTGCTTAAGCAGTTGCTATCTGGGTGGGGTCTCAGCTGAATAGCCTATTTTTTTATTTTTTTTTTACAGTAATTTGCTGTCATATCACAGCAGATAGTTAATAGTCAGTGAGCGAATCCACATTACTGTGATATTACAGTAAAACAATTAAAACAGTATTTTACTGTAAAAAAACACAGTTAAATATTGTGAAAGTCTGGAAATATTTTACAGTGTATGGCTACATTCACACTGTCAATCCAAATCCGATTATCTTTGTAAATTATCCGATTGGAATCTGATCTAAAATGATGTCCACACTGTGTATCGCAACTGTTCAGATCCGATTTGTGTGTTCATGCAGCTCTTTGGCAATATGGCAATGACTTTGTGTTGATGGAGGGGTTTGCATTTGCAATAGAGATGTTGTCTTATTTAAATTTTACAACATGGAAATGTGTAGCCGCCGCGCTGGACTCCTATGTTTTGAACTGCAGAACTGTAGGAGGCTGGTATGCACAGCTTTTTTTCCACGCTCTTATCTACGCCGGTTTCAAAAATAATAATTTTCTGCTTGTCCGGCACTTTGCAACAACACAGCCTTGTTTCGGCAGCGACTTTCAGCATGTTCCCTATAACAAAGTCTGACGTTTACGTTTTACGTGGCATGAGAAAGTCACATACCATGCGAAATCCGATAAGAGCGTTCAGACTGAAGCGGATTTCCTGATATGTGATTTGAATAGGATTTCAAACCACATATGGATGTAGCTTGAAACGGATTTCATGTGCTTTTTTTGGACTGAAAATCTGAACGTAGCCTATGTCGGGATAAGAAATAGAAGGAAGAATAGCGGCAAGGGCTAGAGAAGCTAGCTCGTTCGGATCTTCACATATTAACTTTACTTCGTCAAAATTACGCGATCTTTCCTGCTTACTAAGTCCTTCTCTATATGTTTTTTCCGTAGTTTAGACATAATAAATTAGTGTAACAATATGTTCAGTAGTACATAAACAGTGCAATCCATGCTGTTGTTTACATCCGAGTATCTCCAATATGGCCGCGCATCCGGGTAACTGACCAATGGTGACGTAGGTTTTTCAAAAAGCGCATAGCAACAAATTTAGCAATTTTTAAAAAATTATTTGGCAACTTTTAGAAAGTGACTCTAATCCAAACAACAAACGTACAAGCTAGCTAAATAGACCGAGCGGTTCATTCATAATTCCTTAAGATCGTTGTGGATATGTGGAAATCGCTGTGAAAACCGGAAGACAAAAGACAACGAGCACAGGGGCAGGGTTACATAAAATTGTTGGCTGAGTGCAGCAGCAGTAGCACGCATTTCACATTTTTGGCAAAATAATTTAAACACATTAAGTTCAGTAAAATTGTTTGGTTAGCAAGTCACAATTAAAAAAAAAAGACAAATTTATAATTTCCTACACAAGTAGGCTGCCATTAACACTTCAAAAATGACTAATGCATGCTAGTGCACTCACTGCAGACAAAATTTAAGTAAATTATGTATTTTTTTGTTTAAATTTAAATAGTTCACAACCACAGTTAAAATCCAGTGAATGTAGCTGTTCATGAATGTTTGATTAGAGACTTAACTACATCTATCAACATGTCTCAATCAAAACTGTACAGCCAGAAGTACAGAAAAGAGTGGGAGTCTTTACCTGAATTTAAAGGCTGACTGAAGCCCCGACAGTAGATGGGGATGACTGTCGAGCATACTATGCGTATTGCAAATCAGATTTGCTTGCAAAAATGTATGACATCAAAAAACATTATGCTACAGCAAAGCATATAAATAAATCAAAACCATATAACCCCACAAAGCAGTCTACATTACCGCAGCTAAGAAAGTGGAATACTGCAAAAGTGCAGAAGCTACTATGGCAATATTCATTGCGGAACACTGTTCACTGCAAGCATACAACCATTTAGGTATGGCTTGCAAAGCTGCCTTTTCAGATTCTGTGGCAGCAACAAACTTCCAAATGCACCGCACCAAGTGCACAGAAATGATTAATGGAGTATTGGCTCCTTAACATCAGATGTAAGGGATGAGAGGTTCAGTCTCCTTTTGGATGAGTCCACTGATGTCAGTATCTCAAAATACCTGGGTGGTGATTCGGTATTTTAGTGCTAAAAAAGAACACTTGTGTCCATATTTCTTGGGCTGGTTGAATTGGAGGCAGGCGATGCCAAATCAATAGTAAAGGCAATAGTTGAGTTTCTTGAAAAGTGTAGCATTAAAAAGGAGAATCTTCAGGGCATTGGCACTGATAATGCGTCTGTGATGACCGTGGTGCACAATGGCGTACACAAGATTTTAAAGGAAGAACGTGCTTTGCCCAGTTTGGTACTGTCACAGTGTCTGGTTGTTCCCTGGGTTAAACACTAGAGGTCCTCAGTTTTCACGGTGTCTATGCATTCTCACTACATTTCCCATGATCCTGTCTGTCACTGATTGTTCATTGCCATTGGACAGTTTCTCGTCACCTTGTTTGTCACGGAGTCCTTGTATTATGTCCCCACACTTCCGTTATTTGTATCTGACTGGTTGTATTTTATGTTTTGGATTGCCTTATTTGACTTTTGACCCTTGCCTGGACTGGTGTTGTGAGTACGGATTACCCTATAATTAAATACTGCTATTGGATCTCACGTTTCCTGTGTGTGTGTATCGTGACAGAAGGACTCCGTCATGCAAAGATCCAGCGGTATGGGTTTTCGTGTCTCTTCCCCAGCCCCCGAGAGGGAGAGGAGGCATCAGAGGGGTAACTCTCGGTCTGAAAAGCCAGAGCCGTGCATGACTCTATTTGAGTGTTTTGCCTTGTGGGCTCGTCAGACGGAGGAGAACATGGCGGTCAACTCCCCTAAGCCCCCTTCCAGCAGCCCAGCTGATGCCTGGTCAGCTGACACCCCCATCCATAGATGATCTTTTGAGGGAACTCAGTTAGTTAAGTTTTCTGGGACCCGCGGAGGTCGCAGGAGAGGAGGTGATAGAGGTGAGTCCCGGCATCACTCTCCACTTCGGTCCCTCCTCGACCCTGAGTTCCATCCACCGCTGGTTCCACCCAGCATAAGGACATCACCTCGGGTCTCGTCCAGCGTGAAGCTTTCACCGCCGGTTCCGTCCAGCCCTGAGTCTGAGGTCCTTCCCGGAGGTCGTGCCCGAGCAGCCCGCTGGCGTTCCGGAGGCCGTCCCCAAGCAGCCTGCTGTCTTCCTGGAGGCCGTTCCCGAGCAGCCCGCTGTCGTTCCGGAGGCCGTCCCCAAACAGCCTGCTGTCTTCCAGGAGGCCGTGCCCGAGCAGCCCACTGCTGTCCTGGAGGCCGTGCCCGTGCAGCCCGCTGTCGTTCCGGTGGTTGTCCCCGTGCAGCCCGCTGTCATCCCAGAGATCGTTCCGGAGATACCCACCATCAGTCCGGCCACGGCAAGGAGGGCTGTCTTCCTCTTTTATGCTGTGGCAGTACTGCATGGTTGGAGGAGACACAGTAGGTCTGCCGACCCAGAAACTGTTCAGGTCACGTCTGCCGATCCAGAGCCTGTTCCTGAGCCTGAGCCGGTGTCTGTTCCTGAGCCTGAGCCGGTGTCTGTTCCTGAGCCTGAGCCGGTGTCTGTTCCTGAGCCTGAGCCGGTGTCTGTTCCTGAGCCTGAGCCGGTGTCTGTTCCTGAGCCTGAGCCGGTGTCTGTTCCTGTGCCTTAGCCAGTGTCTGTTCCTGAGCCTGAGCCGGTGTCTGTTCCTGAGCCTAAGCCGGTGTCTGTTCCTGAGGCTGATCCGGTGTCTGTTCCTGAGCCTGAGCCGGTGTCTGTTCCTGTTCCACCGCCCTGGCCGCCCGAAGGACTGTCGTCTGCTCCGCCCTGGCCGCCCGATGGACTGTCGTCTGCTCCGCCCTGGCCGCCCGATGGACTGTCTTCTCCGCCTTGGCCGCCTGATGGACTGTCTTCTCTGCCCTGGTCGCCCGATGGACTGTCTTCTCCGCCCTGGCCGCCCGATGGACTCTCAGTTTCGCCCTGGCCGGCAGCTAAGCCGTCACCCCTTGTTCCTGTTCCCCTTCATGGACCTGGCCCACCATCCCTCCCCCTGGTCCTCCACCGTTCCACCTCCCTCCTGGACTCTTGTTTTGTTTTGTGTGGTGTCTTGAAGCGTCTGGTAGCCGTTCCCTAGAGGGGGGGTTATGTCACAGTGTCTGGTTGTTCCCTGGGTTAAACACTAGAGGTCCTCAGTTTTCACGGTGTCTATGCATTCTCACTACAATTCCCATGATCCTGTCTGTCACTGATTGTTCATTGCCTTTCAGCTGTTTCTCGTCACCTTGTTAGCACTTGTGTATATATACCCTGTCTGTTTCAGTGTTTGTCACGGAGTCCTTGTATTATGTCCCCACACTTCCGTTATTTGTATCTGACTGGTTCTCGTTTGTATTTTATGTTTTGGATTGCCTTATTGGACTTTTGACCCTTGCCTGGACTAGTGTTGTGAGTACGGATTACCCTATAATTAAATACTGCTATTGGATCTTGGATCTGCGGTAACTCGTATATTGGACCAGTGGGAAGAACTGAAACTCCACTTTGAGTTGACCAAGACCAGTGAACATTGTACATGGCAGATGTGCTCCATGTACATGGACAAGACCAATTATGTCTACCTTACATTCTTAAAATCAATTCTGTCTGTTCAAGTTGCAGTGAAGTAATTTGAGGGAGAACATACAGATCCTGTCAAGCTTTTGGACAATCTAGTACACCTCATATCATCAATTTGTAGCAGAGTAGTCAACCCTATGGCAAAAAATAATATCCTGAAGGATGCCATTGATGATCATCTCAGTCAATTGACAAAATTGTTTCCCAATGGAGAAATGTCCATTTATTGAGGTGGGAATCAACTGAAAATACCATTGAGTTTTGGAGCGAAGTGTATAACTACACAGATGCTTCAGGGTTAAAACCATTTGAAGAACTGTGCAAAGGTGCACTGACTGCCCTCTCCTTGCCACACTCAAATGCAGAGGTTGAACGGCTGTTCAGCCAAATGAGTGTGGTCAAGTCAAAGTTAAGAAATAGAATTTCACTGTACACTCTCAACTCCATACTCCTTGGGCGGTATGGACTGAAGCTGGCTGGTGATACTTGTTATCAGCATAAACTACCCAGTGAAGTTCTGCAACAGTTTGGCACCACAGCAGCATACAGCTTTAAAGCTATGCCATTCTTTTCTGCTGATACCAGCTCATTGGACAGTGAAGATGAAAAACTGTCAACTGTATTGTGCTGCTGTGCGTTCGTTAACTCAGTAATTGTACCCCAGCTGGCTTCCCATGAAATAGCAGTATTTTACTGTAAAAATCCTGTAAATTCTATTGCTCCAGCATGTTTAAAATGTTTTTGGAGTTATTTGTTGAATTGAAGGAGTCTGTCCAGTAGCTCTTATAGCTGGTTATTGTTCTTTAAGGACTTCATTAATGCTGGTATCACATGCTGAAAGATTGTGCTCCCCAGAGATTAATTTGTGATAACGGCACCAATAGCCATCATGAACTCGCTGGCTTTAAACACAGACTTTGCAGGGTGACACCACATCAAAACCCTTCAGATTCCTTGTAAAGCTTATGTAGACCATTCTTCACTCTGAAATGGGTCTGGTGTGGCAGTGGTAAGACACATCCCAGTTGTCCCAAGCTACAGGCCAGTCTGGAATGCTGCTCCCTTCCAGAGCTTGGGCCCCACAAGTGCCAGGCTCCCTGTGCTAGGTGAGTGTTTGTGGCAGGGTTTTGACTGTTTTACATGCTGTCTGGGCTTGGCTTCCCTCATATCTCAGTTGGTTAATGATTGCTATAACTCCTAATTGTGGCCATGGTCCAGGCAAAGAGTCACAGGCCAGACCTGGGTAATGAAAGGAAGGAGAAGAGGGCATAGGGAGAGACAGAGATGGAAAAAAAACTTGAATAAAGTCACGGATTACGGGTATAAATCATAAGAATAGTGGTATAAGTAATAAAACATGGATTCATGTTGTGATATTTTCTTTTGTAAAGACTAGATATGTTGAAATCAGTTCTGAAATGGTTTGTTTTCATTGTTCTGTTGTTTGTGGCTATTTATTTAAGAATTAGTCAAATATTTAGGGAAAGGACAAGGTGTAGATTTAATGTCTCACAAGCATTTTCATACTATACCCTGTATAAAAAAATAATATAATATAATACAATATTATATTATATCATATTAATAGAACTATAACTATAAGACATACATATTAACATAAACTAGGAGCATTGATATGGGTCAAATTTATTACAAGAATAGTGTGTTCTTCAATAAAAATAAAAAAATCTTGAGTTGTAAAAAAAATAGATTTTATATATATTCAATAATTTGAAGTCACCCCTTGGCTGAGCCCTCTTGGTTGAGAATCGAATTTACATGGCTTTTTTGTTAAATTCATTTTTTTTATGTCTTAAAGGTGCAGTCTGTAAGAATGACAGCTAGTGGTCGAAATAGGTACTTCAGTCCAAATTCAAAATATCTTTGTTTTACCCGTTGCACTAAACATTATTTGATTTAACATTTTAGAATAATCTTTTTTTTTTTTTTTTGGTTTTGTTTAGTTTCACTGGTAAATACCTTTTTTCTTTACACCGAATTTAAAAACAAAAACAAATGCTGAATGCTGATTAAATAGCCAAACATCTTTGTTTGGATTGTTGAATGTGTTGACTGTGTAGTGAACTGTGCAGTTGTTGCCATTCATTTCAGATGGTTACAGTTATTGTTTTTAACAGCCAAAAGCCAGTTTGGCCTGTTAAATACCAAATAAACATCTTGTTTATGTAGGCCTATACTTATATTCTTTCTTGTTTGTTGCTTAAAGAAAAAACAACAACAACAACACAGAAATCAGTATCGGTATCAGAATCGGCCAGTATGCTTGTCAAAAAACGGTCTCGGAATTGGCTATGAAAAATCATGATGGGTGCATTACTATTGACAATGAAAGCCGAGGAGACTTACACACTGTGAGTTGATGAGTTGATTTATTAATATGCTCTCGTTCATAGAGATTTTTAAATGGATGCCAAGGCTTTTAGGTTAGGTAGAATCTGCAATCTCTGACCCAGTTTGTTTGCTGGATGCAATACGCTGTGTTTCCTGCAAACTGGCATCCCGGGGTGTCAAAATACTATTGGGTGAATTGGCAGTGGGTGACATCACACAGTCCAAAACAAAAACAGACATTCCAACACGGAAAGCACATGTCAAAGTAAAATAACTGGCTGTAGAAGTGTTTTTCAGAGAAACGAGTATGTGTTTCCTAAATGTCTGCAAACATATTATGGTATTGGTATGCTTTAGTAGAGTGAAATAGTTACATACAGCACCTTTAAAGTGTCACTTTTTTTCATTTATACCATTTTTTTGAAAAAAAAAAAGTAAATTTCTATTCATTTAAAATGTTACAAGATCATTTTTTCAAAAAGAAATGTATGTCATGCGGTGCTTGTTTTCTTAAACTGTTGAAAACACTACAGGAATAGCCTACTCATGAGGCAAAAACTCTCATCTTTTATTTGACACTATACAGTGTACCTTATCCTGCACACTATGTAGCCTACTTAATTTTTAAAACAAAATGTAATTCTTTATAATTTGTTTTCAATATTATTTACTTAATCTAAAAGTACTGTTTTTCACTGCACAGTGCACATCAGTCCACCCGGTTCCTATGATCGCTGTGTGTGTCTGCCGTGTCCACCCCAAACCCATCGGTCTGTGAGGTCTGTGACCACACATGCTCCCCACGCCGCTTCAAACATCCCCGCTGTCTCCAACGCCGTGCCCACACTATCTCTCTGCACGTGGGGAGCCTGCCTCCAGGCACCGAACACTGGGACTTTCTTGAGAAAAATGAGCGTTATATCTTTCAGTGGCTCATTTCGGTTGGGGAATTTTCTTTTAATTATGAACGAGGCACATCTAAGCAGTGTTTAATCACTATTTTATGGCCAACTTGTCATAGTTGCGGCATCCTGTGATATCTTCCTCCCACAGTGGCTGATGAGACAGTCACTGTTCATTGGTGGTTAACTCGCGTTTATGCGTAATTGTGCCTGTTTTATCCAGCTGGACTCGATCCATCTTTTAGACTGGGCTATATCTGGAAGAAAGAAATCTATAAAGATTTGAGCAGATTTATAAAGGTTTGATTTATCCTTGGATGACAAGACAGGGAATAGCTTGCAGATTCCATGCCAAACACAACGGACATAATACTAGTGTGGTTTTGTGATGAATTTTCGATGTGTGGTTTGAGTTTTGTTGTATCAATAGAGCATCTTTCACCTGCCTGAATAATACTCTAATGCGTCTGTAATGAATTACTCAACATGCTTGGATCTGAACGTAGAATATGAATGAGGGAAGACACTGTGTAATGATGACAGGTATAATGACGCCCCTCAACGACAATAATTATAGATTTGCTGTTCTGTATTTTTGAATGTCTAGTGCCTCCGGGCAAAACGCTGGTGTTTTGTCCCAAACACAATGAAGGGCTTTTGATTCTCTCTCGTCGTATTTAGACCAATGAGTGTCAGAAAAGTCCTCAGTGTCTCGTTGTGGTTTAATGGAGATTTCTTCTGCGGGCACTGTGAGCGAGCTGTCAGACTCAGACACCCAGCTGGCTGTCCTGAGAAATTTACTCTGTGGCCTCTGAGCTGATATCTGGCAGCATCTCTACCATTCTCAGAGAATTCCTCATTCTCCCTGTAGCGGCTGCCAGGCTCGGAACACTGTCGGAAATGCTGCGGCTTTGGCTGAGCGCTGTGTGAGGTCCACCTTCACTGTGTGAGCAGTCTGCTGGCAGAACAAATATGGGTGGGACTTCTTGCCACACACACACACACACACACACACACACACACACACACACACACACACACACACACACACACACACACACACACACACACACACACACACACACACACACACACACACACACACACACACACACACACACACACACACATCCCACACACACACACATCCCACACACACAGAGGCTTTCTCAAATCACACTTTAGTATTTCATTTACTAGGCTAATGAGGCCAGGGCTCAGACTGAGTCACGGTTAAACCGTCTCCTTTTCTGCACTCCGCTGTGAACAAAATACTTATCTTCCTATTACAATCCTTCTTTTGGTTGTGGATTCGGATGTATGTCACAATACAGAAGAAATTTCATTGCAACTTTAAGGCACCCATCTTATTGTCAATTACTGGTCATTTATATTTATCAGACTTTTTTTTAAATCCAAAACAAATTACAGTGCATTCAGAGTTTACATTTGATCATGCATTCCTCTCAAATGATGGAATCAAACTTTTTAAAAAACTTGCATTCCTGTGAAATAACCTTCCGATTAGCCTAACATAGCATATCTGCATATGTGATGGACATCGGTTTTGTACATCTTTGCTCACTCCTTGAGTAGAACGACTCTATTTAACAAAGATCATAAAAGACAACCTGTTTTACAGAATACGGAAGTTCGTTACGCATAATCACCACCTGCCTACACTCAGACAATGTTACTGAATGTCCAAATAGCTAATGTTTACCATTAGCATTCAGTTCTAGCTCCATTCTGACAAATAGCTGCCACTTTTCACAATCCAGTGAATTCTAATGTCCCACTGTACATCATTATTTTTCAATCAAATAATCTATCCAATATTTTTCCAACAAGTCGATTGATATCGATAACAAACTGATTATTGAGGCCTGTTCACACAAAGGACGATACCTATAAAGGTAACGATAAACATATAGGTCTAAAAATCGTTCTTAATTTTAAAGAATAGCAGAGTTCACACCACAACTATAACGATAACGGCACAGAGAAACTATATTGTTGGAATCACTTTCAGAACGATTTTATCTAGCTGATGAACGATAAAAACATTGACAGCCAATCAGAATCCATCCGGCTGTAGAGCTCGAGCATTTAAACTGGCAGACAAGAATAGACAGACGATATCATCTGCTGGTGTGGATGCTAATAATTTTAACTCTTTATCAGCCTATACATATACCTGAGCAAACATTAGATTCAGTGTCTATTTTTATGCGACTTCTCCTTTAGTGTAAACGCACAGAGTGATGTTTGAAAGCATATCAGGATGACGCACGTCTTAAAATAATCATACCCAAACTGTAGTAAAGCCACCCAAGCAATGTTTTCATGTTTGCACTGTGGTCGTGCACCTTTGTGTTTATTATTGAGTTCAGGTGAAGTAAGATGTCCCCGGAAGACTATTTGAGATGGAACCATTTAGGTTTCTGTTGAAATAAATGTTTACAGCATTCCAAACATTTTGTGTGAGACAGTATGTGTGGTCCTGTCGGCACCTAGTGAGAGGTGATGTCTTGTAAAGGTGTGTTTCTGTGTGCCTGCTTGTTTTACCTGTGTGTGGTTACTCATATGTGTGTGTGTGTGTGTGTGTGTGTGTGAGAGAGAGAGAGAGAGAGAGAGAGAGAGAGAGAGAGAGAGAGAGAGAGAGAGACTATGTCTGAGTCTTTGTGTGTGTGAGTCTGTGTGTGTGGGAGGATGTCTGCACATGTGAGTCTCATAACTTTTTAACCAAAGTTTACACATGCAATTAAAAAAAGGGGGACAAAACATCTGTTTTAGCACTTACTGTACAATTGTGCACTTACATTCTTTTAGAGATTTTCAATACTAAGTTTTACAAGAAGACTGTGCTTTTTTTCGTTGAGAAACTTTAATTTTAGGAAAAATATATTTTTATTTATTCATTTGGTGTCTATTTATTCATACAAACGGATAGCACATGTGCTTGCATGTATGGAAAAGTAAGAAG
Organism: Gila orcuttii; assembly: GCA_026230005.1. Classification (NCBI taxonomy): domain Eukaryota; kingdom Metazoa; phylum Chordata; class Actinopteri; order Cypriniformes; family Leuciscidae; genus Gila; species Gila orcuttii. The sequence goes on along the minus strand of JAPDVR010000008.1, from coordinate 19,116,931 downwards.
GTTCCATTGAGACTGTAAAAGCAACACCATAAAATGCGGGGAAGCAAGTGTGTGAATTAAGAGACTTTTATTATACAAAAAAAGAGGAAAAATTGCCATGTTCCAATGAAGCATCTTGTACAACTTTGCTTCAGTAGCAATTTTGACATTTTCTTTTTGCACAGCACCACTTTGTGGTCAGTTTGCGTATTGCATGAGAAGCAGACGGGTTGCGATTTGCATCAGTCTGCCTGCACAGGGGCCGAGGGGCCTGGTGACTGAGGAGGGCCCAAAGAGGAGGGCCCGGGTATGAGAAATTCCTGCCTGCTATGGCTGGTAGCAGCTTCCGCTCACTCTGGGAAATCGGTTTAACTGGAGCCATCCTGTGAATCCCCACGCGGAAATAAATCATTTTTAACTAGCCCCCTCACACACCATACTGCGGCACAGAATCAGGCATGTGTTTCAGCCCTCTTTGTGTGTGTGTGTGTGTGAATGTGCACATATGTTTTTGGTCTACACATGTAGCAGTGTCTGTGAGTGTAGGTGTGTACGCAGCTGATCTGCCTTTTATTCCACTCCCTGGAATAATGGTTCTCTCCTACGCATGGGGTGCTTTATGCTGTCACTGAATGAACACTGTGCAAACGATAGCCTGCAGTATGTCTGACAGCTTCTACCCCATATAGTATTTTTTTCCATCTGTCTTGGGCCTAAAAGAAGGTAGTGCAATACACTTATAAATAACACATGCATGACAGTTGTGGACACTTTTAGTAGCTTTCATAAGCATGCGGTCATTCACAAAGTTCCTACCGAGCCGTATTTAAAAGTCTCTTAGTCAATGACAAGCCAACATGGAAACCTTTAGGGTCTGACATGACTGTTAGATGGGAAGATTTTAGATTTAGTTCACTTAAAAATGAAAACTGTTTACCCGCCCTCACGTCTTTCCAAACCTGTATGACTTTCTTTCTTTTTGCCGAACAAGACGATATTTTAAAAGAAGACAGTAACCACAAATTTTTTGTTACCATTTACTTTCATTGTATTCACAAAAAAGTGAGACTTTTCTTAAAACATGTCTTTCATTTTCCACAGAAGAAAGAAAGTCATATGGTTTAGATCATCATGAGGTTGACGTGGAATGATGACACAATACATTTTTTTGGGTGAACTATTCATTTAATCTTTCTACCTCAATATGATCTTATTACCCGATTAAACAAAAAATCATAATCCAAAAAAGTGTGTAATTTTTGTGTTCATAGAGTCACTAAATGGAAATGTTTTCAAACAAGTTTCCTTAGCTTTCTCTGCTTGGATCTTAGAAAACTCTGTCTGGACTGTCTGTCCATCTCTGCCTTGCTTTTTGTCTCTGTCTCTCTCTGTCTTGAGTATACGCATGAGAATGAGACAAGAGCAGGGTGCAGTGGGTTTTCTTGGCAGCTGGCATGCCAACAGCACTCCCATCACCTCGCCGACTTAATGCCAGTGGGAGTGAGACAAAGACCACCCCAATTCAGTGCACCATCCCCTGTGCTCATCAACCCACTGGACTATAGTACCAAACCAATGAAACTGAAACAATGGTAGATTGACTACAACTCCAAACTTTTGAACAAATATATATTTGAATAAAATATAAAATATAAAAAATAAAAAAATATTAAAGATATTAAAATAAAATTATTGGGGTTAGTAAACACGCACGCACGCACGCACGCACGCACGCACGCACGCACGCACGCACGCACGCACACACACACACACACACACACACACACACACACACACACACACACACACACACACACACACACACACACACACTTTTATTTTAATATTTGCTCTGCTGAGAAATGCCAAGTTTTAGGCAGAATAAACACCAGAGTGAGTCTATAAAAATATTATTTGCTTTAACTGACCACATTTACAATTCACAAATCATCCCCAAGAGAAAGATATGTGGTATCATATATGCATGTTATTGTGAGTTTATATTTTTGTTAAATATACTTTTTGTGGGTTACTAAATGGTTCCTGATAATTAAACGCATCGTGACCAGTTTCCTTTTTCAAACTGTAGAAACAGATAGAGCTTTCACTGCTTATGCTCAGACTGAGGGCTATCATTAGTGGAAATGGTCAACCAATCAATGGCTCAAATGTGGTCAGTTCAGGAAGGTGGATTTGCTCGGATTGAGTGAAGCGGTTGGGACTTTCCAGACCTGACCATACTGATGCTGCTCCCAATCTGCCTGACCATATTTGGCTTATTAAAAGTAATTTTATTCAGAATTAAAGGCAAGTTATTCTGTTGTGATTCTTGTCGACATAAGGTCATACTACATTGTGTGTGTGTGTGTGTGTGTGTGGGGGGGGGGGGGGGGGGGGGGGTTTACAAAATATGTTAACAGTTATTGATTATACATATATACACTACTATTCAAAAGTTTGGGGCCAGTAAGATTTTAAAAAAAGAAGAAAATAATACTTTCATGTAGCAAGAATGCATTCAACTTATCAAAGATGACAGTAAAGACATTTATAATGTTACGTAAGAGTTCTGTTTAAAAAAATTCTGAAAACAAAAATTTCCATAAGAATACTAAGCAGCAGTTTTCAACATTGATAATAATAAGAAAAAGTTTCTTTAGCTGCAAATATTAGAATGATTTCTCAAGGATCATGTAAAGACTGCTGAAAATTCAGCTTTGCCATCACATAAATAGATGACTTTTAAATATAGCTTTGAAGCTTGAAGATCCTGTCTTTCAGCATAAAGAGCCTGGTTTCACACATCTGTGACTCCTGATTAATGATTGCCCTCTGGTGGGAGACTCAGACGATGCTTTCAGTAGCTTCATTCATATGATGTCTTAAAAGAAACGATAATCTTTTTTCTCTGTTATGATCTACAGTAAACTCAGGGTTTTCAACCAAGGTCCTGGGAAATGCATGGGGACATATCAAATAAATATGACTATAACATTTCTGTAACAGATTTCATGACATTTAACTACTTGAATGAACATTATCTAGTGATGTGATATAAGTGTTAATGTAATATAAATTATTTGTTTACTTTTTATTTATATACTTTTAAATTTATTAATTTAACATTTATTGTTTTTAACATCTCTGGCTCCTCTGGATACATTTCTATAGTCTTATACACACACTACCATTTGTAAGTTTTTAAAATACAATAAAAGCAAGCAGTATTATTGTGAAAAAAAAAAAATTAAAATAACTTTTCTATTTTAATACAATTTTAAATGTAATGTATTCCTGTGATGGCAAGCATCATCATTCTAGTCTTCAGTGTCACATTATCCTTCAGAAAACATGCATGCTGATACGGTGAGAAATATTTATTATTATTGTTAATGATGAAAACAGTTGTGCTGCTTAATATTTTATGGAAACCGTGGTACATTTTTAAGATATATATTTTTTAGGATTCTTTGATAAATAAATAATTCAAAAGAACAGCTTTTATTTGAAGTGGACATCTTTTGTAATGTTATAAATGTCTTTATTGTCACTTTTGATCAATTTAATGGATCCTTCCTAAATAAAAGTATTCATTTCTTTCAAAAAAAGAGAAAAAAATATTCCTGAACCCAAACTTTTGAACAGTAAATGTCTTATTTCTTTGATATCTTGAATTGCCCACTTATTGTAATGTAGCTATAGCATAATAGTGGAACAACCTGGTAAGAATAAGTCCTTTGCCCAATTACAACTCAGCCCTTACGTCCTCTCAAGAGGGCCCTCCAGGTCCAGTGGCCCCGCCCCCCCACCCAAACCTCAGCTGCCCCACCTCCTCCTCCCGCTCACCCTCATGCTCTTTTCTCCTGGTTGCCTGGGCAATGCCTAACAAAGCCATCATTTCACCAATTTCCACAGAAACAGGTGCTAGTACAATGGCCGCTTCCTTCTGCACTGAAAGAGAAGGTTAGTGAGGTTCATGGGAACTCGGGCAGACAATCTCAGGGCTGTCCAAGTGTCGTCCTTAGGCTCTGACATAAAAGAAGGCTAATTTGTTGTCGCTGTTTTCCCAGGAGGGGGGGAAAGGAGGAGGACACACATTTTTTGGAGAAACAGACCTTGTGGTGATATCAATCTCAGAGTAGCCAAGAGCTCTTTTACTGATGTGCTTGACGTCCAGTGTTTTGCCTATGTACAATGACACATGTTTTATGTGTATGGTTGTAAGTCAAAAAAGCCAGGACAAATGCAGAAGTGATGTCATTGAGATGTTTCATTATTTGATGCTGCGGATTCACCTGCACTGCACACTATTCCTGATCTCTTCTTCCTTCCTCACACCTCAGAACTGAAATCCAGGGGTTGCTGGCAGCACTGAAAAGTCTGGATATTTGGGGGAAGGGGAGGATCCTGTCTGCATAGTCTTAAATTATGATATGTGGAAACCATTTCAGAAAACTTTCACAACTGTATGAGACAATGTTTGAAATACTTCTCTCTCTCTTTTTTTTCAGCAGTTGAAAGGCCCTTCAGGTAAAAGTGAAAATATTAAACTTATTTTGCAATATGAAGATTCAAATGAATCACATTTTATTATATTATAAAAAATATATTATGAACGCTATTTGTTTTATAAACATAAATATTGCAGAAAATGTATGTATTATAAAACTCTCATGACTGTAATAAAAAAAAAAATCAGTTTAATTTTCATCTTGAACATTAAGTTTGTTTTGTTCAACAATATTTTGATCGATTGTTTGACTGTCTTATGAAATTCAGGAATAGAAACATTCTGTTCATTTATGGTATTTGCAGAGTTCAGGCTGATTAATGCAGTGTCTATTGAGAAGGTCTTGTTTACCTCTATTAGTGGTGTTGTTTCCCCCTACATCAGGCTCCAAAGCACTGCCTCCTATGGTTCAACTTGGGGGCCACCAATGCACAAAGTAAAACACTACAAAAGAGTATAATAAAACATGCCACTGAACAGAGAGAGAGAGAGAGAGAGAGAGAGAGAGAGAGAGAGAGAGAGAGAGAGAGAGAGAGAGAGAGAGAGAGAGAGAGAGAGAGAGAGAGAGAGAGAGAGAGAGAGACTTGTAAGTCTGTCTGAAATAATTCCAATAAACAGTGGAAGAATGTAAACTTATTTGAGTCTCGTCTAGAATGTTTTTGTCAGTAAACTACACAACTTAAAGACAGACAGACACAAACAAAGTGCAAGTTGAAAAAAACTAAACAAAACACCATGATCTTATAATGCCATAACACATTTTAAAAGATGTTTTGGATTTCAATGTATAAATGTCCTTTAACACAGCAACAATAGGAATTTCAAAAGTAATTTTAGCAAAAAATAAAAATGATGTTGATTTTACTTAAAACATAAATGCACAATTTTTGCAACACACTTTTAAAGTAAAGCCAACTTGGATGAATTTTAGTTAAAATTAACAAGAAAACCTTTGTTATATGTACTTAAATATATTATTGCACTCAAAATTCTTTACTTAAAAATTATTGAACACATATAATATACTAAGTAATTGTAAGTTATGTTAACTTAACATTTAAAGTCATTTACATAAAAAAAAGACAATTAATTAAGTTGAACCAACATAAAATTGAGCTATAGAATAAAACTGGTCTTGACATGTGATTTTGCATTGCCATCAATGAAATTTGTGTGACTGGGTGTACAATTATTTAGCTTATTCAAGTAGATAAAAATAAAGAATAAATAAAAATGTAAATGAACTATGGGGAATCTACCCAAAACGTCACTTATAGCCTATGTCAAATAGCCACATAAAGAGAAAAAGTGTGAATTTACTGCCTTTGCAAACACTTGAATGTGCAACTAATATAAAGTGTTTTTGCTGAACCAAGCTCTGAAAACACTACACGTGAAGCAGTGTTATTTTATTATTAGTACTTTATACTATTATGGTATTTATTAATATTTTATTCTTATTTTATTTCAGTTAGTTTGCCAAGTTCATCTAATATTTATGTTTTATTTCAATTAACAAAAATATTGTTTAATAGTTTTACGTTTAGTTAACAAAAACATTGACTGATGAACATTCCCAAACAATTTCCAAAACCTCAAACTCTGTTTACATCAAAATCTACTGTAACTGTATACAATAGATAGGCTAGCTTTTTATTTGCTGTTTTGATATGGCTGGTAACAGGAGATTACGAATTTTTAAAAAGTAAATTATCCAGTTGAAGTATTTGTAAATATTATATAAATATACAGGTGCAAATACCCCTATAAAGGTAAAAAATAAAAAAACTGTCACCGTAGTCGTAGTGCATGAACAAATACAGGACTTGTATTTTAAAAAGCTTATTTCCGGTCCAGTCAGGAAAATAAAAAAATAAAAGTGGATGGTGTCCCGTAAACCGAGCGGTTGTCTTGATATTATCTGGTTAAATCTCGACGACTTAAAATTCAACCTGGACCGATTAAATGGACAAATAAGGTGAGGGAATAACGCCTCTTTTGCCATGGTTCCTACAATGAGTATCGCCACATTTGAAAAGCTGCTAAAACAAAACAAATCCAGCACTTTGATAAAGCTAAGCTAGACCTAAGGGACACTCCGTTAGCCAGTGTGTAAACAGTGAATTTCGCTCACAGATATACTCAAAACTTTGACGTTATGTGTATTAAATCTGTAACGTTACAGTTATTTTCTTGGTTCTGCCTAAAGGAGATCTGCTAGTGCGTCCGGTTTGTATATGGGGTACTCTGGGCCCTGTCAAATTGGTTATCATTATTAACACCACGAGAGCAATATTTCATACTTTTAAAATGTCATTCCAACGTCCATAACATCGAGTTAGTTGGTGTATATATTTGCCTGATTGAAATCACATTCCTATTTTGCTGCATTGTGTTAATTCAGCATCACGATTCAGATCAACCATTTAACTCACACGAGTAGAAGTTGTGTGATTAAGCTTAATTAAATGGGTTTTTGACGGAAAGCACTGCGGTTAAATGTCAATATTTAACACGTCTACTCTACATGTATTTTACTGTTAAGCAATGTTCATCACATTCCCATAGAGTCAGTGAATTAATTTGTGACGTATGTTATGGGCGTGTGTTTTCAAAGTTGTTTGCATAGAGTTCAAACTGCTTGATCTCTAGATAATAATTTTTAAGGTAACAACATTTTTGGTGCAATGTTCAGATTGCTCATGCATGCACAGATGTGCTTGCAATCATGTTGGCATGCCTTGAATGTATTTTTAAGTAAGGGTTTTAATCGTGTAATGAGTTTTTGACTTCTTATCTGAATTAGGGAAGTATTTAAAGTCAACATGAAAAGAAAATTTGACCTTTCATATTTTTTATGAAATGTGTGCAGTGTTAATTAACTGAATGATTTATCCATGCACTTCCCCTCTCTCTTGTAATAGGCTAACATTTATTCTCTGATGACGTTTACTGGCGTGAGGGCGAGACAAACTCCTTCACATGAGATCACAGCAATAGCAAACCACAACGATCATTAATTCAATCAATTCCCGCCCTAGGTTTTTTCTTGTTTGAGAAGCAGTTACATTTGGATGTACATCACCGTAGTTTGTTTTCATTTAGCAGATACTTCTGTTTAAATTGACTTATTACAGCTCGTATCAAATTAGCATAAACAAAACATTTTTTTTTGTCCCTAAGGGGTACCAGTGCACGCCTAGATACCACAGGAATGGATATCACAAGTCGTTGCACCCTGGGTGACCCCAACAAGCTCCCAGAGGGAGTGCCTCAGCCTGCCCGGATGCCCTACATCTCGGACAAGCACCCTCGGCAGACCTTGGAAGTCATCAACCTGCTCCGAAAGCATCGAGAGCTGTGCGATGTGGTTTTGGTGGTGGGAGCCAAGAAGATTTATGCACACCGTGTGATCCTGTCCGCCTGCAGCCCCTATTTCAGAGCCATGTTCACGGGGGAACTGGCCGAGAGCCGGCAGACGGAAGTTGTCATCCGGGATATTGATGAACGAGCCATGGAGCTGCTCATCGACTTTGCCTATACCTCCCAGGTATGCATTTCTAATGCTGTATGTTCAATATTAGAGCTGCACTAAATGTTCAATTATTGTACATTTTTTATATTAAGCTCAAGTGCTTGTATTGAAGTTCAATATTGAACTTTAAACCAGCTGATGTAAATTGTGTGGTGGCCTGCAGGTGACTGTGGAGGAGGGAAATGTGCAGACTTTGCTGCCCGCTGCTTGCTTGTTGCAGCTGGCAGAGATTCAGGAAGCCTGCTGTGAATTCCTCAAGCGCCAACTTGACCCCTCCAACTGCTTGGGCATCAGGGCCTTCGCCGACACTCACTCCTGCAGAGAGCTGCTGCGTATTGCTGATAAGTTCACCCAGCATAACTTTCAGGAGGTAATTGCTGACCTCCACACACCCTCTATTGTGTTGACACTGAATGTACCATGACTTTGAACTTGAGTCTTTTTGTTTTCTTTTCTCATTTGTTTTTGCTCTCTTTGGTTGTGCAGCACAGGTCTAAACGTCCTCTCTCTATTATTCATAAATGCAATTACAATGTAGGTAACACTTTACTGTAAAGTTGAATAAGTTAATTTTAGTTAATACATTAGGTCTCTGAACAACAATTTTAATCATTTAATCAATCATTTATTTATTAATTTATAAATCTATTGTTCACTGAATCACTGCTTATTTATTTTGTTCATAATACATCCATTGTAATTTATACTATGTAAAACACTTTTTAAAATGTCTTATGAATTTATTATTTTTCTTATTTTATTCAGAAGAAAAGAAATGAATCATTTAATTCAGCAAGGGTGCATTAAACTGATTAAAAGTGATAGTTAAAGACATTTATAATATTGCAAAAAATATATTTCAAATAATTGCTGGTCATTTAAACTTTGTTCATCAAAGTATCCTGAATAAAAAAATAAAAAAATTGAGCACATAATTAGCATATAAGAATGATTTCTGAGAGATCACTTGACACTGTAGAAAATGTACTTAGGTTACATATTAACATATTAAAATAGAAAACAGTTATTTTTAGACACACACACACATATATATATATACACACACACACACACACACATGATTGCGATTAATCAATTTGACAGCTCTAGGTATTTTAAATTGTTTTTTTTTTTCCACAATATTGCTGTATTTTTGATATATATTTTTGGGTATAAGAGGATTCTTTCCAAAACATTTAAAAAGTCTTACCGACCTCATACGTTTGATGTTATAAATGTTGTGTAAATATTGTCCTTGTTGGTTCATGATAGCTAGTGTTTGAACTGAAGTTAAAGCATTTTGTACATTGATCTTGCATGGTTTAAAAAAAAAGAAAGAAAGCTAGATTCAAGAAGTAGTTCTGGTTGTAATTATCATAAGGATTGCCACATTCCTGGAAAACCTGTACATTTCAGACAATTTAGAAAAAAAGTTGATTTCCAGGCTTGGAGAAGTCATCGAAATAAATAGTCAATATAAATGTTTCTAAAATTACTAATTGAAATATTTCTTCGTTTTTTACTTTGAAAATTACACTGATCAGAAAGAACCCTGTATGTGCCTTAAGTGTGACTTTCCTGTTACTAATTCTAGCCATGGATTTAACCTTTCCATCAACTAGTTTAGAGTTTCCCTGATGGCCGTGTAACCCAGTTATTTTTGACTCATGGGAAGAACCCCCATGGCTGGTATTAAATGAACACCCTCCTTATTTCTTTGTTTAGTTTAAAAGGGTCATATGCACTGCTGGTGTTATGGGTTCAATTCCCAGGAAAAATATAAACTAAATTTGTGGGAAACTGTGAATGTTTTTACAAATAATTGTGATCAGCTTCTTGAAAGGAATTGATACCTGTCACATGGCCTGTTCATGTTTTTAATCATTTCTGCCTTTTAGGTGATGGAGAGTGAAGAGTTCATGCTGCTGCCAGCCAACCAGCTGATAGACATCATTTCCAGTGATGAGCTCAATGTTCGGAGTGAGGAGCAGGTGTTTAATGCTGTAATGGCCTGGGTTAAATACAGCATTCAGGAGCGCAGGCCTCAGCTGCCACAGGTTGGATATAAACATATGAATCACTATAGACATACTGCTTGTTATAGATGCACATCATTTGGAAGAAAATGAAACTCAAGTAGTTTTGTATATGTAGTATATATCACTTTTGACCCTCTAGCGGTTAAAAAACAAAACTGCATGCATTTTGTAGAAGAACATTGTTTTGGTTGTGCTTCGGCTCTGCGTGACTCTGCGGATGAATATGGCTCTTCCTCAGCTAAAAAAAGAAAAGAGATTATCCAATTGCTCATAAAACATTTGCTACTAGGCTTAAGAGATATAACCAGTGAGTTTAGATGGAAAGGATCTCAAGCTGACTAGCTGAAGATGTTACTATATCTATACCCATTAATAGTCACTGTACTTCCTTGAAAATAAATTCGAGCACAGCTCTACAACAACCACAATGAAAGGAATGTTCACAATAGATAATGCTTTACAATGAACTCTGTTAAAGAGCTACATATTGCAATTTATCTGGTCAATAAAATACCCTACTACCTGTTGAGTAATAAAAACACCATCTCTTCATCGCTTCATTCGCTATTTTGGTTTTATTACGAGCTCTGTCGCATTCTTTTTGCCAGCAGACTCTCCTCTGTTCTGCATTTGTTAAAAACAGGTGATTCCCCAGAGGTTCGAGATTTAGCTAACCTATGCCACTCTCAAACCATACATGCATCAAAGTAGCCGGAGCAACTTTTCTCTGTTTATGGATATGAGGAGAAATGCACAGACGAGTGACGTATGTAAGCAATTTCCTGAGAAAACCGTCCCGCTAGGTCTAACATATAAACACTCATAATAGGCCATAGTAAATCAGGGTAAGACAAAAACACAATTTGGAAGAAAGATTGATGATGTATTGACTTATGTACATTTTGTTCATTTTTAACAAAAAAAGGTTACATAATATAAATTTAAAAGAGAAGAATTTGTACACTGTTTTTTATTTAGACTTAGAATAATTCATGAGACATCTCATCTGTTTTTGTCATGGCAACAGGTTTTGCAACATGTGCGTCTTCCCCTCTTGAGCCCGAAGTTTCTGGTTGGGACAGTGGGTTCAGATCCTCTGATCAAGAGTGATGAGGAGTGTAGGTACGTGTGAACAAGTGCTATAAATTACTTCAATAATTGTACTATTGTAGTATTTACCACATCATTTACACTGGCCACTACACTGAACCGTCTGTGTTTATATAAACTGAATATAAATAGTATATAAAACCTTTTCAGGCCCTTGAAAAGTTCATGTTTTATAGGTAATTTTGACGTAAATCTTTCTTATTAAAATATAATGTGTCTGTCTTACTGAGCTAACAGTCATGCAATAAATGCAATCAATCTGAACCAATAAAAAAAAAAACATATATTTTTTTATTCTCCATAAAAAGTTAAATGTAAAATTTCCATTCCAATCTCTAAATTGTGTCAGCACATATTAATCAACACTTTTTGCCCTTATATAGGGACTTGGTCGACGAAGCAAAGAACTACCTTCTGCTACCCCAAGAGCGCCCCCTAATGCAGGGACCTAGAACCCGGCCCAGAAAGCCTATTCGTTGTGGAGAAGTACTGTTTGCTGGTGAGTGTTTTAGCAAACAGATCTTAGTTCTTATTCCACTGATTGATTTTTGTTCACTTTCCAAGATTTTCCCCTGCCACATCAGACTTGAACAGTCGTGTGATGCGAGTTCTGTTTGTGTGACTGTTGTCCTGTCTGCCAGTGGGAGGTTGGTGCAGTGGTGACGCCATCTCAAGTGTTGAGCGGTACGACCCCCAGACCAATGAGTGGAGGATGGTGGCATCCATGAGCAAACGGCGCTGTGGAGTTGGTGTCAGTGTTCTGGATGATCTGTTGTATGCTGTTGGCGGACATGATGGCTCGTCTTATCTCAATAGTGTGGAAAGGTGCTGCTTGAATTATACAAATTAATCAGCATTTATCTAGAATCTAATGAATAAATCATCACAGAATTAAATAAATTAAATTTTTATGGATAAATACGAACTCTACATTTCTGCCCTCTGCTGGCTCTGTCAGGTATGACCCAAAGACTAACCAGTGGAGCAGTGATGTCGCCCCTACTAGCACCTGCAGGACCAGTGTGGGTGTTGCTGTATTAGGGGGTTACCTGTATGCTGTGGGAGGTCAGGATGGCGTTTCCTGTCTCAACATTGTAGAAAGGTTGGTATTAAAATAATTAGATGATTATTATCTAAATATCTCCATGGGCATGGCTTGCATTTTCCTTTGTTAGGGGATGTAATGAGATGTGTACTATTTATTTATTTTTTTCAGGTATGATCCGAAAGAGAATAAGTGGACTCGTGTTGCCTCAATGAGTACCAGACGGTTGGGTGTGGCTGTAGCCGTATTAGGAGGTTTTCTTTACGCAGTGGGCGGCTCAGATGGCACATCCCCACTAAATACAGGTAAATACAGGTAGATGTAGAGGCAAAACTCAGTAACATTGGAGTCAAACCAAAGTGATCAGATATTGCTATGATTGCAATTAATATAACACTTGATGTGTCTTCTGTACTTCTAAGAATAAATGCAGCTGAGGAAGGTTTTGACCGTTTCATGTTGGTAGTATCAGATGTAATCCAATAAAAGACAATTACTAAGTTTGAACTTGTCAGTTCAGGTAAATGTGTTATTGTTTAAAGTTGCAGTAGTTGTCTAGACGATACCAGTACCAAATATGATATGAATATAAAATCAATATGAAATTTCTCATTACCACAGATAAATTAATAAGCTATTGAATACAGTCCCTTTTTAAGTCAAATAGGAATATAAATTTTTATTATTTACAAGAATTACTCAAGTAAAAATTGCTTCAAGTTTTTTCAAATAATTAAACGGTTAATAAAATAAGTAGCAAATTAATTAATTATGAGAGGTGAATAGTTTTCCCTTTTTTGTCAACATTGCTCGATTAATATTAACATGGTAATAGACCGGTTCATAAATGACTAATTACATTTAAAGGGATAGTTCACCCAAAAATGAAAATTGTCATCATTTACTCACCCTCAAGCTGTTCCAAACCTGTATGAGTTTTTTTCTTCTGTTGAACGCAAAAGAAGACATTTTGAAGAATATGGGTTACCAAACAGTTGGGGGAAAAAACAGTATGGAAGTCAAAGGGGCCCATTAACTGTTTGGCTACCTATATTCTTCAAAATATCTTCTTTTATGTTCAACAGAAGAAATAAATGCATACAGGTTTGGAACATGAGGGTGAGTAAATTATGAATTTTCATTTTTGGGTGAACTATCACTTTAATACCTCTCCAAATTGCCATTTATGACCATTTCATTTTCCGTTTAGTATCAAATTGATAAAGTACTAGTATTTTTATGCTGACTTTTTTTTTATTCAAAAACTGCTCAAATGTTTGGGTTCAGTATGATTTTTTTTATTATAAAAGAAATCAATGCTTTTATTCAGCAATAATAAATAAATTCATCAAAGGTGACAGTAATTAATAATGTTACAAAGGATTTCTATTTTAAATAAATGCTGTTCCTTTGAACTTTCTATTTATCAAAGAATCTTGAAGAGAATTCCACAAATATATTAAAAAGAATTTAACATTGATAATACAACCCCAAATCAGAAAAAGTTGGGAAATTTTGTAAAATGCAATAAAATCAAGAATCTGTGATTTTGTTCATTCTATTTAACCTTTTATTAGCTGACAAAAGTACAAAGAAACGTTTTCCAATGTTTTCACTGACCAACATAATTGAATTTTGTAAATATGAACAAATTTTGATTTTGATGGCTGCAACACACCCCAAAAAAGTTGGGACAGAGACCAAATAAAAGTGAAAAGATTATCCAAATTAGATTATCCAACTGTTTTGAAACAGTCCACAATGAGCAGGTGAATTGGTAATAGTTGAAGGTATCGTGTTTGGGTGTAAAAGTGCTTCTCAGTCTTTTTAAGCAAAGATGGGTCATGGCTCATCACTTTGTGCCAAATATCTTGAGAGAATTGTCAACAATTAAAAAATCACATTTCTCAATGCAAGATTGCAAAGCATTTATGCCTTTCATCATCTTCCATACATAATATTGTCACAAGATTCAGGGAATCCAGAGAAATCTCAGTGTGTGTAGGGTAAGGCAGTAGACCTGTGTTGAATGTGCGTGACCTTTGAGCCCTCAGATGGCATTGCACAAGATACCATCATGCTACTCTGTCAAATACAAATAAGAAATGCCACTTGAATCTCTGTTGCGCAATGAGAAAGCTTTACATCAGCTCTATGTGGAGATGCTGGCGAGTTCTCTGGGCCTGAGCTCATCTCAGATGGTCTAGAAGAAAGTGGGAATTACTGCTGTGGTCAGATGAGTCCATGTTTCAGCTTGTTTTTGGGAGAAAATGGACATCGAGTTCTCAGTCCCAAAGACGAAAGGGACCAACCAGACTTTCACCAGCGACAGGTGCAAAAGCAAACATCTGTCCTGGTATTGAGGTGCATCATTGCAAACGGTATGGGTAACTTGCATTATTGTGAAGGTACCATTGACATGGAGGCATGTATTTGGATCGTACAGAGACATAAACTGCCATCAAGATGACGTCTTTCCTGGGAAGCAAGACAATGCCAGGCCTCATTCTGCACATGCTAAAACTGAGTGGTTTCTAGACACTCTGCACCATAGAAGGGATGTGCCTGTTTACTGCAGTCCAGATATGTCTCTTATGGAAAATGTATGACCCATCATGAAAAGGAGAATCAGGCAATGATGACCACAGACTGTTTAGCGGCTGTCTTGTATCAGCCCAAGATTGGGCAAATATTCTACTAGCAAAACTCCAACAATTAGTATCCTCAACTCCCAAATGATTAAAAAGTGTTATTAAAAGGAAAGGTGATGTGACACAGTGGTAAACATGTCTCTGTCCCAACTTTTTTGGGGTGTGTTGCAGCCATCAAAATCAAAATTTGTTCATATTTACAAAATACGATTATGTTGGTCAGTGAAAACATTGGAAAACTTTTCTTTGTACTTTAGTCAGTTAAAAAAAGGTTAAAAAGAATGAACAAATAACAGATTCTTGATTTTATTGCATTTTACAAAATGTCCCAACTTTTCTTGATTTGGGGTTGTAATAAAAGATGTTTCTGGCAGCTTTATCATCACAGGAATAAATTACATTTTTATATAACTGTTTTCTAGTTTATTATATTTCAAAATGTAATAATGTTTCACAAAATTACAGTTTTTATTGTACATTTCATCAAGCAAATGCAGCCTTGGTGAGCATGAGAGACTTCCAAAAACATTTTAAAAATTTGACTGATCCCAAACATTTGAACAGTAGTGCTGATTGCTGAATTTCAGGTATTCTAAAGGAAATGCAGAATGTTTATTAACAGTTATTTTGTTGGCAGTGGAGCGGTATAACCCGCAAGAGAACCGCTGGCATACGGTGGCACCCATGGGGACCCGTCGGAAACACCTGGGCTGTGCCGTGTACCAGGACATGATCTACTCTGTGGGCGGCAGAGACGATACCACAGAACTGAGCAGCGCTGAGCGATACAATCCCAGAACCAATCAGTGGTCCCCTGTGGTCGCCATGACATCCAGAAGGAGCGGGGTATGTGATTCTTTGATCTCGTTTCAGCCTCTTCTAAAAGAATTGCCCAACAAACAAATTCTCTGTTTTGTTCTAGGTTGGTTTAGCAGTAGTAAATGGCCAGTTGATGGCAGTTGGAGGTTTTGATGGTACCACATACCTGAAAACTATAGAAGTCTATGACCCAGATGCCAACACTTGGAGGTAAATATGCACAGCACCGTTCAAAAGTTTGGGGTCAGTAAAATGATTTAAAAAAAAAAAAAAAAAAGGGTTAAATTGATAGTCATAGTAAAAACTTTTGTTACATTTTTTTTGTTGTTTTACTTTCTATTCATCAAAGGATCCTGAAAAAAATGTATCAACTTTTCATAGCAATGATTTCTGAAGGGTCACGTGACACTGACAAATGGAGTAACGGCTGCTGAAAATTCAGCTTTGCCATCACAGGAATAAAATACATTTTAAAATATATTAAAGTAGCAAACAGTTATTTAAAATTTTAATAATATTACACAAGATCACTGTTTTATGGTATTTTTGATCAAATAAAACAATGACAGAATTTGCATTTAGAAGACCAAACCCAACGTTGAAAATGAAAATCAGTTTGATGTCAGAATCCAACGGCAGATTTACATCAATCTTCAACGTTGGACAGACGTTGTATTGTGGTTGAAAATGAAAATCGGGTTGCCGTCAGAAACCAACATCAGTTGGGTTCTGAACTCAACACTACTTTCATTTCCAACCAAAATCCAACATCTGCCCGACGTCGGATGTTGACATCAAACCAACGTCAGGTTCTGACATCAATCCAACTTTCATTTACAACCAAAATGCAACCCCTGCAACCAAAATCATCCCCTGACTGACGTTTCTACTTTCTACTCAAGTTCCTAGACAGAATTGTAGTGGAGTAAAAAGTACGATATTTGTCTTAATAATACGATAATAATCTTAAAAGTACGATAATTGTCTTATAAATGTAGTGAAGTTAAAGTAAAAAGTTTCCAGAAAAAAAAATACTCAAAATACTCAAATGTGTACTTAAGTACAGTACTCAAGTAAATGTACTTTGTTATTGTCCACCTCTGCCTGAATCACATCATATGTGATTTGCCAGTCACTAATTGTTTTTTCCCCACTCCCTTAAGGCTCTATGGTGGAATGAACTACAGGAGGTTGGGAGGTGGCGTTGGTGTAATAAAAATGACTCACTGTGAATCACATATATGGTAACAACTACAGTATCCATCTCACAGATGCCTCACCATAGCTCGTTCCTCATAGAGACATTGTGCATCATGCAAGAGGAAATCCTGGTTAAAAACTGAGTATTGTCTCCTGTTACTGAGATGGCAAACCAAAGGTGTACCATCTCTGGAAGCTGCTCTGAGGAGACTCACCTGTACGGCCATAGAGCATCACTCCATTTTGTTTTTACATTTGGTTTCTCTTTCGTACTTGAGCATAGCCAAAGGCAACGATTTGAAGAGAGGAACAGCAGCCGGAAAAGCATCAGCCAGTGCGTTTGTTTTTATGGATGGAACTAGGCTTTTGTCGGTCTGTTTGACTGCATTGAAGAATTACAGTAACCTGAAACACATCACTGGGGATTGGTGTGAATGGTGCTTGTGTTTCCCTGATTGATTTTCTGGTCTGAATTGGATGCACTGTGATTTCTTTAACTTTAGTTTTTTTTATGAGTTGTACACTGAGCATTATCTGTTCCTGCATTCTTACCAGATGTAAGCAGATTAGTTGATATTTTGTTTCAATCCTTGGTGTACTGAAAATGCAGTTCCTCCCTGAAACATTACAATCTAACAAAGGTTGTTGCAGAAGAAAATAAGTTATTTTTGAAGCAGTCAAAAACAGGTTTGACGTATTATCAATTTGTTTACTTTTATACAACCGAATGCATCAATGAATCAGTCCATGCACTTTAATCCACTAAATTTTTTTCTATTGAAGTCTGTATTTTTTTTTTCTTTACAATATAGTTGGATGTATTACAGGGTTCCTTAAATCCAACACTGGAGGGCCAGTCATGCAGAGTTTAGATCAAACCATGATCGATCTCACCTACCTGCAATTTTCTAGTAACTGTTTTTGATTAGGATTGGAACTCAACTCTGCAGGGCAGTGGCTCTCCAGGACCGGATTTGAAGAACCCTAATGTATTGTTTTATGCAAGTTTGAGGAGTAAGGTAAAAAAAAAAAGTTTCTGAAATTTCAGAACTAACAGGTTTCTAATTTTAGCAGCCTGCACCTATGGTCATAAACATAATGTTAAACTTGTTACTGAATATGAGATGAATCTCTTTAAAATGTAACTGAAACTGCCCTTTCATTTATTTTTATGAACACTCGTTTTCCCACAGGACAGTAATGCGTTTTATTTTGGTGTTGAAATACGGTTACATAAAGTATATCTTCCATGATCTTACCTTATTTAACTTAAAAATGTTCAACTGTCTATACATTTCAAAATATGAAAAGTTGAAATAAAACAGGAAAAAAATATTAAAATGCTTTCAGTCGATTCTGAAATTGTGTTGACAAGTGATCAATCTATTTAATGAGGTTTAGATCAGTGGTTCTCAACCTTATTGACTCTGATGTACTTCATTGTATTTGGAGACCCTGGACTACTGGTTTAGATTTTTCAAATCTAGATTCGTAAAACATGTTCATTTAAACCAAAAATGTGTTTCTCCTCATACAAATTAGGGATTTGTTAAAATATAAATAAAACAATTCAACTTTAGATCTGTGCTTTATTGTAAGACAAAAGGTTGCTCAATTCAAAAACATTTTATGCACATCCTAGGTCATTTTTTGATGTAAAAGTTCAAATGAAGGATGTGTATTGACTGCAGATGAATCAAAGTAATATCCAACAACAAAAACAATTACAAAATTTAAAATCCAAAATAACTTTAACTATCCTTCCAACAAAAAATCTGCTTGCAAGCTCTACCTACATACTTTGTAAAACATTATACATTTCGACTGTTAGATGCTGAAATTGTTGGCACTGAAAACAAAACTTAATAGGATATTTCAGAAACCACTAACCCTGTCAAAACATAAACATCCAAAAATCAAGCCAGCCGCAACTCATTACAGAAAGATGACAACTGTCCCTAAATGATTTACATACTTTTAAGGGTACAAAATGTTTGTATTAAATATCAACATATGTTACAATATAGTAATTACAGATATTAACACATTCGGTGAACTATTTATAAGCATCTATACATATAGTAGTGATACATTTACAAAGTTGACAATCAAATTTATTTGTGATAAATGAGTTATATCACATTAATATTAGCCTTATGGACTGATATAAATGTTATTTGATTTTATAAACAGTCTTAGGAAAGAAAACCAGGATTCAAAAGCAGAATAAAAACAAGTTAAATTTTAAAAGCTGGAAAACAGACATTTTACAGCACAAAAAAATAAATATGAGACGATAAGCCTTAAAAGATATAAAAGTTTAGATGTCATGAAAAAAAAAAAAAACCAGCAACAAAAATATATTTACAAATCTAAAATAGAAAGATTTTAGGTTAGCATTTTCAGAAGGGCACATTCTGTCAGGAGGGTAAGTAAGGTGGTGATGTAGTCACTGTTTCCAATCTAAAAAAAGAGAGAATAGTTAAAAAAATCATAACATAC
This sequence comes from Gila orcuttii, assembly GCA_026230005.1. NCBI lineage: Eukaryota > Metazoa > Chordata > Actinopteri > Cypriniformes > Leuciscidae > Gila > Gila orcuttii. The sequence goes on along the minus strand of JAPDVR010000008.1, from coordinate 19,097,541 downwards.
TGTAAAGATATAACGCATGCTAAATATACAATGAACAGATAGGACACATAGCAATTACCTTGATTTTCCCATCAAGCTGTGCTGATCCCAGAGCGGTAGATACTTTTACAAGCATACCAGCAGACAGGTAGATCTTAAAGTGTCTGAAAAAATGAGTCTCCAGCCCGTTCATGAAAGACTGGACCTCTTTAATATCGATCCGGTCATCTGTACCCTCCTCTGGGTGAATACTGTTCCACAGCTCCCATGCATCCTGTGGATTTACCGTGTATGAGACATCCAGGGGTGGCTGTGTCGGAAGGCCCCAGGCCAGTTTCAGATACCTGATATTGCAGGTGGGATGGCAACCAGTCCACAAAGCAGCCAGCCAATTGAGAGTGGTGGAGTTTAAAGCCAAAGAACCAAAGTTGCAATCAAAAGCCCTCTCGAACCAGGATTTAACCAGGGTCGTAAGAGACTCCGGTCCACTCGTGCAAAACAAAGGCAAGCTGACAAAATCTGGAGGCAGCGACTTCAGGTACTCTGGATCCCCATTGACGCATGTGAGCCAACCACGCCAGACAACTTTCGGTGCATCTGCTGCTGCAGCAAACACTGGTTTGGATTGGATCTAAGGGAATAAGACAAAGAAAAACAGCATGAATGCGGTGTATTTATACACTATTGTTTAAGAGTTTGTGGTTGGTAAGAAGTTTTAATGTTTTTAAAAAAATCGCATATTCATAAAGGATGCATTTATTTGACAAAAAAAAAAAAAAAACAGTAAACAGTAATATTGTGAATTATTACACATTTTCTAAAATGTAATTTATTTCCATGATGGTAAAGATAAATTACAACAGTCATTATATGCTGATTTGGTGTTCAAGATTTTATTTTTATTATGGTTGAAAATGGTTTTGCTGCTTAATATTTTTTATGGAAACCATAATGCCCCCCCCAGGATTCTTTGATGAATAGGAAGTTCAAAATAATGCCATTTATTTGAAATTGAACTCTTTTGCAACAGTAAAAATGTCTTTACTGTCAAAAATGAAAAATGTCACCCTCAGGTTTTTCCAAACCTGCTTACATTTCTATATTCTGGTGAACACAAAAGAAGATATTTTGAAGAATGTGGGAAACTCAACATTTCTGGGGCACCATTGACTTCCATAGTATTTTTTTCCTACTATGGAAGTCATTGGTGCCCCAAAGCGGCCTGTTTGGTTACAAACTTTCTTCAAAATATTTTCCTTTGTGTTCAGCAGAACAAAGAAATGTATACAGGTTTGGAACAACTTAAGGGTGAGTAAATGATGATAATTTTCATTTCTGGGTGAACTATCCCTTTATTTAAAAAAACAAAAAAAAACAATAATAAAATCTTACCCTGTTAGACTTACCTGAATGAAAACAGTCTCAGCATCCTCATTTGTTTCAGCCAGTCCAAGAACTGCAGTAAATGTGACCTTGAATCCCACCTCTAACCCAACTTCAACTGCAACTCCTTGCTGTTTCTCTGCTAAGATGAAGGCTGAGAGATGCTTGGAATATGATTTCAGCTGTGTATGTCTGAAGCAATGCAAAGGAGTGACATAGGACAGCTTCCACTCATTTTTCACCAGAAGAGCAATATGTTCAGGGTCAACCTTATTCTGTAGAAAGAATAAAGATATTTGTCACTCAAGCTACTCTATGTCAGAAACAGCATTTTGAGATGGAGTCATTTCCATGGTCTCTTACAGCGATGATTTGTGATTTGGCAGCCTCTCTACTGGTTGGGATCTTCAAGACTGTTAAATGTCCTGGTGTTTGCCAGAAATATGAGGGTGCTTCCACACAGCTTCGGCCATAACTTTTGCTTCTACGAGTTACAGGTCTGCTGGCAGGTGTACCGACGGCACTGCATGGGTAAAAGAAGGAACAGAGATGGGTTATTAACACTGACTACTACTACTACTACTACTGGGACATACAAAGTTCAATCCCTTCAGTTATTTAATAAAATGTTAAAGAGCTGGTTTCACAGACAGGGCTTAGATTAAGCCAGGATTAGTTAGGACCTTAGTTCAGTTAAGAGGTTTGTTCTCACGCATCAAGCAGGTTCGGTGGAGTTTCTGTTTATGTTCGCTGATTGATGTATAACTTTATATGTGAACAAAAGCCTAAATTCAATCCGTTCATCATTATATAAAGAGACCAAGTCTCCAGAGAATTTCGACCAAATCACTCAATCCATATGGATTAGTTTTACAATCTCTTTAAGAACTATTTGAAGTGTTAATGTGTTAGTTGCATAGCTGTTTATAAACATTGACAGAAAGCTCTCAGATTTCATCAAAAAATCTTGATTTGTGTTCCGAAGATGATCGAAAGCTTTTATAAACGTGCCTTAGAAAAAAAAACATTACTGGTGGAATATGATTTAAAAAAAAAACATTACTGGTGTGCATTTTGAGACAAAATAATGGCACTGACATATTTTAAGATATGTAACGTTAACGTTAAGTGCAAGTTGCTTTCAGTTAAAACAGCTCAAGCATGCACTTTACGGTGTGTTCACACCGAACGCGAATAGAGCGTCAAATACGCCATTAGTCTGGGATTACGCTTAAGCCTTGTCTGTGAAACCGGGGCTAACGTTATATGTCGTAACTATACGTTTAAGATATAGCAGCTAGCCTACTTAAAATGTCATTTTGAGGTTTAAAGCATTTAATCAAACACAACTTTTGACAACAAAAGACAACAGTTCGCTTCCACCACTAACTACAAGATCCATTTTCATCGTATTAAGTAAAATGCTAAAACGTGTTGTGTTTTAAATAAATCATTCTGCGTCGCAAAATTTCCTTTTAAGACAAAATAAAACTTGAATCCGCCTTACCTGCCTCTCCCCTCCATGATGAACAAAAACACACCGAGCCAAAAAAAATCAGGAAGTGGATTTGAACATCCCGCTTTCCCATCGTGCAACGGGGCGGCGCAGGAACACTAATCGATTGCAACTAGCAAGGGAAAAGGTGTATCATATATTTCTACATTTAGTTGACTTTAGACCCTATTTACCAAGATCAATAATTGGCGGTGATCAAAGTAAAAGCATGGCACATAAATGTAATATAAGTAACCAGTTGCCATGTTACAATCGATTAGATGTAGTTTGATTAGTCGTGTCAAAGTATTCCATGCGCCTGACTTATGTAGCACACGGATACGCTTCGCAACTGTCATGATTCAGAATGTCATTGAAAATTCAACAGGATTTATTTTGATTCACTTATTGTTATACGCCATATGATCCTACTATTATATGTATTTGTATTTTGTAGATTGGCGTATGTACAAGATTAACGAAAGGAAAGAAAAACAAAGGTGACCGTCAGTGTTACATTCTGCAAAAATGTAACTGGATTTATAGAACTACAACCGCGTATACAAAGAGGACATGTACAAAACATGTACACAGTCAAGTGTAATAACAGCTCTGAAATGTATATTTTCATTTGTTCAAAAGAATAAAGGTTATATGTAGCCAGAGACACCAAGACCTCTCGTACCGGACAATGGCAAACAAATGCAGATTCTTTTTTCTTAGATCAGCCCAGCAGGTGTTGAGGTGTGTGTACAGCACGAGATCAGTACCTTCCATAAATCAAATTTACTCCACAAAACCATCTCTTCCTCCAAACTCTTTGGCATGGGCTTATGAATTCTCCAGAACCTGCTCTACTTATACTTCAGGTAATGTGACCTTGAACAAGACTTTGTATTTGTTATTGCCTTTTTAAAAATCTATTTTCTTCTTCTTGTAGGTCAAAGCAGTTTTTCACAGAGAAGCCACACATGTGGAGAACTGTGCTCCAGTCATATAGATGAAGAAGTTAATTTATGTGGCTGGATTCAGTACTTGAGGTTTGTATGGACGCTCGTTGCCATCACAGAATAGAAAAAAGGTAGTTAAGACGTTTTATCTCAAATTTTGACTTTTTTCTCACAATTGTGAGTTTATAGGTCAATTCAGACATTTTTTGTTCACAATTTTTAGAAAAAACGTCAGAATTGTGAGATATAAACTCTATATACTCAATATGTGAGATATTGTGACAAAAAAGTGAGAATTGTGAGATTTATTCCAAGCAGCAAAATAGTGAGAGGTAAACTCAGAATTCGGATTTAAAAAAAAGTCATAATTGCTAGATGTAAACTCAGAATTGTGAGGAAAAAAGTCACAATTGTGAGATAGAAAGTCACAATTACCATAAATTTTTTTTGTTCTGTGGCAGAAACAACCTTCCATAGGTTTGAGACACAATGCTTATTCTTTTCGAATATCACTGGGCCACATCACTATAACACATTCTCTATTCTTGACTCATTAGGCAAGATCTTTTTGTGATCTTGAGAGACTTCAGTGGATTGGTGCAAATTCTTATCCCACAGGATGAGGTAGCAAACCAATTCTTTCTTGTTTTGTGTTTTATAAACTAATTCTGATGCTGCCCACATGTTGGTTTATTTGTTGGTGTTTTGACCATAACATTTTTCTTTCGACACTTTAATTTTTTTAGACTAAATCTGAACTGAAGAATGCTTTTCTTGGCCTCACGGTGGAGTCGGTCATCATGGTCAAAGGACGGGTCAGGCGTAGACCAGAGGGACAGGAGAATAAGGTTGTTATGCCTGTTCAGTTGCACACAAAGAAAAAAGTCTGACACTGTACAAAGTCTGTACTTTTCAGTGTGAAACGTGTAAAATGTTCCTTTCTATTCAATATTAGACGATGTCCACTGGAGACATTGAGGTCTGTGCTGAGAGCATGAAAGTGCTGAATACCTGCCGAAAGCTACCGTTTGAGATTAAAGAATTTGTCAAAGTAAGTAAATATGATTAAACGAAGTGTTGCATGCATTCATTTTGATGTAATTCCATTTTTCTAGGGTGAATCTCACAAAGAACAACATATCATTCAGAAGGAAAAATTATGTGCATCACCATTCAAAAACGTTGGTTCCTTCAAAAACATTATTTTAATGTTTTTGAAAGAGGGCTCTTATGCTTACATATTCTTCATTTATTTGATCAAAAACACAGTAAAAACAGTAATATTGTGGATTATTATTACAATTTACAATAACTGTTTTCTATATTAATATATTTTAAAATGTAAGTTATTCCTGAGCTGAATGTTCAGCAGCCATTCTTCCCGTCTTCAGTGTCACATGATCCTTCAGAAATCATTCTAATATGCTGATTTGGTTTTCAAGAAACATTTATTTCTATTGTCAATGTAAAAAACAATATATTTTGTCATTTGCTGTGGAATAGCCAATGCATTTAATTCCAGATGAATGTTATTTTTATTATATGAGGTTAATTGACCAACAGTGTTTGTGATCCAGACAAAAATTGTTGTCCAAGTATCATAAAAAAATCCCTTGATACATTTCATCTTAATTCTTTTTTTGTTTGCCTTGAAGAAATCAGAATCCCTCAGGATGCAGTATCGTTATCTTGATCTTCGGTCACCCGGGATGCAGTACAATTTAAGACTGAGATCACAAACGGTGATGAAAATGAGGGAGTACCTTTGCAATTTGCATGGTGAGGATTAACAGTGGAATTTTCAAACTTGTGCATACAGTACATTTGCTTAGTTAATATACCCCAATACTCACTGAGCATTACCTGTCTTTTCCCAAGGATTTGTGGATGTGGAAACACCAACGTTGTTTAAAAGAACACCTGGGGTAGGTATTTTTTATGGTATGAATCAGTTTCATTCGTATAACCAAAACCAAAGACTTTAGATATACAAAGACAGTACATTTATGTCACTTACGAATGGGACAAAGTACAAAGTGCAAAATGGTGGGATAAGTCCCATCCTCTAAATAAGAGTCAATCGGTACTTGGTAAAGTCATCGAGTCACAGCTGCTTTTGTTAGAAGTTTCGGTATAGAAACTGTCAGTGTTCTGAGACTGCTAAGGACTGCACATGCGCATTGGCTGGTCTAGTATGAAAAATAAGCTTTTTTTTAAATGCTATTTGAGCAACATTTATGTGACAATCCATGTCAGATGTTGTTTCTGATTTGAAATATGTTATTTAAAGGTGGCAGTTTTTGAGATTGCGGGATCCCTCCATTCAAATAGATAGGATGCCTGAAATAGCTGCCCAGAGGCATTGCTAATATGGCTGCCAAGTGAACAAACTTTCCTTTAAAGAGACTTTGCCAAAACTTAAGACCATTTCCTAATTCAGATACACAGTATTTTGTATTTCATAGGAATCTATGCTGTGCTACTCTGCACATTGTTTCAGTATGGAAATGTTTAGAAAATTATACATACATGTTGCAACAGCTGTGCTTGTGATTCAGATGTACTCCAAGTGATTTCAGGAATTAAAAAACGTTGCCATGAGCACTAAGAATCTAAGAGTCTTTATTTATTTCTTAACTTCCAACATTGTAAATTGCACTCATAATCAAATAACACAAAAACAAATATAATACTAACTGAGCTAAGTCCAAAAAAATGAAAGAAAGGGTATTGTGCAAAATGTAGCTCAACATACTAAGCATAAACACATTTGTAATTTCAGAAACGTTTAATTCATGAGAACTTAATTTACAATGTTTCTATGGTGACTCATGCTTCTGTTTCTTGTTTCCTGCAAGACATCCCTGTAAGGCTTGCCCAAACAACAAACTACAGCTGGTGCAAAGTATTGCTAGATCATTACCCGAAATTTGTGAGCAATCACATCACTCTGGCTTCCTCCCTTGGGCTTTGTTGTGCTAAGAACTTATACATCTGTTTCAAAGTTTTATAACTTTTAAAGCTTTGACACATATGTATGATCGTTTGAATACTAGTACCCACTTTATCCGGTGTTACTGGAAACTTTAGGTTGTGGAATAAATGAATCATGGCTGAGTGAGAATCGTGAGTGAATTTATAGAATGGCATCGGTACTAAAAGCATTTTTTTCTTCTTCTTTTTTTACTTTCACGCATAATGTGTAACATGATCGACACTTAAAAACTATTGCATATTCCAACATTGAGACATGCATAACTACAGTGTTGTTTTCTGTACTGTTGTCACTTTCATTTCTGACCAAAGAGCACAAATGTGACTTTTCTTTCCGACCACTTAGCCTGCCCTCAATTGTTTTTTTGTGTTCACATTCCAAATACCATAAAAGTCACCAAGTTTCGTACCATTCCGATGATTTTTCAAAACAGAACATTTTCGATCACAATTCATTGGTATGTGTGTGTATATAAGTGTGTGTGTGTGAGTGGGTGTGTCTGTTTTGCACTCTTGATGTTTTAGAGTTTCACCCCTTCATTGCTGGGCACTTTTTCCTACATCGTGGCCGATTTGTAGATTGTACACACAAAAATTCTCTGAATTTTTGTGTTCTCTGAATTTTTGTATTTTTGTCAATTTCCCATTCATTTCCTATGGTCGGTGTTTTTTGACCGAAGAGCACAAGTGTGACAATTTTTTTACGACCACTTAGCCTGCTCAAATCATGCCCTCAATTTGTTTTTGTGTTCACATTCCAAATGCCATAAAAGTTACCAAGTTTCGGACCATTCCGATGAAGCTGTGATTTTTAGAAATTCAAGACAGAACATTTTCCGGTCAGAAATGACCGAAGAGCCCCTTAAAACACCTTTTTTTAGATTTTTCCATGCTTTTTCTCACCCCGTGCTACATTATTTTTGCTTCTCTCTTTTGTATTTCATAATTTGACTTTCATTTATCAGATTGGCTTGGGATATTCTGGCTGATTTAGTTCTCAGTCTGAGGCAGAAATACACAATGTTTATTCAAGTGTAACTGTGTTTTTCAGGGTGCCAAAGAGTTTGTGGTGCCATCTGGAGACCCTGGGAAGTTCTACTCTCTTCCACAAAGCCCACAGCAGTTCAAACAGCTTCTTATGGTGGCTGGCATAGACCGGTAAAAATCATATTTCATATCACATTTTCTTGCCTTTTTCTAATTGCTTTATATCCATAGATTGTTGTCAGATTCTTGGCACATTCACTAAACTCTGTTTTCACTGAATGACAGCCCCTTGAAAACAACTTTTGGCCAACATACTCTTGGAATCAGATGGTATTATTCGTAGCTTTTAGCAGCTCTGGAATTTGCAGAACTGCATTTGTTCCAATGCTGTATGAAATGCCAAAACAGTGACATGTATGCGGCATGTACGTTGTGATATGCTTTAGAATGCTGCTTTAGATTCTTGCTGTTTTTTTGAAGATTTTTGTCTAATTTGAAATTCGAAGACAAGAATTGTGAGGTGGTATTAGCACATCAGTCACTGAGAGGGTTGCTGCTGCTGACATGTTTAGCTTGGTTGTCAATGGTTGTGCAGTCCACCCAGTGAAACTCTAGATGTCGGAGCACAACAAGTGTACTAAAATATGTAAACTGTTGTAATGAGGATAAGAAGAATGTTTGATCATCTAAAAAAATACACGGTGATTATTAAAATTCTGTCTGATATAAGCCATACTTTTTTCGAAATCAATGAAAAGATAAAACACTGAAAATTAAAATCAATGTGTTTATCAATATATTGCTACAATATATTTACTAGAGATAGGCTAAAGAGTATTTATAAAATTATTATTGTTTTTTTTATAATTTATATATTTTTTATATAAAATTTCAATAAATTAAAGATGGTGAGATGATGTCAAATGTTATATGAATGTACATTTGTAGGTTCATATTTTGTGATTTCTCCTATTTTTTGTAATTTTTTTATTATAAATATACACTACTATTCAAAAGTTTAATTTGATCAAAAGACACTGAAAAATGTTACAGAAAGTTACTTTTAAAAGTAACGCATTACAATATTGTGTTTCTCCCTAAAAAATACCTAATTGTGTTTCTTAGTTCCTTTTTTACTTTTTACTTAGTTAAACTGTTTCTCATCTGGGCTGGACTTGCTTTTAATTAAAAAGATTATTCTTTTGAAAATTATTCTATTTATTCAATTTTTTTTGCAAATGTATGTATCAGCCTAAAGGCCTCAATATACCCACAGCAAAGTTCTTTTTCTTTCTTAAGTTGATGTAAATGTATCATGGTTTACAACATTTTCTAACATTGACAATGATAAATGTTAAATCGGCATATTAGAATGATTTCTGAAGGCTCATGTGACACTAAAGACTGGTAGAATGGCTGCTGAAAATTCAGCTTTCCATCACAGGAATAAATTACATTTAGCAATATACTGAAAAAAAAAAAAACGTATTTTAATTTGTAATAATATATCATAATATTACTTATTTTACTGTATTTTCGGTCAAATAAATTAGCTGTGGAGAGCATAAGAGACTTAAATCTTACCAACCCCAAACATTTGAATGGTCGTGTAAATTATTTATGAATTTATTATAAATATTAAATTATTTTTCTGAGTGCACCTTTTAAATACTGCAAAAGTTTTTTGTGAAATAAAGTTGGAGTGAAATCAGGCGAACAAAAGTGTGAGGGAGGGTGGCAACCACCCAGAACACACTAGCATTGTGTTAACATTTTAATACAGGCAAGCAACTCTGTCATTTTTTCAATTCAGAAAATGCAAAAGTCATTTTGAAAAATGATAATGACCACAATAGACCAATTTTCATTTCAATTTTGGCAGCACATCTCTTTGAATTAATAGTTGCGCTAAGCCAGGACTGCAGGCTAGTTCTATGAAAAGTCTGTCAAAGGAAAATGATATGCTATGCTTGATTTAAAAATGTCAGTCAATATTTGGCCCACAGTCACTTACGTGCTGGTTATCTCCTGCAATCTCAGGTACTTTCAGCTCGCTCGCTGCTACAGAGACGAGGGCTCCAAGCCTGACAGACAGCCTGAATTCACACAGGTAATGATGTGCTAAAGGTTGGGAGGAAACATGCAACAGATGTAGATGAATATTGAGTGTTTTAATGACGTGACTTGCTCTAACTCCCATTCATGAGGGTTAGAGCTGCTAACAGGCTTTACAGGATTCTCCCTCAGACTAAAAATCATGAACCCCAAAAGACCATTTTGGTTTTGTTCAGACAGGCAGCAAAAATCAGATTTTTCTTTTTCTTTTTTTGGTGCATTAAAGCCAAATCCGATTAGTTGTTGATGATCTGAATTGCAAAAAAAAAAAAACCACATAATGTCTTAAACCCGATTCAAACTGCATTCAAAAGTAAAATCAGGTTTTATACACTGTCTAAGCAAAAGGATTAGATTTGAAAAACAAATTAGATTCATTTGCAGTGTGAACAAAGCATTTTGGCTTATTTCTCTCTTCTGTGTTGACACATCTCTTAGGTGGATATTGAGATATCATTTGTAGACCAGGCTGGAGTCATGAGTTTGATTGAAGGCTTGGTCCAGTACTCCTGGCCAGAGGACAAAGGACAGATTAATGTTCCCTTTCCCTCCATGACTTATGAGGAAGCCATGAGAGACTACGGAGTTGACAAACCAGACACTAGATTTGGGTTGAAGGTGACCGCACTTTCTTTCTTTGTACACATCATCCTAGATTGGACGTAAGACATCAATGAGGTTGTTTGCATGCTGGCCGTCCTTGGCGTCACGCTGTGCTGGCATCCTGTTTCCCCACACATCACAGATTTTCACGCGGTGCTCAACAATTAAAAATGAATCTCTCGTGATACGTTCTCTTGGACCGTTGTGCGTCCTGAATGCATTCAGTTCTGCTCGTAGATTTAGAGCCCTTTGCTGAATCTGTGATGTTGTAGCATTTAGAAAAATAAGAGATGAATATTAAATACACTACTGTTAAAAAGTTTGGGGTCAGTCATTTTTTTTAAAAGAAATGAATACTTTTATTCAGCAGGATGCATTAAATTGATTAAAAGCGTAAAGACATTTATAACGTAACATTTTTCCGTATCACGTAGATTTTAAACAACAGTTTTTGGTTTTTACATAAATTTTAAACTGTTCAACAGTTTTCAACATTGATAATTATTGTAAGAAATATTTTTTGATTACCAAATCAGCTTATTAGAATGATTTCTGAAGGATCATGCATCACTGAAAACTGGAGTAATGGCTGCTGAAATTTCAGCTTTGCCATCTTATAATTAAATTACACTTTAAAATATTTTAAAATAGAAAACAGTCATTTTAATAGTAATCATATTATACATTATTACTGTTTTCTGTATTTTTTATCATATATATGCAGCCTTGGTGAGCAGAGACTTCTTTCACCCCAAACTTTTGAATGGTAGTGTATGTATTTTAACTACATTTTCTTTTATATTTTTACTTTTCTATTTGTTTGTTATATTTTGATTTTTAAAATACATCTATCTTTATTTCACAGGAGATTATTAAAGTAACATTTTAAATTTACTGGTAAATTTAGTAAAGTAAATTTGCACAAATTGTGTTGTTAATACATTCTCTTTGTTTATTGCCTTCTTAAGGCTGATGTAATAGTTGTGGCCTGAGTAGCAAAACTCTGATGTGTTTTCTTGTATTCAGCTTGTGGATGTCAGCACGGCATTCCAGGGAACGCAAATCGAGTTCATCAAAGATGCACTTCTTGAACCCAGTGGGTGCATTCAGGCTATCTGTGTCCCAGAAGGAACGGTAAGTATAGAATCCGGATATTCTGTTGCTGATGCCCCAACACTGAATCAACACCATTAAATCTACAGCACAGTGTAGTCTGATTTCCAAACAAAATAATCTTTTGAGTTGGTTTATTTCAGTGATTCAAAACTGACAATTAGTGCAATTAGTGTAGCCTGGTTTACGAACAAACAATTATTATCATAGGCATACTATAGTGATTCAGGTTAAGACAAAAACACGATTTGGAAGATGGATTCATGATGTACTCACTCTTTATATAATTATTGTAAATTCCTTAGAACTCTCATTCCTTGTCATCGGGAAGGCACCAAACCAGAAATGTGTTCCTTTTGACTCGTATTATACTGGAAATCAATGAACATAATCATTAATATAAATCACGATTGTATTATCCCTTATAAGATGACATTCTTTAAAAAGTTTTTACCAAATGTGTTGAGGATCACAATTTCTGCCATTCATATTTCTATGAGAGATCGATCTCTTCCCCCTTATACTATCTCTGGAACAGGTGAAACTAACTGTGTGTGGCGTTTCTTCCACAGAAACACCTGAAGGGCAGAGACTTAGAGTTCCTCAAACAAGCAGCCAAGGCACAGTATGGTCAGGTGAGATTTGTGTCTGTTTATTGATGGAACGCTACCAGCATTCAGTGTGTGCACATCATGGGAAGTCTCCTGAAATATTTATCTGAAAGTAATCAATAAGTCAGGATGATTTTGTGGTAAAACATTCAAATGTAACACACTGCATACTTACCCTGAGGCAAGGATCGACCTTACTAGAGGGTCATGTGTTGAACGTGTGTTGTAGGCCATCCATGGAGTCTTATAAAAGGAATGTTAGATGTACTACGTATGGAGTGGAGAAAAAAAAAATACATTCACAATTTTTAGCTTGTAATTGTTAACTACATGTGCAAGAGAATGTGTTATCGCGGGAGTCTGCGAGAATGTGTTATCGCGGAAGTCGGAAATGAGGTGTGATCGTGAGTGGATGGAAGAAAATAAATATAGGACTTTCTGTGGAACTACGTCGTGTCTCTGGCTATTTTTCATGGTAGCAGAGGATGGTTTCCAACTAGGGATGGCTCGATACCACAATTTTGGCTTCGGTATGATACCAGAATTTAATACCTCGGTATCGATACTAAATCGATACCACAGGTAAAAAAAAAAAAAAAAGTCTCAATTTAAGTGATACTTAAAAAAAAACACTGCTTTAAACTCTCCACTACCAAATGTGCAAAGAAAAGGTATCAAAATGTACATTTAAAAAAAAAAAAATCATTCAGGGAACATAATTATGAAATTTGTTAAATTATGATTTAGAAAAAAATACCCCTGAAATTATACAATTAAAATAGGTTAATATCTATAATAATAGATTCACATATAGGCTAATAATAATAATAGAATAATGAAATGACATGCAAACCATAGCTGTCATGCATCAACAGAGAATTATCAACATTTATTGCATTTATTCATCTTGGTTTGGTTACTGTTTGGGTTCATATTAGTTTAATGCATTGCATAAAGTAATGTTAACATGCTAAACATGTATTAGTATATTTAATTTTTTAGGTCATTTAATTACTGATTGATATAGATGAATAAATGCTATAATACTGTTAGGTCAGGTTACCTAATGAATGTTGACAAATGTAGCTTAATTGTAACATTAGTAATATTCATATTAGTACTATCTCTCTCTCTCTCTCTCTCTCTCTCTCTCACTCTCTCTCTCTCTCTCTCTCTCTCTCTCTGTGCTTTGGTCGCCACAGCGGCACTAATATGCCATTCATTTTACTATCACTAATACTAAAATTAATATTATTCAAATTTTTATTCTTTATTCATTCAAATTCAATTAATTTTGTTTGAAAGTATAACAATGATGAGACCTAAACTGAATTGGTTCTAGCGTGTCATGCAAGGAGATTTGAGCTTTTGTGTTTACCGTATCATATAATTGATAAGCTCTTACGTATGTGCGCTGTTCAGTGTTCAATAAAAGTCTAAATTAAATCAGTTGAATGATGGACTAACCTGTTGATCTCTGAACTCTTTGAACAAGTCAAGATGAGCAACTGACGAGTCAAGTGCTTAGGCAGATTTGATGTGTTGCCTCCGCGTTTGCAGAGTGGTGCATTGAGATCTGTTTCTTTACTTTTCTCATGACTTTTGTAGGCAAAATAATGCCTTATTTCACTCATACTGCTCACTCTATTTATTAATTTCGGGCGTGTAGAAATTCGAATGAGCTTAGTTTGATCCGGTTTGATCCATCGTGTTCCTCGGTCACCGTTTGCCGGTTTCGCATGACCCGCGTCAGTTTAGATAGCGCACTGCCGCCTAGCGGTGAACTTCGAAACAGCAGCGCATCAAATACCGAATTGAACAAAATTATGATATTGTACCGTTTGAAATATAATATATACCGGTATTTTTGCAGTACCGGTATACCGCGCATCCCTATTTCCAACTACAGAGTACCGCCTAAGCTTGACGAAGCCCGACCATACGAGTGCTGGAAAAATGAAGTTAGTATTTGGAGACTTGTTACGGACTTGGACAAGAAGAAGCAGGCACTCGCGGTGGTGCTGGGGCTCGAGGGGCGAGCCAGAGAGACCGCTTTGGAAATACCCGCGAACGATCTAAACAAAGATGACTGTATGGAAACCTTGCTAGCTAAGCTGGACGCGATATTCTTGAGAGAAGAAAAAGACTGCGCTTATGAAGCGTACTCTCATTTCGACTCGATTTCCAAAGACAGCGCGGTGTCCATGACGGACTACATCATAGACTTTGAGCAGAGATACAACCGCATGAAGAAGTACGACATGACCCTGCCTGACGCCGTGTTAGCGTTTAAACTCCTGGATACAGCTTGTCTCGAGGAGAAGAGTAGGCAGCTAGCACTTACAGCGTGCACGGATTTGACATTCGCATCCATGAAGTCAGCGTTGAAGTGGATTTTCGGAGGAAAAACCAGTGGAGCAAGCGGCGGCAGCGAGACTCAAGATGCGGCGTTTTTCACGGAGCAGAGGCCACCGGGCAAATTCAGATGGAACAACGGCCCGTCCCAGAGCAGACAGCGGCAGTCACAACGAGGTACAAACCCACTCGACAAATATGGTAAGAGAACAAAATGCGTCATTTGTCAGAGCACGTACCATTGGGCCAAAGACTGTCCTCATCGGAGAAATGAAGTAAAGCTAGCAGAAGATGAAAATGTGGAAGAGTGTAATATTACACTATTTACAAAAGTCATGACGGACTCTGAGATCTTCCTAACTGAATCACTGGGATCAGCTATCATTGACACTGCATGCACACGTACTGTTTGTGGTGAGAAGTGGCTGGATAGTTACATGAAAGACCTGAGCCAAAACCAAATAAACGAACTGCTGCAAACACAATTTTCAAGCTGCAGACCTTTCAGATTTGGTGATGGTCAGGTGGTACACTCCAACAGAAAGGTGAAGCTTCCCGCTAAGATCGGACTAACAAAATGTCAAATTGAAACGGAAGTTGTTCCTGTTGATATTCCTTTACTGCTGAGCAAAATGTCTCTAAAGAGAGCAGGAACTGTTTTAGACATGGAAAATGACAGAGTTGTCATGTTCAAGCAACCAGTGCCTCTTGAGCTTACTAGTTCGGGACACTATTGTGTTGACATTAGAGATGGTAATACTGAAGTGGACACCAATGAAAGTGAAATCCTTGTCGTTACAGCAGATATGTCTACAAAAGAGAAGCGTAAAGTTCTCCTGAAGCTCCACAAGCAGTTTGGCCACGCCTCCGCAGACCGGCTGCAGAGGCTCATTCTCAGCTCTGGAAATACTGATAAAGACTGTCTAGTTATTCTGCAAGAGATCATCCGTGACTGTGAGGTATGTCAAAGATATAGCAGGACCAAGCCCAAGCCTGCTGTTGGTTTGCCTTTAGCCTCAGAGTACAATGAGACGGTGGCAATGGATTTACATGAGTTGGAGCCTGGCGTATGGTACCTCCACATCATCGACCACTTCACACGCTTCAGCGCTGGAAACATTGTGAGAACAAAGAAAGCCTCGGAGATTGTCAACTCCTTCATTCACTCGTGGATAAGTGTTCATGGTGCCCCCAAACGAATATACACTGACAACGGTGGCGAGTTCAACAATGAGGAGATAAGAGAGATGGCAGAAAAATTCAACACTGAGGTGAAGACTACAGCGGGATATAGTCCTTGGAGCAATGGCCTGCTGGAGAGACACAACATGACACTGACTGAGATCCTCCTGAAGGTGAAAAAGGAAAACGGGTGTGGCTGGCAGACTGCTCTAGACTGGGCTCTAATGGACAAAAACAGTATGATCAATCTGCATGGTTCTAGTCCACACCAGCTTGTGTTTGGTCACAATCCTAATCTTCCCTCCGTTTTGGTTGATAAACTGCCTGCTCTAGAGGGCACCTCTATGAGTACTAGAGTAGGACAGCACCTAGCAGCATTGCATGCTTCCAGAAGAGCATTCACAGAGGTGGAGTGTTCAGAAAGAATAAGAAGAGCTTTACGAAAGCAGCTCAGGGCTACAGATGAAAAGTATGAGACAGGAGACAGAGTGTACTACAAACGAGCAGACAGTACAGAGTGGAAAGGCCCTGCTGTAGTTATCGGTCAGGATGGCTCTGTAGTGTTTATCAGACATGGTGGGATTCTTGTCAGAGTACACCAGTCCAGGCTGAAGAAAGTCAATGCACAGGATGAGGATAAACCTGTACTACCTGATGTTCCTGAAAATAGTAAAGAAAGTGATAATGTAATAAACACGAATGTGTCAGAGAATTCAGATGATGAAATGAGTTTTAATGGAGACGTGCAAATCTCTGAAAACGCAGAAACAGATGATAGAGAAGACGTGAGGCAAACTATTGAGACAGAGAGTAATGCTACTAAAACAGTGGGTTCCACTGGTGTCAAACTGAGAACAGGTCAGACAGTGACATTTACAAACAGAGATGATGGTACTAAGCACACTGCCAGAGTTTTAGGCAGAGCAGGAAAAGCAAAAGGGCAATATAAAAACTGGTACAACGTGCAGTATCTTGAACCAAATGGCAGCGAGGGTCAAAAGGAAGCTTTAGACATGTCACATGTTGATGATCTTCTCACTGAATGTGATAACACCGATGCTGATGTACTCATTACCAAAGACATCTCTTTTGATGCTGCTAAACAGCAAGAGACTGAAAACTGGCAAAATAATAATGTTTATGAAGAGGTCACAGACAAGGGTCAAAGATGTATTTCTACTAGATGGGTCTGTACGTTGAAGGAAACTTCTAATGGTATTGTTCCCAAAGCTCGCCTTGCGGCGAGAGGTTTTGAAGAAGTCAATATTCATGAATTACAAAAAGATTCTCCCACATGTGCTTCAGAGTCACTCAGGCTGCTGTTAGCTGTTATTTGTCAAAACAAATGGAAAGTAAATTCTATGGATATTAAGTCTGCCTTTTTGCAGGGAATGGAACTCTCAAGAGACATTTACATTCGTCCTCCACCAGAAGCAGGCGTAGACAATGTGTTGTGGAAACTAAAGAAATGTGTGTATGGACTTGCAGACGCTTCCCTCTACTGGTACAACAAGGTCAAAGAACTCATGCTGAACAGTGGTGGTAAAATGTCACGGGTTGATCCTGCATTGTTCTATTGGCAGAATGAGCAGTCTAAGGTGAAAGAAGTACTGGCATGCCATGTGGAAGATTTTTTCTGGGCAGGTTCAGAGCACTTTGTAACTAATGTCATTCCTGTACTTAAATCTGCATTTCACATTGGACGTGAAGAGCATGGGAGTTTTTCATACGTGGGGATGGACATTGCTACTGTGGGTGGTGTAGTGCAGGTGCATCATCACAGTTACATTGAAAACTTACAACCAGTTCACTTACAGGCAGCACGTGCTGTACAGAGAGAGGCTCCACTAAACGAGAAAGAAAGAGAACAACTCAGGTCCAAAATAGGACAGATTCTGTGGGTTGCTAAACAAACTAGACCAGATGTTATGTTTGACACATGTAGCCTAGCATCCAACATTAAGAATGCTACTGTCCAGTCCATACATGAAGTGAACAAAGTGATCCGTAAACTTAAGGCAGAGAAGGTCACACTTAAGTTTCAACACTTGGGCAACAGTGATGATTTGTGTTTGGTGGTTTTCAGTGATGCTTCCCTGGGCAATCTTCCAGATGGAGGTACACAGGGAGGGGCTTTAATTGCCCTCATGGAAAAAACAGGAAAGTTCTCTCCTCTGTTTTGGCAGTCCAAGAAAATCAGACGTGTGGTACGAAGCACGTTGGCAGGAGAAACCCTTGCCATGTCAGATGGTATTGACAATGCTATGTTCTTGGCTATGCTCTACTCTGAGCTTACCACTGGTAAAGCTGATCTTAATGCTCTTCCCCTTATTTGTGTTACTGATAACCATTCCCTGTTTGACGCTCTTAAGTCTACAAAACAGGTCACAGAGAAGAGACTAAGATTAGAAATAAGTAGTGTCAAAGAGCTCCTACATGCTAACAAAATCAAAGAAGTGCGTTGGTCAGAAGCCAAGTCACAACTTGCTGACTGTTTGACGAAGAAAAGTGCTTCCTCACTTATGCTTCTTAAAGCGCTGTATGAGGGTGTATGGAAATTGTAATATCTGAACATTGAGCATTTATCTTAGTACACTTTTTTTGTTGTTTAAATACTTAAGCTCACTTAAATGTTACTGTGTTCTGAAAATCGTTTGTATTTGGTGACAATGTTTTATATGTCAAAGTCATCCTTTCATTTTTTTTATTTAAAGAAGAGAGGGAGATTGTTAACTACATGTGCAAGAGAATGTGTTATCGCGGGAGTCTGCGAGAATGTGTTATCGCGAAAGTCAGAAATGAGGTGTGATCGTGAGTGGATGGAAGAAAATAAATATAGGACTTTCTGTGGAACTACGTCGTGTCTCTGGCTATTTTTCAGTAATGATTTATATAATATAAAATGGTTTGATCAAATTTTCATGTTAATTCATGTTAAATGCTTTGTACTGAGATAAAAATGAATAGTAATGAGTCTGCTCTTGTAAGTGATGATGCTAAGGCAAGAATCTCTATTGCTCATTCCTATGAGCCATTTCAAATGGATACAAAACATATCACACAACCAGTGTAGCCTAACCTATTCCCAAATGACTGACTATTATGATTTGTTTCTTTTTGGTGAATCAAAACCATAAAACGTGATCAGTGTAGTTCAAATGAAACCCAGATGATTGACTCTCATAAGTCCTCTCAACCAACATGATGCCATTTTTTTGTAGTGGATAAAAACGTTTAGCGCAACCAGTGTAGTCCGACTCCCAAACGACTGACTCTTATGAGCTTGATCTTTTTAGTGAATCAAACCCATACAGAACAACCAGTGTAGTTGGCTGATTACCTGGATGAATGACTCTGATGAGCTGGTACTTTTTAGTAAATCAAACAACTTACAAGCTGCAAACTGCAACTTACTGTGTAATATACTTAAGGTTTGTGAGACTTAAATCAGTGTAGTTTTGCCAGTAGTATCTTATAAAAAAAATGATTGATAAAATGTTACCATATTTTTTGTTTGTTTAGTATTATTTAAAATGACCTCAAACTTAAAGTGTACAGTAATATAGTACATTTAATTTAAAGGGTTAGTTCGCCCAAAAATTAAAAAACAAATTTATGGTAACCCATACTTGGACTTTGTCCTCTGCATTTAACAGAGTGAGTAGTGAACACACACACCTCACTGCAAACCGTGGACACACACCCGGAGCAGTGGGCAGCCATTTGCTTGAGAATCGAACCCGCAACCTTCGGGTTATCAGTCTGACACTGTCTGACCGGTTCTGTGAATTTATCAGTGTTTATATGTGAATACAAGCCTAAATTCAATCTGTTCAGCAGTGAAAGCAATCGAGTCTCTTAAAAAAATTTGGACTGAACCGCTCAATTAATATGGATTCATTTTACGATTTCTTTATGATCGAAGTGGTAGATGCATAGCTGTCAATGGAGGGACAGAAATCTCTCAAATTTCATTGAAATATCTTCATTTGTATGCTAAAGATGAACGAACTTCTTACGGGGTTTGGAACGACATGAGGGTGAGTAAATGACAGAATTTTCATTTTTGGGTGAACTAACCCTTTAATACTCTTCCTAAAAAGTATATCTTGATCATATTTTTTTACTAAATAAACTTAAATGTAATTCCTGCCAAAAGGGGAACGTTGTGTTAATAATAGTCTCTTATAAAAGTCAAGAGTAATGATGATGACTCAAGTTAGATTTCTGGCTCGTTTTACTTTATGATGCCATACTTCTCTCTCTCTCTCTCTCTCTCTCTCTCTCACTTTGCTTCCTGTCAAGTCTCTACTATCCAATAAAATAAAGGCAACTTACCAAAAAAAAAAAAAAACCTTATTTAATACTTATGATAGCTGACTGTTCTGCTTAGTTTTCCCACTGAAAACACTTTATATATCCTTCTGTCTGTATGTATAAATGGAAAGTGAACTTTTAGTTAGTGTTCTTGGCTTGAACTAAATGGCATCGTCAAAGGTGATTCTCCATTGCTATCCATTTTAGTTCAGGTCTTGGCTTGGTTTGTGTCTGGGAAACCAGCCCGCAGTTCTCGAGACTGATGATTGCTCAAGAGTTTGTGCCCTATGCTGTCAATGGCAATTGAATATGGGCCGGTGGAGGAAATGGATGATCATTGCTGTACTTGTGCCGTGTGTCGTACAGGAGGTGAGCGTGGTTCCAGTAAGGGCAGATGGTTCACTGAAATCCCCTCTCAGCCGGCTGCTCTCGGACACAGCCAAACAGCAGCTGCTCCAGATGGCTCAGGCCAATGCTGGAGACCTGATCTTCATCACGGCCGGACCCCGGGAGAATGTGGTGCGTATCCGCCTCCATTTTGTTCCCTGTCTTCACAGACTGATATAACCATGCTGATTCAGTTTCATTGATTCATCATGAGAGCTCAGCGAGCAAATATTTAAATAAAACTACAGTTGGACCACAAGTACGTCAAGACATTTTGCGTTGGAGTAAATAATTCAATGATCAGCATCCCCTATTTTTGGTCCTTAAGTACCTTCCCATCAGTATTTGTGCCCAAAAGTGATTGATGACTAGTTTTTTTTTTTTTTTTTAAATATGGCCTCAGAGGAATGCTGACATGATCTAATCACTTTAAAAAAAAGTCATCTTTTCCATGCCTCAGCTCTCACTCGGGGCTGGTGCAGATGGTGAGGTTGACACAAAGTGAGACGGCTGTTTAGTCACAAAGCAGAGAAGTGGGAGATGGCTAGGGATAACTGGCGAGCTTTGTGTGCTGAGGTTGTGGGATGAATGGTGATGCTAGTGCAGAAAGCAAGAGAAATGAGAGCTGAGGGAGATCTTTCTCCTCAAATATAGTTTTAGAGATCTTGGCATTCATTAACATGTACCTGCCCCTAAGTGCATGAATTGTAAAAGCCTCTTGTGTGTTTTTTTTAGCTGTTCCATGAATGATCAAAAAAATACTAGTCAGATTTATTTAATTTTTAAAATGACAAATCCATGGTTAGAAGTGACTGGGTGCTTTTCTGTAGCACTTCAGTATGCGTCCTAAGGCTATCCTGAAGTTTCTGGTTCTTATCCTGAAACATTCATAATCTTAACATTCATGTATCTCAAAGGGATGGATCAAACAAAAAAGAAAATTCTTTTATAGATTGTAAGTAGAATAGAATGTTTAAATAGAATGTTTAATATAGTATAACAGAATGTTTCAACTGTTTTTGTTCATACAATGGAAGTCAATGGGATCAAAAATAACACTGGACCCCTTTGACTTTCATTGTATGGACAAAAAATGTGTTATAAACTAAAACTGTTAATTTCAGTTTTAAGTAATTCAAATAATGCTGAAATAAAATATAAATATTAGACGAAAAACCTAAACTTAGGAAACTTAAATGAAAATTAGACATGTTGTCAACTATCTGAAATAAATAGTTACTAATTACTAAAACTAAAATAAAACTAAAACTATATAGAAATATACCCCCACCCCCCAAAAAAAATTAAAAATGACAAAAGCATGTAAAATTACTAAAACTTAATCTAAAATGAAAATTTAAAATATAAAAATAAAAGCTAATTCATGTCGGTGATGCAGGTTCGAATCCAGAATGCAACATGTCCTGAACCTATTACCTCTTTCTGATAATTTGTTGTCACTGTTGACTGTTGTCTTTAGCTTAATATTAAGTAAAAATGTTACATTTATCTTGTCATGTTTTAGCGCCCTCTACTGGGGAAGGTGAGACTGCAGTGCGCTGAGCTGCTTGAGCACTACGGCATGTCTGTTCGTGACCCCTCTGTCTTTCACTTCTTGTGGGTGGTGGACTTTCCCCTCTTCTTACCCAAAGAGGATGATCCAGAGATGCTTGAGTCTGCCCACCATCCCTTCACAGCTCCAGTCCCCGAGGACGTCCCTCTGCTCTACACCCAGCCCCACAATGTATGTAGTGTCACATCACAGATAGTGGATCATCACAGTTTGTATTTTTTAACCTTACAGAATCATAGCATTGCATTTTGATGGAAACAAGACATATTGAAAGTCATGAAGATTAAAATAGTAAATAATATACACTATTATTAAATGTATTCTTCTGATAGCAAAGCTGAATTTTCAGCAGCCATCGATCACTTCTGTTTTCAGTGTCACATGATCCTTCAGAAATCATTGTAATATGATTTGGTGCTAGAGAAACATTTCTTATTATTATCACTCTTGAAAATAGCTGCTATATATTTTTTGTGGAAACAATCATGCATTATGTTCAGGATTCATTGATGAATAGAAATTTAAAAAAGAACAGGATTTATTTTAAATAACTTTATAAATTGTTTCACTGTCACTTTTAATCAATTTAATGTGATCTTGCTGAATAATAGATATGGTTTCCTTTAAAAAACACTTTTGAAACCAAGTGTGCATTTTTCTAGTTTTGCTGTTCGCTAAAATTTGCTCATAGTGATGATTGTCTGATTATGAGTTAATCATTCTTTAGAGTCATTTTATTCCAATGAATTAGTCAAATTGGTCTAAATTACTTATTAGCGAGTTAGTCTGAATCAAAACAATTTTTAAAAATCCTTATCCAGTATTCACAATAATCACAAAAAGGTTGATTGGTTTTGTAACCAACCAATCAAATGAACCGACCTCTAGCATCAAATTAAGTTTCAGATGTGATCAGCATGATATCATCATTGTTCATCGCAATGTATTGAATCGTGACATACAGTAGGTTCCAAAAGACATTAAAAATGTGATCTTTAAAAAAAAAAATTAGAGAAAATACATGTAGCATTAGATAATAAATTAGAAGCATTTGTACTGGTGGTCACAGGCATTTAGACCCCACTATGTATTTTGATGTGCATCGTACCGTGAGGTTGTTGTTGACACCCAGCACTAGTCTGTGCTTTATCACTTTGTAAGTCTACAGTCATGAGCCAAGTTTATCATAGAGGAAATGTATGATCTCGTTCTGAATTCCACAAGCTTCCTCTACCTGTTTATCTGCTTTCTCAGGTGCGTGGCCAGCATTATGACTTGGTGCTGAATGGCTGTGAGATCGGAGGAGGTTCAATTCGAATCCACAATGCCTCTCAGCAGCTGTATATCCTGGACACGATTCTCAAGGTAATGGAACAAGAGTGAAAAATTACATAGCAAGCAAAGTGCATCTTTACTACCCTGACAGCGAGTTAAAGCACTTGTAATAGATGTGTCCATATACCTGACTGCACCATTTTCTTATTTGTGACTCTTACTTAACACCCCCGCACCACCGACAACCCGTTCGGTCGCTGTGGCAACCCATTAAGCTATATTTAACCGTCTCTAAAAAGCACAAATGCTTTGGATCTTAAGAGCCAGGGAGAAGAAACATCACATTAGGGAGTTTTTACCCAAGTTGAGTGTGCTATCATAAGATTTGTGTCTACAAAGGAAATCTTTTTAAGGTCTATTTACTCTCTTGGCACTAAAGTAGTTGTATGAATCTGTATGATTTATACACGCTGTGACTATGAACAATTCACTTTCAAGCTGAAAAGGCTGTGAAATACAAGGTCCACTGTGTATTTTTTCCATGCTGTCTGTGTTAAAGGAAGACCCATCACTTCTTTCTCATCTATTGGAGGCTCTGGACTCCGGGGCCCCTCCTCACGGTGGAATCGCGTTAGGTGAGTGAGTATTCAATACATACTACCTTGGACTTTTGCAAGGTTGTTGGGTATCACTGTGACGAAAGGCCTTGTTGATTACATTCTCCTGTTGGTTAAAGTGGAACGGTCATGCTCAGAAACTGAAATTGCTTGCCCAGCCAAGAAATTTTGGCAGCTTTGTTTCAGTTTGAGACTGTAAACTGAAGCATGAAGTGCCCTTGATCATTCGAGAACTTCTGTTTGGGTTTATTTCTGTGTATGGCAGAACTAGAGCTGTTTTCACAGCTTGCATAACCTGTGATACACAAAATTATCATGTTCTTGTTTACATTATAAAGATTAAAGAGTATAAAATAATGTCTTTAACATCTGAGAGAAATATGTATAATTATTAGGGATACACCGATTTTAAAATTTGAATTATTTTTATGTGATGGCCAATAATGGTTCAATTGCAGATAGTATAATTATATACTATTTTGTTCCAAAAAAAAAGTAAATTAGTTGTTTTAAATGCTACAAGTGAATTTAGGCATTACAATATTGTAATGTACAGTATGGCAAATGGATATTCATTTTGAGATTTGCTAAAGATTACATTTACAGTGTTATTAAATGATGTGTTTTAAAGATTAAGTTAAAGTGAGCATTTGTTGTCAGCAAATGTCATTTAAATGTAAAAATAGTGGAAATGAGCATGCATGAATAAATTCATTAAATATACATTATTAAATATTGTACTATAAATACACTACCATTCAAAGTTTTGTGGTCCATATGAATATTTTTTTAAAGAAATTAAAATTTTTATAAAATAGATTCATTGATGCATTAAATTGAACAAAAGTAAAAATAAAGATATTTATAATGTTACAAAAAAAAAAAAACTATTTTTAATACATGCTGCTCTTATGAACTTTCTATTCATCAAAGTATCCTGAACAAATATATCATGGTTTCCACTGAGCACCGAATCAGCATATTGGAATAATTTCTGAAGGATCATGTGACACTGAAGACAAGTAATGGGTGCTGAAGATTCAGCTGATATTTCACAATATTAATGTTTTTACTTTGATCAGATAAATGCAGCCTTGGTGACAGTGGCGTGCACAGACCTCCTCAGGGGCAGGGGCGGAGGGACCAAAAAGGGCACTAAATAAAAAAAATTATAACTTCTTGATTTTTTTTGTTTTTGTTCTTTCTTTCCTTGGCATTCTAAGAAAATATGTTGATACAATTATTAGAATACATAACACATCAAATGAAAATAGGGAAATTATGATAATATTACTAAATATTATTTACTTCACCAAACAAAACAGTGAGAATCAAGAAGGTAATTATGGAAAATTAATTTTTAGTTTTGTTGATGTTGTAAATTTAATGTATGTATTATATGTATGAAAGACAGTGTTAGCTATCATGAATCAGTAACACTTTACAATAAGGTTTCATTAGTTAACATTAGCTAAATGAACTGCACTTCTACAGCATTTATTAATCTTAGTTCATATTAATTTCAGCATTTACTAAAACATTAAAATCAAAAGCTGTATTTGTTATCATTAGTTAATGCACTGTCTGTGACATAACATGAATAAACAATTAACAGTTGTAGTATTAACTAAGATATAGCCTTCAGTAACAAATGTGTTGCTCATGGTTAGTTCATGTTAGTTCATACATGAGTAATGAACAAATGAACCTTATTGTAAAGCGTTACTATGAAATCAAAGATATAAGTTCCTCACAATTTAGAGTTGGACATGGACTTAAGATTTCATTGAAACTAACTGTTAGATGTATTTCCCCTTGCACTTTTATTCCTTGGATAAAAACGAATGACATTGTCACTCAGAATGCGTCTGAAATCGAGTTATACTTTAATGTAGTTAAGAATAACTCGCATGCTGCAGCAACATTTAGAGTAGCATGGTGATGGTAGGATAAATGTAATTTTCCGTATTAGCTTAAACGTTACCTGCTGCTCGTTTGAAGAGACTCGCGCGAACTGCTGCGTAGACAGTGGGTACCAGAACCGTTAAATGCGTATGAGGCGCTGCAAAGGAAACTCCGCCTACCACTTCTCCGTCAATTTTTTTTAATATAATATTTGTTTGTATTATTATTGTTAGTGGCAAGGGTGTGTGCGTTTCATTTATTATAATATTTATAATAATAATAATTATTATTTACAATTATCAGAAAAGGGCACAATACATTTTGAGACAAAAGGGGCAGGGGCGTGAGCCCCTAATAATTATAAAATTGTTTCTAATAATTATAAAAATATTCCTAATAATTATAAAATTGTTGTTTTTCTTCTGAACAGGGCTGGATCGACTGGTGTCCATCATTGTAGGAGCTCCCAGTATCAGAGATGTAATAGCTTTTCCAAAATCCTTCAGGGGTCATGACCTCATGAGTCGCGCTCCAGACTTCGTCTCTGAAGAAGATCTGAAGCCGTACCATATTTCTGTGGTCTGGCCAAGCACAGATACAGGGGGCCAGCAGGACAACTCAATGTAAACACTAAAATGGTTAGTATGTGTATGAGGTTCAGTGTAGCCATTCTGTGCCCACGCTGGTGATGGACTTCAGAGCAGAAGCAGCAGGATCACTTCCTGTCCTGAGAGAATTGAGCACCATCTTCAGAGTGAAGGCCATGTCTGTGTCCTCTACATCACGAAACTCTTCTCATCTGCTGCTTGAACAGATCAGTCATGTACTTTCTCATCATATACATGCTCTGTAATTAGTGTTTTCAACTGTACATTTTTTTATTCAATTTGTTTTAGTGAAAAACTGAAATCCAGAGAGAGCATGGCTGAATATTTCAGTAGGGGGCAGTATTGTTCCATTCCATCTTTTTACATTGCTTCTCCCCCCTCTCCACATGCCCTGTGTTGAAGTCAGCGTGCATCATATCCTACATTTCCCCCCCCCCCACCACCAGACATACCAAATAAAGCTACATTTCAGTTTTTCTCAGCGATGCCTTATCTGCAAAAGCAGATGCTCATTTTTCATGCCCAGGTACAGCTACTCATTACAGCCAGTGTTGTTTTAAAACAGACCTGTGGGCTGGCCGCCATGCTGTGAACACAGTTCTTTGTGTATGACATGCTGTTTTTGCTGCTCTTCCAATGACTTTTCCTTAAGTACCCACTCTATTTACATTACCATGTTTACTTGGAAGTACCTGCCCACATTTGGTTCGTTTCCATTAGTGCTTTAGAGACAATTCAGTATCAAAGCTCAGCTGTTTGATGTCTAGCACCGGGATCTGAACTACTGGACTATTGTCAGCGTTAATAGTTTATAAATGTGCGACCCTCAAAACAATTTTAACATTCTGGTTTGCCCTTTGAACCTATAGTTTGTTGTTATCATTTACTTAAGGTTCCAAACCGGTTTGATTTTCTTTTTCTTGTGGAACACAAAAGAAGATATTTTCAAAAACATTTTTTTTTCGTTTTCCTAAATAACCATCTTTTGTGTTCCCTAGAAAAAAGAAATGTATGCAGTTAGTGATGCATCAAAATTTCAGCAACCAAAAATACTTGCCTGAAACGGCACAACAATGAATTTTCAATTTCAGCCACTCTAAATTTGGGGAACTAAACTCCGTGTGCAATTCATTCACCGAATCATTGGCTAAATGTAAAAATGTTGGTGTTTTGATCAAATAAAATAAAAAATAAACAATTGGTGGATTACTAGTACAGGTTTGGAGCAACATAAAAGGGAGTAAATGATGAACATTTTGGGTGTTCGCTATATGGCACAATGATTTATATTTCACAAATAAAACAATGTATGTAAATATGCAGCTGTAGCCTTTTTTGGTTATCCTAAGTTTAGTTACGTGTGCAACACAAAATTGCAGCGCTTGCATTATAATCAACATGCCTGTCTACACCGTTAACTGATGGTCTATTTCTATTTTTAAACACACTGAAGCTACTCAAGCTATTTTATTTTGCTGTCCAAAATAAAATGATTTACAAATATAATGTGTGAATTGCTTGTGTATTGATTGTGTTAAATCTTCACAATCAGCGCTTCAATCTTTATTTATGTTCAGGTAACTTGACCGTACGTCAAAGCAAGTGGGATTTTCTGATCTCTTAATGGAGCTGCTACAGTACCTCCCTGATCTGCAAGAAGAAAATTGCAGTTTTCAAAGAATGTGATCTCAGGGATCATTACTCCACTCAGCATGCAGTGCAGTCTGTTAGGTATGAGTCAGATATGAGCTGCTCAATTCCAAAAAGAACTAACCATGCATCATTAATTGTATATATATAGTTAAAATCCATAGTTGTAAAACCCTGTTGCCCGGTTTCACAGACGAGGCTTAAGCTAGCCCTAAAATAAAGTGTATGTTTGAACTGTCTTAACTGAAAGCAACTTGCACTGACATATCTTAAAATGTGTCAGTGCCATTCTGCCCTACAAAATTTTTGGTCAAAAATTAGTTACTGATATTTTTGGGACATTCAAGACCTCCTTTATCATGTGGATAAGTATCTTGAGTCAAATCCATTGTTTTTTCGATTGCCTTAACAGTAACTTCTAAAAGCACAAGAGAAACCAAGGCAGAACACCTTAACACCAGTTACCCTTCTTTGCCTTTTATTTTGGATGTATCCAATAATACAATAATGCTCAAATTGAGTTAGGATGCTCTGCTATGTTTAGCCTTTGTTTAGAAGTCACCGTGCCTTCCTGGAGTTATGGTATTCTGCCTTTGATTTACTGTCCATTAAAGTTTGCTGCATTTAAATTATGGTGCGGCCTGTGTGATACATCTGTCACTGAAGCACTTCTGACACACACGATACCTGAATAAAAGTGTAGGTAAAGCAAATATTTTTAGTGGTTGTTTTTACTAATAGCGTTTAAGGATGGCCCATTGCTCTTGAAGGGAAATTATGGTTGAGATGGCTTTGAAACGCAGACATCAAGGTCAAGGTAAGAAATTGTGTAACACAAAAGATGCATTAGACAAACAAATTAGATAGATCGCAATCTTCATTTAGCTGCACTTTTTTGCAGACAATACAAAGGCAGAGGACAGTAACTTCTTAAAAGTGATCAAAAGTAAAGTTTGAGCTCAATATTTTTTTGAGTAGTTAATTTTCATTACTGAAACATCTAATTGCCAGATTTCCAGTGTACTACCTATAATTAATTTGGCTGGACAACTAAAAATCGGACATCGGCAAACCAGCATGGTTACGGAGATCGGCACGGACACCCACACGAAATCCGGCACGAACACCGGCACGGACTTGGACATAGGCACGGACAACGGAACAGACACCGGCACGGACATCGGCACTGACGTTGACGTGTGACCCTTGGACTTGGGACCACTAGACTTAAGCATTGGCATTTCGGAGAATTATACCCCCCCAAAAAATTATTTGGGAGTCTCTGGCGTGGCGGCCATAACATGACAAGACTCTGGTGTAGCGACCACAATGTGAGAGGACTCTGGCATGGTGGGTACTGCAGGACTGCAGGGTTCCTCAATTGCTTCTCCCACAAAATGGATTTTTCCCCTTGGCATCCCAGAGCGAATGGGTTCACCAATACGAACACAAGCACGTTCACCGGCACGGACATCGGCACCGTTACGGACATGGACACTGGCACGGACATTGGACACCGGCACGGACACCAACACGAAATCCGGCATGGACACTGGCATGGACACCGGCACGACATCGGCACGGACATGGACACACTGTCATGGACACCAACACGAAATCTGGCATGGACATTGGACACCAGCACGGACACTGGCACAGACATCGGCACGGACACCGGCACGGACATCAGGACGATCACGGACGTGGAAAATATTGCTATTTTTATATAATGGAAATATAATACGCACAACGTTACCGTTACGGACACCGGCATGGAAACCAACACGAAATCTGGCGCAGACATCGGCACGGACACTGCACTGGACACCCGGCACGGACACCAACACGAACACAGGCACGGACATGGACACGGACACACCAGTACGGACATTGGCACGGCCATGGACACACTGGCACGGACCCCGCCATGTGACCGCATGTCACTCTTTAGCTAGCAAGTCAATTCACAAGTGCCTTATGAATGGCAATGAAGGGCCTGGCAAGGACACAAACACGGACAAGGACACCGGCATGGAAACCAACACTGACACCGGCACGGTCACGGACACCAACACGGACATGGAAACGGACTCTCCGGCACAGACACCGGAATGGACACCTGCACGTATATTGGACACCAGCACGGACACCGGCACGGACATCGGCACAGACACCGGCAAGGACATTGGACACTGGCACGAACATCGGTACGATCACTGACACCAACACGGACACGGAAAATATTGCTATTTTTATAATGTGGAAATAGAATCTATTGCTAGTTTCACTCAGTGTAACTTACACTTACACAAATAGCCACTGCATCAAAGTGCCCCAATGATGCTATTTTAAAGTTTACTTATGTTGTTTTGGAGTCTCCTACAACAGGTTTAGGCTACTTGCATCAAAGATCACACAACTGTTTCATTTCCTTTTAATATACATTGCACATCACCACATTTTCAATGATTCTCAAACGACTCGTCAGATGAATCAATCTCTCTAAATCCCTCATTTCCGCGAGCTACTCTGCTCTGATTGGCCAGACAGCTCAATCTCTTGTGATTGGTTTACCGCTTACGAGAATTGGTTTTCGCGCGTCGAAAACAAAAACGCCCATTGTCATAACAACGTCAGCTCTGCGTGTCCTGAGGCTTCCTACACCGTAAGCTAAAGACAGTAACGAACAATGACGTTGATTTTACCATATCAATCCGAGCGCGAGTCCATTGATGAAACATTGAAAGAACTATTCATTCAACCCGAACCTCCAGCGCAAGGACGACTCTTCTCAGTGATACGCTACTTAGTTTGAGGTACATTATGAGATGTTGCCTCAATTATGGAGAGCATTTCCATCAACAAACCTATTATTTTACTTGTACTAATTTATTTACCAAATATTTTTCTAATATATTGCGGTGAACACGTGGAAACTGTATCAATAACAGTGCATGTAGCCTATGCAATGTTAGCCGAGCTCTAGCGTGAATGACTGATGTAACACAAACATTGGTAAAACAAATCTTGCTCCATGCTTAATCTTTCCTCAAAGTAGTGAGATGTGAGAATGACAGACAATCTGCATTAATAGACAGTTTTCTGAATAGTGGCCCACAACTGATTAGCAAAAGTATTTCAGTTAGAGACAGTAATAATGTGAGTTAACAGTTAGCAGGAGACCAACACAATATAAAACTCAAAACTAAGTATTTTGAACCCCATCTTTCAAGAACGTGCGGTTTGCGAATCCTGCATTGAACTCCGAGATTTGAGAAGCAGTCTCAATAAAATAAAGGGAACACAGCAAACGTTTAGGATTAACTGCTGTGGTATTGTGGTAAAGATGACCTTTAACCACTGATTCTTCACATGCTCGTCCTTGGGCAGTGAAAAAACTGGCTTTACCGTCACATTGAAGAGCACAGCATCTTCTTGACATGATGTCCAGAATCCACAGGAATCAGCTACAGTGTTTGAGGTTCAAGTTTTCCCTGGTGTCTGTGCGCACAATAAGTGGGTGGGCAATATGCTAATGTTTGTTCTTGATGTCACAACGAAAGGGCTTATGACTCGTTTGAAAAACGATTCATTTCATTGACTCAGAGTCGACTCTTACTTTTGAAAGACAATTATTTTATATACAGTGCACTTTCAGATTTAAAACTTTGCAGGATGTTTTCATTCACTTAGAGCTATGTTACACACTACATGAAAGGTCATTTTCAAAAATCCATAATAGGGGCCCTTTAAAGGGTAACTATGCTGTTTTTTTAGCTTAACTCAACAGCTTCGGAGTCATTGGAATGGTTATATGACTTTTTTCGTGTTGAATGGTGGTCTTCTTGCTCCGACAGTATTTACGACAGTAACGATAAATACAAGTACTCCACTTCGACTCTAGGGGTCACTGTTTGATAAAAACGGAATTCTTGCATAGTGTGCCTTTAAAAAAATGCGCGCACAAGAGAGAAGAAAGTTGCCTTATGAATGGGCTAGAATGGTGGGTCTGGCACTGACATCGGCACGGACACCGGACACATTTTGGAGGCCTGCCTGAGCAATGATGCAGTGAATTGAATGTCTAAGAAACCTACCTGATCACTATCAATAGAATTAACTGGCTATCTCCGGTCAACTCCATTCTTATCTTTTTTTTCTGGTGTGAAACGCATCTACTTCTTTGATTTGTCTCTAATTGGCCTACATAACCAAAAAATGGCCCATGTTTGTGGATGATATACACAGCAAACATAAAAGTCAAATAAAGGACAATGAAAATTTCTTCTGGATAAGCCATGTTGCTTTGCAGTACATGACTTTCAATGACGGAAAGGTAATTATAATGTATTCCACCACAGGAAACTTTTAGGCCTCCCTAATTTGTTTCTTTGTAATTCTTCCTGTTTTGTAATATCGAGGGATAGTGCTTTGTGGAGAATAAACTAAGTGATTTGACGGGAAGACCCTTTAGGTAACTTGCTGACATGGTGGGATAATGAGCTCACTGGCTTATACCTTTTGTTCCGAATTACTTTTTTTAAAAAAGCACTCAGAAGAAGGAAACAATTGGCAGGTTATTGTAGCTGTTCATCAATAAAGGGATATAGGTTGCCAGTGAGATTCACAATATTTATTTCTGAAAATGTGTGTGTGACTCACAGATTTTGTTGGTATTTTTGTTGTTTTTAACCAACAAACTATTAGCGATTGTTCATGTTTTGGTCTTCAGTGTGAATGGAGTTGCATATAGGCTAGGCTATTCAACATATAGGCCCCGTTTTACAGACAGGGCTTAGATAAAGCCAGGATTAGACCTTTTTCAATTAGTGCATTTAAGTATAGCTTTTATAAACGTAGGCTACTTTGTGTCTGAAAAACACTACTGTGTGTCTGACAAAACAGATATATTTTAAGATATGCCAGTACAAGTTTCTTTCAGGTATAACAGCTCAGATGTTCATTTTATTATGGACACCGGCACGGAGCTTGCTGGCTTAATAAACCTTGTCTGTCTGTGAAACCGGGGGATAGGGTTATTAAACTAGTATCATGTATGTGAGAGCTCCGCCCACATCGGAATCTGATTGGTCCGAAGCAGAGCCTTTGAAGTATGAACTTAACTATGAAGACCTTAAAAATCATGAGGGAATTATGATATAATATAGCTTACTTCCACACAATCGGTTATGGTTTTTAATACCCATAAAATGCCGTTTAGAGAAGCATGATGGAAGTCATAAAAATGCAAGGTAGGCCTATGTTTAGGCCTAGTTTTTTCACTTTTTCCCCTGCTGTGCTGTGGGAAAGGGAACTGTTCTGGGGTGCGTTTCCCAAAAGCATCGTTTGCCAACTATGACGGCAAGTTCCGTTGTTATCAGCATAGTTCAAGTTCAAGTGTTTCCCGAAACCATTGTTCCCACGAACATTCGCAAACAGCATCGCAAAGTTGTGTGGTTGAAACGACAGCTCTCGACCTGTGGTTAGAAGCATAGTTTCTAATTTGCACAGTGCTGCTGCTAGCCATTTTGGTGCCCTAAGCATAATTCCTTCATGATGCCCCCCCGTTTATTATTATAAATGTTTATTTTTGCCAGTTTAACTTTTTCTTACCAAACATATTACCAATATTAAACTCAATACCAATAACACAATAGTCTACTGTCAAACTTTGTCAGGTGCCGCACACTCCAACGTACCACACTGAGCTTGGGAATTGTCTTTATTACATGCGAGAAAATAAATGATCTGAGAGAAAAAAAAGTTTCAGAGAAAAAGTTATCACAC
This sequence comes from Gila orcuttii, assembly GCA_026230005.1. Lineage (NCBI taxonomy): Eukaryota > Metazoa > Chordata > Actinopteri > Cypriniformes > Leuciscidae > Gila > Gila orcuttii. The sequence continues at coordinate 19,063,655 of JAPDVR010000008.1, read as the reverse complement.
TGATAGCAAAAAAGCATTTCATGAGAGAAAAAATAATATTTGAGAGAAAAAGTTTTCATACCAATAGCAAAAAATAATATTTAATATTTGAAAAAAGTTTTGAGAGAAAGTATTTTCTCATAGAACATAAAAAAATATATAATTTGAAAATTATTTCTGAGAAAACAAATCTCTCAAAATACTTTGAAACAAAAAATCTCAAATATATATTTTTTGCTATCAGTGTGAAAACATTTTCTCTCTAAAAAAAAAGTGTTTCTCTCAAAATGAAGTTTTATGTAACAAAGTTCGGGAGGAGCATGTTCAGGTAATCAACCAATCAGCTCAAGAGGAAGCCGGTATAAATAAACCTTTTCCTCACCTCCTGTCTCACGACAAGTGTCTCAGCATCCCTCCACCACCCAATCACCTCACACTAGGCTGGGTCTACCCAAGTATAGGGGGAGTACTCTGGGTTCGGGCAAAATTCCGAGCTCGGAGCCCTCCCCCGGACAGCAAGCCAAATATGCATAAATACAACTTTAGATTTCATGTACATGTGAACTCGTGAAATGCTTTTCTTTGCTCTCGATGCAATTTCTTGCTTTCGTATCAGAATTTTGCTTTCGCTGTGAAAATTGTGTCATGGGCGGGGCCACGTTCCAATTGGCCAGTCGGGTGAGCATCGTCTTGTCTTGGGAGTCGAACTGAATCATTACACCATTGTTCGGTTCACCTAGATAGATGCCACCTCTGCCTTATGCTGGGCGTACACCTATAGACTTTGAAAAGATTTAGAAAAGACTTTATAAGATCATAAGCTCACATCTAAAGACCTGGGTTCACAGTTTTTAGACTCAGACTAAAGATTTTACAAACACTGAATCTTGTAGTGACACTATTTACAAGACTACAACTAGATTATTTTAGCTTTTTATTCCCACCAAATTCCTCCCATCATGCTCAGCAGTGATAGGGGGCTTTTACACTGGGCTCGTTTGCTGCGAGCCGAGCCCGAGCGCGTTTGTTCCCGGCGCCCCCCGCAGCGTTGGTCTGGTTTCACACTCAACTTGATTCTATCGAACCCTGGTGCGTTTGCGTGCATATGACGTCATCGCAAACGTGCACGGCGCATGATAGAAAACAGAACGTGGGTCAATATGTTTTTTTTCTTTTATTAATTCGCTGCTATTATGCGCAGTTGACTGAACAATAAAGGTTTGCTGTGGGTGTGCCACATAAGGTGGACTTCTGCTGCTTGCAAACGGACTATTTTGAGGAGACAGTGGATTTCCAACTTTGTTGCCCTGATCCCACGCGCAATGCACGAATAGGCTACACTGCAGGCTCACTCTCGCTCGTATCCAAGGTAAATCATCAACACTATCATCCCTTACAAGTGTTTTATTTAACTGAATACATCACAATAAGCTAAAACGCATGCGCAGGTTACTTTATTTCCTGAACAAGTGCGCACCCGAGTCCGTGTTGCTTTCACATTCACGCGAACCGCGGCACGGTTCGGGAGCAACCGGTTTTTAACCAGATAACAGACTTCTTTTCTTTTTTCACTCTGTCGTGGTATGAATGGCAGTTTACATCAAAAAGACACGGCTGCTCTGCCCACAGCTCGACAAGGCGCTCCTCTTTATCCATGGTCCATTTTCGCCTACTTGGCGCTCGTTGTGTTTCCACGTCCGTCGACATGTTACTTTGTTGTGACTGATGGCTTACTGTTTTCTGAGAACGATTTTATTGGTTGTTGATTGTTTTTCGTCACTATGACTACGCTAGGACTTGCGATAATATCAAACATGTTTGATATGAAAGACTAGAGAAAGACTGGCATAAATCGGGTCGCGGACTGCAGATTATCACCTCACATTTAACGATCGAGACGACGGGAGCGCGCCGAGACTCCAGTAAGATTCCTAAAGACTGCCGGTCTTTAGTCTGGGACTGTGAAAATCCTTTGGTGTACGCCCGGCATAAGGCAGAGGCGGCATCTATCTAGGTGAACCGAACAATGGTGAAATTATTCAATTCGACTCCCAAGACAAGACGATGCTCACCCGACTGGCCAATAGGAACGTGGCCCCGCCAATGACACAATTTTCACAGCGAAAGCAAAATCCTGACACGAGAGCAAAAAATTGCATCGAGAGCAAAGAAAAGCGTTTTGAGAGAAACACTTTTCTTTTAGAGAAAATTTTTTCACACAGTGTTTTAAACGAGATTTTTTTTCTCAGAAATAATTTAAAAAATTTCAAATTTATATATTTTTATGTTCTATGAGAAAATACATACTCTCAAAACTTTTTTTAGTCTCAAATATTATTATTTTTCGCTATTGGTATGAAAACTTTTTCTCTCGAATATTCTTTTTTCTCTCATGAAATGCTTTTTTGCTACCAGTGTGATAACTTTTTCTCTCAAACTTTTTATTCTCTCAGATCATTTATTTTCTCGCATGTAATAAAGACACAATTCTAGCTCCATATGGCGGTGGCACCATCGTTACTTTCTAGAGCAATTATACTCTTGTTCCGCCTGTTTTGTTATATACACATCCCTAAAAAGTGCCTAATAATATTTCTATACTGAAATAATATCGGCATTATAATTATTCTGACTATGATATGATGATTGATTTTTCATTAGGCTATTTTTGGTGCCCCCTCAGCACTTGGTGCCCTACGCACAGCGTGTGATGTGCGTGGTGGGAGCGGCGGCGCTGAGTTTGCATGACATGTGTACTTAATAAATAAAGCAAAGGCGAGCCTATGATTGAGTTTGCAAAATAACTGAGAAAAATGAGAAATAGTCCTCAAATGCCATGTGATTTAATTTACATCAAAACATCTAGCGTCAATTAGATCTCAAACAGTTTCATTAAAATACATTTTTACTCCACCACGTGCGTGATGTCATAAACCAAGGTGGTTGAACGACCACTTTGCAACAATATGGTTCTGGGAAACAGTCGTGACTAGCTTGATTTCTCCAACGATGCATCATAATATGGTAGTGAATCAACGAGTAACTCGTCGTACGGGAAATGCACCCCTGTTTGGAAGTGTGTTGCATCAATTGAGCAAGATATTTTATAAGTGGAGCAAATTGTTTTTTAATCAGCTCCCATATTGGGAGTCTGGGACATTGGCGGCTTCATTTTTCACGATGGAAGAGAGTGAAGGTGCGTCGTCCAATTTTATTTTATTTTTTACAGTCTCGGCTGATAGGAAAGGAAAGTTTGTTTTTCTGAGGTGCATCACATTTTATGAGTCATTCAACGAAAACGTCATTTTCTATTATGAAAATCAGATTTTCAAAGTATAGTTTTTGTTGTGTTTAAGGACTTATTTGGTTTAAGTAGACCCTTACCTGTCAGAAAAATATGTGGTGCCATCTCAGGCTATCTTATTTATTTATTTATTTATTTATTTATTTTCCTAAAATAATCAACATGCACATGTGTGTTTTGTCAACCGATACAGATACTGGGTGCTTCTCAATTCTTATGTGCATCCTTTCCTCACTTCCCTTCCTCGCGTCTCAACTCCACCCCCTGTAGGATGCGAGGGAATGCAAGGAAGGAAAATGAGGACGGAGGAATCGAATGGAATGCTTTTTTATACATTGGAATACTTGGTCACTCGAGCGTCACTTCATAGTCTCATCAGCTACGCTCAAAGGATCTGCCCTTATGTTGTATTAGTTTGGTTATTTAAGAAATTCATAATAAATAATAATAAAGCAAGATACCCTGTTGAAATATGTGAGATGTGTGGTTTTGTCATGATTCTGCCATCATGTCTCTGTTTTCTCTGGTCTTGTGGCAGGATCATGGCAGACCCATGTTTTATGTACAAGTGCATGGTCTGTTATTTGGGCCATGTGCTTGTGTTGTCTCGTCTCGTAACCCCGCCCCCTTGTTATCCTCGTCTTGTGATTAGTGTCTAGTCAGTTTCACCTGTCCTCGTCATTAGTGTTCCCTATTTAATCCCTGTGTATTTGCTGTCCTGTGCGATTCATTATCATACGTTGTGTGATTCTAGCTGTGAGTATCTTGTTGAGAGTTTTGTCTAAAGAAGTGTTTTGTTCCTGTCATAGTTGTTATTTACCGTCTGAGTATTTATCTTTGTCAAGTTGATCCTGTCTTGTTTTGCCCCATCGTGGGTTTTGTTTTCTGTTTTTGTCTTTAATAAACCCCTGTTTAAGTTATTTGCTGTCTGCAATTGGGTTCATCTGCTATCCACATAACTGAATGAATCGCCCAATACAGAACCCAGCGGACAGTATGTATTCGCCTGTCTATTGCCAGTCGGACCCTAAGGATTGGTGGTACCAGGCTATCGCAGACGCAAAGAGGGGCAAACTCCCGATTCCCGCCCAGGGACAGCGATCGGTAAGGGAGTATGCTCGGGTCGCGAATGAAAGGAGGTTTTTCTTACCAGAACTCCTCCTTAACCGCTACCTCGTCGCAGGTCTCAACTCCCCTCCACCCCTGGCCGAACGGGAGGAGCTGGTGACCCGTCCGTTCACGGAGATGGTGGATCGTTTATCGCGGAGAGAGTCACAGACACCCTCGAGGTCTTTACCGTCTGCCTATCTTCCTGTCATCCCGGAGGGTCGTATGATAGGCGTTGCGACGCTTGGGGACCAGGCTGGTTCCCCCACGACTCCAGAGGCATCTTCCACACCCACTGACCTCCGTGTTAAACGAGGGAGACGGGTTTCTTGGGATTCCCCCTCGGAGTCATCGTCATCTGAGCTCACTCTACCAGAAGTGGTCTTCCCAGTTCCTGTTTTGTCTTCCACTGAGCCCGTCCAGCCGATCACGAGTTCGGCTGTGGCCATTGCTTCCCGACCTAGGAGAAAGAGGAAGAGGGGAGCCTCCCATCCTTCGTCAAGCGCCGTTCCAGAGCCCGCTACTGCAAGCGCCGTTCCAGAGCCCGCTACTGCAAGCGCCGTTCCAGAGCCCGCTACTGCAAGCGCCGTTCCAGAGCCCGTATCAGCAAGCGCCGTCCATGAGCCCGCTCCAGCAAGCGCCGTCCGTGAGCCCGCTCCAGCAAGCGCCGTCCGTGAGCCCGCTCCAGCAAGCGCCGTCCGTGAGCCCGCTCCAGCAAGCGCCGTCCGTGAGCCCGCTCCAGCAAGCGCCGTCCGTGAGCCCGCTCCAGCAAGCGCCGTCCGTGAGCCCGCTCCGGCAAGCACCGCCCTAGAGGCCGCTCCAGCAGGCGCCGTCCCGGAGTCTACGGGGAGACTCGCGGCCGATCTGGCCGCAAAAGAGGTCTTGAAATCGGTTTCTGCTCGTCAGGAGATGCCCATCTTCCTTGCTGCAAAGACCCTGTCTGATTATTTGTCTAGTCTAGCTAGAATCCTTGAAGTCCCAGTCTGTCCTGTCTTATCCCCAGCCCCCGAGCCTGTCGCCGAGAGCGCGGCACCCGAGCCTGTCGCCGAGAGCGCGGCACCCGAGCCTGTCGCCGTGAGCGCGGCACCCGAGCCTGTCGCCGTGAGCGCTGCACCCGAGCCTGTCGCCGTGAGCGCTGCACCCGAGCCTGTCGCCGTGAGCGCTGCACCCGAGCCTGTCGCCGTGAGCGCTACACCTAGTCCTGCCCTGTCGCCTGCCATGTCCCCTGTCAGGAGTCCCGTTACCTCATCCTCTGTGTCCTCTATGTCTGAGCCTGTTGCTGCTCCCTCTAATGCAGTATCCCCATCGGTTTTCCCGGTCTCCACTAGTCCCCGGACTGTTTCACCATTTGTTCCTGTCGCCACTTGTCCCCGTACTGTTTCCCCTGTCGCCACTAGTCCCCGGACTGTTCCCCGTCACCACTAAACCCCGGACTGTTTCGCCCAAGCCCCGTCCTTGTGTGTCTTCCTCCAAGTCCCCCCGGATTACCCGTCCTCAGTCCTCGTCCCGAAGACCCAAGACCCCTGTCCCGCCCATCCATCCTGGACTGTCTCCCAAAGACTTTGTGTTTCCTCCACCTCCTCTACCCTGTTTGTTGTTTTTGATGTTTCACCCTAACCCTGTTATTGTTTTTTCATGTTTGCCTTTATTAGTGTTTGCCATGTTTTGTTGGTTCGTGTCTTTGTCACAGTCTGTCATGTCCCGTGTTTAGTTTCCCTTTGAGGAGCGTCTGGAAGCCGCTCCTTAAGGTGGGGGTTCTGTCATGATTCTGCCATCATGTCTCTGTTTTCTCTGGTCTTGTGGCAGGATCATGGCAGACCCATGTTTTATGTACAAGCGCATGGTCTGTTATTTGGGCCATGTGCTTGTGTTGTCTCGTCTCGTAACCCCGCCCCCTTGTTATCCTCGTCTTGTGATTAGTGTCTAGTCAGTTTCACCTGTCCTCGTCATTAGTGTTCCCTATTTAATCCCTGTGTATTTGCTGTCCTGTGCGATTCATTATCATACGTTGTGTGATTCTAGCTGTGAGTATCTTGTTGAGAGTCTTGTCTAAAGTGTTTTGTTCCTGTCATAGTTGTTATTTACCGTCTGAGTATTTATCTTTGTCAAGTCGATCCTGTCTTGTTTTGCCCCATCGTGGGTTTTGTTTTCTGTTTTTGTCTTTAATAAACCCCTGTTTAAGTTATTTGCTGTCTGCAATTGGGTTCATCTGCTATCCACATAACAGGTTTATATAAACTGCAAAGGTAAAGTATAAATTACAATTATTGTGACCGATGTGAAGGGGGAGGAGAATTTATATGTGCGTCACGTTTAGTCAATAAAATTCTTCCGCAAAGGATACACCTGTGTATCCTCGCTCATAACTCCTCATGAAGCCTCCTCGCAGTGCAATAGGCCCTTTTCACAATGACGTCAGAAAACTTCTGCTTTTCCGCAAAGCAGTGTATACGTACTTCCGTTTTAACTTACGTGCGCTGGGTAACGTTACTTCAGGAAAATACATAAGATGATAACTAACAAGGTAAAGTTTAAAATAATAATGTTTACATATGTAACGTTATTGGTTATTATATTTAAATTATTTTGATAACGTTAATGATAATTTCCAGTAACTTATAGCATATAGCATTCTTTAACGTGTAACTGTCATGGAGGGGAAAGTAGACTAGCTAGCAACAAGATAAATCGCGCTCAGCCCATGTTGCCATAAGTATACTAACAAGTGTTCAATTTTTATATTAATGTAAAATCGCTCAACTTAATCAAAGCTAAATGTCAAACCATTTCCATATGTTGATGTGATTTATCATTAATTCTTCCTGTCAATTTTTCAAGTTTCCCATCCAATAAGCATGGCACAGTCATCCTGTAGATGCTATTGTAGTGTTCCTTGTTCAAACAACAAACATAAATTTCCCTATTTAAGTTTCCACGATTTTCCTGTGGACGCTGAAATACGTGCCCGTTGGGTTAGGGCGATCAAAAGAGATGAGGGACCGAGTTTTAAAATTGATTCATAAACGATTGAAACAAGAGTTTGCAGGTCTGTATTACAGTAAATTAAAGACTTTCACTGCAGAAGAGAAAGCTAACAACTCCTCGGCTAACGTAAGTTTGTGGGGGGGGGGGCGGGACAATACAAAATGCTTACCTTCATACGCAAACAGGTACTGTTCAAAGTAGAATTTGTATCCTTTATCAAGTTTGGAACGCGTCGTAAGTGAAAATGTATCTGCAAGACGCTGTACATCATCTAGATGTATTTCTGGCAGGTGTAGAAGGGACTGGGTAAACTCCATAGCGTTCCACTATGCTGGCGGAAGTAAACATACACTGCTTTGAGTCAGAACGGAAGTTGAGTGACGTCATGTGAAAAGGGCCTAAAGAGAGCGTAAGTCCCTCCCCTCTGATTCCGGCTCATGGGACCTTATTTCGGAAAAAATATGTATGGTAGTCAATGGCGAGAGACAAATTATCTTTTTATTACGTCTGAACTGTGCCCTGAATTACACATGATGTTTGTCAATTTAAAAGATAATTATGAAAGTCAAGAAAGTCATGACGTACATCCGAGTGAACGAGATGGAGGGAAGTTAGCCAGTGAAGGGCATGACAATTTTGGACTGGAACGCAGCCCAGGACAACGTGTTTTACTCAGGCACTCCTTAGCATCTTTCACGCCTTTCAAAATAAAAGTCTGGCATCAGAAAAACTGAATTAAGTCTGTTACTGCACACTTCACGACCCACCAGACGAGAAACACTGTCTTAAGCCCTATTCGCACTGCATTAGTATTATCTGGGGACCTTGTGTGATTTAGAAATTACCCATCCACATCTGAATTTCGTGTGGCGCATTCGTACGGGATAAGCGAAGCCTGTGATTTATTTTTTACTGACTTATTTCCCGGAATATGATGTCAATAGGCTATTGCTTGGAAATGTCTTGTTGTTATAGGTGTAGCTGTATGATATATCATAAACAGAATAATGTTCCTTACTGCATGCTGCTATACATGTCATCCATCTCCATCGAATCATTCTTTTTGTTTTCGCTCTTCTGATGATTTTCAGCCTTATCTTTCTGCAAATTGTATAGTTGTGGTGTAGGTATAGCATTATGACCCAGCACCCAAATTAGCCTATCAAAACACTCAGCCTCCATTCTTCGCGAAAGATGGATAAAATCACAGAATCTGCCAAATCACAGAAATGCCGATTCGCACGGGACTAATATTATCACAGGACCTCGGTGTTCGGCGAAATATGGTAGGTAATTTGCGGGGGAATTTTTACTTTACAAATTACAGACATGACCGATTCGCAATTATTACAAATGACTAGAGGTCACCAGGTAATACTAATCCAGTGCGAATAGGGCTTTAGAGGCTCCAAAGATTGATTCAGGAGTTTTACAGCACATTGTGACTTAGCTGAAATCAATTTAGTGCTCAGAGCAGGAAAACTGTACTGGTATATCAGGCTGCAATCAAGTGCCTGACAATCACAGAAAATCGCAGAATTTAATCTCTAAAAGCATAAAAAGCTTTCTTATATGCTGCATTATAGAAGTACAGGGGATATTCACTAGCGATGAATAGTATGCTTCATGCTACAGTGTTATAAAAGATCTTGTATCATTCATATCTGTTGGGACAGAACAGAATCTGGAAGGTTCAAAAAGGCAATGGTGGGGGGGTGTTCACAGTGTTGAGCCATCCATACAATTCATTAAGAAAGGCTTGCTGGTAAATTCCTTAAGGATTGAAGAAGATTGCTTTAATGATGTCTCCGAAAGCTAACTGTAGTCTGTAAAGTCTCACACAACCAAATTAGCTTTAGTCCACTGGTGTTTTGAAGTTCTTTGAAGATGAACCATACAATTGGTTGGTTAGGATGCAAATATTGAAATAATCCCAGAATCAAGGCATAAATGTCTGTAGTCATATAATTGTGTTTCCCAAATGATACTTGACACTGTAACAAGTGTAGCGGTGTTGACATGAAGTCAGTGATGTCAGCTGCATTTCTTTCTAGCAAAAGAGATTGAGTATTTGTCCTCTGTCCTTAAATCCATCAAATTGAATTGTGACTTGAATAATAGATGTCTGTCAGGCCTCCTGATGTCATTTTTTTTTTTTTTTTTGGTCAATATTGAAGCAGCTTGTGTGTTGTGGTATGCTATGGGAGTTGCTGCTCAGTACATGCCTGCTGAATTATTCTGAGCACAAAGATAAACACATCCAAAATGTCTAATTTGGAGGCATAATGACTGGTTTGGTAAGGAAGCATGAATATTGATCAATGGGAGCTGTGTTGCTAAAATGGAAAGAGGATCAATAAAGTACGCAATGTTTGCTTACAGAAGCTGCACAGTTTTGCGGTACAGTTTGAATATGTCAAAAAGAGACCAATGGAGGTTTTTCTTCCATTTTTTGATGATTTTGTTGGATTGATGTGTATTGTGAAGGTCACAAGACCTTGAATGCTTGTAAACAAGTACTCTAGCCGGAGAGTGCTTGTTCTCTAGCCATACTAGGAACCAGACACTTTACATTTGTAATGCACAACAAAAAATGAGACATCCATTTCAAGTGCATGTTAAATTTATTCCCTCCTGCTATATGTGAAATTTTGCTTGTAAATTTAAACTGATAACACCTACAGCTGTTTGCCGTTTTTCTCAGTTTCAGTCCAAAATGTCTAGTGCTCTGAAACTAGCAAGGAAGAACACTTTTAGGGCCGGTTCTCACAGAGCCAAAACGTGTTTTTTCTGGTTAAACTACGAGACGCAGGTCAGTGGAACGGGAAAAAAAGCGAAAGGTCTAAAAATGCGGTTTAAAAACAAAAGTTATTAATCAAATTAATAATCAAATTAAATAATAGTAAAAAATAAATTATTGAATAAATCACATTTTATTCTCATTCTTGTTTAAAAAATGCTAAACAGATGATTACAGGTCATTATATAAGTTCAACTGTATAATAATGAAATGTTAAAGGTTGTTGTAATTTAGTATGTCCGCTATTATGGGCCGAATATAACTTGGAAAGAAAGAAACCAAATTCTTAGAAAACAAGTGAAATATGAAACTGAAAATCGGCCATATACTGAACCATGAAAAATGAGAGTGCAGAACATTTAATAGTCCTCCGGTGTGTCATTCATTTCAGTGCAAGACCTGGTGACAAAAGACATTTTAGGTATTTGTTAAAAGCTTTAGGGATTGCAGTGTCCCCACCGACCCGCAATAGTTCCCAAGCATCAGAGAACAAGCTTGCTGGAATCACTTACTCCATGCACAGCTGGTGGTCTCGTCATGCTACGATTAATTTTAGAAAGAGCACAAATTTTTTTGGATCGAGCCAGCATCCAAAGGCATTCATCTTAAACAAAGTCAAACTTTGTTATAAGATGGAGCTGTAACTATAGATCTAAAGTTACAGCTCCATCTCATTTCGCTTCGGTGAGGAACTGCTGCTGTTGTTACTTTCAAGCCATATACAAGCTCAAGTTTTGATGGTGTCCTTAAAACTGAAGTGTATAATTTTTGTGATATTAAAATGCTTTCTCCTCTGCTTTATTTTACCCCAAAACTGTTCAAATACTGTGGTGCTGTCTCCTTCCAGACACAGCAGGTGTACATGATTTCACCAAGTACAACATGTTCCTGGATCAACATCTTTGTTGATCCTGGAACAACATTCCAATCAACCAATCAGATTTGAGGGACAAGTTTACAGTTCATGTCAAGTTTAGGCTTACAGTCAGGGTTATTCACCTATCATTTCCCTCTGATTTTAGGGATAACTTATGAGTAGGGGTAGGGATACAGTTAGGACTAAATTTTCAGACAGGAATTTTGTTACAGGATCAACAAAATATGTTAATCCAGGAACATGTCTTACCTGGAAAAAGCACAGTGACAAGACACAGCAACATATTTTTAAGCAATGTTGTGGCAGAACTAGGGCTGCAGCTATCGATTATTTTAGTAACCGTGTATTCTACCGAATTTCCCATCGATTAATCGGATACAAAATTGTAGTAATAAAAATAGATCCAAGTGAACAACAGTCTTTAAAATGACTTAAAATACAAATATATAATAACAAGCCATAATAATTGGTTCAAATAAATTATCAAAGTAATCATATTGGTTTTATACATTGTTAAAATACACCATGTAAAATAAATTGTATAAACTAAAATAATATTGGCCAAACAACATTTAATTCAAATATCCACTTAATCTTAAATATTTATTTGGTCACTTCTGTATGATAGAAATGCAACAATCGCAGTCATTTCTTGAACAAGAGCATGTGCACATCTAAACATGCAAATTCAGAGCGAGGGTTTAAACTTTTTTTTTTTTAAATAGCGATGAACAACAATTTTCATATTTAGAAACATTTATGTATTCTCCTGTGTTGGCTTAGATTTACAAATGAGTTTCATTACAAATATTGTGAAATGGCACACCCTTGTGTTCCCAGATGAACGTTATAAGCAACCCAAACTCACAGCATGCAGAGATTAGCCTATAAATGATAACAGTGCAACTATGAAACACAAACCGTATCTGACTTTCTGCGTTCCCAAATGCACGTTATTGGAAACCTAAACAAACAGCACATGCAGAGACTGAGTTTGAGTGGAGTAGCGTTTACTGTGTATGGAGCTGAGGTACTTTTAACATGTAATCAGCTGTGGGGGAAAAAAAAACAGCGCGCATATGTATTTAACTGAATCGCAGCCTTTGTGGTTTCACAATAGCATTATGCTCTATTATAATTTTAAATGGGTTTAAATCTACTGCGTAGCCTTAGTGGAACATGCCACTTCTGGTGTTTTGCCGGTTACTCAACACGGGAAAATTGCAATCGAGGATTTTTTAAAATCGAGTACTCGACTTTAATCTAGGACTCGTTACAGCCCGTTACAGCCCTATTCGATTTTCGGAACAATGTAAGATGAGGGGAGTGTTCTGAAAACCTGTTCCCTTTCAAGGGAACTCGAGCTGCGTCAAGCTGTGGGAACGCCTCTGCGTGTGTGCGTCATGAAGCACGTATGGAATCAGTCCAATGGAGAGACGGAACGTCATAGGCGGGTGACGTCATCGACCAGGAAACTATAAAGCACCCCCAAAACACAAGCGCGACAGCTTCTATGCCGTCAGTAAGCGCTATATGTGGATCTGTCTCAAGTGTTTTTTTCTGTCACTAAGCAGGAGTTTCACTATTTCAAAAAACTATATATATATATATATATTATATTGAGAGACAATGGCGAGCGAACAGCAATTTAAGAAGTGTGTTCCTCCCTGCTCGCGCTATTTAACGGGCGGGGATACACACAGCTTATGTGTTGTTTGTTTGGGAGTGCAGCATGCCCAGTCAGCTCTCGAGGGGGCTGATTGTGAGCATTGCGAGCGTTTGCCTCTTAGAACGCTCCGCTCCCGCCGATCACTCTTTGAGGAGAGTGGTTCGGTTCGCGATCCCCGCGGATCGGGTCCCGCTCATGCCGAGGCTGAGCGCCGACGCCATTCGTGGGGATCGCAGATGGATCTAACAGCGGGGCTTGAGACGGGCTTTGCCCTATCTCAGCCCTTACCTGTTAGATCCAGTGCCTCAGTCTCGGGTTCGGAAGCACGCTCTGCGGTTTCTTCCCCCCGAACTGAGGCCCCAGTACTGCAACTATCCAGTTCTGAGGATCTGGATGTTGTTAGTCTGGATGCGGGAGATGTCGATGATTCGCCATCTCGCTCTCCCGAAAGTGAGGAGCTTATGGAGGTGCTCACTCGTGCTGTTTCTAAATTAAGCATCGAGTGGCCAGCTGTTAGGCAGGAGTCTAGAGAAAAATCTAAACTAGATGAGAGATTTTTGCCTTCCCGTTCCCAACCTCCACGCCGGTGCTTGCCCTTTTTTCCTGATTTACACACAGAGGTTTCGAGATCGTGGAAAAAGCCGGTCTCTTATCGTGTTTTTAGCCCTCAAACGTCCACTTATTCGAATATCGTGGGGGCTAAATCTCATGGTTATGGGGCGATGCCTAAAGCAGAAGAGGCGCTTGCTAGTCACCTTTCTGCTGAAGCTGCATCTTCTTTTAAAGCACCACTTTTACCCTCTAAACCCCTCAGAAGTACGTCTGCTTTAGTGGGTAAGGCGTATTCGGCGGCCTGTCAAGCCTCGGCGTGCCTGCATACTATGTCCATCTTGCAGGCATACCAGGCTGACCTATTAAAGGACGTGAGTGATTCTCAAGAGGTCAGCACTGATGTAGTTCGCGAACTGCGTCAGGCTGCAGATTTATCTCTGCGCGCCACCAAGGAGTCGGCCAAGCTAATGGGCCGTACTATGGCAGCCCTGGTGGCCGCAGAGAGACATCTATGGTTAAATCTCTCTGGCATGAAAGAAAAAGATAAAGCTTTTCTTTTAGACGCTCCTCTCTCTCCTCATGGTCTGTTCGTTGATTCTGTGAATACTGTCATGGATAGATTTCAGGAAGAGAAGAAACAATCAGCAGCGTTTCAGAAATTTATGCCTCTTAAAATTCATGTGCCCGGTACTGCTGGGCGGGAGCAGTCCAGGCCGTCAGTCAGCTCCTCACATAGGGCGCAACAGAAGCAGAGTGTCGCGTCTCGCGCTCCCCCTTCCAAACAGTGGGACCAGACGCGGCACTCTCAGCCGAAGTCTTCTGGCAAAACTGATCTGAGGACAGTTATTATGGCCAAGAAGGCTTTGGCAAAGAAGAAGTCCTGACGCCACTGGCGTCAGGATGCTGAGGGTGGTCCCTGCCGTGGGAGAGAGGTGTTCACCGCATTACACGGTGCCCGCTCTTCTTCGGTGCCCTCAGGGGCCCGTTCTGCCAACCCCGCCTTCATGCCGGGGCACAGACGGTCCCAGCGAGCGCTTTCCCGAGGGACGCTCGCCCCCTCTGAGGAGGGTCTCAGAGCAGTTAAGCCAGTCGTTCCCTGCCGGTGCGCCGTTACAGGGCGCTGCGTTTGGTGCTCAAGTTACACCAGAGGCCAGTCTCGAGAGACTGGTACCCTTAGTAGTATTTCTGGCAGAGTGGAAAAACCTTCCAAAAATATCTCAGTGGGTTCTGCACATAGTAGAAAAAGGTTATGCTATCCAATTCAGGTGTCGTCCACCAAAATTCAGAGGGGTTCTGCCCACAGTGGTGGGCCCCGAGCAGGCTCTGGTAATGGAACGAGAGGTGAAAGCGCTCCTTCAGAAGGAGGCTATAGAACGGGTTTCTCCTCCCAGTTTATAGTCGAGTTTTTACAGCCGATATTTCATCATTCCAAAGAAGGATGGGGGGTTGCGTCCAATTTTAGATCTGCGCCTGTTGAATCGCGCGGTAGGGAAGCTAAAATTCAAGATGCTCACTATCAAGCAGATTGTGGCACAAATCAGATCCGAGGACTGGTTTGTCACGATAGATCTGAAGGACGCGTACTTCCATATTTCCATCCTTCCACAGCACAGGAAGTTCCTGAGGTTCGCCTTCGGGGGCGAGGCGTACCAGTACAAGGTTCTTCCATTTGGCCTAGCTTTATCTCCCCGCACTTTCACGAAATGCATGGATGCAGCTCTAGTGCCCCTGAGGCTTCAGGGCATTCGTATCCTCAATTACATCGACGATTGGTTGATTTTAGCTCAGACGGAGCAGATGGCGGTTCGGCATCGAGATGTCGTTCTCGCTCATATAAGAAAGTTGGGGTTAAGGCGGAACGCAAAGAAAAGTGTGCTATCTCCTTCTCAGAAGACCGCTTTTCTGGGCGTCGTTTGGGATTCGGTCTCGATGCGGGCGCGGCTCTCCCCGACCCGCATCGCTTCGATTCTCGCAGCCGTGAAACAAGTAAAGCTAGGCCAGCTACTCACTGTAAAACAGTTTCAGAGACTGTTGGGTCTGATGGCAGCAGCGTCCAACGTTATACCTTGCGGCCTGCTGTACATGAGACCACTGCAGTGGTGGCTCCGGACCAGGGGATTCTCCCTGAGGGGAAATCCCCTCCGCACGATCAAAGTCACGCGGCGCTGCCTTCGTGCTCTGGTCATGTGGAAAGAAACCTGGTTCCTATCCAAGGGGCCTGTGTTGGGGGCTCTTTGTCGTCGCGTAACGCTAACGACGGATGCTTCCCTCACAAGGTGGGGGGCGGTCATGAGTGGTCGTCCAGCCCAAGGTCTGTGGCAGGACCATCATCTATTATGGCATATAAATTGTCTAGAGATGTTGGCGGTGTTCCAAGCTTTGAAACACTTCCTAGCAGACCTCAGAGGTCATCACGTGCTAGTTCAGTCAGACAACATGTCGGTGGTCTCGTATATAAATCATCAGGGGGGCCTGCGGTCGCGTCCACTTTACAAGTTGGCCCGTCAGATCCTCCTGTGGTCCCAGGGGAGATTACAGTCTCTGAGAGCTATGTATCTTCCTTATTATCTGAATGTGGTAGCAGACTCCCTGTCGAGGCAGGGGCCGAGGCCGGGGGAATGGAGGCTCCACCCCGAGGTGGTGGAGCTCCTTTGGTTGAGTTTCGGTCGCGCCGAGGTGGACCTATTCGCTTCCAAGGAGAGAACGCACTGTCATCTGTGGTTCTCCATCAGTCAGCCAGCCCCTCTGGGGTTGGACGCTCTGGTACAGCCGTGGCCGAGGTCACGTCTGTATGCTTTTCCCCCGATTGCTCTGCTACCAGGAGTTCTGGAGAGGGTTCGCCGGGACGGGGTCAGCCTGCTTCTAGTAGCCCCGTTCTGGCCGGCCCGAGTATGGTTCACGGACCTAATATCTCTTCTGGACGGCTCTCCCTTGGAGATTCCGATCAGGAGGGATCTACTCTCTCAGGAGGGCGGTACGATATTTCACCCCCGCCCAGAGTTGTGGAAACTGTGGGCTTGGCCTCTGAGGGGGCCCAGCTCATAGAAACTGGTCTCTCAACTGAGGTTGTTGAGACCATCCTTCACTCCAGAGCTCCGTCCACGAGGAAGTTATATGCCCTGAAGTGGAAACTTTTCACTTCTTGGTGTGCAGAACACCGGCAGGACCCAGTTAACGGCCCAGTGGGTGCAGTGCTGGAGTTCCTGCAGGAGCGTTTCTCTGGAGGGTTATCCCCCTCCACACCAAAGGTGTATGTGGCGGCACTAGCTGCTTACCATGTCCCTTTCAGTGGAGTTTCTCTTGGGAGACACCCACTTATAACTCGCTTCCTTCGTGGTACTTTGAGGCTGAGGCCTGCAGTTCGCATGAGGGTGCCGACTTGGGATTTGTCCATTGTATTAGAGGGCCTCTCTTTGGCCCCCTTTGAACCTATTTAGGAAGTTTCTGAGAAATTCCTCACATATAAGACTCTCTTTCTGCTTGCAATATCCTCAGTTAAAAGAATCGGAGATTTGCAGGCTCTGTCGGTTGCACCCTCGTGCCTGGAGTTTTCGCCTGGTATGGTTAAGGCTTTTCTATACCCTAGACCAGGTTATGTCCCTAAGGTCCCTACTAATGCTGTTAGACCTACAGTGCTGCAGGCTTTCTATCCTCCTCCTTTCGTGTCATCAGATCAGGAGAAACTTAACCTTCTCTGCCCTGTTAGGGCGTTAGACGCTTATGTCCACAGAGCTGCCCTGTGGAGGAAATCAGAACAGTTATTTGTGTGCTTTGGGCCACCCAGGAAGGGGTGTCCCGCGTCTAAACAGAGAATGAGCAAGTGGGTGGTTGAGGCCATCTCACTTGCTTATGAGTCGGCTGGTCAGCCTTCACCTTTGGCTGTATGAGCCCACTCTACTAGGAGTAGGGCTGCCTCTAAGGCATTATTGTCAGGAGTATCGCTGAGTGATGTTTGTGATGCGGCTGGGTGGTCCTCACCGCATACATTTGTTAAGTTCTACGAATTGGACTTGAGTTCCACTCCTGGGGCGCAGGTGCTCTCGTCCTCTGTGCGCTAGTTCCCACATGACGGTCATTTGCTCCTATGGCGACGTGGGTATGGGCGTTCCCACAGCTTGACGCAGCTCGAGTTCCCTTGAAAGGGAACGTCTCGGTTACGTATGTAACCCTAGTTCCCTGATAGGGAACGAGACGCTGCGTCGTTCTGCCATACTCCCAGCATGCCCGTTAGCGCTTCCTTCAGGCCTATCAGAAGCTGTCGCGCTTGTGTTTTGGGGGTGCTTTATAGTTTCCTGGTCGATGACGTCACCCGCCTATGACGTTCCGTCTCTCCATTGGACTGATTCCATACGTGCTTCATGACGCACACACGCAGAGGCGTTCCCACAGCTTGACGCAGCGTCTCGTTCCCCATCAGGGAACTTGGGTAACATACTTAACCGAGACGTTTTGGTTTTGCAAAATTCAGTTTCATAGAAATTATACATTTCAGCTTTAACATTGTCTATGTCATTCTGTCAGGTTACTGTTTAAAAATGCTTGACAAATAATTCTTTGTATATAAAACTTATTAAGATATACCGGGAAATTAAACTTTAACTTAAGTATGGGAATTATGTTTTTTTTTTTTTACTTCAATACACTTTGAAAAAAAAGTGTAATTTTTACTGAAAAAAAACGAAAAATGCGACAGTATAAACTTGTTGATTGGTTAACTGTAAGTGATCTTACCGTAAAAGGTGACATACTTTAAATAACATCATATTATTACATGTAATTTTACTGTAAATTACTATCAAATGTATGTTTTTTGCAAATAAAAACAAGGCTATAAATTAAGTATAATTGTATAAATCGGTAAAAGGATATTTCTAAAAAAACATCACATTTAATTATATTTTATTTAAATATTTTTTTCATCTCACTGTTGTTATAAGTTATGTACATCAGGGTGTTTTGTTGCATTTTCCTTTAAATATTTTTTTTTTGCATAACTTTAGTGTCGTGTGTTACCCTTATATTGTTTTGTTTTTGTGTGTGTGACCCTGCTGTGTGAGTTTTATGGACAGGTGGTTATCAGTACATTTTAAGGTAAAAAGCAGATTTTGGTAGTTCAAGAAGATTGATATTCATTAACATTATATCCCTTAATGCAATATACGATTAGCCTACAGGCTCAATATTCAATCCCATAATACTAGGGGTGTGACCATACACTTAGCTCACGAAACGAGACAATGCACAATATTGGGCTCACAAGACGATATTTAAACACTATCTTTAATGCCAAATATGAATATGACTAAAAGTTATTTTATTAACTATAATGAAATCCTATAATGAAAAACAATGCAGGTGCATTTTAAATTGTTTTAACTAATCATCTTGTAATGAATGTCACATCAGTTTTACTTTGAGTATGAATTATCATATGCAGTTAAAGACAGAACAATTAAATGCAAGCACTGTAAAAGGTTTTGCCACAAACTCAACTACGTCATGTTGATAGTGAGATAGCTTTTCACCTCACAAGAAATTTCGTCACACTTGTAAAGCCTGGCTGGATCAGCCCAAAGAAGGTTTTCCGGTCAGCGGGTGAAGGTCTCTGCGCGTTACTGTTTTTCCTTTTCCGCAACATTCAAGATTAAATGAAATAAATTTTTTCATATGTATTGTCTCGTTATTTCACCTGACTCCATAAATGAAAAGGGTTTTAATGATATCTGGGTATCATTAAAAGTGAGCGAATGTTTGATTATTCTTTTTTAACTCTTTAATTATGTTTTACCAGCTCAGATTAGGAAGCTATATCACTTAGAGGTCCTTGCGTCTTCCGCAGGTCTCACGACACAAGCTCGCCAGTTTTGTTCATCAAACAGAGGTAATTGGCTAATATCTTAGACAGTCGGATTCACGCTTACTCGATCAAAAGATATTTTGATAGCCCCCATGGAATTGCAAACTCTTGAACTTCATTTAATCGTTTTACTTTAGTGGAGGTTTTGGCTATTATTATAGGTATGAGTCGACCAATTATACTTCTCTTATAATAGTTTGGATTGGTGTCAAGCCCATGATTTCTCACTTACACTTATCTAAAGGAACTTAAAATTAAGACAGGTAATTAGGCATACCCAGATTTAGGTTGATCAAAGAGCATTTCGCTGATCTAAACGGAACTAACTTGCCTTCTGCAAACCAAGTACACTTGAATTGATGTCAAATATTAGTAGTCACTAATCTGGCGCAGAATTGCGGGAATATACAAATCCGATAATCTTCTTGGGAAAACAATCTTAGAGTCAGTCAGAATAAAATCAAATGTTTACATTTTATTGACCAGGTAATAGAGCAATAATTCAAAATCCAATTCATACAATAAAATCATCGGTCAATCAAATACCATAACAACAATTCGGGAAGCGAAGAATTAAAGAAATATTTATCTGGAAACGAAATACTACACACAGTGATCTTGTGGTAAATCTAGTTACAGATTCCAAGAACCTCTTTGCCCATTTTCCTTATAAACCCAGATAATTCAATTTGCTTACCAAATGCCGGTGGTGTCTGTCAGATTTTAGTCCCCTAGTGAGGGGCTCACAACTGTGAGATCAGAATGGAGGATCTGGGGGAGGGAACACCTTTAAAGGACACATCACTTTTCTCATATTTTGTAACTTCTTTTATCTTTTCATTATGGTTGGGAGAATGAGACCATTTTACCAGGCGCACTGAGACACTTTACATGATACCAAACATGTATAGTTACTTTTTTGTACACACTACACACTTACCATTTCATGGGTTTTCAGTGAGTTTCAGGTGAGAAGGGGGAGATTGTCAAAGTGAGGTGTGAGATGTGTTGCACTGTGTGCTGCGTCACGGATGTTGCTGTTACATAGTTATGCAAGGAAGGGTTCAAATGTTAATTCTCAGGAGAGCCTTTTGTTCTCTCGAGGGGTAGCCCAGACTTTCTTGCACCCTCCTTACACACTACTACATAATACCTAAAACAATGTCAATTTCTGACAACCAGTAGTTAACAATAGTTGTTAATAGACTGATCACTAATTGTGTTCTTTCTCACTGATGGTTAAAATAATCAATCAATCAGTCAATCAATCAATCAATCAATCAATCAATCAATCAATCAATCAATCAATCAATCAATCAATCAATCAAAAAGCTCTTTAAAAACTATAAAAGCATGCCAAAGTGTTGTACAACTCGTTAACACAGTAAAATTTATCATGATGACCAGTGAAATGTGTACTTTGTGCTTTGAAGGTCAAAGTATTTTTAAATTCAAGTATTTTTAAATGTAACTGAATAAAAGTACAAGTGCTCAGTTTGAATTGTACTCAAGCACAAATACTCAATATATACCACTGCTAAGTTAATATTCTCTATATATGACCTTTTCAAAATGTGTGCCTCTTAGTGCTGAAAAGAATCCATGATCCACACTCCCTTTATGCCACCATAACTGAAATATCATTTTCAAACACATCTTTCAGTCACTCTAGTCATTTACTAGCTCTTTATGAACCCTGAGAGAATCAGGCACTGTCAATCACACTCCATAAGACATTAACATACATGTCTTACAGTGCAGCACATGACAAAACGATCAAACGCTCATGCAGAAAATTCAGGTCATAGTTGGGTTATCCAGCATTAGATATATGAAAGTGTTTTCCAGACTAAGGTAGCACAAGCTTATCATAGACATCTACTGGATATTTGATTAGGGACTAAGCTCTGGACGGTATGGTTTTGCATGCACAATTATTCTTAGAGGAAAACTGCTGTAATTTGTGCCAAGAGTCTGACTAGGTGACTAAATCACTTAGGGTGACTTTGTTCTGAAAGTCATGTAGCATCAGATTAGTGTTCATTTGTTGTCGAAAGCTTGTTTGAAACTTTTTAAGCCTTTTTTACACAATATGCATGAAGTTGGTGACATTTTGTTTTTGTTTGAGTGCAAACAGCCAACCTTGTTGGCATTGGCAAATCTAGCTAACTCTGTCTGACATTTCTTTAGTACAAACTTTATACCTTTAGTACAAATATCATATATATCTATTTACCCTTTGTGTGCACTTAGTATAAACAAAATGCTATTTCTTGCTGTTCTTTCACAGTGCTAACAGTATCTTCCTCTATTTACACTGTGTAAGTAGCACCTTTCATAAAAAGGCAGCTGTCTTTTTTTAAAAATTCAAACCTGTCTTTTGCTCTAACATTTGATTCAGATGTTTTGTTAAAGCTCTCATGTGAAGTCTTTTGAAATGCATTTAAAATTAAATTTTCACATCATGTTGCTTTGTCGAGGATAATTTCTGGTAACACTTTACAATAAGCTCCTATTAGTTAACATTATAGTTGATGCATTAACTAAACTTAATAAGCAATACATTTGTTACAGTAATTATTAATCTGTTAAAACTATTTAATAAAAATACCACTGTTCATTGTTAGTTCATGCTCAGGTCTGTTAAATAATATTAACCAATAAAACATTTGATTTTAAACATATTAGTAAACGTTGGAAGAATAATAAATGCTTTACAAAAATTTTTTCATTAGTGACCTACATTAGTTATTACAAATTAACAATTTGTGGGTAATACTTTACAATAAGGTCTCATTAGTTAACATTAGTTAATGCATTAGTTAACATGAATGAGAAATGTTAGTTAATAAAAAAAATATTCATGTTCACAATGCATTAACTAATAACAGGTACATTAACAGGTACAACTTTTGATTTTAAAAATGTAATGGTAAATGTTGAGATTGACATGAACTAAGATGAATAAATGCTGTAGAAGTATTGTTCATTGATAGTTTGTGTCAACTAATGTAGTTAACTAATGTTAACAAATGAAACCTTGTGTGTTACCTAATTACAACTTGCATTGAAGATCAATCTGCGAAGTGCAGTCCAGATCAAAGGCAATGTCGTTTTGAGTTTTTTTTTTTTCATAGTTCCGTGTTTGCATATATGCTCTCAAAAATGCATTATGAATAAGATGGACTTTATAGAGGTAACCATAAAGCAGTTTGAGGTAATTTAATTAGCCTTTTGCGTGATTGCTCTCTCATGAACAGAATAAACAAGTAAAGCGCTCCAGGGACGAGACGGAGATTGCGAAAGGTGCCTGCACTAAAGTGGGCCCCGCTTCAGAATCACGATGACTATTCATCGATAGCGGCCCCTGAGCAGTGAAGGGTAAGAGCAGTGCACTCTGGGAAGGAAAACCATCCACACCAGAATTGGAATATTATTCCGCTGCATGCCTCCAATAGACTGCAGTTTCCTTTCTGAAGTGCGTTAAGCCTCACAGCCTCTCTGAATTCAATCAGTCATCAGGGCTGGTGGCAGGTTAGTGCTTCTCTCTATTGATTTCAACCGGGAAGTCAGCAGCTGACAACATGCATTTTCAATCTCGACGGCTCTTGTGCTACTGTGAAAAGTTGCATAAATAATACATCCAATGAATTTTCATCAGCCGCTGTATTTCTGTGGGCGCTGTATGCCGTGACGAGGCCAAAAGATGTGCATGTAGAATCGTTGAAAAGAGCTTCACTTTTTCTGCCACCATCAAGATCATGTCCTGCAGCGATGTTTTTGTTTTAAGATACATCGATACTTCATTTCTGAGGTGTGAAGAGGGATAATGAATAGTTAATATTTCTGCCATTCACTGACAGTGATTAACTAGAATTATTACTAGAGTCCTTTACCACCACATGCAACACTCTCCGTCTGCGGATGATGGATGACAGATTCATTCGGAGACTTAAACGCCCCAGACATCCGTTCAATGAGATTTCATCTGCCAAAGGCATCCTCTTCTATTTCTCCATTATAAGTGGACATTTTTCATATTGGTCTGATTTGTCTGTGGAAGATGCATTAACTCATTGAGATTTACAATGGAATACAAACGGTAAGAGCGATGGCCCCGGGGACATGCTGGATTTCTATTCACACTATAAATCTGGTGGTGGGAACAGCGTGGCAGACAATATTAAAACACTGCTGAAGCCATCACACCTTATCTGGGTTAACCTTGATGTTGTGTCATCTTCCTCGCCATTCTGGTTGCCGTTAATGAAAACTGTTCAACGGCAAGCTAAATTGTGAATGTGCGTTTGTCACATTCTGTCTGTTTCTAATTTACATGTTCTGCTTTATCACTTCTTTAATGGTGTGTGTGTGTGTATGCATATGTGAGAGAATATGTATATTTATGTTATATAATACATAAACTAATGTTAAAGCTACAATATGTAATTTTTTTCACCACTAGGGGTTGCTAACCTCTTATAATAACAAAGGCGTAGATTGATGACACAATGAATAAGCGGAATCATGGAACTTGCTGTCATGCTGATGGATCTAATAATGTTTATGGATGAGTGAAAACATTCATGACTGTGGTATGAAGCAGGTCGCGATCGCTAATGGGAGATAGATATCAGCGCCACACGCGAGTCCCGCGGATATAAAGGAATGAGGACATTTCATTCTATCGAACTACCCACAAGTGCTGAATTAATACTCACTGCGGTCAGTTTATTTGACGAATTAAACTTGTGAGGTAACGCAGCGCTGTTTCACTTAGTCTAACGTTACACTATCATACTAAACAGCATTTGAGTGTGTTGAAAGTTATAATGTTATTCTATGTATAAGTTTGCCGCGAAGCTCTCAGCATCTCGAAAACGCCACGCCGATATTGATCCTCGTTTTAGTTATCCTTTTGTCCCAAAGTCTGCTTGCCATGATCCAGAATGTTTGAATGAAACAACAACAGCATGCCGCTAAACATTACGCAGTTGTCCACATCTGTCGTCATGGTTACTATGGCAGTACAAGGAGAAACCATAGGCGGAAACCAGGGATAACACGGATATTACTTCATTGACAGGCGACAAGTGACAAGGGACGGGCACTATTTAAAATTGTGAATTTGGAAATGGAAACATTTAGGATAATGTAAGCACACAATTTAAATAAATATATAACACTGTGCAAGTGCTTTTTGGATATTTTGATACAAAATTCTAACATATTGTACCTTTAATTTACACCGTTTAAAATATATTATTATACACTGCTATTCATAGTATAGTATCCAATATATGCCATTTATATACTTTTGGGATTTTTTTTAAACAGAAAAAAAAGGCAATTAGCATGTGATGATTTTCTATGTAAGTAGCAAAATAAATTATTCCTTTAAATTGCTGTCTCAAATTACTATAGAATAATCTGCACAATATATATATATATATATATATATATATATATATATATATATATATATATCACACGCTGCCCACAGTCACTTATTTGCACCTTATATATTGATTAACAGGGATTTTGCATATAGGCTATATTTTTTATTCCATGAGCTGCAATTACTAGACAACATAATCCCCATATCTAATCCTCCTGCCATTTTCTCTGGTAGGGTTGACCTCTATCACAGATAAAGAGACCACCTGATTTTCCATTCCTCATTAATAGTCCTGAGTCCAGCCTGATAAACTCTCTGTTTTAAGATAGTTCAGACGGTTCAGACAGTGAACCTTGACCTGTGGAACACAGTATTCAAGTGTTCACGTTTACCAGATGAATCAGAGAAGGAGGTCTCAGGGGAGCGATGCATTATCTATAGAGGGCAGTTTTGACCTGATGACAGCCATTGAAAGAGGGATTCTAAGTGGCTCAATGAGTAATGTAATTTTTATTCTACATTGCCAGCAATGAAAGGACTGAAGGTACTGTGATGGTACCATGGAAGTAATGGTATCAGATGGTAATGGACGCAGGATTGACACCCTTTTTAATGACTTTCAATTGGTCGTACGGTCTAAGACTAACCAGGCACAGGCGTGATAGGTTTTCAGTATTTTGTCCACAGTCCACACTTAGTACTTTTTTTGCTTGTACTGTTTCAGCAATTCACTGCAGCTTCCTTAGTGGCCTTTACCTTAAGCTTTAAGATCTTTAAGGGAGAATCTGCTGGGCTTTCCATAATGCATAGGCTTGCATCATAAACCAACACAACTCCCAGTGACGATGTCCGAAGTGCTAATTAAACTAATAAATCACTGACACATTGCACAGTAGTTGAGACAGTGAGACAGCTTTTGTCATTAAGGATGCAGTCTGTTGGTGTTATCTGGTAAGGTCACTTGAAATGAATTGTCACGAGTTGTTGTATATCTCCCAACATGATTTGATGTTAGTTTGAAGAATTGAAGGTGCAGGAAATGCTAATAAAATAATTCCATTTGAAACATTTAGATTGTAATATAATTGGTTAATGGTACTAAAATAAAATGGCAGGCTATAAGTTGAACAAAATTAATTCAGGTTTAGGCTTAAAAGAAGAGCAAAAGATTACAATAACCTAAGATTTTGAAAGAAATTAATACTTTTATTCAGCAAGGACACATTAAATTGATCAAAAGTGACACTGAAGACATTTATAATATCACAAAAAGTTTCATTTCAAAGGAATGCTGTTATTCTTATTCATAAAATAAAATTGTAATAAAATATTTCACATTACTGTTTTTACTGTATTTTGAACAAAAAAAATTGCCTTGGTGATCATAAGAGTGTTCTTTAAAAAACAATGCAACAAAATCTTACTGACTCCAAACTTTGAACGGTAGTGTGTATTTAAGTTTAAGAAATATATTTTCGTTAAACAAGTGTCTTCTTTTACACAATTTTTGCATCTCAACAGTTTCTTTTCTAACGATATTTATATTTTATCACTAGAAAACATTACAAAAATACTGATTAATATGTTTTTTTTTGCAGTGTGCACAGACTCAACAACAGGACTGTGGATAATGCAGAGAAGAGCTTTTCTTGTTTGTGATGACAGGTGCTTGGACTGCTAATAGAGAGCTTGGGTACTGTCAGACGCATTTCAAGGCCACGTGATCCACTGATGGGTATCTTGGGAGCTTTCAATGACTTCCAACAAAGCCTTCCCTACACCATCTAAAGCACCACACATCCACATCCTGTTAGCGGTCATTGGCAGCTAAAGATCACTGGTTTTCTGTTGTAAACAACACATTGATTCTAGTGAGTGTAGTTTTTAAAATTATTCCAGTCCTTTTTATGTTTATATTTATGTGGCCTTCTCACCAAAACAACTTGCATAAGTGACAAATCCAGGATAGGTGTCAGATAAGAGTAAAAGTCATATAGCCTACTGAGCTTAAGGCTAAAAAACAAAAACGAAGGAGAACACAAATTAAATGATACAGGCATTTGCATATACATTGAAATCCTGTTTTCCCAGATGAGTCTTAGACAATGGGCACAATATAATTTAGATTTTTAAATTAGCATTATTTGTATTTTTCGGAACTTTTGTTATCAATTTTGTTTGAAGAAAGTAAGTTTCATAACCTATATATATATATACATATATATATATATATATATATACACATTTTTTGTAAAATTTTTTTTTTTTTTTTTTACAAGCATTGGGACTTTCTGGTCACGAGAGAAGTGAAAGGCAGATACAGAATGACAATAAGATGTATTTTCAGCGTGGCTCTAAATGTAATTTTGAGTTTTCCGATAAGACGCAAACATTTTATTTGCCCATATTCTGCCATTCCAAGAGAATAAAAGTTTAATTTATTGTTGTGTACAAAAGGGAGACTGATAGAGGAATAAAGTCCTGAGAGTAAAAGGGCAAACGGTAAGAGCAGAGAGAGTAATGAGGTCCAAAGGTCCTATATGTTCTCATGGCGAAGATAATTATTTGGCTGCATGGACAAATCTCTCATTTAGGGATTTCTAATAGGTGAATTCTGCTTACATTAAAAGTATATCAATGCTGTAAATAATTCCCTGACATTACTGCGTTAATTGGATGCTGTAAAGGTGAGGTTACTCATTTTAAATTATCTGCGCCTTAAAGAAAGCATTCATTAGAGGTTTGGCAATTTCAGGCTCCAAAATAAAACCTGTAATACAAAAATCTATATAGTGTAATAGTGTAACCATTTTCTAAGCACAAAAAGAACACATCAAAATTATGAAAGCAGATTAATTTTGATATTTGTCCCAAATACAATAGCTGTAATTGTGCATTTGTTTTGTAGCCAATTAAACCTTATTTTTGTTTCCTTTTATACAATCACTCAAGCATTAAGCCATTCAAACGCATTTCCTGACAACTGTTTCAATATTTAGATATGTAGTGATAAGCTTAATCAAGCCTCCCCACTGAAAATGCTTTCAATGACATCTAACATCTTACAAACAATGTCCCTCTCTTCTCTTGACAGTTTTTCAGCAAGGCGGTTTATTGGAGAGCTTATGACAAACTCATTATCATTATCTTTTATAATCGCAAATGTTTATTCTGCTTGGTTGAGCCACATTCCTCTATGTAAGCCATTACATTTACACAGGAGTCCATTGCAGAGCGACAACGGTCCCTGCTGGCATCTGTTAGAGAGGCTTTTAAAAGTAGAAAAAACGGTACAAAGTGAGTTTTAAATTCATTAGGCATTTACTTCAGAGCTCCCTTCCCCTCCCATCAACTTCACATCCCCTCAGTCCAACCCAAGACAGGCAAGTATGAGCGAGGGGGAGTAAAGCCTTCCAAGACCGAATATCAAAGACGACGTCTGCTTTTTCATTGACTGCTTATAGGGATCAGATTGGAGAGAAGTAAAAATCTCAATGGGCCTCGACTCCTGGGAGGGGGTGGGGATTGGTTAGCCGTGAAGGCTTTTGTTATTGTTGATGTTTTTAGAAGGATTTCTTCTTTTCTTTTTTTTTTGCCCTCGTCTCAACGTGAGATGCAGGCATCCATCATGACTGTTCTCTCATATTGAGAGCCGACTCTTGTTTGATGGAGCAAAAAGATGTAGTCTATTTGTGAAAATTGGTCACGTAGTATTTTTGTAGACGATGGAAACCCAAGGTGTGATAACTCTCTTTCTTTTCTCGTCATTTCTCCATCAGTGTGCGAGCATTTTAATTGGCTCTGTGGGGTATATGGAGAGTCAGAGTAGAGCTCATTTAAAGCAGATTGCATTCTATAGGTCTATAGTAAAGTGTAAAATGGCTGTGAAAGATTTTAGAAGAATGAACTTGGTTTCAACATTTGTGGAACTGCAGCTGGTCATATACACCGTGTGCAATCAGATGCAACAAGGACATTTTAAGTGCATTTACACTGCAGGTCTTGATGCCAATTTGTTGATTGTTTGATTAAATTTTTTTTTTTGATGACCAGCTTACATCTTCTTTTAAAAGTGACCCATATCCGATATCTGCATTTACACTATACACCAAGGTAGACATATCAACTCGGAAAATCTTAGTCTGAAAAGGAAGTAAAAAATGACATGATTTGCAATGGATGCAGATTAATTAATATAAGCTTTCCTTACCATCTTACCGTCAGCAAAACATTGTTCTCTTAAGTGGG
Organism: Gila orcuttii; assembly: GCA_026230005.1. Lineage (NCBI taxonomy): Eukaryota > Metazoa > Chordata > Actinopteri > Cypriniformes > Leuciscidae > Gila > Gila orcuttii. Next base: position 19,034,879 of record JAPDVR010000008.1, on the reverse strand, counting down.
TTGAGCATTTGTCCTTCATTGCAGCATTGAAAATAGTCATGTGATCGAGGTTGGTGTCCACCTGTATTGATATCATTTGCCACCATTGCTTTTTCAATGATATACGATTCAAATCACATTGACAAAACAATATCCGCTCTGTCCGCTTATATGGCAGATGCAAATGCACGAATTCGATTCATATTCGATTTATTTCCATTTATGAATGAGGCCTGAAACCGATTTGAGAATATCGGAATGCTTTTTTCCTGCTTACACGTTTGTAGGTCATTTCCAATCTTTGCCACATGGGAGAAAAAATTCAGAATTGGGTCACTTGAACCATGTAATGTAAATGCGGCCTTTGTCAGTTGTTAGTTTCTGGGTACTTTCAACTGATCTATAGTAGAGATCTATAGTAGAGAATGTCTACGGTTACGTATGTAACCCTCGTTCCCTGAGTAGGGAAGCCTATCAACTTCGAGTATTACAAAACGAGCCAATGGCAAAGAAATGCCATGGGTCTGCGGAATTTGCATGACTTAACTCCGCCCCACCTCGTGGGTATAAAAGGAGGAAGTCCGCAACAGCAGTTTATGTTTCTTCGCTGAGGAGCCAAGACTGAGCTCAGGCGATCCCCACGGTACAGCGGAAAGTGGCAGGCAGACGTAACGTCTCCGTTCCCTACTCAGGGAACGAGGGTTATATACGTAACCGTAGACGTTCCCTTTCGTTGTCACTCCGAGTTACGTCGGATGACGACGAATGGGGTTACCAGTCTAATCACGCCACCTTCTCAGCTGTCTTCCAGTGCCCTGCGTAAATCGAGATCCCTGTCATAGACTGGACGAAGGACTCCATTTAACACAGGAATACCAAGGTACACTGGGAAGCATATCCCAAGCTAGGGGAAGTATGCAATTAATGCCAACCCAGAGAGGGGGGGACTTAGAGAATACACATATGACCCGAAGGATGCATATGGGGAACACTGGGGTGTCCAGCCGCAGGTGGAATATTTCAACCCCAGGGGTGGCAAGGTGGCTTGCCAAGGGAAAGACACATGCTCAGAGAGGCTTACAGTGGAAATACACATTTGGGGGTCGCTCAGGGGAGGGACCATGCACACGGGAGGCACCTAGCCGACGCGCAGGCAATAGACACTGGCGCCGACGTCAGGAGTGCTGGAGGAGCTCAGGGCTTACGGGGAAGCTCACCAGAGGAGAATATCGCACGTATCCAGTCCGTGGAGTGGAATGGCGAGCAAGCGAAGACACCTGAGCGGGTCCGGTACTAGCTGGTTGAAGCGAGTACATGAGAGGACACAAGCTCCACTCGGAGATTATAGAATCTGGCGAATGTGTTAGGTGTCGCCCAGCCTGCAGCTCTGCAGATGTCTGTTAGCGAGGCGCCATGCGCTAGAGCCCAAGAGGATGCCACACTCCGGTTGGAGTGGGCAGTCACACCAAGGGGGCACGGTTGACCTTGCTGCTGGTAAGCCAAGCAATGGCGTCCACTATCCAGTGAGACAACCTTGCTTGGAGAGAGCATTTCCCTTCAGCTTCCCACCATAACAGACAAAGAGCTGGTCAGAGGTCCTGAAACACTGCGTCCTGTCTACATAGGCGCGGAGAGCGCGTACTGGACAGAGCAGTGCCAAGGCTGGGTCTGCCTCCTCCGGGGGCAGCGCTTGCAGGTTCACCACCTGGTCCCGAAAGGGAGTGGTAGGAACCTTGGGCACATATCCGGGCCGGGGTCTCAGGATCACGTGAGAGAAAGCCGGTCCGAATTCCAGGCACGCTTCGTCGACGGAGAATGCGTGCAGGTCCCCTACCCTCTAGATGGAGGCCAGTGCAACCAGGAGCGCTGTCTTCATAGACAGGAACTTAAGCTCAACTGATTGCAGGGGCTTAAAGGGAGCACTCTTCAGGGCAGTTAGAACCACTGAGAGGTCCCAAGAGGGAACGAGAGGAGGACGAGGAGGATTCAGTCTCCTCGCTCCTCTCAGGAACCTGATGACCAGGTCGTGTTTCCCTACCGACTTACCTTCGACCAAGTCATGGTGTGCGGCAATAGCGGCAACATAGACCTTAAGGGTGGAGGGAGACAGCCTTCGCTCCAACCCCTGCTGAAGGAAGGAAAGCACAACGCTGATCGAGCATCTCCGGGGGTCTTCTCGGTGAGAAGAGCACCAGTCGACGAAGAGGTTCCACTTCAGCGCATAGGCGTATCTCGTGGACGACGCTCTAGCGGAAGTGATGGTAGCCGCCACCGCTGGTGGAAGGGTACTCAAACCTACCTCGAGCCGTCCAGGAGCCACACGTGGAGGCTCCAAAGATCGGGGCGAGGGTGCCACAGGGTGCCCCGTCCCTGAGAAAGAAGGTCCTTCCTCAGAGAAATGGGCCAGGGAGGTGCTGTCGCGAGGAGTACAAGTTCGGGGAACCAGGTCCGGTTGGGCCAATACGGCGCGACCAGAATGACCTGCTCCTCGTCCTCCCTGACCTTGCGCAAGTCTGCGCAAGAAGGCTCACTGGGGGAAACGCATATTTGCGGCCCGGCGGCCAGCTGGGCGCCAGTGCATCCGTGCCGAGCGTGCCCTCGGACAGGGAAAAATACAGGGCGCAATGGGTCGAGTCGTGAGAGGCAAACAGATCTATCTGTGCGTCCCTGAACTGGTCCCAAATCAGCTGAACCGACTGGGGATGGAGTCGGCATTCTCCAGGGAGGGGCTGAAGCCGTGAGAGCTCGTCGGCTGCACAGTTCAGAGCTCCGGGAATGAAAATGGCTCGAAGCGACCTCAGATGCTTTTGACTCCATAGGAGGAGGTGGCGGGCGAGTTGTGACATACGGCGGGAGCGTAGAACACCTTGATGGTTGATGTACGCTACAGTAGCAGTATTGTCTGAACGGACTAGTACGCGTTGACCCCTGAGCAACGCCCGGAAGCGGTGCAGGGCAAGGCGTACTGCCAACAACTCGAGGCAATTGACATGCCATAGCTGCTGGGGTCCTATCCAGGAGCCCGCAGCAGCATGTCCATTGCACATGGCGCCCCAGCCCGTGGAGGAGGCATCTGTCGAGACAACAACATGCCGGGAAGCTCGTTCCAGGGGGACACCTGCCCTGAGAAAAGCCCTGAGAAAACTGAGGTTCGACCACGGGGTGAAGAACTGACGGCAGGTCGGAGTAACTGGTACTCGGAGCGTGCCTTGTTGCCATGCCCACCACGGGACTCAGTCGCGAAGCCAAAGCTGAAGCGGTCTCATATGAAGCAATCCGAGCGGCGTGACCGCAGCTGCAGATGCCATGTGCCCCAGGAGCCTCTGAAAGTGTTTCAGTGGAACCGCACTCTTGCCCTCGAGTTGTCTCAGGCAAGTCAGCAGTGACTGCTCGCGCGCGCTCGCTCGTAAGCTGTGCGGACATGGCGACCGAGTTGATGTCCATACCGAGAAGAGAGATCCTCTGCACGGGGCAGAGTTTGCTCTTCTCCCAGTTGACCCGAAGGCCCAGACGAGCTAGGTGCCGGAGCACTAGGTCCCTGTGTTCGCAAACCTGATCTCGAGAGTGAGCTAGGATCAGCCAGTCGTCGATATAACTCAGGATGCGAACCCCGTGTTCCCGAAGGGGAACAAGGGCAGCCTCGACGACCTTCGTGAAGATGCGAGGAGACAGGGCTAGCCCGAAAGGGAGGACCGTGTACTGGTATGCCTGCCCCTCGAAAGCAAACCGTAGGAACGGTCTGTGTCGAGGAAGAATGGAGACATGAAAGTAGGCGTCCTTCAGGTCGATCGCTGCAAACCAATCCTGGGGCCGAATGCATTTCGAAAACGCTTCTGGCGGTGAGCATCTTGAACGGCAGCCTGTGAAGGGAGCGGTTCAGCACGCGCAAGTCCAGGATAGGCCGTAACCCACCGGTTTTCTTGGGGACAATGAAGTAGGGGCTGTAGAAGCCGAACCTCATCTCGGCTGGAGGGACAGTCTCGATTGCACCCTTCGCCAGCAGGGTGTCAATCTCTGCTCTCATGATGGGGGCATTGCCACCGACCAAAGTGGAGCGGACTCCCCTGAAGCGGGGAGGAGACCGTGCGAACTGAATCGCATAGCCGAGCCTGACGGTCCGCGCGATCCAGCGGGACAGACGGGGAAGCTCTAACCAGGCTCCCAGGAACTGAACCAGCGGGATCATGAGAACGACAGGCGTCCCCCCGGAGGGGCAGCGAAGCGGAGTAACTGGCCCAGACGTGGACGGCATAGCGGCCCGGTGTGGGGGGACAGTTAGCAACCGCGCCCTGGCAGAGGGGGCCAGGGGAGGACCAGGCTGGTCGTCCCGCGGGGGCCTGCTCTGCCAGGGGTCTGGCGACAGATGGGGACAGGGGCGAAGAGGTCCGTGGACGGCACGCCGTGTCAACCACCTCTGGGACAGAGGGGGACGAGGAGAGCACGGCTAGTGGGCGGCGCTCTGTGTCGTCCGAGAACTCTGTGTGCTCAGAGACGGGAGAGTCAGTTCTTTGGAGAATAAGGATTCTTCCCCGGCCCTCCACCGGGGAAAGGAGTGGTCCTGCTACCAACTCCTGGAAAGAATTGAGTCCCATCTCTGAGGAGCCGCTCTCAAGAGCGCCGCCTAACCCGGCATGTAGCGGGGGGCGGGGCTGGAGAGGGCTGTGGCGTCCGACCGCGGCCTCCAAAGCTGGCCCGGGTGAACGGGTGGGGTGGGAGCTGCGGGGGGGCGCCCTCGGCGGTGGGCAGACCGAGGGACCTGAGCGGACGGCGGGGCCGTCGGGACAGAGTCAACCTCAGCCTGCTCCATCCCCGAGGAGCCCGTGTCAGGAGCGCCGCTTTACACGGCGTGTAACGGGGGGCGGGGCTGGAGAGGGCTGTGGCGTCCGACCGCGGCCTCCAAAGCCGGCCCGGGTGAACGGGCGGGGTGGGAGCCGCGGGAGGGCGCCTTCGGCGGTGGGCAGACCGAGAGATCTGAACGAACGGCGGGGCCGTTGGGACAGAACCAACGTCAGTCTGCTCATGGGCGGCTGAGAGCTGTTGGGCAAGCCCTCAACCGCACCGCCGAAGGGGCCGACCTGCGATATGGGAATGTCGGACAGACGGGACATCTAGCACATCAGACAGGTTCAGCCACAGAATGGTAAACATCACCTGACCCAGAGAGCGTACGGCCACTTTCGTCGCTCGGAGAGCAAGGTTAGTGGCGGCGTGCAGCTCAGTAAAGAGCCCTGGGTCAGTCCCGCCCTCGTGCAGGTCCATGAGCATCTGGGTCAGGTAGACCAGCAGAATGACCATGGCATGCAGTGAGGTGGCTGCCAGTCCCGTGGCGCTATAGGATCTCGCCACAAGCGTAGACGAAAAACTACAGGCCACGGACGGGTGCTTAGGATTGCGCCGAGAAGAAGCACTCTGAGGACACATAGCATCGCAACAGAGCGTTCAGCCGGGGGAACCCCAGTGTACCCATGGGTAGCGGCCCCATCGAGGGGAGGAAAGGCGGATGAGATCAGCGAGCGGTCCCTGATCTCATCATGCACGTCCGGGAAGAATGGTATTGGGGCTGCCGTGGATGAGGGTCGGCGGCCTTACCCAAAAACCAATCGTCCCAGGAAAGCATGGCCGTCATCTCCGGATCAGACTCGACGAGTCGTCACTTCCAGGAAAATCAAACCCACCTAGTGAAGCTGCTACAAACATAGTATCATCCTCTGTAGCTTCAAATGAAACACACCGGCCACCAGAGGGTAGACCTGTGGGAATCACCTGTACACTAGCGGGCACCGTCATTAAAGAGGGGGGCTGGGGTCGCGGACACATAGTCGGCGCCTTGTTCCAGACCCTAACCCTCAGGTCACCCTGGCCACCAGCCGAAGATCGGGGGGTGGATGAGGGGACTCTCACTCATGTGAGTTCACCGAGTCTCGACCTTAATGACGCGATGATCATGTTTCCACGGAGAAAACATGAGTCATCCACGAGCGCTGCTCTAGCATGATCAAGCCCAAACATACTAGACAACGCTCGTGCCCATCAGAGTCCGATACCAAGCTGCCGCACCATTCATTTTTTTTTTTTTTTTAATGCATGGGCGAGCCGTCTTTAAAAAGACGTGCCGCATGCGAGCTCTTTTAGTGAGAGAAAACTCAAGTGTTGAAGCACCCGGGGAGACACGCACCGACTAGCAGACCACTGCAACAGATCAGCAGGAAGCACGCGCTCGCCGTAGATCGCCATCACACCAACACTCGAGGTACTCGTTTGTGAAGCTGACAATTCAGAGATGGCAAATAGAAAAATTATAGCAGAAAACAATCAAAACATATTTCACGGGCCCTAAATTAAAATGTAGCTACTCTGTGGATAAGTTATGTTTACGTTCATTCTGGAGGTCTAACAAACACATGAAATGCATTTTCTTTTCTATAAATGAAAATTAAAAAAAAATAATTATGGAATGAAAAAACAACAACAACAACAACAACAACAACAAAAAACAACTTGATTATATTTTTGGCCATATCACCCATCCCTCGCCAACTAAAAAAATCTCATTGATTCATAATCTTGCTCATTAACCATAAAATATCTTCTGATTTGTTCTATTTTTATGTCAGAGTGCATAGCATATTGCACTTGTAATGTGATTTCACCTATGACCTGTTTTTGTTACTCTGAATTTATTGTTCATAAAACGCTTGTTAAGATTTAGACAGATATCTAAAAAAAAAAAAGTTGCTTGAGAGACTTGCAGCTTTACTTTTGACTGTAATACATTATCCAGCCATCATTATCCAGGTATCATTATTTTGGAGATACGTCTATTCCACTACCATCAAATGTTCCATAATTTACTTCAATTCACATTCTGGGTGCTAGGGTTCTGAATGTTCTATACCAGAGAGCTGATAGGATGCAATTTCTAGATGAACAGCTCTGATGCAAACGGTACCCTGCCTTTGAGACTGTATTCATTCAGAGGACTCTGCTCTCATCTCACATGGTGTTTGAACAGTCAGTTCGAACGTCTTCCCATGCCATTTTATACTAATCACTTGCTGACTGGGAGACCATTTTAAACGGACTCCCAGCATATTTCACCCTGTTACAATCTCTGCTGGATAATTTGGACTGGTGTGGTGAATTATTATAGATATTACGGCTTGATTTAAACCTTATTTAGCCGGTGCTATCGATTTTCACTTAGTTCCCCCAGAAGCACGTCACCACAAAGAGTTGCAAGCGGAAAATGGCAAGTCAAATTCAATCCACATACAGCAGGTAAAATGACCTTTATTAGAGGCTGTAAGAAAGCCAGGGGATATCCATCCATGTTGTGTTAAACAGCGGGCCGCTGTGGAGCCAAGGCAGAATAAATTAGAAAGGAGGGATATCATTTATTACCAGGGGTAAACTGACATCATTAATAATCCTGCTGGTTGCATTTGGTTCCATTTCTCCGAATTTAAATAGAGGGCCTGCTATTGAAATGCTGGACATTAGACTTTGGGTTCTTAGCTAGACCCTTGCAAATATGCCATAGCACTTTCATTATTATCTGTGTTATGGATTACATATGCATTCATTGGATTGACTAGTATTGAGGTTTCACTAATAGGCTGACTGGACTAATCTGTACTCAATTTCAGTGTGTAAGGAATGTATGAATTATGCTGATGAGCAAATATCATAATGAGCAAACATCTAATCCTTCCTTGAAATAAATCTTGTATAGCATGTTTATTGCATAGAGGACAACTGATGTCAGCATGTGATGACTGAATATAATTTTGTGGACATTTCATGAATGTTGACAGTTTCCATGCACTTGTACTGTATAAAAAGGATAACGTTTATTTTTTTGTTTATTTATTTATCTATCAATTAATATAATGAACTGGATAATACATGCTAATATTGGCCAAAGTCAGCTGGTCATTACAACCCAGTAATGATACTAATGCAAAACTTGCTTCATTTCGATACTGCCAATTTGTTTTAACTAATCATTAGAAGCTCACAAGAGTCTTTTGTTAATGAATCAGTGGAAGAACTGATTCACTTACAGAACCTCTTAAAAAAAGTAATTTGTTCATGAATTGGATTTCACTAATCATGTGCATTCCCAGCTAAGGTAAAATATTATTTATTTTGCCGTGGAGCCGAAGATTCAGCAGCAATGGAGCACCGCTGATGAAAATAGGTGCAGGAATCGCTGATGTGAGAAGAAAGACTTCACTTTTCATACAACAGGAGACATGAAACTATTGAGTTTGGCGTAATTATTCAATATTGACCAGCCAGAAAGAATTAACTATTTTAGAGCACTGTGTAATAATGATTTTTAAAGCTTGTGTTGTTTAAATAATTATAAGGGAAAATACATTTTCAGTGAAAATATACCTTTTGAAACACTTTTGGTTAAGGGAAAATCGATTTTTCATGCTTATGTTCACCATGAAACCATGCTGCAAAGTGTGTTGGAAGATTTACCTCAATACCTGTGGAAATTAATGATAAAATCAATAAAACTTAGGCTGATGTGAAAGTGTTACATCACACAGACAGCTTTACAGTACTACAGTCAAGAAATGCTAAAATATTTTCTTCACCATGACTGAGCTTCATGAAAATAGCCTCCAGCAATGCTGATTTTCATGCTGAGCTAAATAATGAGCAGACATATTCCTATCTGAATTTTTGTCATTTCAGAGAATAAAGTAATGCAGATTGACTATAGGCATTGTTTATATTCTTCAATGATCATTAAAAATGCCTCAGACTATGCGTTTTCCTTTTCCTGTAATAATTTTTGTTTTTATTGTGATAATATTTTGACCATATCTCCCAGCACCCACTGTGAAATCTCATTGGTCAAAAATCCTTCTCATTATAGCTAATTTTGTCACAATGCACTCAAAATAGTTCACCTAGGCTATGACATTTTTTTTTTGTCACCAAAACAAATGAATTACCCATGAAGTTTTGAATTAATATGAGTCTTTCTGTATGACAAATAACTGAAAGCTGCAGCTGTACTTTTGATTAATACATTTTCCAGCAAGCATTGATTGATATGTCAATTCCACTACCATTTACCATGTTGCATAACTTACTTAAATTCAGATTCTGTGTGATTGATACATTTGAAAAAATAAAGGAATAAAGATTGACTATAGGCTTTGTTCATAATCTTTAATGCTCAGAAAACACCTCAAATTATGTATTTTCGTTTTCCTGTTGAACAAAAAATTCAGTTCCCTTTCGAGAACTTTCACTTCGTATTGCGTAGCTATACGCAGAGGGAAAACTCCTCTTCTCGAGAATATTGAAGCCATTAGCTGCACAGCGAGCACAGAGCAGAGCGTCTAGCTCGCTCATTGGCTGTGCTGAAGCAACTGCATGAACCTATGGCGAGGCGGCTGAGACCCCGCCGAATGGGCGTGGCTTATGTCTATATAAGCAGACCATTTCGCCATAGAATCAGATTTAATCTCTTTCAGCGAACACCTTTTTCGCTGAACTTCGAACCTTCGCCGTCGACAAGCCTCTGCAGCGGAACGAGCGACCTGATCAGCGGACGTGGCACCTTCGACTCGGCGCCACCTTCCCCTGAATCGCAGTTAACTTGCGGCTATCCGGCAAAAGAAGCCTCATATCCTTTTTGCTACTTCTGTGTGTTCGCCTTCGCAACACTCTAGAAGCTGAAAGAAAAGAGCACATTTCTATGCCGCATTCCGGATGTACTTCATGCAGAGCTACTCTGCATAAAGCTGACAGACACAGCGAGTACGCTCCATGCCTGGGACTCGCCCACACAGAGACTGCACTCAACAATGGCGGGTGCCCGCACTGCTAGAGCCTGCCCATCTCCATCCTGTGCTCGCGGCTAGCTCTCCTTTTGGACGGCGACCCTGCCCCTCACGCTCCCGCGCTTCCTGCCCTCCTTAAGCCACGATGAAAGAAGCGACGGGGCCAAAGGATGCCTGAACCGAGCGAGCCCATGCCGGCCCAGTCCCCGCGAGCCTCGCTCTCTCCTCGTGAGACCCCCTCACCGGTGCTCTTCTCACAGACGGATCTATGCCCCTTCTCTCAAGTGACAGGACTCGTCTCGTTTGGCGCATCTGAGGAAGATGGCGATGACAGCCTGTCCCTAGCGCCACCTCTGGCTGAACCTGACGGAGATCAAGGACGCGGACAGAACCGCTTTCCTCGATGCCCCAATATCCAACACCGGCCTCTTCGGTCCAGCGGTGAAGGGATTTTCTGAGCGCTTCACTGAGGCGCAGAAATCGTCGCAGGCCATTCGACACTTTCTGCCCAAGCGTTCAAGCTCAGCTTCAGGGCACCCTAAGAAAACGCCGCCCCCTCAGCCAGCCATGCCCGCGCTGCCAGCTTCTCAGCGCCACCCAGCGGCTGAAGGCCACCGACACCTAAAGCCTGCAAAGCGCTACTCATTCCCGACCCAAACTTGGACCCTGAGCCTCGGAAGCCCTCCTAGTCGAGTGACTGGGGAAAAGAGAGGGTTCAAGTCCCGCTGCGGCCAGACCTCCCTTGAAGAAAGTTCAGGTGACTGGAGATGTTTTAACTGCAGTAAGTGGGCCCGTTACAAAGCACACACCCCTGCAAACAAACGCTGTTTTAACAGCGACCCAAATAAAGCACAAAAAGAGCACTTTTGTATCAACCCCCCCTATAACTGCAGACAATGGGCCCGCTGTAAGGCGTGCACCACTGCAGAAAAACGCTGTTTTTGAAGCAGCTCAAAAGGAGCAAGAACTGAGTGTTTTCCTAACAGCCCCCCTTACAGTTGGTTATTGTCATGGTGCAATGAGCAGAAATTGATTTTTGTAAATAATTGGAATCTGTTTTGGGAGCGACCAAGGCTCTTCCGCGCTGATGGCTTACACCCAAGTAGAATCGGGGCAGATCTTCTGTCGGATAACATCTCCAAGATGTTAAATACCATTTGACTAGTAACCAAAAATCCAAATCACAGTCTCTACTGCACCAATTTAATTGATATTAATACTAGTGTAGAACATTGCATAGAAACTGTGTCTATTCCTCGTTTACTAAGATCAAATAATAAATCTACTGCAGGATCTAGAAAAAATCTAATTGTTATTAAAACAAAAAATCTCGCTATTAGTGAACAAAAACAATTTCTAAAGCTAGGTCTTCTAAACATTAGATCGCTCACACCTAAGGCGGTTATTGTAAATGAAATGGTCACAGATAATAATTTCGATGTTCTGTGCCTTACTGAAACCTGGCTTAAACCAAATGATTATTTCGGTCTAAATGAGTCTACTCCGCCAGGATACTGTTATAAGCATGAGCCCCGTCTGATCGGTCGTGGCGGCGGTGTTGCAACAATCTACAGAGATATCCTGAATGTTACTAAGAAAACTCGTCATAGGTTTAATTCGTTTGAAGTACTTGTGCTAAATGTTACGCTCTTAGATGTAAGAAAAAAATCCCTATTATCTCTAGCATTGGCTACCGTATATAGACCTCCAGGGCCTTACGCCAATTTCCTAAAAGAGTTTGCTGACTTTCTATCAGATCTTTTGGTCAACGTCGATAAAGCATTAATTGTTGGAGATTTTAACATACACGTAGATAATTTAAATGATGCGTTAGGGGCTGCGTTTACAGATTTATTAAACTCCTTCGGGGTCAAGCAAACCGTCACCGGACCAACTCATCGTCTTAATCATACACTCGATTTAATTATATCATATGGAACCAATCCAACCGATATAGATATTGTTCCACAAAGTGATGATGTCACTGACCATTACTTGGTAACTTGCATATTACGCACTGCTGTAATATGTCATGCTGCGCCACGTTATCGACCAGGTAGAACAATTCGTCCATCCACCATAGATCATTTCTCAAATAGCTTATCTGATCTGTCTCAGCTGCTGTCTGAACCCAAACAAACAGATGAATTAGACGAACTAACTAGCACTATGAGCACCATTCTCTCTAGAACATTGGATATTGCTGCACCCATTAGATTAAAAAAGGTCAGAGAAAAAAGTATAGCACCATGGTACAATAATACTACGTATGTTTTAAAGAGAGAAATCCGTAATTTAGAGCGTAAATGGAAAAAAAACTAATTTAGAGGTCTTTAGAATCGCGTGGAAAGACAGTATGTCACTTTATAAAAAGGCACTTAAAACGGCCAGGGCTGAGCACCTCAGCAAATTAATAGAAAACAACCGAAATAATCCAAGGTTTTTATTTAATACCGTGGCTAGACTAACAAATAAACAGACGTCGTCTGAACAAAATACCTCGTTACAGTTTAGTAGTAATGATTTCATGAACTTCTTCACCGAGAAAATTGAAAGCATCAGAATCAAAATCGTAAACGTTCGATCTTTGCTCGCGCCTTATAATTCGGCCGCAATTATCACCCCGCAAGAACAATTACAATGCTTTACAACCATAGAACAAAAAGAGTTAAATAAACTTATCACTTCATCTAAAACAACAACATGTTTATTAGATCCTATACCAACTGAACTACTGAAAGAAGTGTTACCTGTAGTGGAAGAGCCTCTTCTCAATATTATTAACTCATCTTTATCTTTAGGTCATGTTCCAAGAACGTTCAAGCTGGCAGTTATAAAACCTCTTATTAAGAAACCACAATTAGATCCAAATAACCTAGCAAATTACAGACCCATTTCGAATCTTCCATTTATGTCAAAAATATTAGAAAAAGTAGTGTCCGCTCAACTCGGCTCTTTCTTGCAAGAAAACGACATCTATGAAAAGTTTCAGTCTGGATTCAGGCCACATCATAGCACTGAAACTGCGCTTGTTAGAATCACAAATGATTTACTTTTAGCTTCGGACCAAGGCTGTATCTCAGTACTAGTTTTACTTGATCTTAGTGCTGCGTTCGATACTATAGATCACACAATACTCTTAGATCGACTACAAAATTACACTGGTGTTCAAGGACAAGCATTAAGCTGGTTCAGGTCATACTTATCTGACCGCTACCATTTCGTCTACTTAAATGGAGAAAAATCGATTATAACTTCGGCAAACTATGGAGTGCCGCAGGGATCTGTGTTAGGCCCTTTATTATTCTCAATATATATGCTGCCACTTGGTAATATTCTAAGGAAACATGGAATTAGTTTCCATTGTTATGCTGATGACACTCAAATATATATTTCCTCACGGCCAGATGAATACGCTAAATTATCCAAATTGACAGCTTGTGTTAAAGATATAAAAGATTGGATGACGCATAATTTTCTTTTATTAAATCCAGACAAGACAGAGGTAATACTTATCGGTTCTAAAAACCATCCACAAAACCTTTCACAGCACGACTTTAACATAGTAGGATGCCCTTTTACTCTATCCGCTACAGTAAAAGACCTGGGTGTTACATTAGACTGCAACCTGTCTTTTGAAAAGCATATTTCATATGTTACAAAAACAGCCTTTTTCCACCTTAGAAACATTGCTAAGCTACGTAATATGCTATCAGTCTCTGATGCAGAAAAGTTAGTTCATGCATTCATGACCTCGAGACTAGATTACTGTAATGCTTTATTAGCTGGTTGTCCTGCATCTTCAATAAACAAGCTACAGTTAGTCCAAAATGCAGCCGCTAGAGTTCTTACTAGATCAAGAAAATATGATCATATAACACCGATTTTATCATCACTTCATTGGTTACCTATAAAGTTCCGTATTAATTACAAGGTATTGCTTTTGACCTATAAAGCTCTAAATGGTTTAGCTCCAGTCTATTTAACGGATCTTCTATCGCCTTACAATCCATCGCGCTCTTTAAGATCACTAGATTCGAGGTTTCTGGTCATTCCTAGGATATCCAGATCCACCAAAGGAGGCAGAGCATTTTCACATTTAGCTCCGAAGCTCTGGAATAGCCTTCCTGATATTGTTCGTTGCTCAGACTCGCTCTCCCAGTTTAAAACTAGACTGAAGACGCATCTATTTAGCCAGGCATTCATATAAATTTTTTATCTTACAGTTACTGTAAATTCGGCCTCTAGTTCATAAACGCCAGAGGAGAACTGGCCCCCGACTGAGCCTGGGTTCTCCCAAGGTTTTTTTTTCTCCATTGGGTCATCTGATGGGGTGTTAGGACACCATTAGGTTACTGGATGGAGTTTTTCGGTTCCTTGCCACTGTTGCCTTAGGCTTGCTCAGTTGGGGATATTCAAATTAATTAACCAATCATACCATTGATCAGCTCTACCAAACTTGGATGTCTTTTTTCCAGTAATAAACAAACATTAAGTTGTTTTGATTGATACTGTGAAGCAGCTTTGATACAATCTGTATTGTAAAAAGCGCTATATAAATATATTTGACTTGACTTGACTTGACTACAGTTCTGCCGGCTGGAAATGTTCAAAATTCATTCACCAGGAAACGGTGACGCCCTTATGAAACGGCCATTCAGAATGCTAACAAACCAAACAAATCCTCGCGCAAATTCGCCCAGGGGATTGGTTCTTCTCAGTGGATCTGAAAGATTCTTAAATTCATATTCAAATAGCCTACCACCACAGGCCATTCTTGAGATTAACCTTCGAGGCGCGGGCTTATCAATCTACGGCTCTACTATTCGGTCTGTCTCTGGCACCCTGTGCATTCACAAAATGCATGGATGCTGTGCTTATCCCCCTGAGACAACGGGGAATGCGCATCTTGAACTACCTCAATCAGAAAGCGAGTTGCTAACCCACAGATCCTGGCTCCTCAGCCATCTAGAATGCCTGGGTCTCAGGATCAATCTCGTGAAGAGCACGCTGTCTTCCAGCCAGCAGACAGCCTTCCTGGGAACAGTTAAAGACCCGAGACAGATGAGAGCATGGCACTCGCCAGACCGCGCCCTCACTATTTAGCAGCTAGTGGCGTCGTTCAAAGCGGGCTTTCACAGGCCGCTCAGAATGTTTCAGAGGGTTTTGGGTAGAGGTCCACCGATTCATCGGTTTTGCCGATATATCGGTGCCAATAACTGATTGGTGGAACTATTGTTATCGGCAAAAATCCACACCGATATTTTTTCCGGGTTGCATCCGTTGCTGGAGCGACTGTGAAGGTGCGCTGTCTTTACATAGTATAAGAGACTGAGAAGAGACTGCTATGGAATTATATTTGTTTAAAAAAAAAATGAACGTAACTTAATAAAACTGAACATAACTTTATAAAACTGAACGTAACTTTTTCAGAAACTATCAAAAATATGCCATTACTAAAGAAGAAAAACACAATGAAAATGAAAAAAATTAACTCAGTCGCACAAATTTAAAGGGGAACTATGCAATTTTTTTTAGCTTAACTGAACAGCTTCGGAGTTATTGGAATGGTTATATGACTTTTTTGGGGTTGAATGGTGGCCGTCTCGCCCCCCCCCCCCCCCCCCCCCCGGTACCTGTGAGTGGAAAAACCACATTTGCAACTTTGGCCCGGCGGGCCGCCGGCCTGATCGTCAGGAAGTATCGCGTGATATCAGCTCTCGCGATGTAACGTATTGCTTTACGGCACTGCACACATACACACCCCATCCAGGATCCGGCTAGCTATAAGAACAAGGTAAGGAAGTTTTTCACACTATTGTCATGGCTAAGCCGGCATATAAGAAGCAGAAAGCTAGAAAAGCATTGTCGGAGGAACAGAGAAAGAGGAAACAGCAGACTGACTGAGCGAGGAGTCAGACACGAGTAAATATCAGACCTGCGTTTTCAGAATGGCGAAAAAAACGAAGAAAGCGCGGTCGGAAGAGTGTAGAAAAAGGAAACGAGAATCTGACAGCGTGAGGAACCGGACAAGAGTCCCACTCGGTCAGGCTTTCACTGTTAAAGTTGATTCCTGCGATTATCATGAGAATAGTTGTCAATATCTCAGATAATCATCAGGAAATAAATAAGCCTACACGTTGTAAATAGTGTAAATGAGCACAATTTGCAAACTATTATGATAAATTGCAATAATCATGTCTAACAACATCATAACAAACATTGTTACGAAATAATGCGACGTACATGTAACTTTCTTGATGTCATCTGGCATTTTATAATGTTTACATTACACTCAAAAAACACAAATGAAATTATACAGTAGGCATAGGCTATAGGCTATTTACTTTAGCTGCAATCATGTAAAAACGTTAAAAGCCAAACGTGGTAGGCTATTTTATTATTATAAAGTGCAGAGGCGCTCTGCGTGAGTGGTATCAAAGCCCGTATACGGAAAGCCTGTTCACTCCCTATTAAGCCCTATTGTACCGAATTTTGGTTGTAGTTCCACCAGAGTTCAACTGGGGGGCGATCGCCCTGAGTGCAAAATGAATGGGATTCTATGGAGCTAGACGGCTAAATTTGTCTCTTTCACCCAATTGCCATTGAGAAATCTCAGATTTGATTGTAGATTTTGCAAGTTCAACATGGGTTATAGGTCGATAGTTGAATGAACGAGCTTATGTCCTTTCGATTTCTTACAGGTTGAGTTGTTGTTGCCCATTACACGCTAGCATTCTACTAATGAACGCTGATTGGTCAGTGAAGGACTGACTACGACCAGAGATACCGCTTGATGGCATTGTGACATCCGAAGCAGGACCAGAATGTGTGTGTGTATTTTCGGCGTGGTCTTTTAAAACAACAAAACAAAAACTCTTCTAGCGCGTGTATTTACCTGTGTCAGCGGTGTTGTCGATTAAAAGAAAGTGCAGAGCGCAAAAGCACCAAAGTGACTGAAGGATTGCCGTAAAGCAGTATCTCTGGTGGAACGATGTGTATGACGTCATTGACATTTTAAAAGACTTTTTAAAGCAAATGAGTGACTCTAACACCCAGCAATGAGTAATTTCTTTGCATCTCCTTTCGAATACAACATTCAAATTACTAGACAAAAAATTATATCCTGAGAAAAGTGGATTTTTAGGGGTATAGAGCTCGGGCGTAGACGTCATGGAACGGTGCATTGTGGGTAACGGCGGCCATTTTAGAGATAACGCAAAGGCTGGTTTGGAATAAGGTAATAGCGTAACCGGCCGATCTCCGGATAAATAAAGGAGTTTATTGATTTAAAAACGATTGTATTGCTCCAGAATGAACAGAACTGTGTCCATGGCAACGCTCTGTTTTTCATGGCAACGGTGTGTTATACTTAGCAGTGGTCTGTTATCAAGAAATAACAGAACGCATTCAACATTAGTATTCAATCAAGCCATGTAATAATAAATTAAACTACAGAGCTCCAGCAATAGAATAATATGTAAGCTATTAGTAATAATAAAGCATTTTAACATTTAAGCTACAGAGCTACAGCTTCAGCAACAGAATACCATTTAAGGTCCAGTACAGAGAAGACTATAGCTAGAAATTACCACTGCATTTGTGTGTCTATTGGCTGATGCTTTCTAGAAGTGTAAGGTACAAATTATGCCATAGCTTGTCAGTATTACACTAACCTAGTCTATCCACCAAAATCTAGATGAATAAACGAGGTGACATTGCTAATCGAGAATTGATATGCTGATTTGGCTAACAGCAGCTACATCAGTATAACAGCTTTCTCCCAAAACACAGCAACGTACTTACTGCTTTAACGTTAATCTGAACAGCAGAACTTTAGTTAACTGCTAAATGCATACATTCAATGTAAATGTAGCTAGATAGTTAACTCTGGCAGCTGAAAATCTATTGACCATGTGATAAAAATATCAGTTATCAGTTAGCGCTAACGGACTTGATTACAAAGCAAAGCAAAAAGACCAGCACTTATATGATTTATGAGGCGTTTGCCCTGTCGATTGTGAAACCGATTACAGTTCACAATACGTAATTACGTACTGCCTACTATACAGTACATCTACTTCCGTACCGTGATTCCCACAATGCATCGCGACGTGACGAAACGATCCAGAGGTCTATAGCTCCATTGACCTCCATTCATTCTGCACTCGTCCTGTGAGCGCCCTCATATGGAACCAGAGTGGAACTGCAATCAGTTCAGAAGCCGGAAGTTTACTGTGTGAATGTTCTCCCCATATTAGACATTCTCTGGTGGTATTTATGACAGTAACGTTAAATACAAGTACTCTACAGCAACTCTAGGGGTCTCTGTTTGATAAAAACGGAATTTCTGCATAGTGTGCCTTTAACAGGCTCTTCAAATATGCTTCATTCTATGTTAATATTTTTCAAAGATTCGTTTTCGCAAATCGTGGATTCTGAATGCATTGCCACAGATTTCGCTTACGCTTTGCAGTTTTTCGTTTGCTGTTTTGGGACAAACCTCTCGTGGGGGTGGGCTTAACAGTGATCTACTCTGATTGGATAGTGAGCTTTTGATGGACAGGTGCTCTCTGACCTGGAAGTACAGACGTCACTCAGTGGCGCGCATATTGGAAAGCTCTCGCGGTGATTTGTATGCAATACCTCGTGCTTTGTATTACTAAATATGTAAATAATATTTGACCTTCGATCGTCTCAGTCTGTAAAGATGAGCTCTCAGGAGAGACATAAAGCCAGAACTGTAGCACACTGTACATGAATAAAACTTTTATCGATGTTATTGGTTACTTCAGTAACACAAACTTACTTCAAGCTGCCTTGAAGGACAAGCGGAGGAGGAAGATGATGCCGCTCCTTGTCTCTCGAACTCATCTTTACAGACTGAGACGATCGAAGGTCAAATATTAGGCTTGTTTGAGATGAGCAAAATCTGCGCAGAACCGATCACCGGTGATCAACGCGAGATGCATGCCGGTTAGAAATGAGTCCGAGAGCAGTCCGCCTTGCTCTGATGTCATGCTGACGTATGTCAAAAAACGTCTCGGTTACGTATGTAACCCTCGTTCCCTGAGTAGGGAACGGAGACGTTACGTCGGATGACGGAGAATGGGGGTTTCGCCTAGAAAGCCTATCGACTTCGAGTATTACAAAACGAGCCTATGGCAATGAAATGCCATGGGTCTGCGGAATTTGCATAGCGTATCTCCGCCCCACCACGTGGGTATAAAAGGAGAGACGCCGGCAAAGGCAGATCATGTCTTCGCTGAGGAGCTGAGACTGAACTCAGGCATCTGCCCAGCGGTACAGCGGAAGTGGCCGGGAGACGTACTCAGGGAACAAGGGTTACATACGTAACCGAGACGTTCCCTTTCGTAGTCACTCCGAGTTACGTCGGATGACGGAGAATGGGGGTTCCTGTATAATCACGCCACCTTCACAGCTGTCTTCCAGTGCCCTGCGAAAGTCTGATCCCCCTGTCGTGATACTGGCATGGACGAAGGAGTCCTACTTAACACAGGAATACCAAGGTACACTGGGGAGCATATCTCAGAGGAAATATGCCGCAGAATGCCTACCCGTAGGGAGGACTTAGGAACACACATATGGCCGGAGGGCTGCATATGGAGGAACACTGGAGTGACCAGCCCGTGGGGTGGCAACTTTCAACTCCAGGGGTGGCAAGATGGCTTGCCGAGGGAAAGACACACGCTCAGGGAGGCTTACAGTGGAAATACACATGTGGGGGTTACTCAAGGGAGGAACCATGCACACGGAGGCACCTAGCCAACGCACAGGCAATAGACACTGGCGGCAGCGTCAACAGTGCTGGAGGAACTCAGGGCTTCAGAGAGGAAGGCTCACCTGAGGAGAATATCGCACGTATCCAGTCCGTGGAGTGGAATGGCGAGCAAGCGAAGATACCTGAGCGGGTCCGGTACTAGCTAGTTGAAGCGAGTACGTGATAGGACACAGGCTCCACTCGGAGATTGTAGAATCTGGAGAATGTGATAGGTGTCGCCCAGCCTGCAGCTCTGCAGATGTCTGCCAGCGAGGCGCCATGCGCAAGAGTCCAAGAGGAAGCCACACTCCGGGTGGAGTGGGCTATCACACCAAGGGGGCACGGTCGGCCTTGCTGTTGGTAAGCCAAAGCGATGGTGTCCATTATCCATTGAGACAACCTCTGCTTTGAGAGAGCCTTTCCCTTCAGTCTCCCACCATAACAGACAAAGAGCTGGTCTGAGGTCCTGAAACACTGCGTCCTGTCTACGTAAGCGCGAAGAGCGCATACTGGACAGAGCAGTGCCAAGGCTGGGTCTGCCTCCTCCAGGGGCAGCGCTTGCGGGTTCACCACCTGGTCCCGGAAGGGAGTGGTGGGAACCTTGGTTACATATCCAGGCCGGGGTCTCAGGATCACGTGAGAGTAAGCCGGCCCGAATTCCAGGCACGCTTCGTCAACGGAGAATGCGTGCAGGTCCCCTACCCTCTTGATGGAGGCCAGTGCAACCAGGAGCGCTGTCTTCATTGACAGGAACTTAAGCTCCACTGATTGCAGAGGCTCAAAGGGAGCCCTCTGCAGGGCATTTAACACCGCTGAGAGGTCCCAAGAGGGAACGAGAGGAGGGCGAGGAGGATTCGCCCCTCTCAGGAACCTGACGATCAGGTCGTGCTTTCCCAGAGACTTACCTTCAACTGCTTCGTGATATGCGGCGATAGTGGCCTTCAGGTTGGAGGGAGACAGCCTTTGCTCCAGCCCATCTTGCAGGAAGGAAAGCACGACACTGATCGAGCATCTCCTGGGGTCTTCTCAGCGAGAAGAGCACCAGTTGACGAAGAGGTTCCACTTCAATGCATAGAGATGTCTCGTGGACGAAGCTCTAGTGGAAGTGATGGTAGCCGCCACCGCAGGTGGCAGGGTACTCAAACCTGCCTCGTCCCGTCCAGGAGCCACACGTGGAGCCACCAAAGATCGGGACGAGGGTGCCAAAGGGTGCCCCGTCTCTGAGAGAGGAGGTCCTCTCTCAGAGGAATTGGCCAAGGAGGAGTACTAGTTCGGAGAACCAGGTCTTGGTGGGCCAGTACGGCGCAACCAAAGTCACCTGCTCCTCGTCCTCCTTGATCTTGCCCAGAGTCCGTGCGAGAAGGCTAACTGGGGGAAACGCATATTTGCGTAGGCCCCGCGGCCAGCTGTGCACCAGTGCATCCGTGCCGAGCGTGCCCTCGGACAGGGAGTAATACAGGGCGCAATGGGATGAGTCGTGGGAGGCAAACAGGTCCCAAATCTGTGCGTCCCCGAACTGGTCCCAAATCAGCTGGACCGACTGGGGATGGAGTCGCCATTCGCCAGGGATGGGACGGAACCGTGACAGCTCGTCGGCTGCAAGGTTCCGGTCCCCCGGAATGTAGATAGCACGAAGGGACCTCAGGTGCTTCTGACTCCATAGGAGGAGGTGGCGAGCGAGTTGCGACATACGGCGGGAGCGTAGACCACCTTGGCGGTTGATGTACGCTACTGTTGCGGTATTGTCTGAACGGACTAGTACCTGTTGACCCTTGAGCAGCGTGCGGAAACGGTGCAGGGCAAGGCGTACTGCCAGCAACTCGAGGCAATTGACATGCAGAAGGCGCTGGGGTCCTGTCCAGGAGCCCGAGGCAGCATGTCCGTTGCACATGGCGCCCCAGCCCGTGGAAGAGGCATCTGTGGAGACAACAACATGCCTGGAAACTCGTTCTAGGGGAACTCCGGCCCGTAGAAAACTGAGGTTCCTCCACGGGGTGAAGAACTGACGGCAGGTCGGAGTCACTGGGACTCGGAGCGTGCCGTGATGCCATGCCCACCTCGGGACTCGATCGCGCAGCCACAGCTGAAGCGGTCTCATATGAAGCAATCCGAGCGGCGTTGCCGCGGCTGCAGATGCCATATGCCCCAGGAGCCTCTGAAATAATTTCAGTGGGACTGCACTCTTGCCCTCGAACTGACGAAGACAAGTCAGCAGTGAGTGTGCGCGCTCGCTCGAAAGCTGCGCGGACATGGCGACCGAGTCGATCCCCATACCGAGAAAAGAGATCCTCTGCAC
Organism: Gila orcuttii; assembly: GCA_026230005.1. Classification (NCBI taxonomy): domain Eukaryota; kingdom Metazoa; phylum Chordata; class Actinopteri; order Cypriniformes; family Leuciscidae; genus Gila; species Gila orcuttii. The sequence goes on along the minus strand of JAPDVR010000008.1, from coordinate 19,013,014 downwards.
GGGGCTGAGTTTGCTCTTCTCCCAGTTGACCCGAAGGCCCAGACGGGCTAGGTGCCGGAGCACAAGGTCTCTGTGTTCGCAAACCTGAGCTCGAGAGTGGGCTAGAATCAGCCAGTCGTCGAGATAATTCAGGATGCGAACCCCGTGTTCGCGTAGGGGAACAAGGGCTGCCTCGACGACCTTCATAAAGACGCGAGGAGACAGAGCCAACCCGAATGGGAGAACCGCGTACTGATATGCCTGCCCCTCAAAAGGAAACCGGAGAAACGGTCTGTGTCGAGGTAAAATGGAGACATGAAAGTAGGCGTCCTTCAGGTCTATCACTGCAAACCAGTCCTGCGGCCGCACACACTCTAAAATGCGTTTGGCCGAGAGCATCCTGAACGGCAGCCTGTGAAGGGAGCGGTTCAGGACGCGCAGGTCCAGGATCGGCCGTAACTCACCGGTTTTCTTGGGGACGATGAAGTACGGGCTGTAAAACCCCGACCTCATCTCAGCTGGAGGGACAGTCTCGATTGCACCCTTCGCCAGCAGGGTAGCAACCTCTGCTCGCATGATGGGGGCATTGCCACCGACCATAGTGAAGCGGACTCCCCTGAAGCTGGGGGAGACCGAGCGAACTGAATCGCATAGCCGCGCCTGATCGTTCGGGCGACCCAGCGGGACAGGCTGGGGAGCTCTAACCAAGCTGCCAGAAACTGAACCAGCGGGGTCATACGAACCACAGACGTCCCCCGCGGAGGGGCAGCGAAGCGGAGTGACCAGCCCAGGCGAGGGTGGCATAGCGGCCCGGTGCGGGGGCGTGGCCAAGCTCCGCGCCCTGACAGAGGAGACCAGGGAAGGACCAGCGTTCCACGGGGGTCTGCTCTGCCAGGGGTCTGGCAACAGAGGGGGATGAGAGTGGTGAGGTCCGGAGACGGCACACACTGTCATCCGCGCCCTCTGGGACAGAGGGGGACGGGAGTGGCGAGGCCCAGGGGCGGCGCACACTGCGGTCCGAGAACTCTGTGACAGAGAGGGATGAGAGCGGCGAGGCCCGGGAGCATCGCACACTGTCATCCGGCTCTGTGTGCTCAGTGATGCGAGTATCGGTTCTTTCTAGGGAGAACAAAAGATTCTCCCCCGGCCCCCCACCGGGGAAAAGAGTGGTCCTGCTACCCACTCCTGGAAAGAACTGAGTCCCATCTCTGAGGAGCCCGTCTCAAGAGCGCCGCTTAACCTGGCATGTAGCGGGGGGCGGGGCTGACATAACATGAATAAATGATAACATAAATGATAAAGGTACAATTTTATTGCTCATATTAATAGTAAAAACATATATTGTATATTGCATAAGGCATATAGTTCATGAAAGCTAGTTAATACATCCTTGTTAACAAATGGGACTTGCAAAGTGTTACCTATGAAATTTACGTATGTTTCTAGGTTATAGCTAACAAAACCTGTAATATTTTAACGTTTAAATTATTTTCTGTATAGTGTTCGTTCTGTAGAACTTCTCATTTTAATATATTCATATTTATATATTTATTTAATTTAGCACATTTCAGTTAAGCACTGTTTTACTTGGAGTGTTATGTTTGTTTTTAATCCAGTATCCATTTTAAAAAATATCGGTTAAATTATCGGTTATCGGTATATATGGTCAAACCTAAATATCGCTATCGGTAAAATCCACTATCGGTTGACCTCTAGTTTTGGGCCTTATGGCCTCCACGTTGTCAGTACTCCGACTAGGCCTACTGCACATGCGTCCCCTGCAACTATGGCTGAAACGACGAGTGCCAGCTCATGCGTATCAGGGTAGACCACGGCTGTCGAGCCCGGAGAAGTGCCTACATATCAACTACCTCGAAATGAAAGCAGTTCATTTAGCCCTGAAAACCTTCCTTTCCAGAACTGGCGGGACACCACGTCCTGGTCCGCACGTACAACATGTCAGTGGTGTCCTATATAAATTCCCAGGACAGCCTCAGATCGGCCGGCCTGGACGCTATGGCCAGACTCCTCCTCCTTTGGGCACATGCCAACCTGTGCTCACTAAGGGCGGTGCACGAACCGAGCATTCTGAACCAGGGCGCGGATATGTTGTCCAGAAACAATGTCCCTCCAGGGGAATGGTCTCTACCCTCAGACAGTTCACATGATCTGGAGCAGCTTCGGCAAGGCAGAGGTCGACCTCTTCGCCTCAGAAGACAATGTTCACTGCCCAATATTCTTTTCGAAGAAAAGAGACGCGTCCCACAACTGGCCCAGCCGCCCCCTTTATGCATTCCCTCTGGTCTCTATGCTCCCACAGGTCATCGAGCGGATCAGGGAGAGCAAGTGCTCAGTCCTCCTCATCCAAAACTTGGTTCCCAGACCTGGCAAAGCTGCTGAAGGCAGCTCCCTCGCCCATACCGCTGAGGAAGGACCTCCTCACGCAGGCGAACGGGTCAATCTGGCACCCCCGCCCAGATCTGTGGGCCCTACATGTATGACCCCTCAATGGGTACCCAGGGACCTCCCAGAAGGAGTCCAAAATACCATGATTGAAGCTAGAGCACCGTCTACCAGACTCCTCTATGCCCTCAAGTGGTCAGCGTTCGCAAGCTGGTGTGCAGCATGAAACATAGACCCACACATATGTGAAGTACCTCTAGTACTTTCCTTTCTTCAGGAGCTGCTGGACACGGGCTGGACACCCTCCACGCTATATGTGGCGGCTAAAGTATATGTGTATATGTGAAAAAAAGTATATGTGGTGGCTATTCATACTTTGCATGTGACGCCACAAGTACTGGCTGACGGGCAAGAACATCGTTCTCTAGCAACGAAACCTAGTAAACTAATCAAGGATCTTGCCAGGACGTCGCCAGTTTTAATATACAAAAGTTGGTGTTTTGAGGTGTAAACGACATGCCAGATAGTTGTTGTGCTATTGGATGCACTATTATTCAGCATAATCGGGTTAAGAACGTGCATGTAAACGCGCTCATTCCCTGAAAGTGAAAGTAGTAACGGACTGAGCTTTCAGCATCTGTCGCTGCATTAACGCTGCTTTCTCTCAGAGACGACGATGGATATAACGTTATAGCGACTTTCTTAATTTACTGGCCTAAATATTTCTCTTGTGGACCTACATTAATGACAGTAAAAAATTAGAAGAATATTTCTTTTTAAACAAGTTTTTGAAGCTGCTTTTGATTTTCACAAATGGCAGAGTTGTGCTGTTCGTGAACTAAAGACTGTTTTTAGGCCTATATCATTTTAGTGATATTATTAATATTTAGTAATTGTATTGTTTTTAGTGTTATTAGTGTCATTAAACGTTTTGTCAATGTGCTATGGAAACAAAATAGCCTCACTATATAATTAATTGTAGTATTGGAAATTTGCAAGGCTGCAATTCCCCTGGCTGGCCACTGTTTGTCGTCATTTTGTCAGCGTTTGTTGCCCGCCAGGTATCCATGGTAGTCACGTGACTCCAAAGTGTGAATAGCGTTTTTTCACGCCCTTGTGGCCAGCCATTCCCTGGGGAAAAGCGACCTGGTCATTCGTTTCCACAAGGGGGCCAGGAGGCTCAACCCGCCTCGGTCTTTTTGTCGGTCAAAAGAGTAAGCGACCTGCAAGCACTTTCCATAAGCGCTGCATGCCTTGAGTTTGGGCCTGGCGACTCCAGAGTCATGCTCAGACCGAGGCATGGCTATGTTCCTAATGTGCTCTCAACCCCGTTCAGAGCCCAGGTGATATCACAATCAGCTCTTCCCCCGTCGGAAGATGATAATAACTTGAATCTGGTCTGCCCCTTCAGGGCTCTCAAAATCTATTTGGAGTGCTCTGCCACATTCAGACAGTCGGAACAGCTCTTTGTGTTTCGGTGGCCGCACTAAAGGTATGCCGGTCACAAAACAGAAACTATCTAGATGGATAGTAGATCCATCTACTATAGTAGATAGTATCTCTCTAGCCTACACCTCCATGGGCCTTCAATGCCCTATAGAGCTCATTCCACTGTGGTCCAGTGGTGTACCAATCAAAGACATCTGTGTGGCAGCAGTCTGTTCCTCACCGTCCACATTTGTGAGATTCTACAACCTAGAGGTCCCTGCTCTGCAGGCAAGGGTACTTTCGATCTAAAGACCTCAGCCCAGAGTCTCTGAAACATTATACCTTAATAAAGGGTCCGACCTTTGTCCGGCCCTAGGAGAATTGTGACTCTCAAACTCTACTGTTGACCTCGGACCAGTTAGCCCCAGGTAATGGTTCAGGTCGAAGTCGCCAGCTAATAGCATGGTGTTTTAAAATGGGTTCCTTCTGCGTATAGCTACGCAATACGAAGTGAACGTTCTCGAAAAGGAACGTACTCAGTTACTAACATAACCTCTAGGGCTGGGTATTGTTAGGAATTTCACAATTCGATTCGATTTTGATTCTAGAGGCTTAGATTCACTCTCGCTCTCTCCCTCTCTGCTGTGCGTGCGCTACGCAGTTTGGAGCTCGTGAGCTAGGGCTGCACAATATATCGCCGGAGCATCGTCATCGCAATGTGCTCTTGCGCAATAGTCACATCGCAGAACAGTGCAATACCAAGCAAGTCAAATTAACTCAACCACCTCAACTTTTTTGCTGCTTGATAGAAAAGGAAAACTTGGAAAGTTCTCATTTTCCATGTCTAATCTACAAGAGACGTTTGTCTGATATAACATAATTTACTCCAATTTAAGAGTTCTTGAATACACAGTTTGTAACTAGTGAGTGACAAGCAGGCTCTGCATGCACAGTGAATTAGCAATCTCAATATTATTCTTGATCAGTTTTTAATTCTTTTAGGATGCTCAATTATTTTCAAATTGAGCAACTGAAGTAATCTGGTGAAACTTCCTCTAGTTTTTCATATCGCAATATATATCGCAGAAAAGAAAAATATTGCAATGTTAGTTTTTTCCAATATCGTGCAGCCCTATCGTGAGCTCTAGATTCCGGGAGATTTGAACTAATTTGCGGACATCAGGGAGCCGCTATCAATATGCGGGAGACTCCCGGAGACTTATTGTTGTTCTTATTATCATTTAGGGGAGCTTAGGAACATTTTGGGGTTGCTTCAGCCCCCCTAAAATAGGCCTACGAAGTCCCTGGTTGGTGGTGCAGGCTTGAACGGAGTGCAGCTGCTGTCCGCCATCTTGCTGTTTTGGTAAAGCGCGTCTTGTACAACGCTGAACGCTCTCACTAGAGTGTTGCCCACAGCGCTGCCACTGGCCGGTGGGCTGAATCGATTCATAGGATTTGATGAATCGATATTGAATTGAGAAACAAATAATTGCAATGCATTGATGAATCGATATTTTTACCCAGCCCTAGTAACCCTGAGAGTAGGGAACGAGTATTGCGTAGCCTGCCGTTCTATTACGCTTGGCTCAGGTTCTGTCGCTTCAGTCAATTTAACCTGATTCTATGGCGAAATGGTCTGCTTATATAGGCATAAGCCACGCCCATTCTGGCAGGTTTCTGACGCGCCCTGGGCGCGAAGCGACCGATTGGTTCGCTCTTCTCAGCCGTCTCGCCATAGGTTCATGCAGTTGCTGCAGCACAGCCAATGAGCGAGCTAGATGCTCTGCTTTGTGCTCGCTGTGCAGCCTCACTGCGTTTTAAAATTATGGCTTCAATATTCTCGAGAAAAGGAGTTTTCCCACTGCGTATAGCTATGCAATACTCGTTCCCTACTCTCAGTGAACCGAGGTTACATTAATTTCTGTGCACAGAACAGGAAAATGAAACGACTGTCACACCAGTTTGCAAAATAAAGATGAATGAATGGATCAGTTTAAGTTTTATTTACAATGAACTCAGAAACTAGAAACACGAACATAAAAAAACAAAAGCTACGAGAACTGAGAAACACAGGGCTTAAACAGACCAAATAAACCGATCAACGAAAACAATTCACAGGTGTATAACATAATCAATGAAAAAACAAGGTAACTAACTGAAACACAGGAAACTAAACATGTGCAAAACACACCCAAACCGACATGAAACACAATCACCCATATACACAGAAAAATCTCACATTTCTTTAAATATAAGTAGTAAAAGTTCACACATTAACGTAAGATCACTGCAGTGATGCATCAGTTCTGTAAGATTAAGTCTATAGAAACTGGGAAAATTGTGATATTATTTAATTACTGCAGATTACAGTATCATGAATGTTGAGTATTCTGACATCATTTGACATGCTGCTTTTTGCATATTGTGCTGGAAAGAACACATGTTCTGACACAGGATTGTTATGCAAGTGCTATGTGTCATGACCCTTTTAGGTTAAAATGAAATCAAAATATATTTGTGTCCGGCAATGCAGGCTATCATCAGGATTACTAAGGGTGTAATTGTTTTTTAACCTCATAAAACCCTTGATAAACATTGCTTTAACTTGTCCACTCTGTGTGATTCGCTTTCTCATTCTACCTCAAGTAATGTGCATCAGATCGCTTTTATTTCCTTACTGCATTCCAATCAGGCTACCGTGGTACTTGTTGGATGATTTGAGTGCTCAATTTCTATTTTATGTACTGATTTGAAGGAAAATATAACAGCAATCTTGAAAACTTTACTCCAGTGTAATCCGTCTTTATATGCTTTGTGGATACAGTATCATTGTAGAGGAAATTTATTGCTGCTTTTGCAAATGGTGTTAACACATTTCTCTAGAAGGATAAAACTGTTTTAGAGACATGTAATTCCTCTGAGCTCCCACTATTCATTTTAAACTGAAAAGCCAAAGAACATTGGGACCAACAAACAAAGGCAGAAGATAAACTTCATAATATGAACAGTACTTTTGGATAGACTTCACGCAAATTAAGTTTTAGAATGAATGCCACCGAGTAAACATAAATGACACAATCTGTGTTTGGGAAAGGATGACAAAGATAAATTCTATTGAGGAGAGAAATGAAGCTGATTGCACCCCGCTTTTGTTATATTGTACAGTTATTATTAGGGGTATCCATAATGATAAAGAAGATGCATTAAAATTCAGGAACATTCACTCACTTGAAACGACCCAAGTACTTTTAATTGCTTTTCATATCTGATGAGATTCCCTCCATTGATTGACTATATGCCTTCTTATTTATCGTAGCTGATTGAATTTATTTGAAGCTGATAGAAATGGTTCCCATGACACTTACAGTTACTCGCATATCGTGGTTAGTTGGAACCAAGGATACCCGCGGTCTTTGTAGTTTACTACATAACTGGCATATTAAGACATTAAACTATTATCTTTACTATTTAACAATGCAATCATTATAATAGCATTGCTTTTGTTAAAATGTTAAAGGTTGGTTTAGATTGCCTGCAGAGGTCCCCAAACTTTTTACAACAAAGGGTCAAAAATCAAAAATTGATTGAGGTCTGGGCCGAAAATAAAAGTTACATTATATCAAACTATGTTATATTAATTGTAAAGTAGTTAACCTCGGTTAATCCAATCTTTATTAAACACACCAGAACCATATAGACTCTAGTGGGGTCCAAAAATATTATGCTGATAAGGTAATTGGTGATGAGTAAATTGAATTAACAAAAAATGTAACTAAAAAATCAAAAGTTGTCTTTTTGGACCCAATTGTATTTTAACCTTAACAGCAACATTACTTACATGAGGTTAACAATCTACCTTTTAATTTATTGTTGAACTAGTTTACATTATGCAACATATACATATGATATTATAAAAATCATGAAGGTGTAAGCCCGTCTAAATCGTCCCAATGGAGGTTTTCCGATAGAACGGGTGAATGTATCTGCGTGTTACTGTCTTTCCGCGTGGCAAAGTAATTTGATTAAATGAAATATTTTTTTTTAATATATTAACTCATTATTTCATCTGACTCCATAAATGAAAAGGTTTTAATGATATCTGTGCATCATTAAATGTGAGCGAATGTTTGACTATTCTTTTTAACTCTTTAATGAAAATAATGTCAGAGTCAGTTAGAATAAAATCAAATGTTTGCAATGTATTATGTCAGGTAAATGTAGCATGCCAATTTCATAATCAGTTCAATGATATTAGATACAAAACATCAAATTCTCTCGAATAAAGAGAGAAGATGTGAACCTTGACATTTATAAAATATATGATGCAAAGTGTTTTGCATGCACTCCGCATCACAGGCTAATTTGAGTTACAAATCGCCTTGAGTCTCATGTTGCAATTCATTATATACCCGGACCAAGACAGAAACGTTGTTCACATGGAAACACTTGCTAACAATGGGAATTTGCATTCAGAGGTTACAGCTCTTGAGAGCAGGAGGCCATTTGCCTGGAAGACACACCCTCCTGTGTGCAAGATATTTCTAAACTCTTAAGAACTTTATTACCTTTTGGTTTACTTCTTTGGGAATGAGACATTCGTACCAGTCGCACATTTCACATTTGAGACATTTCAAATGATACCAAACATGTATAAAACTGTATGATAATAATTCACATTTAAACCATATAGATTTTTGGGTGAATTTCAGGTGATCTCAGCATGAGGGATAAGGAGTGGGGGTGGAGGGAAAGAAATGTATGTTCTGAGGTGAGACTCGCGTCTCAAATGGTGAAACTTTACAAGAGAGAGTTCAAATGTTAATTTCCAGAAAGGTCCTTTGTCTTCTCTGGGAGTGGTCGTTCCTCAACAAGACCGCCCGACATTTTCTAATTTCTCAAGTCTTACATAGGTGTTAGCCAGATGGTTAACGTGACAACCATCTGCATTGAATTGCATTTGGTGTCTAACTTTTGATCTGAATGGTAAGGTTTCTAACTCTCCAAACCCTGGCTATATTTGATCTGCTGCAGTGTCAAAATGGAGATATTTGAGATGGAATGCAGCTTAGACAGAGGTAATGAACCAAGGACAGATGGACCAATGACTGGAAGTTATGTGCTTTAACCATTATGAAACAGAGCTGAGTCATAGACGGCCAACATGAATTAAAGTTAAAGCTTTAAACCCCTGCAAAGGGTGAAGAGGCAGTTCTTACTTAAGTCAAGAAAGAGCCATTGCAGCTTACTCTGTCTTTCTATGCTTTAAGTGCCTTTTTAGATACAGTTCTAACTGAATTAATTGATTTTGTTTTAACAAAATGCAAATACTTGATTCCGTTGATTTGGTTTGAGATTGTTTAAAATGTAAGTTAGGGAAATACCTCTATCTCATGTAAGTATTTGATATCTCTGAGACAGGATATCACTCTACATCAGTTTAGCCTTTTGAAACTTATTCTTTTGTGCATTTCATCTTGGATTTCTAATGCACTTGCATTCTTGCTCTGTGTCTAGACCAGTGGATATAACCCTTTTGACTTCAAGGCCACCACCCTCTCCCCAGTGTCCACAACAATATTTGAAGGCTCCCCCAGTCCCAATTTCTACCCAATAAAACAGTTTAGAGCCTGGCATAATAAATACAGGGTCAAAAGATGGACAGCTTGTATCCACTTCCTTACACTGTACAAAAAGGAATCCAAAATCAAAGCCACTTAAAGGCAAACCTGCACCCTTATATGAAAAAAGTGAAATGGCTGCTAATGCTACGGTACGCATCAGGGAAGGAGACAAGAGGCAGTTCCCTTTCGAAGGGAACTCAACAATACGTCAACGACGTTATGGGGGAACGCCTCAGGCGTGACAGGTGTCTGAAATCACTATCAAATCACGTCAATCATATTGACCGGCGACAGCCCGTGAATCATTAGCGTGAATGATTAACGTGCGACCTGGAAGTATAAAGGGGCGCCTTGCACACATGACAAATCATCTCATCGTCTTCAGGGACTGTCTGTTTGAAAACGCTACTCAATGAAACGGTAAGAAAATTAAATGTACAGCACACGAGTGTGCTTTTCCTGCCTGGGAGAAGAGCGCGCACGGGAGATTCTCGAGGGAATCCTCTGTGTGAACTGTGAGCGTTTTTCTTTTAAAACGCTCGCTCTCGTCTGGCCCTCTTCTCGAGTGAAGGGGGTTCAACGTCTGGTTCTCGTGGTCCCGCTCGTGCCGAGGCAGAGCGGCGACTTGCATCATGGGCTTCCAGATAGAGCTCGTCGATCATCTTGAGAGTGCTGTAAACCTCTCAGATGATTCGACGGCTGACGAGGGCGAAGCAGGTGCTCTTGCTGCTCTTCAGGACGAGCAGGAGATGGCTGAGGAGGTTTATAATCAGGTAGATCCTGAACCCTCTCAGCCACCCTGCCCCGTGTATGCAGGTCTGGTGGATGTTGTGGAGCGCGCCGCCAACAGGCTGTAGCTGCCATGGCAACGCACTAGAGGAGAGACCGCTCGCGGTAGGCTCGGCGATCGGTTTCTCCCCGGCCATACACCACCAGCTCAGGTGAGCCTAATCCATTCCTTCCTGATCTTCACACAGAGATCTAGAGGGCATGGAAGAGCCCATTCTCTGCCAGTATTCACTGACATCAGCGGGTTAATTTCGCTGATGTTGAGGGGATCGCAGAGCATGGGTATGTGTCGATGCCGCCCATTTGACGAGTCGTTTGCGAACTATCTCATGTCTGGGCAGGCGTCGACACTGAGAGCTCCATTTCTGCCATCCAAACCGCTAGAGACAACAGCGCGTTTGAATGGCAGAGCATACACGGCAGCAGTTCAGGCTGGTGCTTCCCTGCACACCATGGCGGTGCTGCAGGCATACCAGGCCGACCTGCTGCAGGATCTCGACCAGGGGGCAGGGATGTCCCCTGAGGCGGTTACTGAGCCGCGCCGAACCACGCTTTTTGCGCTCCGGGCCACCAAACAGACTGCTGCCACGATCAGTCGGTCGATGGCGGCGATGGTGGCCACGGAGAGACAGCTTTGGTTAAACCTGGCCGACGTTGAGGAGAAAGAGAAGGCCTTTCTCCTCGATTCGTCGGTTTCGCCCTCTGAACTCTTTGGCCCCTCCGTGGAGGCGGGGCTTGGGAAGTTCAGGGAGGCGAAGGCGCGCTCAGCTGCTTTTAGGAAAAAACCTGCATACCGCTGAGATCCGGTTCCACGCCCAGGCAGGCGGGAGGGCCTGGCCCTTCACGGTCTGAGGACCATAGACAGGGCCAGAGAGCTAGTGTCGCCTCTCGTGCGCCCCCTCTGTGGAGGAACAGGGCGCAGGAAAGGCGTGACTCCCGCTAGAAGAGGGATCTGAGGGAGGTTATCCAGCACAAGTGCATACAGCGTCGCTGATGGATAATCTCCCCGGAGGGCTTCATTAAAAAGAGAAATCCAGCCCTCTCCTCTCTTCTGACTCCCCAGACGTGCATTACATCAGGCCTGGCGCTGGGCCTATGATAAGAACGATGTTCCGATGGCCCGCCTAGGCTTGGTTAGTAGAAACGCCTCTTTCAGGCATGTAAAGTGGTGGACCCCAGGTTCATAAAGAACTATCTGGCGAGTCTTCACTCCGCACGCCGCAGGTGAGCTGTCTGGTCTTTTCAAGAGTCAATTTTGTGAATTAAAATTCCGAAATGTATCTCTCTACAGACCTCGTTCCCTGTATAGAGCTATGGGGTCATGTCATTTGCTATGTCATCAGGTAATAAGGTAAGAGAAGTTTCCTGGATTATTAGGGCCCTGAAGTTCCCCATTAGGTGGCCAGAACGATAACTATGTTAGCCTTCGGGCTGTTAGCCACCTCAGGGTAGAGTAGTTGGTCTCTCTCTTAGAATTTTTTACTTAGAGTGTTGACTGACGCTAGAGCTTCAGATAGATCTTATGTCCGGCCCACGGGTCCGTTTGACTTCTTCCTGAGTATTTCGCCCCTTGAGCTCTGTTTGGGTTTTCATTAGGCTGAGCGATCATGCAGCCCTTTGTATGGAATAATACAGACTATATTCTTTAGTAAGGCTGTGGCTCCTCCGAGCCCTCAGATAGATCTATGCCTGCAGGCTGGCCCTCACCAGGGCCGCCTCTGTAGCTGGCCTAGGCTGTGCCAGGGATAATAGAAGTGCTCTGCTAAAATTTAGCATTGCTTCCTCTGAACCTTCACTTTGTGAATGTAGGTTTCTAGCATCCCTGTATAAACAGCCTCCTCCCATGGGAGTCGTTAGGCCAAGGCCCGCCCCCTTCTCTGCATTCTGGGGTGACTAGAGTAATGCAGCATGGTGCAGAGGATGGTTTGTAAGGACATGGTAGGCCTCAAACAGGCCTCCGTGGTATATATGTCTTTATTGAGCAGGGTTAGGCCATCTTTCGCTTCACGAAGAAGACTGGGTTTCCTGCCCGACCCTGCCATGCAGAACTGGCCTACGGATTTAGGCCGCCAGTTTAGGCTTCACTCACCTCGCTGAGCTACTGCTCGAGCGCTAGGTTGTAGGTGGATGGCTTTCATTGAAGCCCCACTCCCCTAGGTTGGGCACAGATAAATTTCTGTCACCCCTAGAGCCGCTGGCAGGCCCGGACCCTGGTAACCTCAGGGTGAGGTGTGAGTATCCCCCTGTGATACAGGGTAGGTCTGAGCACTTCACTCCCAGTTCTGTTTATCCTACCTCGCACCACTATGGCTCGGGTCGAGTATGAAGTAAGCTTCACTTCTTCTTTGGTCGAAGTACGCTCCCCTGAAGCCAGAGCATTGCCCTGAGCTGACGCCCATGCATAGATGGTAGGCCCCTGACTAATGGGGCCTCCGTTGAGGCAGAGTGGCGTATGTTGTACTCCCCTTGTTTTAAGGGTGCTAGCTTTTTTGCGGAGTACACTGCCATGGGCAATGTGATTAGGCACCAGGATGCTGTAGGCGCTGCGTAAACAGCTTTGCTGCCAACGAAGGCTGCGCCATTAGGTAGTAGGCCTCAGCAGGCCTCCTTGATTGGACAGCCCCCTAGAGGGCACTGTAGGCCAGCTCACGTGGTTGGCCTTGGTGGTTCGGGCAGTTGACTCACTGATGGGTAGTAGGCCTTAAACAGGCCTCCTCGGAGGTGAGTCCCAACATTGTGGGACATACCTTATAGCGCTACTGGAAGCCCATTAGTAAATTATGCTTGTGTAGTATGGTTCCCAACAGTGTACTTTTTAGCAGAATATGACTTGCTATTAGCTAGTAGGCCCGACCAGGCCTCCCTGATAGGCGAGTCCCCAGCTGGCTGGCCTTAGCAGGCCACCTTATACTATCACCCGGACTCAGGGCTCAAAGCTAACAGTGGTTATCAGGTAGTAGGCCACTCAGGCCTCCCTGAAGGTGAATTCCCACTTAAGATGGTTATCAGGTAGTAGGCCTCAGCCGGCCGCCCTGAAGGCGAATTCCCACTTAAGTTGGCTATCAGGTAGTAGGCCTCTCTGGGCCTCCCTGAAGGTGAGCTCCCAAATATTGTGGCTGTCAGGTAGTAGGCCGCTCTGGGCCTCCCTGAATGTGAGCGCCCAAATATTTTGGGTGTCAGGTAGTAGGCCTCACCAGGCCTCCCTGAAGGTGAGTTCCCACATGCTGTGATTATCAGGTAGTAGGCTCCTCCAGGCCTCCTTGAATGAGTACGGTCAGGTAGTAGGCCTCACCAGGCCTCCCTGAAGGTGAGCTCCCCACATACTGTGGTTGTAAGGTAGCAGGCCTCACCGGGCCTCCCTGAAGGTGAGTTCCCACGTACTGTGGTTATCAGGTAGTAGGCCTCTCTTGGCCTCTCTGAAGGTGAGCACCCCACATACTGTGGTTATCAGGTAGTAGGCCTCTCTGGGCCTCCCTGAAGGTGAGCACCCCACTTACTGTGGTTATCAGGTAGTAGGCCTCACGGGCCTCTCTGAAGGTGAATTCCCACTTACGTTGGCTATCAGGTAGTAGGCCTCTCCGGGCCTCCCTGTAACGTTCCCTAGTGGTGCTGGGTTTATGAAGCTAGTGGTCTCTTGCTATCAGTTTCAGCTAGCCTTAATAGGCAGCTGCTGAAGGTGAGCTTGCGCCCTGGCTCGCTAAAGTGTTCATTCTCTGCTATTGGTTCCCTCCCAGAACTTTTTCTGCCTACAGCCTGGTTTGCCTACCAGGCAGACCTGTGCTCCCCTCACCGAGGGTCTCTATGAGCATGCGGCTTCCTGAGTCTGGTCAGACGGTCGTAGGCCTCTCGTGAGGCCTCCCAGTTAGATCAGCCCTTAGGCCTTCACAGGCCTCCTCAGTGTTTTGAAACACAGACACTGGGTTGATCCGTGGATCGAGTAGAGAAACTCCCCTCGCTAGCAAGGGTTGGAAAGCACTATGCTGAGTCATACTCTCCGGGATATCCCGTCTCTGAGATACGGGCCGAGTGGTTCACTGCCAGCTTCGCAGTCCCTCGGGTTGGATGCCTTTCTTAAGGCTTTGTTGTCCAGAGGCTCTGTCTTCAGACAGACAGGATTTGGCCAGACTAGTGTCTATGTACTGACGCCAGGTCAGGCCGTCCTGGTGGCATTTCGGGGTGAGTACGTTCCCCTGAATAGTGACTGGCTGGGGTTCCTTCGGGTTCCCTAGCCACATTCCCTAGAAGGGACCCCTTCTAATCGGAAGCTGTGGTTCCAGGCCCGGAGCCGGCCCAGGTAGACCTTTTTATTTAACCATGTTTATGAAGGTTTTTCTGTGAGGCTGTAGCTTGGGCTATGACCGTAGGGAATGCTGTCACTGACAGCCCAGTGTGACCTGAGGGTGAGTGGTTCTAGCGTTTCATTTGAAGTTGCTGGTTCTGACAGTTGTCACTGCCACTTGGCATGCACTCCCCTTAGCATGGCGGAGTTGGTATATCGTTCCCCATAACGTCGTTGACGTATTGTTGAGTTCCCTTCGAAAGGGAACGTCTCAGGTTACGACTGTAACCTATGTTCCCTGAGAACAGGGAACGAGACAATACGTCTCCCTGCCATGCCTCGGGGCTTGCCTACCGTACAGTCCCTTCAGACGATAAGGTGATTTGTCATGTGTGCAAGGCGCCCCTTTATACTTCCAGGTCGCACGTTAATCATTCACGCTAATGATTCACGGGCTGTCGCCGGTCAATATGATTGACGTGATTTGATAGTGATTTCAGACACCTGTCACGCCTGAGGCGTTCCCCCATAACGTCGTTGACGTATTGTCTCGTTCCCTGTTCTCAGGGAACATAGGTTACAGTCGTAACCTGAGACGTTTTTTTAATGGATGTCAATGGAGCAGAATAAACCGCTTTTGTGAGGAAATAGCTTATCATTTAATGAATCGACAGCCCATCGGCTAATCTTCAACATGTTTGCTCTTAAACATTTGTTTTGGATTGATTTATTGAGTTGAAAAAAAATGCTGTTTTATAATAGAAGTCACGGACAATTGTGTGACAGGTATGATTTCTCATTCATTATATGGTGTCCGCAAACAGACAGTGATTGACTGTCGCACAACTCAGAACAAAATTCAATGACGTCAAGACTGTAATATGATTGGCTGTCAAGGCACACATAATCCAAGTGTGCCGTTATGCTTTTTCCAATGGTAGAGCCACGGACCTTCGTATCTGCCAATAATAAGACAATCTTTGCCAAAATATCCCAGAAACGGTCATTGCCAATTACGTCATTTGGAGCCCGAGTCTGTGTAGTGTGATCCTGAGGTGGAGCCGCGGTATCAAGGTCCAGTCCATACTCCCGCTGACTTAATCACAAGCACAGCTGTCAAATGTACACTATTTTTATAGCTAACTAAAACCAGACTTATTGAAAAAATGAACAATTAAACATACACCAACATAAGACCTAAAATGACAGAAACCATCTTTGGCGGGAAATCAAATATTTAAAGTGTAATTGTTTTTATTTTTATTTTTTTATTTTGGCTAGCGTCTCATTCGATAACATGGAGAGGGTTGGGATTTATGACCTATACCGCAGCCAGCCACCAAGGGGCGATCAAAATGTTTTGGCTGCACTTTTCAGGACGTGCAGCACACTTAGTGCAGACAGTTTGATGTGACCTTTTGCATTACTGCAGTAGTGGCAAAATCATCAATCTTCTTTGAACTGTGTGGGGACTCATCACTTAGAAATGACAAGTGATACTTCAGTGACATCATGATGGCTTGTGAAGTTGCCATTTTACTGAGGCTATTGAGGATGAGGAAGGAGCCAAGGAGAAGGTTAACGCTTTGCATGCACACAAAGAGAACATTTGTAATCCGTTTGGTCAATGCAAAATCAGGATGATGAATGGCCGTATAATGGTTAATGACTGCCCCTGGGTTCACTGCTTTTGTATGTCATGAATGTAATATGAGGGAGATAATGTGATTGGTGTCGCTTCGACACTTCATGGTAATACTGCAGATTTATCAGCGAATCACCACATGATGTGACATTGTTGACTGTGACTCTCATTACTTTCCACAGAAAAAGAGGAAAACACGGTTATCTCATAATTCTGATTTACATGTCTTAAAAATCTCGTTTTGCCTCGGAGCACTTCACCACAATGCCATTAGGATATGACTAATTCAGAGATTTGTGCTTGAGTGTACATCACTTGACATTTACCAGATTTAATTTAAAGACTCCTTTTTGAAACGGTTCTGTAATGACTGCCTTATTGTGCTGGAGTTTTAATTGAATGCCATTTACTGTATCTTTAAAGTGGTAACTCTGTGGGTCTTGAGGGAAATTTTACTGCACACAGAGTTGCAAAAATTGCAATTAGCACTAGGAAATGGAAAAACACCTAATAATACTCATGACAATGTGTTCTCCTCTGTGGTTTCGTTTACATGTCATGTTATAAAAGTTTGTCGTTAGCACCTTCATTACCACCTCCAGCAAGTGAAGTGTATGTTTCTCACACGGAGACTGTTAGTGGGACTAAATCAATTACATGTATCAGTTCTGAACCCGGTTTGCTGTAATACTTCAGAGCAATTAAGTGATTTGATTGCATATATGGTTCCAAGCAGAGCATGAGGATTATTTCACAGCAGATCACATGACTTAAATCATTAGAACAGGGTCTTTCTAAACAAGTGCCACTTGTGTTTATTATATAAAAGCTTGTGCCAATGAGATTTTGCCCATTTATAGATAAATGTACATATATATGTTAAGATTTTTTTTATTATATAGACATTTTTTTAAATATATACATTTTATTGTTGTTTTTCAAAGATGTATCTTAAGGCTGCGATTATCTGATCAAAAATACAGTAAAAAGAGTAACATTGTGAAATATTAATACACAGTCTGTTACCGACTCCTACTTGTAGCATATGCACATTTTAATAAAAAAAAAACTAAATATATGGAAATAAAAGCAAGCATTTAGTATTCATTATCTTTGTGTATATATTTACATTGTAATTAAAAAGTTGTATCTCCAAGTCATTGAGTAATTACTTATCATCATAATGACATCATTCTTTTGGAGTCAAGGATATCTCTACTCTTAAATCCCTTTAATCCATTATTATTATAGAAGTGTTACAATATATAAAATGTACTTTAAAAATCATCCAATCAAAATTGCAAAGGCACCTCTTGCATAAAATGACCCAGTATCAGTCAATTGCATAAGAGCATTGATTATGTGTGCAAAACAAATCTGAACAGTCTTTCAGTCTAGCACTGCCACTGTTTGCTTGGAAGGCATTCACAGCTTGCTGCCTAGTAATGCAGACGATCACACTCCTTTAGATTTTTGCAAACAGCCATACTGTTTATCACTTGCCAGTATGTCTGTGCACTTTGTCTTCACCAGACGACAGGGGCGAGCCAGGATAATCCAGGACAACTTCATCAGCCTCGTCTTCTCAGTAAGAAGTCATTTAGTGATAGCCTCTCCCCTGTGATAATCAATATCTGTCTACATAAGAGAAGTAAATATTGCTGCTATCAGCCTGTAGAGTAAAATATATTTCCAATTAATGTCATTATGGATGCTAGTTTATTAGTAGGTCCACAGGTGACCAAACCTATACTTAAAACAAACGTTCCTGTTTAATTAAACCAAGCACACAAATAGCTTGTTGACCTTTCATGTTTTCAAAAAAAAAATTCAGTATATATTAGGGTTAAATTAATGTTTAATGCATTATTTTAGTGTGTTACCATGATGGTGTTTTGTATTATGCATGACACTGTGCACCTTCTCTATATTTTTACCTCATCTTGTAGAAAAGCTGTAATAAGTTTTGTTTCATCATGTGGTTTTCTCATTATGACTTGTGGTTTTTGGTGGTTGTCAGTGCATTATAAATCTACAAAACAGGTTTTTACTGTAAATTTAAGTTAAATCCGTAAAATCTAAAATGTAGCTTAAAGTTCTGGAAACCACATCTGCCAATTTTTCAAGGCCAATTTGCTCTGCACCGGCCAACCAACCAACTAGCACAATCACCAGATTGCAGTACGTCTTTTTCAGACATTCCACGACCTGACAAAAGCTACTTGAACATGTTCATTCGGCGAAAACAAACACCAACTAACACAGACGCCGACTGATCAGACAAAACCTAGTTAGAGTGTCTGTTGCAGTTGGTCGGCATCTGTTGATGCAATATGAATTTGCATTTACTGTAAGTAAATTATGAAATAATTTTTGGGTGAACTGTCACTTAAAGTCTGCAACATCAACAACAAATAGATCATAGCCTACAGTGAGTGCATAACGCAGATGTACTTGTGAGCCACGCTATGACTAGTCGCATAAATTTGAACAACTTTCTGTCTTGTTGTGTGCACTTGGTCTTATTTTTCCACTTAGGATGTAGCACATCTTATGGAAAACATACAAGCAGTAAGCGAAGAACAATGTTAAATTAAGCTTCAACAATGATTAGGTTGACAGACAATGATTATGACTTCACTGAGGGGCCCGGGGCCAAATCCTAAGCTGCAGTGCTGGCAGGGCCAAAAAAGAGAAAACATAGTATTTCCAAGCACGCCTTATCTTCATCCCCCGTTTGCTCAGTGCAAAGGCAATCCATTTGGTCAGGCATAATATTGGACCTCTTTGATTCAGTCTCCCTTCATTACACTTTATAAAGAGATGGGGAATAGCTTCCGTCTGAGAGTCTGTCCATGAAAGGTCCTCTGTTTCCTGTGTCCTTCATTCTGATCCTCATTCCCCCACCATACAGTTTATATTCGTCTTGGCATTCAATAGATATCACCTTGGCTCTAAGAAGCCCAACTCAAGCAACCAACCAATGCCAAATTAAATGAATATTGACTCTCAAGTCAGTCTTTGCTCAAGACAAGAATTTTATTGTCAATATCCTGGCAAAAGCCCCTTTTTTCCCGGAAAAATGCTGGCTGTACCTTTCTATAAGGGAACAGATAAACAAACATTTAGAGCAAATGTATACTCTGTTGCAGTGCTTTCCTTTGTTAAAGGAACTTCGGCAGAATGTCAACCCCTCCCTCTCATGCACCGGGTAGATATCAGAGTGCATTAATAGGACTTCTTGATCTCCTAACATTCGTCAGGAATACCAAGTCACCCATCTGGCCAAAAGGAAATTGCCTTTGCATGTCATATTCATTTTCTGCAGCCCGCCACCTCTTGATGGGGTCTGCACGCTCCACTCTGGCTTGCTCTCTTATACAGTGTGAAATAATCTCTGAGCATGGGCCATGCCTCTGCCAGTAATGAACACAGGGGTGAAAGTGAAGGTCATGCTTCCACAATAATTCCAATGACTCATTGTTGTGCATGTAATGAAAGACAGAAGGGCCCTTCATTGCCTCTCTGCGTCAGTCACTGCCATGAATATTCCTGATTGGGTACAAATCGTTTAACAAAACAGACGCCATCCATGTTTCTTCTTTTGACCTTTCTAACCTCACAAATTAATCTATAAATTAGTCTATCTATCCACATTTACTATATGTATATTACAAATACAGTGGTCCCAAAAATATTTGGACACTTAAGCCACACTTAAAAATATGTGAATATATTATTGTGTAACAAAATACCCAACCAAATGCCATGTATTTTAAAGCAAGCAAGCAAAATATTTTTCAGAAATGTTTTTTCTTTGTTTATTTATTGACAACAACTTGATATTCTAAAATAGTTAAATCTAAAGCTGAAATAAAAATGAATAAAAATTGTATAGACACATTTAAAACGAAAACAAAGATAAAACAACACAACAAAATTACTAAAACTAAAAACTTACTAATTGCTAAAACTAGAGACTAATTCAAAATATTAAACAGCATACTAAAATAGATACTAGAATAGCACTGCTCGAAACAACATTTTAGTTCCTGAATGAATCAGTGTTTTAAACAGTTTGTTTGACTGAATGATTCAATGACTCCCTCCTAAAGACAGACACTTATTTAGTTTATGAATGACGAAACAGCGTTTTTGAACAAATTGATAGTGAATGATTCATTGACTTGACCGTAAAGATGGTCGCTTGTTTCGTTTCTGAATGAATAAGTGTTTTGAATGAATCAGTTAAATAAATTATTGATAATTTTATCATTAAAAATTTCGCTTGTTGTTGCCTACTGGTGTAACCTACAGAAAGAGCAGTGAAAAATCCCCATCAATAATGCAGTGAAAAGTCCCACAGCTTCCTCATCTTTATTTCATGCTATCTTCATAATCACAGAGTTCTAGGATTTGTCTTTATTTCCAAAACCCTGCATTTTTATATAGTATTCAACTCCTTCCCTACTATCCAGGAAAGCCCTCACCATGTACTCTCTGCTTACAATTCAAAATCCTTCATAATACTTTGGGAGATAGTACTGAACTTGGGAAACTTGCCTGGTGTTGTCGGCCCCTAGAGATGTAGAAAGATTTGCAGCTCTGTATTGATTTGCATAATGGCCTCATGTAAGATGAGTTGAAAACAATGCACTTTGATATATTTAATAGCTTGCACTGATCTATGTTCCTTTGTTATTAAATATATAAACATTTACTTTGCTTACTGAGACATTGTTTGATGCATCATGTATTTCAGCTTTATTTTCTTGTTTTTGGTTGCAGTAATACTTTGATTGCTCTGTTTTTGAGCCAGGAGTCACAGTTCTTACACAAACACTCAAGCTAAGGCATTTAATGAGTCATTAAAATTCATTCTTTTGGGACTTAAGTACCTGCTGTTTGTTTTCACACAAATCTCATTTTGATTCTATAATAAAGTAATTTGTGTGTTCAAACTTCAGAAAAAAAAAAAAAAAAAAAAAAAAGATTAAAGACATGATTTAGACATTATAAAGTAACAACATTTGAATTATTGACTGGCCAAATTGTACTTCTGCGAGTAGACTCCGGAGTTGCCTAGTAGTTCATTTAATAAATGCACCTAATTAATGTACTCTTAATTTCGCTTGCCATCAGGGCAGAAGCCATTAGCAGTGATGTAACATACCAGGCCCTGAAGGATCTTTTTTCCAGCTACACTCCATCTATTACAAAACTGATTCCATCCCCGATCACCACCTTGTCACTTTTACTAAACGGGGTCTCTGCCATAGAGAAATATGAGCAATATGAGAGCAAATATTCATATTCTCCACATCTGACCTTATTAGAGGATATCTAAGTGTAAACCCTCTCTAAGCGACAGAGTGTTTGAGCTGTAATTGGTAGAATTTGTTACTATGGCGATGGGTGCAGAAGAGATCTGTTTTAAATCTCAGTCTGTTGAGGCCAGACACAAAAAGTTCAGGGGTGAGTTGCATGTTCGGGAGAGTAAATATTAAATATATGTGATCTGAGCAAGTCTATTTTCCTATTTTGATAGCAAAAGGGAATATTGGATTCTGTGGAATGGAATGTCAACCACCAGGGTCTCAGGTGTGCTTGTACATGGATCTATCATGGTAAAACACAGGGAAAATAGCTTGTCGTATCTAAAGAAATTGATCAGAGTATTCTTTCATCTCGCTGTTATATTCATGTAGTCTCACCACATTACAGAATCTGTATAGAATCCAAGTTGGAAGCGAATCGCGAGGTAAATAGATAGAGATATGGAATTGAAATGTGCATTTTCTGGTTTTGACCATTTTTTTTATGGATGTCTTATAGGTGGGGTAAATATCTGCTCAAGTTTGTAGTAAACTACTTGACCTCTAGAGGCCGCCAGACTCCTCCGGTGCATTGATCTACACTAGAAGAAAACTTTTCTAGGAAACTTTCAGCCGCTTTCATACCAGGAACACATTGATCAATGGCCACTGATGACAAGACATGCAGACACGCTCGTTCATGTTTATTCTCAGAGCCTTTGTCCCAGGCCTTCTTCAGATGCCAAGCTTCACAGCGGCTTGTTCACGCTCTACAAGTCTGAGGGAAATTAGATTAGACTCTTGAATTGGTGAAGAGGCCTCATAATAGGGAGAGCGCAGAAGAAAAATGCTTCCGCCGTACCACTGTTTCTATCTGTGGTATTACTCGTAGGCACACATAACTTCTCTGAACTGCCTGCCTGCAAACAGCAAACAATCAAGAAAGCAGTTGATGGTGATGTTAAACTCAGAAACATAAATCATGCTGCATTTAAACTTTCGTTCATTAAAGTGAATTAACTCTCTGCACGTTTACTGTTTATAATGGAAGTGAAGGCAAAAACATTCATAAATTCACAGTGATTTCAGCAGATGTTTGTGATTAGAGCAAAGTGCAGAAAAATCATGTGTAGAAAGGATTTGCTATTGATTTAAATCTGTCACATACCGATATCATACCGATCATACAGATACCTTGACTTTGATACCGGTTCCTGAACGATTCTTTCTTCAATACCAATTTTATGAAATCCGTTTGAACAAGATTACTTCGGTTTTTTTTTTTTACAAACTTTGGTTTTATTTTTTCAGTTTCAACAGACTCAATGAATCATATAGGCCACTGGGGGGATATATGCCTCACGCTCAAGCGCATGGATAAAGCTTGCCGCCAAGCACTGGCAAAAGTAGCCTAATGATTATGAATGTGTCGGGGAGAAAGCAAGGAGACATTTTAATTGTTTATTAATAAACTAGTGTTTTCTGAGTCAGTGTTGGCTGCAAAGATGAAGTTGAAGTTTCTGACTCGTCATCTCCGAGAACAAAAATGACAGTAAAAAGATGCTGTAGATGTTAACTAATTCATAATCATTACTCAGGCACACAGCAGGTCTGTTTACAGAAGAGCTGGTGGGGAGATCTTTAGCAAGGGGTCACTGACCTGCAGGGTTGTTTGTCATGTGATGGAAGCCAGGTCACGTTTGCTAATGAAATAGTTGGCAGGCTCAGTGTACGAGTGACATTTGTGAGCTGTGCAGTGCTCAGCCAGGACAGAGGGCTGGTCATCCGGAGGGGAGAGGGTTCTGGTTTAATTCAAACGCCATCACGCCCCAGGCCAGTCAGAGTGTGGAGACACTGATAAAAAAGCGACCAGAGAACAGAAGTACTGAAGAAAGGGAAAAGGCTGTTTTAGAGGATTTTGAAAGATTTATGCGAACGACTTAAAATGTTTTTTAGTCATCTCTCCTCTTGCCAAAATGGGGAAAAGTTGGACATTTTATTTAAAGAGGCTATAATATGCCATTTCACAAAGTCTTGATTTTGATTTTGGGGTCTATAGGTTTTCATGATTGTATGTTCAATATTTTTTCCACATATTTTACATTATTGCAGCACTTCTCTTTTCAGTCTGTCAGTAACACTCTCTTTATTTCAAGTCTCAGCCTGAATCCGATTATTTGTGTATTCGATAAGAATCTAATCTAAATGATTAACTGTTCACACTGTGTATCATAACTGTTCAGATCCAATTTATGTGTCCTATGACGCACTTTCATTTTATGGAATATCTGCATTGGTTTCTATGGCAATGACATTGCATTGGCATGTATGCTTACGCCAAAAACAACTGCAACAGAGATTGCAATACAGATGATGTCTTGCAACATAACATGCTGCCGTTGCGCTGGATCATTTACGTTATATGAGGCAGCGGCAGAAACTTGGAATGTGCTGCTTTATTCCACCATGCTGCTGTCTCCTTCTTACATTTTACATGGTGTGAGAAAGTAACATAGTCAAAAAAGCTATGCAAAATCTAATCAGAGCGGTCAGACTGAAACAAATTTCTAGAAATGCGATTTAAATACGATTTCAAACCACATATGAATGTAGCTTGAAACGGATGTGTAAAAATCATATATCACGTGAATCTTTTTTTTTTTTTTTTGCTGTTCACATTTGCTAAAATTGATCGGATTCCAATCGGACAGTCATAACAAGGCTTGTGAAGCCCATCCTTCTGAAAAGTGCAATGTGCTCTGATTGGTCGGCTGGACCAGTGTGGCCAACACTCTACTAACGCAACTCAACCAGGCCTTATACCCCTTTTTTTTCCAAGTGCCTTGAATCCTTTAAATGAGGAATATTGTGATGTGTACGTTCCCAGACTACAATCAAGGTGTTTCAGAGAGTTCAGAAACAGTGTTTAGCTTGATAAAGAGAATAACCCCCTTCAGAGTGACTTTGTGTTTTGTGACTTTGCAGGCTTTTTTCATGCTCAAACAGCAACATTACACAGTAAAGACAGTTGAAAATATTAAATTGCTCATCAATTGCTGATATACAGTACTGTGCAAAAGTCTTAAGCACGTTAGTATTTTCACTCCCCAAAAATGGTTTTAAGCTAGTTATTTAAATTGTTTGCTGTAGTGTGTCTGTAGGAAATATCAGTTTAAATTTCCAAACATTCCTTTTGCCATTAATTGTAATAATCCATTGAGATTTGTGTGTGTACAAGGAGTCTGAGAACAGCCAGTCTGCTCCACACGGAGATCAAGTCCATCTGAGATTACATAAAGAAACAAAGAAAACTGAGACAGACTAAATCAAGAACTGCGGCAATGTTTCCAAGAAGCTTGAAGAAACCGACCTGCAAAGCTACAGTACTGTTTTAGGCTCTTGTGTAGAAATGCTGTAAAGTGAGGATGCTTTCAAAAATAATGTCTTAAATAGATTTTATTAATTAATTAACTTCTATTAACTATTAAATCAAATCAATATTTGTTGTGACCACCCTTTGTGTTTTAAACAGCTTTTGTCCAGGTACACCTGCAAGTTTTTCGGGTAGCCTTGTTGGTCGGTTTCTTCAAGCATCTTGGAGATGTTGCCTCAGTTCTTCTGGATTTAGTCTGTCTCAGTTTTTTCTGTTTCTTTATGTAATCCCCAGACAGATTCGATGATGGTGAGATCAGATCTCCGTATGGAGCAGACCGGCTGTTGTCAGTAGAGTTCTCAACGGGCCGGGTCGGCCCGACAAACCCGACGGGACCCGCGGGTTCGGGCCGGGTTCGGGTCGAAAATATAAGCAAATGACTCGGGTCGGGTCGGACCTCGGGCTTAATCTTTTCCGCTCAGTGAAAAAAAACAAAACATTTATTAATCATCGCTGCTGTTCACCGTAAAGAAAGTCTGGCTGCTGCGTGCAACGTGCATCGCGGGGGCAGACCTGACGCCGCTCGTGCACGCCTTTAGCCTGGAGAAGAAGATGGAGTTGGTGAAAAGTAGCCTAAACTTGCCGCAGGTGAATTCACCGTCGCTACTACAGGAGTGGGAAAATCAGAGGTCTGGAAAGTGTTTGGAGTGGTGCTGGATTCTGATGGAAATTCTACAGGTTATGTGCAATGCTCAAAATGCAAGGTGCTGATGAAATATGACAGCAAAAAAACAGGGTCGTCCAGAAGATTTTTATTTGAGGCATATTTAGTATATAGCCTATTTATATATTTAAAGTTTGTTTCAGTTGTTTGTATTGTTTGTAGGCTATTCAGACGTGAACATTAAAGGTTGATTTGAATTCCCGTCTGCTGGTCATGATAATACGTGTATGAGAAAAAAAAAAAAAAAAAAAAGAAAATCCGCGTCGGGCCGCGGGTCGGGTTCGGACAGATAATTCATGTTGATGTGTCGGGTTACATCGGGTCCGGGTTTTAAAAGGCACGGGCCGGGTCGGGTCGGGTTGTAATTTTCAGGCCCGTTGAGAACTCTAGTTGTCAGACTCCTTGTGCATACAAAAATCTCAATGGATAATTACAATTAATGTTAAAATGAATGTTTGGAATGTAAACTGATATTTCCTAACACACTACAGTAAAATATATAAATAACTAATTTAAAAGCAAAATTTTAAGGTGTAAATACTAACATGCCTAGCATAGTACTGTACATTGCAAAATTAATTTAATAATAATAATTAAATATATTTTTAAATGCAATGTTTAAAAAAACATTTAATAAAATGTCAATTTCAATATTTTTTTTAAAAAAATGTATTAATTCATTAATTTCTCAATGTACATCAGCAACTGATGAGCATTATAAATTAGGTTCAGAATTTTAAAAGTATATGACACACAAGCCTACACATGATACATATTGAAAAATGTACTGTACCAACAGTCAGCTGTCTGAACAATAGCAAACAAACAATATATTTGTGTTCTCCCTGATGCAACATACACCCTCATGGCCATATGGAGACGTAGCAGTATCCAGCACTGCAGTTTCCACTGGGTCGAAGATCAAGCAGCTGGCTCGACGTTACAGGCTACTGAAGAAACTTTTCTTTAAAGCTTTTCTCACGTTGCTCCATCGATCCTTCCCAGGCCTGTGATGCCTCATGCTGTGCTGTGTCTTCAGCAGGAAAGCCAACCTACAGAGACAGGAGACCACTGATGGACCCTTTCCACATGGCTTCCTTTATGTCTGAGCCAGTCACGCTGGCAAGCTGTGGCTGCTATAACGAGCCACTACAATCCTGAAGATCCACTGGATGGATTCTTTAGCAAAACTTAATTGGAAAATTGTTGCCTAAATCAATCCAAGCTGCTACATGTAATTTAAGCAGTACCCTACGTATGGGTCATCCCTGCAGGTACCCTTTAAAGATGAATATTCCTGGGTTTAGTCTGGGCAAGAACAAAAGTTAAAATCTGGGTTTACCAGATTTTCAGAAGTATGCACTATAATTTTAATTATTCTTTACACAAAGGTAAGAAAATGAAAAGGCTGAAAATAAAGCATTAAAGTTAGCCATTTCTCAGTGAGGGATTTATAGTTCACTTATGAATATATATATATATATATATATATATATATATATATATATATATATATATATATTGTATATATATTGTATGTATATATATATATATATATATATATATATATATATATATATATATATATAAGTGAATTGTAATGATACGTTTTTTTGATGAATACATAGAAAAATTGAAATAAATATTTATTTGAAATAGATTTTATGTATCAATTTAAACATTTACTATCACTTTTGATCAGTTTATTTTAATTGCTGAATAAATAAATAACATTTTTTTAATTGTAGTATATACTGTATATATTATAGGACAGGGCTCTCATTTATTTTGAAACTTTGATTAAGAAAAGCCTTTTTAAATGGCAAATTTATTTAGAAAAGACAAATGAAATCCAGATGGCACTAATAAAAGTTATTTGCACATTTTGTGGCTGAATTAAATTATCATTAAACACCAACAAGGTGTGAAATATATGTGAATTGTGAAACATTGTTGATGTATGATGTGCAAATATTCTTTAAAAAATCCTACAGAAGTGAATGGAACTCTTGTCAAATTATGTCAAATTAGATATATTCATTACCTGTAAATGTAATGGTGTTGTACATTAATTAAATATAATTTATTATAAATTAATTAAATCAGCCTATTAATTACATTCATTCAATATTCTAGTCATCTCAATTTGTACATTGCTAAAGTTATAAAAGCTTTTCTGTTTTAAGTTCTGTCAGTAACAGCAAACATGTGTGTTGTAGAACCATACTTTCAGTATGATTACCTACGAACACTAATAATGTTGGCCATGTCTTTGTTAATGAGAATTATCTTTCCTGGGAGATCTGGTTATTATATATCCTGTCACAAACTAGCATGCAGTCTTGACAAGTCCTTGTTATATTAGAAAGTTTTATTGAGACTGGCCATTTAGCCCAGCTCACATCGCCACAGAAAGCATCATAACATGACCTCTAATTATTTTAATGCATGCATTCAGACCTTAATGGACCTGTTACAATATGAGAGAGATTACTGTATGTTTCCTGCGAAGTCATTTGGATTGACAAAAATAGCTGTCATATCTTTTGTTCTTGCCTCACTACTAACATTTCTTTCAGTGCTGTTCAGTCATGCATATATATACACATGACTTGAAAGGGAAAGATAAATACTGTATTTTTGTAACTGTTTCTCATACATGGAAAGCAGTGCCTATACAGAATCAAACAGCAGGATAAGAGCTCACTATGCAACGTCTGTCAGGATCACACATCATTCTCACTATCTTAGTCTGGAAGTATTTTATTCTCCATAGTAGACTGATGTTTTCTTCCCTTAAAAGGAGGAGTCAGCCATGCATGCATTGATAGTGACTTATCTTTTCCTGGAGTCTGAGCTCAAAGATTCCTGACTGAGAGAGAACTCAAGATTTCACAAGCAAAGCAGATGCATCAGTGGTGATCTTGTGTAGAGTACAAACATCACCATGTCTCTATTTATAATCACAGGAGCTGTGATATGATGAGGGAATGTGGGGTTGTTAAGATGATATATAAATAATTTAAAATAGCATAATCTTTCATCTTGGTGTAATCACCAGCTTGCATTTTGTTTATCTTCCTTAAGTAGCATCTGCTTTCTGTGACGCACTTTAATGAGACTTGATTTGTTTCCACGTAAATTAGAGGATCCATCCAGCATGTTTAGCCACACATATTATGCAAATGAGAAAAGTAATGTACAGAAACATGGGATTCTTGTCAGGTGTAATTAATTTCTTTCCCTTTTAACATATGCCATTTCATGTGCAATTATTGTATTTTTTTTCAGCAGGGCCATTTCATAAAACAAATATCTCTATAGCAACTTTTACCAACAAAATGATTTGGAAAAGATTTACTATATTTATTGTATAAATATATTATTATATATTTGTATTTTGTGTTGAAAAATATATTGTATATTTCAAAAAGAATAATATACAACTATTCTAATACAAAATATTCTAATATAAAATTTAAAATATTATAATAAAAATAAAATAATATATTATTATACATTAATTGAATTGATAAAACCAATACAATGATATACATCTTGTATTATTAGTATTATTATTTTTATATAGTAATAATGATACTTTTATATTCTCAAAGTCATATTTTGAGGAAAAAACTCATTTTGTGTTTCACAGTAAACAGACAATAATAATAAACAATTAATAATTATAAAAATATTAATTTAATATTAAGAAATTAATTCAATCATGGAAATTTTAAATGTAAAAGTTTGGTCTTTGATAAAGTTATGAAATCCTCTGAAGCTATTCATTACAGCACCAGAATGACGTTTTGGTGGTGTAGTTTACTGCAAAAAAAGTAGCTGTTTCATTATGAGAGTGTGTTGTTTACATGCAGTATGACAGATGATGCAGTCCACAAGCGGTCTAATGTGATTACGACACTTAAAAGAGAAACCATCTGCCATAGAAAGAGGGACCAAGCTGTTTTCGAATCTATTTTCCGGCATTGGTTTTCTTGAATCTGTGTAAGTGGCCATGCTGTGCACTAGAGTTTGGCCTTGTCTTTCTGTCGATCTACTGGTGTAGTGTGAGAGTGTGTCTGTCAGAAACAATTTGCATTCTGTGAAGGACAGACAAGACAGCAAATCCTGAAACCCTGACACCTGAAAAGTCAATGAAAACCTTTCAATAATAATGATACAGGAACACAAGATGCTCTTCACTTGACATGCAAGCTGGAGCACCTTTTGTAGTAATGATTGCTTTTCCTGAAATCACCACCACTATTACACGAACAACAAGATCACAGGTCTCAGGGTGCCCTGTACTAAATTTGCATGCAGGAATGAGGCTGCCAAACGTGTGCGTTAGCTCGACATCTCAATACAACCTGATGTTCCCGAAGGATACTGTACAAACAGCTCGAGCTTGTAACCTGACATGTCTCATTATTCCAAAAAAGAAATAAATACAGCCTGTAAACAGGCAAGAAAGTTGTATCAATATAGCCTAAAACCTTAAGTACCCTCTGTATCAATGAACACTTTTTATACTGTAGCCTAATGATGCATTAAAAAAATAAAAAAAACTATATATATATATATATATATATATTTGCCATATTTGCAGTAGTCTCCCATTCATCGCTATTTTTATACAACTATGATGACTTTCGCTTCTTAGAAACCTGGAAATGTAAAAAAGGTAGGCTATATTGCATGAATTGTTTTTTGTTTTTATAAAGTATATAAAGTAACCAGATCTCATATGAAAACTTTTTTATAAGATGACAATTCTGTATGAATCCGTACAATGCATTTGTACTTAAACATACGATTTTTATCAAAAAAGTAAGCTAAACCTATAGTCAGTGGGGTGTAAGCAGATCGTACGAATATGTGCAAGTTAGATTTTTACTAATTCATACTCATTAGCTACCAATTCACCAAAACACTGTAAAAAAAAAGTTGCTGCCTTAAATTTTTAAGAACACTCAACTTGGATGATTAAGTTATTTCAACTTAAATTACATTAAACTGACTTAAAGCTGCAGTCCATAGTTTTACCTCTTTGTCGCCATCTCTGTTCCAAATCTGCAATTCCAGTTATTCGGGGAATTATCAACTTTATTTGGGTTGTGCTTCGGCACGGCACAGCACGGATGAATCTGATGTTTTGAGGAGAATGTGTGGCTGTCAGTCACCGCGCCGGTGTGGATCCTGTCATTCAGAATCACAGATTCTACTTTTTGGAAGTATGACCAACATAAGAATTTTCACCGAAAAATGTCATCTGAACAATTAAGTAACATTCACTTTTGTTCTGACCAACTAAGGGAAAAAAAGCATTGCAGTAAATAGCGTTGATTAAATCTAACGATCGCTTATATCACGTCAAACCTTGCAAATTATACTTTGTTCTCAAATTGTTAATGTTAAAAACATCAGCATTGCGTGACTACATTTAATGCCCTTCCGTTATCCTTGGTTTCACATGGGCTGGTTGCAGTCTCTTTTTTTCCATAGCCACTCTCAAGTCCGAACGAAGTCTTGCATTTTACAACGGGTGAATCTCCAGTTGTCACTGGTGATTGTTGTTTGAACCTTTCTGGATTTCTGAATTTTCCGCGGAAATCCACCAGTATCACTGGAATTAAAAACATTATTACAAGCTTACCGTTTGGAATCGAGCTAAGGCAAGCAGATAGTTTTGAACACTGGCTGGTTATGTTCTTGCTCAAACATTTATTTTGGATAATTTTTAACCCCAAAAAGTTACGGAATGCAGCTTCATATGTTGTCATAACTTTTTGATCATAATATATATATATATATATATATATATATATATATATATATATATATATTTTTTTTTTTTACAATGTATTACGAATTGCCATGACAGTGTGTTAAAAAAATGCTTCTCCCGCTTTCATTCTAACGCGCCACTGCAACACCGCTACTAAATCAAACAACGCAAATCAGACAGTACGAGCAGTGTAGAATTAATGACTCGTATGAGCCGATTCTTTTTAGTGAATTAAATTCATACAGAGCAAGATCAGTGTTCGTTTGAATAAATAATTCTAATGGTTCTTTTTATTGAAAGTAGCAGCTTACAGCATCTGTGAGACTGAAATTGTGAAGTTACTGACTGGTTGTTCATATGACAATGTATTGTTAAAGACACATATTACATTTTATCAGTAGTATTTTATATATAAAAATAAAGTGAATTAAACATTTTAACATGTAATTTATTCTATTCTGTTATTTAATATAGACTGGATTGATGTTGCCTTTGTGAAAAGTTTGTGTAAGCACCCCCCCATCCCATATATTTATTTATTAATAATACTAAAATAATTGTTTATGGAATTGTTGAAGAACACAAAATCATTAGTCTGGACGACATTTTTTAATTATATCCAAACCCTTCTTCTCCCAAAGTGATATTAAGATGCACTGACAGTTTCTTTCCCAGCTCTCAGCTGTCAAAAACAGATAATACAGTATAATGGTTAAAATGTATGTGTATAAATTTTATAAGCACAAATCTATTCCTGGCATATCTAGTCCAAGTTGAACACTTTCTACTAATCTTGTGCATTTACATTTTGTTAATCTAGCTATTCAACATTTTTTAGTTTTAAAAAGATTAGCCTTGCCTTTTTCTATTGTCATATGAAGTGTTTCTCACAGCAAAACAAAATGTCAAGAGGGAGAGTAGAGCTCAACTCCTCTATAGTCACCACTTCTTTTAATTTAGTTTATTTTTGTGGTAATTAGGCCTTATACAGTGATGTTTGGGCTCTTCAAACCATGTTAGCATCATTCAGATTTGATAAGCATAGCGCTTTCATTAAAGAAAAAACAAGACAGAGTAGATGATGAAACCTACTGTCTGTGGTGAAAGCATACTTATGATGTGGAGAAAGACTTGCAGCACATCAAGTCGGTGTGAGAGGCACTTCAGAATGTTGCAGGAAATATTCTCACGTCATAACTCCATGCAGTTCATTACTGCTTCACTCTTGAAAAAAATATCGAAACACAAAGAGTGCCATCAGTATATTCAGAAGTAACTCGTTCTGACAATATTTAGTGCTTAGATTCAGCAAAAAGTTCTGTTAAAGTCCTGAGCTTACTTCTGTTGGATTTTACTGCAGGGGTCTTTTCTGTATTTATGAAATTTTCATATGATCATCATACTGACTTTCACTGCAATTCATATGAATAAAATTAACTGTCTGCTGTTAAGCCTCATGTTCTGTTTGGGGTCTGCGAGACCCTAAGGCTGCTTTAAAAAACTCAAAAATGATGATTTAATGATATCTATCTACTGGGTTTTGATTAAGTAATTCAATTCAAATTTACTATTATTATTTTTATACATAAATTATTGGGGTCTCTGGAAACCCAAACATACAAGCACACACAGTAAATGTTTGCATAAATGATAATATTCAAATTTGCTGTGCTACAATAAATGTGCTGAGGCTAGAAAAGCAAAACACTTTATAATTAATAACAACCTACTCCTTCCTTTTAGATCCTTAGAAAATAACTGACCTCATCACAAGTTATTCAAGGACAATCCAACACAGACAAGCTCTGAGAAGCTTTAATGTTAAAAAGCGAAATATAAAAGAGATGCAAATGAACCAGAAAATAAACAGTGCCATACGGGGCGATACATGGCCAAGCACCTAAGGTACCGCAAGCAGAGCCAGTACAGCAAGCATAGCAAGCAGACTAAGCATGGTAAGCACAGCAAATACAGCAAACAAGAAGTACAGCAAGCACAGCAAGTATTGCAAACATATGAAGCATTGTAAGCACATCAAATGTCATTAAAGCATAGCAATGTATGCCAAGTAGCAAAGTAGTTCTGTATATATCCCTTTCATTGCATTTGGGTCACTTTTGATCTGGAAGTGGAACATAATTTGTAAAATTCTTAATGTTTCTTATTTCTAATTTGTGAATCCTGGTTCCTTTTCAGTCGCTCACGTTCGACGTAGTCGACTGATTGGGATCACCCTTAGGGAGCCTGTCATCTTCGAGTATTGATAAAACAAGCCAATGCACATTAGCTTTGCATCTCACGCAGCGCGGGTATAAAAACGGAAGTAGATGCATGCAGTTGTCTTTCGCTTCGGAGCCGTCTTCATGTCGATGTCTCTGTAGAGTGTTGTTATATTACAACGAGCGAGTGTGTTGGGGCTTCTTTAGGAAGTCCCCGGTGCTGGTGGTTCTACAGAGCAAGTGCAGCGGTGGTCGCGAGCCTTCTGAGCTCTCAACTGCTGTTTTAACAGCATCACAATTCTGTCTTTGTGTTTGTTTGTCTGACGGCTGGATTAAGGCGAAGAAAGTGAGTGCTTCACTCTTCAGAGGTATCGACATGAAGACGGCTCCGAAGCGAAAGACAACTGGTGCGTGCATCTACTTCCCTATTTATACCCGCGCTGTGTGAGATGCAAAGCTAATGTGCATTGGCTTGTTTTATCAATACTTAGACAGTGTTGCCGCGATCATTCCCCTGTGTGCTCCGGCACTGGTGAGAGTTTTTCATTTCTTGAAAGAGCAACACGGGTGCGTTTGCGTCTTTTTCAAGATGTCATTCCACCTAGGGCTGCACGATTAATCAAATTTTAATCATGATCACGATTTTGGCTTCCCAATGATCAAATTCGCGTGATCGAGCGATATTTAAAATGCGTCATTCCGTTCACAGTATGCTCCATATCGAAGTTATTTATTTTTTATTTTTTTCAAATTCAATCTAGCGCTCCATTAAAACATTGTCTGATCACGTGCCTCAATGAGCCACAGTACGCGAGAGAGATCGAGGCCGTTTCTCAATATGTCTTTCTCTTTATGCCGAGCGTCACGTGACCAAGCCGGAAAACAGATCACATCGCTTCCGATTCATGTCTTTTGTATGTGCTTCATGAAATTTTTTGCGGTTTTACTCAAGATAACTTAAAAGGAGCAAGCAAAAATGAGCATAAGCAATGTCCCTCGCATGTGCAGATTGATATTTAAAAGTTTTTTAATTTTTCTTCTTCACACTAACGTTTAGATATTTAAATAGCATAAAACACCAATAACAAAGTGAACTTAGTAGGTTAGCTGATTACCTTAAAAATCCATAGATATCGTAGTTAGTTCTTACGGCCGTTAACACTTTCTCTGACAAGCGGATGCAATGAGACCCGTTTTCCGGTTTGGTCACGTGACGCTCGGCATAAAGCCTATAGCAGAGGAGAAAACCCGCGTAATATAAAAATACTACTGTTATTGTATCACGTAATTTAATTTTAATACTGTTTCAGGTGAGAATGTAGTTGTAAAGCTCAAATCTGTGGTTTATTTATAAAGATAGCGCCTATTTGAAAAATGTATCTGACGTTCTCTTACGAGAGTATCTCTCGTACTGCGTAATATCTTACGCTATGGGGAAAACCTCTTTTCCACAAGATATTGAAGCCAAAAATTATCCTTAATTTTGAATTAATGTAAAACGCTGTGCAGCAGCATGCAGACATAGGCAGGACAGCTCGCGCGCCTATTGCCTGCCCTGCGGCAACAGCAGCAGCCTATCGAGAGAGGCGCTGCGTGACACATATCCAATGGGGGCATTTCGCACCCATTTCGTCACGTCCCGCCAGAAAAGGCGTGGTCTCGCCCTGTAAATATTGCTCGATAAGGCTGGTACACTGATTTTCATCTCTTCAGCGAAGCATCACGCATCGCTGGATCCGGAGTGAGAAGCAACGCCGTCTGAGGACAAGCACACAGCGGGACGAGCCATTGAGTCTGAAGTCGCTGGCATCGCCGCCTTTAGCCGCCGTACCTGCTACGCTTTCCGGCGTTATATCCTTTTCAAACTGTGTGTGTGTGTTCGCCACTGCGACAAACATTTTTTCACTGTCTCTCTCTCTCTGCTAAAAGAGCTGCGTCTTTTTCAAGATGCAAAGATCCTGCGGCTCGTGCCGAGCCACACTCAGCGACGGGGACCGTCATGTTATCTGCGTTTCCTGCCTGGGTGAGGATCATGCGGCTCTCGCTCTCGTCGACGGCGGATGCCCTCACTGTGAGCTACTGCCTATGGTGACTCTGAGGCCTCGCCTGGCATCCTTCTCAGAGCCTGCACTTCAGCCCGCTGTAGCGGCGCGCCGTAAAAAGCGCCGTGCTCAGCGCGCTCCCGAGCCTTCTCCTGCCCGCCAAAGCTCGCCGGTTCGGCCACCAGCTTCGCCGGCATCGCTCGAGTCCCTCACCGACGGACAGCGGCCGCCGTCTGCCGCCGCTTCCTCCATTGAGGTCGACGAAACAGCCCCGAGCCTTCTCCAGCCCGTGATAGCTCGCCGGTTCGCCCGCCAGCTTCACCAGCTTCACTCGAGTCGCTCGCTGACGGACAACGGCCGCCGCGCGCCGCCGCTTCCGCCATTAATGATGACGAGATAGCTGCATCTGTAGAGAAGGCCAGCTTCAAAACCGCGGCTAGCTTTCTTTACGTTATAAGAAAGCTACCCCGCCCCCGCCCCCCGTGGGCATGCGTCACCGGCGAAATGAGGAAAGAGTGTGTTTTTAGTCCCGCCGAGGCCGGACCAATCTCCATTTCTCAAACATTTCTCAGCTCCTCTTAGTTTGAGCGGCTGAAAATGTCAATATTGCAGCAATGAGCCTGTTGTATTACACGCACGCCTGCAAACAAACGCCGACACACACAAAACTGTGATGACGCTCTTTATCCCCCTGTGGCTCAGTAGCGAAACCCAAAGCCTTCGCACAGGAGACCCGTGTTCGAGCCCAGCTCTCGCAGCGGATAAAAATTTAGTCTCGCCGCAGCCAGACTTAAACCCAAACTTTTCACTCGTTCAGTTCCGAGAAAATGCGACTGTTCCAGTGTATTTTGCAGTAAACAAGCCGGTACCATGGCCCGCTTGCCTGCACACAAATGCCGTTTCCACGGCGACCCAGAAAAATCATGTAAGCAGTGTATTTTCTGGTATTCCGGCCACAGTGTTCATTTCTACACACAAACACAGCCCGCCAAAGTGCAGGGCTCGCACAAATGAGTTCGACTCATGTCAATTGTGCATTGATTATAGTGAATGTGCCCACAACCCAGTGCCCACAAACACTACACACTGCATGTGCCACGTTTTCTGTAAAAGAAACCAACACACATACAGTCAGTTAAGGCCCACGGTGTTTAAGTCTCGCCGCGGCCAGACTCTACCGAAACTTCTCGCTCGTTCAGTTCCAAACAATGTGACTGTTCCAGTGTATTTTGCAGTAAACAAGCTGGTACCACAGCCCGCTTGCCTGCACACAAACGCCAGTTTTAAGGCGACCCAGATAAATCCCAAAAAGAGTGTATTTTCTGGAATTCCGGCAACGGCCGATGGTGTTATGAGTGTTGTAAGAATGCCCACGTCTCAGTGCCCATTCCCACACGCAGACACAGCCCGCCACAATACAGGGGTAGCACAAATAAAATCGACTCATGTCGATTGTGCAATAAATGTGGTGTACGTGCCCACAACACAGTGCCCACAAACACTACACGAAGCATGTCCCACGGTTTCTGTAAAAACGAAACCAACACATTTTCAGTTGGCGCGAGCCGACAGTGTTCTCAGTGCAGCGAGTGTGCCCGCTATCCCACGCCTACATTCCCTCACAGACATGCCGAACCCCACGGGGCTCGGCCCGCTCGCCTTCTCTCCACAACCCATCACAGAGAAGCTGAGCGCGGTCGGGCTGCCCGCTGTGATCAGCGCACCCCCCGCCTCGCACACTACAAACACAGTGTCTATTTCTCAGCACACCGGAGCTCTCCGACCGCCGCTATACCGCGTCCAGAGCCCAGATTTCATTCTACCTCTAGCTATTCATGCAGATGCGTGGCCAAAGCTTCCCGGGGTATCAGAATGGGTGCTGAACACTATAAAAAGAGGCTATTCGTTGCAGTTCGCTCGACGCCCCCGCCTTTGCGCGGCGCGAGTCGAAACAACGGTAAAAAACGAAGTATCTCATCTACTTCGAGCCGAGATAGCGAAACTACTGAGCAAAGGGGCTATAGAACCTTTATCTCAGGCTCAGAGCGAAGGGGGTCTATACAGCAGGTATTTTCTGGTACCGAAAAAAGACGGGGGTCTCAGACCCATTCTAGATCTGCGACGGCTGAACAAAACGCTCACGATGCGCCAGTTCAGAATGATTACAACCAGGAAAATCCTCGCGCAAGTGCGCCAAGGAGACTGGTTCATGTCAATAGATCTGAAGGATGCTTATTTTCAAATACAAATAGCGTTACGTCACAGGCAATTCTTGAGATTCGGCTTTGAGGGCCAGGCATACCAATACAAAGTCCTGCCGTTCGGCCTGTCCCTGGCACCCCGTACTTTTACGAATTGCATGGACGCGGCTCTCGCACCCCTGAGACTTCAGGGCATGCGAATTTTGAACTACTTGGACGATTGGCTGATTCTAGCTTGATCACAATCAGAGCTCATAGAACACAGGGCCACATTACTCGAACATCTCGAGAATCTGGGTCTCACAGTCAATTGGGCGAAGAGCTCGCTGTCTCCCAGCCAGAAAATATATTTTCTGGGAACAGTGCTGAACTCGCTATCTATGACAGCGCATCTGTCGCCAGAGCGTGCACGGGACATTCAGCGCGCCGTGAAATCTTTTCGACGCGGCTCGACTGTCCAGCTCAAGAGGTTTCAGAAAATGCTGGGTCTCAAGGCCTCAGCAGCTTCAGTGCTCCAGCTGGGTCTGCTTTGCATGCGCCCACTGCAGCTGTGGCTGAAAGCGCGGGTTCCGACCAGGGCATGGACCGCTGGTCGGTTTCGCCTCCGGGTCGATCTGAAATGCGTCTCAGCTTTGGAGCCTTGGAAGAAAACCGACTGGTACCAGTCAGGTGTGAGTCTGGGGACTCCCTCGAGCGTGAAGGTGGTGTCCACGGACGCCTCCACCTCGGGATGGGGAGCGCTGCTCGAGGGCAGACCGTTCTTTGGCCAGTGGTCAGAGCGGGAAAAGCTCCTACATATAAACTGTCTGGAAATGATGGCAGTCGACAACGCGCTGCGGCGCTTCTGTCCCCAGATAAGGGGTCACCACGTCTTGGTCCGGTCGGACAACATGTCAGTGGTGGGGTACATAAATCGCCAGGGCGGCATCAAGTCCCGAAACCTTTACAGGCTAACAGAGTTCCTCCTGGTCTGGGCTCAGCACAACCTGCTTTCACTGAGAGCAGCGCATGTGCCTGGTCACCTGAATCTGGGACCAGACAGGCTGTCCAGAGACAATGTCCCAGCAGGG
Organism: Gila orcuttii; assembly: GCA_026230005.1. Classification (NCBI taxonomy): domain Eukaryota; kingdom Metazoa; phylum Chordata; class Actinopteri; order Cypriniformes; family Leuciscidae; genus Gila; species Gila orcuttii. The sequence continues at coordinate 18,974,135 of JAPDVR010000008.1, read as the reverse complement.
GAATGGTCGCTGCACCCGCAGACGATCCAACTGCTGTGGGAAACATTCGGCAGAGCGCAGGTGGACCTGTTTGCGTCCCGCGAGAACGCTCACTGTCCGAAATATTTCTCCAAGAGCAAGGACGCGCTGGCCCACGTTTGGCCCCGCTGTCCCCTCTATGCTTTTCCCCCCATCTCGCTCCTGCCTCAAGTGCTGGAACGGATCAGGGAAAATGGATGCCAAGTGCTGCTTGTGGCTCCGCTCTGGACAAACCAGGCGTGGTTTCCAGTCCTGATGCGGCTGACCAGCACTGCCCCGTGGCCAATACCATTGAGGAGAGACCTCCTCTCCCAGGCCAAGGGCTCGATTTGGCATCCTCGCCCGCAACTATGGTCCCTACACGCATGGGCCATCAACGGGTACCCACTATCCTCCCGGAGGGAGTGCTAAACACGATCACGCAGGCAAAGGCCCCGTCTACAAGACGGCTCTACTCCTCGAAATGGTCTGTGTTCTCTGCCTGGTGTCAAGCTCAGGGCTTTTCACCCGTAGACTGCGGGGTCACGGAAGTACTTTCCTTCCTTCAAGAGCTGCTGGATAAGGGCAGGACCCCATCCACGCTCAAAGTGTACGTGGCGGCTATAGCAACATTTACAAAACCTGTGTCTGGCCAGTCACTGGGGAAGAACGACCTAGTCGTGCGATTCCTCAAGGGAGCTCGGAGGTTGAACCCTCCTAGACCTCCTTCAGTCCCGGTGTGGGACCTTTCTACGGTTTGGAAGCCATGAAAGGTGCCCCGTTCGAGCCAATCCATTTGTCAGACATGAAGCATCTGTCTTTCAAAACGGTGTTTCTTTTGGCTCTCGCTTCAGTGAAGCGCATAGGGGACTTACAAGCGCTTTCAGTAAGCGCATCATGTATGGGGTTTGGGCCTAATGACTCAAAAGTCATACTCAAACCGAGGCACGGGTACATGCCCAAATCCCTCAACACACCGTTCAGGGCCCAGGTGATTTCCCTGTGCGCTCTCTCGGTTCAAGATGAGGAGGAGGATGCGAGTCTCCTTTGCCCTGTTAGGGCACTGAGAGCTTATGTGTCCTGCTCGTCTGCCTTCAGGCAGATCGAGCAGCTCTTCGTTTTGTTTGGCGGACGTTCCAAGGGACTGGCCGCATCAAAACAGAGCCTATCCAGATGGATAGTCGACGCCATAGCACTGGCTTACACTTCTAAGGGCCTGCAGTGTCCTTTGGGTGTCAGAGCGCACTCCACGAGAGGCGTGGCCTCGTCGTGGGCATGGTATAGTGGCGTTACCTTGCAAGATATCTGTACGGCTGCGGGCTGGGCCTCGCCGTCTACATTTATAAGGTTTTATAACCTAGAGGTTCCCGCCTTACAAGCCAAGCTTCTGTCGGTATAGAATTCAGTGTTATCTGCCCCGCTGTGCCGGCCCAGATGCTGAGTTTTGCTTGTGCATCGCTCACTGAGCGATAACACGGCTCCATGGGTGTTGAATAACCCGTATTTTTAACCAGTTCAGGCTGAACACGCTCACCCTGTCTGTGTGAAACACTATTAACATAACTAGCTCCTATAGGATGCTATTTCATGGGGAATGATGCTTGCAGCCTCTCTTCTCCGACTCTCTGTGAGTCTATGGTGATTATGCACTACATGAGCCCCGGGCTACTGCCCTTGGGACTTTGGTGTCGGATCCCAGTACGCACGGCGTTTTGCATTGTGTTCCCCATAGCGTAAGATATTGCGCAGTACGAGAGATACTCTCGTAAGAGAACGTACTCGGTTACTAACGTAACCTCGGTTCTCTCTAGAGAGGGAACGAGTACTGCGTATCTTGCTGTGCATAGGCTACACAGCTCTGGTTCGCTTCGCGATGAAAACCAGTGTACCAGCCTTATCGAGCAATATTTACAGGGCGAGACCACGCCTTTTCTGGCGGGACGTGACGAAATGGGCGCGAAATGCCCCCATTGGATATGTGTCACGCAGCGCCTCTCTCGATAGGCTGCTGCTGTTGCCGCAGGGCAGCCAATAGGCGCGCGAGCTGTCCTGCCTATGTCTGCATGCTGCTGCACAGCGTTTTACATTAATTCAAAATTAAGGATAATTTTTGGCTTCAATATCTCGTGGAAAAGAGGTTTTCCACATAGCGATATCTTACGCAGTACTCGTTCCCTCTCTAGAGAGAACCGAGGTTACGTTAGTAACCGAGTACGTTTTCGGAGTTGTGAGATCCAGGCGATCACCTGGCGTTCAGCGCTCATTAACCCCGACTGGAACAGCTTTCCCTCGGCTAGTCCTTCTGATGTTTGCCGCTGGCTCTGATGTCTGTAGTCTAGTGGTTATATGAGATATAATTTGTCTTGTGTATAAATCGATCTTTGGTCTAATTAATCTATAGTTTGTTCCATGGCAAATCGTTTTAGCTGAGGGCAAAGTGAAGTTTCATAACTTTATATAGGCTATTTAAATTTAACTTTGTAGCCTATTAGAGAGCTGACTTATGTTTGACTGAATTGTTTGCTTTATTTCTCATTGTATAGCTTCTTATACCTATTAGGCTAATTATACTTTTATACTGGATATTATTGATCATTAAAAATTTTTATATATATTATTTTACTATACATTCTCTTCACTGTATGTACATGTATAATACAATAAAACTACACAACCGAACCCCGTCTCTGTTTGTTATGTCCGCTTTAATGATCAACAATGTTTCATATTTAAAAATTAAAATTAAAACAAAAAGAAGCAGGGTTGTGTTTTATATTTCGTGTTGTTATAAATATATGCAGTGAAGATAATCTGCGTTGCCTGAACCACATTTGTGTGGCCATTAATATGTTTAAGATTTTTTTAAATGAAAAGAGGCAGAGTGGTGTTTTATTACATATTTCGTTTTATTGTTGATGAAAAGAGGCAAGTTGTATTTTATACCATATTTCGTTTTATTGTTGCCTAAAATATACATAAAGATATAACCGGAGTAGCCAGAGCGAGCTGAGTGACGCGATCAAGAACGCACTGTTCCATTTGCAGAATCACCGGACTTGCGTCCTCACGTCCTCGGGAGTTCGTTCTCCTGAGTCGAACTTGGCAAGTCTGAACTACCAAGGACGCAAGTCCGAAGTTTGCGAACTTGGTATTGAGAAACGGCCCGAGTGTGTCTGCGCGCGAGCGACAGAGCTCGAGAGAGACGTCCAAGTGCGCGCTCGACAGTGCGCGAGTGTGTCTGTGTGCGAGCGACAGCGCGCGAGAGATACCGAGTGTGTCTGTGCGCGAGAAAGACCGAGTGTCTGCACGCGAGAGATACCGAGTGTGAGCATTAGTAAATTGGTACATACTACATAGTAATATATAATTACTATAAGAGGCATGAAAGTTCGATTAATGGACTCCAATAATCAGTACTACAAACGTCTTGTTTTGAACTATTGTTTAATAAATAGAAATAATTCGAGCACATAAACTTATGGAGAATAAATAAGATTCAATTTATGCAGTAAGATTTGACAACTAATCACTGACACTGTACCACAACCATTATGGGAGTTAACTATTATTATATTATATTATATTATTGAATATTATATTATTGTTAACTATTAGTACAACTATTATTAACTTACCAGCAGCCATATCACCCTGTAGCCCAAGACTGGTTGCCCACTGAAGCTAAGCAGGGCTGAGCCTGATTAGTACCTGGATGGGAGACCTCCTGAGAAAACCAGGTTGCTGCTGGAAGAGGTGTTAGTGAGGCCAGCAGGGGGTGCTCACCCTGTGGTCTGTGTGGGTCCTAACGCCCCAGTATAGTGACGGGGACACTATACTGTCAAAAAGCACCGTCCTTCGGATGAGACGTTAAGCTGAGGTCCTGACTCTCTGTGGTCACAAAAAATCCCAGGATGTCCTTCGATAAAGAGTAGAGGTGTAACCCCGGCATCCTGGCGCAATATGGCTGCCGTCGCATCATCCAGGTGGATGCTGCACATTGGTGGTGGTTGAGGAGATTCTCCCTCCTATGTAAAGCGCTTTGAGGTCCCAGAAAATCGCTATATAAATGTAACGAATTATTATTAACCAGGTTTTAAGTTTCTTAAGCGTCAAATAACAATGACTCTGAATTTTATCCATTAATCGAACTTCCTTAGTTCTGCCTTGAAATGTTCTCATTTGGTTACATTCTGCTATGGAATATTTGCTTTTTATTGATTGTATATTTTGAGTTTTATTCACATCCATTATGCAGGTACAATGCAAGTTTATATTTTGCTTCCTAAAATATATTTACACAATGTAAAATGTAAAATATTGCCCTGTTGAAGTTTTGCTATACATTTTCTTTATTTTTTTCTTTATTTTTCTTTATTCTTTAAGGAGATGCACTGAATTTTGGTAAATAAGAGGACCTGTTTTATTTTGATGCACATATTTGTACATTAGCAGGAATGTAGCACAATATGGATGTGAAAGCAGTTATAAATAGCCTATGTGACAATAAAATTTGTTTTGGTTAAAATCAACAAATAATCGTGATAATTAATCGTGATTTCAATATTGATAAAAATAATCGTGATTATCATTTTGGCCATAATCGTGCAGCCCTAATTCCACCTGTGCGTTTCTGGATGCGGTCGTTCCCTGTCCCCATCTGACGGTCACAATTGTTGCATCACGTGTTTGGGCTTACAACACGCTGAAGCAGCTTTTGTGGATGGTTCATGTTCCCATTGCGGGAATATGACAGTCTCGATGTTGAGACCAAGACTCGCCTTCGTCCGCGAAGGTGGAGTCCCCATTACCATGCCCGACCCTAGGGTGCCGGTTGGATGATTGGTTTCTCGGGGCGGGCCGCGCTGGTTCTCAGCCCGCCGCCGCAGTGCCTTTCTTTCCCGAAGTGCATGGAGAGCTTACTAGGTCGGGATCTGGGATTTTATAGTGAAAGTGAAAAAGTGAAAGTGACACGTGATGGCCAAGTATGGTAACCCATACTTGGAATTTGACCTCTGCATTTAACCCATCCAAGTAAGTGCACACACATTAGGAGCAGAGTAGTGAGTAGTGAACACTCACAAACTGCAAACGTGGATACACACACCTGGAGCATCGGGCAGCCTTGAGTGGCGCCCATGGAGGGATTTGGGGTTAGGTGCCTTGCTCAAGGACACCTCATGGAGGTGTCTGGAGGTGTACTGGAATCGAACCAGCAACCTTTGGGTCACCAGTCTAACTCTGTTACCATTAGGCCATGACTGCCCCCAGGTGACTGCCCCATGACTGCCCCCAGTCATAGGTGCAAATGAGTCCAAACCAGACAAAAGAACAGTATTTAACAGGGGGATATTGTCCTCCAGAGGGTCCGATGGAGAAAAGCCTCTTAATGAGGACTCAATAAAAGCAGAGAAGTCCGGGAGATCAAATTTCCATTTGCGATAATTTACAGTGTGGTAAGAGTAAATGTCAGAATGCGAAAATTCCATATTAAAAAAGATAGCAAAATGGTCAGACAATCCTAAATTGAGGAGGAAAACTGCGACAAGAATGATCCATTTGAAATAACCAGATCTAAGGTGTGCCCCTTAATATGTGTGGAGCAGTCCACCAGCTGCTTCAAATCAAAACATTCCAATAAAGACACAAAGTCCTTAGTCATTACGGAGTCTTTTTTGTCAATTTGGATGTTAAAGTCCCCCAGGATAAGAGTTCTTTCAAACTTGAGACACAACATAGACAGAAGATCTGTAAATTCAGTTTAAAAGTGATCAGTAGGCATAGGAGGTCTGTAGACTGTAGCTATGACAGTCGTGATGGGTGCAGGGACACTCAGAACAAGACATTCAAAAGAATTTAACTGAGGAGTGATTACTGGACTTATTGTGAATTGTTTATTATACAATGATACGGTCGAAGAATTCCTACATTTTGGAAAAGTTCATAGGTGTCCTTCGTTAAATAATAATTCCTTTTTAGGTTCAGCAGTTTGCAAGCAGTGTACCTTAAAGCTATGAAGGGAAGAACCACCCCAGCGGCGATCTTGTGGTAACTTGTGTCGGGATCCCGGCAACAGAAGGGTTGATTCCAGCAGATGTAGTTCAAAGATAAAAACAGCAGGCCACAGATTAAAACGGAATTCCGCATTGCAATTGTGTGGGTAATAAGAGGGGACTTCCAGAGCTCCAAAACCCTCATTTACCACTCAGAATAGTCCAATAAACATTTAAGATCAATAAAACCGGAGAGGAGCGGCAGCCAGACGCGCTAGTGTTCCCTTTTCACCCGGAGTGATTTCTGAAGGATGATCAATGATTGATGTGTTGTGATGTCTTCAGAACCTACAATGTAAAATATTACTGTAATAAATAAATAAATAAATAGCCATGATTGTACTGCATTATGGGATTCAGATTGATGAAATACCCATAAGATTTTTCATTTGAAAAATTTAATTGGACAAAACTAGTAATATATTAAATATTAAGAATTACTATGGTAAGCTGGTTGTTGCTTTTGCTTGTTATATTGTAGGTATTATTTTTTTCTTTTAAATTAAATGAATACATAAAATAATGAACAAACGAACACACACACACACACACACACACACACACACAATAAAAAAGGAGAATTGTATGCATTTTTGGAGAGGATTTAACTTAAATTCAATTTTAATTCAAAGATATTTCATGCAGACATTGCTACACATTCTAATTTAAGCTCTGATATTCATCAAAATATTTCTCATCAGGTGCTTTTCATTTCATAAGAGAGTCTGCCTAGAAATGCATGTCCTGAGTTGTTTTTACTTTCTAATAGGAATAAGTTTAGAATTTCCATTTAATTAATGACCTATTTTCTCAGTTCACAAAAAACTTAAACTGCTGTGCAAAGGCAAAACACAGTAACCAAACCAACATTAGAGCTTAGAAAATTTACTTTAGAGTTCTCTGATTTGATTTTTAATTATTTGATTTCTCTGAATCTGTCAGGGGGCAGATCATGTAAGATACCAGATTTCACAAATAATTAGCATATGTGTCCATGGTGTCCTCTGTATAGCTTATTTCATCCTCTTTTGGCATCACAAAAGGAATGCAAAGCATGTGGAATACCATTAACTCAATCTGCTTTTCACTGGCACCTTGATTATACCTGCATTTTTTTTGTCTTTTTGTATGATCACCTGTTTGTATGATTACCGTCCACTTGACACCATGTACGTTTTTAAAGAGCTGATACACTTGGGCCTTTTGACTGTGAAAACGTCTTAATAGAAGCTAGAATTACTTCACACATCAGAAGAGCTTCTTGCATTCTTGGTTCTTTTGTGATCCTGTTATATGATGGATGATGTGACATGATTATATTCAGATGAAGTTGTCATCACATTCTCCACAAGGGATTGAATGTCTTTCAATAGGATTGGATTAGATTGAATACCCTTGATGCTCACTTGAACTTGAACTAAAGTAAACATGCAGCCATAAAGCTCTGCTCTGCATTCTGTGTTCCTCACGCTAAATATGTTCAGATCAAGATGTTCTCTTTCTCATGGGTGTAAAAGACGCAAGAAAATGGTAATATACATAAGTGCCTGATTTCCTTTTGATGTGGGATACTATTTGAGTGTTATTTGTTTCTGTTTAATAGCACAGCTGATACTCCAACATGGCCACTTTTATACTGAAGCATCATCTAGGGCCTATTTAAGTAGAAAATGAAGGCTGGTAACAGGCAGCACTGCTAAAGCTGGCTGAGTCCAGATGAAGCCTGGATCCGAGCCTACCTATACACAAGCTCACAGTGGCTATTCTCAGAGTCAATTAACTTTCCTCCCTTCAGCTCTGTAAGTGATCTGGACTATGCTGCAATTTTATGCGAAAAGTACTTTGTTTTCCACTTTTGAAGAGATTTCCCACTAATCTCTCTCCTTAGATCCATCCGTCCATCCGTCCATCCATCCATCCATCCATCCATCCGTCCGTCCGTCCGTCCGTCCAATCCCATAAATTTGATCATGTTTGAATGGGGATGATTCCTCTGAGTTAACCCAGCAATGTGTGTTTAAAATTGTGCAAAATGCATTTGTGAAACATATTTCTTAACCATTACAAACTCGTAAAGAATGTGACACTCATGTCACTGTCAGCCTCTTACTCCTCCCAGACCTACACATATTGCATTTACACAGGTTTCAAGTTCATATTGCTTTGGTTACTTCATCAGCATGGAGCCTGACACTGTGACAGCTATATTCAGAGCTGGTTATCCTGTGATATTGAATGTCCTTCACATTTTGTTCACAATGACCCTGAATTACTCCTTAACAGTCACTGAAATGATTGCACTGTTCCACCAAACAGGGAACACCAAATAACATTACCAAAAAGAAGAAAAAAGCCCTATTCATTTCACAATTTGTGCAAAAGGTCTCAGTAGAAAACTGTGTTCTCCATTTTTAAATGTGAGTTCTCGGTGGAAAACTGTGTTCTTCATTATTAAATGTGAGTTCACATTTTTACCACCTTTTATGTCTTTTAAACCAGCAAACTCTCAGAAAGCAAAAAGCAGACTATCAATAAACATGATAAAAACTAGTATAACCATAACAATGAAACTATTATTGAAAAGTATGATGCAATTTAACCATTTTCTTTAAAAAAATAAATTCATTTTGAACTTTGAGATAATGCTTTCAGGTAATGACCAACCACTAAGTTCCCTTTCAGGGAACTCGAGCTGCGTGAAAACGCTGTGGGAACGCCCCTGCGTGAGTGCGTCATGAAGCACGTATGAAATCAGTCCAATGGCGAGACGGAACGTCATAGGCGGGTGACGTCATCGACCAGGAAACTATATAAGCACCCCAAAACACAAGCGCATCAGCTTCTGAGTCTTCAGCAAGCTCTCTGTGTATGAAAAAGTCTGTGTCTCAAGTGTTTTTGTCTGTCCTTAGAAATTGCTAGGCAGGAGTTTTTCACATATATATATATGTATAAAAGAAAAAAAACTATAAAAGAGACAATATACATCTTGGTGAGCGAACAGCAGTTCAGAAAGTGTGTTCATCCCTGCCCACGTTATATTACGGGTGGGGACACACACAATCTGTGTGTTGTTTGTTTGGGAGTGCAGCATGCCCAGTCAGCTCTCGAGGGAGCTGATTGCGAGCATTGCGAGCGTTTGTCCATAAAAACGCTCCGCTCCCGCTGAGCCCTCTTCAAGGAGAGTGGTTCGGTGCGCTCTCCCCACGGTTCGGGTCCCGCTGTTGCCGAGGCACAGCGAAGGCTTCAATCGTGGGGATCGCAAATGGATCTATCAGCGGGGTTTGAGACGGGCTCTGCCTTTTCTCAGCCCTTACCTGGTAGATCCAGTGCTTCTGATCCGGGTTCGGAAGCACGCGCTGCGGTTTCTTCCGCCCGGGCTGAGGCACCATCATTTCAATTACCCAGTTCTGAGGAGCTGGATGTTGTCAGTATTGAGCGAAGAGCTTATGGAGGTTCTCGCTCGAGCTGTGTCAAAATTAAGCATTGAGTGGCCAACGGCTAGGCAGGAATCTGTTACTGAATCTAAATCAGACGAGAGATTTCTCCCTTCCCGTGTTCAACCTCCACGCCGGTCCTTGCCGTTCTTTCATGATCTCCATACTGAGGTTTCGAGATCATGGAAGAAGCCGTTTTTTTATGGAATATAGCCCTCTAACATCCACATATTCTAATATAGCGGGGGCAAAATATTATGGTTATGGCGCGATGCCTCGGGTAGAAGAGACGCTTGTGAGCCATCTCTCTTCCAAAGCTGCTTCATCATTTAAAGCACCGACATTACCCTCCAAGCCTTTAAGAAATACCTCAGCTTTGGTGGGTAAAGTGTATTCGGCGGCAGGTCATTCTGTGTCATGTCTGCATACTATGTCGATTTTGCAGGCATACCAGGCTGATCTGCTAAGGGACGTGAGCGAGAGTGAGGAGGTCAGTTCTGACGAAGTTCGAGAACTGCGTCAGGCTGCTGATTTATTTCTGCGTGCCACCAAGGAATCGCCCAAATTAATGGGTCGATCTATGGCAGCCTTGGTGGCTGCAGAGAGGCATTTATGGCTTAAATTTTCGTCTATGAAAGAGAAAGAAAAAGCTTTTCTTTTAGATGCTCCTCTTTCCCCTGCGGGGTTATTCGGTGACTCAGTTAATTCTGTCATTGATAAATTTCAGGAAGAAAAGAAACAGGCAGCAGCTTTAAAAAGTTTCTTCCATTAAAAGTTCACGTCCCCGGGGCTGCTGGGCGGGAGCAGCCCCAGCCGTCTACGAGCTCTTCGCATAGGGCACAGCAGAAGCAGAGTGTCGCGTCTCACGCTCCCCCTGCTAGACAGTGGGACCAGACGCGGCACCCTCAGCCAAAGCCTGCGGGCGGTAGAACTGATCTGAGGACAGTTAGATTGGCTAAGAAGGCTTCGGCCAAGAAAAAGTCACTGAGGGTGGTCCCCACCGAGGGAGAAAGGTGTTCACCTTTTTTACGGTGCCCGTTCTGCCTCGGTGCCCTCAGGGGCCCGTTCTGCCAACCTCGCCTCTATGCCGGGGCGTAGACGGTCCCAGCGAGCGCTTTCCCGAGGGACGCTCGCTCCCTCTGAGTAGGGTCTCAGGGCAGTCAAACCAGTTGTTCCCTGCCGGTGCGCCGTTACAGGGCACTGTGTTTGCTGCTCAAGATATACCAGAGGCCAGTCTCGAGAGACTGGTACCCTTAGTAGTATTTCTGGCAGAGTGGAAAAGCCTTCCAAAAATATCTCAATGGGTCTTGCAGACCGTAGAAAAAGGTTATACAATCTAATTCAGGTGTCTTCCACCAAAATTCAAAGGGGTTCTGCCCACAGTGGTGGGCCCCGAGCAGGCTCTGGTAATGGAACAAGAGGTGAAAACGCTCCTTCAAAAGGAGGCTATAGAACGTGTTCCTCCTCCCAGTTTGGAGCTAGGTTATTACAGCCGATATTTCATCGTTCCTAAGAAGGATGGGGGGTTGCGTCCAACTTTAGATCTGCGCCCATTAAATCGCTCGGTAGGGAAGCTCAAATTCAGGATGCTCACTATCAAGCAGATCGTGTCACAAATCGGGTCCGAGGACTGGTTTGTCATGATAGATCTAAAGGACGCATACTTCCACATTTCCATCCTTCCACAACACAGGAAGTTCCTGAGGTTCGCTTTCGGGGGCGAAGCGTGCCATTATCGGGTTCTTCCGTTCGGCCTAGCACTGTCTCCCCGATCTTTCACGAAATGCATGGATGCAGCTCTGGCTCCGCTGCGACTCCAGGGCATCCGCATTTTAAACTATATCGACGATTGTTTGATTCTAGCTCAATCGGAGCATCAGGCGATTCGGCATCGAGATGTCTTGTTCGCCCATATCAAAAGTTGGGGTTGAGGCTCAACGCCAAGAAGAGTGTGCTTTCTCCATTAGAGAGGACCACTTTTCTGGGTGTGGTTTGGGTTTCGACGTCGATGCAGGCACATCTGTTTCCTGGTCGTTTGGCTTCGATTCTCTTAGCCGTCAAACAGGCAAAGCTAGGCCAGTCACTTACAGCAAAAGAATATCAGAGAATTCTGGGTCTAATGGCAGCAGCGTCCAATGTTATACCTTGCGGCCCGCTGTACATGAGACCGCTGCAGTGATGGCTCAGGGCCAAGGAGTTCTCCCCGAGGGGAAACCCGCTCCGCATGATCAGGGTCACGTGACGGTGTCTTCGCGCCCTGGCTATGTGGAAAGAACCTTGGTTCCTGTCCCATGGGCCCGTGCTGGGAACTCCCTGCCATCGCGTAACGCTAACGACGGATGCCTCCCTCACGGGCTGGGGGGCGATCATGAGTGGTCGCCCTGTTCAGGGTCTGTGGCAGGATCATCTTCTCTTGTGACATATAAATTGTCTAGAAATGTTGGCAGTGTTTCAGGCTCTGAAACACTTCCTCCCAGACCTGAGAGGTCATCATGTTCTTGTCTGGTCAGACAACACATCGGTGGTCTCCTACATAAATCACCAGGGAGGTCTGTGTTCGTGCCCGTTATACAAGCCGGCTCGCCAGATCCTTCTATGGTCCCAGGGGAAGCTTCTTTCTTTGAGGGCGATTTATATCCCAGGGTATCTAAATCAGGGGGCAGACATCCTGTCGAGGCAGGGGCCGAGGCCCGGGGATTGGAGACTCCATCCCGAGGTGATGGAGCTCCTATGGAAACATTTTGGTCGTGCCGAGGTAGACCTGTTTTGCATCCAGGGAGACATCACACTGTCTACTGTGGTTCTCTCTAAGCCTTCCAGCCCCTCTGGGGTTGGACGCTATGGTACAGGCGTGACCGAGGTCACGCCTGTACGCATTTCCCCCGATTGCTCTGCTCCCAGGAGTTCTGGACGTTGGTTTGCGGACCTAATTTCTCTCCTCGGCGGCTCTCCTCTGGAGATTCCGATCAGGAGGGACCTTCTCTCTCAGGCGAGTGGGTTGATCCTTCAACTATGGAGGACTATGGAGGTTGTGGGCTTGGCCTCTGAGGGGGCCCAGCTCATAGAATCTGGTCTCTCGACTGAGGTCGTGGAGACCATCCTCCACTCCAGAGCTCCGGCCACTAGAAAATCATATGCCTTGGGGTGGAATATGTTCACCTCTTGGTGTGGGGAATACCAGTTGGACCCAGATAACTGCCCGGTGGGTGCATTGCTGGATTTCCTTCAGGAGCGTTTCTCCACAGGGTTATCCCACTCCACACTGAAGGTGTACGTGGCGGCCTTATCTGCTACCACGTCCCTTTAAGTGGAGCCTCTCTCGGGAGACACCCACTTATAACTCGTTTACTTCGTGGCACTTTGAGGCTGAGGCCAGTAGTTTGCACGAGGGTGCCGACCTGGGACCTTGCGGTTGTTCTAGAAGGTCTCTCTCTAGCACCGTTCGAGCCCATTGAAGAAGTTTCTGAGACATTACTCTAAAAACTAGCTTTCTTCTTGCTATCTCTTCTTTAAAAAGAATAGGAGATTTTCAAGCTCTATCGGTCTCTCCCTCGTGCTTGGAATTCTCGCCTGGCATGGTAGAAGCTTTTCTCCATCCTAACCGGGCTATGTTCCTAAGGTCCCAACTAATACTGGTAGGCCTATTGTACTGCCAGCCTTCTGTCCTCCTCCTTTGACGTCGGACCAAGAGAAACTAAATCTGCTCTGCCCAGTTAGGGCTCTAGATGCTTACGTCCACAGAGCTGCCCTGTGGAGGAAATGTGAACAACTGTTCATTTGTTTTGGACCCCCTAGGAAGGGCTGTCCCGCATCTAGGCAGAGGTTGAGCAAGTGGGTGGTCGAGGCCATCTCAATTGCCTACGAGTCTGCCGGTCAGCCTTCTCCTTTGGCTGTCCGGGCTCATTCAACCAGGGGTATGGCTGCCTCTAAGGCTATTTTGTCAGGAGTATCAATTCAGGACGTTTGCGATGCGGCAGGCTGGTCCTCACCGCACACATTCGTAAAGTTTTACCATCTTGACTTCAGCTCCACTCCAGGGGCGCAGGTGCTTCGTCCGAATGTGCGCCTTGACTTCACACGACGGACACTTGCTCGTATGGCGACGTTGGTATTAGCGTTCCCTCAGCGTTTTCACGCAGCTCGAGTTCCCTGAAAGGGAACGTCTCTGGTTACGTATGTAACCCTAGTTCCCTGAAGGGAACGAGATGCTGCGTGTCTTTGCCATACTCCCAGCATGCCCATGAGCACTTGCTTCAGTCTTATCAGAAGCTGATGCGCCTGTGTTTAGGGGTGCTTATATAGTTTCCTGGTCGATGACGTCACCCGCCTATGACGTTCCGTCTCGCCATTGGACTGATTTCATATGTGCTTCATGACATACGTAACCAGAGACGTTTTCTTTTGTGCCAAGAGGCCAAAGGACTCTTAATGTGCTTTTAATTAGTTACAGGTCTTATTGAGTGATTGAATTTTAAGCATATTGTAATATGTAATATGTGATTGTTTTAATTTGGCTGTCTGTTATGTTAATGTCTGAAATAAGTTTGTATTGTTTTGACGCCCTGTAATTGCCCCTTGCGGAATTAATAAAGTGGTAAATTTAAAATTATTCCCACATTGCAAACAGCTTGAAGCAGATCGGATCATTAGCCAATCAGGACACGGCACGTTTACATTTGTTCACATTATGTGGACTCTGTGTCTGGATAACCAATCAGATTTCTGTTTACCGCACAATGTTTAAATTAGGTCTGAAAGGCAGAAGCTTCAAATGACTTTTAGCGTACAACAACTTTCACTGTAGCCTCTATCTATGGCAGTGCATACAGCACATAATGTTTGTGATTTATTCAACAAAAGTAGCTATACAGTCAATCACAAATTCCCAACATTAATCTTGTATGATGAAAAGATGCATTTCATGATTGAAAGGAGCGTGCAAGCATATTAAAAACTGCAGAATCTGAACACAAAAATAAAACAAAGAACAAAGAAATAAAAGAAAACATCACATTAAAGAGCAGTAATTAGAACTAAACAAGGGCTATAGGACACCAGAGATTAAGAGTAAAGATGATACAAATTAAACAATAACAGGTTTATTAAAAGGAAAGAAGCTAAAGCAGAGGTGAAATGCAGAAAAGAGAAAGAATATACAGAAAACAATTTCTTAATTAGGATAACTGAATTGATGTTTTTAGGTTTACTTGTTCATTTAATATTGCTCATACAGTGTCACTTACGTTTGGATGTCAAAACCTTCTAAAAATAAATTAAATACATTTTAAAAATAAGAAAATAACAGATGCATGGTGATATAGGTGAAAAATATTGTGAGAAAATAGATTAAGTTATTTAATGAACGCCCTCACTTCACCTGTGTTTCCCACTTCTCCGGCAGCAGCTTTCTTCAGAAATGTTGAAATCGTGGAAACGTTTCCACTCTGTTGAAGAGGTATTATTTTTCTGCTGCTGAAATCACAGAACAATTTTATCAATATTTGTTTACCATTGAGCTAGTTTCAGCCAATTTTCGCACTCCATTTAAGTAACGTCACCAATTAAAAGTCATTTTATGTTAAATACATAGCCAAGGGCGTAGGTTTAGGGGGGGGACGCTAGGTACTAGTCCCAATCAATATTTTGAGATGACAAATTTGTCCCCACCAATATTTAGCAAGCTCCTTTGAACTGCTATTTTGATATTCGCGCTGCATTTGGATCTTTGCGCTGCTATTTGGATCGATTCCAACGGCCAGGACGACGACAGTACAAGATACGCCGTAATTTGATTGGCGGCGGGGTATCTGACAGGCAGGCTACACGCGCGGGCCGGGACTACTTTTTGTGCTTGCACTCACTGGCAGCGAGCGGGTGGTGTGTGCGTGTGTGTGTGTGTGTGTGTGTGTGTGTGTGTGTGTGTGTGTGCGCGCGCGCGCGTGACGACGCCGACGGTAAGTTACCAGGGCTGTCTCTCTGCCTGCCATATACAAAGGCCAGAGTAAAACATTTTAATATTCCGTTTTTTTGCCCCTTTTTGTACTTTGTAGATTAGCTATGTCACCCAAGAAAAAGAAAGGGGACATACGAAGCTTTTCATAAAGCAGAGTGTAAGTAGGCAAAAATAACTAGCCACACAAATAACTAGCAGTAGTACTGACTGACCAGGCTTTCAAAGGCAGATTCTACTGTGGAAAATAGTATTAACTGGTGATCCTGGTTACCCAGGATATTGTTCCAGTTAAACCTAAAAAAGTGGGGGAAGGGGGGGATGTCCCCACCAAAGCTGAGACCAAACCTACGCCCATGTACATAGCCTACCTTTATGTTAAATAAATTAGCTCACTTCGAAGCAAAATCTTTACAAAACTATCAAAACCTCTCATCTACACATAAAATGTGATTAAAAGCCCAAACTTTCATTAACAAAAGCTCAAGCTATAAAGTTAAGCCTACCTCTTCTGAAAATGGTTGAGATGCTGTGAGTTGCGAGTGAGTCATTGAATCATTGATTCAGCTGATTTGTTCAAAAATCTGATTCATTCAGTAAAGATACACTGTCGTGTGCAAGGGGTAATCCATCAGCCGGAAACTGAAGCCTCGTGGGAGCCGCCATTGTAGCAGAACTTCACCTGCTGTTAGCATTCCATTGACTCCCATTCATTTTGGCGTCACTTTGACAGCAAATAACTTTACATCTGAGGAGTCCAAAGACTTCATTTGTCCATTATTTATTTCTAACGAAACACGACAATGTATAAAAGGCTCCATTACTTTGTATCTTATGTTATGGCCCCGTTTTTGTAAAAATAGGCTAACGTTTGCATCATAACCACGCGACTTTCTGTCGCACAATAGAGAAATTACCGTATAGACAGGAGGAGAAGCTCGCAGGCAATCTTTTACTGTCTATGAGGCAATCGGGGGGACATAGAGGCATAAAGTCAAGGGAGAAGCCCATAGGTAGAGAGTCCATTAAAGCAACAGGACAACATATTTCAACAACGTTTTTGAGGAATTAGGTGATTCCGATTTGTCTTGCCACAGCTACTAAAAGATTTACAACTGTCAGACTGTCGTCAAGCTCAGTTTGAGCCTGCGCAGTACGCTCCACCATCAGGAAGTGAGTGCTCTAATCGGGGTTCAGTTTTCTCCGTTGAAATCAAGGGGGTCGCTGTGTCCATTTCTTTACTGTCTATGGTCGTGTGTTGCTCAGAGACGCAAAACAGTGCTGTGGACTTTGTTTGGAACAATTTTCGTTGGTGGAATAGAGGGAAACAGGCAGGGGCGGATCTACAGGGGGGCAAGGGGGGCAGGTGCCCCCCCACTCTAGAGCCTTGCCCCCCCAGCTGCCCCCCTAACTTTGATGATCCAAAAACTGTACCTGTAAAAACAACCTGCAAGCTTCTCAAAACAGTGAACTAAACGATACATTTACCAAAAGTGAACAATTAAATTTTTATTAAAGCCCCTTGCCCCTCCCCCTCAAATACTTAGTACGTCCCTGATTCAAACGTAGAGCGCCGTTCGCTCAGTCTGGCTCACACACACACACAGCGAGTCTGCTGCGGTGCGGTGACCCTGCAACCCGACTGGAGAGACTGAGCTGCCCCAGAGCCTCTGAAGGTGAAGTGAGTTTCCCCAGGTGTAGTTAAACACACGTTTAACTTAAAGTTATATTTGTAATGAATGTATACATGCTAAAGACGATTCAGCATCAGCAAAAACAGCGAGTCTATTACGTTAGCCAAAATCAGCGGTCAAAACGCTCCCTCGTGATTTTAAGAGCACTCTTCACTTTGATTAGCCTAATTTTGATTTTAGTAAAGACAAGAACAGCTTAATAAAAAATATTAATTGTTTGTATCCATAATGTTTACTGATGGTCGCCGTTACGCCGACGTTACGTTACAACACACAATACAGTGCCAGTTAGGAGATCGATCATTTGATTAGCTAAGCAAATCCAATTCCTCTCAGATATCACAGCAATGAAACCAGGTTACAACTGGGGAAATAACAAATACAATTAGGATTATTATATTAAGTAGTCTAAACATAACTGGTGTGTGTGCATGTGATAAATCTTTCTGATTTTATATTTGTTATATAGGCTATTATTAGCTACATGGCCCTACAGTGTAATGTAATACAAGGATAACCAGAGGTTATCACATATTGACTTTTGCAGGCAAGAGTAGTTGAAGAAAGTAGCTGGAGCCTAACCATTAAGGCTATAAGTCCTTGGACACAATTATTGTACTTTTTTTTAATATTTTCATTTAGCTTTTTATACTTTTACTTTTTAAAAGATGCACAGTTTTGTTTTGTTTGAAAACTGCACTGGGCTTATTGCTGTTGTGAATTAAAAACATTTGTAGTGTGTAAGGGCATGATTAAACAATAACTACTGTGTTTTGTGTTTGTTTTGTTAAAGCAATTCACATAGGGATTCCCACCGTCTACCCCTGCCACCCTGCCAAGACCTCTTGCCACCCCTTTGCCCCCCCATGTAAAATTTTCTAGATCCGTCACTGGAAACAGGCGATTTGAAATCTAAAATGTCACTTAATATTAACTAGTTTATTAAACTGTATACGTTGTATAAAATCAGTGTCACATAATCATGCTGATATTTGGAGAAAAACGGCGCTCTTCGTGTAATATTTGGTAAACTATATTAAATTATATAAATATATAAGTGCCATTTTTGCCCCTATCTTGAATCTGATTCTTGGGGCGTTCTAAATGCATTTTAATAGACTAAATCATGCAGTAAAAGCATATCTAATAGCACTTGTCTTGGTAGAATTATTGCAGCAGCTTTACTTTCAAAATTCTGCATTATTAATCAATATTTCAGATGGATATAAAGTGATATGTTGACAGAATCTCTCAGAATCGGCTCTTCCAAGGTCAATTTTGTAGGTCTTTCTCGAATGTCTGACAAAGTCTGACTATCGGAGACATATACTGTTGTATCTGGGGAATTTCAGTTTAAATTAAACTGTATTATTTGAAAATATATTTTAAACTCATTATAAAACTCACTTAATATCTGTATGAACTATTTTACTATCCACTGTTAATCCCACTAGGGAGTACTTTGTCGGTGATAAAAGAGGAGGTGTGTTTGTATACTTAACTTTTAATGAGTTTGAATTCGCACTCCTCCTCACACAGAAACATTTACAACATAACGTTGTTTTGACATAAACCTTGGAGACCATTTAATAGGGCAAGCTAAAAGCCTCCACCCAAAGAAAATGGCATTGAAACCCGTGCAGAAGTCATTGTATCAAATTGCCATTCAAATTACATCATAGTGTGTGATAGACTTAAACAGTTTACTTAGATCTTGAAAATACCTCAGGGTAATAAATAAATTGCTGTATTAGACTCATTGTCATTTTTTTAAAAAGTGGGTGGGTATATACCTTTATATTGTTCCTTTGACAAGATATTATTACAGCATACCATAGCTGTAGTTGGTGTATAAAGACCTCTACTGTCCGGGCTATGGTGTGACCTTGCTAATATGACAATATGTATCTCAGCAAAGTATAAATAATTGATAGATTTACAGTTTAAGTAACAGGATTGGGCATTTTTAATGGACACAGAAAGTGTTGATATCTGTGCATGATTTTAAAGCAAGTTCTTGCCTTACATTTTGTCCTTAAAATGGGCATCACATGGTGTGACACAGCAATCTATATTTTGAACTGGTAATAATTCGGACATCATTATGATGAAGAGGTCCACACTCAACCAGAAAGTTGCAGTGTCATCTCTGGAGTGACTTGGAAGGTCAAGAGGTGAGTTCTGACTTTTTAATTTTTAATTAAAAAGCTCTGTATCTGATATGCTCACTAGTGGCCAATGTTTTGTGTCTTATGGTGTGACATTATTTACATAAAAATTAAACATTTCTTTTACAAATTTGACTTATTAATTCTTAGAAATCATTGCTGCCATGTGTCAATTTACATGCTAAGTATAAGCTAGATGTTTTTTGTTAACCAAGAGATTAGCTTAACTGAACAAAACGTCATATGGTGTGACACTGTATAATATGGTGTGACCATTTTTCCAAGCCACACTATATGATATATTTGTCACACAATATTACATACATCTTTTTTAATGATAAATAAATAAATAAATATTCAAAACATATTGAATTAATTTAATGGTGAACATTAAATTACCCATACAACTAAAGTTTATACTTTATACTTTATAACCATGTTTGCCATGCTTTGCATATTAAAAGATGCAATTTTGTGTCTGTGTCAGGCAGAAATGTCAAGTAAAGAGAGGACACAAACATACAGGACCATGCAAGGAGAGAGGAGGGAAGAGTAAAGAGATCATACCAGTTCACACAGAACAGACACCTACTATAGGGATTGGAATCTGATCTAAATTATAAACTGTCCATACTGAGTATCGCAACTGTTCATATCCAGATTTGTGTCAGATTTGATATCCGATTCGAGCAAAGATTTTTTACAGGGAAGGTTGGTAATTGTTCTTTTTATCCAGCATCTATCACCAGTGGGGTTCCACAAGGGTCCATTTTGGGCCCTGTCTTGTTTTCATAATATATGCTTCCCTTGGGAATGATTAAAAAAAAAGAAGGTATTTCTTACCATCTATTAGCCTTTAAGACCTAATTGTAATGTTTCTTGTGTAATATTTCTTGTGTAGGTTTCTGTTTTTTTGTAGGTTGTTTTTGTTTGTTTTTATTTTTTATTATTGCTTTATGTACTTGGGATGTACAGCAATTTGGAGTTACTGTGTAGCCTGTAAAGTGTTCTATAAATAAATTAATAAGTACAATAGAATGTGTGACCCGTGTCGTCTTCAGTAATATCTGCATTGGTTTCTATGGGTATATGCCAAAAACAACAACAGCAACGTGGAGGTATTTCCAATAGAGATGTTTTTCATTTTATATACAACTTGAAAGTAGCTGTGTTTCCATTACCCTTCAAATTGAGCTAATTGAAAACATGCCCAATGAAAACAAATCAATTTTTGCAAAAACTCCTATTGCAAAAAATAACTATATTCATAGCCTCATAAATGTCATTAGGACAAAAACACTTGTTCACACTGTTAGTCCAAATCCGATCACCTCAGTATTGTCTTAATTGACATTCCCTTCACCCCTCTCTTCTCTCTACATGTTGAAACGACCTGAAATTCACCCAACAATCTATATGGTTTATATCTATATCATCTCGGTTACGTATGGTAACCCTTGTTCCCCGAGGAGGGAACGGAGACGTGAGTCAGAAGTGATTCTGACGAATGGGGATCGCTTGTGAGAGCCTATTTACTTGGAGTGAAAAAAAACGAGCCAATGCATATTGGCATGCGATAATTGCACCAGCTGCTGTGCATCGCGGCACAAGCATATAACAAGCAGCAGGTGCGTTCGCATCCTTGTTTTTCCGCTGAGGAGCCGGACCTGTGACCTTCCGTATAGTGGAAGCTCAGCAACTGCGGCGAGGGGACTCACGTCTCCGTTCCCTCCTCGGGGAACAAGGGTTACCATACGTAACCGAGACGTTCCCCTTCGTCAGATCACTACAACGTGAGTCAGAAGTGATTCTGATGAATGGGGATATCTACCAAAATGCCACGGCTGCTGGCCCTTCCAGCGCTCTGCTTGAGCCACCTGGCCTGACCGCAGTGTTGGGCAGAAGGAGGAGCTCTAAGCAGAGAAGGTCAGTCACTGCTGTTCCGCAAGACCCACTCAGAGTGACTTATTGGATAACGCTGGGAAAGCGTGCCTTTAGGGAAGGAAACGTTGCGGAAGCCACATCCTACCCCAGAGGGAGGCACTGTGACGGATACACATATGGACTAGTCAAGCAGGGTAGTACAAATGGCAGTCTCTGGGGTGGTTCCAGCCTAGTTATAGGGGGGAGAGAACACCAGCAGAGACGACAGAGCGGGCTCTGTCGAGGGAAAGACACGGGCTTGTCCGCAGAGGAGCTGATCGTGGAGGAATACACATATGGGGTCGCAGCAGGGACCGCTATATATCGACACCCAGCCTAACACAGGTTCCACAACGCATACGAGTGTAGGCCTGGCGTCAGACGCTCCGCAACGTCGGACTGCCGCAGGGGTGATGGAGGAACTCACAGGGTTATCCATTTCTGGGGAACACTACTGGCAATAGATGCATGTATCCGGCCCATGGGGGCGGTAGTGGCGTTGCAAGCCGACACTAAGAACGGGTCCTTCGCGCAACTGGCCACTGGGGGCGAGTACACGGGAAGATACCGGCTCTACACGGAGGCTATAGAATCTAGCGAACATGTTAGGTGTCGCCCAGCCCGCAGCTCTACATATATCTATCAGCGAGGTGCCTTGAGCCAGCGCCCAGGAGGAAGCAACACTTCTAGTTGAGTGTGCTCGCAACCCGAATGGGCAAGCATGCCTTGTGCTTCATAAGCCAAGGCGATGGCATCCACTATCCAGTGGGCCATCCTCTGTTTGGAGACAGCCTTTCCCTTCTGCTGGCCTCCATAACAGACAAAGAGCTGATCTGAGGTCCTAAAGCTTTGCATTCTGTCCACGTAAAACCGCAAGGAGCGGATGGGACAAAGAAAAGAAAAAAGAAAAGCCAGCCTCCTCCGAAGGCAGTGCTTGCAGGTTCACTACCTGGTCCCTGAAGGGAGTGGTAGGAACCTTGGGCACATATCCAAGCCGGGGTCTCAGGACAGCGTGAGAGTTGGCTGGCCCGAATTCTAGGCACGATTCGTCGACCGAAAATGCTTGCAGGTCCCCACCCTCTTGATGGAAGCCAGAGCAGTCAGGAGCACTGTTTTTAGTGACAGGATCTTCAACTCAGCTGACTGTAATGGTTCAAAGGGAGGTCTCTGCAGTGCGCTGAGCACCAGAAACAGGTCCCAAGAGGGTATAGAGGGGGAGTGAGGCGGATTTAGTCTCCTCGCTCCCCTCAGGAACCTGACGATCAGGTCATGCTTTCCTAATGACTTACCTTCAACTGCATCGTGATGTGCGGCAATAGAGGCAACATACACTTTGAGGGTGGAGGGAGACAGCCTTCGCTCCAACCCATCTTGCAGGAAAGAAAGCACGACTCTGATCGGACATCTTCTGGGGTCTTCCCGGTGGGAAGAACACCATTCAACGAACAGGCTCCACTTCAGAGCATAGAGGCGCCTCGTTGAGGGGGCTCTAGCAGAAGTAATGGTGTCTACCACCGCCTGGGGTAGGTCACCTAGAACCTCCACGTCCTGTCCAGGTACCAGACATGGAGTTTCCAGAGGTCTGGACGCGGGTGCCATAGAGTGCCCTGTCTCTGAGAAAGCAGGTCCTTCCTCAGAGGAATGAACCAAGGAGGTGCTGTCGCGAGGAGTATGAGTTCTGGGAGCCAAGTCTGTTTGGGCCAATACGGCGCAACTAACAAGACCTGCTCCTCGTCCTCCCTGACTTTGCACAGAGTCCGTGTGAGAAGGCTCACTGGGGAAAACGCATACTTGCATAGGCCCCGGGGCCATCTGTGCAGAGGGTCCCCTCGGTCAGGGAATAAAACAACTGGCAATGGGTTGAGTCTAGAGAGGCAAACAGATCTATATAAGTGGCTCCGAAGAAGTCCCATATCAGCTGGACCACCTGGGGATGGAGACGCCACTCTCCTGGAGGCATAGGCTGTCGTGAGAGCTCGTTGGCTGCACTGCAACTGCATGCCCATTGTACGTGACCCCCCAGGTAGCAGAGGCATCCGTGAAGACCACAGCATGCCTGGACACTTGTTCTAGGGGAAGACCTGCCCGTAGAAACGAAGGGTCCGACCACGGGCTGAAGGTTTGGAGGCAGTGCGGGGTGATGTGCACACGGTACGTGCCGATCTGCCACGCCCATCTTGGGACTCGGCCGTGAACCCAGTGCTGAAGCGGTCTCATATGAAGCAACCCGAGTGGCGTTACTGCGGCTGCGGATGCCATATGCCCCAAGAGCCTCTGAAAAAGTTTGTACTCAAGCAGTTCAACACTGACCGGACACGCTCCTCTGTGGGTCAAGCTGTCTGGTTGACCGAGTCCAACTCCATACCGAGATAAGAGATCCTCTGCACAGGGGAGAGTTTGCTCTTGTCCCAGTTGACCCGAAGGCCCAACAGGCTGAGGTGACGGAGCACCATGTCCCCGTGTTCGCACAACTGATCTCGAGACTGAGCCAGGATCAGCCAGTCGTCGAGATAGTTGAGAATATGAACGCCGCGTTCTCGGAGTGGAACAATGGCTGCCTCCGCGACTTTCGTGAAGACGCGGGGCGACAGAGACAGCCCGAAGGGCAGGACTTTGTACTGATATGCCCGTCCGTCGAACGCAAACCGCAGGAACGGTCTATGTCGAGGAAGTATCGAGACATGAAAGTACGCGTCCTTCAGGTCGATCGCTGCAAACCAATCTTGGGGACGGATGCATTCGAAAATGCGTTTTTGCGTGAGCATCTTGAACGGGAGCTTGTGCAGGGCCCGATTCAAGGTTCGCAGGTCCAAGATCGGCCGTAACCCACCGCCTTTCTTGGGTACAATGAAGTAGGGGCTGTAGAACCCTGTCTTCATATCGGCTGGAGGAACCGGCTCGACCGCGTCCTTCGCCAGTAGGACATTGATCTCTGCCCGCATTGATTCAGGACATTGATTCAGTTCGCCCGGCGCCCTCCCAAGTTCAGGGGCATCCACTTCACCTCTGTGCGGAGTTGCAATGCCCCTGAACTTGGGAGGGCGCCGGGCAAACTGAATCACATAGCTGAGTCTGATGGTACGGATGAGCCAGCGAGACGGGCTGGGAAGCGCTAGCCAGGTTCCTAGACACTATGCAAGCGGGACCAATGGGACCACAGACGTACCTGGGGTGGGGCAGCGATGTGGAATACAGGGACTCGGCTCGGGAAGCACTGAGGTGGCCCGAAGCGGAGTCTGAGTGTGCTGTGCCACACTTACCTGGTTCCAGGGTGGGGCAGATGGTGGGTGGGAAGGCTTGGTGGCGTCCCCGAACTGCACACTGCTGCCCGCTGGCGATGGAAGAGGGGGAAAGGAGTGGCAAGGCATGGAAGCATCTCTCACTGCAATCCGTGCCCTCTTGTGACCCAGAGATGGAAGAAATCACTCTTTTATTAAAAATGTGGGTACCGCTGGACTCCGGGGAGCCAGAACAGAAACAAAATGAAACAAAAGATTCTCCACCCGGTCCTCCTCCGGGGGAGGGAGAGGTGCGGACACTATCTCCTGAAGAGCAGCTTCCTCCATCGCTGGGTCGCCCGTCTCAGGGCCGCTTGCCCTTACGCTTGCCACCTGATTTAGCGAGCCGGGCTGGGCGCTCCTCTTATGACCGGCCACCTGCTGCCTGGTTGGAGGCTGCTGCTTAGGCTGAGCAGGGGCAGAGGCGGCCGCAGGGAGGCGCCCTCAGCGATGAGCAGGTGGAGGTGCCACCGATGACTGGGTGGAGGCAGCAGCTGGTCGTCGGGGCAGGATGTGCTTAATCACCTCCGTCTGCTTCTGTGCTGCGGAAAACTGCTGGGCAAAGTTTTTCACAGTGTTGCCGAAGAGGCCGGCCTGGCAGACAGGGGTCAGCCACAGGTGTCGCTCCTGGACCAGGGAGCGTGCAGTGACTTTCGTCGCCCGGAGGGCGAGGTCCGTCACTGTACGCAGTTCCTGCATAACCCCTGGGTCGGAACTACCCATGTGCAATTCCTTGAGCGCCTTGGCCTGGTAGACCTGCAGGAGCGCCATGGCATGCAGGGCGGAGGTAGCTTCTCCACAGGCTGAGTAAGCCTTGTCCACGAGAGCGGACGAAAAGTTACACGCCCGGGAGGGGAGGCACAGATTTCCCTGCCGGGAGGTAGCGGTCTTGGCACACAGCTGCATCGCCACAGACCGCTCCACCGGGAGGATCTCCACGTAACCCTTAGCTGCTCCGCCGTCGAGGGTAGTGAGGAAGGAGGAGGCACCAGAACGGTTTCGGGCAGAAAAAGGTACCGTCTATGTCCTGGTAACCTCTTCATGCACTTCCGGAAAGAAAGGCACTGGGGCAGGGCGCTGAGAACCAGCATGGGCCGCCCAGAGATACCAATCGTCCAGCCGCGAAGGTTCGGGACATGGTGGAGGGTTCCACACAGCACAGCTGTGAGCTCTGGGTCTGACTCGGACAACACTGGCACACCCGAAGGAGGCAGCGCAGCCGAGTCTTCATCCCCAGAGGACATTAGCTCACCCTCCGATGCAGCGACTGACATTTGATCACCCGGTGGAGCTCCAAAAGAAACGACTGGAACCGCCGGGGACGGTCCAGTGCGCTCTCTTTTGGAAGCTCCGCGGGTAGCGTTACAGAGGAGTCAGGGGCCCGAGGAGACTGGCTCGGCAGGTTACTGGCTGGGCAGAAGAAGCACTAGATCGGGGAATAAGCGAAGGGGCTCCTCCTCTCTCGAGGTAACAGAGTCTCGAACGTAACGCCGCGATGGTCATGTTCCCGCAATGAGAACATGAGTCATCCATGAGCGCCATTTCAGCATGCCTATAGCCCAAGCACGTGATACAGCGATCATGCCTGTCAGCCGGAGTCAAACATTGGCCGCATCCAGAAACACACGATCAGAATGATATCTTGAAAAAGACGCAGACAGATCGTGTTAGCTCTTTCAGAATTGCTCTGTGGTGCTGAAACGCACAGGGGGATAGCCATGGCTACACACAGGGAAATAGTGCAATCCTGTGCGAGCACTCACTCTCTTTGTCACGCCCTCCGAACCAACAAAGCTGTGAAAACAAGTGTTTTTGTTCAAATTCGCTCCGACAGGAGAGATCGCGACCACCGCTGTTCGCGCCGTCACACCAACACCAAACACAGAGGCTTCCTTGCAGAGACTCAAATCACCGTAGAAAATCTTGCAGGAGACAGGAACAGCATTCACCGTCTGGCTCCGAAGCGAAAGACAAGGATGCGAACGCACCTGCTGCTTGTTATACACTCGCGCCGTGATGCATAGCAGCTGGTGCAATTATCGCATGCCAATATGCATTGGCTCGTTTTATTTCACTCGAAGTAGATAGGCTCTCGCAAGCGATCCCCATTCATCAGAATCACTTCTGACTCACGTTGTAGTGATCTGACGAAGGGGAACTACATGTTAACAATTATACAACACTGTACATATTTGATATCATTTGAAATGTCTCCAACATTTGACTAATTGTAGACTGATAATATTTTTACTGGTCAACAATTATAATTGTTGTTACAACACACACTCTCTTCTAATTTTAAAATGTTCATGTTGAATGTTCATGCATGCAACCATCTACTACAGTATCGCATCAGACAGTGCATTGTAGTCTCCCTTACGAAAAATTCGATTCATTCTCTGCTATAGGAGAGGGTGAATTTTATAAACTCGTTAAATCATCTAAATCGACAACATGTATGTTAGACACTATATCGACTAAACTTACTGAAAGATGAGTTGCTTCCAGAGAGATCATCTTCTTAATATCATTAATTCATCTTTGTTATTAGGATACATACCAAAAAAAATTAAGCTGGCTATGATTAAACCGCTTGTTGAAAACCGCAACTTGATCCTATAGAATTAGTGAATTACAGGCCAATCTCGAATCTATCTTTCCTGTCAAAGATACTAGAAAAGGCAGTATCTTCACAACTATGTTCTTTTTTAGAAAGAAATGGCATCTGCAAGGATTTTCAATCAGGATTCGGACCATATCATAGTACTGAGACAGCTCTCATTAGAATCACAAATGATTTGCTCTTATCATCCAATCGTGGTTGTATCTCTCTATTAGTGTTACTCGATCTTAGTGCTGCATTTTACACTATCGACACTATCTGACCGTTATCAGTTTGTAGCAGTAAATGAAGAGATGTCTTATCAGTCAAAAGTTCAGTATGGTGTACCACAAGGCTCAGTACTAGGACCGTTGCTGTTCACACTGTACATGCTACCATTTGGAGATATCATTAGGAAGCATGGCATTAGTTTTCACTGTTATGCTGATGATACTCAGCTCTATATTTTTTCAAGCCCTGACGAAACTTACCAATCCACAAAATTAACGGAATGCATAGCTGAAAACTGGATAACTAGTAATTTCCTACTAGGTAATTCTGAAAAAACAGATTCTGATTATTGGACAAAAAACTTCCTCACGTAATAACCATAGAATACTGTCTAACACTTGATGGCTGCTCTGTCAAGTCCTCGTCGTCGGTTAGGAACCTGGGTGTGCTCTTTGATACCAATCTTTCGTTTGAAAGTCACGTGTCTAGTATTTGTAAAACCGCTTTTTTCCATCTTAAAAATATATCTAAATCACGTCATATGCTCTCAATTAAAAATGCAGAACAATTAGTTCATGCGTTCATGACATCAAGGCTAGATTATTGTAATACTCTACTGGGTGGTTGCCCTGCACGTTTAATACATAAACTACAGCTGGTCCAAAATGCAGCCACTAGAGTTCTTACCAGAACCAGGAAGTATGACCATATTAGCCCGGTTCTGTCAACGCTGCATTGGCTACCTATTAAAAATTGTATAAATTTTAAAATATTGCTGATTACTTACAAAGCTCTAAATGGTTTAGCTCCCCAGTACTTGAACGAGCTCTTAACGCATTATAGTCCTTCACGTCTATTGCAATCTCAAAATTCTGGCCAGTTGATAATTCCTAGAATATCAAAATCGACTGCTGGCGGTAGATCCTTTTACTATTTAGCACCAAAACTTTGGAACAATCTATCTAACATTGTCCGGGAAGCAGACACAGTCTTTCAGTTCAAATCTAGACTAAAAACACATCTCTTTGGCTT
Source organism: Gila orcuttii (assembly GCA_026230005.1). Classification (NCBI taxonomy): domain Eukaryota; kingdom Metazoa; phylum Chordata; class Actinopteri; order Cypriniformes; family Leuciscidae; genus Gila; species Gila orcuttii. Next base: position 18,945,776 of record JAPDVR010000008.1, on the reverse strand, counting down.
GGCATACACATAACACATTAAAGACTTCTATAATTCAATGTTAGGCTGCATAGTTTAGATCAGCTGGAACCAGGAACACTTCCCATAAATCCTGATGTACTTGGTACATCATAAGAAGGATGGCGTCTACGCTAATAATAGTCTCTCTGTTTATCCAGAGGTTTACCGCAGTCCGCCGGATCCAGGCCATATCCAGATCTGATGAAGAACCATCGCATGGACACGACGACAACGCAGCCCTGTGAAGGCCTCATGGACACCTCAACAAACTCGTCTCCATACCGGCGTGATGACTCCGACCCCCAACCAGATGGAACTGGATAAATATTGTGAAAGTTCTGACCTATAATGCTGCCTGAATCATAATCATACACTGTTCGTTCGTTGGCCAGAGGAGAACTGGCCCCCTGACTGAGCCTGAGTTCTCCCAAGGTTTTTTTCTCCATTCTGTCACCTGATGGAGTTTTGGTTCCTTGCCACTGTCGCCTTTTTCGCCTTTCTTTGCCTTTGTCGCCATTGGCTTTTGTCTTGCTTAGTTAGGGACATTTCATTTTATATTTAACTATATTATTAAAACATTATTTTCCTGTTATCTCTGTAAAGCTGCTTTAAAAACAATCTGTATTGTAAAAAGCGCTATATAAAGAAAGGAGACTTGACTTAAAATAGCGGGAATGTATCTCGACACCCTTATATACACCCTACGCAGAACCATGAATATGCAAATGAGCCCCACCTCCTCTCACTCATACTGGGTCGTATGCGAGTTGATATATCAGAATGGTAATGTGTTTTATACATCAGTCTCTACAACGTCGGACATATAATTGTAATTAATTTGATTAGCCTTTTGCTTGACTACGTTATCAAACAGCTACTAACGTGTTGCTAATGTTACACAAACCACGTTCCCGTTTGCCATCTCAGAGTCAGACAGCTGCCATTTAAAAAAATCAGTATCCTTAGAAATACTTTGAACAACTTAGAACGTCAGTGGGGAAAGGCATAAAGTTCATCATAGCATCATAATGTACATAATTTACATAATTCACCCACATAGCCTTTATTGCTAAATATACCCGATTTTTATCAACAGAAAATTTTACTGGGATAACCTGGCTTCTCTTGAGACTACCCAGCTTCAGAGCATAGTTATTAATGATTTGCAAAATCCTGCACGTTGACGTGATTGGTTACAAGGTAGTTTGTGACATTAGAAACACCAGTAATTTCAAACCGTCTTTGGTTCACTGCAGTTTAAGGAGAAAATACTCAGCAATGGTGTTCACTTATAAATTTGCACGTGGTTTGTCTTAAAGTATAATAAAAACACCACATTAAAACAACATTAAAAACGTTTTTAATACAGCGGTCTTTAAGAACATTTTCTCCTGCAACGTTACTATCTAAACATGGCTGTGTTTGTTTTAGAATCCTGTGCTGCATCTCAATTCGCCTACTTATACTACCCCCTAAAAGTATGTACTCTTTGTGTGAAGAAAAAGTAGATACTTTTGAGTGTGTAGCAAAAAGTAGACAAGCTTTGGGACATACTATCTCGTTATACAATTGCGTCTTTAACTGTTGCTCTCTGTCACATCCTGTCATAGTAAACTCTCCTCATGTTAATGCATAATGATGCATTTAAAAGTTAATGGCCAAACGGATTTTTATAAAAGTCCACATTGTTCTTGCAGATGGAATATAACACGGATAACATTTAATAAATATTTTATCAGCTTAGACTTTGATTAGTCACTCAAACCTTTATCTGAACCTCTCACCGTCGGTTGCGGATATCTGCTATGTTTTGTAACCAAAACGGAATGGGTTTTGGGCAATATTAGCCGTTATAGTGAGCATGGATCCACACTTCGAAAATCCACCGCAAATAGTAGACCATCTGGTATAAATGTCTCTCATAAGTGTCACATACACTTTATTGAGTATCACCTGGTTGTGGTCTTGGAAGAGTTTTGCTTTGATGAAATGTTGATCACTGAGAGGGAGCTTTGATGACACACCAGACTATAGTACGTACAGTAGGATCCAGGTGAGGTGGGTTGCAGGATCAAAGGATACATGATATCACCACCTACTGTGAGCACAACTTGCTCTCAAAACCAATAGCAGATCTGAAATACAACACATGGATAAAAATGACACCATATGCTAAATCTCTCTCATCAGAAGAACACTTCTAAATAACTTGAAAACCAGCATTTTTTTCCAATATGATGATGTCACAGTTAGTTTCAAACATTATTGCTTTTGCTGATGGAAAGATCATATTATTTTGATCCTAATGTATCTTTGTTCTTTTAATTATTTTTATATTGATCTTGTATTTCGATTGTTCCATTCTTTTTCTTAACCTAAAATAATTACACACTATCAGAGGTGCAGTTCTGTTATAGAGAAAAGCCCATCTGCGATTTGTTTATCCAAGTTCCTCAGTGAATAAAAGAAGATATTGCCTGGGGGAGTGAGCATTTGACGTACACTTTTTCATCTTCTCCATATCCATTTAAGGATCATGATCGCATGGACTGGAACCTATCAACTGAGCTGCACACTGGAAGAAAAAGAATGAGCTGAGTCAGAATGCAGTTAAGATGGGCTTGTGGTCAAGTGCCCCAAAGCCTCTATAAATCCCCCAGAGAGGAGGCAGCCCAGACTGATTCCTGATTCCCATTCATCTCAATGACAGTTGCTCAGCTGGTGCAAGAGCACCCCACAAATAAGTGATTTGACATCCTGCCATCTTAAATGTGCGAGGCTTCCAATGTCATTCGTTTCCAGTTATTCTTTTTGAATGGGGTTTATGTTAAATGGCTGAAATCAGGTCTGTGGTGAACACAAGCTCAAGAAACTCTTACGTTTCATTCTACAAATTAAAATACATCAATATTACTCCACTCATAATTTTTTTAAGCTGTTACATGTCTTGAAAAAGGCAGTTGCTAACAAGTGGCTAAATGGGACTACTGAGGCAGTCGAGGAGATTAAACGTCATCACACCGAAAAGGTAAACGGATTTACAAAGTCCGTATTTACAGCGTTCCAACGTTCTGGGAAAATGTTTTTAGATAAAAACTGAAAGAGTTGTCAGAAGCTTAGTGATAGTGACGTTGAATTCATGGGACCGTGATGTAGTTTGTTTATAGCCTACCTTTAGCTTTTTATTTCTGGCAGCTGCATTTAGGCTTCAAAATTCATAAAAGTTGTGTTCATCTGTGATAATTATTGTGATGAACAAAACGTGCAAGTATCATAAACTTTTGTTGATCACAGAGCTTGTTTTTAGCGATAATCCGAATGCCTAAGGGGAAAATCCTATTGGGTTTTTGTTGAGGGAATCAGCGTGATGCTAACTGCCGATTGGCCTATAAGTGATGTCATACCTGCACCACTCTATTGCAAACTGGTATGTGTATTAATTCTTTAATTAAAAAAATAATATTTTATTTTAATTAAAACACACTGATTTGTAACTCAAATAGTTTTACTGAATCGGAAGTCTCGCACATTCAAAGAAAGCTTAGCTACTTCTGCATTGCAAGATAAGATAGAAACAACAATATGTTGCACTCTTCAAATATGATTAGTTGAGTTTTCCAGATGTGCAGACAGTCCAACAGCACTGTAACTGGTCCGTTCCTATCACTTTCTGCATGTTACAATGTCACATTTTTATACCAGTAGGTGGCAACAAGTGACTGTCTTTATTGTGTTAAGTGACAGTGACAGTGAGTTAGTTTTGAACTCAGTAATGGCTTTAACTGCTTTACTGACTTTGAACCGCTAAAGGCGCAGTCACCTTAGCGGAATTTTGCAGGTAATCAAGGTCCACCGAAGTCACTTTCAAACCAAGAAGCTTTCTGTGACAGGATTTTGCCTGCAAGAAAATGCTAAACAACACTCCAGGCATGTTTTTATTAAACCTTTTGAATAACACTTTAAATAAAAAGAACCAGTTTACAAAAGTTATTTTTTTACGAATCAAATATTGCGGTTCGTGCTGTGTCTGTTGTGCAGGGAAACACTGGTGTGCCACAACAAAATGATGAACTACATTAGAAAACCTTTTATTAAGCATAAGAAACCCATTGTTCATTCATACTGCTTGAGGAAATCAGAAGAATCAAACCAGGACAGTATTTAAATAAAGATCCTAATGTAACTACTGTTAAGAAGAGACTGTGTAGCTGTCCATATTTAATATCTTTTTCTTTTTTGCAGGAATATTGAAACTGCACTTTGATAAGAGGCCAGGCTGAAAAACTCTAAAGAGTTTTATTCCTTCCCTCCAGCCTTTTCCTTAAATCAAGAGATTAATTGAAATTGCCCAAAGGCATTGCGTTTCTCCATCTTGCTTTACTACTGTGTTGAAACAGAGATCTTTTTTTTATTTAGGGGTTTGAATATTTCTTTTTGAAAGGGATGAATGACTCAATCACAGACCTCATTACTTGTTTTCAGAGCTTTTGGAGAAGAATATGTTTGACACGCTCTGGGGTTATGGTGCAAACGGGATTTCACGCTTAGATCTTGACTCGCACTATTCAGAGTTTAGGACCTTGATTGAAGTCTTGCTTCTTATTTGTGGGCCAATTTTGGGATGTGCACTCCTCCTTGAAATATGCATGCTGACTGATCTGCATATACTGGGGAGAACGTTCGTCCTTTATTAGAGCCCATTTATTGACCCCAGGCTTTAAGAGCTCTACAATCTCAAGTCTTATTGGCAACTTAGCGGACTGAATGCTTAATAACGGATCATCCGTTAATAAGATGTCGCCCCCCGCCTACACTATGGGTCAAGTGTGATTTTTCTATCCATCTCAAGTGCTTTAACAGTTGTGATATTGCTATTGTTTGTGCGTGTGTAGGGTTCAAAATGAACACTCGCCAATAATCGAATTCAAGAAAATTCTATTTTTTTCTGATTCTGACTGCTTGTTGACCTGTCAGTTGACCTGCGCTGTTTGTTGCAAACATGCAAACAAAATCACAGCAAAATAATAATACTTTTTTATAGTAATAATATTGTGAAAACACTTCAAATGCCTATAGGAAATATTTATGCATATTGAGGTATGTAGTCTCATATTAGCAAACCACATTGATACAATATAAATTTAATTTCTTTCACATTGTGTGTTTTCACAGTGCTCCTGGGAGACCATCCACAACACAGACTAATTCCTCACTTTCTTTAGCCTTGGATCTGCATCTCTGAAATGCTGGCTGGATCCCAGTGCTTACAGCGGTCCTGGCTGGTGATGAGGGTACGCTGGGAGGTGTCCTGTGGAGAGGTAGGCGCTGAAGTCTCACAGAGTTGAGATCACACCATAAAAGCCAATGTTTATTAGTTCCTCCTGTCTAGGGGGAAAGCACAATAGATTTAGAGATGGGCTAGTTGTCACACTTTCTGCTAAAATATCGATTAAAATAACTAGCAACGATTTACGCAAAAAAGTAACCCTTGAACTTGACGCACAACGTAATGACGGACGCGGTTGCACAGCCCCGTTTGGCCCTGTATCAAATGGCACACTCCGGACTTGTGGACTTCCTCAGAGTCCACACTTTGTTGATGTCATGTAGTGCAGACATATAGGGCCCCTGGCGAGTCCACGAGGGCCCTTGACAAGTCCACGAGGGCGCATTGAGAGGTATTTTTGGGACAGACTCGATCGTCACGCCGGAAATAGGAAGAAGTCTGGTTATTGTTATGGACAGGAGCGGCAGGTTCGGGGAAATATGCTGACAATATGTTAACAATTGTCTGTGAGCGAAATCTCATCCCATCCGTTGTCTGATTGGCCTTTCACAAGGATTTCTGGGTAGTTAAAGTGTGTGGAGCCTGCATCCATGCGGGCTTCGCGGAAGACCGCTTCAAGGGTACAAAGGAGGCGCTGCTGAGCATACTTTAGAGCGTTAAAATGATGAATGGGGCGGCCTACGGACTCGTACACTCAGGCTATGTTTACACGGAAATGATCTGAAGAGAAAACGCAAAAGTGGCGTTACGTTATCACTTTTTATTCTGCGTTTAGACAAGCGTTATGGGGGGGGGGGGGATCTGGGTGCACATGGTGACGCAAAAGTGTGTGAAATTCGATGTAGTATGCACTCCAGGCGGCTAGGTGGCAATGTGAAGCACTGCCACACAACAACACCAAGTCCGCGCGCCTGCGTACAACCTTCCTTCTACTTCTCTACCTAATAGTGTGGAATCAAAACATGGTGAAGCGAACAACAAAAAGACGGTTGTACGTTTATCAGAGCTGCTAGGGCAAATTGAAGGTCCGACGTATGGAAATAATCTGACATGTTGGTTGTTATTTTCCTGTACTGGCACATGCCTGTGACGTAAACGCGTAAGCGATGAGAGCCACCGTGAGCAGATTTGCGTTTTTACCCTTTGAACGGGAACGCGACGGTGGAGCGTTTTTAAGATTTCCACTCAGGAGGGTGGTTTCACTTTTTTGCGTTTTTAAATCCCAAAAACGCCGTCGCCGTGTAAACAAAAGGCACATCTGATAAAATATTTTTACGTTTTCACCCGCGAGCGTTCTCGTGTAAACAGGGCCTCAGCGAGCAGGGGCGTCATGCAAGCCAAAATTCTGGGGGGGCACAATCTGAGACGTTGCAATTGTTTTCTGACGGGTGATATGGATCATCTTAGGAGGGGGCAGGGGGTTTCTCCCCCTGAAAATTTTTCAATTCTGGCTGCTAAACATACCATTTCAATGCAGTTTGGGAGGGACAGAAATACTTTAACGGAGCTAGCAGCAACCCTCCTCTATCTGAGGACTAAGTAAAGTATCTATTTTGTAAGTTTATGTAAAAGACAGGTTGATGAAAGAACTTTAAGCTCAAATTCAAAAGCTTTTGAAGTCTACTTCATTAAAGCATGTTCACACACACACTTACTGTACACTTAGGCCTACTACACATGATTTTAAAAACAGTACCATTGCTGTTTTTATGTTATGATTTTAAATTGGTATTTGACCTAAGAACGATCTTACATTAAAGGTACATAAAGGTGCTGAGGTCTGACTTTGTGGTGCTCTGAAATGAAGTTATTTTAATATTAATATGTAATGAAGAACTTTGAAAGAAGTTTGACAGATTTCAGTGCTGAATAAAGTTAACACTACCCCGTTTATTTGAAAATGGTTAATATTTGACAGAAATGTAAAAAAAGTAGTCAAATCAAATGTAATATGTAACATTACTTTAGTAAAATCATTGAAATACTGTAGTTACATTGTCTCTAAGCCTACATCACGGTCATAGCGATCTGTATAACAACTATGCTGGTATCTTTTTTCACTGCATTTGCTGCCTGATCCGTGAATAACAGTCTATGGGAGAAACATCAAGTCGATGTTAGCTATCGATAACGTTACACTGACACAACTTAAGTTAATGCTCTGAATTCGCAGCTAATATCAAATCCATAACTTTTTGATCAAGTTAAAATTTCCAGGTCAACCACAAATAATCCCACTACCTTTTAATATCATCCGATAACTAATTCAATGCCGATTTGTTGCTTTGCCCACTTACCACTTCAAGATCATCTGTAAAACATTGCCAGCTAAACGTGCGAGACGAGTGAGTTGCTTGAACATACACAGCAAAGATTCTAGAGCGCTACGCGCGTTGCGCTCTAGATTTGATATACACAGACACCATATTAGGAAAAAGGGGCGGGCTGATGCTGACCGATTTATTACACATCTAGAAGAATACATTTGAGTCGTTATAGGCTCTGGTAATTATGGAGCATAATAGGAATAAAGTTTTGACAAAAAGTTATAAGGGAGGAAAAATCTGAGGGGGCACGTGCCCCCTCACTTTGAATGGGCATGACGCCACTGTCAGCGAGCACAAGCAATTTAAGTCCACGAGACCAAAAGTCCACATGAAGTAGGCCATTTGGGACAGGGCCTTTGTTTGAACCGTGAGAGGCGTCAATTGCCGTCATTACATTGTGCGTCAAGTTCAAGGGTTACTCTTTTTGCGTAATCGATGCATATCTAGTTATTTTAGTCGATAAAGTTTTAAATGTGGATATTTTTTTTTACACGAATGCATCGCTACACTTCAGAAGGCCTTTATTAACCCCCGGAGACGCGTGGAGCACTTTTATAATGAATAGATTCGCTTTGATGGACTTCCAAAGACATACAGCCATTCACTGCCATTAAAGCTTGGAAGAGCCAGGACATTTTTTAATATAACTCCGATTGTATTCGTCTGAAAGAAGAATGTCATATACACCTATAGGATAGCTTCAGGGTGAGTAAATCATGGGCTAATTTTCATTTTTGGGTGAACTATCCCTTTAAGAAATTGTTCTTAATATTATCATCAATGTTGAAATCAGTTATGTTGCTAAACTCCCGGTTGATTAACCTAAACCTTGCTTACTTGAGGCATGCTGGTTCCAAAAACGCGCCTGCAAGTTCAGCCAACCCAGAGTATGTTATTGGTTAACACACAAGACATTCTCAACAGAGTGGCGAATCGACGAGTCACCATGGAAACGGATGCTAAGAAAAAGCAGGTTATGTTCAGAGAGTAAGTTGATATGGCTATTTACATACCATGAATGTAACTTCCGAAAGTTGAGGTTATCTGCTTACTTACCCTTAAACAAACCCGGGTATGTCACATAACTTTCTTTCTGGAATACCCCCTTGTTGCCATGGTTTTTGATTTGCACTCATGTATCTCACCTGTGTCTTGCTTAATTATCTTGCTTAGTCCCTAGTGTGTCCCTGTGTATTTATAGCCCTGTTTGTGTATTTGTCAGATTTCGTCAATGTATAGGTTTTGTTCTGTTTCCCGTGTCTTTGTTTCCAGAAAACCTGATGGTGTAATTTTGAGTTTATTTTGCTTAAAGTACTGCTTGCTGATAGATCCAACTCTTTTCTTTTCCGCCCTTCTTTCTACCCCTTGCTGACAGCTATATTTATTTCAGGATTCTTTGATGAATAGAGTGAACAGAGTATTGCATTTATTCAGCATATGATCAATTTAATGCATCCTATATATATATATATATGCAGCCATCTTAACCATCGTTATACTCTCATTCGTATATTTATTTATCTGTATAGGCACATACATCAAGGCCTTAACAACAAAATAATCATTCAATGTTTGTTTTACATATTTACAAAGATACTTTTCCAACCTTACTGGCCTATAAAAAAAAGAACACTGAACATTGAACATACATTGACCCCAGTGGGACATTTTGTCACACTTTATAGGATTAGTTGAAATTCATGTTTTAGTTTGAAGGATAAAATTCATGAAAAAATGTATAAATGTAAAACCCACTGCTAGAGAAAATACGCATTTGAGAAATTGCCTATACTGAGATATAGCCCTCGTGACACCTTCCTTTTGTGACAAAATCAAGCTTCAATCCTTGCTTATCAAATATCTGTAAAGTGGGCAGGTTAAACAGTTTCCAGCCCACACATCCTATTTAATGCAGTAATGGGCTGCATGTGTTCGTGCAGTGAGCTCTGCGATCAGTGCTGATTACTCATAGCGGGAATTATTAATTAGGTGGAATAAATTATGAGGATTTGACGTCAGTAACACTTGTCACCTACAATTCTATGATTTATCTGGCATGTTTTCAAGAAGGGTGAAATCTATTCATCTTTCATATTTCTTAATTTCTAACAACTTTTTCCTACCCTACAATTTTCTGTGTGCGATTCAAGGTGGCATGATTTGATATTTATTCTTATTTTCAATCCTTATTTCATCCTATATATATATTTTATTAATTATTAGGTAACATTTAATATTATAAGGTTGTATATGTTAACATTAGTTAATGTGTTCACAAACTAATATTGATATAATATAACATATATTAATCTTGATTAATGTTAATAAACGATACTCGGTTACTAACGTAACCTCGGTTCTCTCTAGAGAGGGAACGAGTATTGCGTAAGTTTAGCTTACGCTACGGGAAAGATTCATCTTCTCGAGATACTGAAGCCAAAAATTATCCTTAATTTTGTATACCTTGTCAACGCAGTGCAGCAGCTAGCAGACCTAGAGCAGGCCATCTTGCGTGCTCATTGGCTGCCCTGCGGGCAACTGCTGCAGCCTACCGGTGAGCCCGGCGTGACGTCACGCCCAATGAAGGGCGCCCACGCCTTCATAGCGTCACAGCCCGCCAGAATGGCCGTGGCTTAGCCTATAAAGGAAGGGGGCTGTAGGCTGCTTCCCTGGTTTTTGTCGACCGAAGCGAAGTCGCTCGTGGCGCGAGCACGGCTGGTTACGCAATACTCGTTCCCTCTCTAGAGAGAACCGAGGTTACGTTAGTAACCGAGTATCGTTCTCTTACGAGAGGTTCTCTCGTATTGCGTAAGTTTAGCTTACGCTACGGGAACACTTTGTCAACGCCGTGCGCGCAAGTGTATTTGACGCCCCGATCATAATGGATGGGGAGCGTTTTAATAATGCCCTGCGTTTTGTGATAACACTTAAACGCGCGGGCGGAGCCCGGGGGGGAGGTTTGTGTTAGCAAGCGTGAACGCACTCTGGCGGGCACGAGACTTACATTCATAACCTGCTTTCTTTTGTGAAACTGACCCGCAGCCGAAAACGCGGCGCGCGCGCTCTCGGTTCTGGGCAATGGCTGCTCGCTGAAGCCGAAACCGGCTGATTTCTGTGAAAATGTCCCAATCATAAGGGATGGGGAACATTCTTTTTTCACTTTTTGACGCGCGAGCAACGCTCCGGGCGGAAAAAGCTTCCTGTAAGCGTGAGTGCGTGTGCGCGGGCACTAGACTTACAAGTGTATTTGACGCCCCGATCATAATGGATGGGGAGCGTTTTTATCAATGCCCTGCGTTTTGTGATAACACTTAAACGCGCGGGCGGAGCCCGGGGGGAGGTTTGTGTTAGCAAGCGTGAACACACTCTGGCGGGGACGGGACTTACATTCATAACCTTGATCGTGTAACAGAGCGGGCAGATAGTGGGCACAGACCTGTGGACACATTTCCTACATTCAACACTCGAGCGGCTTTTCTGCGCTTTATGAGAGTGTGCTCTGCGAGATTTGGAGTGCTTATGTGTAGGGGTGAACACTGGGGGCGTGGGCACTTTCACTACACTTACAACACCGACGGCATGAGCTGGACCAGACATTATACTCTTTTGAGATTTTTCTGGGTCGCCGTGAAAACGGTGTTTGTGTGCAAGCAAGAGGGTAAAAAAACCGGCTCGTTGGCTGCTAATTGAACCACTGGAGTAGCCTGTTTGAAGGGGACTGACAGGGAAAAACTTTGAAGGCGGTCCGGCCGCAGCGGGCCATGCGCGTCTTTTCAGAGGCGATGTGTCTGTTAGTAAGCGTGAGCGCTCGTGAGCGGGCACGTAACTTACATTCTTAACCTCACATATACTCACTTGAAATTTCTCTGGGTCGCCGCGAGAACGGATGTGTGCAGGCGAGCGGGTTGCATCACCGGCTCGTTGGCTGCCAAACACACCGCTGCAGTAGCCTTATCTAAGGGGACTGACAGGGCAAGACATTTCGACGGCGGCGCGCAATCCCGTCCGAGTCATGCAGAGAGCTCGAGAGGGCTTTGCATGACGCGCGAACGGGGACGCGAGGGCGGGGTAGCTCTCTTGTAACGTAAAGAGAGCTAGCCGCGTGCTCGTTGGTCGAGCAGAACTGGAACAGTGTTTGTACGAGGGCGCACGCACGAGTAGTGGGCACGGGACCTACATGTAACACAGATGATGCCCGTCCGGGCCATGCAGAGAGCTCGAGAGGGCTCTGCATGACGCGCGAACGGGGACACGAGGGCGGGGTAGCTCTCTTGTAACGTAAAGAGAGCTAGCCGCGTGCTCGCACGTGTCCCTCGGCCTCATCTTCAGATGCGACGGCAGTGAGGCTCGTGAGCGCATTGGTGAGGAGGGGCGGGGGGGGTGTTGAAAGGCTTCAAGTCGAGCCCGCAGGGTCGACAGCGGAAGCGCTTCACAGAGCTCGCAACCCCCGGACGCGAGGGCGAGCTCTGCGTGTTCCAGGCCCAGGCAGAGAGCGCAGATCAAGTGGCGGTCTCTGACGCTGAGCGAGGCTCTACACGAGCAGCAGGAAGTGCGAGGCGTCTTAAAAAAGACACTCGCTGCTCTTTTAGAATAGGATTTTAGCAAGGTAAAGGATAAGTCGCCGGATAGCGTAGCTCACACGGATAACCGAAGGTGGCGAAGACGGCCGGCTTCCTCAGCGCTGTCCTAAGCTGGCTGTTCGCTGTTCGACGGCGGCGGTGGCTTCTCTCAGATCCAGCGATGCGAAGAGCTCGCTGAAGAGACAAAAAATCAGGGAAGCAGCCTACAGCCCCCTTCCTTTATAGGCTAAGCCACGCCCATTCTGGCGGGCTGTGACGCTATGAAGGCGCGGGCGCCCTTCATTGGGCGTGACGTCACGCCGGGCTCACCGGTAGGCTGAAGCAGTTGCCCGCAGGGCAGCCAATGAGCACGCAAGATGGCCTGCTCTAGGTCTGCTAGCTGCTGCACTGCGTTGACAAGGTATACAAAATTAAGGATAATTTTTGGCTTCAGTATCTCGAGAAGATGAATCTTTCCCGTAGCGTAAGCTAAACTTACGCAATACGAGAGAACCTCTCTTAAGAGAACTGCCTGATACACATAATAAACTGACTGATACACTTTTTTAGACCACTTTCATTGGAAATGCAACTGATTTGGCAATACAAAAGCACACTGAATTGGAAGATATTTAATATCTGAATAAGACACCAGATGCGTCCAACTAGGTAGTTTCAATGACACTATATGCTACAATTAAACACAAATATGATCCGGTTCTTGGATCTGGTAATAGAATATGGAAGTTATAATTTCAATGAAATTGTAATTATATCATCATGTGAGCAATTATAAAGGCTATTTCAGTAAGCCATCTGGTAACGCAGATGAGTTTAATCACTGCTATTGTCACAGCGACCTTTAGTAATGCACTTCTCTGCTCCCTATGCTGTATCATTATGTGTCTGTAGCTTCTCATTCAAGTTATAATATCAATTAAACTTTATTTATGTTCGTGACTACACTCTTTAAAGGGTGTCAATGCAGCCAGTGATACTTATCTCTTAATTTGGAGCTGACTTTACTTTATTACAGGGGTATTTAATTAACGTTCTAAGAGGTCGAGTCTCTACATTTCCCGTGATTTCCCGATATGCCTTGTATAACAATGAAATGAAATAAGGAATGTATTTCAGGAATACTTATTGTAAATTGTCAAGTTGGCATCCATCCATCCATCAAGTTGCAAAAGTCTCAAGAAATGGGCATGTAAAGCTGTGGAGAAGAGGGGAGAAAACAACCAATACAAGTTGAGGGGACCTTGATGTATTATAAAAATATAATCCTATGACAACAACAAACTCCCAAGAATGAGGGAGAAATGAGTAAAAACATTTAAAAGTTCTAATAACATCTTCATTACATTTTGAGCACTAAACAAATGACACACTTCAGTTTAATAGGTAACACTTTAGAATACGGTTCCTTCGTTAATGAATAACTACACAGGAACAAATGAGTAACACAATATTAACAATCTAGTAACTACTATTAACTAACAAGAAATTCTGATTAACAAATTAGTAAGTAATAGCACGCAGATGAAAGTGGTAGTTCACTATTAACTAATCAATAACTACTATTTTTTTAATGCTTCCCAGAGAACTACTGAAAACGTTTCATAATTCATGCAAAACTAATCAATAACTAATGCAGCACAAATGACTAGCACTACATTAACATTTTAACTGCTACTGTAAACGAATACAAAAGGTTTATCAATATAGCATAGTAGACTTATGATTTGGGAAATAATTAGCCTATGCTCTCTCCTAGAGAACTCAGCTGAATAATTTTAAAGAAATGGATTTTTAAATGCAGTTGTCAGGACCTTACTTGTCCTGCGGCCAATTTTCTGGCATTCCTGGAGGATATCTGGACTGGCATTGAATCACTAGAGTCACGGTGACGACTGGAACATATTGAGTTATCAGCCATCCAAATACCATATACAGTCATTTTATTATTTAACCTACCTCACAAAAAAATATGTTTTTATGTATGTCTCCTAGCTCATATATGTGTGTGCAAATATCTTGTGAAAGATTAGAAGGGTAACTAACTAGTAATGACTCAAGTGTTACTATATACTTCTAAAGGAATTACAAATTATTTGGATCCGTATTCTAAAGTGAAGATCATGGTAACTAACTGGTAATGACTCAAGTGTTACTACATACTTCTAAAGGAATTACTAATTATTTTAAGCTTTTGAGGTTTTTGGTGAAGTTTTAAATAGTAATTCCCATAGAAGTATGTAGTAACACTTGAGTCATTGCTAGTTAGTTACCATGATGATCTTCACTTTAGAATACGGATCCAAATAATTAGTAATTCCTTTAGAAGTATGTAGTAACACTTGAGTTAGTTACCATGATTCTTACAGTAGTTCTCTGGGAAGAATTAAAAAAATAGTAGTTGATTAGTTAATTGTGAACTACCACCTTCATCTGTGTGCTATAACTAACTAATACGTTAATCAGAATTTCTTGTTAGTTAATAGTAGTTACTAGATTGTTAATATTGTGTTACTCATTGTTCCTGTGTAGTTATTCATTAACGAAGGAACCGTATTCTAAAGTGTTACCGTTTAATACAGAAAGAATAAACAAATAGTTACTTTTTGTCCATTCTTCTTTGAATTTTCAATCTTTGTCTTCAGTGTATATTTAATTTGAAGAAGGCATGATGTAATATGTGCGCATACATTGTGCTGCTTAATGTCTAGAGTATATGAAATATGAATATTTGATATTCAAAACCACATTAGACCTCCATTGACTTTCACTGCATGAAAACAAACAAAAAGAAAGAAAGTCATCAAATGGCATGAGGGCGAGAAAATAATGACATAATTTACAATTTTGGGTGAACTGTCCCTATAAGTTCAAAGGAATTCCTTCTCTTGGCTATGACAAGTTTAATTTAGCATGTTTGTGGGTCGTCTGAACAATGCTCAACAAACCTGTCCGTCAGCTCATGTTTTCCTCAGCTGGTTTAATCAATCCACACTTTGCTCCATTGCTTTGACTTTGACAGTCTATCATTCGTTGCTCTGTCACGTTACACTCCGTCAACCAACCATGCATTTCTGTGCACAGAGAATCAGAACCGACTGATTCAAGACTAATGTTTCCTGAGTCCGGTTATTACCGTGTGGATATGTGGCCCTGGAATTCCATCCATCCCCTCAGACAGGAATCTCTAATGGAATTCTCATGTGCAACGTTCCACAAAAATATCCGCTAGCAAAAACAGTCTATATTCTCCAAATCAGCCCGACTTTCTTTATCAGCCGGTCCTGTTATGAATGAGACTTTGCAGCCCGAGCTCTCTGTTTTTCTTTTTTTTTTTTTCATGCTTGAGGGAAAGATTAATTTAACCAGAGAGAGTGGCTAATGGATTTCAGATGGGAAATTATGCTTGAATCCGTATACACTGCTATTCTGATATTTACTGTATTGCATGGCTGACTTCAGCTTCTGAAATTGGCTGCCTCCAAGTAAGAGGAAATGACAAACAGAAGAGTAAAAGAGAGAAATGGGGAAGCCGGATTCTATGGTCCATGTCAGGCAGTCTCTCTGTTCTCTCTCTTGCCAAATACAACACCCACAAATCCTGTAATTGATACATACATCTCAAATAATGACAAAAACTGCACCAAAAAGTATCAGCTAAATTCATCAGAAAAAGAGATGATGGACTAGGAGTTTTCTTGGATCTGGTGTTTGTTTACATGTTTTGTGCATCCTGTGGAAACGCAGCATCTTCATATGTTCCATCTGTCTGCAAACAGCCACCTGCCCCCGACAAGCTGTGCTCTCCCCAGGGTTTTGCTCTGTGCCGTCTGCCCTATGACCTGTCTGAAGTTATCACTCTATCCTCTTTCTAAACCCAATTGGAACCAGTTTTTAAGTGTGAAAAGTGACAACATGTTCATCATATACATGTCACTGTAGCTGAAGTGATGATAAGTCATAAAGGGGTTAAATTAGAGCTGCTGTGGCTCAGAGAAATAAGAGATTTTTTTACTGAATGATCATTTTTAAAATAAACCAATCAAAACTGCAATTTATTTTATAATTTTACTAGAATAGAGAGCATTCTGATAAGCATTCACTTTGTTTTTTCTTTATTCCTGTTTATCTTTTTTTTTTTTTTCATTTCATTTTAGTTTAGCTTTTCTTGTTTTTCTTTTTTGTTTCGGATGTTTTCTAATCCCCCCCCCCCATATACTGGATATACCATTCAAAGGTTCTGGGTCAGTAACATTTTGTTTTTTAAGAAATTTATATTTTTATTCAGCAAGGATGCACTACATTGATCAAAAGTGACAATAAAGACTTTTGCATTGTTACATTGAAAGTTTATATCTTTATAAGTTTATAAATAATTGCTGTTATACCTTTCTGTTCATCAAAGACTCCTGAAACAAACTCATCATGCTTTCCACTTAAATATTAAGAGCTCTTTTCAACATTGATAATAACAGGAAATGTTACTTAAACACCAACTCAGCATATAGAATGATTTATGGAGGATCATGTGGCACTAAAGACTGGAGGAATGGTTGCTAAATATTCATTTATATATTTTAATTTAGTTAGTTCGATAATAATGATAACACTCACTGCAGCTGCTACTTTAAACAAACATGGTGAGAAATCGCAAAATGACAGATTTTTAAATGGGCTGACAGCTTCATTGCACATTTTTAGGGGAGCTAAAATAAAATAGGGTCTAAATAGCGTCAGCTCCATAGGCTGTTTTTCACCAATCCAAGTAAAATTTGTGGCAAAAATCATTCAAAGTGGTGTGTGTGTGTGTGTGAGAGAGAGAGAGAGAGAGAGAGAGAGAGAGAGAGAGAGAGAGAGAGAGTCATCAACGCTGAGCAGTATTTAAGTACATCTGACAGTGCACATTAAGTGTAACAGAATCGTTCGCTTCCTCGGCTGGAGTAATTTACAGTTTAATTCATTGCTTAAGGGGGTCTCTTACCCCCTTATTGACACACAGTGTTTGTTCGATGTGCTGAGCATGAGCATATGTTCTGAGTGGACACCAGAGAAAATGGATGGAGAACTGGCATAGCCTCATGTCACATCTCCTCAAACTGATTAACGTAATGGCTAACCGTTTGTCTTTTTTGAATACTCTTTCATTTAGCTCCAAAATGACCTTGAACATCTCAGCAGATGAGAGCCTGATGCAATGAATGAAATAGGCTGTGTGGCAGAAGCAGATTTCATGAACTTTCCCGCATTATGAAAATAGGAGTAAATAGCCAGCGGTGAGAAGGCTTGATGTTTTTTAAATACTGTATATTTGGTGGTATTGGAGAAATTTTTGTCATACAACCAACAGGAACCTTGATCCTCGGGGGAAATGAGGTTAAATCAGATTGTGATCCTAAAATGTTAGTGTTATTAAAGGAAGGCATTTACACAGATATGTCTGGAGTTAGGCTCACAGACTTCTTTTGTTTGAAATAAATGAATGTATTATTAATAAATCGAAAAAATATGTCAAGGTGAAAAATAGAAAAATGTGCGGTGCACTGCACTGTAATGGTGGATGATTGTCTCTAAACAGTTATAAATTCTAAAACTCTTTAATTTCATCATCTATGTAGAATCTTAATCAAAGTTTTAGTTATAAAAACACAGCACAAATCTGATATGGCTTTTATACAACAGTTGAATAAATTTGAAATTGAAATTTAGTAACTTACCTTTTGACACATTATTCTCTGTTACGTTGGCTGTTTTTGCTTCTGCCAACCAAAGTAAAAGATACAACAGAATTATTTCACCAGCAGAATTATTATTGCATCTCCGAGGAACACGCAGTGGTGTTTCGTTCCTGAACGAGTCAGCGTTTTTGAACGAATCTTCGTCTTTGAAGAGAATACTGTTGTAAACTATTTTTGCTAAATATACCTACTGTAATACTTACCTAACAAGCATTCTGGCCAGTTGTACTGTTAGAGGGGCCAGTTACATTTAGACCTTATTGTTGTCATTTCATTTTCTGTACTGCACTGCAGGCATTAATAGGCAAAATACCATGTTTATAATCATTCAACAATGTATTTGCATTTCCATTATATTTTTACATTTGCATTACATATTCAGTATTAGTCACAGTAACTGAAAATAACTGACTTGCTAGGTAACTATGTCTAACCGTTTACAGGGTTCCTGCACACTTTTTAAAGTCAAATTTATGGCTTTTTAAGACCTGAAGAAATCAAAATTAATACCGTACATTAGGGGTCTGCAATATTGACAAAATATATCTCAATATTTTCAACATTTTGTTGATAATAATTAGATGATATTTACTGATTGTGTTTTTGTGCTGGTGCCATGGCTGGTTTAGGCCTGTTGTTGACAGCTGACTCACGAAGATATTCATAATTTTCATATTCTATGCATTGGTCAGTTCACAGCAGTGACAGAAATTTTTTTTTTATTAAAGGGCAATATTTGCCACCTTAAATTGATTTCCAGGGGCATTTTCACCTATATATGGACATTTTTTCTAAACTTATTTAGAGTTATGCATCACCTTTTATGTCAAATACTAACATTCAAATTATACAGTAATTATACTTATTTATACAATAATACTTAATTATACAATAGCCTACCACTGTTACCAGTCAAATTAATTAATTCAATCAAAATCCATCTTTGCAGTGCAGAGGTGACACAGAAGCGGCATTAATATATTTACACTCCATTTACATTTGCATAAATAAAGCTATGAGAATTTTTTTTTTAAATCAATATTTAAATATGAAATGATTTCTAATTTTAACGTTTTAATTAAAGGGTACTTTAAATATGAAACTAAAACCGCCACTAGGCGGCGGCAAGTCACTGTCTTAATAAGTGAGTTGAGGGATTCATTCATTCAACCGATTTGTTCAAACGGCTGATTCATTCGGCAAAGAAGCAAGTGATTCATTCAAAAAGTGGATTTCAGTCAAGAAATCGTCGCTGTCTGTTGCATTGAGACTCTGCTACGGTTTCATTTTGAAATTCTAGTCGGCGAAATAAAGGGAAAACAAACAATATTGACAATATTGTGTCTAAAAAGTAACTCCCAATGTCAACTTACTGTTAATTTAACTGTTGTATAACATAAATATCATAGTTGCAATTGTGCACTGGAAAACGGATGTGATATTCTAATATAAGAACATAATATGATATAAATATAAGACAAAAACTAATTTGGGGACATTCCTATGAACTGCACACAGCAGTGAAAGGACGATAGACAAATGCGATGTCAGCTCACAGTGCCTCGTACATAGTTAAAACAATGATTACAATATCATAATAGACAATACACATCGCACACCCCATATGCACATAAAGAATGAACTTACAACTGAACTGACATTTACCAACTTTCTCCTTCTCTCCTCTCTCGCGTGCAGGAGACAGACGTTATTCTGCCGCGATTCCCTAGCCTGGTTAAAACCAGACCCTTCTCAGTCGTAACTCTAAATTTGCCGGAAGTTCGTCTGGGTTTTCCCAGGCTAGCAATTCCCACGAATGTGATGCGAATTGTCACGTGAACAAGAAAATCCACAAAGATAGAATAATAAAAAATAATACGCATACAACGATAACAACGATAGCAAAAAACAGTTTTGTAAAAATTATTTCACACTCCACATTTAGGGGGGCCACAGGGGGGGCCAAGCTTGTTGTCACAGGGCCACGGGCCCCCCTGGGCCCCCCCAGAACCGCCACTGCTAATACCACAGTGTAACACCAAATTTATTTCAGTAGACATAACTTAAGGCCTGCTTGCTTACACATAAGTTCCCTTTCGAGGGAACTCAACACTGCGTCGAGAATCGACTCTTTGGGGACGCTCCCTTAGCGTGCGCCTCTGAAGTATGAATGAAACTATTCCAATCCTGATTGGTGTTGCGTCATGACGTAACATGTGACGGCATAACCGGATGCATAAAAGCGACGCCGGCACACACACACACTAGCTTTTCGCTCTTCAGCAAGCGCTCTATGTTACGACTGTCTGTCTTATTTGGTGTTGTTTGTCTATCATATAAAATATATATATTATGGCCAGCCAGCAGTTCAGAATGTGTGTGCACCCCTGTCCTCGTTTTATTACGGATGGGGACACGCATGTTTTGTGTGTGAACTTTTTGGGAGCGCAGCACGCCCAGGCAGCTCTCGAGGGAGCTGCCTGCGTACACTGTGAAGCACTACCTATGAGGGTGCTGCGCTCCCGGCTGGCGTGCTTTGATGAGCTCGGTCAGGCTCGCGTTCCCCGCGGTTCTGGTCCCGCGTCTGTTGAGGCGGCGCGGCGACTCAGATCGTGGGGTTCGCAGCGGGATCTTGCAGATGACAATGAGACTGCTGCGGCACTTTCTCATTATTCATCTGAAGATCCCGAAGCCCCTGTGAGTGGTGCAGAAGCCCGCGCGGCGGCTTCTTCTGCCCACGAACAGGTCCCGGTGCTTGAGCTCTCTGCTTCCGAGGAGGCAGAGGTGATCAGCATCGGGGATGACCGTGAGTCGAGCGCGCCAGTTCACGGCCAAGCTTATGAGGAGCTGGTGGAGGTTGTGACTCGTGCCGTGGCCAGACTTAACATCAGCTGGCCACAAGATGAGCAGGGAACGCAAGTCATAAGCAAACTAGACGAGCGTTTCCTGCGGCACAGGTCACAGCCTCAGCGCCGGGGTTTGCCGTTTTTCCCCGATCTCCACAAAGAGATCTCGAGATCGTGGGATAAACCGTATTCGTCCCGTGTCTCCCACCCATCTGTTGTCGATTATAGCAATGTTGTGGGGGCACGGGATATGGGTTATGGGAAGATGCCTAAAGTCGAGGAAGCCCTAGCAGGTTATCTATCTCCTGAGTCGGCATCTTCCCTTAAAACCCCGGCACTGCCTAGTAAGCCCTGCAGAGATACATCTGCTTTAATAGGCAGGGCTTACATGGCGGCAGGTCGGGCTGGTTCATGTCTGCACTCTATGGCTATCTTGCAGGCATACCAGGCCGATCTCCTGAAAGATTTGGACGAGGGGGAGGGGCCGACTCCTGAAGATATTGCAGAGTTGCGCAAAGCCACAGATTTGTCTCTCCGTGCCACTAAAGAGACGGCCCGCGCTATTGGCCGCTCTATGGCAGCTATGGTGGCCACGGAGAGGCATCTGTGGCTCAATTTATCTGGTCTGAAGGAGAAAGATAAATCGGTTCTGCTGGATGCGCCGCTTTCGCCTTCTGGCCTGTTCGGCGACGCCGTTACATCGGTCGTCGACAGGTTTCAGGAGGCGAAGAAGCAATCTGCGGCGTTCCAGCAGTTCCTCCCCCGAAAATCCAAGTCCAAATCAAGTAGGGTGGGGCAAGAACATCAGCCCCAGCCATCAACCAGCTCCTCACACCGGGCAGAGCAAAGGGAAAGCGTTTCCTCTAGAGCCCCTCCTCCGGGAGCTTGGCAACGGAGGAAACGCTCCCAGCAGAAGCCCCCCAGCCAGAAGGGCGATTTAAGAGATGTCCTTCAGGCTAGGAGGACTTCAGCAAAGAGGTCCTAGCCAGAGTGGTGGGACCTCTGAGGGCTGTCCCCTCCGTTGTAGAACAACCGAGGTTGTTCTCACAGCGGAGCCCTCTAGGAAACGATGTGAGTTGCCCGCCGTCGGTGACGCTTCGGGCCGCATCATATTCCAGCGAACGCACTGTAGGTCGTTTTTCTCGAAAAATAAAAAACGAGCATCAGTTATGGTCACGAAAACCGTGTCGACTACACCCTGCCGGTCTTCCGCTTCAGGGGGTCGAGAAGGGTGCTCGAAAAACACCAGAGGCCAGTCTCGAGAGGCTGGTTCCCTTAGTAGATTTTGTAGAGGCATGGTATCATCTTCCCAACATATCTGCATGGGTCCTGCATATAATAAAGTCAGGGTACAGACTGCAGTTCGGGCACCGCCCCCCCAAATTTTCTGGGGTGGTGCAGACTACAGTGGTTCCAGAGCAGGCTCAGGTGATGGAACAAGAAGTGCAATCTCTGCTGCTAAAGGAGGCCATAGAACGTGTTCCTCATTCAGACAGGGAGTCCGGATTTTACAGCCGGTACTTTATAGTTCCAAAGAAGGATGGGGGGTTGAGGCCAATTCTAGATCTCAGGGTTTTGAACCTGTCTCTGATGAAGCTCAGGTTCAAAATGCTCACTATTCCTGTCATCGTGAGTCAAATCAGATCCGAGGACTGGTTTGTCACGATAGATCTAAAAGATGCCTATTTTCACGTATCCATCCTTCCATGTCACAGGAGGTTCCTGAGGTTCGCTTTCGGGGGCGAAGCTTACCAATATCGGGTTCTTCCGTTTGGCCTAGCACTCTCTCCCCGCACATTCACCAAATGTATGGATGCAGCACTTGCTCCACTGAGACTTCAGGGCATCCGCATACTGAATTATATCGACGACTGGCTCATTCTGGCCCAGTCTCGAGAAATGGCAGTTCGGCATCGAGATGTCGTCCTTGGCCACATTCAAAAATTGGGGTTGAGACTCAACACAAAGAAGAGTGTGTTAGAACCGTCCCAGTCCACAACGTTTCTAGGCGTTGTGTGGAACTCGACTACGATGCAGGCACGCATGTCTCCGGCGCGTATCGAGTCCATTCTGGCGATGGTGTCCAAGTTAAAGCTAGGCCAGGCCACTACTGTAAAGCAATTCCAAAGACTGCTGGGCCTCATGGCAGCGGCATCCAACATTATACCTTTGGGCCTTCTACACATGAGGCCCCTTCAGTGGTGGCTGAAAGCCAAGGGGTTTTCCCCCAAGGGGAATCCATTTCGTACGATCAGAGTAACGCGCAGATGCCTTCGTTCTCTGATAATATGGAAGAAACCTTGGTTCCTGTCCCAAGGGCCAGTGTTAGGAGTGTCATGTCGCCGGAAAACCGTTTCGACAGACGCCTCCCTCACTGGCTGGGGCGCGGTCATGGACGGCCGCTTTGCGAGGGGTCTGTGGCAGGACCATCATCATTCTTGGCACATCAATTGTCTAGAGATGTTGGCTGTGTTCAGGGCTCTGAGGAGCTTCCTTCCAGACATCAAGGGTTACCATGTCCTAGTACGATCGGACAATACATCAGTGGTAGCTTATCTGAACCGACAAGGGGGACTCAGATCGCGCCCTCTGTGCAGACTGGCGCATCAGGTTATTCTTTGGTCCCAAGGGAAAATACTGTCTATCAGAGCTATGTATATTCCGGGGGTTCAGAATCAGGGAGCAGACATCCTGTCAAGGCAGGGGCTGAGGCCCGGGGAATGGAGACTTCATCCAGATGTAGTGAGGTTGATATGGGAGAGGTTTGGGCCCATGGAGGTGGATCTATTCGCGTCTCGAGAGACGTCCCACTGCCCACTTTGGTTCTCCCTCTCACATCCAGCCCCACTGGGGTTGGATGCCATGGTACAGGCCTGGCCGAGGCTTCGCCTGTACGCATTTCCCCCGATCGCTCTGCTTCCGGCAGTCCTGGAGAGGGTCCGTCAGGAGGGCATCAGTCTACTTCTGGTTGCCCCAATGTGGCCGACCCGAGTATGGTTTTCAGATATAGTTTCGCTCCTGATAGCTCAGCCATGGCAGATTCCTCTGAGGAGGGATCTATTGTCTCAGGTGGAGGGCACAATCTTCCACCCTCACCCAGAGCTGTGGAAACTGTGGGCCTGGCCTCTGAGGGGGTCCAGTACCTAAATGCTGGTCTATCAGCCGGGGTGGTTGAAACCATACTTAGCTCTAGGGCTCCGTCTACTAGGAGATTATATGGCCTCAAGTGGAATGTTTTCGTCACTTGGTGTAGAGAACATAATTTAGATCCAGTTAACTGCCCGGTGGCTTCAGTTCTGGAGTTTCTTCAAGATCGTTTCTCTGCGGGTCTCTCCCCTTCCACGCTTAAGGTGTACGTGGCTGCCATTGCGGCTTTCCACGTGCCATTAAGTGATGGGCCTCTGGGGAGGCACCAGCTGGTCATTCGATTTCTCCGTGGTACTTGGAGGATGAGACCGACAACCAGGTCCAGGGTTCCTGCCTGGGACCTGGCAGTGGTTCTGGAAGGGTTGTCCCTGGCCCCCTTCGAACCTATTCAGTCGGCTTCGTCTAAAGATCTTACCTACAAATTGGTCTTTCTCTTAGCCATCACTTCTCTTAAGAGGGTGGGAGATCTCCAAGCCCTGGCAGTGTCACCAGCTTGCTTGGAGTTTGCCCCTGGCAAGGTTAAGGCCTTTTTGCACCCGAGACCGGGCTATGTCCCTAAAGTGCCCGCTAATACGGCTAGGTCTACGACCCTTCAGGCTTTCCATCCTCCACCTCATGTGTCGGCAGAAGAAGAGAAGCTTCATTTGCTCTGCCCCGTCAGAGCTCTGAGTATTTATCTCGACAGGTCCTCTTCTTGGAGGAGGTCGGACCAACTGTTAGTTTGTTTCGGGTCACCTAGGAGAGGGCTCCCGGCATCCAAGCAAACCATTAGTAATTGGATTGTGCAGGCTATCACCTTGGCTTATGAGGTGCGCAATTTGCCTTCACCTCTGGCCATAAGGGCTCATTCTACCAGAGGCATGGCGTCCTCTAGGGCCCTCCTCTCGGGAGTTCCCCTCCAGGAGATCTGCGAGGCAGCCGGTTGGGCTACCCCACACACTTTTATTAGGTTCTATAGTCTGCACCTCCCCAGTACGCCTGGCGCACGTGTGCTCTCGTCCTGCTGAGTGCCTGAATCAGTTTCACTCCTGGGCAGGCCTGTCTTCGGTGCGTGGCCTAGTGGGCATTCGTTCCCCAAAGAGTCGATTCTCGACGCAGTATTGAGTTCCCTCGAAAGGGAACGTCTCGGGTTATGACTATAACCCTTGTTCCCTGAGAAGGGAACGAGACACTGCGTCGTCCTGCCACGCCCCTCGAGGCCTTAGAGCGTCTTGCTTCATCGCTAGGCTAGTGTGTGTGTGTGCCGGCGTCGCTTTTATGCATCCGGTTATGCCGTCACATGTTACGTCATGACGCAACACCAATCAGGATTGGAATAGTTTCATTCATACTTCAGAGGCGCACGCTAAGGGAGCGTCCCCAAAGAGTCGATTCTTGACGCAGTGTCTCGTTCCCTTCTCAGGGAACAAGGGTTATAGTCATAACCCGAGACGTTTTCTCTATTCGGAGCTATCTGATTTGTTAAAACGGTTCCATTTACGCTTGGCTGCATAAACTTGGTCCACAAAACTAAATCCGAACTTAAATTCCTGCGCTAGCTATTTGCAAATTGAATGGAGGCACATCAATGAAAGCAACACTTTTATTTATTATCAGCTTATTTCAAGGTCAAAGACTGCATTAGGAGTGAGAGCGGCTTCAGCACTTGTAAGATTTAGTCTCACTACTTTTAATGAAGATGATTGTGTTAGGCGTATGCGACGCTGAACTTTCAGTTAATTTGCGGCAGATTGTGCGTCGCCTATAGACCTTATTCAGAGCAGCGCCACGACAGGTATGAAAGCGAGGCTGTGAGGGATAGACTTATCGTGTTTTCAATGGCATCCCCTGTAAAAAAAAAAAGCTGTATAAAGCATATAGATCACTCCAGTTTTTTGTCTACTGAAATTTCTTGGAAATATATTTTTTGCAGTGATTCATTAGCAAAACAATCCAAAAAAACATTAAATAACCGATAGGCTATGTCATCCCAAAGATGGCGCTGCTGTTAATAAGGTCTATAGGCAGCTGAAGTGATACTCAGTTACTCATCTGCGACGTGCTATATCTGTGGCGATGCATGCTTGAAGTAACACTGTCATATCTGGCTATAATATGACATATAGCCTATCCTCACACATTCATTTTTAAACATTTTGGGAGGAGTAAAATTAATATTTCGGTAGCTATGATTAGACAGTACAAGGGTAATCTTGAAATGTGTTTTAAATCTGAAGCTTGGCTAATCAGAGCCAGTTCCACAAGTAGGTTACAACAAGTAACCTTGAAGTATTGCATTGTTACATTGACAACAAGTTCCTTGAAGTATTTTGTCACATGTCATATTCCTCCCCAGAAGGAGAAAAATATGCATAGAGACTCAACATACAACATCCTTTTCACTGTTTGCTTGTCGATGCTGTTTAAATCAGACAGGGTGTTTTGGCATGACCTTGGGTGTTTTCGTTCTCCACATCATCTGTGAATGCTCATTTCTCTCCTTCCCGCCAGAGGCTGCTTACTATTAACACCTCAAAGCAGGGGTTGCCAAGCTTGCCACATCCATTTGATGTATGGATGAGAAAGAGAGAGAGAAAACTGCGAGGCAATTTGATTTAAACAGACTTTTTCTTTGACCAGACACAAAAAGGGCTTATGTTCTTGAAAAGGCCTGACAAAGCCCATAGTATTGTGGGATAATAAGGGGGATCAAGTCTGAAGATGTGATGCACTGCAGAGACATGCAATGAAATTAATCATGCTGGAAATGTAGGATACAATCTTAATTATAATCGCACTGAAATGCTCTAAATCAATGGATTGAACGGTATAATGGAAATAGATTCCGGGGCTTGTGCATCCATGGTATGATTATTAGACATATCAAATCAAATTGGCCTCATCTAGTATTTGCCTTGTACACATACAGTACATTTTAGAAAAAGAGGTCTTTGAACGCAAATGTTTATGGTCAGTTTCAGTGATATTGATGAATATTGAGATGTATCACTGTACAGGCAGTACAATTAATAAAACTGTATTACTGGGTAACAAAAGCTTTGGAGGAAATGTGTTCTGGTTTTAACTCAGTCTTATTAAATTCAATTCAAGAAAAAGGAATCTCTGCTCTAAACATGGAACAGTAATTGTTGGAGTGGAAATCCAATTATTTTGCTGATGTTCAATTTTAATATGTTATGGTCAATTATACAACTAATTAGAAAGCTAATCAGAACACGTCTTCTACACGTTCCGACTGCTTTTATCATTCTGACTGAATTTCAATTGAATGACCACATTCATAATTTCTACTCAGATTCAATATTTCAATCATCTTGCAGCTGAAATTGTAGCTGTGTGAATTTGATGTAATTGTATTCAGTTCTGAATCCATATTAACTCACAATATTCATAATGCAAAGAAATGTGATATTTGATATGTTCATACACTAGCATTCAAAAATTTAGTTTTTAAAGAAATTAATACTTTTATTTCAAACTGTAAAGACTGTAAAGACATTTATATGGTTACAAAAGATTTATATTTGAAATAAATGCTCTTCTTCTGAACTTTCTATTTATCAAAGAATTGTTAAAAATTGTATCACTGTTTCAACAAAACTTGTAAGCAGTACAACTATTTTCAACACTGATATCAATGTATCTGAGCAGCAAATCAGCATTTTAAAATGATTTCTGAAGGATCATGTGACACAAGACTGGAGCAATGGCTGAAAATTCAGCTTTGCCATCACAGGAATAAATTACATTTTTAAATGTATTCAAATAGAGGACAGTTATTTAAATTGCAATAGTATTTCTAAATATTACCGTTTTTACTGTATTTTTGATAAAATAAATGCAGCCCTGGTGAGCAAAAGGGACTTCTTTCAAAAACATTAAAAAAATAAATCTTAGCAACTCCAAACTTTTGAACAGTAGTATATTCACAGTTTACTTAGTGCAAATATACAAAGTTTAAAATTTAGCTTGATGAAAGAGACGTGTGCATGTTTTTCACAAAGAAGTTGCACCAATGTTTCATGACAAACACTGAAAGTGTTCTCTGATGTCAAAGATTTGTATATACCCATGGATTCTACCATTCAAAAAGCAAGTTAAGAGAATCATAAACAGTGAAGCCTAATCTATCAATCTTCTGTAATATCAGAAACAGCTTGACTAAAGCAAGCCACACTTTCCATGCAATGATAGTTCCCTTTCGTTGTCACTCCGAGTTACGTCGGATGACGACGAATGGGGTTTCGCTTAGAAAGCCTATCAATTTCGAGTATTACAAAACGAGCCAATGGCAAAGAAATGCCATGGGTCTGCGGAATTTGCATGACGTAACTCCGCCCCACCTCGTGGGTATAAAAGGAGGAAGTCCGCAACAGCAGTTTATGTTTTCGCTTCAGAGCCAAGTTTATTCTTCTCTCCACAAGCCATCTCTGAATTGTCAGCTTCACAAACGAGTACCTCGAGTGTTGGTGTGACAGCGATCTACGGCGAGCGCGTGCTTCCTGCTGATCTGTTGCAGTGGTCTGCTAGTCGGTGCGTGTCTCCCCGGGTGCTTCAACACTTGAGTTTTCTCTCACTAAAAGAGCTCGCACGCGGCACGTCTTTTTAAAGACGGCTCGCCCGTGCATTTCAAAAAAAAAAAATGAATGTTGCGGCAGCTTGGTATCGGACTCTGATGGGCACGAGCGTTGTCTAGTATGTTTGGGCTTGATCATGCTAGAGCAGCGCTCGTGGATGACTCATGTTTTCTCCGTGGAAACATGATCATCGCGTCATTAAGGTCGAGACTCGGTGAACTCACATGAGTGAGAGTCCCCTCATCCACCCCCCGATCTTCGGCTGGTGGCCAGGGTGACCTGAGGGTTACGGTCTGGAACAAGGCGCCGACTATGTGTCCGCGACCCCAGCCCCCCTCTTTAATGACGGTGCCCGCTAGTGAACAGGTGATTCCCACGGGTCTACCCTCTGGTGGCCCGTGTGTTTCATTTGAAGCTACAGAGCATGATACTATGTTTGTAGCAGCTTCACTAGGTGGGTTTGATTTTCCTGGAAGTGACGACTCGTCGAGTCTGATCCGGAGATGACGGCCATGCTTTCCCGGGACGATTGGTTTTTGGGTAAGGCCGCCGACCCTCGTCCACGGCAAACCCCAATACCATTCTTCCCGGACGTGCATGATGAGATCAGGGATTGCTCGCTGATCTCATCCGCCTTTCCTCTCCTCGATGGGGCCGCTGCTCATGGGTACACTGGGGTTCCCCCGGCTGAACGCTCTGTTGCGATGCTATGTGTCCTCAGAGTGCTTCTTCTCGGCGCAATCCTAAGCACCCGTCCGTGGCCTGTATTTTTTCGTCTACATTTGTGGCGAGATCCTATAGCGCCACGGGACTGGCAGCCGCCTCACTGCATGCCATGGTCATTCTGCTGGTCTACCTGACCCAGATGCTAATGGACCTGCACGAGGGCGGGACTGACCCAGGTCTCTTCACTGAGCTGCGCACCACCACTAACCTTGCTCTCCGAGCGACGAAAGTGGCCGTACGCTCCCTGGGTCAGGTGATACTCACCATTCTGTGGCTGAACCTGTCTGATGTGCTGGATGTCGCGTGGACCCGTCTGTCCGACATTCCCATATCCCAGGTCGGCCTCTTCGGCGGTGCGTTTGAGGGCTTGCCCAACAGCTCTCAGCCGCCCATGAGCAGACTGACGTTGGTTCTGTCCCGACGCCCCCGCCGTCCGCTCAGATCCCTCGGTCTGCCCACCGCCGAGGGCGCCCCCCGCGGCTCCCACCCCGCCCGTTCACCCGGGCCGGCTCTGGAGGCCACGGTCGGACGCCACAGCCCTCTCCAGCCCCGCCCACCGCTACACGGCAGGATAGGCGGCGCTCTTGAGAGGGGCTCCTCAGAGATGGGACTCAGTTCTTTCCAGGAGTTGGTAGCAGGACCACTCCTTTCCCCGGTGGAGGGCCGGGGAAGAATCCTTATTCTCCAAAGAACTGACTCTCCCGTCTCTGAGCACACAGAGTTCTCGGACGACACAGAGCGCCGCCCACTAGCCGTGCTCTCCTCGTCCCCCTCTGTCCCAGAGGTGGTTGACATGGCGTGCTGTCCACAGACCGCTTCGCCCCTGTCCCCCTCTGTCGCCAGACCCCTGGCAGAGCAGGCCCCCGCGGGACGACCAGCCTGGTCCTCCCCTGGCCCCCTCTGCCAGGGCG
Organism: Gila orcuttii; assembly: GCA_026230005.1. Taxonomy (NCBI): domain Eukaryota; kingdom Metazoa; phylum Chordata; class Actinopteri; order Cypriniformes; family Leuciscidae; genus Gila; species Gila orcuttii. The sequence continues at coordinate 18,915,643 of JAPDVR010000008.1, read as the reverse complement.
CGGTTGCTAACTGTGCCCCCACACCGGACCGCTATGCCGTCCACGTCTGGGCCAGTTACTCCGCTTCGCTGCCCCTCCGGGGGGACGCCTGTCGTTCGCATGATCCCGCTGGTTCAGTTCTTGGGAGCCTGGTTAGAGCTTCCCCGTCTGTCCTGCTGGATCGCGCAGACCGTCAGGCTCGGCTATGCGATTCAGTTCGCACGGTCTCCTCCCCGCTTCAGGGGAGTCCGCTCCACTGGGAGTGCCCCCATCTTGAGAGCAGAGATTGCCACCCTGCTGGCGAAGGGTGCAATCGAGACTGTCCCTCCAGCCGAGATGAGGTCCGGCTTCTACAGCCCCTACTTCATTGTCCCCAAGAAAACCGGTGGGTTACGGCCAATCCTGGACTTGCGCGTGCTGAACCGCTCCCTTCACAGGCTGCTTTTCAAGATGCTCACCACCAAACGCTTTTTCGAATGCATTCGGCCCCAGGATTGGTTTGCAGCGATCGACCTGAAGGACGCCTACTTTCATGTCTCCATTCTTCCTCGACACAGACCGTTCCTTCGCTTTGCTTTCGAGGGGCAGGCATACCAGTTCGCGGTCCTCCCTTTCGGGCTGGCCCTGTCTCCTCGCATCTTCACGAAGGTCGTCGAGGCTGCCCTTGTTCCCCTTCGGGAACACGGGGTTCACGTCCTGAGTTATATTGACGACTGGCTGATCCTAGCTCACTCTCGAGATCAGGTTTGCGAACACAGGGACCTAGTGCTCCGGCACCTAGCTCGTCTGGGCCTTTGGGTCAACTCGGAGAAGAGCAAACTTTGCCCCGTGCAGAGGATCTCTTTTCTCAGTATGGACATCGACTCGGTCGCCATGTCCGCGCAGCTTACGAGCAAGCGCGCGCAGTCACTGCTGACTTGCCTGAGACAACTCGAGGGCAAGAGTGTGGTTCCACTTAAACAGTTTCAGAGGCTCCTGGGGCATATGGCATCTGCAGCCGCGGTCACGCCGCTCGGATTGCTTCATATGAGACCGCTTCAGCTCTGGCTTCGCGACCGAGTCCCGAGGTGGGCATGGCAACAAGGCACGCTTACTCCGACCTGCCGTCAGTTCTTCACCCCGTGGTCGAACCTCAGTTTACTCAGGGCGGGTGTCCCCCTGGAATGAGCTTCCCGGCATGTTGTTGTCTCAACAGATGCCTCCACCACGGGCTGGGGGGCCATGTGCAATGGACATGCTGCTGCGGGCTCCTGGAAAGGACCCCAGCGGCTATGGCATGTCAATTGCCTTGAGTTGTTGGCAGTACGCCTTGCCCTGCACCGCTTCCCGGCGTTGCTCAGGGGTCAACACGTACTAGTCCGATCAGACAATGCCGCTACTGTAGCGTACATCAACCGTCAAGGTGGTCTACGCTCCCGCCGTATGTCACAACTCGCCCGCCAACTCCTCCTATGGAGTCAGAAGCATCTGAGGTCGCTTCGAGCCATTTTCATTCCCGGAGCTCTGAACTGTGCAGCCGACGAGCTCACGGCTTCAGCCCCTCTCTGGAGAATGGCGACTCCATCCCCAGTCGGTTCAGCTGATTTGGGACCAGTTCGGGGTCGCACAGATAAATCTGTTTGCCTCTTACGACTCGATCGATTGCGCCCTGTATTTTTCCCTGTCTGAGGGCACTCTCGGCACGGATGCACTGGCGCACAGCTGGCCGCCGGGCCGCAAATATGCGTTCCCCCAGTGAGCCTTCTTGCGCAGAATTTGCGCAAAGTCAGGGAGGACGAGGAGCAGGTCATTCTGGTCGCGCCGTATTGGCCCACCCGGACCTGGTTTCCCGAACTTGTACTCCTCGCGACAGCACCTCCCTGGCCCATTCCTCTGAGGAAGGACCTCCTTTCTCAGGGATGGGGCACCCTGTGGCACCCTCGCCCCGATCTCTGGAGCCTCAACGTGTGGCTCCTGGACGGCTCGAGGTAGGTTTGAGTACCCTTCCACCAGCGGTGGCGGCTACCATCACTTCCGCTAGAGCGTCGTCCACGAGACACGCGTATGCGTTGAAGTGGAACCTCTTCGTCGACTGGTGCTCTTCTCACCGAGAAGACCGCCGGAGATGCTCGATCAGCGTTGTGCTTTCCTTCCTTCAGCAGGGGTGGAGCGAAGGCTGTCTCCCTCCACCCTTAAGGTCTATGTTGCCGCTATTGCCGCACACCATGACCTGGTCGAAGGTAAGTCGGTAGGGAAGCACGACCTGCTCATCAGGTTCCTGAGAGGCTCCTCGCCCTCCTCTCGTTCCCTCTTGGGACCTCTCAGTGGTTCTAACTGCCCTGAAGACACTTAGGACACTGCCCTAAGGAAATATGCAATCAGCCAGCTCAGCCATCGTAGAACTGTTGCAGCAACAACTATGTTTTTTAAAATGCACACTGAAAACTGTCCAGAAGATCTCAAAGGTCTGCTACCTCCTCCGGATCCCTTTTGCCGAACCACTCGAAGAGCACGACCAAGTCACGCCCTAAAACTCCCCAAGTCTAACACCAAATGCTTGGGGAGGAGCTTTCTTCATTCGGTGTAACAATTTGGAACTGTCTCCCCTGCACTGTAGTAGGTGAAATCACGTCAAAGAATGTTCAGGCCTTCAAGAAGAGACTAAACAAACATCTTCTTAGCAAAAAAACTGCAATTTCTTGATGCTTAATGTCACTTATTCCATATTCCAAGTTCTGAGTAGCCGCAGATCACGATAGGCTCTCGGGTCAACTGTTAAAGCCTGTATCTGCTAAGCATTAATAAAAAAAAAAGAAAAAAAAAAGAGTGCTCCCCTTGAGCCCCTGCAATCAGTTGAGCTTAAGTTCCTGTCAATGAAGACAGCGCTCCTGGTTGCACTGGCCTCCATCAAGAGGGTAGGGGACCTGCACGCATTCTCCGTCGACGAAGCGTGCCTGGAATTCGGGCTGGCTTTCTCTCACGTGATCCTGAGACCCCGGCCCAGATATGTGCCCAAGGTTCCTACCACTCCCTTTCGGGACCAGGTGGTGAACCTGCAAGTGCTACCCCCGGAGGAGGCAGACCCAGCCTTGGCACTGCTCTGTCCAGTACGTGCTCTTCGCGCCTATGTAGACAGGACGCAGTGTTTCAGGTCCTCAGACGAGCTCTTTGTCTGTTATGGTGGGAAGCTGAAGGGAAAGGCTCTCTCCAAGCAAAGGTTGTCTCGCTGGATAGTGGACGCCATTGCTTGGGCCACCAGCAGCAAGGTCGACCGTGCCCCCTTGGTGTGACGGCCCACTCCACCCGGAGTGTGGCATCCTCTTGGGCTCTAGCGCATGGCGCCTCGCTAACAGACATCTGCAGAGCTGCAGGCTGGGCGACACCTAACACATTAGCCAGATTCTGTAATCTCCGAGTGGAGCCAGTGTCCTCTCATGTACTCGCTTCAACTAGCTAGTACCGGACCCGCTCAGGTGTCTTCGCTTGCTCGCCATTCCACTCCACGGACTGGATTCGTGCCATATTCTCCTCAGGTGAGCTTCCCCGAAAGCCCTGAGCTCCTCCAGCACTCCTGACGTCGGCGCCAGTGTCTCTTGCCTGCGCATCGGCTAGGTGCCTCCCGTGTGCGTGGTCCCTCCCTTGAGCGACCCCCACATGTGTATTTCCACTGTAAGCCTCTCTGAGCATGTGTCTTTCCCTTGGCAAGCCACCTTGCCACCCCTGGGGTTGAAATATTCCACCTGCGGCTGAACACCCCAGTGTTCTCCATATGCTTCCTTCGGGTCATATGTGTATTCTCTAAGTCCCCCCCTCTGGGTTGGCATTAATTGCATACTTCCCCTAGCTTGGGATATGCTTCCCAGTGTACCTTGGTATTCCTGTGTTAAATGGAGTCCTTTGTCCGTCTATGACAGGGATCCCTGAGTAGGGAACGGAGACGTTACGTCTGCCTGCCACTTTCCGCTGTACCGCGGGGATCGCCTGAGCTCAGTCTTGGCTCCTCAGCGAAGAAACATAAACTGCTGTTGCGGACTTCCTCCTTTTATACCCACGAGGTGGGGTGGAGTTACATCATGCAAATTCCGCAGACCCATGGCATTTCTTTGCCATTGGCTCGTTTTGTAATACTCGAAGTTGATAGGCTTTCTAAACGAAACCCCATTCGTCTTCATCCGACGTAACGTCTCCGTTCCCTACTTAGGGAACGAGGGTTACATAAGTAACCGTAGACGTTCTATAATTTACGTTAAGCACCTCTACTGTCAGTGTACCACCAGACTCTCAAGTACTTGACAAGAAGGCTAATCGATACCATCAATGTCACTCCATTAAAAATCAAAATGTACTAAGCTGGGACATCTTAATCAAATTAACTGATTCTTGTTTGTAATCTTGCTTGGTCGTGTTTCCCCATCTTACTGCTTTTATGGAGCAGTGAATGAGAGATTGTAGGAGGTATTATAGAAATCGTGAGCAGACTTTATTTTTTTTAAATTGTGAAAAAAAAAAATAGTGTGATTATGTTATCATTTTTTATTAATTTTGAATTAACATATATGCAGTATTGCATCAGTATGATATTGTCACAACACAACTGCTCCGTGACACGAAAGTTGGGGATCCAAATGAAGTTTTATTGAAAGGGTAATCCACAAACGTAGTCGAAAACAGGCAAAGATCATAAACACTGGGTAATCAGTCCAAACAATAACAAACACAACAAGGCAGGGAACACGGGCAAAAGAGTAATCCACGTAACAGGCAAGAAATCCAAAATCAAAGAGACATGAAACCAGCGAGAATGCTCGGAATTGCAGTGTAACACTAAACAAGACTTCGCAGGGAATGAATGAGTGTACATGGTTTAAATAGGCTGAGACTGACAAGGTAATGAGACACAGGTGGATGCAATCAGGGATCATGAGTCTGGGCAGTGAGTTATGGGAAATGTAGTTTGTGAGGGAATGACAATAGTCTGATGTGGAGTGCACTCTGGTGGCTTTCAAGGGCACTCCAGCTAGTGACCGTTACAGATATGGTCTTGTTTTAATTACTCAAAGCTTTTTTATGTTTTCCCACAACTTTTGTGTCTTTTTGCTGCTGATTTTGTTCATTTGAAAGACACTTTAAATAAAAACAACTAATAAATAAATAAATGTAAATGTTTGTAAAATTTGCCCAATGACTACATTAGGCCCTTTGTTATTTTCAATGTACAGTATATGCTGCTACTTGGTAATATTAAAAAAAAAAAAAAAAAAACATGCGATTCTCAGTTATATATTTCATCACGACCAGATGAAATCTCTAAATTATCCAATTTAACTGTGATAAAGACATAAAACATTGAATGAGTAATTTTCTTCTATTAAATTTGGAAAAGACTGAGGTATAACTTATTAGACAAAACAACTGTACACAGAATATCTTAAAATACAATTTATATCTAGAAGGATGTACTGTCAACTGAGGATTACAGTTAAAGACCTAGGTGTTATATTAGACAGCAACTTGTCTTTCGAAAATTTCATGTTACAAAAACAGTTCATGCATTCATGACCATTATAGGATAACTGTACTGCATTATTAGGTTGTTGTCCTGCATTCTCAATAAACCAGCTACAATTAGTTAAAAATGGAGCTTTGAGAGTTCTTACCAGGTCAAGAAAATATGATCATAACACAAATTGTATCATCTCTACACTGGCTACCTATTAAGTTCCGTATCGATTGCAAAGTATCTCTACTGACCTATAAGGCCCTAAATGGTTTAGCTCTTGTGTATTGAACTGATTTTCTATTACCTTACTATCCATCATGTTCTTTAAGATCACAAAACTCTGGAAAACTTCGCATTTGGCTCCTAAACTCTGGAATAACCTTCCTGATGATGTTTAGAGCTCAGAGACACTATCCCAGATTAAATCTAGATTAAAGACATCTAGATTAAAGATCTCTTTAGCCAAGCACTCACATATTCAGGTCCTTCTCAAAAAATTAGCATATTGTGATAAAGTTCATTATTTTCCATAATGTAATGATAAAAATTAAACTTTCATATATTTTAGATTCATTGCACACCAACTGAAATATTTCAGGTCTTTTATTGTTTTAATACTGATGATTTTGGCATACAGCTCATGAAAACCCCAAATTCCTATCTCAAAAAATTAGCATATCATGAAAAGGGTCTCTAAACGAGCTATTAACCTAATCATCTGAATCAACTAATTAAATCTAAACACCTGCAAAAGATTCCTGAGGCTTTTAAAAACTCCCAGCCTGTTTCATTACTCAAAACCGCAATCATGGGTAAGACTGCCAACCTGACTGCTGTCCAGAAGGCCATCAGTGACACCCTCAAGCAAGAGGGTAAGACACAGAAAGAAATTTCTGAACAAATAGGCTTTTCCCAGAGTGCTGTATCAAGGCACCTCAGTGGGAAGTCTGTGGGAAGGAAAAAGTGTGGCAAAAAACGCTGCACAACGAGAAGAGGTGACCGGACCCTGAGGAAGATTGTGGAGAAGGACCGATTCCAGACCTTGGGGGACCTGCGGAAGCAGTGGACTGAGTCTGGAGTAAAAACATCCAGAGCCACCGTGCACAGGCGTGTGCAGGAAATGGGCTACAGGTGCCGCATTCCCCAGGTCAAGCCACTTTTGAACCAGAAACAGCGGCAGAAGCGCCTGACCTGGGCTACAGAGAAGCAGCACTGGACTGTTGCTCAGTGGTCCAAAGTACTTTTTTCGGATGAAAGCAAATTTTGCATGTCATTCGGAAATCAAGGTGCCAGAGTCTGGAGGAAGACTGGGGAGAAGGAAATGCCAAAATGCCTGAAGTCCAGTGTCAAATACTCACAGTCAGTGATGGTCTGGGGTGCCATGTCAGCTGCTGGTGTTGGTCCAGTGTTTTATCAAGGGCAGGGTAAATGCAGCTAGCTATCAGGAGATTTTGGAGCACTTCATGCTTCCATCTGCTGAAAAGCTTTATGGAGATGAAGATTTCATTTTTCAGCACGACCTGGCACCTGCTCACAGTGCCAAAACCACTGGTAAATGGTTTACTGACCATGGTATCACTGTGCTCAATTGGCCTGTCAACTCTCCTGACCTGAACCCCATAGAGAATCTGTGGGATATTGTGAAGAGAAAGTTGAGAGACGCAAGACCCAACACTCTGGATGAGCTTAAGGCCGCTATCGAAGCATCCTGGGCCTCCATAACACCTCAGCAGTGCCACAGGCTGATTGCCTCCATGCCACGCCGCATTGAAGCAGTCATTTCTGGTATTTTCAAGTATTGAGTGCATAACTGAACATAATTATTTGAAGGTTGACTTTTTTTTTGTATTAAAAACACTTCTTTTATTGGTCGGATGAAATATGCTAATTTTTTGAGATAGGAATTTTGGGTTTTCATGAGCTGTATGCCAAAATCATCAGTATTTAAACAATAAAAGACCTGAAATATTTCAGTTGGTGTGCAATGAATCTAAAATATATGAAAGTTTAATTTTTATCATTACATTATGGAAAATAATTAACTCTATCACAATATGCTAATTTTTTGAGAAGGACCTGTATAATCTCATAGCCTTGCACTCCAGTTATTTCAGATCAAATACACATTTATCTTTCCTCAAAATGTTATGAACAGCTACGATGTAACTAAAGATTACGCCAGCTCCATTTTGGATCCAGCCTCTTACGAAGACTTCAGATGACCAACACCTGTGAAAAGATGACTCCAACTCCTGCGAGAACTTCAGATGATGCAAACTCTGAATCAACATGCACCATTGCTAAATTTTCTATATATTGTAATCATTATGTTCAACTTGTAATAATAACTTTAATGAGCTCATTGTTTCTTCCTTAAATTAATACATGATGTTATATAGCTAACTTCATGATTTGTATTATCTTAGAACTGTACATTTCTGAAATATGGACATTACTTGGACACAGTCACCTCACAGAAGTCACCTTAAATATATATAGCTCCTAAATTTGTGTTTATGAATTTATTAATCTGTCCCATTTTTTAACTCTAAACTCTTGTGGAGCACATGTGAAATCCTACTCTAATAAAGTAACAAACTGCTCTCTCTCTCTTTGGCAGTATAATTGATTAGTGTACTCAGGCAGATTTCGGTCCCATTTATGATTCTGTCATTGAGCTGAAATCACTGCAGGCTGACAGAGGTCCAACATACAGTACTGTGGTGCACCTTGGGTGCTGCCACACTCTTTTGACAAAAATGAAAAACTACTGTAGATGAGCCTGAAAGAGAGGAGTGTGATTTCCATGACCTTCCATGATACATTTTTGATGGTGAATAGAGAGGAATTGAGTGCATCAGGAATAATTCTGGTGTGATGTGTTAATGTAATATACTCAAACTCCCAGGCATATCTGTCTTTCTTAGTCATGTCTTTAGTAATCAGTGGAGGGAAATTGAAGACTTGAGGTGCTTTTGAATGCGCTAAGTGATAGAAAATTCCTCCATTATTCCCACTAGATCACTATGCATGCACAGTTTTCTTCTTCCTCAATATTGATTCAGAGTTGCTTATATCTGACTGTGTAATGTGACAAATGCTGACTTCTGTAGAGTTTTTATTAAACAGTATGTCGACTCATCTCTTGATTATTATAAAAATCCAGAGAGCACTTTAAGATTCACAGGTAAGCGATAGTTCAGGCAAAATGAAAATTCTGTCATTTATTCACCCTCATGTTGTTTCAAAAACCTGCATTTCTTTCTTCTGTTGAACACAAAAGGAAATGTTTTGAATAATGTTCAAGACTTCTTGTCCTGCGAGCTCCTATTGCACTATAGTCCTTCACATTTATTGTGGTCTCAATTCTGGCCTGTTGATAATACAGTAGACACAAATCTAGGTTAAAGACCCATCTCTTTAACCTATAGCATACACGTAATAAAAATAATTAGTTACATTTATATAGCACTTTTATTGGTACTCAAACACTTTACATGTGGAAGGAGAAATCTCCTCAACCACCACCAATGTGCAGCATCCACCTGGATGATGCGACGGCAGCCATGTTGTGCCAGAACGCCCACCACACACCAGCTTACTGGTGGAGAGGAGACAGTGATGAAGCCAATCATGGCATGGGGATGATTAGGAGGCCATGATGGACAGAGGCCAATGGGCAAATTTGGCCAGGATGCCAGGGTTAAACCCCTTCTCTTTTTCCAAAGAACATCCTGGGATTTTTAATGACCACAGGGAGTCAGGACCTCAGTTTAACGTCTCAGCCTAAGGACGGTGCTCTTTGACAGTATAGTGTCCCCATCACTACTGGGGCGTTAGGACCCACACAGACCACAGGGTGAGCGCCCCCTGCTGGCCTCACTTTCACCTCTTCCAGCAGCAACCTAGTTTTCCAAGGAGGTCTCCCATCCTGGTACTGACCAGGCTCAACACTGCTTAGCTTCAGTTTGCAACCAAACTGTTTGTCTTGGGCTACAGGGTGATATGGCTGATGGCTGGGACACACTAACACATTTTTGGGGGATGGGGGGCTGGGTGTAGTCTAATATGTAGTCATTGTTCATTGCCGAAGTATTTTTTGGCACACAGTGCCGCGTCAAATCAATCACTCCTTTACGACTGGCTGCCTGCACATTCATTCACTGAGCTCACGGCTACTGCAACTTGCGCTCTCTTCACGACTCAACCTCCACGGATAGTTTTTAATGTTTTATCAGACAATAACTACTCAAGAATTTGCTTTAGTGTAATTTTCGGGACAATCAGGGCCGGATTCGGGATTCGGGCCAACAGCTTAGATTTCGGGACTGTCCCGAATTTTTCGGGACTCCTGGTCACCCTACCCCCGACTGAACCTGGTTTCTCCCAAGGCAGGGTTCAAGCTGACTAAATAATTAGAGAAGTTTGGCATCTGAACATTGAGGTATGACATACAATTGATTTAAAATTACAAGGTAAATTGTGATACATGCACGGATTAATAATTTTCAATAAGATCAATAACATGCATTTAGAAAATTAATTATGGTGAATGTTTTATATTTTATGCTGACTAACTTAAAAACTAACTTTAAAAGTGGATATTCCTTCAAAATACCCCTTCTGGAAGTCGTCATATAATTTGCACTGTCATATGATGCTGTACAGGACCATTGTAGACACTTTATTTTAAAACATGCTCAGACGAATAGAATATACCAATAAGTATTGAGTTTGCTTGAGAGACACATCTTTCCTCTGTTTAGTGACCAAAAGATCAAAAGAAGTCCAAAACAGGTCAGCTGGCATGACTCCTGCAAATGTGTTTATTATGAATGAGTTCCTTTGTCCTGTGTCAGTGAATGCTCTGTTCTGTTGCCATTTCTGATGTACTCATTCAAATGCTAATGTCGTGTAGGTGATGAAGAGCTGGTAATTCAAGCGAGTAGCGCAGCTGCTTGAGTGGAATTTTGTTTGGGCTGTTGTGTTGTGTGTGGATGGGTAGGGGCGGCAGGTAACGGGATGTCATCCGATGCCTCAGTTGCTGAAAACTTCTGTTTGCTGCCTTGTCATAACTCCCCAGGTTAATCAATAATTCACAGATTGACATGTTCTGTGGCTGGCTGGTTTTCTCTTATTCTGCTGCAGGGGTCCCTCCTTCTCAGCTCCGACACTCAGCCAAATCAGTCATGCTGTATTCATTTTGTTCTTACCAATTTCTCAATAAGAGGAAAACCCTATATTGTATTATTCATGAGGTATGAATTCTGTTAGTACCTCTCTGTATACAGCTAAAATAATAACCCACTTAAAGTTAGTGCTAACTGCCACTGAAGGCATGAAGATGTGGTTTAGGGTGCTGTAGGGCAATTTATTGAACAACTTCCAGTCAGCCCCAAAGAAAAGAGTATTTGTAGTTTTACACCCTGACTATTTTCAGAAAAGTTTCTTATTGGAGTGATTTCCCATATAGAGTTTGCTCTTGTAATATTTAATTGATTCTTAAACAGAAAAATAATGTCTCTTTCTTTTTTTTCTCATTAGACCTGTTTAATGTGAATGATTCATTCAGTACTTAGATAAGAGGTTTAGCTTCAGGACCAAGATTTTACAGTGGACATCTGGTGACCCAACACATTACTGAAAGCAAGGATAACTTTGCTGTTCAGTAAGTGAGTCACATCTTGATTCATTACCAGCCATACAAATTAATTCTGTAAACAATTTCTCAGAATAATTCAAACTGGCACTCTTGAAAGAACCGGCTCAATTACTTGTGAATCGGACTAAACTGTTTGTGATGTGGTGTATGTTTGTATGTGTCTGTGACATCTCAATAGGATGATGTGTTTTCTTGCTGATTTTTGGCAATTCGTTTTCTTTTACTGTGATTTAATGCATCACAGCAAAGTAATGCATCAAGTGAAAATGTGGCAAAATATTGTACTGAAGGTGCGGCCACATTTACTGCTGCTCTGCAAAAGTTTGCTGATGAAATGCAGTAAGTTCGATAAGAATCTGTGCAATTAGGAATTTTGTGCGAAAGCAAAACATTTCACCACGCAGATTTTGCATTGGGTTCTTCATGCAACTTGGATTTCAAAAGGGATCTATGAGATCATGACTTTTTCTGGGAGCGCAAAAAATTGTAGTGTTGACTTGTGTGTGAGCGTTGCTACACTATTGACAATAGACAATGGACCTTTTTACTCATTGGGACTGCACTTTTATGATGTTTTAACACTTAATCTTTAGTGACCCGGGACGTCATTCACACAGTTTACAGTTATACATCAACCTTCTTATTATTCCTCAATCAATTCATTATAAACAATATGATAAGAAAAAAATTATAAAATGATAAAAGAATGTCTGTTTTCCCATGCATTTTGGGTAAAAATTGTATAAGGTCACTAACGACCCGAGGTGTGTAATGGTGTAAGTATATTTTTTTCTGCACAACAATGATTAAATCTTTGATGACTAAGTGCAATTCACTTTTATTCCACAAGGTGACAAAGTCTGATACACAATGATGAAGTGAAACAAGGGAAACAAAACAAAGAAATAGGAAATATCATCAGCAAAACTTGAAATGGCTTAGCAAAGCAAGTACTGAACGCCATCAAATATTAGTGTCACTTGACGGTGGATCTGGTGAAGAAGCTGTCAGCGATCATAATGATTTTGAAGATGCAGAAAATTATAGTTTTGAGAATATGTTTGAGATTGCGAATATGAGCCCGATGCTGAAAAGGAGCTCTGACAAAGACAGTGATGATATAAAACATCTGCTCAAACTGATCCCTTCCAAGCTCCAAAAGGTAACAAAATATGCTTTATATTATTCTTCTGTAAGTAATATCAGGAGAGTTTAGTAGAAATCAACAGGTAGAGATCCCTTCGTGTTAGATGTACATGGAATATGTAATAATGATTGGCGAAACATTTTTTACATTTCAACTGTGTTTTTTAACAAAGTTTTTTTAACCTAAAAGATTACAAGTTAATCAGAGTATGCTAAATATACATGTGAGGATGTAACCATAGCAACAGCTCCTTGATTTGCTGTCTATATCTGATACATTGACAAAGCTTACTGTCAATATTTCACAGTATTATAGATTTACACTTCAAAAATATATCATAAAAAACATTCTTTTTTAAAGCTGAGCCTCTTGAAAATAATTAATTCACATACCGGCTCTCATATTAAATCCCATTCATTATCTCGATGCAAAAAAGAGTGTGTTTCCGGAGCTTTTAAGTCGAGTCTGTGGGCTTGAGAAGTGTACTAGAGGGTTCTTCAGAAAAATATATTAAAACGATTCAATTGGATTGGTATGGGTTGCCATACGCGAGAGTCATGTGATGCAATGCTGGACCTTAATACACATAAGTGGAGCCCAAATAATAGAACTTACAGAGCTGTTGTGATCCCAGTAATAGGCTTACATCAAAGAGAAGAATACTTACTACAGGAGGCAGGGGAGGAAGGAAATGGTGGCTAGCTATCGGTCTCCTCACACTTCTGCCCTTTTCATCCTTTTAACTGCCATCATTTCTCTTGTCAATTTCCTCCAAGAATTATAATTGCTTTCCTTGCCGTTGTACTGCAGTCTCATGCTATGTTATCGCGTGCCAGAGCTGTAACGATGAGCGAGATTACTTTATTGATCTCCACGTCTTTGACAATTTTACCCCTCAGAATGCACAGCACAGGCAGTTAGCGCACATCATGAGCACTGCTTACCTTCCCATATCAGTTTTTCTGACCAATGCTCTTTGAATTCAGACAGAGCACTGAAAAATCCTTCATGCAACTTCAGCAGTGTAGGATAACTTATGGAAAAGCTTATTATACCGAAGGTTACCCTTGGAATTTCTTACTAAGAAAACACTTTATAGCAAAGTATTGTGCATCTGAAATACGTATGGGTAATGTAATTTATAATGTTGATTTCATAACATATGTCTCTGAAAGAAGTAGAATTCATGATCTGTGCTGCCGTTCTGCTGATCTTTTTTCATGCAATTGTTTAACTCATCTCTAAGCTAAACAGTTTGCGTACTTGTCAATCATATATGCATTATTTTCTTTTGCTTGTTAGGCGTCCTCAAAAGCCATGTGTTTATAGATTAACTGTCATACATTTCTTACATAATTCTCAGACTGCCCTTGTTGTTGGCTTGTTATATTTTCCAAGTTTACAAGAATCAACATTTTAAAACTCAAGAAATCCATGGCAGTACTTATTATTTCTCATAGCTGACAGCACACAATATGCGGATGCCATGTCGATATTTGGAATAATTGGATTTTTTTTAAAAGCAGCAAAAGAATAAATCTTGAATAAATGAGTCTACTTTCTGAGTTGAGATGGTCAAGCTCTCATCATCTATGAGTTATACTTCTTAAAAAAAAAAACCCTGAGTTAACAGTTTCTGTACTATGAAAATCATAGCCATAGAAAAGATTGGCTAGTAGATGTGTTATCCTCCCTTTTTTACATTCTCCTGAGCTCTGTTACCTCGACAACCAGGTCTCTGTAAAGCTTTGAGAGATTGCAGCATGATCCAATTAAGGTACATGTCCTCACACGCTGCACTGCAAACCATCTCTTGGGCCAATGATAATTACCCTGGGGGCCTGCAACTCCAATAACCTTTTTCAGTCCTTACCAGGCAGAGAGCAGCTTCCCTTTAGTAACTTCCTGTCAGCGTGTGGTTCAGGGTGTTCACCGGTGCAAGGCATTACACTGGAAATGTTTATTGATGGAAACCCTGATGCACAACATAGACTGGGATTTAGGTCAATATGTTTATTTTTTACTGTATTTACTGTGTTCACAACTGTCTTACCACTGTTTGTTGCGCATTACAGAGTTTTTCTTTTTGTAAAAGCACTCAAGTTTGATAGGCTTTATATTAATTTAAAACCTTATTTTTACAAAAGTTATGGTATCAGTCCCACATATTTAAATAATTCTTTCTGCACCAAGTAACACCAATAGATGGCGACAAGTGACTATCTTTATGAGTAAGTCATTTACTCATTTATTAAGTAACTGGATGCGTCCAAAATCATATACTCTCTTGAGTAGTTACCTATTTTGAACAAGTAATTACTTTTCTGCTGGAAAAAAAGTATGTTCTTTATAGTACTACCATCGCCATGTTGTCAGTCATGTGACCTACCATCGTTAGTTGTGTCATTACACTTTGTCATTTAACAAATCCTCTCCCGTGGCCTCATGTGATAGTAAGGCTGAATCCGAAGTTGCATACTTCACTGCTATATAGTAGTCAAAAAACAGTATGTTACAACTATGTCCGAATTCACAGTACTCATTAAAGAGTAGGCAAAAAGTATCCATGATGACATACTTCTTCCAGCGAGATCCTGAAGTGCACATATGATGGACACTTTACTATCCCATGAGGCCACGGAAAAGGATTAGTGAATGGCATTGAAGCGACACAACCAATGCTGGTGGGTCACATGATAATGACAACATGGCGAATGTAGTCCGGATTACATTCATATTACACACAGGGTGCTTCTCATTTCTTGTTTGTGCATCCTCGTTTCCTTCCCTCGCTTCCTTTCCTTGCGTCTTAGCTCCACCCCCTTTGGGATGCGAGAAAAGGATTCACCTGTGTGTCCTTGCTCACGACGACTCAGAAAGCTTCCTCGCTTCTCATTCCCTCATTCCTCGCCTCCTCGCGGTGCAATTATAGAATTTAGATTTTTTTTCAATATGGTTGATTAATTCAATTGGTTTCCGGGTCACGGGCTGGAGGACGTAGAAGCGAGGAAACATGGAAGAATCAATTTGTGTATTAAGAAGCACCCACATTCATACTGTGGCGAGCAGGACGAGGCCGAGGGCCATGAGAGAGCGCCATGAGGCGTGATTACTGATGAGCGACATCTGCACGACGCACTGGTCTCATATCTCTCACGGAGGAGTGGAAGCATATAAGGAGGAGCGACGACAGTGGAGATCGAGAGAGGCCAGGCCTGGATTTATGTTGTGTTTGTTTTGTTATATGTGACAGCAGTCGTCCGTGATGGGCTGCTGTCTTTTACTTTCCTTTTGTATTTGTATTATTGGTAACGCTTTAGATTACAGCCCGGAAAGTACTGTGTAATTAAGAGGAATTTACAGTGTAACTTTCTGTAATTATAGTGTACCTATAAAGTACTTTCATGTAAGTATGAGGGAACAATATTTTAAGTTTGGGGAATAAAGGGGTAACAACCAGGAGAATAAAAAAAAATATTTATACTGTAAGTATTATAGAACTAAGGGGTACTTATCCTACTATTATGATACAACAATCTTACATTTGGGAGCAATGTGTAATTTTTTATAATTGTGTACCAATACATACTGTTTAGTCTTTTTAAAAATGACAGGGTACATATCTGTGCATTTATATAATTTTTATTTTTTTATCGCTAAAGTGCAGATGTTTAAAGGGTTAGTTCAAGTAGAACTATAAGTTTATCAAGCGACGAGACTACTTTTTTCCCCCAAAAAAACATAAATAACGACTTTATTCGACTATTCCTTTTCTTCCTTGTGGGCCTGAGACGAGAGTTCAAGAGATTTCCACAACGCATGCGCGAGAACTGAACAAGAAGTATTAGAAAAAGAACGTCCTCTTCTCAGTTCTCGCGCATGCGGCGTGGAAATCTCTTCAACTCTCGTCTCAGGCCCACAAGGAAGAAAAGGAATAGTTCGAATAAAGTCGTTATTTTTTTTTTTTTTTCGGGAAAAATGTAGTCTCGTCGCTTGATAAACTTATAGTTGAGCCACTGTAGGCACATGGAATATTTAAACATTTCCTTTAATGACTTTCTGGGCCGTCAAGTTTCATTCCCTTAGGAAGCCTATGGAGGAGTGATCCACCTCTCAGATTTAATCAAAAGTATCTTCATTTGTGTTCCGAAGATGAACGAAGGTCTTACGAGGTTGGTACAGCATGGGGGTGAGTAATTAATGACTTAATTTTCATTTTTGGGTGAACTAACACTTTAAGTTTGGGCTAACATGTTTCAAGGCGAGAAAAGCTAAGACTATTGCAATTTTTTTAAATACTGGGAAGTATATCTTGTTTGATGTGGTTACAGGGTAAGTGGTGCTTGTATAATAAATAAAGGTTTCCGAATCAGTGATATAAGATTGTGTATGAATTTTTATTGTACTTACCCTGTAACTACATGGAACAAGAGGGTAACAAGCACCACTTTAATTTACAGCCCGCAATGTCACACTTACCCAGTAACTACATGGAACAAGGGGGTAACAAGCACCACTATGAAACAAGAGTATCTTTCTCCAATATTTAAGCAAAATTTGCAATAGTTTTCGTTTGCAGTGCATTTTTGTTAAAAAGATTACTTTACAAATGCATAGATATGTACCCTGTAATTTTTAAAAAGGCTTTACAGTATGTACTGGTTCACCATTATTACAAAAAGGTACGCAGTAAATTGCTCCCAAATGTAAGATTGTTATATCAAAATAGTAGAATAAGTACCCCTTAGTTCTATAATACTTACAGTATAAATACTTTTTTAATTCTCCTGGTTGTTACCCCTTTATTCCCCAAACTTAAAATATTGTTCCCTTATACTTATATTGTAAGTACGTTATAGGTACACTATAATTACCGAAGGTTACATTGTAAAATCGCTTTAATTACGCAGTACTTTCCGGGCTGTAATCTAAAGCGTTACCGTTTTATTTTATGTCATTAAAATCTTTGAATGTTCGCCGGTTCCCGCCTCCTTCTTCCCATAACATCTGAACCTCGTTACACATACTAACATACTCTTTTAGTGTTCGCAAAGTAATACTTATTCAAAATAAGTACCGACTCAAGAGAGTATGGGATTTTAGTGATATTTGCACAGAAGTCTAGCCAGAAGTAGGTATAATCTAGCCAGAAGTAGGTTATCCGGGTACTTTTTGTCTACTCTTTTATGAGTACTTTGAATTAATTTAGACATACTTGTCACTTTACTGTTTTTTGTCTATTATACATAGGCCCAATCCACACTACTACATTTTAGTTTAGAAACGGAGACCTTTTGCTACGTTTGCACCTCCCGTCCAGACTAAAACGGCAAAAACGAAGGCCTAAAAAGGAGAAGTTTAGAAACACTGCCGACCCCGTTTTGCGTTTCGAATCTCCAGAGGGAGTTTTAGTGAAGACGGGTCAAAACGGAGGACTTTAGAAACGATGACGCAGGCTCACGCTCGGCTCATTGATTGGGTGTCATACAACGGAAGAAAACATACAACAACATCCTGGACTACCAGTTACGTTAGTGCAAGTAAATTCTGCATTTTACAATGCTATAACTGCCTACATGCACTGGAGGCAAGCTATTATTCCAGCGATCTGTGACAATTCCCCGTGTGCAGCGGCAGTATCGACCGTACATGGAGCGTCGGTTTTAGGTTAAGCCGGGAAGAACCAGTGCATGGTGGGATAATTTTATCAATGAAGTTGTGGTTTCTGAGGAATGGTGCGAAAACTTTCGAGTGTCCAGATCGGACCTTATCAACCTCGGTGAAATCTGAGGAATAGTCAATCTGATTCCTGTTTACCACGGCACGCACATGCCCAGTAGGTGATTGGTCACGTGATCCGCGTTTTCAGTTGTTTTAATGTGGACAGAGATCAATTCTAATACGCAGCTAAAACGCTGGTGTGGACGGAGATCGTATTCGTTTTAATTATCCGTTTCTAAACTACACCGCAGTAGTGTGGATGGGGCCATAAAGTGGGGAAGTATGCAATTTCGGACACAACCACTGTCTTTATGATTGAGTCATTGAATCCTTCATTCAAATGATTCATTCAGGAAACAAACAAGTGGCTATCATTTTGAGTGATTCATTGAAGATGCTTAATTCTGCTGTGTTTGGAACTATTTTCGTTGGCCAAGCTAGCAATATACCAAGTAACTGAAAATACTTTGTCTAGAGTTCAAGTTACTCAATATTAGAATTTAGTTGTAATATTGACTCTGACTAACTTGTAATAGTTTCATTTTGTATCAAACTATTTTATATAATTGATATCTCACACTCTCTGACCATTTCAAGTTTCAGCAGGTATATTGTGTTTGTGTATTATGGGTTTTGTCTTCTAGTGTTATCTATATTATTTACATGATTCATGACATTTGATCCACACACGCACGCACGCACGCACGCACACACACACACACGTATGTATGTAAGATGAGGCGTGATGGAAAAAATGGTCCTCCACAAGAAAAAGATGGCAAGGCCGCAATAGCACTTCTTGTGGAAGTTGTTTGACCTCAAGTGTCACAACATGTACTGGTGAAAGTGCAACCAAAAGAAACAGAAGAATAGACAAGGTGTGCATTACATGCTCTCATGCCATTTTGAGTTGTGCTGCAGTCTTTCAGAGTCTTGAACATTTACTCAGAAAGGTGCAATTTATTTTTCCCATGCATCTAATGGTGTGTTTTTTTATATTTTTTATTTTACCATTGTGTGGGTTTCAGTGAGGAAGGGATCAGGCCTGTGTCACTTTTTTTGTGTGGGGGGTGAGACTGTGTGGGAAGAGGTTGGTAGAACTAACTGTACTTGAATTGTAATAGCTTACAGCTCCCACATAATTACATTCTTCATTTGTATAGACCCTAAAAGGCTTTATCGTCTTACTAGCTCTGCAGTCATGACCTTTCCATTTGAGTTAATTTAAGCTATTTGTGTCTAAGAGAGCAACTTGAAAGGTTAATTCAAAGGGAATCTTTAATAATGTATTATAAACAGCCTGCTTTACATCCCCTGATTCGAAGACCAATTAGCAAACACTGTTAATTTAATACCGTGAAAGAATAATTTTGCCATTTCATGTTCCTCTTTTCATAATCTCAATATTTCAATATATATAAATATTTTTAATAATGTATTATTAAGATTTCAATAATCAGGGTACATTTTTTATACTGAATCAATCATTAATTATATTGTCTTTATTATATGCTTTCAAAGATAAGATGTACATTTTAAGGTTTAATTACAAAGAAAGCTCCAACAGAGACAATGATTTTGGGCACAATAAATGTTATTTCCCATGTCTATAGATACTGCTAAAATGTGAATGATTTTTTTTTTTTTAAAGATTTCACCTAGTGTTGTTTGTTTTTGCCCCTTAAATATTGTGACAGCCTAGAGTTGGTTTGGCAGCAATACTGCAGCTCTCTGTTCACAAATCTAGTACATCACTCCGTTCTCAGATATCCACCTTTCTGACCTCCCACATTGGCACGGAGCTGTCGCAGTGAGCTAGAGCTTTACTTCCATTCCATCTTTAATCTGATCTCCAGGGATTTCAGATTTCACACTGTCACACATGTGCCAGAAATTCCATGGCATCTCTCTCTCTTTTACTTCTGTGTCTTAAACTGATATAGAGGCTAAATAGAAAGAAACAGAAATGATTTGGTGAAGCAATAAAAAAGACAGAACTTGCAAGAGGCTGGAACCTGCTCTCATGTTAATTCATGACCATTTATACCAGTGCAACCTAGCCCTGCATAGGAATCAAAACCATTCCCAGTTTATTGAACTTATTACAATTTTGTTTGTTTGTTTGTAAGGTTTTAGCCATTTAATCTCGCAACCTACGATTGTTGGTTGTAACTTATCTTATGAAAATAAAAAACAAACAAACACCACCTTCCACCCATATTGTATCTGGAAATATATATTTCCAGATATACACTACTGTTTAAAGATTTTTTTTTTAATTAAAGGAATTAATACTTTTTTTCAGCAAGTGCATTAAATTGATCAAAAATGTTAGTAAAGATTTTAAATTGTAACAAAAGATTTCAGTTTTAAATAACTGCTGTTTTTCTAACTTTCTATTTATTAAAATTCTATTAAAAATATTGAATCATTTTTTGTAGGTGTTAGCAAGTGTTGCACAAACAGATCAGGTCCGGAGGAGTATGAATAAAGTTCCAACATGAGTATTTAATAGTAATCCACAGCATAAAACAGGACAAAGGGAAGTAGTATACAGTACACTCGGAACACCAACACCAACACTAACGCAAACAAGACCGGACACCAAACACAGTAAAAGGCTTAACTTAAGTATGCTGACAAACGAGGTAATAAATGTAACACAGCTGAACTAAGATCTAATGATATTAGTAACCATGACAACACAAGAGAAGCTGGAAAGGAACACGGGAAAACTCACGAATACAAACTAAAAGTCAAAACGAAACTAAGGACAAACTCAACTGAATTTTTGTAACAGGATCATGTGACTGATAACAGGATTAATGGTTGCTGAAAGTTTTGCTTTGCCATCACAGCAATAAATGACATTAAAATAGATTCAATTTTATTTAATCTTATTTTGGTTCATTTTAATTCTCAAAATAATTCACAAAATTGCTGTTTTAATGTATTTTCGATGCAGCCTTGATGAACATCAGAAACTTCTTTCAAAAACATTTAAAAAAATCTTATTGATCCCACACTTTTGAACTGTAGTTGCAATAAAATCGCCAAAGTAGTTATTTATATTTCCTTATATTTTTTTGTGCAATTTTCTATACATAATTATAGTTTGCAATATATTTAGGCATTTTAAGGTTTAGATGAAATATATTTCAAAATATATCAAAATTCATATTCTAAAACGTACTCGGTTACATACGCAACCTCGGCTCTCTCTAGAAGAGGGAACGAGTATTGCGTAAGTTGCTTACGCTACGGGTAAAGTCATCTTTTCTCGAGATATTGAAGCCAAAAATTATCCTTAATTTTCCATTTATAGTCAACACAGTGCAGCAGCCAGCAAACCTACCACTGAGCCTCGCGGGTGACTTCGCGCCCTCTACGCGTCACAGCCCGCCAAAATGGGGGTGGCTTAGCGTATAAAAGTCAGGCTCGGAGGCTGCGTCACTGGTTTCATCAGCTGAAGCGAAAATCGCTCGTGCACGGTCAGGACGCAATACTCGTTCCCTCTTCTAGAGAGAACCGAGGTTATGTATGTAACCGAGTACGTTCTCTTCAAGAGGTTCTCTCATATTGCGTAAGTTGCTTACGCTACGGAAACCCATTGTCAACGCCGTGCGCGTCCAGCATCCACTTCATGAGTCCCAGGGATTCCCGGGGAACATAGATAAGTGGGAATCAGGTGGCCAGCAATGCGGGCCAGCACATGTTATAAGCACATATAGGGCATACAGAGCGGCCTTGCCGGTCTATATAAATATTCACCATACAGTGCAGCTCAACCAGGAGTGCTAAGGTCGCGTGAGAGTAGTCTGCGCATGATAAATCTGGGCAGGACATACACACCACTCATACTGACAGAAGTCACGCTGGAACCAAGCCCACGACGAGGCCTCTGGTGGAATGAGCCCTAATGCCCAAGGGACATTGCAGACCTTTAGACACATAAGCAGATGCGATAGCTTCCACTATCCATCTGGACAGGCTCTGTTTCGAGGCGGCGAGACCCTTGGTGTGCCCACCAAACGAGACAAAGAGCTGTTCCGAGCACCTGAAAGGGGCGGAGCACGTAATGTAAGCCCTCAGCGCCCTGACGGGGCAGAGGAGATTAACATCGCTCTCACTATCGGATGCTGGCAGAGCCGATAGAGAAATGACCTGCGCTCTGAAGGGAGTGCCCAACACTTTAGGGACATAGCCATGCCTTGGTTTGAGGATGACTTTAGAGTCATTTGGCCCGAACTCAAGACACGCAGCGCTAACAGATAGCGCGTGTAAATCCCACACGTTTGACTGATGACAGAGCTGTCAGAAAAACGGTTTTGAACGACAGGTACTTTAGGTCCACGGAGTCTATCGGTTCAAAGGGGAAAGCTTTCAGGGCCTCTAGGACCAAGGAAAGATCCCACATGGGAACCGACGGGGTCGCGGGGGATTCATCCTTCTGGCTCCTCTAAGGAAGCGGATGAAAAGCTTGTTTCTTCCTATTGACTGACCGCGCGTCGACTCAGTGAACGCTGCAACGGCCGCCACCTGCCCTTATCCAACAGCTCTTGAAGGAAGCCAAGCAACCACGGGACCCCACACGTTCGTGTGCGTTCACACCATTTGGAGAACACCGCCCATTTAGACGCGTAGAGCCGTCTCGTAGAGGGAGCTCTAGATTGCATAATCGTGTTCATCACTCCTTCTGGCAGGACAATGGGTAGTCGTTGATTAACCATGCGTGCAGAGACCAGCGCTCTGGATGGGGATGCCAGATTGAGCCGCGGGCTTGACAGAGGAGATCTCTCCTCACCGGAATCGGCCAAGAGGCTGTGTGTGACGGCCGCATCAGCTCCGGGAACCAGATTTGATTCTCCCATCGCGGGACTTCCGCTTTGGACAGTTTGTCTGGGCCGTCGTTCAGGTGGCCTGGCACATGCGCAGCTTTCAGCGAGCGCAGGAGGTGCTGAGACCATACGAGAAGGTGTTCTGTCAGATAGCAGAGACTCCTGGATCTGACACTGCCCTGACGGTTTATGTAGGAAACCACAGACATGTTGTCCGAGCGGACTAGCACGTGGTGGTCCCGTACGAACGGGAGGAAGCGCTTGAGCGCGTTCTCGACCGCTATCATCTCCAGACAATTTATGTGGAGGCGTCCGTCGAGATGACCTTTCGGTGTGAGACAGCTCCCATTGTCACCCCCCGCTGGTACCAGTCGGCCACTAACCAGGGCTGCAGAGCTGAAACGCAGCTCTGAGTCACTCTGATCCGTCTGCGGCCTAAAGCCCAATCCTGGTGAGGCACTCGGGCGTTCAACCAGCGTTGCAGCGGGCGCATGCGCAGCAGGCCCAGCAAAAGCACAGCCGCAGCCGATGCCATACAGCCCAGCATCCTCTGGAATGTTTTCAGAGGAGCAATCCTGCCCCTCCTGGAAAGATGCGGCTAGGTGTCTGACACGGCGAGCGCGCTTTGTCGATAAACGGGCCGTCATAGCCACAGAGTCCAGTTCTATTCCTAGAAAGGAAACTGACTGACTGGGCAGTAATGAGCTCTTGGTGCAGTTGACCGTGAGACCAAGGCTTTACAGATGACTGAGGAGCACTGTTCTGTGAGATAACAGTTCCATCTCTAACTGTGCTAAAATCAGCCAATCGTCCAAATAGTTCAAAATTTGCAAGCTTTGTTTTCTCAAGGGGGCGAGAGCCGCGTCCATGCACTTCGTAAATGTACGGGGTGCTAAAGACAGGCCGAACGGGAGGACAGTGTATTGATATACCCGACCTTCGAAGGCGAATTTCAAGAATGGCCTGTGACGGGGTACTATCGGAATCTGAAAGTATGCATCTTTCAGTTGAGAGAGATAAACCAGTCCCTCGGGATTTGTCTGGTCATGAGCATTTTGAACGATCTTCTCATGAGAGCTTTGTTCAAATATCTCAGATCTAAGATAGGTCTAAGATAGAGCTCCGTCCTTCTTGGGTACGAGAAAATAGCGGCTGTAAAAGCCTGACTCGCTCAGAGAAGGAGGTACTGGTTCTATGGCCCCTTTGCACAGCAGTTTGGCTATTTCTGCGCGGAGTAGATGCGCTACATCCGCTTTCACTTTCGTCTCGGTCCGTGCTCGAAAGCGAGGGGGACGGCGAGTGAACTGAAGCGAATAGCCCTGTCTTATTGTGCTCAGCACCCATTCTGATACCCCTGGTGTTGCCGACTCGTTGGCTGCTAAATGTACGTCTGCAGTAGCCTTCTCTGAGGGGACTGACAGGACGAGATATTTTGATGGTGGTCCGGCCGCGGCGAGACCCAACCGTCTTTTCCTCTCTGCTGTTGCTAGGAGGGCTTCGCATGCTCGGGCTTCAGCGCAATCTTGGGCCAGGGTCCCCGGGTGGGAGGCGGCCTGTGGCGGCTGGACGAGCGCGATCTAGGGCGGCCGCCCTGTCGACGCTGCGAAGGCTGGGGCTGAGCTGGGCGCTGGCTAGCGTTTCGTGCAGACGGCTCACGTGGGCGACCTGCAGCGGAGCTAGGGCGTCGAGGCAGGAAGAGGTTCATGGCCTGCGAGGTCTTCTGCACTTCCGAGAAGCGGTCGACGATCCCATTTACCGCTGGGCCGAAGAGACCAGTAGGAGAAGAAACGCGGAGCGCTCAGATTCCCTCATGTCAGCAAGCGTCAACCAGAGGTGCCTCTCTGTGACGGTGAGCGAAGCCATGCATCTCTTGATCGCCTGAGCCGCGGATTTCGTAGCACGAAGGGAAAGATCCGTCGGGCTCCTCAAATCCGTGATGGCGGCTGGGTCCTTGCTTTTCTTGTCCCATTCACGGAGGAGATCGGCTTGAAGGATCTGCAGCACAGCCTTCGAGTGCAGTGTGGAAGCAGCCTGTCCGGCGGCTGAAAACACGCGGCCGACAAGTGCTGAGGTGGTCCTGCAGGCTTTAGACGGGAGGGCAGACTTTAAGCGCCATCTCGCAGAGGGCGGGCAAAGGTGCACTGCGACCGCCTTCTCCACTGGGGGGATTGCTTTGTACCCCTTCTCGGCAGTGCCGTCCACTTGGGAGAGCGTCGAGGAGACATGTGAGTGGAGCCTTGCGGAGAATGGTGCGTTCCACGATTTAGCAAGCTCAGCGTGAAGCTCTGGCAGAAATGGCGCAGATCTGGAAACGGGCGGTGGGCGGCGGCTGTGGAGGAAACAGCCGTCGAGCCTATTGGGCGCGGGCTCCTTGGGCGGTGACCAATCCAGTCCGAGTTGGTCGACGGCCTTAGAGAGGAGATGCATGAGTTCAGCTTCCACGCCAGCCCGAGTCCTGCTGAATTCCCTGATCGTGACGTCACGCGTGAGACTCAGTGGTAGGCTGCAGCAGTTGCCGCAGGGCAGCCAATGAGCACGCAAGATAGCCTGCTCTAGGTCTGCTGGCTACTGCACTGCGTTGACAATAAATGGAAAATTAAGGATAATTTTTGGCTTCAATATCTCGAGAAAAGATGACTTTACCCGTAGCGTAAGCAACTTACGCAATACGAAAGAACCTCTCGTAAGAGAACAGTATTTCTTTGCATGTATTTCAGAACACACTACAAACATTGGTATTGCTTTCTCATTTCAATCTGAAAAGTTCATAAATTCAGTGCACAGTGTGTTGTAGCTGTGCCCTTTCAGTGCTTACATATGTGACGAATCTAATTCCTAATCAGGAGTCCAGTCTGATGGCATTTGATTTCTTGGGCACAGTGCTGTTTTTTTTCCAGGATTGGAGGTCTACTTTAAATCAAAAATTACAAGTGAGTCATTAAATGATTGATCATTTACATGCCGAAGGCTTTGCTACCGTGACTCCAGCCCACTTAGCAGCAACAGGTGTACATTAATTAATAATCTCACTAAATACTTGTGACTTCAGGCATATTAATTTACTTTGTTCAGTGGGGCACATTTAATTATTTTCCCTTGCTCAAATGCCACTGCAAGAACGAGTTAGCTGAAAAGTTTGGGAGAGTAAAGGTCTTTTAGGCTTTTATTTGTAGCTCATATGGAGGCATTGTGTCGAATTTTAACCGAGAAGAAGAGTATGGAAAATATAAAACAACAGGGCGGCAACAACACCAACCACTATAATCAAACACCTACTAGAACAAATGGCAGGAACTGAATCTTGCTGTCGAGTGAAAAAATATTGAACATTACTCAGTGTTACATTCTGCAGTACAGCCAGTGTTTATACACTCAAAGACACTCACTGCGTCTGTCTTCATTTTTGAGCTGCTCCTTGTGTTCTGTGAGTTCCGTTTTGGGATTTTCAACTCCAAAAGCTCACACCCACATAAGCCATATGTCATAAAGCAAACTTTAAGAATCTTTAAAAAGACATCATTCTGATCAGAGCCACAGATCAACACCTCTTTAGTGTTGCTCTAGCAACAACTTGATTCTTGCATTTGCTGACTGTTTTGAGGAAGACTAGCCCTCTTCCGCTGGAGGTTATTTGTTTGAAGGGTGACATAAATAAATGCCTCAAACAATTGCTCATTGGTCACTGCACTGGCTATGAGAGTCCTGACCATCAGAAAAAAATGGCTAAAATAATGGTTTATGTAGCATATCAAAGTACACTAAAAGAAGGAGAGTGTTTTCACATTTGGCTCCTAAACTCTGAAATTGTCTTCCTGATAATGTTCAGGGGTCAGAGACAGTTTAAATCTAGATTAAAGACATCTCTTTAGCCAAGCATTCACATAATGCATCATGTACTCCAGTTATATTAGATGAAATGCACATGATTATCTTTCTCTTGAAATGTTGAACAGTAGCTACGCTAATTATTTTCCATTTGCTTTTCTGCTTCTTCCTCGGGATGCCCATCGCCAACTCCTGCAAGGACTTCACATGATGCCAACTCTAAATCAACATACACAGGTGCCAAATTATCTTTATATTGTAATCATTATTATCACATCTTGTAATAACTGCTTTAATGAGATCATCATTTCTAGCTAAATGAATGCATGATGTTTACTATAACTGCATTATTTGTGTTAACTTAAAACTGTACGTACTTAGACAGTCACCTCTGATAAAAACTTACTCTAAATCGTAATGTAGACATTTTTCTGGAAAGCTGCTTTGAAACAATATGTATTGTGAAAAGCGCTGTACAAATAAATGTGAATTAATTGAATTGAATTGAATTTAATTAAATTGGGACGATGATCATTTAATTGATTTCGAAAGCCATAAATTTGCCAACTTTACCCATAGGAAAGTAAAATCACAAATGATGTATCTTTAAAGATCTGTTGTTTCTCCTAGGCCACAGTCAGATTAAAATGAGAGCAAATTCTGACTTTTTTCTTCCTGAGAAAAAGATCTATCACATAAAATGTTTCTTCTGGTTTTAGATCTGTACTCAGATTTGACAACATGCCAAAGTCTGCAATCCAAATTGCAATTTGAGCATTTATCCAAATTCTTCCAAAGTCAAATCTGAATTATGCTATTCATAGCTTTATACTCTTATTGGTTCCCTTTCAAGAGAACTCGGGCTGCGTCGAGAATGCTCCTGCATGATTGCATCATGAAGCACCTATGAAATCAGTCCAATGGCATGACGGAACGTCATGTGACTTCATAGACCAGGAAGCTATAAAGTACCCCTGAAAACAGACCGTGCTAGCTTCTGTACCTTCACCATGCACTCTGTGTGAATCTGTCTCTGTCTATTTATTGTTGTTTGTCCACAAGCATATATATACAGTATATATATCTAGACAGGAGTAAAATGGCGAGCAAACAGCTTTGGATCGTGCGTTCGTCCCTGCCCTCGATTCATTACGAGTGGGGACACGCGATTCATATGGAGGACCAAACCTGCAGAAATTAAAAAATGAATAAATAAATGAATAAATAAACAAATAAATATGCAAATAAATGTAAAAAAACAAACAAAAATAAATGACTATTTATACTTTTATTTCCTTATTTATGTATAATTATATTTTTTTCCACATTTATTTTTTCATTTATTTATTTATACATTTATAGGTCTGTATGCTAATGAGGGGGGCATGTTTTACCTCAGCCATAGCAGTCGAGCTCAGAGTGGCAGTGCTGAAGCTTTGAGGCCAAGCTTTGTGGCTCGCTCAGCTCATAAGTTCAGTTCAACTGAGGTTGTTGAGACCATCCTCCACTCCAGTGCTCCCTCCACGAGGAAACTCTACACCTTGAAGTGCATATTATTCACTTCCTGGTGCGGAGAGCACCAGCTGGACCCAGTTATCTGCCCTGTGGTTGCAGTGCTGGAGTTCCTGCAGGACCGTTTCTCCGCAGGTCTATCCCCCTCCACACTAAAGGTGTACATGGCGGCCTTAGCTGCTTACCACGTCCCTTTAAGTGTTGTATCCTTGGGGAGACACCCTCTAGTAACGTTTCTTTCGTGGCACTGTGAGGCGTCAGACCAAGATACTAGGAGTATGGCTGCTTCTAAAACATTATTGTCAGGAGTTTTCTCTTCCAATATGTTTGTGATGTGGCAGGAGGTTGCCTCGCCGCACTTGTTACTATGGCGTCGTGGGTATAGTGTTCCCACAGCGCCTCGACGCAGCTCGAGTTCCCTTGAAAGGGAACGCCTCAGGTTACGACTGTAACCCTGGTTCCCTGAAGAGGGAACGAGACGCTGCGTCGCCCTGCCATACTTCTGCATGCCTGTGATCGACATGCTTCAGAAGCTAGCGCGGTCTGTTTTCAGGGGTGCTTTATTTATTCCATTGGACTGATTTCATAGGTGCATCATGACGCAATCACGCAGGGGCGTTCCCACAGCATTTCGACGCAGGGTTACAGTCGTAATCTGAGACGTTTTTTTTTTAAATCTATTATATTGTTTTTATATCATTTATATCTATTTTTTTTTTCTTCTAAGGAAAGTTGATACCAAAACAAAAAAATAATTGAGAACTCATGAACTGTGTGATAAACTCTAAAAAATGTACTACAATGTTTTTCTAAGTAGAAATCTCCAGATAGATATATATATTTTTTTTTCACATTTAGGGGTACAATGTACAATTATCCAAATAAACTCTAGTTATATGTTGAAAACTGTCCTGTAAAATTGTTCTTATAATGGGGACCACTTTCAAAGTTTTGTTGGAACATCTGAGAAAAAAAAAAAAAAGAGAGGGAATAAACAAAACAAAGTTTCTGATGTTTTATACTTTGTGCACTTGCCAGGTTGCCGAGTTTAGAAAAGCCTATTAGTTTACCAATAGAAGGCTTTGGTACCTGTTTTCCAAACAGTAAATGATCTATCTAAATAATTGTCACTTTTTTGACAGCAGTGTATTTTATACCTCAATTATCTTTTCTTATATATTATTTATTGTAAGATTTTTTTTTAAAGAGTTTTATTAGGCCTAAAATGGACCACGTCATAAAGTAAAACGTAGCTTTAGGGAAAAAAAAAGAACACAAACAAGTCTTTGATCCATTTCTTAAGCTCGGAGGAAAATCCTAAGAACTTGAAGTTTTGATATGAGTGACTTGTTTGTTTGTTTTTTGCACTGCTTTATTGGAGAAATCTAACAGAGTGAATACTGTTGATCTTGTGGGGGAAACTCTGTCACTCCGTGTAGAAGTTCTTGTGTTGTGATCTGATCAGAGCGGGCTGAAGTTGTTTTTATGGTGGCAGTGCTGCATTGTAGATTATTGTGGAAACTAGACACATGCCTTGAGAAAACTACCAACTTGTCAAAACTGTGTGAAGGTTATATTTTATAAGTATGTAAGTGAGAAATGAGAGATGCTGATGGTAATGACAGTTATCTCCAGAGCAGTGCGAAGTGCAACGAGAAATCACAATTATGTGATATGCTTTCCACAGTACTGTGAATTTTGCTAGTGTACCAACAGCTCACTTGAACTGACGGCTTTCTCACTGCTAGGAGACTGTGCTGTGACTCTCACTATACAAAGCCTGTTAGTCTTGAAAACATTTTGACTATTGCTATTTAATTGTCATCTTAGCCAAGAGCCGTACATTCTGATATAAAGGCTCAATCTGAATGATAGTTAGTGACCAATAAACATTTCATTCATTCATTCATTACTTAATTTATGCATTACAATTAGGGCATCAAATATGATATCTTTTGATGACTCAAAAACATTCAAATTATATATTTTTTATATATTTTATGACAGAAATGTCAAACTTTGATCACAATGATGATCACAATGATTGAAAGTTTTTTTTTATTCATAGTATAGCATTATTATTTATTTTTCTTTCAAATATAGTACTCATAATGCATATATTTTTTTAAAGAAAATAAACTAAATGTATGTTAAATGTGTTGAAAACATTCTTTCAAATGCAAGATTTCATTAATTTTTTTTTAAATCATAGACTATCGTATGAAAAGAACATAAAAGAATTCATGACAACATAATATGGCATGGTAAGAAATAGCATTCATGTGCTCAAAACCTTTTAAATGTAATCACTTTATCACACCTAATCACTTTATCATTTATATTTCAAATAAATGCTGTTCTTTTGGAATTTCTTTTCATCAAAGAATCCTGATTAAAGTGTCCACAAAAATATTAAGAACAACTGCTTTCAGCCAATAATAATAAGAAATGTTTCTTGAGCTCCAATTAAGGATTAGAATGACTTCTGAAGGATCATGTGACACCGAAGACTGGAGTAATGACTAAAAGTAATTGCTGATTCATCAAAAACTCACCTGCGCCATCACAAAAATAATAATATTATTAGTGTTTAGTCTTTAGTGTTTAATAACAATATTACTGTTTTTTTACAGAATTTTTTATTTAATAATTGTAGCCTTGGTGAGCGTAAGAGACTTTTCAAAACATTTAAAAAAATCGTGCTGACCGATACATATATAGATTCATCAGGAACCCAGTAGTGCCACCACCTACATTGTTCCACTAGGATCACTGGTTATCTCCCATGTGCCTGTGCCATTTTCAGATCCTGAATCACACACACAAGATCACATATAACAGCACACGCATGCCACCTCATCATCTGGATTTGCATTCTGCTTGACATGATCCACTCGTTTCTGTTCGTCTTACTCCCCAGGAATTTTGACAGTAGTGATGTGGATTGGTTGCCTACTGCTCATTTTGGGTGTCCTTGGTTCTCCTCCTGACAGTCTGGATTAGAGGAACTCTCTCATGTCAACTCTGGAGGGAGAGACAGTCTTTGGACATCTTCAGGGACGCTACATTCTGGGACAGACACACAAACCAACCTGCCTTTGACGTGAGTGCTTCTCTCTTGCACACACTGCTTCTCCAGGCATGCATGAAGCTCACTAACAAAAGCAGAATTTGTTTTCACACACTGCTGCTTGTGTCCTTTATTTAACTGCTTCTGGATGTTTCCTTATCATTTGCTTCCTGTCACCATTTGGCATTATTCTAATTTCAATTGGCTACTTAATAGATAGGATGAGACCTTACTTTGATTGCTCTGAATGCAAAATTAGAATTCCCTTTCAAGGGAACTCGAGCTGCGTCAAGCTGTGGGAACGCCTCTGCGTGTGTGCGTCATGAAGCACGTATGGAATCAGTCCAATGGAGAGACGGAACGTCATAGGCGGGTGACGTTATCGACCAGGAAACTATAAAGCACCCCCAAAACACAAGCGCGACAGCTTCTATGCCTTCAGTAAGCGCTATATGTGGATCTGTCTCAAGTGTTTTTGTCTGTCACTAAGCAGGAGTTTCACTATTTCAAAAAAACTATATATATATATATATATATATATATATATATATATATATTATATTGAGAGACAATGGCGAGCGAACAACAATTTAAGAAGTGTGTTCCTCCCTGCTCGCGCTATTTAACGGGCGGGAATACACACAGCTTATGTGTTGTTTGTTTGGGAGTGCAGCATGCCCAGTCAGCTCTCGAGGGGGCTGATTGTGAGCATTGCGAGCGTTTGCCTCTTAGAACGCTCCGCTCCCGCCGATCACTCTTTGAGGAGAGTGGTTCGGTTCGCGATCCCCGCGGATCGGGTCCCGCTCATACCGAGGCTGAGCGGCGACGTCATTCGTGGGGATCGCAGATGGATCTAACAGCGGGGCTTGAGACGGGCTTTGCCCTATCTCAGCCCTTACCTGTTAGATCCAGTGCCTCAGTCTCGGGTACGGAAGCACGCTCTGCGGTTTCTTCCCCCCGAACTGAGGCCCCAGTACTGCAACCACCCAGTTCTGAGGATCTGGATGTTGTTAGTCTGGATGCGGGAGATGTCGATGATTCGCCATCTCGCTCTCCCGAAAGTGAGGAGCTTATGGAGGTGCTCACTCGTGCTGTTTATAAATTAAGCATCGAGTGGCCAGCTGTTAGGCAGGAGTCTAGAGAAAAATCTAAATTAGATGAAAGATTTTTGCCTTCCCGTTCTCAACCTCCACGCCGGTGCTTGCCCTTCTTCCCTGATCTCCACACAGAGGTTTCGAGATCGTGGAAAAAGCCGGTCTCTTATCGTGTTTTTAGCCCTCAAACGTCCACTTATTTAAACATTGTGGGGGCTAAATCTCATGGCTATGGGGCGATGCCCAAAGCAGAAGAGGCGCTTGCTAGTCATCTTTCTGCTGAAGCTGCATCTTCTTTTAAAGCACCACTTTTACCCTCTAAGCCCCTTAGTAAGGCGCATTCGGCGGCCGGTCAAGCCTCGGCGTGCCTGCACACGATGTCCATCTTGCAGGCATACCAGGCTGACTTATTAAAGGATGTGAGTGACACTCAAGAGGTCAGCACTGACGTAGTTTGCGAACTGCGTCAGGCTGCAGATTTATCTCTGCGCGCCACCAAGGAGTCGGCCAAGCTAATGGGCCGTACTATGGCAGCCCTGGTGGCCGCAGAGAGGCATCTATGGTTAAATCTCTCTGGCATGAAAGAAAAAGACAAAGCTTTTCTTTTGGACGCTCCGCTCTCTCCTCATGGTCTTTTTGGTGATTCTGTCAATACTGTCATAGATAGATTTCAGGAAGAGAAGGAACAGTCAGCAGCATTTCAGAAATTTATGCCTCTTAAAATTCATGTCCCCGGTACTGCTGGGCGGGAGCAGTCCAGGCCGTCAGTCAGCTCCTCACATAGGGCGCAACAGAAGCAGAGTGTTGCGTCTCGCGCTCCCCCTTCCAAACAGTGGGACCAGACGCGGCACTCTCAGCCGAAGTCTTCTGGCAAAACTGATCTGAGGACAGTTATTATGGCCAAGAAGGCTTCGGCAAAGAAGAAGTCCTGACGCCACAGGATGCTGAGGGTGGTCCCTGCCGTGGGAGAGAGGTGTTCACCGCATTACACAGTGCCCGCTCTTCTTCGGTGCCCTCAGGGGCCCGTTCTGCCAACCCCGCCTTCATGCCGGGGCACAGACGGTCCCAGCGAGCGCTTTCCTGAGGGACGCTCGCCCCCTCTGAGGAGGGTCTCAGAGCAGTTAAGCCAGTCGTTCCCTGCCGGTGCGCCGTTACAGGGCGCTGTGTTTGCTGCTCAAGTTACACCAGAGGCCAGTCTCGAGAGACTGGTACCCTTAGTAGTATTTCTGGCAGAGTGGAAAAGCCTTCCAAAAATATCTCAGTGGGTTCTGCACACAGTAAAAAAGGGTTATGCTATCCAATTCAGGTGTCGTCCACCAAAATTCAGAGGGGTTCTGCCCACAGTGGTGGGCCCCGAGCAGGCTCTGGTAATGGAACAAGAGGTGAAAGCGGTCCTTCAGAAGGAGGCTATAGAACGGGTTCCTCCTCCCAGTTTGGAGTCAGGTTTTTACAGCCGATATTTCATCGTTCCAAAGAAGGATGGGGGGTTGCGTCCAATTTTAGATCTGCGCCTGTTGAATCACTCGGTAGGGAAGCTAAAATTCAAGATGCTCACTATCAAGCAGATCGTGTCACAAATCAGATCCGAGGACTGGTTTGTCACGATAGATCTGAAGGACGCGTACTTCCATATTTCCATCCTTCCACAACACAGGAAGTTCCTGAGGTTCGCCTTCGGGGGCGAGGCGTACCAGTACAAGGTTCTTCCATTTGGCCTAGCTTTATCTCCCCGCACTTTCACGAAATGCATGGATGCAGCTTTAGTGCCCCTGAGGCTTCAGGGCATTCGTATCCTCAATTACATCGACGATTGGTTGATTTTAGCTCAGACAGAGCAGATGGCGGTTCAGCATCGAGATGTCGTTCTCGCTCATATAAGAAAGTTGGGGTTGAGGCTGAACGCAAAGAAAAGTGTATTATCTCCTTCTCAGAAGACCACTTTTCTGGGCGTCGTTTGGGATTCGGTCTTGATGCGGGCGCGACTTTCTTCGACCCGCATCGCTTCGATTCTTTCAGCTATGAAACAAGTAAAGCTAGGCCAGCTACTCACTGTAAAACAGTTTCAGAGACTGTTGGGTCTGATGGCAGCAGCGTCCAACGGTATACCTTGCGGCCTGTTGTACATGAGACCACTGCAGTGGTGGCTCCGGACCAAGGGATTCTGCCCGAGGGGAAATCCCCTCCGCACGATCAAAGTCACGCGGCCTTCATGCTCTGGTCATGTGGAAAGAAACCTGGTTCCTATCCAAAGGGCCTGTGTTGGGGGCTCTTTGTCGTCGCGTAACGCTAACGACGGATGCTTCCCTCACAAGGTGGGGGGCGGTCATGAGTGGTCGTCCAGCCCAAGGTCTGTGACAGGACCATCATCTATCATGGCATATAAATTGTCTAGAGATGTTGGCGGTGTTCCAAGCTTTGAAACACTTCCTAGCAGACCTCAGAGGTCATCATGTGCTAGTTCAGTCAGACAACATGTCGGTGGTCTAGTATATAAATCATCAGGGGGGCCTGCGGTCGCGTCCACTTTACAAGTTGGCCCGTCAGATCCTCCTGTGGTCCCAGGGGAAGTTACGGTCTCTGAGAGCTATGTATCTTCCTGGTTATTTGAATGTGGTAGCAGACTCCCTGTCGTGGCAGGGGCCGAGGCCCGGGGGAATGGAGGCTCCACCCTGAGGTGGTGGAGCTCCTTTGGTTGAGTTTCGGTCACGCCGAGGTGGACCTATTCGCTTCCAAGGAGACAACGCACTGTCATCTGTGGTTCTCCATCAGTCAGCCAGCCCCTCTGGGGTTGGACGCTCTGGTACAGCCGTGGCCGAGGTCACGTCTGTATGCTTTTCCCCCGGTTGCTCTGCTACCAGGAGTTCTGGAGAGGGTTCGCCGGGACGGGGTCAGCCTACTTCTAGTAGCCCCGTTCTGGCCGGCCCGAGTATGGTTCGCGGACCTAATATCTCTTCTGGACGGCTCTCCCTTGGAGATTCCGATCAGGAGGGATCTACTCTCTCAGGAGGGCGGTACGATATTTCACCCCCGCCCAGAGTTGTGGAAACTGTGGGCTTGGCCTCTGAGGGGGCCCAGCTCATAGAATCTGGTCTCTCAACTGAGGTTGTTGAGACCATCCTTCACTCCAGAGCTCCGTCCACGAGGAAGTTATATGCCCTGAAGTGGAAACTTTTCACTTCTTGGTGTGCAGAACACCGGCAGGACCCAGTTAACGGCCCAGTGGGTGCAGTGCTGGAGTTTCTGCAGGAGCGTTTCTCTGCAGGGTTATCCCCCTCCACACTAAAGGTGTATGTGGCGGCATTAGCTGCTTACCATGTCCCTTTCAGTGGAGTTTCTCTTGGGAGACACCCACTTATAACTCGCTTCCTTCGTAGCACTTTGAGGCTGAGGCCTGCAGTTCGTATGAGGGTGCCGACTTGGGATTTGGCCATTGTACTAGAGGGCCTTTCTTTGGCCCCCTTTGAACCTATTGAGGAAGTTTCTGAGAAATTTCTCACGTATAAAACTCTTTTTCTGCTTGCAATCTCCTCACTTAAGAGAATCGGAGATTTGCAGGCTCTGTCGGTTGCACCCTCGTGCCTGGAGTTTTCGCCTGGTATGGTTAAGGCTTTTCTATACCCTAGACCAGGTTATGTCCCTAAGGTCCCTACTAATGCTGTTAGACCTACCGTGCTGCAGGCTTTCTATCCTCCTCCTTTTGTGTCATCAGATCAGGAGAAACTTAACCTTCTCTGCCCGGTTAGGGCGTCAGACGCTTACGTCCACAGAGCTGCCCTGTGGAGGAAATCAGAACAGTTATTTGTGTGCTTTGGGCCACCCAGGAAAGGGTGTCCCGCGTCTAAACAGAGAATGAGCAAGTGGGTGGTTGAGGCCATCTCACTTGCTTATGAGTCGGCTGGTCAGCCTTCACCTTTGGCTGTACGAGCCCACTCTACTAGGAGTATGGCTGCTTCTAAGGCATTGTTGTCAGGAGTATCGCTAAGTGATGTTTGTGATGCGGCTGGGTGGTCCTCACCGCATACATTTGTTAAGTTCTATGAATTGGACTTAAGTTCCACTCCTGGGGCGCAGGTGCTCTCGTCCTCTGTGCGCTAGTTCCCACATGACGGTCTTTTGCTCCTATGGCAACGTGGGTATTGGCGTTCCCACAGCTTGACGCAGCTCGAGTTCCCTTGAAAGGGAACGTCTCGGTTACGTATGTAACCCTAGTTCCCTGATAGGGAACGAGACGCTGCGTCGTTCTGCCATACTCCCAGCATGCCCGTTAGCGCTTCCTTCAGGCCTATCAGAAGCTGTCGCGCTTGTGTTTTGGGGGTGCTTTATAGTTTCCTGGTCGATGACGTCACCCGCCTATGACGTTCCGTCTCTCCATTGGACTGATTCCATACGTGCTTCATGGCGCACACACGCAGAGGCGTTCACACAGCTTGACGCAGCCTCTCGTTCCCTATCAGGGAACTAGGGTTACATACGTAACTGAGACGTTTTCTGTTGCACAAGGACAATAACTGATGTTGCACTACTGCCAATCCATACACAATATTCTTATTGCATTAATGTTTATTAGTACTTTTTGTAACACATTAGTTTAGGGTCCAATTCTCACTATTAACTAGTTGCTTATTAGCATGCATATTAAGATATTGGCTGTTTATTAGTACTTATAAAGCACATATTATTGCCTTATTCTGCACTACCATATTCTACATCCCTTAATCCTACCCAATACCATAACTTACTAACTATTAATAAGCAGTAATTAGGAGTTTATTGAGGCAAAAGTCGTAGTAAGTAGTTAGTTAACATTGAGAATTGGATCCTACACTAAAGTGTGACCAGAATATATGTATGTCAATCTACCAATGAGAATTGAGTGATTCATTCGGTTTTTTTTTTTTGCAACTGTTGTTCTTTTACATTTTCAACGAAGATTTTAGCTAAAATGTGGCGGCACATTACTGGGGTAAGGAGGCCTGCTGAAACGAACAACCAACAAAAAGATGAGGATGAGTCAAAGAAAAGTAAAAGAAGACGATTTTATACAAGTGGACAATTGGCGACAACGGCAAGGTTTGTGAGGGGCTGATTTATGACAGCAGTAGGCCTGCAGAACAAATGTACTGACTCATGTGTATGGTTCAGAGAAAGCAAAGTCAAATCCTTTTGTAATCGGGACTAAAAACGTAAAATTAGAAGCAATTAAGGACCACGAGTCATCAAAAAGCCACCTACACTCGATAAGTTGTAAACTATCAAAGACTGCACTCCCGGAGACCAGTTTGAGAAGATGCGACTGCTGTTTCGGAACATTCATGCGATCGTAAAAAAGATGAGGTCCTTCTCTGACTACGTTTGGATGGACAGTTTGGAAGTATTAAACTGTTAGTGAGAAGGGAGGAGATAATGCAACGCTGACGTAGGCTACAGGACAATGACAGTTGCACAGATGTGTGAGCGTGTGCATGTTGGGAGTTGGGAACCGGTGAGAAAATGTCCGGTAGCCTACCTGGTAACTTTACCAGTAATAATAATATTAATTTAGAACTCAGATTAGCAGCAGTCAGTATGACTGTCTGTGACACGGGAAATCAATGAACAAAAAGATTTTAAAAAATCTATATATATTCTAAGAGTTATTATTACTTATATTGCTTTTGTTGATAACTTGACAGCACTTGAATGTGTATTTTTTTTTACAAGTTAACACACAATGTTTGTGCAATTCCTGTTTTTCACCTAAAAAAAAAAAAAAAAAAAAAAAATGGCTGGTAAAAAGTCACTACGGCAGGTGGTCAAAAAAGTTAACTTCAGACTTAACTTATATTTATTTATTTTTTTCTTTCTATTTTGGTATTTTGAATCATAAGGTACTGATCCTTATCATACACCCGGTGCAATGTAGCGCAAGTGTTTTTTGCTAGTTTCAAAGACGCAGTTATCATTTTCACGTCCTGTGCCACGTTGTTTCAATAGTAAATGCATTTGCGCCCATCTGTTCTGAAGACGAGGTGTGTTCAGGCGCATTGTTGTGGCGTTGCTATTTTGAGGCAACTGAAATAGACTGCGCCATTGACCAACAAAGACCTGGTCTAAAGTCAATGGCGCAGTATTTTTTTTTTTTTGGTATTTAAAGGGTGCATTAGTAATATGTGCCTATAGGCGGGTGCACAACACGCGTACACTCTGCTTATTAGACACAGAGGGACGCCCAGCAGCACACAAACTAGCCAAATATAAAAAATAAAAGGATAGTATATTTTTAAGAAATGTAAAAGATTATTATTGTGTACATAAATATATGATGGAATCCGGCTTGTCCCGTAGATGGTCTGCTTGCACGCTTTAGCCTCGCGCACAAGCAGATCCGTTTGCGCTCTGGAGAAGCGGTCAGTCTTTCCGCTTGCAAATTCCACCATGTAAATAGCGAATCCGCCATGGTGCGGGCGCAACTGGCTTTTAAAGGGAATGGGAGATGAGACTCTGATTGGTTTATTTCACTTTACACCCAAAACACACCCATTACTCATTAAAAGAATAAGGACAACCCTTTTAGACCATGCGCCGGGTGCGCCAACCCTTTCCCCCGTCATTAAATGTGCTCTAAGTGATGTCGGGTGACGTCACTTCTTGTTGACGTTTAAAGTATTGTCAAACAAAACGGAGGCTAGCTAGCCCCTCCCTCCTCCTCATCCGCGCACTAACCCCCCAAACCCTACCCCCAAATCCTTCTTGTCGGTTATTGGCTGGAACAGTTTGTTATGTTTTGTGGTTTGGGTTAGCCCAGTTTGTTTTTGTTGCCTTTTTTGGAGCCTGGGGTGTCTGCAGAGACCGCGTTTTTTTACAGTGTGTTCAGGGGACAGGCAGCTAGCGGATAGTGAGGAGATGTTTGCTGTATGTGACAAAAAATGTTTTGGCCTAAAAAACGTGTGACATCGCTTAGAGCACCTTTAAACTAGCAAAAGTGGATTCGGACACGCCCTAACTGCACTTGCGCCCTGCGCCTTAGATCATGCGCATAGATCGTTAAAATAGGGCCCCTAGTGTTTCGTACACAGATTAGTAAAGTAACGTTCTTTTTTTTTTGGTTATCGGTGCACTTATATTAATAACAATAATGATTAAAGAGGACCTATTATACAGTATACTTATACTACTCTTTAGTGTGTAAAATATTGCTGTTTGAGCATGAAAAAAGTTCAGCAAAATTACCAAGCACAAAGTCACTTTAAAGGGAGTAATTCTCTAAACTGTTTCTGAACTCCCTGGAATAACGATAACAGATATGGCAAGCCTACAGATATATTTTGCATCCGTATGAAACCTGTATTAGGGATTATGTGTCATATTTGAGTTATATAACAAAAAATTATTTGGGAGCAACAGTGTGCTGACTTTGTTCTTATTTGTAAAATCATTAAATGCATACCGAAATATGAGTTACTTTTTAACTCAAGTAATGTACATTACTATTCTGTGTAGGCCAATTCATTTATTGATAATTACAATTGAAAAGCTCCCCATGTTGGAAGATATGGTATATTTAAGGTATAATACAATTGAAAGCTTCCCCATGTTGTGAGAAATGGTACTGTATATTTAGGGTATGCAAATGCAGAGATATTCAGAGTGCAACAAATTTTACTTTCAGTTCCCCCTGAGAATTATGTTTTAAGGGCCAACATAAACTTTGCCATTGGCTGTTGTCAAGTGCAAGTATTGTTTTCTGTTGGTTGTGCGCAATACTAAAACAACCAAACTATTGTACAGTTGTAGTACATTGTAAAAAATGTAGCATTTGCGTTTTTGTTACACAGTAGTACATTATATGAATTCCAAAGCCATAAAATTAATAATATGACATCCAGCACACCAGCAAATCCAATTATTCTCTTTTCTAGTCCATCATTAAACATTGTATTGGATGCGTGAAACACAACATATCTCAAGGCCAGATACACATGAGAGTTTCCCCCAATACTTCTTTCGCTGCTTTTCTGCACAGCTTCAAATGAGCCAGTGTCATTAAAGAGTTACTCACTCTCTTTGTCAGCTGCACATTGCCAGGAGCGCAAAAGAAGAAGATCAAGAAAGACTGTTGCAAAAAAGTCCCTTTATTTCATTATTTTTGGGAGGGGATCCTTAGTTCTTGTACTTTCGGCTGGCCTTAGGATTACATTAAACTGTTGTCTCCTAGTAGATCTTCCATAACTTTTATTATCAACGTAAGAGAAAAAAACAAGCATAGGAAAACCTTAATTATAATACAAGGAACGCTTATCACATTAAAGTGAGAGTTAGGATTGTGTCTTCATTTACTCAACTTCATGTCGTTCCAAACCTGTATGACATTCTTTATTCTGTGGAACAAAAAAGAAAAAGTGAATTGTTTATAAATCTGTTGCTAACAAAATACTTTCAGGTCTCCTTGTGGTTTTCTGGTTAGACAACATGAAGACAGCCTAATATTAGTATTGGTATTTTACCTTTGTTTCACTAAAAATAAAATAATAATAATTACAATTATTATTTTTTGTTGTTTCTATTATTGTACCTTTTATTTGAGAGTATAATATTGTTATTGCAATAGTATTATATTTCTTTGATTGTTTAATTTAAATGATAATAATAATAATAAAGTATAGTCATAAAAATGTATAATACATAATGTATAGTCATATTTAGCTTTAGCTTCTTTTTTGTCCTTAGCCGATCATGTGCACGATACAGGTTTGGAACAACATAAAGGTAAGTAAATGATGACCGCATTTCAATTTTTTGGGGTAAACTGTTTCTTTACTGTTTTGTGGTGAATCGTATATAAACAAACACAGATAAAAAAATAAAATAAAAAAAATCTATTAGAAAACGGTAATATTTTAGAGTTTCAGTCACAATAAAAGAGATTTTCTTCAAAACGACTCATTGCTCTGAACTTTTACCCTCTGTGTCAGGATTCTGTTACTTCTTCAAACCTCCCGTCGGCCTGAGTAACAAATCACATCTTTATTCCTCAAGTGGGAAATGGATTTCAGGATTACAACCCACAGAGCGGTTTCCTTTGAAAATAATTACTATTCATTAAAGTGTCCTGTCAGATTCTCTTCTACCCTTCCTCTTTTCCTCTCCCTCACAGGATGTCCTTCAGGACTCCCGGTGGCTGTCATTCTGTCAACCCCCAACCATCTTATCGATTCACACATCTTTGCTGAAGCTGGCGGGCCAATTCCTCCTGTTCCTCTACCAGTGTCGACCTTTTCGTTTCTTTAAAATCCCAGTTTTAGAGGGAACAAATAAACTAGGCTGGCGTATCCACCCTCAATGCCCATGGAAATCTGTCTTGTTAACTTTCTTCCTGTTCTCTGTTGTGCTAAACCGGTTTGTGGTGTCTCTTTATCGGCCTTTGAATCCTCAAACATACACTGGAGGAGAATCAGGCAGAATTTATTTGCTCTGTGGTGTGGTGTGTTGAAGTCAGATTATATTTTGAACTCCCTGACTCTCTTATCTTCCTGCTTCCTCACAGGATTTCTGTTCCAGCGGGGACATATAGAGTCAGTAGGAAGTGACTGAGTTCAAAATGGCCTCTCTCATAAACAAAGAGCCACAGCAGCTTTGTCCCCCTTCATTCAATTTTCAGTTCGTAGTCCTAAAAACTTCAAGAGAATAATAATTGAGGATTAGCATTGGGAACTTCCATTTTTTTTTTTTTTTGGTAACACTTTACAATAAGGTTTATTAGTTAACATTAGTTAACTACATTAGTTAGCATGAACTAATAATAAACTGCACTTATACAGCATTTATTCATCTTTGTTAATGTTAATTTCAACATTTACTAATAATTTATTAAAATCTTGTTAACATTAATGCACTGTGAACTAACATGAACAAACAATGAGCTGTTGTATTTTTTATTAACTAATGTTAACAAAGATTAATAAACACAGTAAGACATATATTGTTCATTGTTAGTTCATGTTAGTTAATACATTAACTAATGTTAACTAATGAACCTTATTGTAAAGGATTAACCCATAAATTATTGGAATTTAGGTTAATTACTTTCTTACATTCATTTTTGAATAGCAATTCTGATTGCTGTTTGCAACTCTAATATCAACACAAGCTCTTTGAAAAACATTACTGTGATGAAATGTCTTCAAAGTTATATCATGCTGCTTTGTGCATGTTTCATGAAACTTTAAAAGTGAAATGTTCTGTGAGTGGCGGCAAAGGCACGTTCAGTTTTTTTCTGAAGCAGATGAATGTGAATTTGGCAATGTTTTATAAAATCGTTTTATGGCTGTGGTTATAAAATGGAATGTCGAGTGAGTGGCACTAAAAGCAAATCTTTTCTAGAAGGTTAATGCTCTATCCGAGGTTATGTGACATGTTTAAGGATAAGTAAGCGGATAACCTCAACTTTCGGTTCCAAAAACGGAGGTAACATTCAGGGTATGTAAGTAGCCATAGCAACTTACACTCTGAAAATAACCTGTTCTGTTCCAGGTTTTAGCTTACTTCAGATTGTGTTCAGTGTATACTTAACCTATCGATGCAGGTATAACATCACTTTGTAGGTCAAAATGCAGAAATGAATGAGCATTTCAGCACTTCCGGTTCCATTGACTTCAGGACGAAGTTATTTTTTAATGGGATTTTGGTCAAATGGCTGAAATAAGGTCTGTGGTGCATACATGCTCAAGACACTTTTACATTTTATTCTACGACATAAAAAAACATCAGTATTATCTCACTCGTTATTTTTTAAGCTGTTACGTGTCTTGAAAAAGGCAGTTGCTAACTGCTATGTGACTACAGAGGCTGTCGAGGAGATCAAATGTCATCACACCGAAAAATATATATATATTTTTTTTAAAAACAGCGGTTCTAAAAACCTATTAAAAATTGGCCTACAAATTGATGT
Source organism: Gila orcuttii (assembly GCA_026230005.1). NCBI lineage: Eukaryota > Metazoa > Chordata > Actinopteri > Cypriniformes > Leuciscidae > Gila > Gila orcuttii. The sequence continues at coordinate 18,872,389 of JAPDVR010000008.1, read as the reverse complement.
AGCAAACATCTCAATAAAAGTAAATGATTGGTGCCATGGAAAACTATGCACTGTGCAGGCTAAATTAAATATTTTAATGGTCGTCTGTTGCTGTATAACAGTTCAAAGAGTAAGCTTTTCATGGCAGAAAGGATATGGCACTTACCCAGTAAAGCATTTATTTAGGGACTCCATGCGGGGAAAGATTGCTTCTTCCTTTTATTTAATTTATATAAGAATATTTACATCTTGTTAAAACATTGAGAGAGAGAGAGAGAGAGAGAGAGAGAGAGAGAGAGAGAGAGAGAGAGAGAGAGAGAGAGAGAGAGAGAGAGAGAATTTTTTTTAAGAGTATAAAGATTATGTTTAATTTCACGGCAACACCGCCCATATCTGAGTCTGTAGAGAATCATTCGCCACATACAGAATCCTCTCTGCAATATTTCATGCTGGCATCTCACGCTCGTAACTGAGCTATATTGTCTCTCATAGAAATGGATGCAGTCAAACTATTTACATTCAGCACTTTGGTTCTGGACATTGATACCTCTCAAAAATAAAATAAAAAATAAGAAACACATCCCACTATGGCAATGCATTGAGGCTGAAGCCAGGACTCTGGACTGGCCCCTCTGCATTAAATCTTATTTGAACATTATTCATGAATTTCTGGATACAGGCATAATAAATTCATCACCACTGTTTATGAAATGGCCGAGATACAATTTGAGTCACTTGATGTTTACAGCATGGTAAAGCTGTCTGCTGTCTGACTACCTGCAGCACAGAAGTGTAGTTTAAAAATGGGATGGGGTAAAATAATTGCAAACAGAATCAAGAAATGAAATGAGCTGAAATGTTCTGAAATAGCATTCAGATGTGTTTTAAGTTGACTCAGCGACTAGTATGACGCCAACGGATACCTCAAACTCCAGGAGTTGTATTTGCTTGACAACATGCCATTTTGTTTCAGAGCATGCTAAGTAAATAACTACAGGCTGAAATTAATTAATGCAATGATTTCACTACAAATAATAGTTTTTTTGCCTCTTTCCTGCAGCATTACTGTGTTGATTTTTTTTCTTCAAAGAATGCTAATGAGGACTGGTTTTCAAACGTTTTTCTGAAAAACCTCCCATTTTATTTTTGAAACGGCGTGCACAGAAAGCCTGAAAGTAGGTCACATTTTACATGTTTCTAGAAAAGCGGAATCGTTTGTATCTGAGAAGCAAAATCAGAAAACAAAAAACAAGGCTGCTTGTCTCTGTTACAGTAAAGAATCTGAGACCTGTCTGGCCTGTGTTGATGGTAAATGTGCATGTTAACATCAAATTTGCAAAAGAAAAACAAATATTAAAAACTGGAATCCAAAAGAGGGCTGGATTAGACATATAGGTACATTCACTTTGAAATGAGTGTATTACAAAACACACATTCAGTAGATGGTCAGAGCCATAGTAAATTATTTTCATCTCATGCCTTTGCACAGAAAAATCTAATAGCTTTCTCAGTCAACTGTGCATGATAAACAAGAATGAGACCATGACGGCTGGAGCTATTTTAATCAGAAATATATTAGATTGTAAACTTCAATCTCTAAACTCCAAGTACAAAACAGTGAGATATTAACCCAAGATTTATATCTCACATATCCATGAGATAAAAAGGTGACACTATTTAATAACTTTTTAAGCAGTACATCATATGCTTCAAAGATCACTAGTTAATACTGATTATTGTACATATTAATATAATATTTATAACTTTAGATATGCTACAGTTCAGAAGTTTGGGGTCAGTAACTGTTTTTTTAAAATAAATTAATACCTTTATTCAGCAAGTACACATTAATTTGATAGTGACGGTAAAGTTATTTACAATGTTACATTTCAAATAAATGCTGTTGAATCCTGAAAAAAAGTATCACAGTTTCCACAAAATATTAAGCAGCACAACTATTTCAATATTGATAATAATAAGATTTTTTTCAAATCAGCATATTAAAATGATTTCTGAAGGATCATGTGAGACTGAAGACTGGAGTAAGGATGCTGAAAATTCAGCCTCACCATCACAGAAATAAATTACATTTAAATATATATATATATATATATATATATATATATATATATATATATATATATATATATATATATATATATATATATATATATATATATATATATATAATGAAACAAAAAACTGTTATTTATTTGAAATTATAATTATTATATAATTAAATTATTTTGTCTGTATTTTTGACCAAATAAATGCAGCCTTGGTGAGCAAAGGAGATTTTCAAAAACAATCTTACCAACCCCACACTTTTGAACAGTAGATGTTCAATTATTATTTATGACTTAATTCATAAAAGTTATTATAAAGTGTGTCTCAAAAAACATAGTAAATTCAGGCAGTTTAGTCATAATAAATCATTAAATACAGAAATATTCAGATAGTTTATGCCTTCTCAAGAGGGAGGCTATGCCAGTTTACATAGGGCTGTTGTGATTGATTAGACGCCCTTCACTGTCTTGACAATTTGTTGAAGGGTGAAAACCGAATCCTGTCTTAGATATTAAGATAAACAACTCATATTTACAACTCCTGTGATTTCCATCTTCTGGATTTAGTGAGAATGTTTTCCCCCTTTGCAGTTGAGTCACATATATATATACCGTGAAGGTCCTACAGCTCTCCATGACAACAGCATAAATTGCACTTTTTTATTGTTTTTTTTTTTTTACCTCGCACTGTAAAAGTTGCTCCTCATATATTGAGCGATCCATCTTATCTTGACAGAAAATGTATCTTTTTTTTGTTGATGCATATATGCAATTTTCACAGACATTTCCACACATTCCAGTTTTATATAAAAATCAGTAATAAATGCTCTGTGTTGTCAAAGGCTGTAATTCTGTGGCTGTTTGTGTTGACAAATGCTACAACCCAAGCAACTTAATCAAGAACACTTAAGCAGTACATGTACAGTTATTCAATGCTGAGTGGAAATAATTGCCTCTAGATGAAGAGATACTAAAATGAATTAATGTATTACAGTTACGCCTCGGCACATCATCATATGTCTAATAGAAAAGCAGGGAAATGTAGTAAAACAAAGCTATTGAATCAGGTGATGTAAATGTAACTGTATTTGCACATAGATGACACGTAATGCACTTCTTATATAATACTTCAAATAAAAATGGACATTTACAGAGGAAAAAAGAAAAAGAAAAAAAGTGTTTCCTGCTTTTTTCTTAAAGCAATAGACTTACAGCCAAGTGTGCTTTGATATCAGAACAGAGACTTCACTTAATAAGGCAATTGTTTTGTGGTGAAGTGTTTTTGTTTTTTTTGTTTTTTTGGTCTTTGCACTTTCAAAAAGTACAAATACGGGTGTTTATCAGTATCTATCCAAGAAACAATGTGAAGCTTTTCACGTTTTGAATGAGATGAGCAGTATTTACAAAGCGGCCAACAAACCTTTTCAAAACAATATTTTAAGCGTGTACCATAACTTTAAAGTTGCCTTCTCAAAAGAGATTTCAATAAACATTAAAAAAACCTGTGATGAAATTTAGCCATTCAGTTTGCTTTCATGTTTACCTTTTGGTTTAGCCATATCTCTGAATACAAAGGAATTTATATCCAACATTCTGGCAATTCAGTCCCACATTAAATACAGATATACAGATCTCACAATACAGGATTTGTAACTCCAGATAGAATAGAAAACACAAATTTGAATCTTTGCTGATTGTTATTAATGTTGAACCACTGTGCTCCGATACTTTACCTCAGAAAAGACTTCTTATTGTTGATTCTCCATCTCGAACAAGGACATCACCAAGAATAACTACAGCACCCGCACATACGTGCTAAGAAACTGTAGGTATATATTCTGACTTAAAATGTTCTTTTTCAAGGTTCATAGGCAGTCCACTTAGGAAAACCCCCAAAAGTCTCAAAAGGAACCTTTACTCAAAGACACTATGTGGGTTTGACTGTAGGCTAGATCCAACAAGGTTTTCCCAGCAAGGGAATATTCTGGCAACGTACGGCTTCCGCATGGTATGCTCCTGTATCGGTTACAATCAAAAATTCTGCTTCTTACAATTGCTACCCAAAGGAAGAGGGTTCAAAGACAATCTCATCCACAAACATTTACACGTATACTGACAATAAATTTATTTTCTCTTTCTCTCTCGTCACATTTACAAATACAATCTCACTGGCAGGCACAAATGAACAACAGAGGCTCATTTGAACTAACTGCACAGCTGGCTGAGTTCTGGCTCTGTGGAGTTGGGGAGCTTGGTGTTAAAACTCTGGAGTGCTTCCCGTATTCGCACCACCTCGCTGGACGAAAGCTTGAGCCTGTGCCTCAGCAGGCAGGAGAAGAGGTCCAGCTGCTGGGCTCCTGGTGGAGAGAGCCGGTTGATGCGGTCCCTCATCTCCAGAAGCATTAGGAAGGCCGCATCCTGGGATCCCTGCGTGTACGGGTAGTCCAACTGCAGGATCAGGTCCTTGATCCCCTCTGGATCAAAGTGCATGCTGTAGCCAAAGACCTTCAGACTGTTGATTTTCATGTAGCCTAGGTTGGCCGAGTGGTCATCCAGGTCCAGTGGCTCGTAAAAAAGCGTCTCATTGATGGCAGGATCGTCAGTGATGATGCGACTGCGCAGGTAAATGTGTACCGTTTCGAAGAAGGACTTCCACTTGCTGCCAAGAGCGAGGGTCCAATTATAGCACTGGAGTGAGGCGTCCAATTTAGTTCTTTCCCAGTCTGGGAAGTCCTGCTGGTTGACGGGCATAAACCAGCTCTCGGAGTGGCTGCCCCCGAAGGGGTTGACATAGATAGCAGGCACGGGTTCCAGCGTGCTGTTCTTGGTGGAACAGATCTGGAAAGAGATCCCCATCAGCATGTGGATGAGGTTGGACTTGTTCTTGTTGCTCTTGAGGGTGAGCAGCATGCGCTTCCTCCACGCTGGGTTGAACCAGCTGCCCAGGCGCACGTCGTTGCTTATGTAGATGGCATGGACCTCCATGCGGCTATCGAGCCTTTGGAGAAGGTAACGCATCTCGGCGTCTGGCATGTCAAAGTCAAAGTTGATGTAGTGGTCCAAAGAGTTGGCGATGTTGGGGCGGCAGAAGCCCATATGGAGGATGCTGCCTGGGAGGCATGTGCCACAGCGGGTGATGTTGTCTGGGGCGCAGGACAAGCAGAGGGTCCCCTCACCCACCCTACATGGCACGGAGCCCTGGCAGACAGCGCGTTGCTCTGCGGCACAGATGCAGCCCTGCAGTTCCTCAGAGAAGGTGCCGTGCACACCATGCTCGCTACAATACAACAGAGACTGGGCTTTGTTGAGCCAAAAACCCAGAGTTCTGCAAGAGAGAAGGTAATAATTACAGACAAGATTAATTCCTGGAAAAATGAAGGCAAGGATTTACTAAATGAAGATAAAATCAAAAGATTTCTGGGCTTCGTCGCCATGAAAAATTGTTCAGCTAACATGTTAAAATTGTTCAGTCAGAACTTGACATCAGCCTTATTTTCTTTGTGGTGAATGAGGCATTAATTTCCTCTTGCTGATTGATACGAATATTAATCGAGTGCTGATGGGCTGTTCTTTGACAAATGCAAATTGTTCTTAACTAGTAGAGGAAGTGAGTCTTAAAAGCCTTTGAGGATGTGTGTGAGGAGATGGCACATTCTTTTCATTCTCTTTTATCCAGTTTAGTGAGAGACAATTCACTTAAATAAATGCTCTCCATTATCTTCCAACTCACTTCACAACTGTTGACGCATACTTAATGCCATGCATAGATAAATAAAATTTCTCACATCACATGCCCTTTCTGTTGACTGCCTCCCTGTGGGATTTCATTTCATCTAGCCTTCCTTTTGTCCTGGACTCTCGAGTTTATTAATGATCTTATAAATCCACTAATGTAAAATGTTCTTTTTCATGAGAGCATTTGATGTCAAGATGCAATTCAGCCGGTAAATAAACCACTAAGCAGTGCTCATATATTCATGTTGACTCAGAGAACTGCATCTTGGTTCAATAATTAAGAACTGGTTGAAAAATCACTTTTTTATCAAAATAATAGAATTAGAATAGAATATAGATTGGCTTTTTAAAAGTTTTTTTTTTCTGAACGTATGACCAACAAATATGTAAATGACATTACAGAGGCTCACATTCAAGATTTATAAGAAACATGGAATATCAAGCCATTTTTTTTTTATTGAAAAACACCTCCAAAAATCGCATTCTAGGGTAATAAAACTTTTGTTTATGAAACTAATGAAGCAACAAAAATGATTCCACTCTCAGTTTGGGTTAATTCTAGTGTGTTTTTCCAGGTGCAGTGTTACATGTACAAGCAGACGCAGGTGGAAGCCGTCTGAATTGAGTGAAAGTCTTCAAGCTGAAGGATGCTAACTACAACCTGCCCATCGCGTGGAGCTCTTGATTATAGTGTGTGCACACTGACCACTCTTCAGAAATGTTCACTCTATGCAGGCACCACGAGGCACAACTTTTCTTTGCATAATCAAAAATAATTGTCCTTTAAGAACAACATCTGAACCACATAGTGCAGCTTCAATTCCTCTAAACCATAGTCTAAATAAACAAATAAACCACAATGTTGTATATACTGAGAGTGAAACAGCCAACTGTCTTATAGACACATAACCACAAAGACAAATGTTTGAATGCTAAAGTAAGCTAAAAAATATATATATACTTATTGTTAAATAAAAAAAAATAAATAAAAAAAAACTCATGTTGTTCCGAACATGTTGTTTCTTTCTTCTATGGAGCATGTAAGATTTTATTTTGAGGAATGTTATGAAGAAATGTTTTTGTCCATAAAAATTAAAGTTAATGGGGTCAAAAAACAACAAAACTTCTGTTTTGACAAAAAAACTTTAAGACATTTTTTAAAAAATATCCAATTTTATGTTCCACTGAAGTAAGAGAGAAAGTCATAGAAGTTTGAACTGACACGAGGGTGAGCCAAGTTTTTGGATGAGCTATCCGTTTAATTGATGCTTTCTAAAACCCACATTGCACATGCTACTTTACATGATTTGCAAAAACAACAACAACAAAATATAATATGGCCTTGTACCTTTCTCTGGGCAGGCTGATCTTTGGCTGTGTAGGACAGCGCTTGCTGAGAGCGAAGAGTTTGCGCACTATCTTGATGGCTTTTCCCAGCACCAGTTTAGTGCTCGCCTCCAGCAGACCATAACGTCTCTGCAGGACCAGATCTGACGCCCAGAACTTTAAGACGGCAGAGGTGTTTAAAAAATGATCTGTTGGCAATTTCTTGAGAAAGGCCTTGAACTCATCTGAAAAACAGAAGGAGAGGAAGAAATGTTATTATGGTTATTATTACTGTGAAACCTTGGAGAAGGTGAATAAACTATATTGAGCTGTTATGAGCTTCAATAAGAGGACATGAAATGGCTTATGATATGAATGCATGAGTTATCGAGCGACTCATTGTAGGTGTTGTTAGGGAAAAAACAGCAGAGACAAAAACGTTAATCACTTGACTCACAACATACCACCAAACTATATAGCAGCAACACAAAGTGAGGTTTTATTAAAACTTTTGACAATCATTGTGCACTGCTGATTGATCACTACTTGAAATAAGGACAAGCTAATCTGTCTTCAGCACAGACAGTTTAGTTGAAAAACTCATAATTCTTAACATAATTTCCCAACACCTTCTATTGCAAAATGTTGTACAAGCTGTAAACAGTGAAATATTAGCATAATTATCAAATTCGAGTTATCTAGAAATGCATTTGGGCCACTTAAAAAGACATTAGCATCCCTCAAACATGGAGAGAAATGAAGACATTTGCACAGCTGAGGAGACAAACCCCTATCCACCTGACTTTTTCATTGTAAGGCCATGCAGAAAGAGCTCCATTGGTGTTACAGGGCATTACAATGTGCAATGATCCCACGAGCGCTGAGCCCATAGGCTCCCACATTGACACACAAGACTAAATTACAGAGATAACATTAGCATTGGCTTAGACTGTCAGTTAAGCTCAGTTTAAGCTCTGTTTTTCTTCTTCTCTTCCCTGTCATTTTGTCTATGCATGTGTGTCTGTTTGACTCTGACAGCAGAAACAAAACCTACAATGACCAGGGTCACAACATAATTGCATTACAATTAACAGGGTGGTCTGGCAGTGCACCATCATGTTGTTTGCTAATGTGATGTTGGTTATATAAAACTTATAATGATAAATGAGTGAGAGTAAACCAGATGGCTGGCAAAATCCCATCACCACCTCCACGAGGTGCCGGCCGGAAACCGATGATTAATTTGATCGGGCTAACGGTGAGGGTGGTCAGTGACAGATGGTGTGACGCGTCGGCTGATTGAAACTTCCTGTCGCATCAAAATTGCAATGCTAAAACGACATTTGGATCTGAATGCTAGGGCGTCCCCCATAGGCGACGCATGCTGTCCCCGCCCAAACGGCGCGAAAAGTAGACGTGGGCTACCTGCCCAAGGACGCAGCAAGCCGAAACGGCTAGCCCAACATCTCTGATTTGCAACCCTCAATATTGGCACGCCGCGACTTCAAGCTGGTCAGGGATGCCAAGGTGATTACATCTGAGACAATTGCCTCCCAACACCGGCTACTAGTCCTTGATCTCCGGCTGAACTCCGGCCTCCGACCCCGCACTCGATTTACTGGCCCTGAGAAGATCAAGTGGTGGCGCTTGCCTGAGAAGACAACACAACTGGCTGCCGTGCTCAACACACATATCCACACCATTGACGGTGACCAGCCTGTTGAAACATTCTGGGAAAACATGTCCAAGACGATCTGTGACGTGGCGGAAGAGTGCCTCGGTGTGACCAAGCCAGGGCAACGATTTGTAGACAAGCAGATCTGGTGGTGGACCAACGAGGTACAGGAAGCTACGAAGGCAAAGAAGGCCGCATTCAAGTTATGGCGTGTCTTGCAGGTGGCTGACGATTGGCATGAGTATAGACGACAGAAGTCGATAACGAAGAAGGTGGTGGCTGCCGCAAAGGCCCGACACCATGCCGAGCTTTACGCACAGCTCGACACGCCTGAAGGAGCCAACCGAATCTACAAACTCGCAAATGCCCGCCATTGCTCGACACTGGACATTGGTCAAGTAATGAATATTAAAGACTCCAACCGTCAAGTCCTTTGTGATCCACCCGCCATTCTGCAACGCTGGAAAGAGTATTTTGACTCGATCTGCAACATGGAATTCCCGCATCCACTGATTACAAGCAGCGCACCCATCCCCGGGCCGGTACCGCAGATCAGCCCTGCCGAGGTCGGCATCCCCTCAACATGGGCTGCCAGCGTAACGGTCCCGATCTGGAAAGGCAAAGGCGATGTCAGCGAATGTAACACCTATCGTCCGATTCGCCTGCTCTGCCATGCCATGAAGATGTTTGAGCGCGTAATCGACACCCGCCTCCGGAAGATCGTTTCCAGTCCAAATCAGTGCGGATTTGTTAGAGGAAGCGGCACTACTGTTGCGATCCACGGCGTCAGACTGCTGCTAGAGAGGCAACGGGAGAAGAACCAGCAAGTACACATGGCCTTCCTCGATCTCGAGAAGGCATTTGACCGTGTGCCCCGAGATCTTATCTGGCATTCCCTCCGCTCTCACGGTGCCCCCGAAGAATACGTACGATGGATCCAGCTTCTCTATACCAATACCACTAGCGTCGTCCGATGCCCTGCAGGTCTGTCCGAAACATTTCCGACTACCGTGGGCGTGCATCAGGGATCCGCCCTCTCCCCGCTTCTTTTTATCCTTTGCATGCCACGGGGGATATCCAGGTGTCTCAGCCCTGGTCACTTCTATTCGCCGACGACATCTTCCAAGCTGACAAAACCCGTTGGGGGCTTGAACGTCAAGTGCAAGACTGGAATGAGTGGTTAGACGCGCACGGACTGCGCCTTAACATCAAAAAGACCAAGTATATGGAGTGCGGACCCCAGACCGAGGGCAGCCATTAAACAAAGTCACCGAATTTAAATATCTTGGTTCTCTAATCCGGAGTGACGGTGACTCTCTTCCCGACGCCCGAGCCCGAGTCAACACAGCATGGCTTAAATGGAGACAAGTCACAGGCATTCTCTGTGATCGCCGAATGTCCATATCACTCAAGGGCAAGATTTATAAAACCGTTGTACGCCCGGTCGCGTTGTACGGTTCCGAGTGTTGGCCAGCCACCATCAAACATGAGCAGTCCCTCCATGTTATGGAGATGAAGATGCTCCGCTGGTCCCTCGGCCTCACGCAATTCGGCCACGTCATGAATGAAGATGTCCGAAGGCGCATGGGCGTGGTGCCCATAGTCCAAAAGATGCGTGAAGCTCGACTCCGCTGGTATGGCCATGTCATCAGAAGTGGCGATGAGACAACGGTGAAAACGGCCTATAATCTATCACCACCCGGACGACGACCGCGTGGCCAGCCGAAGAAGCGGTGGCTCGATCGTCTGGCGGAGGATATGCGCGCAGTAAATATCACCACTGAAGATGCCCTGGATCGAGCCAAGTGGCGAAAAGCATGCAAGCAAGCGGACCCTATATAAATATGGGATAAACGCTAGGACAGAGAGAGAGAGTGACAGTAAACCAGACAGTTGACGGCACCCATTGACTTTTTTTTTTTCCTACTTTGGAAGTCAATGCGTGCCGTCAACTGTCTGGTTACCAACATTCCTTAAAATATTGTCTTCTTTATTTTTTTAAATCTTCTTTTGTGTTCAACAGAAGAAATAAACTCATACTGGTTTGGAACAACTTGAGGGTGAGTAAGGACAAAAATCCCTTTAAACTAAGTTCTCTTTCACGTCTTATTACGCTTAAACTGTCAAATGCACACAAGGTTATGTCAAAAACACACAGTTCACATAAACACAGTCGGTTATGTCTGTGAACGTAAACAGCAAATAAAGAAACGTGTATATTAGATCTGTGTATTACAGTGAAAGCAGTGTAATATTAACAGCATATATAGCAGTAGGTACAGTAAATGAATCAAACAACAAAAGAAAAACAAAATCACTCACTGCTCTTGATTGAATAATCTTAGTAGCTTTTATAAGGATAGATTTTTTTCTTAAATGCTTGAAAGGATTAGTTCAATTCAGAATTCAAATTTCCTGATAATTTACTCAAATGAACAGGAGCAAATGTTTCATCACATTGCTATCTTCAGTTCATTTGATTTTAATTCACTTTCGATTTGCACTTTTTGCACGATGCAAAAAAACGATGCATTAGACTTCTGTAGTCTGTACTGAATCCAGTGTGCGGCCAGCCACCTTCTTGGTCATTGTCCATATTTCCGTGGCTCTACGCACCTGAAGATTTTTTTTTTTGTGTCAATTTAGAGCGCAATAATTTCTTCTAATTTTCCTGATAATATACTCACTCATGCGCATCCACGACTTCACGCATTACGTAGTCATGTTGAAAAGGTCACGCATGATGTAGGCGGAAGTACCGACCCAGTGTTTACAAAGGGAACGTGCAAAGACTAAGTCAAACAACCTTTACAAATAAAGGTAAAACAACTATGTCGGACGATTTTGAAGTTGGGGGAGAAAAAGTTTTTCGCTTTGTAAACACTTGGTTGGTTCTTCAGCCTACGTCACGCGTGACCTTTCCAACGTGGCTACGCAATTTCACGTTGCAAAAACTGCAATTTGGACCTTCGAAACCGTTGGTACCCGTTGACGTCACATTGCATAGAAACAAACGGCTTATTTTGAGACACTGCTTATGATTTATGGGGATTCAAATGTAGTGGGTGAAATTTTACCATTATAGGGTAGTTGTGTACACAGGGACGTGCACAGGAATTTTGAGGGGCAGTTGCTCTGACCTGAAAAAAGTGCATCAGTATGATTTTTTTTTTAATTATTATGCATGTTGAAGCAATTCTTGATTTATGGTTATTATTTACTGAGGGATGTGCATCCATATTGACCAGTATGTCCAGCTAATCAACATTTAAAATTCAATATAGCCTATAAATCAATAGTCAATCAATGTCAAATTGTCAATATATTGCTTTCTATCTTGCATAATTAGTGCAGTTGTTTAGAGTTTTTAACTACACTGAGACTAGATAATCAGTGTCTTGTTTTATAATGTGTACTTTGATTGGGAGTGCCATCATTCACGTGCATGTACAGGTCCTTCTAAAAAAAATTGCATATTGTGATAAAGTTAATTATTTTCCATAATGTAATGATAAAAATTAAACTTTCATAAATTTTAGATTCATTGCACACCAACTGAAATATTTCAGGTCTTTTATTGTTTTAATACTGATGATTTTGGCATACAGCTCATGAAAACCCAAAATTCCTATCTCAAAAAATTAGCATATCATGAAAAGGTTCTCTAAACGAGCTATTAACCTAATCATCTGAATCAACTAATTAACTCTAAACACCTGCAAAAGATTCCTGAGGCTTTTAAAAACTCCCAGCCTGTTTCATTACTCAAAACCGCAATCATGGGTAAGACTGCCGACCTGACTGCTGTCCAGAAGGCCATCATTGACACCCTCAAGCAAGAGGGTAAGACAGAAAGAAATTTCTGAACAAATAGGCTGTTCCCAGAGTGCTGTATCAAGGCACCTCAGTGGGAAGTCTGTGGGAAGGAAAAAGTGTGGCAAAAAACGCTGCACAACGAGAAGAGGTGACCGGACCCTGAGGAAGATTGTGGAGAAGGACCGATTCCAGACCTTGGGGGACCTGCGGAAGCAGTGGACTGAGTCTGGAGTAGAAACATCCAGAGCCACCGTGCACAGGCGTGTGCAGGAAATGGGCTACAGGTGCCGCATTCCCCGGATCAAGCCACTTTTGAACCAGAAACAGCGGCAGAAGCGCCTGACCTGGGCTACAGAGAAGCAGCACTGGACTGTTGCTCAGTGGTCCAAAGTACTTTTTTCGGATGAAAGCAAATTTTGCATGTCATTTGGAAATCAAGGTGCCAGAGTCTTGAGGAAAACTGGGGAGAAGGAAATGCCAAAATGCCTGAAGTCCAGTGTCAAGTACCCACAGTCAGTGATGGTCTGGGGTGCCATGTCAGCTGCTGGTGTTGGTCCACTGTGTTTTATCAAGGGCAGGGACAATGCAGCTAGCTATCAAGAGATTTTGGAGTACTTCATGCTTCCATCTGATTTCATTTTTCAGCACGACCTGGCACCTGCTCACAGTGCCAAAACCACTGGTAAATGGTTTACTGACCATGGTATTACTGTGCTCAATTGGCCTGCCAACTCTTCTGACCTGAACCCCATAGAGAATCTGTGGGATATTGTGAAGAGAAAGTTGAGAGACGCAAGACCCAACACTCTGGATGAGCTTAAGGCCGCTATAGAAGCATCCTTGGCCTCCATAACACCTCAGCAGTGCCACAGGCTGATTGCCTCCATGCCACGCCGCATTGAAGCAGTCATTTCTGCAAAAGGATTCCCGACCAAGTATTGAGTGCATAACTGAACATAATTATTTGAAGGTTGACTTTTTTTGTATTAAAAACACTTCTTTTATTGCTCGGAATTTTGGGTTTTCATGAGCTGTATGCCAAAATCATCAGTATTAAAACAATAAAAGACCTGAAATATTTCAGTTGGTGTGCAATGAATATATGAAAGTTTAATTTTTATCATTACATTATGGAAAATAATTAACTTTATCACAATATGCTATTTTTTTGAGAAGGACCTGTATTGTACAGTATGTCTGGTCTCCACATATTTCTGCTAGAAAAATGCGAGTTTCATTTTGTGCACGTGCATATGAACGCACGATAACACACGCGACGCAGTTATGTTTTCCTAGCTGCAGTAAACAAACACTGTTGCACTTTGTCGTTTATCAAAAACAAACGTAATAAATAATTGTATTTTACTCTCACTTTTGTCAGGCACAAAGTGATGCAAGAGATGCACTGCCTGCCCAGCTAGGTTAGCAAGACCGAAAAACATCAAACTTTACTGACATCAAACTTAGAGAGGAGAGAACACAAGTTTACCTGATTGTTGTTCCCGCAATTCACTCTCATGTTTTTTTTTTCTTCTTCCTCTTTTCGTGACCAGAAGGATAGTTTCGCTTCATTTTGTCATGGATGTTGTACACATTAATTGACGCGCTATGACACGAGATGGAGGCGGGGCCTTAAGTAATTTGCGGGGCCTTACGCACCGGTCGGGTGCAGCGCTGCAGCCACGTAAACAGTTTGACCTTCCCTTACTGACTTTCACTTTCAGTGCCCGAATGGAAGTGAATGAGGCTTTGGGATTTTTTAATTTTTTTTTTTTATCTAGGCCTACGTGAAATTCTGCATCCATTGTACGATTTTTATTTTTGTTTTTTTCCTCGGAAGGGCAACCTGAGTCGAGAAGGGCATATTGGCAGTTGCCCGGGCAACCTGAGCAACCCCCCTGTGCACGTCCCTGTGTGTACACATACTGCCGACACACATTTATGTTAGACCATTTAAACATGAATTTTGCATAATAGGTATCCTTTAAAAATGATTTCCTATTTTTCAAACTTTCATTACAGTATTTTGCTTTTTTAGTTATTCGCTGGCAAATCATTTTTTAGGTATGTTGCGCCATTATCTGATAAGTGATATCAATATTCTTATTAAAAACAAATGATTCAGTTTGATAATTTAGTTAGAAAGAAGGCTTTGCGTTCTTTGACTGAATGAGCTCAATAGCATTTCATTTTACAGTTATTGTATTCAGATGATTCTTACATCTGCACAGATGCTTTATCGCTTCATGAATCTGATCTGCAGCACACTTGCTTTCATTACATGATAAAAAAAGCACGCATTTAATATGTACATGTATATTCCAAACATAAGCCTACAGGGGCCGAGATCAGGGTTGTGGTATGCTATAATGCAACCCAATAAAACCATAGCGGTTCGTTCTGTACCTGTTCATAACCTACCGTCCCTTTCCCACATAACGGCATAAAATGTAGCCATATCCAGCAGTGCTTTTATTAGATTTTCTCACTCCCTCTCTCTCTTTCTCACTCTACCTTCCCTCTTTTGCTTGTTTGCCTTCCAATCTCTCTCTCTCTCTCTCTCTCTCTCTCTCTCTCTCTCTCTCTCTCTCTCTCTCTCTCTCTCTCTCTTTTCCCCATCTCTTTATCTCCTTCTTGCCCATATTCTGCTGGAGATCTCATTATTCACAGTGGCACATTTACAATTTTAACTTTTCTTCCCTTTTCTGCCATATTCTGGCATTTATGACTATATGTTCAAATTTATGGACTATTTAGCCCTTCCTAAAAATGTCAGCTGGAATGATGAGGTTATTTTCCTCAAAACACATTCTCATTTTGTACATTAGTACCTCACATTTCTATGAACAAGGAGAGATGGGAACTTACTGCTGTCTATTCACATTCAAGAACATAACCACATTCATGCTCATTATAAAATGGTTCAAACAAAGGAACTACTTTGAAATTGAATTTAGACTTTCACTTAAAGACACACATAACACTGATTCCTCAAGCAGATGTACCGCAGGCCAGACCGCTGGTACAGTTGACAATTCTTAAATGTGTTTGTACAGAATTAGGTCTCTTTAATAGAAAAGGTAGTTGTGTGTACATGGTGAGTTTATCCTGTAAAATCAACAACCCTTTCTTTGGATCACGGAGGAGAAAACGTCTACGGTTACGTATGTAACCCTCGTTCCCTGAGTAGGGAACGGAGACGTTACGTCGGATGACGACGAATGGGGTTTCGCTTAGAAAGCCTATCAGCTTCAAGTATTACAAAACGAGCCTATGGCAAAGAAATGCCATGGGTCTGCGGAATTTGCATGACGTAACTCCGCCCCACCTCGTGGGTATAAAAGGAGGAAGTCCGCAACAGCAGTTTATGTTTCTTCGCTGAGGAGCCAAGACTGAGCTCAGGCGATCCCCGCGGTACAGCGGAAAGTGGCAGGCAGACGTAACGTCTCCGTTCCCTACTCAGGGAACGAGGGTTACATACGTAACCGTAGACGTTCCCTTTCGTTGTCACTCCGAGTTACGTCGGATGACGACGAATGGGGTTACCAGTCTAATCACGCCACCTTCTCAGCTGTCTTCCAGTGCCCTGCGTAAATCAAGATCCCTGTCATAGAATGGACGAAGGACTCCATTTAACACAGGAATACCAAGGTACACTGGGAAGCATATCCCAAGCTAGGGGAAGTATGCAATTAATGCCAACCCAGAGGGGGGGGGACTTAGAGAATACACATATGACCCGAAGGATGCATATGGGGAACACTGGGGTGTCCAGCCGCAGGTGGAATATTTCAACCCCAGGGGTGGCAAGGTGGCTTGCCAAGGGAAAGACATATGCTCAGAGAGGCTTACAGTGGAAATACACATGTGGGGGTCGCTCAGGGGAGGGACCATGCACACGGGAGGCACCTAGCCGACGCACAGGCAAGAGACACTAGCGCCGACGTCAGGAGTGCTGGAGGAGCTCAGGGCTTTCGGAAAAGCTCACCTGAGGAGAATATTGCACGTATCCAGTCCGTGGAGTGGAATGGCCAGCAAGCGAAGACACCTGAGCGGGTCCGGTACTAGCTAGTTGAAGCGAGTACATGAGAGGACACTGGCTCCACTCGGAGATTATAGAATCTGGCGAATGTGTTAGGTGTCGCCCAGCCTGCAGCTCTGCAGATGTCTGTTAGCGAGGCGCCATGCGCTAGAGCCCAAGAGGATGCCACACTCCGGGTGGAGTGGGCCGTCATACCAAGGGGGCACGGTCGGCCTTGCTGCTGGTATGCCAAAGCAATGGCGTCCACTATCCAGTGAGACAACCTTTGCTTGGAGAGAGCCTTTCCCTTCAGCTTCCCACCATAACAGACCATGGTCTGAGGTCCTGAAACACCGCGTCCTGTCTACATAGGCGCGAAGAGCGCGTACTGGACAGAGCAGTGCCAAGGCTGGGTCTGCCTCCTCCGGGGGCAGCGCTTGCAGGTTCACCACCTGGTCCCGAAAGGGAGTGGTAGGAACCTTGGGCACATATCCGGGCCGGGGTCTCAGGATCACTTGAGAGAAAGCCGGTCCGAATTCGCTTCGTCGACGGAGAATGCGTGCAGGTCCCCTACCCTCTTGATGGAGGCCAGTGCAACCAGGAGCGCTGTCTTCATAGACAGGAACTTAAGCTCAACTGATTGCAGAGGCTCAAAGGGAGCACTCTTCAGGGCAGTTAGAACCACTGAGAGGTCCCAAGAGGGAACGAGAGGAGGGCGAGGAGGATATAGTCTCCTCGCTCCTCTCAGGAACCTGATGACCAGGTCGTGCTTCCCTACCGACTTACCTTCGACGGGGTCATGATGTGCGGCAATGGCGGCAACATAGACCTTAAGGGTGGAGGGAGACAGCCTTCGCTCCAACCCTTGCTGAAGGAAGGAAAGCACAACGCTGATCGAGCATCTCCGGGGGTCTTCTCGTGAGAAGAGCACCAGTCGACGAAGAGGTACCACTTCAACGCATAGACGTGTCTCGTGGACGACGCTCTAGCGGAAGTGATGGTAGCCGCCACCGTTGGTGGAAGGGTACTCAAACCTACCTCGAGCCGTCCAGGAGCCACACGTGGAGGCTCCAGAGATCGGGGCGAGGGTGCCACAGGGTGCCCCGTCCCTGAGAAAGAAGGTCCTTCCTCAGAGGAATGGGCCAGGGAGGTGCGGTCGCGAGGAGTACAAGTTCGGGGAACCAGGTCCGGTTGGGCCAATACGGCGCGACCAGAATGACCTGCTCCTCGTCCTCCCTGACCTTGCGCAAGGTCTGCGCAAGAAGGCTCACTGGGGGGAAACGCATATTTGCGGCCCGGCGGCCAGCTGTGCGCCTGTGCATCCGTGCCGAGCGTGCCCTCGGTCAGGGAAAAATACAGGGCGCAATGGGTCGAGTCGTGAGAGGCAAACAGATCTATCTGTGCGTCCCCGAACTGGTCCCAAATCAGCTGAACCGACTGGGGATGGAGTCGCCATTCTCCAGGGAGGGGCTGAAGCCGTGAGAGCTCGTCGGCTGCACAGTTCAGCGCTCCGGGAATAAAAATGGCTCGAAGCGACCTCAGATGCTTCTGACTCCATAGGAGGAGGTGGCGGGCGAGTTGTGACATACGGCGGGAGCGTAGACCACCTTGATGGTTGATGTACGCTACAGTGGCGGTATTGTCTGAACGGACTAGCACGTGTTGACCCCGGAGCAACGCCCGGAAGCGGTGCAGGGCAAGACATACTGCCAACAACTCGAGGCAATTGACATGCCACAGCCGCTGGGGTCCTGTCCAGGAGCCCGCAGCAGCATGTCCATTGCACATGGCGCCCCAGCCCGTGGTGGAGGCATCTGTTGAGACAACAACATGCCGGGAAGCTCGTTCCAGGGGGACACCCCCCTGAGAAAACTGAGGTTCGACCACGGGGTGAGGAACTGACGGCAGGTCGGAGTAACTGGTACTCGGAGCGTGCCTTGTTGCCATGCCCACCTCGGGACTCGGTCGCGAAGCCAAAGCTGAAGCGGTCTCATATGAAGCAATCCGAGCGGCGTGACCGCGGCTGCAGATGCCATATGCCCCAGGAGCCTCTGAAAATGTTTCAGTGGGACCGCACTCTTGCTCTTGAGTTGTCTCAGGCAAGTCAGCAGTGACTGCGTGCGTGCGCTCGCTCGTAAGCTGCGCGGACATGGCGACCAAGTCGATGTCCATACCGAGAAAAGAGATCCTCTGCACGGGGCAAAGTTTGCTCTTCTCCCAGTTGACCCGAAGGCCCAGACGAGCTAGGTGCCGGAGCACTAGGTCCCTGTGCTCGCAAACCTGATCTCGAGAGTGAGCTAGGATCAGCCAGTCGTCGATATAACTCAGGATGCGAACCCCGTGTTCCCGAAGGGGAACAAGGGCAGCCTCGACGACCTTCGTGAAGGTGCGAGGAGACAGGGCTAGCCCGAAAGGGAGAACCGTGTACTGGTATGCCTGCCCCTCGAAAGCAAACCGTAGGAACGGTCTGTGTCGAGGATTTTGAATGGAGACATGAAAGTAGGCGTCCTTCAGGTCGATCGCTGCAAACCAATCCTGGGAACGCACGCATTCGAGAACGCGTTTGGCGGTGAGCATCTTGAACGGCAGCCTGAGAAGGGAGCGGTTCAGCACGCGCAAGTCCAGGATTGGCCATAACCCACCGGTTTTCTTGGGGACAATGAAGTAGGGGCTGTAGAACCCGGACCTCATCTCGGCTGGAGGGACGGTCTCGATTGCACCCTTCGCCAGCAGGGTGGCAATCTCTGCTCTCATGACGGGGGCATTGCCACCGACCAAAGAGGAGCGGACTCCCCTGAAGCGGGGAGGAGACCGTGCGAACTGAATCGCAAGCCGAGCCTGACGGAACGCGCGATCCAGCAGGACAGACGGGGAAGCTCTAGCCAGGCTCCCAGGAACTGAACCGGCGGGATCACGCGACGACAGGCGTCCCCCCAGAGGGGCAGCGAAGCGGAGTAACTGGCCCAGACGTGGACGGCATAGCGGCCCGGTGTGGGGGCACAGTTAGCAACCGCGCCCTGGCAGAGGGGGCCAGGGGAGGACCAGGCTGGTCGTCCCGCGGGGGCCTGCTCTGCCAGGGGTCTGGCGACAGAGGGGGACAGGGGCGAAGCGGTCCGTGGACGGCACGCCGTGTCAACCACCTCTGGGACAGAGGGGGACGAGGAGAGCACGGCTAGAGGGCGGGGCCGTCAGGACAGAATCAACGTCAGTCTGCTCATGGACGGCTGAGAGCTGTTGGGCCAGCCCTCAACCGCACCGCCGAAGAGGCCGACCTGGGATATGGGAATGTCGGACAGACGGGTCCGCGCGACATCCAGCACATCAAACAGGTACGGCCACCGAATGGTGAGCATCACCTGACCCAGGGAGCGTACGGCCACTTTCGTCGCTCGGAGAGCAAGGGTAGTGGCGGCGCGCAGCTCAGTGAAGAGCCCTGGGTCAGTCCCGCCCTCGTGCAGGTCCATGAGCATCTGGGTCAGGTAGACCAGCAGATTCCAGATGGGAATCAATGCTGTCTGCTGATGTAACTATATACTGTCAACTACAAAACTATCACAAAGTATCATCACTAAGAATGGCCATAATGTCAAGATAAGAAAGAATATGCCAGAGTTGTTATAACAAACAATCAAACGATTTAATAACTGAACCAATAAATTAATAATACAATAACAAAAACTGAAAAATACAGGAACCTGGGGAAGTTGACAAAGATTATATCTCAGGAATAAGTTTTTTTATATATAAGGTTATAAGTCGAATTATTTTGTTACCTTTTACATTTACATTGTTTTATGTTTCATAATTTTTTAACAGTTTAAATTGTGCTTTAATCAGCTGTTTAATGGCATGTTTCATTGTGACAACTTGCCCCATTTGGCATAAGGTGAAATGAACTGTATTTTAAAGCAAAAGGTAAAATCAACAGTGGAAATGATTTTAAGGTATGCCTATACATAGAAATTGACTATCAAAAATAAACCCACCCAGAGAAATATTCACTGGAGTCAAAAAAGTATGACCACTAGCCATGGTCTCCCAATAGAAATTTCACAGGGAAACTTGGCTTGGCTCACTTTACTCAAAGACAACAAAACTATCAGATCTCCAACAAAGTTTTTCTTAGACAGCCACGATTTATTTGAAATGAAAACTCTTTACCTCTAGTTGTAGTACCCAAACCCAGTGCAACTATATTAGATATTTTAGATATTCAGTTTCAAAGTGCCTCTTAGACTTCAGCTAAATGTGTTAAGTTTGTGCATAAAGCTCCAGTGATCTGCCTTTTTTTGAGCGTTAGACAGCTGTCTAACCAAGCCAAGCGTCCCTGCAGGTATGGCCTGATTTAGTTTTGTAATTATAAGCAAACCATCAGTGCGGTACAAACTATTCTCAAGTAGACGCACTGAGGAACTTAAACTTTTGATATCAGGCTGAAAGCAGATGCAGGCGCTATTGTTGAAATTACCTAAAACGGCCTCATAAATTTTTTTCATCAAATGCAAATAGGGCTCGCAAATTCATTATAGCTGTAATGAACTGTTTTGCATCTAAATAGAAAGAAACATAATTATCAGCTCCAAACTCCACAGAAGTTGCATGTTGTGCAAAGAAAAATACAAGTTGTATGGAATTTAGTTTACATTCGTTTGAAATACCTGTTTAAAAATAAATTAAACTGTTAAGTCAGGACATAGAAGACAGATCAAGGATGTACCTTCTGCCCTTGAGCTTATTATTGCTTGGATTTTTTTTTTCTTTCTCAATGAGAAAGCAGAACACATGTATAATATATTCAAATGAGCGCTTTTTGCTCTTCATGGGAGGAAGCGTTCTTGTTATCTTTACCGGACACCCTACAGAACAAACAGTGCCGCCTGGCCTCTATACGTCTTTTATATCTCCAAGTGGAATATGATTTTAAAGCCGGTAAAAATGTGGTGGCTCCCAGAGGACAGGGCATGATTCACAGATTGATCAAAGCACAGGTAACGGCGGGATGGCTGAATTACGGCTCGTCTGGAGATGCGGACTAGTGACAGGGTCCTGATTAGACATTTCTTGCAGTGTTAGAACGAAAGGAAGGACATTTGCTCTGTTAATCAGTCAACCGGGCACATTTTTTCCCTGAACATTAATGCAGAATTGAGTTTTCCCTGTAATTGCAGAAGACATTTGTGACATGAACGAGACACTGTTTCAAGTCTGTGGAAGGAACCGAGGTAGTAAAATAAGCCTGGCAATCAGACAATGACAGATTTTCACGGACTCACCGATATAACACATTCCACTGACAACCACAGATGTATGTGTTGTTACATTTCTAGGCATCAGCCCAAGCATTTGAATCATCCTTCTTTACTGACAAACAAAAGTTGGTTTTGTGTATATACAATGTTAATCTCGTCAGTGAAATTACGGCGTTATTTTTACCCAAACCAGTTACACGCAAACCACACCCTGCTGAAATGCAAAATCATTGATAAAATCTTTGTTAACAAACGTATTTATTTTTTCCGCAATTACAAAGATGGTACAAACGGGAATCACGCTAATTAAAACAACTTGCATCTGCTCAAAATGACGTGAAGTGAACTTGAACTAATGCTACGTTAGTTATGCTTCCTTCTTACCACGGAAGAAGGAATTAGGAGCTGGGAATGATGTCACGCCTGAGGTGACCACGTTCCAGTACGCAGGTAGCAAAACTAAGATGAACGCGTCCAGGCAAACCTTTGTTGTGCTTGCTCTTTCAGAATACAAACACATAAAAAAGTGGTATTTTGTATAGATAATGTCCAAGTATGTCCACAAGTTTGGAGTGCTCAGACAAACAGAAGTGCTAATAAACAGTATTTTACTACTGTTTCACTGCGCTGAGCAGCCATATTGCATTCTGAAGTCACGGTTGTTGCACTTGGACAAATGGAACAAGTTAGGCCTACGTGTTAGTCAGAATGTGTATGTCCAGTTGTGAAGACGAACATAGCAGCGCATCTAAAACACGGACAATGTCTCAACGTTGCTCTTGGTACTGACCTGAGAGTCGACCTTTTGTAGAGCTGCAAAAATTTTTCTAATTCACTGACATCAGTCTGTTGATAAATGCCAGTGATGTATATGCGAGTACTCATGTCACCAGTCATTAGTAGGCTATAGCTTTTTACATTTAAACTGTAACCCGTATGTTCATTGTTCCGTAATAATAATAATAATAATAATAAATTCCTTTTATTATTATTTATTTTATATTGATTTATTTTTAAATCAGTATGCCTTTATAATGCTATGTCAGAGCTCAGGTTTTCACAAGGGCAGTTTTCTGTTGTTATAGTTTAATTTTGCACTTTCTCTGTAACCAAAATGTTGTAAGCCTGTACTAAAATTAGATGTCATTTAGCCTGACTAAAACGTATGAATATGACATTTACTTTGAAAGATGAAAACTATGACTAAAACTGTGAAAAAACAACAACACTTAAATATATTTGCCATTGTGGGTAACATAAAACCACCAAGGAATTAATTTTTTCCGTCCAACAAAGAAAAATAATGAGCAATGCAACATCTTTCTTTACATGAACAAGAAATGCAAAGCGAGGATTGCTATAATAATGCATAGATGGCAACCTGTTGAAAGAGTCTGTATAGCTTTAAGAATAAGAATGAACCGTCGCTTGAGCTTTCCTCTGATAAAATACTGTTTCCTCCACTCCTGCTGTCATCAGAGCTCCAAAGCAGTCACTGAAATATACTCCTCTCTCTCTCTCTCTCTCTCTCTCTCTCTCTCTCTCTCTCTCTCTCTCTCTCTCTCTCTCTCTCTCTCTCTGACTGTTGCTGAAACCCTGAGCCATAAATATAGAGCCTTTAGCCTCTTTGTCTTGATGCTGTGCACTGCGATCGCTGCTTATGGTACTCCGGTGTGTGCTTCCAGCAAGGCCAAGCTGTGTTGTTGAGGTCTCAGCCTCCAAAATCTCATAAAGGAGACCAATCCTAACTAAGACAGTAATTTTTGCCAATCAAAGTCTGGAGAGGAGCATAAAACAAAATGCTCACTCGTATGTTGTGAAATATAGGCAGCCAGCATTGTGGTGCGACATAACGTAAATTTATATTTATATCCACAGTCGCAAAAGTACACTCACAAGAGAGAAAAAAAGAAAAAGATTGAAAGAAGAAAAACATGTTTACTGTGGGATCCACAGAAGAGTACTCAATTCCATTAAACATATAAGCATGTCTTTTTATAGTCGGTTTTAAAAGATTTATCTGCCATGCTTTGAAAAGTGACATAGATTTCTAAAAGCATATCCATATTGCAGCCTGGGTATTCTTGGTTTAAGTAAAATGATAATTTTAATCACCTCATACTTCTAAGTTAGCAGAAATGATAGTGCTGCTTGTTTTTCTTAATAGTCCATTACCAAGTAGCATATCAGGCCATCGTGTCATTATGAGTTTGAGGTGCACTGAGGCCTGGTCTGAACTTAAATGGGGCAGAAGGATGAATGAAACCCTTAAAACCTAAAACAGGCATCGGTGTGTGGCTGCAGCATATGCATCAAAACCGAATTGACTGTTCTGTCATACAAGCCACTGCTCGCATCATTAAAGAGAGGGAGAAATTACAATGTGTGACTTCCTTAAAATATAAATGCTTGTGAGTTCGGAAACTAAAGTTAAGTGGCAGTTTTTTTTCCTAGGCTGGAGGATAAGTTTGCATGATTCAGTTTAGTTGCAAATTATTGAGGCTCAGATTATTGGCTGTACTTGGCATCCACTACCAATTTATTAATAAGATATAATATTATTTGGAGCTCTCCTACAGCACGGCAGGAAGACAGGAAAATAATCTCATTCCATTTTCTCAATTTTTACACAAACTGCATAGTGTTGTCTGCATTCATAAATCTCAACCAGCAGTGAACCCAGCTACTCAAGTAATAGTAAGAAAAAAGAAAAAAAAAATATCCACCAAATATTCCTCTTTAATAATAAGTTTAAATATAAGTTTATTAATAACTACAAGCCAACATTTGGCACCAAAATTAGCAAACCCCGACTGATGTAGGGTTGTATATGTTATTCAGCTCAGCTTTAACAAAAACACAAACAGTATACACATAATATTGGGCCTCAAACAAAAAAACATATTTCTATATTTAAAATAATTGTCAGTGAAAGGAGAAGTTTAATACAATAAAACTGACGATAAAATGTACGAATCTATGTATCTAAATACAACTTATATTTATATTTTATCATCTTACATTTTGTCTCGTTTATTTTGATGTTTAATTAAGGTTTATTGATAGAAAATTGCAGTCACACAAATCAGGGTTTTAAACAGGTTTTTAAATATTTATGTAATCTACTGTAATTAGACTATCGCGAGATTGACAATCAAAAAAATGTAAGATCCTCCTTTCACTGACAATTTGATGAAATTAAACAAATAAATAAAGATGCAAAAATAAAATAAATAAATTATGAAGATTTGTATTCTTGCCCAATTTTGTTCATTATTTATACCTTAGTCCTGTTTGTGGTTTTGTTGGAGAAGAGATTATGTTCAATTATGCTCAAAAAAAGAGAGAAAAAGAGAGAGAGAGAGAGGGAAAAAAAGGCGTTCTGCAGAGTGTCTCTGCTCATCAGTATGAGAAAAGCAGATCTCACTCAGTATTCCATCACTCATAGAGAGTTATAAACTCCCTATCCCCTCTCAATACGCCTCTGAATTTCATTATAAAATATTATTCTCAGCTTCCATGCAAGGTCAGTAAGATTAAAAAAAACAAAAAACAAAAGCATTAGGTGGTCTGCAACTTATTTGAAGTAACTGTTTGAAGTTTCACTCATGCAGAGAGATGAATTAAAGTGGAAAGAGCAGCTATTTTCAAATAACTTATCACCTAAGGAATTGAATAAGATAACGTGACACAAATATACAATTTAACTTTATGAAATATCACCAGTCGTCTACTGGCCTTTAGATGGAAAGCACATAGGGTATGCTACTGTATGTTATTTTTTCTACTTTAAGGATGCCTCGAGATTAAGGCTTTAGCTGCTTACAGCTTTTTTCATTACCTATAGCTAAGGAAACATTTCAGTTCTATCATATGTTTCTGTCAGACTGCCCCCCTTTATCTTTAAAGAATTTTGTTGAGGCTCAGGGCTGATTTGAAGTCTGCATGGCACTGGAGCTCAGTCTCCTGCCCACATTAGTGCTCTGACAGCAGGGGTGACATCACATGATTGAAAGGAAGCAGTTCAGTGACCCCTAATGCTATCCAGGAAGAGAACTTTGATGGATCTGCTCAGTCGGCTGGCATCTTTACACAAGACAATCCTTGATTTCACTGTTTGACAAATAATTGCAGAGATATGAAGTGGAGATCTGCCACAGGATTTAGGACTGGGAAACACAACTGTGTGCATGCGGCTTATGAGCCTAAAATGCATATTATGTATTTACACACTGTCAGCATGTGTAATTTTTCATACATGATCCACAGTTTTGATTGTACATGCACACTAGGAATAATGCAAACAAGTCCAGATGGCTCTATGAATTGAACAGGTGTGTGGTTAAATGTGGCTTCCTTTACATAAGCAAAACAATGAACTTAAAAACATAATAGAAAAAAAAAAAAAAGAATCCTATCAGGGTCATTAAATTATGTTTATATCTCTGCGAAATATTCTCAGAAAAAAAAAAGGGAATTATTTTATTGCATGTGTATTTTTAGGGCCCCCTGAGGTTACGATGAGTCGAGCATTTGATGTCAGCTTATTTGCTCTGCGTGGTTGCACTGCTATTGCAGATGAATGAATGCTGTCAACTGTTTCTTCTACTTACTGAAACAATTGAGATCAAAAGAAAAAAGAAACCAAAAGAAAAGGAAAAATGTGTGTAATAAATTAATATAAATTATGTTATTATTCAATATATGACAATTGTATTTATGT
This sequence comes from Gila orcuttii, assembly GCA_026230005.1. Taxonomy (NCBI): domain Eukaryota; kingdom Metazoa; phylum Chordata; class Actinopteri; order Cypriniformes; family Leuciscidae; genus Gila; species Gila orcuttii. Next base: position 18,845,799 of record JAPDVR010000008.1, on the reverse strand, counting down.
ATTTGTTTATTTATAATTTATTTTAATATTAATTGATTTACTGATATTAACTACAGCAAACGTATGAAATAATTCTTGTTTGGACAGAATTAACCCTTGTGCATCATTTAAAAAAAGTTACGCATAGGTCCATAAATATCCGTGTCAAAAAATGTTTCATAAAAATTTGAAGCTTGGGAGCACAGACTTAAGTTTGGTCTAATTTTAAAGAAGACCCTTGGCAGATTATTGCTGAAGTAAAAAAAAATACTTATGAACATTATTTATGAACATTATTTTATATAAAAAATATATATTTTATGAAACAAGTTGAACTCTAAAACGGCTAGAAAATCAAAGCCATACATCTAAATAAGTTGTGTTCCAAATTTGAGGTTGATATCTCAAAAAAGGAGCTTTCGGTAAAATTTTGTTTGGGCGCAGTAACAGATTTTCCCCATTGGATGCCAGCAAAACTCCACTGGTGAACACAGTGATTGGATTTGATATTTGCAGTTGAGTTTTTCACTCTCAATATTACAAACACACACAAAAATGTTTTTTATTACACACATACAAAACCACACTCAGGCATCCATACCAACACACCCACACAATTATCGTTGCATAATTTATCCAATTGGCTCTATAATAAGCAGAAAACAGGAATAAAGCGATTATTTGCTTTATAGGCCAAACCTGAAAAAAATGGCACCATCTGGTACAATTTTTAAAAATTTAAATTGTGAAGCCTTGCCAACAGAATGAAAGCCTCTTAACCCCATAATATAGCAGCGGCCCTTGGGCATATCGTGGGGGCGTGCCTATAATTTTATTACCTTTGTTTTATTGCAAGATTGCATCATTTTATAGTGAAATGGCCCTGGGATTAAACATTGCAGTTCCCTTTCGTTGTCACTCCGAGTTACGTTGGATGACGACGAATGGGGTTTCGCTTAGAAAGCCTATCAACCTCGAGTATTACAAAACGAGCCAATGGCAAAGAAATGCCATGGGTCTGTGGAATTTGCATGACGTGACTCCGCCCCACCTCGTGGTTATAAAAGGAGGAAGTCAGCACCAGCAGTTTATGTTTTCGCTTCGGAGCCAAGGTTATTCTTCTCTCCACAAGCCATCTCTGAATTGTCAGCTTCACAAACGAGTACCTCGAGTGTTGGTGTGACGGCGATCTACGGCGAGCGCGTGCTTCCTGCTGACCTGTTGCAGTGGTCTGCCAGTCGGTGCGTGTCTCCCCGGGTGCTTCAACACTTGAGTTTTCTCTCACTAAAAGAGCTCGCACGCGGCACGTCTTTTTAAAGACGGCTCGCCCGTGCATTAAAAAAAAAAAAAAAAAAAAAAGAATGGTGCGGCAGCTTGGTATCGGACTCTGATGGGCACGAGCGTTGTCTAGTATGTTTGGGCTTAATCATGCTAGAGCAGTGCTCGTGGATGACTCATGTTTTCTCCATGGAAACATGATCATCGCGTCATTAAGGTTGAGACTCGGTGAACTCACATGAGTGAGAGTCCCCTCATCCACCCCCCGATCTTCGGCTGGTGGCCAGGGTGACCTGAGGGTTAGGGTCTGGAACAAGGCGCCGACTATGTGTCCGCGACCCCAGCCCCCCTCTTCAATGACGGTGCCCGCTAGTGAACAGGTGATTCCCACGTGTCTACCCTCTGGTGGCCCGTGTGTTTCATTTGAAGCTACAGAGGATGATATTATGTTTGTAGCAGCTTCACTAGGTGGGTTTGATTTTCCTGGAAGTGACGACTCGTCGAGTCTGATCCGGAGATGACGGCCATGCTTTCCCGGGACGATTGGTTTTTGGGTAAGGCCGCCGACCCTCGTCCACGGCAAACCCCAATACCATTCTTCCCGGACGTGCATGATGAGATCAGGGACCGCTCGCTGATCTCATCCGCCTTTCCTCCCCTCGATGGGGCCGCTGCCCATGGGTACACTGGGGTTCCCCCGGCTGAACGCTCTGTTGCGATGCTATGTGTCCTCAGAGTGCTTCTTCTCGGCGCAATCCTAAGCACCCGTCCGTGGCCTGTAGTTTTTTGTCTACGCTTGTGGCGAGATCCTATAGCGTCACGGGACTGGCGGCCGCCTCACTGCATGCCATGGTCATTCTGCTGGTCTACCTGACCCAGATGTTCATGGTCCTGCACGAGGGCGGGACTGACCCAGGGCTCTTCACTGAGCTGCGCGCCGCCACTAACCTTGCTCTCCGAGCAACGAAAGTGGCCGTACGCTCCCTGGGTCAGGTGATGCTCACCATTCTGTGGCTGAACCTGTCTGATGTGCTGGATGTCGCGCAGACCCGTCTGTCCGACATTCCCATATCCCAGGTCGGCCTCTTCGGCGGTGCGGTTGAGGGCTTGCCCAACAGCTCTCAGCCGCCCATGAGCAGACTGACGTTGATTCTGTCCCGACGGCCCCGCCGTCCGCTCAGATCCCTCGGTCTGCCCACCGCCGAAGGCGCCCTCCCGTGGCTCCCACCCCGCCCGTTCACCCGGGCCGGCTCTGGGGGCCGCGGGCGGACGCCACAGCCCTCTCCAGCCCCGCTACACGCCGGGTTAAGCAGCGCTCCTGAGACGGGCTCCTCGGGGATGGAGCAGGCTGAGGTTGATTCTGTCCCGACGGCCCCGCCGTCCGCTCAGGTCCCTCGGTCTGCCCACCGCCGAGGGCACCCCCCCGCGGCTCCCACCCCGCCCGTTCACCCGGGCCGGCTCTGGAGGCCGCGGTCGGACGCCACAGCCCTCTCCAGCCCCGCCCCCCGCTACACGCCGGGTTAGGCGGCGCTCCTGGGAGGGGCTCCCCAGAGATGGGACTCAGTTCTTTCCAGGAGTTGGTAGCAGGACCACTCCTTTCCCCGGTGAGGGCCGGGGAGGAATCCTTATTCTCCAAGAACTGACTCTCCCGTCTCTGAGCACACAGAGTTCTCGGACGACACAGAGTGCCGCCCACTAGCCGTGCTCTCCTCGTCCCCCTCTGTCCCAGAGGTGGTTGACACGGCGTGCCGTCCAAGGACTGCTTCGCCCCTGTCCCCCTCTGTTGCCATACCCCTGGCAGAGCAGGCCCCCACGGGACGACCAGCTTGGTCCTCCCCGGCCCCCTCTGCCAGGGCGCGGTTGCTAACTGTGCCCCCACACCGGGCCACTATGCCGTCCACGTCTGGGCCAGTTACTCCGCTTCGCTGCCCCTCTGGGGGGACGCCTGTCGTCTGCGTGATCCCGCTGGTTCAGTTCTTGGGAGCCTGGCTAGAGCTTCCCCGTCTGTCCCGCTGGATCGCGCGTACCGTCAGGCTCGGCTATGCGATTCAGTTCGCACGGTCTCCTCCCCGCTTCAGGGGAGTCCGCTCCACTTTGGTCAGTGGCAATGCCCCCATCATGAGAGCAGAGATTGCCACCCTGCTGGCGAAGGGTGCAATCGAGACTGTCCCTCCAGCCGAGATGAGGTCCGGCTTCTACAGCCCTTACTTCGTTGTCCCCAAGAAAACCGGTGGGTTACGGCCAATCCTGGACTTGCGCGTGCTGAACCGCTCCCTTCACAGGCTGCCGTTCAAGATGCTCACCGCCAAACGCGTTTTCGAATGCATTCGGCCCCAGGATTGGTTTGCAGCGATCGACCTGAAGGACGCCTACTTTCATCTCTCCATTCTTTCTCGACACAGACCGTTCCTTCGGTTTGCTTTCGAGGGGCAGGCATACCAGTACGCGGTCCTCCCCTTCGGGCTGGCCCTGTCTCCTCGCATCTTCACGAAGGTCGTCGAGGCTGCCCTTGTTCCCCTTCGGGAGCACGGGGTTCGCATCCTGAGTTATATCGACGACTGGCTCATCTTAGCTCACTCTCGAGTTCAGGTTTGCGAACACAGGGACCTAGTGCTCCGGCACCTAGCTCGTCTGGGCCTTCGGGTCAACTGGGAGAAGAGCAAACTTTGCCCCGTGCAGAGGATCTCTTTTCTCGGTATGGACATCGACTCGGTCGCCATGTCCGCGCAGCTTATGAGCGCGCGCGCGCAGTCACTGCTGACTTGCCTGAGACAACTCTAGGGCAAGAGTGCGGTTCCACTGAAACACTTTCAGAGGCTCCTGGGGCATATGGCATCTGCAGCCATTTTCATTCCCGGAGCCCTGAACTTTGCAGCCGACGAGCTCTCACGGCTTCAGCCCCTCCCTGGAGAATGGCGACTCCATCCCCAGTCGGTTCAGCTGATTTGGGACCAGTTCGGGGACGCACAGATAGATCTGTTTGCCTCTCACGACTCGACCCATTGCGCTCTGTATTTTTCCCTGACCGAGGGCGCTCTCGGCACAGATGCACTGGCGCACAGCTGGCCGCAAATATGCGTTCCCCCAGTGAGCCTTCTTGCGCAGATCTTGCGCAGGTCAGGGAGGACGAGGAGCAGGTCATTCTGGTCGCGCCATATTGGCCCAACCGGACCTGGTTCCCCGAACTTCTACTCCTCGCGACAGCACCTCCCTGGCCCATTCCTCTGAGGAAGGACCTTCTTTCTCAGGGACGGGGCACCCTGTGGCACCCTCGCCCCGATCTCTGGAGCCTCCACGTGTGGCTCCTGGACGGCTCGAGGTAGGTTTGAGTACCCTTCCACCAGCGGTGGCGGCTACCATCACTTCCGCTAGAGCGTCGTCCACGAGACACGCCTATGCGTTGAAGTGGAACCTCTTCGTCGACTGGTGCTCTTCTCACCGAGAAGACCCCCGGAAATGCTCGATCAGCGCTGTGCTTTCCTTCCTTCAGCAAGGGTTGGAGCGAAGGCTGTCTCCTTCCACCCTTAAGGTCGATGTTGCCGCCATTGCCGCACACCATGACCTGGTCGAAGGTAAGTCGGTAGGGAAGCACGACCTGGTCATCAGGTTCCTGAGAGGAGTGAGGAGACTAAATCCTCCTCGCCCTCCTCTCGTTCCCTCTTGGGACCTCTCAGTGGTTCTAACTGCCCTGAGGAGTGCTCCCTTTGAGCCCCTGCAATCAGTCGAGCTTAAGTTCCTGTAAATGAAGACAGCTCTCCTGGTTGCACTGGCCTCCATCAAGAGGGTAGGGGACCTGCACGCATTCTCCGTCGACGAAGCGTGCCTGGAATTCGGATATGTGCCCAAGGTTCCTACCACTCCCTTTCGGGACCAGGTGGTGAACCTGCAAGCGCTGCCCCCGGAGGAGGCAGACCCAGCCTTGGCACTGCTCTGTCCAGTACGCGCTCTTCGCGCCTATGTAGACAGGACGCAGTGTTTCAGGACCTCAGACCAGCTCTTTGTCTGTTATGGTGGGAAGCCGAAGGGAAAGGTTCTCTCCAAGCAAAGGTTGTCTCACTGGATAGTGGACGCCATTGCTTTGGCATACCAGCAGCAAGGTCGATCGTGCCCCCTTGGTGTGACGGCCCACTCCACCCGGAGTGTGGCATCCTCTTGGGCTCTAGCGCATGGCGCCTCGCTAACAGACATCTGCAGAGCTGCAGGCTGGGCGACACCTAACACATTCGCCAGATTCTATAATCTCCGAGTGGAGCCAGTGTCCTCTCATGTACTCGCTTCAACTAGCTAGTACCGGACCCGCTCAGGTGTCTTCGCTTGCTGGCCATTCCACTCCACGGACTGGATACGTGCGATATTCTCCTCAGGTGAGCTTCCTCGAAAGCCCTGAGCTCCTCCAGCACTCCTGACTCTTGCCTGTGCGTCGGCTAGGTGCCTCCCGTGTGCATGGTCCCTCCCCTGAGCGACCCCCACATGTGTATTTCCACTGTAAGCCTCTCTGAGCATGTGTCTTTCCCTTGGCAAGCCACCTTGCAACCCCTGGGGTTTAAATATTCCACCTGCGGCTGGACACCCTAGTGTTCTCCATATGCTTCCTTCGGGTCATATGTGTATTCTCTAAGTCCCCCCCCTCTGGGTTGGCATTAATTGCATACTTCCCCTAGCTTGGGATGTGCTTCCCAGTGTACCTTGGTATTCCTGTGTTAAATGGAGTCCTTCGTCCAGTCTTGACAGGGATCTCGATTTACGCAGGGCACTGGAAGACAGCTGAGAAGGTGGCGTGATTAGACTGGTAACCCCATTCGTCGTCATCCGGCGTAACTCGGAGTGACAACGAAAGGGAACGTCTACGGTTACGTATGTAACCCTCGTTCCCTGAGTAGGGAACGGAGACGTTACGTCTGCCTGCCACTTTCCGCTGTACCGCGGGGATCGCCTGAGCTCAGTCTTGGCTCCTCAGCGAAGAAACATAAACTGCTGGTGCTGACTTCCTCCTTTTATACCCACGAGGTGGGGCGGAGTTACGTCATGCAAATTCCGCAGACCCATGGCATTTCTTTGCCATTGGCTCGTTTTGTAATACTCGAAGTTGATAGGCTTTCTAAGCGAAACCCCATTCGTCGTCATCCGACGTAACGTCTCCGTTCCCTACTCAGGGAACGAGGGTTACATACGTAACAATGGGGACATTTTTGTATTTATTTCTTGTACCTAGTGCAAAAAAGATTTTTAAAGGAAATGGCGGTGAAATAGTAAAATTCCAATAAAAATACACACCTGTGCCAAAATTCATGCAGTTAGCATTAACACAGGCAAAGTGATAAAAAAAACTAAACTGAAAAAGACAAAAATGTCCATAAGGATGCACAAGGGTAAAATAATAATAATAATCTAAGTTCAAATTAATAATAATCTAAATTAAACTGACATGATCAGTAAGTTAGTTTTAAAAAGTGGTTGGGACAGGTGTCTGTGTGTGTGTGTGTGTGTGGGGGGGGGGGGTATGTTGCTAATACAATGCAAAATCAGATATTTGTAACAATTCAAATAACAATTTGAGAAAAAAATAACATTACGATGTCTAGAAATCAAGTTCAATTGTAACGTTACATTGGGTTTAATTAGAGTCTACTAATATTGTTAGTGGTGAGAATTTTCACGTGAATAAATGCATAGATCAGCATTTCTGCTTGTGTACCTTAATGGTCTTGTGGTTATAACTTTTGCTAAGCGTGTCAGAGGTTCTGGGTTCTAATCCGCACACGTAAAGATTTTTTTTTTTTTCATCAAAACCGAATATATTCATCAGTGGTTACACTAACAGACTTTTGACTCCAAACCTTTTTGCTACTGAGATATAGCCCTTATGACAACTTCTCTGTGCGCCAACTAGCCCAGTCTCCACTATATTTAACTCTTGCCGTTGCTCTGTCTCACGGGCTCATATCTCCCTCATTTATAACAGTCAATGATATCAGTAAATGGACTGCTCAGAGTCCTAGAGACAGTGACGTATGTCTACTTAAACTCATCATCATGATCATCATCACAGTGCAGATATGACTTCCAATTAGTCTGTCTTGCTTTTCTTCCTTTTGAGGAAGCAAATGACCTTGATTACCCTGCTCTGCTAGAAAAATTGCTACATGTGTGAATGCTAATATCAGTGTTTTTTTATTGATCCAAGCAAATATTTAATTCAACAGAGCTGTACAGAGCATGGGGAATACCTCCTGTGCTCTCTTCTATGCTAATGTACCACCAATTACATGTAATATCTCAAAGCCAGTAAAGAGCATGTGGGAAAACATAAATCTTAGCAATCACAGCAGGGAGGAAGTGAAGATACGTTTCAGGCTTTCTTCCTCAAGGAAGCATTTATAGCCTTCAGCAACATAAATGGTGTTTGTTGGCCTGTCTTTTTCATTCTTTTCTTTCTTACTTGCTTTTTTAGTCTTTGTGATTTTACTCTTTTCCTTTTTCTTTAAACTCTTGTGTGAATTGCAGGCCTGTTTAGTGGGCACAATTCCTCCCTGCATGTGTTTTGTAGACCTGTTATGCTTAGTTACATTCTTTTGCCGTATTCTGCGTGTTTTAGGTCATGTGTGGAGCTCTTAGTTTAGTCACATTAAAGACAATCTGACATGCAGTTAGCAGTTAAACTCTACCCTAATCTCGCTGTTCCACATGTCATTGCGCCAAGGTGACACCAAACTGTCATGCTGCGATGTTCGCATATTCTATTCCCTACCTTTATTTTCCAGGGTTGACATTTATATTTTGCAACCTGCTCTAAAAATGTAGAAAAACATCCTTTGTGTGGGAGTTTGTTACTGTTTGCTTTTCAGTGAAAACCTACTTGTCTGTCCACAGATTGCATGCTTTACACAAAGACTACGATCTCATCATAATTGTTTTGGAAATAGCAGGCAATCATTACTTTCCGCCTGACCAGATTTATTATATTTCAGAGTGACTCATGATCACCTTCTATCTACTGGTTTGGCTGCTGTCACAATTGTTGGATATTGGAAAGGCCAATATCTGACCCATACAATTACAATTTTATTGGGTTCAAAAGCTCTGCTGAATGATCCATACAGTGATTCACACTAATGGATGCATGTGATTCACATGAATGACCAATACTGATTAAAAGAAAATCTCTAATATCTGCCAATAACCAACAATTGACTGATATATGGCACTATGCATCCCTAGCAAACACTGCTAAATTTAAATGGTTGTCAAATAAGAAGACAATTGAAAATCAGGAAGATGGAAACTTTGACCTCCTGTTACTCCCCCATAATGGAAAAGTTAATTTTCTAACAATTGTACAAACATTAACATTACATTGACCAATGCCAGAGTAATGACTTAAATGGACTGTAAATATCTGCAAACATTGATTTTGAAGCTCCCAATCCAAAACAAGGCAGGCAGAACAAATAAGTGAGGACATGATAAGTAGCTGTTGACTGAGTATCTCTGACATGCAAGAAAATCTTATACCTCTCACCCACCATTAACCACTCAATCTTTTCCCATTAGTGCTGGAGTGCCTTTTGATTTTGATGAATTTATATAACATGCATCAAGGCCTATTCTCTAGTGATGAATGAAGATATCGATTGTGCCTCTCCGATGACTGCCTCAACCAACTTCATGGCAATTAGAGCAATTAATCTAGACATGGCTGATTCTTACAACACAGCTACTGTAGTTCACTGTTCAACATTGAAATGTGACAAAAAGAACTGCACATCCTGTTGAAAAATGAAAATGGGACTGAGATTTAATATGTGGAGGTATCACAGGTGCAATATGTACTATTATGATAACATTTAGAGTTGGCAAAATGTCATAATTTTTACACCAGTGAGGGATCCTTGCTCAAACCGACTATTGCAGAAATACTGGTTGGATGTTAGATGTTCAATCTAGCATTTCGTTGCACAGTATCAAAGGTTGTATATATAGTAAGACGGTTCACTCAGTATTCAAAAGTGAAAAACATCATTGTAAGCTTTTGATTTTTTTCTAAGGTTTTGGATAGTAATACAGTGTCCCAGTAGTGCACAACACAATGATATTTAAAAAGCACACATAAGTTCACAACACAACGAAATTAAGTCACAACACAACGGAAATGAGCCACAACACAACGGGAAATGTATAACACAACGGAAAATGTATATCACAACGGAAATAAGCCACAACACAATGGAAAATGTACAACCAAATAAAGTCACAACACAATGGAAATGCTCCCGACCACTAGAGGGCTCTCGGAGCGCAATAAAGTTAGTTCCCTTTCGTTGTCACTACGAGTTCCGTCGTGACGACGAATGGGGTTTCACCATAGACAGTAAAAGAAAATTTTTATTTTGTTGTGTTGTAGGGTAGACTGTGGCTGCGTTCCAGTCCAAAATTGACATGCCCTTCACTCGCTAACTTCCCTCCGTCTCGTTCACTCGGTCATTGCTTACATTGCACGAGTGTCCACTTCTGGCGGAAACTGCAATGGGCTGAACTGGAACGTCCTAAGGAGTTGATTTATTATTTACAATTTTTTTCCCTTTAAGAATTTGTTTAATGCAGCATCCAAATATATATAGGTGTGTTTGGGTTGTTTTATATATAGGCCTATAAAAAAAATGTAATTAATATATCAGAGTTGTTTGTGGTGGTGGTGATTAGACGAGATCGGCGGCAACGTCACAATCGTGTTGCATTGTGGTATATGAAACTGCCTGAAGTGTATATGTGAAGTAGACTCGCTCCCTCGGTCAAAATCGACGGAACGAGTGTCTGTCCATATAAACTTCCCTCGTCCACTTCACGAAGTGGAACACACTTCAAAATGGCGACAGGGATTCCCCCGAGGGGAAGTGCTTAGGGAAGTTCGCAAGTGCATGTCTAAAACTGGACTGGAACGCAGCATAGGTCAGAGAATGTCTAATAGAAGAGAATTGGCACTGTCTGGTTACTTCCGGTTTCTGGACTGGCTGCAGTAACATGTCTCTGTCCATGCGGGGGCGCTCACAGGCGAGTGCAGAATGAATGGGAGTCTATGCTATGGGGTTTCACCCCCAGAAATTCACTTTTCTCAGGATGTAATTTTTTGTCAAGTAATTTGAAAGTTGCATTCAAAAGGGGGGGCTAAGATAATACACTCAGTAAGGCTCAACGTTAGACGGGCTCTGACTGTGTACAGTTGAGACACCTTTAATAACTTGCGTACGCAGCATGCACAAGTTGTGATTTTTGTACAGTTGAGATAAAGTTGAGACAAAAAGCACCTTATTTTTATGAGCTAATTGTGGAAAATATAAACTACTTATGGGTATTATTGATTGATAATATCTTAGTCTACAAGCTAATGAAATGTCATGTGGCATCTCATTTAAAAATTCACTTCTTTTTAGTATCTATTTTTGTGTGAAAATGTTCCATTGTGTTGTGGCTTATTTCAGTTGTGTTGTACATTTTCCGTTGTATTGTGGCTCATTTCCGTCGTGTTGTGGATTCATTCGTCGTCAGGTGCACTACTGGGCCACCGTAAAGTAATGACTCAAGTGTTACTGCATCCTTCTAAAGGAACATCTAATTATTTGGATCAGTATTCTAAATTGAAAAACATGATAACTCTATAGTAATTATTGAAGTCAGTGTAAGCTTTTGAGGTTTTTATAAGGTTTTGGATAGTAATGGCTTCTGACAGATTTGAGCCCCTTTCACACACAGATTCCAGAAAATACATGGATAAAGTGACCCGGCATTTGACCCGGGTTCGTTTGATTTTGGTTCATTCACACTGCCAGTGATTTTCCGGAATAGGAGAGTGCGTTCACACACAACCCGTAAAAATCCCGTAAAGACACGTGACATCGATGTGACATGTAATGTCTCAGCAGCGTCTATAGTTTGCTTATGAGCTGCGATTTCTCTCTGGAGAAACCACGCTTGTGCATTTTTTTCTCTGATTCGATCATAAACTAGCGCATTACGTACCGTTTCACTAGCCTGCTTTCACTTCAGCGTCATCATTACGACACGGCATTGATTACGGCTTTTGTTCACACAGCGCGCGTTCCGGGACTGATCCCGGCAATTTTACTAGGTCTCCAACCCGGCATCGATCCCGGCATCAATCCCGGGTCGTGTTTGCGTTCACACAGAAGGTGTTCTGGCAATTTCCCGGCAATTTCCCGGGATCAACGCGCTGTGTGAACGGGGCTAGGTCACCAACCCGGCATCGATCCCGGCATCAATCCCGGGTCGAGTTTGTGTTCACACAGAAGGTGTTCTGGCAATTTCCCGGCAATTTCCCGGGATCAACGCGTTGTGTGAATGGGGCTAGGTCACCAACCCGGCATCGATCCCGGCATCAATCCCGGGTCGTGTTTGCGTTCACACAGAAGGTGTTCTGGCAATTTCCCGGCAATTTCCGGGCAATTTCCCGGGATCAACCCGCAGTGTGAAAGGGGCTCATGATTGTCAATTTAGAGTACTGTTCTAAATAATTTGTAAAAACTTAAAAAGCTTACAATGACTTCAGTCAATATAGGGAGTTATCATGTTTTTCACTTCAGAATACTGATCCAAATAATTAGTAATAGGCTACTTGAGTCATTACTAGTTGGTTATTATGATCTTCACTTTAGAATGAATTATATATTATGCATTATTCACATTTATTATGAACCTATATATAGTAGTTCTTAGTAGTCCTCTGTGAGATATGAATTTTTTTTTAGCTACTGATTAGCTAATAGTGAACTCATTCGACTGAGCAGCTACTTACTAATTTGTTAATTAGTTAACGGTAGGTTACTGGAATGTTAATAGTGCGTTACTCATTTGTTCCTGTGTAGTTATTTATTAATGACATAACAGTATTCTAAAATGTTACCTGTTATGTTTTTACTTTTCTGAGTAGCGGACATAATATCCAACCAACATAGAATCATCAAGAAAATCATTGTCTATATTAAGATAATGAAGAACATAAAGCTTATAGATCCTATAAGAGCAGATGTTTAAAGAAGAATGTTGGATTTCTTCAACGATAAGATTAATTTCTTTCCTCCACTTATTTCAGGTTAATCTACGACAGCAGTGCTCCAAGTCAAAATCTTTGTATCAGTCCCATGGACTGTTGAGGTGGATAGTGCTAAGAATAGTAATGTCTTTTTAGCTGTGTGTGTGTGGTCCCTCCAAATGACATTATTTAGAAGTGCTCAGTGGGTGATCTCAGCGAGAAATGTGACCTGAATTAAAGCCCTTCTCACCCTACTCGAATTACCCCATGTGGATTTGATCCTTTTCCCTTTACACGAGCACATAGATCAGGCCACGTACAAGATGAACTGCCATTGTCTCTCACATTTGTCGGCAGAAGGAGAGCCGAGAAGTGTTCGGGCTACCTACAGGCCTAAGTGGCAGGCAGTCAGAAAGTGACACTTCTAATACCGTTGCTGATGACAATGACAGTATTTTTTCTCAGAGTCGAAAACTCATTTTGCACACGCCGCACCACACAAATCTATCCTCATTTTCTCTGGGCCACCTGCCAGATTTAATGACAGCTGCTTATCAAGGCAGAAAATATATGCAGTTGTGCAGAACAAGGTTTCCCAGCAGTCAGTGGGAGTGTCACTATGTGATAAAAAGCTTCTTCATAGTAGTCTTTATGTCTCTAGGTTTGTTTACTGTAATATTTGAAGTGTAAAGTGCAGTTTCCAAGTTAATTTCATTATTGTAATGGATTTTGTTTTTCATAAACACAAGGGTCTGAAATCTTGACTGTATAATATCTATGAATTAGATTGTTTCTCTCATTGTTACATATTCTTTCTCACCCTGTTGTAATCATAAATATGTATACATAGATCCAACATTTGACCACTCCAGACACGTTGACGCATTCGCCTTCTTGGAATGGTCAACATTGCAGATCCTGTTGTCACTCAGAAAAAATCAATGAGTTTTCTCCAAATATTGCGTAGCCTCTGGTAGTAACATTTCTGAGATTTAAATTCTCTATGAAACGGGATAACCTTTTATATATATTTACCCAATATTACAGGTTTTTAAACTATGGTAACTTTTTAATATAATTTTAGCTAATGCCTTTAGCTAACATTAATTAGGGCCCGAGCACCGATGGTGTCAGGACCCTCTTGGAATTGCTCTGTTTATTATTATTAGGGCCCAAGCCCTGAAAGGGCGCAGAGCCCTATTGTTTTCCTTAGGATTATTTTTTTTTTCTCTTTTATTTTTCTTACGACTATTCGGGCACTTTTGGGGCCCTTAACGTACCCGAAAACTCTTGAAACTTTGCACGCGGGTCAGAACCCACGGCCATCAGGGTCGGGCTGAAGATGGTACCCGGGCGTGGCAGGGGGGCTAGACAGCGCCCCCTGGAACGGGGTCCGAAAACTTGGTCCATAAATCAAACACGCTTGCATGTAATATGAAACTCGGTACACATATAGATCTCATCGGTTCATATATACTTCATACTCTAACTTTTTACCCCAGCCCAACAGGAAGTCGGCTATTTAGGGTTGTTTGTAAAACGCATGCAATGGAATTTAAAGTACTTCTCCTAGAGAATTCAAAGAAATGGCACAAAACTCAGTCAGCATGAAGTCAATACATTGAGGATGAAAAATTGCCAGGGGATTTTTGATATCTCGAACGGTTTGGCCGTGGCGAGGAAACAAAATTATGGCGAGAAACGTGAAACAGGAAGTGTGTTATAACTTCAGCATACATTAACTGATCTTGATGAAACTTCAGCAGTGTGTTCGCTGTAAGAGGCCAATCACATGGATGTGACTATTGTGAGTCAAAGTCATAGCGCCACCAACTGGCAGCAGGAAGTGTGTCACTTTCAAAATGCTTTGAAATCACCCTCTTATTTTTACCCGATTTGCTTCAAACTTCATCTGTATAATGTAAACACACGCCAGATGTAGACCTGTGAAAGGATTATTTAATATCTAAGATAATGTTGCCTTGGCAACGCATCAAACTTTAATATTCTTGTTTGATGCTTTTGAGACTCTTAGCATGCTTGAAATTGCATGAAACTCGATAGACACATCACATTTATTAGCCAGTAGACATGTGCAAAGTTTCAGAAACGGGTGTGGTGAGGGGCTCAGTAGCGCCACCTTTAGTCAAAAATGGGGTATTAGTTTTACCTACAGTAACAAAAATCGGTATGTATATTGTTCTCCTCGAGCCGGACAACTTTCTAATTGACAGTCATTAGCTCCGAACAACACAAAGTCAGATATTTTCGTTTGAATGTGATTTTCAGGAGAATTTTCTCCCTCCCTCTCCCTCTGTCTCTGTGTGTGTGGGGTGTGGGGGATTTGTCTATTGCTTTTAATGGGTTTTTAAGGTTTCAGGGGCTTTTGGGGCCCTTAACGTGCTTGAAAACTCTTGAAACTTTGCACACAGGTCAGCGCCCACAGCCATCAGGGCCGGGCTGAAGCTGGTAGCCGGGCGTGGCAGGGGGGCTCAACAGCGTCCCCTTGAACGGGGTCCCCAAAACTTGGTCCATAGATCAAACAAGCTTGCATGAATTAATATGAAACTGAGTACACATATAGATCTCATCGGGCCGAACAACTTTCCCTTGGTCAAGTTTTACGCCAGCCCAACAGAAAGTCGGCTATTATGGGTTTTTTGGAGAACGCTTGCTATGGAATTTGAAGTACTTCTCCTAGAGATTGCATCCGTTTACTGCCAAACTCGGTCAGCTTGAGGTCAACACATTGAAGAGGCTAAATTGCGGACGGATTTTTGATATCTCGAATGGTTTGGCCGTGGCGAGGAAACGAATTTATGGCGAGAAAAGAGAAACACGAAGTGTTATAACTTCTGCATACATTAACTGATCTTGATGAAACTTCAGCAGTGTGTTCGTGGTAAGAGGCCAATCAGGTGGATGTAACTATTGTGAGTCAAAGTTATAGTGCCACCAACTGGCAGCAGGAAGTGTGTCACTTTCTAAATGCTTTTGACAAAAGTGGGGGGGTTAGTTTTATCTACAGTAACAAAACTCAGCATGTATATTGTACTCTTCGAGCCGGACAACTTTCTAATTTACAGTCATTAGCTACTACCAACGGGAAGTCAGATATTTTGGTTTGAATATGGATTTCAGATTCTGAGTTTTTAGCTACTCCTAAGTAGTTTATTTTATTCACACCCAAATTTTTCAACATGATGAAAATACATTAAAGATGCTAAATTGTGAACGGATATTGAATATCTCAAACGGTTTTGCTATGGTGAGGGATAAAATTAATGTAAAAAAAAAAAAGAATCAGGAAATATCTCATATCTTTCTAAATTGTAATTATACACCATTTATTTTTATATAAAATTATACAAATATTAGAACTAAACCCATTTTATTCATTTTTTTCAATTAAAGAATTATGTTAAAGTTTAAAAACAGCCACAATGGTTGTTTAGTCAAAAAAAAAAAAAAATTCCAAATCATACATAGTGCTATACTGCCCTCTTGTGTTCAAAATCAGGTAGGCCTATTTTATTTATATATAAATATTAGGGATGTTACTATGGGAATATTTTCCCACCGGTTAATCAACGTGTGACACCGCTGGGAGCTTTAAAATCGCTAACTTGGAAGTGGAAGTAAAATACGGACATCCACACAAGACGTAATAATGGTGCAGAGTAGAGCGAGCTTTTTCAATTTATTCCTATGGAAGTAGGAATAAACTAAACAACGTTCACTCTGTTCTGCTCGTTCCTCACCGTGGGCGCGCACAGTTATGAATGCCCGTGCAGCCGTGAGCATTTTAGTTTAATTTTAAAATTAGTGCCATTTCGGGTGGATGTATTACTTTAATTTATTTAACAAAAACACAATGTTGTGTTTTATTGCGAGTGTACACAAATATAAGTAAACACTTTGCAGTTTGAATGATGTCCTGTATGAAGAAAATTACGGAGTATGTTTTTATCTGTAACACACTGTTCAATCGCGCTGAGCCACCCACACCCACACACACACACACATTCCAGCATTGCAATCTTGACATCGCAAGCCTGTTCATTTATACATATGTGCTATATATATATATATATATATATATATATAGCACATATGTATAAATGAATATATATATATATATATATATATATTAGATCAATATATATGTTTTCCTTAAAATTTTTGAAAACCTATGCAAAGATGGCACTCACAGACTGTTTTTAAATGGGGTTGGATAAATATCTTTTTGCTTTTAAACTGTGTGTGTGTGTGTGTGTGTGTGTGTGTGTGTGTGTGTGTGTGTGTGTGTGTGTGTGTGTGTGTGTGTGTGTGTGTGTGTGTGTGTGTGTGTGTGTGTGATTGTGCCTTGGTGTCTGTTAGTGATAAGAGTTTAACCCTTGTTCAAGCTTAAGTTTAAGGCCTTGTCTTTTTGGATATATATATATATATATATATATATATATATATATATATATATATTATATTATATTATTATATTATTATTTTTAATAATATATATACTTTTTATTTTTTCTCCAAAATATTCATATAACCCATATATGTATTTAAATGTATTTAAATGTATTGTTTGCTTTAAATTAAATTAAGATTGTATATTTGGACCTAATTGAATCTAAATGAATTTAAAATTAATGTGCTATATTTCAGATCAATACAATCAAAGTTTTCCTTCATTTTAATCAACACTAACTTTATTCTCATCTGAATTATAAATAACTTATTTCTGTATAAAATAAAAAATCCAGAATAATCCAGACCAAACAGAGCACACTATTCCTACAACATCATCAGTGCTGAAGCGGAACTACCAGAGCCTTCGGCAGATAGCGAACAGATGCAGCATATGTGTTGTAACGAGGCAGGGTCAGGCCAGGGGGATCCATTTGCAGCTTTTTATTAAGAATGGTCAAGACAGAAAGGGTGAGCAATGGCAAACAGGGCAGAACAGAAAAGGCAGAGACAAACCAGGTTGACAGGCAAAGGGCCGAGGCAGGCAGCAAGAATCAGAGTCCAATAAACAATCCAGATTGGGCCAGGCAGAATGTAGTCAGCAACGGTAAACAATCGGTCAAATACAGAATCAAACATGGGAAATGATGGCCGGGCAAAATCAATATAAGTGGCTATTGTGGTTCACGATCATAGGCCCTGTCCCACATGGCACACTTCATATGAATTTTCAGTCTTGTGTACTTATTTCATGTGTCCGTAAAATCCATGAGACCGTCTGTAGGGTGTCTCATTTGTCATTTTAGGTTTCAGAAGGTTGCTCACGCATACTTTGTGGTTGATATGTGCCCTCTATGCGCACTTTTGCAGAGCCCACACTGATGCAAGCTCTACAGCACACTTCTTTTCGACAGTCAAAGCAGGGCTACGTTTTTGTACGTCGTGCACAATAACCCTAAAGGCACCAGGGTGGCGGTGTCACCGGCTTGGGCCCGTAATCCCTGCTCGCAGCTATATTTATTATTATTATTATTATTCTCCGAAATGAATCGCATTTTTGAGGGCCTAAACATGCACGAAAACTCACGAAAATTTGCACACGCGTCAGAACTGGCGAAATTTTACATCTGATATGCGTTTCAGAATTGGGCGGGGAAAAATGGCTCGATAGCGCCACCTATAAAGGTTCAACGGAGTGCGCCTCCCGCTACGTTTCACGTACGTTTACGAAATTCGGTGTTAAATTCATTACATGCATGTAATGACCCAATACCTACAAAAAAGTCTCTTGGAGCGTATCCCTAAACACTACAGGAAGTCAGCTATTTTGATCTTCTTCTCCGATTTTTGTGCAGTTTTTACCATTTTCAGACCTCGTACTTTAATGAACTCCTCCTACAGTTTTAATCTGATCATCTTCAAATTTGGTGAGTGTAATATTAAGGCCTTTGCGACGTTAAATTGCAAAGATCTTGAGTTTTCGTCGAAGGGTGTCTCCTCGGCGGCCTGACAAATTTCAATGTTTCACCATGAAACAGGAAGTTGCTGTAACTCAGGCAAACAATGTCCAATCTGCCCCAAACTTCACACGTTTGATAAGAGTTTTGTCCTGAACACATGTCCATGCTTATATTCAGTTACAGTCATAGTGCCACCTGCTGGCAACAGGAAGTGACATGTTTAAAACTGTTGTGGACTCCTGATAACATATAAAAAAAGTGCCAGCAAGTGCTAAACATGCTAGCAACATACTAGAAACATGCTAAAACATGCTAGCAAACACTTAGCTAAGTGCTAAAGCATGCTATTACTAAAATTAAATAGGAATTTGCTGTAACTCAGGCATGGAATGTCAAATCTGCCCCAAACTTCACACGTTTGATAAGAGTCCTGCCCTGAACACATCTATATGAGAATATTCAGTTATAGTAATAGCGCCACCTACTGGCAACAGGAAGTGACATGTTTAACACTGTGATGTAGTACTAGCAACATATTAAATACGGCATTGAGTTATAAACATGTTAGAAACATGTTAAAACATGCTAGCAATTCTTAGCTAAGTGCTAAAGCATGCTAATGCAATGAAACAGGAAGTTGTTGTTACTCAAGAAGGCAATGTCCAATCTGCCCCAAACTTCACATGTTTGATAAAAGTTATCTCCTAAGAACATGTCCATGCTCATATTCAGTTATAGTCATAGCGCCGCCTGCTGGCAACAGGAAGTGACGTTTAACACTGTTCTGGACTCCTAATAGGTACATGCATGTAATGACCCAATACCTACAAAAAAGTCTCTTGGAGCGTATCCCTAAACACAACAGGAAGTCAGCCATTTTGATCTTCCTCTCTGATTTGTGTGCAGTTTTTGCCATTTTCAGGCCTCGTACTTTAACTAACTCCTCCAACAGTTTTAATCTGATCATCTTCAAATTTGGTGAGTGTAATATTAAGGCCTTTGCGACGTTAAATTGCAAAGATCTTGTTTTTTCGTCGGAGGGCGTGTCCTCGGCGGCCTGACAAATTTCGATGTTTCGCCATGAAACAGGAAGTTGCTGTAACTCAGGCAAACAATGTCCAATCTGCCCCAAACTTCACACGTTTGATAAGAGTTCTGTCCTGAACACATGTCCATGCTCATATTCAGTTACAGTCATAGCGCCACCTGCTGGAAACAGGAAGTGAAATGTTTAACACTGTTGTGGACTCCTAATAATATATAAAAAAGTGCCAGCAAGTGTTAAACATGCTAGCAACATACTAGAAACATGCTAGCAAACACTTAGCTAAGTGCTAAAGCATGCTATTGCTGCAATTAAATAGGAATTTGCTGTAACTCAAGCATGGAATGTCAAATCTGCCCCAAACTTCACACATTTGATAAGAGTCATCCCTGAATACATCTACATGAGAATATTCAGTTAAAGTAATTGCGCCACCTACTGGCAACAGGAAGTGACATGTTTAACACTGTGATGCAGTACTAGCAACATATTAAATATGCCATTGAGTTATAAACATGTTAGAAACATGTTAAAACATGCTAGCAATTTTTAGCTAAGGGCTAAAGCATGCTAATGCAATGAAACAGGAAGTTTTTGTTACTCAAGAAGGCAATGTCCAGTCTGTCCCAAACTTCACACGTTTGATAAGAGTCCTGCCCTGAACAAATCTACATGACAATTTTCAGTTAAAGTAATAGCGACACCTACTGGCAACAGGAAGTGACATGTTTTACAGTGTGATGCAGTACTAGCAACATAGTAAATATGCCATTGAGTTATAAACATGTTATAAACATCTTAAAACATGCTAGCAATTCTTAGCTAAGTGCTAACGCATACTAATGCAATGAAACAGGAAATTGTTTTTACTGAAGAAGGCAATGTCCAATCTGCCCTAAACTTCACACGTTTGATAAGAGTCCTGAACATATCTACATGACAATTTTAAGTTAAAGTAATAGCGCCACCTACTGTCAAAAGGAAGTGACATATTTTACACTGTGATGCAGTACTAGCAACATATTAAATATGCCATTGAGTTCTAAACATGCTAGAAACATGCTAAAGCATGCTAGCAACACTTATCTGAGTGATAACGCATGCTATTATCCCCATAACAAAGGACATTTTTGTAACTGACTTTGACATACTCCTCCTATATTTACCTACTTAAATGCACATTGGCCACCGTGCTCTGTCTTCCTAAAGCCACCGGGTGGCGGTGGCACGGGTGCGAGGGCCCTTTCAATGCTGCTTGCAGCTTTAATGATAAACTAAATCCTATGAAAATCATCTGCTTAAGTCTACAGTATAACAGATAGATATTCATTCATGAGTATAACTACGGTTGCAGAAGCACAGTCAACTTGCTTTCGAGTGTTTACGGACCGGATTTGACTGTTTCTGCCCATAGAAACAGATGTTCGTAATATTTTTTTGTAATTTAACCTAAATGTTAGAATTCAAAAACGACTGGCAAAACATCTGACTTTTCTCTAGTAACGTATTCCCGACGTCTCCAATCATTTAGTCCAATAATTTAAACCCTGAGCCTTTTTTCCATCCAATCAACAACCGATTGATAAAACAAAGTCCCCATCCTACATTTAAAAGTCCCTTTTACTCAGATGTACATCACAGTACAGTAAAAAAAAATGCTAATTGCTAATTACATTTAATTGAAACTTTTACACATTAAAAATGTAAGTAAAATAAAATGTAATATATTTGTAAAATGTAAAACACAGAGATATATACTCAAAACCCTGAGCACAGAGTTATATAATTTGGCTAGTAGGTTTAATCCTCCTAGCTATATATAATACAATCAATCAATCAATCAATCAATCAAATCCTGTACTAATCAGGTAATTTCATGGAGTCTTAGGGAAAACAGAGGGAAAGTGAAGCCCCAATTGGTTATTTTATAGTACCAGAATAAACAGTAGAAAAATTGAGAAAACAGTTCTTTGTGCACCTTCAAAAGGTTCTCCTATGGCATCAGGCTGTCAAATGTGCGTGTATGAGTGTGCTTATGCTGTGTAAATAAGTGTGTGAGTGGGTGTCTATGTTGTCGATGTGTTATGGAGCTGTCCTACACGAACAGAAACTGACTGTACATCCACAAAGGCCTTTGGAAACATCTACAACGTCCAACATTGGACCTTGCTGAAGCTGATGTCCCTAAGCCAGGACCTATCTGTCAGTCTGGGTCCAGTGGGAACCACAGTGAGACACAAGGTCAGTAGAGCTCCTGACAGGAGCTTTAAACAATGCATTCCTCTAGAAATCACCTGCCTGCATGTGCTCTGCTCTGTTCATCCTCATCCCTTGCCCAACAACAACTTCATGACAGCAACTTCCTGAAGTTTCTAGAAACCCTTTGCAAAAGTTTCTGGACTTTTCTGAAATGCACAAGAGTGACTGTTCCCTAATGCCACTGGTTGAGTGTCTGTTCTTTAAGGGAGGACAAGGGAAAGTGTGTGTGTGTGTGTGTGTGTGTGTGTGTGTGTGTGTGTGTGTGTGTGTGTGTGTGTGTGTGTGTGTGTGTGTGTGTGTGTGTGTGTGTGTGTGTAAGTGTGAGTGTGAGAGAGAGAGAGAGAGAGAGAGAGAAGAGAGAGAGAGAGAGAGAGAGAGAGAGAGAGAGAGAGAGAGAGAGAGAGAGAGAGAGAGAGAGAGAGAGAGAGAGAGAGAGAGAGAGAGAGAGAGAGAGAGAGAGAGAGAGAAATGGTGATACTCCCTACATTGCGGAGCCCTGAGCAGTGGAAGTAATCCATGGTGAATATATAAATCACAGGGATTGAAGAATTCTGAGCAGTAGGAATATTACAAGACAAGTGTATTATGTCATCATACATTCAAAAGATTAATATTTCTTTTACCCAAACAAAGAGGAGAAATCAAATCCATTGCCTCCGAAAACGAGCATCAGAAAATGAGATGCGCATAGTAAACAGAAGATAAATAATAAATATTATTTTTCCAAAATGGTTAGTAGCTATATTTGCATGGATTTTGCAAGTCAAATTAAACTGTTTTTATTTATTTTATTTATATGCAGTAATTTTTAGATAAACATCCTGAAACATTGAAATGGCATTTTGATGATAAAAACAATAAACCTGCTATTCTGCTTAAGAAAACAAATGGCTTGACATCTTAAACATCCCATTAGAATCTGAACTGTTAAACATAGGCTACTTAGTTAATTGCAACAGCAAAACATAAGGGAAGGACATGCTATCCATAATTCATTTTCTAAATCCACAGCAATTATTCCCCCAAGCAACATGCAAATATTAAATAAGAAACTGGCATTTTCGGCATTTGCGAATATGCGATAGGTCGACCTACGCTGAGTTGTTTATTGGCTTCTTTAGCGAAAGCGAAGCACTTGTGGGATTTGGTGGGGAGAAGTATCATGTTTATGACAGTAGTACAGTTTTGTATAATCCCTTCTTAGACTTACCAGCGCTGTTGCTGGGAGAATCCATTCGTTCTGCTAGCTGATTTAACCCGAAGTGAATGGACTCGTAAAATATTGCACATGCTGGAGAACTCCGGATACGGCGTTCTTTAATCTTAAAAACAGCATCCACTACCCGTGCCAAGCTAATCTACCTCTGATTTACTCAGTTTATGAGGTAATGAGAAGCATGGTGAAGCCATTTACAATTACAACCTGCATTAAGTTAATCAAATGTAAAATGTTTTTATTAAGCGGGCTACTGTGTGCCACATTTGACATGTAATACATACAGTAATCAAACAGTTTGAATCATATTTTAGCTCTCTCTAAAGTAAAGAATTCTATTTGCCAATTCTAAGTTGTCCGTTAAGAAATGTAGGAAGTATTTTGAAAAGTTGAGAGGGAAATCTTTGTGAGACAGAAGGATATATCAGAATATGTGCGCTGAGTGTAATCCTCTTTATACAACCTCTGGTTGGTAAATGGGTGCCATTTATTGAACCAAAAAAATCAATTCACTGAAAAAAGACCTTCATTTGTTGTTTATTGCTATCTGTCATGTTCAAACTGCAAAAGTGCCTTTTCTAAGTACAGGCTCTGGGATCTTTAGCAGCTAATTGAGCCCATAAATGGACAAAACCCCAATGAAAATTTCCATTGGCAGACTCTGATGAGGATAAACATGTTGCCAGGTTGATTGTTGGTGGTTCCATGTATCAAATAAAACCATGTAACTTCGAGACATTTTTTAATTAACATAATGGAACAGTTCAGCTAATCAAGCTATGAATTGAAGGATGAGGGACACAGTAGTTTTACACTGCCAGACCCCTTGACTTTTAAATACTGAATTTACTGTTGTAAACATGGAAATTTTAATTATTTGCTCCAACTAAAATGCTTTTGTGAATGCGTATTAGCGCACTTTTGACATAATACTGGTCTTTTTTGAAAGTAGACCCTTTAAGAGTCAGAATCAATTTAAATCATAAAGAAAATTAGAAATTTCTTGTTCGAGAAGCTGTTTCACTCAGAAATATACATCACAACAGGAAAGAAAAACTACCGAAACTTGTTTCATGCTGAATACAAAAGGAGATATTTTGAAGAATATGGGTAACTAAATAGTTGATGGATCCCATTGACCCATTGATACATGGTGTTAATTATTCCATTATGTTCCATTTATTTATTTTCCATAGTAAGAAAATCTTTTAAAATTTGGAAGTCAATCTAGCCTATCCACTGTTTGTTTACTGACATTCTCCAAAATATCTTTTGTGTTCAGCATGAGTAAATGATGACATAATTTTCATCTTCGGGTGAACCCTTTAAAAGCGGCCTCTAACTGTGCATATGAATGTAACGCGTGCATCATAAATGAGTGTTGCTACCATGTTTATAGATCAGTGGTTTCCACTCTAAATGCTCACCAGGTCAGCTAAATTTAATGTAATAGAGCAAAACTTTTGATTATTTATCTAATGTATGTAACATCAATCCATCAATGTTTATTAAAATATGTATCTGTATTTCAAGCCCTACTGGAATACTTGACGTGACAGATTAACTGAAGCTTGCATGATTAAACAGGTATGTGCTTCTTTGTTACATTTATTAAGTTCCGTTTTGATTTAGCATGTTTTGATGTATAACTTACGCCTGACACAAAATAATATACAGCTGTTGCTGGAATGTTTTTATTTTTCAACAGTGATGTAATATTAAAGCGGAAGTCTTATATACTTTGATACCTAGTTTTATTAATATTAATGATAGTAGGTCTACAGTTTGCAGTAGATGTAAATGAGTGTAAACAAACAGACTTCGGGCCAAGTGTGGGGGTGCTACAATCATTTTGTGGTTTAGAAAGCCATCCAATAAGAGATATCGGTTAAGAAATGGTCAACGCGTGGTGCTTTCGAACAAAGTTGAACAAAGTGCACTGAGGTTCAGATTGTGAGGGAAGATAATTTCACATCCCAAAGTCCAAAAAGGACAGATATACACAATCCCACCCACACACCAATACAAACAGAGAGTGTTAGTGTGTGGGTGGGATTGTGTATATCTGTCCTTTTTAGATGCAGTGTAGAAAGCAATAAGAAAAAAGTTTTTTTTTGTTGTTGTTCTTCGATTTGTTTGTCCACTTGGTTTGATGTTTGATATTGAATGTACTGCAATTCCTACATGTACATACAATTCATACAATACTTTTTTTGGAGCCACTATACAAACTTGATTTCATGGTGCCTGACTAAAGTTAAACTGTCATTTGCTTTTGTTTGGGTGCAGTCCCCCCCCCCCCCCCCCAATATTTTTTTTATATTGTTTATCAGAATCCCGCATGACAAATCAGTTTCTAAATCTGAACGAATGTTCTCTCTCTCTCCTATTTGGCCTCCTGACAATAGGGACAGGTTTCTGTGAGGCTGGATAAATAAAACCCTTACGCTGTAGCTATGCTATGGCCAAAGAGCCCTTTCCCCAAGCCTAGCACTTCACCTGCTGAAAGGAGATATGTGTTCTTATGAGTGCAGCGCCACATTTAAAGGGATTTGAGCTGCTTTCATTAATGCTCCATCACTGAGCAGGAGAAGCTTTTAGAGCCAGCTAGGGTTTATCTCTCTGATTGAATCATTCTTTGAATGTGGAAACACTCAGCAAGGAGAAAAACCTGAGGTGCCATCTTTCTATGCTTCTCTCTTTTCGGCTCGCTTTACTTTGGGTTTGCTCTTCCTCTCTCTCACACCAGCATTATTCAAACCGAAGATTTTATCAGTCCAGCCTTCTCGCAACCAGAGCAATAAAACAGACAAACCCTCCCTCTTGTCGGTTTAGGTTTCTACTTCAAGGTGCAAATGTATCATAGTCAGTGAACTTTAAAGAACTCTGAATTAAACCCAAACATGGGTCCCATTTATCAAAGTAGTCCACAGTTCATTATTGACTTGTAGGCCCTTGCAGGCTTTTTCAGGGTTTTCAGAAACAAATGGACCAATAACACCCAAGTCTTGCAAGTAAAATACACCACACAGTTATTTTAAAGTTCCCCTGTAGTCAATAATTTTATCCGTTAAAACCCATTTTTGATCACCAAAATTACATAAAAAAAAAAAAAAAATTCTTTCCCTTCATGCCTTAAAATAGCTTGAATGTAACTCTACACCCTTCCATTATATAGTATACGCGGATACACGAATATTTAATATTTAAATCTAATTAATATGATTAGCCTTTTGCTCGACTACATTATCAAACAGCTAATATTGTTGCTAATGTTAAACAAACCATGTTCCCGTTCACCATCTCTTCTAAAAATCAGTATCCTTAGAAACACTTTGAAAAACTTAGAACATCAGTGGAGAAAGGCATATAGTTCATCATAGCATCGTAATACACATCATTTACATAATTCACCCGCTATATTGCTAAATGTACACAATTTTTCATATCAACAGAAAAAAATACTGGGATAACCTGGCTTCTCTTGAGACTCCACTGCTTCACAGCATAGTTAATGATATGCAAAAGTCAGTGGTCCCACTCATCGTCTAAATCATACACTAGATTTAATTATATCATATGGAACCAATCCAACCGATATAGATATTATACCGCAAAGTGACGATCTCACTGATCATTGTATGGTAACGTGCATTTTACATACTGCTGAAATTTGCCATGTTGCGCCACGTTATCGACCAGGCAGAACAATCGTTCCAACCTCTATAGATAGATTCTCAAATAGCTTACCTGATCTATCTCAGCTGCTCAGTGAACCCCAACAAACAGATGAACTAGAGGAAATGACTAGCAGTTTGAGCACCATTTTCTCTAGTACATTAGATATTGTTGCACCAATTAGATTAAAAAAGGTTAGAGAGAAAACTAAAGCACCATGGTACAATAGTACTACACATGTTATCAAGAGAGAAACTCCTAACTTAGAGCGTAAATGGAAACAAACTAATTTAGAGGTCTTTAGAATCGCGTGGAAAGACAGTATGTCACGTTACAAAAAGGCTCTAAAAGCAGCCAGGGCTGAGCATCTCCGCAAACTGATAGAAAATAACCAAAATAATCTAAAGTTTTTATTTAACACCGTGGCTAGACTAACAAATAAACAGACATCACCAGAGCAAAATATTCCGTTACAGTATAGCTGTAATGATTTTATGAATTACTTCAATGAGAAAATAGAAAGCATCCGAAATACAATTGTAAATGTACAATCCTCTATGGTGTCTTATGATTCAGCCTCAATTATCGCCCCTCAAGAACAACTACACCGCTTTACAACTATAGGACAGGAAGAGCTAAATAAACTTATCTTTGCATCTAAACCAATAACATGTTTATTAGATCCAATACCCACTAAACTACTGAAAGAAGTGTTACCTGTAGTGGAAGAGCCTCTTCTCAATATTATTAACTCGTCTTTATCTTTAGGTCATGTTCCAAAAATATTCAAGCTGGCAGTAATAAAACCTATTATTAAGAAACCGCAATTAGATCAAAATAACTTAGCAAATTACAGACCCATTTCAAATCTTCCATTTATGTCTAAAATACTAGAAAAAATTGTGTCCGCTCAATTGTGCTCTTTCCTGCAAGAAAATGAGATGTATGAAAAATTTCAGTCAGGATTTAGACCGCATCATAGCACAGAAACCGCGCAGGTTAAAATTACAAATGATTTACTTTTAGCTTCTGACCAAGGCTGTATCTCAATACTAGTTTTACTCAATCTTAGCGCTGCGTTCGACACTATAGATCATAAAATACTCTTGGATCGACTACAAAACTACACTGGTGTTCAGGGACAGGCATTAAGCTGGTTTAGATCGTACTTATCGGACCGTTACCATTTTGTCTGTCTAAATGGGGAAAAATCGAAGATAACGTCAGTAGACTATGGAGTGCCGCAGAGATCGGTGTTAGGCCCTCTGCTATTCTCAATATATATGCTGCCACTTGGTAATATTATAAGAAAACATGGAATTAATTTCCACTGCTATGCTGATGACACTCAATTATATATTTCATCACGACCAGATGAAAACACTAACTTATCTAAATTGACAGAGTGTCTTAAAGATATAAAATGCTGGATGGCGTGTAATTTCCTGCTGTTAAATCCAGATAAAATGGAGGTATTACTTATTGGTCCAAAAAACTACCCACAAAACCTCGTACAATACAACTTTAATTTAGAAGGATGTCCTGTTAACTTATCCACTACAGTAAAAGACCTGGGTATTATACTAGACCGCAACTTGTCTTTCGAAAATCATATTTCATATGTTACAAGAACTGCTTTTTTCCACCTTAGAAACATTGCTAAATTACGTAACATACTTTCTGTTACTGATGCAGAAAAGTTACTTCATGCATTCATGACCTCGAGACTAGATTACTGTAATGCTTTATTAGCTGGTTGTCCTGCATCCTCAATAAACAAGCTACAGTTAGTGCAAAATGCAGCTGCTAGAGTTCTTACTAGGTCAAGAAAATATGATCATATAACACCGATTTTATCATCTCTGCACTGGTTACCTATTAAGTTCCGTATCGATTACAAAGTACTATTACTGACCTATAAAGCCCTAAATGGTTTAGCTCCTGTGTATTTAATGGACCTTCTATCGCCCTACAATCCATCGCGTTCTTTAAGATCCCTAAATTCGAGGCTTCTGGTCATTCCTAGGATATCTAAGTCCACTAAAGGAGGGAGGGCGTTCTCACATTTAGCTCCTAAACTCTGGAATAGCCTTCCTGATACTGTTCGTCGCTCAGACTCGCTCTCCCAGTTCAAAACTAGACTAAAGACGCATCTCTTCAGCCAAGCATTCACATAATGCTTGCCTCTTATACTACTGTTGAATCAGATCGAATGCATTAATATTATGAACAGCAGCTACGCTAATTATTTCCCATCTGCTTTTCTTCCCATCCGCTCTTCAGCTACAGTTTGTATCCAGCCTCTCACGGAGACCTCAGATGCCCCAACACCTGCGATGAGACGACTAAACGCCTGCGATGAGATGACTCGACGCCTGTGAAGAGATGACTCAATATGTTATGCCCTACGCCGGCGATATGTTATGCCCTAAATTAATACATGATGATTAACTAACTGTATTTTCTACGTACATTTCTGAAATGCACTTTCTGTAAAGCTGCTTTGAAACAATATGTATTGTGAAAAGCGCTATACAAATAAATTTGAATTGAATTGAATATGCTAAAACCCGCACGTTGAAGGTAGTTTGTGACGTAAGGAACAGTGTCGATTTCAAACTTCCTTTTTGAGACTGTCTTTGGTTCACTGCAATTTTGAGAAAATACTCAGTAATGGTGTTGACTTATGAAATTGCACATGGCTTGTCTTAAAGCCTTTTAAAAACACCACATGGATATATAAACAACGTTAAAAACTTGATTTAAAGAAATATAACACAAGGACACTTTTAAAGCCAAAATGCCATACTTCTATATAAATATTGTTATTTATACTTATCTAATAATAATACATACAGTATGTGGCTTTTAGTGTGAAACGCATTGAAAAAGGAAATCTCTTATGCTCAGCAAGGATGTTTCAGTCAGGACCACTATCGTCAAATACGATTGACAATTAGCATACATTTTGGATTGGCGGTATGGTTCCGTTCTGGGCGAGAACTCCCTGCGCATCCATGCAGCCTAGCATGGATAATAGCAGGGAGAGCAGCAATAACCCACCTTAGGGTAAACAGAACAGAACCAACATGAATGCATGCAATATCGTTAATTCAAGATTTTAAAGTACAACATAATTCGAGAATTTATTCTGATTCAAGGGGAAAACCAAATCCTGACTGACGAGAAGAGGAGCTGGGGATGGAGGAGGGTAATTCGCTCCTGAGAAAAGCGATAGCTGCTGATAATACTGAAGTAGCTTATATATGTATACAGTGATAGGCGTCGTATTCCTATAGGTAGACGTGGATCAGCTGAGAGTCAGCTGACGCGAGCTTGACTAACGTGATCTGCCAGAACTAACGCGATGCTTGATATTTATTTGATCAAAAAGCATATTGTGAAGTATTAATACAGTTTAAAGTAATTGTTTTATATTTGAATATATTTTAAAATGTCTAATCAGCATTTTGATATGCCACACCTGTGAGGTGGATGGATTATCTCGGCAAAGGAGAAGTGCTTACTAACACAGATTTAGACAGATTTGTGAACAATATTTGAGAGAAATAGGCCTTTTGTGTACATAGAAGAGTGAGAGAATGAGAGTTCAGCTCATGACAAATGGGGGCAAAAACAAAAGTGTTGCGTTTATAATTTTGTAAAGTATACATATACAGTTGTGCCCAAAATAATAGCAGTGTGTTTAAAAAAGTGAGTAAAGCTCAAAATCCTAATAATAACTTTTATTTCGATACACAAAAATGCATTGGGAACACTGCACATTCTATTCAAGATCAAAACATGAAGAAAAAGTTATGAAATTTGTTTTTACTTTATAGAAAGTGAAGAAAAGGGAATATTAGGCTGTTCAAAAAAATAGCAGTGTCTGCATTTTTCTTTACAAAGTCAAACATTTACTGTAGAAACTGAAAAATGCTTGAAGATTTAGCTTTCTTGTGAATCACTGAACTAATATTTAGTTGTATAACCACGGTTTCTGAGAACTGCTTCACATCTGTGTTGCATGGAGTCGACCAACTTCTGGCACCTGTGAACAGGTATTCCAGCCCAGGACGATCGCACTACAGACCACAGTTCCTCTGCATTTCTTGGTTTTGCCTCAAAAACAGCATTTTTGATGTCACCCCACAGGTTTTCTATTGGATTAAGGTCCGGGGATTGAGCTGGCCACTCCATAACGTTAATCTTGTTGGTCTGGAACCAAGATGCTGCTCACTTACTGGTGTGTTTTGGGTCGTTGTTGTCTTGTTGAAACACCCATTTCAAGGGCATTTCCTCTTCAGCATAAGGCAACATGACCTCTTTAAGTATTTTGATGTACTCAAACTGATCCATGATCCGTGGTATACGATAAATAGGCCCAACACCATGGTATGAGAAACATCTCCATATCATGATGCTTGTGCCACCATGCTTCACAGTCTTCACAGTGTACTGTGGCTTGAATTCATTGTTTGGGGGTCGTCTGACAAACTGTCTGCGGCCCCTAGACCCAAAAAGAACAATCTTGCTTTCATCAGTCCACAAAATATTGCACCATTTCTCTTTAGGCCAGTCAATGTGTTCTTTGGCAAATTGTATCGTCTTTAGCACATGTCATTTTTTCTACAATGGGACTTTGCATGACTTCTTGCTGATAGCTTGGCTTCACATAGGCGTCTTCTAATCATTGCTGTACTCACGGGTAACTTTAGATCTTCTTTGATCACCCTGGAGCTGATCATTGGCTGAGTCTTTGCCATTTTGGCTATTCTTCGATCCATTCGAACTGTAGTTTTCCGTTTTCTTCCACGTCTTTCTGGTTTTGGTTGCCATTTTAAAGCTAAGGATGGCTGGCGCGAAACAGACGTTCCGAAGCTTTGCGAGATCCCGAAGAAAAGATGATTCGAAACACTGATCCGAAGCGTGATTCAAAACACCCACGTCACGTGACAACGGCTAAATGAAGCGTCTAAGTGTTTCATCAGGTGGAGTGCTCCGCCGAATCAGGGTTTCATTGATTGGTCGGTTCGGGAACAAATCACACAATCACACAGTATAAAAGTTTTGTCAACGCATTTTCATATCGTGGGTTTTTGTGAGAGGAGTTTGGTTTTGAGATAGCGGATTTTTGGTGATATAGTGACATTTATAGTGTGATTTGTTTAGTTATATTTAGGATTTAATTTACATTTACACATTGACTTAGAGACACACAGAGTACATATAGTGAAACATTAATAGATGCATTGATATAAATATATATATATATATATAGATTAATAGATAGATACATATATTACAGATACATATAGATTATTAGATAGATAGGCTACATATAAAATAGATAGATAGATAGATAGATAGATAGATAGATAGATAGATAGATAGATAGATAGATAGATAGATAGATAGATAGATAGATAGATAGATAGATAGATAGATAGATAGATAGATAGATAGATAGATAGATAGATAGATAGATAGATAGATAGATAGATAGATAGATAGATAGATAGATAGATAGATAGATAGATAGATAGATAGAAATGGAGGCTCCACAGAAGAGATGCCGTACATCTGTGGTGTGGGAACATTTCCATTTGGAAACCCCAAATAAAGTGAGATGTGTGTATTGTGATCGGCAGCTAGCCTACTGCAACAATACATCATCCATGATGCGCCATTTGAGGAGCATTCATCCTGCCATTCTGCAGGGTGCAGAGGATGGTAGTGTTCCCCCTGTACCAAGGCCTGCTACTGACACTGCTGGGCCATCTAAGCAAGGTATGCATTGTTTGAAATATAGGCTAATTATAAGTGAAATATAATAACTAAGTGTTGGGCCATTGTTTAGAAAGGCCATGGACTAAGACATGCCTAACATCCCAATCACAACTGCCAATCACTTTAAAAACAAATGTTGTCAATATAATATTATACTTTGTGAATATACATTTTATATGTCTACATATGAGTACCCAATCTACAGCCAAGACATCATTTAGTTTTTTTGTAATTGTTGTATTTCTATAATGCACTTTATCTTTCTCTGCACACTGAGCATAAATATTCACAACATAACTTTGTTTAGGAAGGTTTCCAAATGAACCAGTAGACTACTTTCACGGTAGGCTACTATTTTTCCAATATATTTGTCTGAAAGTATGTTTTATCTTCTCTTTTAAAAGGCAGACAGAGGGAATTGAATGAGGCTCTTCTGAACATGGTGGTGAAGGATCTGCAGCCCTTCACCATCGTGGAGGATAAGGGTTTCAGGGCCTTTGTGAACAAGCTTGATCCAAGCTATGTCCTCCCATCCCGGAAGGTGCTTAAAACAATGGTCAGCGAAAGGTACAACACAACCAAGGAGAAGACAATGGAGGACCTACAAAAGGCGGAATTTGTTAGCCTTACGGCTGACATGTGGTCTTCCATTAATATGGATGGATATCTTGGTGTAACATGCCATTACATGACACCAGAGGCAACAATGGCAACTGTTTTACTGGGTGTAAGGAGGTTTTACCAAACCCACACAGCCCAGCATCTCATGGAGGCTAAAGCCTTGCTAATGGCTGAGTGGGGAATAACCTCCAAAGTTCACTGCATGGTGACTGACAATGCATCCAACATGATCCTAAGTGCCCAGCTACTCAACCTTCGCCATGTCCCATGTTTTGCTCATAATTTGAATTTGATAGTGAAAAAGGTCCGGGATCAAACCCCAGTCATCAATGAAATTCGCCAGAAAGCCAGAAAGATAGTGGGGTTGTTCAGATCCAGCTGCAAAGCAAAGGACAAGCTTGTGTAGATGCAGAGCTTGATGGGCAGACCAAGTCTGAAAATGATACAGGAGGTTGAAACGAGATGGAACAGCACATTCGACATGCTACAACGCTTGTATGAGCAACGTGAGCCAGTGGGTGCTGCACTTGCCAATTTAAACAGTGATACTGCTCCCCTGACAAGTCTTGAGTATGACATTATTCAACAGTCATTGACACTTCTTCAACCATTCAAACTAGCAACAACAGAGATGTCAGAGGAACAGAGAGTGTCTGCTTCAAAGCTCATACCATTGTACAGGATGTTGCAGCACAAGCTTGCACAGAAAAAAGGAAATGCAACGGAGGAATCAACTGTACAATTAGGTAGGACACTATGACCATACGTGTAATTGGCCATAACTCTCATATTGTTGTCATTATTTTAATTAATATGGTTTTCTCTTGTGTTGGCTCATAGGCTCACATCTACAAGAAGGTCTGCACTCCAGATGTGGAGGGTACGAGACTTTTAGAGCCTTGGCACTGGCTACACTGCTGGACCCAAGGTTTAAAAATGTGGCTTTTGGAAATCCTGCCAAAGCCCTGGATGCTGAAAAGCACATCACACTGGAGTGTGCTTCACTGATGCGTTCAAACACAACTCCTGGTGAGTTTCAGTCTATGTTATCTTATGTAATGTGATTCATGAAATTTATACTTCATATGTGTTGTCAGTTTATGATTTGTTACTAATTGCCGTTTTCTTTTAATTCAGAACCACAAATGTCAACATCAGGCCCATCATCATCAACACCAGTTGAAACACAAGACAGTTTATGGGAACATTTTGACAATCGTATCCGTGAGACCCAGATGATACACAATCCTACAGCTGATGCCACAGTGGAAGTGAAAAAATACCTCAGCGATGCGTTTTTGCCCAGAACTCATGATCCTCTAACTTACTGGAAAGAGAGAGCAGTAATCTTTCCTCATTTGTATGTCCTAGCTAAAAAATATCTTTGTATGCCAGCAACAAGTGTCCCTTGTGAGAGAATTTTTTCAAAGGCTGGAGAAATTATCTGTAAAAAAAGCAGTAGGCTGAGTCCTTCAACAGCAGAGAAATTAATATTTTTGAATAAAAATCTATAAGGGAGACATTGTGGCTTAATTTATTTTTATTAATATTCATTTTTCATGACCAAAATCACATTATGCAATGTGAAGAGACTACAGGTTACAAGCTTCATATATTACAAAAATACAATAAT
Source organism: Gila orcuttii (assembly GCA_026230005.1). NCBI lineage: Eukaryota > Metazoa > Chordata > Actinopteri > Cypriniformes > Leuciscidae > Gila > Gila orcuttii. The sequence goes on along the minus strand of JAPDVR010000008.1, from coordinate 18,811,326 downwards.
AAAAAAAAAGAAAAAAAAAAACATTTTTTTATTAGCTCTTTGTAAAGGTTGTTTCAGATCAACACCTGCAAGTGACCACTAGGTGTCACCGTGGAGACGGGTTTCGGATTGATTCGAAGCCTCGAAACAAAATGGCACATTTGCTTCGACTGTTTCATTGTTTCACGAAGCCTCGATCTGCCCATCACTATTTAAAGCATTTGATACCATTTTAGCTGAGCAGCCTATCATTTTCTGCACTTCTTTATAAGTTTTCCCCTCTCCAATCAACTTTTTAATCAAAGTACGCTGTTCTTCTGAACAATGTTTGGAACGGCCCATTTTATTCAGATCTTCAGAGAGAAATGCACTATAACCACCATGTACAGTCCAGTACTGCCTTCGTCCTTAAATAAGGGCCACTTATTGACACTAGTTTTTTCACAGAATGATTAACCTCACTAATTGAACTCCACACTGCTATTATTTTGAACACACCCCTTTCAATTAATGATTCAATTATACAGAATTAGCAACATACATGTCATGACTGTTGGGTCTGTTGTTTTTCTATTACTCTACTACACCTACTAGTAAATTATTTGCCATGTAGAAATATAATTTCTACCAAAAACAGTGATTGATCTGGTTAGTGATGTTAGACTGATATTATTTTGAACCCAACTGTATATATATATATATATATTACTGACCCCAAACTTTTGAACAGTTCAGTGTACATTTTTAAGTGTCAAAATACTTTTTGGAGCAGCAGTTGTTGTTCTTTAATTGTACCCATCGATTGCTTGTCTGATATTGAATTTAATAACACTGACTTTTTAATATATTCAGTCTGTAGGGGTTGTTGTTAACATTTAGCAGATGCTTTTCATTCAAAGCGGCATAAAGTAAACTAATTGCAGAGACAATCCCTCAGGTGCAGTTTGGGGTTAAGTGCTTTGCCTATGGACACAAAGGTAACAGAGCAGGATTGTTTTCTCATTAACTCTCCCATTTCCTTGGACACCTGGGATTGTACCTCCAGCCCTTGAGCTTGAAGCATAGATCCTTCACCATTACGCCACTGCCCATACTGTATTACCCCATGCATTATCAATGTAACTGTAATTAAACGATGCTTTGCTGGAGTTGTGGCACAGCGGTAGACTTTTCAGTTCTGATGTCTTTTTCATAGTATATATGTGAACTCAGAAACCTTGTGAGAAAGAGTTGCTGAGGGAATATGACAGTATATCAATCATCTGTCAAAATTGAGATATACCAATGAGATGTACCTGTCATTTTAAACCTGAAAAGTTCCACTCTCCGATTTAATCCAGTGAAGACATGAAGTGAGTGTGGAAAGGTGTTGTAACCCCAGAGATTATACAAGAGATTTTAATACTTCCATGGCCATCAGATTAACCTACCTGACTCCATGAAGTCATTGTTGAGGTTGACCCAGGACTCTTTGCTCTTTTGCAGACTCTCCTCCATAGCTTTGATGTCTGCAAAGGGGCAGTTACAATCAGGGAACTTTGCGGAGCAACGGCACCAGCAGTCATTGTTGCGGCACAGTAGCTCGCCCTCTGAATTACACGCCACGTAACTGAGTGCCGCCTCCACAAAACGATTCCGCAGAAACTCAGGAAGCACATCCTGCAGACCTGTGAAAGGGGGAAAGTGAGAAATATCGGTTTACTGTCATGTTAAACTCAGAACTAAACTGAAATTTGATTCCAAGACCAGATAAAAGATTTTCTAAGTTACACAACACCGTTTTTCTGCTGCTAGGATGGTAAACAAATTCAGAATGTTGTTTGGATTTGTTATAGTCTTATCCGTTTGGCCAATATGTCAAATCACCACTAGGTCTGTGGACACACACGGTTACACACACACACACACACACACACACACACACACACACACACACACACACACACACACACACACACACACACACACACACACACACACTCACACACACACACACACACACACACACACACACACACACACACACACACACACACACACAAACAAATCAATCCCTGAGTCATATGACACCACTATGAACCCACCCATCATATGTCCTCTGGCTATCCTCTCCTCCTCTCCTCTCTCCTCACCCCATCTCTCTCTCAACCTACTTAACTCTCAAAATAATATGTTTTCTTTTTTAAGTCTCCATTTAGAAGAATACAATAACGCAGAGGCATGAGGTGGACCTCTGAAATGATGAGGAAAAGTGACCTTCTTGGATGGTAAATGTGTACATTTTCCAGTTCCAGTTGATATTTTTCACTTGACCTTACACCATCAGCAAGCAACTATATATATATATATATATATATATATATATATATATATATAGAATGAATGAAGTAAGTGGTAGTGATTGACACTTGTGATCACCTATCAGTGAAAAGTGCCTCCTATTTAAGACCTGGTTGGCTGTAGCCTGTGATGCGTCCCGTCCGGCTCCTCCCCTTTCTGTTTGTTGACAGTAGCTGCAGGTATGGGCCGTTAGCAGGTAGCAATTTTCTAACTTTTTAATTACTGTTCGTCTGACATTTACTATTCGTTTGTTGTATCCTAGCCTGTCTTTTCATCACTTTCCGTGTTTCCCTCGCCTTGCTTCAGTAGTGGATTTGAAGTGGATATCGCTCAACTAAAAGGGGGTTGTTGTTGCCTGGTTTCAAGTGTCTGGTCCATTTGTCTGTTCCATTTGTTTATTTTCTATTATCATTTTGAGGCTCGCTCGTGATAACTGGTGCAGGAGCAAAAACTACGTGGTGGCTTCATGCGAGCCCTTTCTCCTTTGGTGTTTGAATAGTTTTTTTTTTTTTTTTTTTACTGTTTTGAATATAAGTATATTGTTTATTGTGATTTATTTTTATGATTTACCCATCACTTTTTTCTGTTTCGTGACTAAATTGTGATATTAAAGGTCCCATATTGTATACCTTTCTAAAGTTTTATTTTAGGTTTTGATGTCCTTAAGAATATACATTTGTGGTATAAGCACCAAAAACCATCCCAATATATTTTTACAGCTCCTTTCTCAGGATCCCTGCTAAGAACAGGTCGATTTTGGCCTATCTAATTAATATTCATGAGCCTTTCTTCTGATTGGCCTGTTGTTTTCTGAGTGACGCACAGCCAGGCCAACCACAGGTAACTTAGGGTCATGTATGCAGTAGCCTGCTGTGGTTTGGTGATGCTCACAAGTAAGATAAATAAAACCTCTGTAATGATGGATATTGCTGAGGGAAATGTTATCCGGCCTTATATGTTCGAGCCGGACTCAGACCCCGAATCGGCGACAACAGGAGACAAACAACCACCTCCTTACTTTCGGCGTTATTGTAAGAGTATTATAATTACCATTAACATTACATCAATGCTGCACGCAGATTTAACGTTAACGCTAATTTAAACTGTCTGTAAACAAACTACGTAAATGTACGTTAGTTATACACTGATTTTGAAACACTTAACTGCTTTATAATATGTAACGTTAGCAGACAGACATCGAATGCAGTAAGCTATAACTATTGCTTTCCTACTGATACAGTAAGTTGACGTGCTACAATTTCTTTTTTCTGTAAAAGTGGTAAATGTGCAAGGATGCCCACAGAGTGCGAGAACGTATGCTGCAATTGCTCCAAGGTAAACTTGTAGAACTGTAGGGACTGCAGCATCTTTGATGAGCAGCTTCTTTGAAAAACTGGCATTGAACTGTGCCTGATTGATGAAGCAGTCACTAGATGGTTAAGGTCGAACTAAATTGCTGTGGTATTTCTGAATAAATAAACATTAGCCACTATTCCCTTTCGAAGGGAACTCAACAATACGTCAACGACGTTATGGGGAACGCCTCAGGCGTGACAGGTGTCTGAAATCACTATCAAATCACGTCAATCATATTGACCGGCGACAGCCCGTGAATCATTAGCGTGAATGATTAACGTGCTACCTGGAAGTATAAAGGGGCGCCTTGCACACATGACAAATCATCTCATCGTCTTCAGGGACTGTCTGTTTGAAAACGCTACTAAATGAAACGGTAAGAAAATTAAATGTACAGCACACGAGTGTGCTTTTCCTGCCTGGGAGAAGAGCGCGCACGGGAGATTCTCGAGGGAATCCTCTGTGTGAACTGTGAGCGTTTTTCTTTTAAAACGCTCGCTCTCGTCTGGCCCTCTTCTCGAGTGAAGGGGGTTCAACGTCTGGTTCTCGTGGTCCCGCTCGTGCCGAGGCAGAGCGGCGACTTGCATCATGGGCTTCCAGATAGAGCTCGTCGATCATCTTGAGAGTGCTGTAAACCTCTCAGATGATTCGACGGCTGACGAGGGCGAACTGCAGGTCGATGACGAGGATTTTTCACCGACGGTTTCCTGCAGTTGCTGCTCTTCAGGACGAGCAGGAGATGGCTGAGGAGGTTTATAATCAGGTAGATCCTGAACCCTGTCAGCCACCCTGCCCCGTGTATGCAGGTCTGGTGGATGTTGTGGAGCGCGCCGCCAACAGGCTGTAGCTGCCATGGCAACGCGCTAGAGGAGAGACCGCTCGCAGTAGGCTCGGCGATCGGTTTCTCCCCGGCCATACACCACCAGCTCAGGTGAGCCTTCCATTCCTTCCTGATCTTCACACGGAGATCGAGAGGGCATGGAAGAGCCCATACTCTGCCGTATTCACTGACATCAGCGGGTTAATTTCGCTGATGTTGATGGGATCGCAGAGCATGGGTATGTGTCGAGGCCGCCCATTTGACGAGTCGTTTGCAAACTATCTCGTGTCTGGGCAGGCGTCGACACTGAGAGCTCCAACTCTGCCATCCAAACCGCTAAAGACAACAGCGCGTTTGAATGGCAGAGCATACACGGCAGCAGTTCAGGCTGGTGCTTCCCTGCACACCATGGCGGTGCTGCAGGCATACCGGGCCGACCTGCTGCAGGATCTCGACCAGGGGGCAGGGATGTCCCCTGAGGCGGTTACTGAGCCGCGCCGAACCACGTCTCTTGCGCTCCGGGCCACCAAACAAACTGCTGCCACGATCAGTCGGTCGATGGCGGCGATGGTGGCCACGGAGAGACAGCTTTGGTTAAACCTGGCCGACGTTGAGGAGAAAGAAGGCCTTTCTCCTCGATTCGTCGGTTTCGCCCTCTGAACTCTTTGGCCCCTCCGTGGAGGTGGGGCTTGGGAAGTTCAGGGAGGCGAAGGCGCGCTCAGCTGCTTTTAGGAAAAAACCTGCATACCGCTGAGATCCGGTTCCACGCCCAGGCAGGCGGGAGGGCCTGGCCCTTCACGGTCTGAGGACCGTAGACAGGGCCAGAGAGCCAGTGTCGCCTCTCGTGCGCCCCCTCTGTGGAGGAACAGGGCGCAGGAAAGGCGTGACTCCCGCTAGAAGAGGGATCTGAGAGAGGTTATCCAGCACAAGCGCATACAGCGTCGCTGATGGATAATCTCCCCGGAGGGCTTCATTAAAAAGAGAAATCCAGCCCTCTCCTCTCTTCTGACTCCCCAGACGTGCATTACATCAGGCCTGGCGCTGGGCCTATGATAAGAACGATGTTCCAATGGCCCGCCTAGGCTTGGTTAGTAGAAACGCCTCTTTCAGGCATGTAAAGCTGTGGACCCCAGGTTCATAAAGAACTATCTGGCGAGTCTTCACTCCGCACGCCGCAGGTGAGCTGTCTGGTCTTTTCAAGAGTCAATTTTTGTGAATTAAAATTCCGAAATGTATCTCTCTACAGACCTCGTTCCCTGTATAGAGCTATGGGGTCATGTCATTTGCTATGTCATCAGGTAATAAGGTAAGAGAAGTTTCCTGGATTATTAGGGCCCTGAAGTTCCCCATTAGGTGGCCAGAACGATAACTATGTTAGCCTTCGGGCTGTTAGCCACCTCAGGGTAGAGTAGTTGGTCTCTCTCTTAGAATTTTTTACTTAGAGTGTTGACTGACGCTAGAGCTTCAGATAGATCTTATGTCCGGCCCACGGGTCCGTTTGACTTCTTCCTGAGTATTTCGCCCCTTGAGCTCTGTTTGGGTTTTCATTAGGCTGAGCGATCATGCAGCCCTTTGTATGGAATAATACAGACTATATTCTCTAGTAGGCTGTGGCTCCTCCGAGCCCTCAGATAGATCTATGCCTGCAGGCTGGCCCTCACCAGGGCCGCCTCTGTAGCTGGCCTAGGCTGTACCAGGGATAATAGAAGTGCTCTGCTAAAATTTAGCATTGCTTCCTCTGAACCTTCACTTTGTGAATGTAGGTTTCTAGCATCCCTGTAAAAACAGCCTCCTCCCATGGGAGTCGTTAGGCCAAGGCCCGCCCCCTTCTCTGCATTCTGGGGTGACTAGAGTAATGCAGCATGGTGCAGAGGATGGTTTGTAAGGACATGGTAGGCCTCAAACAGGCCTCCGTGGTATATATGTCTTTATTGAGCAGGGTTAGGCCGTCTTTCGCTTCACGAAGAAGACTGGGTTTCCTGCCCGACCCTGCCATGCAGAACTGGCCTACGGATTTAGGCCGCCAGTTTAGGCTTCACTCACCTCGCTGAGCTACTGCTCGTGTGCTAGGTTGTAGGTGGATGGCTTTCATTCAAGCCCCACTCCCCTAGGTTGGGCACAGATACATTTCTGTCACCCCTAGAGCCGCTGGCAGGCCCGGACCCTGGTAACCTCAGGGTGAGGTGTGAGTATCCCCCTGTGATACAGGGTAGGTCTGAGCACTTCACTCCCAGTTCTGTTTATCCTACCTCGCACCACTATGGCTCGGGTCGAGTATGAAGTAAGCTTCACTTCTTCTTTGGTCGAAGTACGCTCCCCTGAAGCCAGAGCATTGCCCTGAGCTGACGCCCATGCATAGATGGTAGGCCCCTGACTAATGGGGCCTCCGTTGAGGCAGAGTGGCGTATGTTGTACTCCCCTTGTTTTAAGGGTGCTAGCTTTTTTGCGGAGTACACTGCCATGGGCAATGTGATTAGGCACCAGGATGCTGTAGGCGCTGCGTAAACAGCTTTGCTGCCAACGAAGGCTGCGCCATTAGGTAGTAGGCCTCAGCAGGCCTCCTTGATTGGACAGCCCCCTAGAGGGCACTGTAGGCCAGCTCACTTTACGTGGTTGGCCTTGGTGGTTCGGGCAGTTGACTCACTGATGGGTAGTAGGCCTTAAACAGGCCTCCTCGGAGGTGAGTCCCAACATTGTGGGACATACCTTATAGCGCTACTGGAAGCCCATTAGTAAATTATGCTTGTGTAGTATGGTTCCCAACAGTGTACTTTATAGCAGAATATGACTTGCTATTAGCTAGTAGGCCCGACCAGGCCTCCCTGATAGGCGAGTCCCCAGCTGGCTGGCCTTAGCAGGCCACCTTATACTATCACCCGGACTCAGGGCTCAAAGCTAACAGTGGTTATCAGGTAGTAGGCCACTCAGGCCTCCCTGAAGGTGAATTCCCACTTAAGATGGTTATCAGGTAGTAGGCCTCAGCCGGCCGCCCTGAAGGCGAATTCCCACTTAAGTTGGCTATCAGGTAGTAGGCCTCTCTGGGCCTCCCTGAATGTGAGCTCCCAAATATTGTGGCTGTCAGGTAGTAGGCCGCTCTGGGCCTCCCTGAATGTGAGCGCCCAAATATTTTGGGTGTCAGGTAGTAGGCCTCACCAGGCCTCCCTGAAGGTGAGTTCCCACATGCTGTGATTATCAGGTAGTAGGCTCCTCCAGGCCTCCTTGAATGAGTACGGTCAGGTAGTAGGCCTCACCAGGCCTCCCTGAAGGTGAGCTCCCCACATACTGTGGTTGTAAGGTAGCAGGCCTCACCGGGCCTCCCTGAAGGTGAGTTCCCACGTACTGTGGTTATCAGGTAGTAGGCCTCTCTTGGCCTCTCTGAAGGTGAGCACCCCACATACTGTGGTTTTCAGGTAGTAGGCCTCTCTGGGCCTCCCTGAAGGTGAGCACCCCACTTACTGTGGTTATCAGGTAGTAGGCCTCACGGGCCTCTCTGAAGGTGAATTCCCACTTACGTTGGCTATCAGGTAGTAGGCCTCTCCGGGCCTCCCTGTAACGTTCCCTAGTGGTGCTGGGTTTATGAAGCTAGTGGTCTCTTGCTATCAGTTTCAGCTAGCCTTAATAGGCAGCTGCTGAAGGCGAGCTTGCGCCCTGGCTCGCTAAAGTGTTCATTCTCTGCTATTGGTTCCCTCCCGGGACTTTTTCTGCCTACAGCCTGGTTTGCCTACCAGGCAGACCTGTGCTCCCCTCACCGAGGGTCTCTATGAGCATGCGGCTTCCTGAGTCTGGTCAGACGGTCGTAGGCCTCTCGTGAGGCCTCCCAGTTAGATCAGCCCTTAGGCCTTCACAGGCCTCCTCAGTGTTTTGAAACACAGACACTGGGTTGATCCGTGGATCGAGTAGAGAAACTCCCCTCGCTAGCAAGGGTTGGAAAGCACTATGCTGAGTCATACTCTCCGGGATATCCCGTCTCTGAGATCCGGGCCGAGTGGTTCACTGCCAGCTTCGCAGTCCCTCGGGTTGGATGCCTTTCTTAAGGCTTTGTTGTCCAGAGGCTCTGTCTTCAGACAGACAGGATTTGGCCAGACTAGTGTCTATGTACTGACGCCAGGTCAGGCCGTCCTGGTGGCGTTTCGGGGTGAGTACGTTCCCCTGAATAGTGACTGGCTGGGGTTCCTTCGGGTTCCCTAGCCACATTCCCTAGAAGGGACCCCTTCTAATCGGAAGCTGTGGTTCCAGGCCCGGAGCCGGCCCAGGTAGACCTTTTATTTAACCATGTTTATGAAGGTTTTTCTGTGAGGCTGTAGCTTGGGCTATGACCGTAGGGAATGCTGTCACTGACAGCCCAGTGTGACCTGAGGGTGAGTGGTTCTAGCGTTTCATTTGAAGTTGCTGGTTCTGACAGTTGTCACTGCCACTTGGCATGCACTCCCCTTAGCATGGCGGAGTTGGTATATCGTTCCCCATAACGTCGTTGACGTATTGTTGAGTTCCCTTCGAAAGGGAACGTCTCAGGTTACGACTGTAACCTATGTTCCCTGAGAACAGGGAACGAGACAATACGTCTCCCTGCCATGCCTCGGGGCTTGCCTACCATACAGTCCCTTCAGACGATAAGGTGATTTGTCATGTGTGCAAGGCGCCCCTTTATACTTCCAGGTCGCACGTTAATCATTCACGCTAATGATTCACGGGCTGTCGCCGGTCAATATGATTGACGTGATTTGATAGTGATTTCAGACACCTGTCACGCCTGAGGCGTTCCCCATAACGTCGTTGACGTATTGTCTCGTTCCCTGTTCTCAGGGAACATAGGTTACAGTCGTAACCTGAGACGTTCTCTTATATTAATGTCGTTCGGAAGCCTGTGCTCAGGGTGGTGACGGAAGGCGGTGACTGAGTAGTTCTAACATCACATTTATATGGAAGTCATAACGGCTCGTGAAAAGGCACAGCTACTTTATGCAGGCTGTGTGCATTTCTCTGTGGATTGACTGTTTTGAAACATAGCCCCTAGACCTCTGTTATCATGAAAAAAGTCAGGAAATTTCAGTTTTGACAATATGGGTGTTTTAATTGAATTTGTTTTATTTATCTATCTTTGATTTTTTTTCAGGAGTTGAGGTCCCACGGGTTAGAGTTCTCAACGGGCCGGGTCGGCCCGACAAACCCGACGGGACCCGGGGGTTCGGGCCGGGTTCGGGTCGAAAATATAAGCAAATGACTCGGGTCGGGTCGGACTTCGGGCTTAATCTTTTCCGCTCAGTGAAAAAAAACAAACATTTATTAATCATCGCTGCTGTTCACCGTAAAGAAAGTCTGGCTGCTGCGTACAACATGCATCGCATGGGCAGACCTGACGCCGCTGCGTGCACGCCTTTAGCCTGGCTGGAGAAGAAGATGGAGTTGGTGAATAGTAAACTTGCCGCAGGTGAATTCACCGTCGCTACTACAAGAGTGGGAAAATCAGAGGTCTGGAAAGTGTTTGGAGTGGTGCTGGATTCTGATGGAAATTCTACAGGTTATGTGCAATGCTCAAAATGCAAGGTGCTGATGAAATATGACAGCAAAAAAACAGGGTCGTCCAGAAGATTTTTATTTGAGGCATATTTAGTAGCCTATATAGCCTATTTATATATTTAAAGTTTGTTTCAGTTGTTTGTATTGTTTGTAGGCTATTGTTAAAAGACGTGAACATTAAAGGTTGATTTGAATTCCCGTCTGCTGGTCATGATAATACGTGTATGAAAAAAAAAGAAAATCGGCGTCGGGCTGCGGGCCGGGTTCGGGTTTGGGTTCGGGCAGATAATTCATGTTGATGTGTCGGGTTACATCGGGTCCGGGCTATAAAGGCCACGGGCCGGGTCGGGTCGGGTTGTAATTTTCAGTCCCATTGAGAACTCTACCACGGGTGAAGGATCTTTTGTGGTGGTGGTGCTTCTTCAACGCTTGCCGTGTGACACTTTTTGAAGTATTTGGTTGTGATTGAGTTCACGGTGGTGTTTTGAAGTGTGCTTTTGGATAACTATCTCTGGTGATCACTCCTGTGGGGAACCTCAGCCCTGTAGGTTGGTGTAGTTTGTTTTGATGTTTTTCTTTTTGTGAATGTGTGCATATTAGTCTCTATGTAAAGTGTATGTATTTGTTTCTTTATTATTTGAAACAGTTTCAGCCACAAACCTTTAACAGTGAGTGTATTGAGTTGATTTTCTGTATTTACGTTTCTGTGAACTGTACGGTTTAGTCTTTATGTAAAGTTCTTTTTTGTTTATTAGGGCCCGAGCACCGATGGTGTGAGGACCCTCTTGGAATTGCTCTGTTTATTATTATTATTAGGGCCCAAGCCTTGAAAAGGCGAAGGCCCTATTGTTTTCCTAAGGATTATTCTTTATTAGGGCCCAAGCCTTGAAAAGGCGAAGGCCCTATTGTTTTCCTTAGGATTATTTATTATTCTTTATTATTATTATTTTACTACCTTTTGGGCACTTTTGGGGCCCTTAACATGCTCGAAAACTCTTGAAACTTTGCACACGGGTCAGAACCCGCGGCCATCAGGGCCGGACTGAAGATGGCACCCGGGCGTGGCAGGGGGGCTCGACAGCGCCCCCTGGAACGGGATTCGAAAACATGTCCATATATCAAACATGCTTGCATGAATTAATATGAAAATCGGTACACATATAGATCTCATCGTTTCATATATCCTTTGTACTCTTACTTTTTACGCCAGCCCAACAGGAAGTCGGCTATTATGGGTTGTTTGGAAACTCATGCTCAGAAATTTGAAACACTTCTCCTAGGGAATTCACCCGATCGTCACCAAACTCGGTGTGCATGAAGTCAAGACATTGAGGATGAAAAATTGCCAATGCATGCTTTTATTTTTGATATACTTCTATTAGAGAATTAATCCAAACGCCACGAAACTCGGTCAGCGTGAAGTCAAGACATTGAGGATGCTAAATTGCGGACGGATTTTTGATATCTCGAACGGTTTTGCCGTGGCGAGGAAATGAATTTATGACTAAAAAAGGACACATAAAGTGTGTTATAACTTAGATAATTTTACCTACAGTTACAAAACTTGGCGTATATAATGTTCTCATCAAGCCGAACAACTTTCTAATTTACATCCTTTAGCTCCGACCAACAGAAAGTCAGATATTGTGGCTTGAATGTGGATTCTGAGAATTTTCTCTCCCTCTCTCTGACAGAGAGAATGCACCCTGCCATTCTTTATGTGTGTGTGTCTGTGTGTCTGTGTGAGGAGGGGGAGGGCGGGGGGTCTCTTCGGGTGATAGTTTAAACACAAATTCATACATAGGGCCATACTGCCCTCTTGTGTCCAAAATTGTATTTATACGCACTTTTATTTATTTATTACATGTATTACGCACACACACACACACACACACACAGTTCGATCCCGCCCGCGCCTCTCTCTCTCTCTCTCTCACACACACACACAGTCTTTCTCTCTCTCTCTCTCTCTCTCTCTCTCTCTCTCTCTCTCTCTCTCTCTCTCTCTCTCTCTCTCTCTCTCTCTCTCTCTCTCTCTCTCTCTCTCTCTCTCTCTCTCTCTCTCACACACACACACACACAGTTCGATCGCGCCCGCATCTCTCTCTCTCACACACACACACACACACACACACACACACACACACACACACAGTTCATCGCGCCCACGCCTCTCTCTCTCTCACACACACACACACAGCTCGATCGCGCCCGAGTCTCTCTCTCTCTCTCTCACACACACACACACACACACACACACACACAGTTCGATCGCGCCTCTCTCTCTCTCACGCACACACACAGTTGGAATCGCGCCCGCGCCTCTCTCTCTCTCACACACACACACACACACGCAAATACACACACACACACACACAGTTCGATCGCGCCCGTGCCTCTGTCTCTCTCTCTCTCTCACACACACTTTGCAATGATGTTGTCCTCTATGAACAAAATGACGGAGTATGTTTTTGTTTCCACTGTTCGATCGCGCCCACGCCTCTCACACACACACACACACACACACACACACACACACACACACACACACACACACACAACATATAAACAGTTGTGTACTTTTTTTTTTTTTTATTCTTTGATGAACATAAAGTTAAAAACAACAGCATTTATTTGAAATAGAATCTTTTGTAACATTATAAATGTCTTTACTGTCACTTTTTATCAATTTAATTCCTCCTTGATGAATAAAAGTATTGATCCATTTTATTTATTTCCCCCAAAAAATAAAATAAAAATTCTTACTGACCCCAAAGTTTTGAACGGTAGTGTTTAATGTTACAAAAGATTATTTTTCAGATAAATGCTGTTCTTTTGAACTTTCTATTCATCAAAGTATCCTGAAATAAAAATGTAAATAACTGTTTTCAACATTGATGATAATGAAAAATGTTTCTTGAGCATCAAATCATCATATTATACTGATTTCTGAAGGATCATGTGACACTGAAGACTGGAGTAATGATGCTGAAAATTCAGCTTTGATCACAGGAATAATTTACACTTTACTATTTATTTACATAGAAAACAGCTGATTTACATTGAAATATTATTTCACAATATTACTGGGTTTGTTTTGTATTTTTAATCAAATAAATGCAGCCTTGGTGAGCATAAGTGACTTCTTTTAAAAACATTAAAAATCTTACCGACCCCAAACTTTTGAACCGCAGTGTATATATTTATAGCTACGAGCAGCGATTACGGGCCCAAGCCGGTGGCACCGCAACCCCGGTTATAGCGCCACCAACTGGCAGCAGGAAGTGTGTCACTTTCAAAATGATTTGAAATCACCCTCTTATTTTTACCTGATTTGCTTCAAACTTCACTACTATAATGTAAACACACGGCAGATGTAGACCTGACCTTTCAGAAGGTGGCTCACACATACTTTGTGATTGATATGTGCCCTCGATGCGCACTTTTGCAGAGCCCACACCAATGCAAGCTCTACAGCACACTTCTTTTCGACAGTCAAAGCAGGGTTACGTTTTTTTGCATGTCGTGCACAATAACCCTAAAGGCACCAGGGTGGCGGTGCCACCGGCTTTATATATATATATATATATATATATATATATATATATATATATATATATATATAAATATAGCTGCGAGCAGCGATGAAGGGCCAAAGGCGGCGGTACCGCCACCCCGGTGCCTTTAGGTAACTAAAGCATTATTCTTTATTATAATTTTACTACCTTTTGGGCACTTTTGGGGGCCTTAACGTGCTCGAAAACTCTTGAAACTTTGCACACGGGTCAGAACCCGCGGCCATCAGGGCCGGGCTGAAGATGGTACCCGGGCGTGGCAGGGGGGCTCGACAGCGCCCCCTGGAATGGTGTTTGAACACTTGTCCATATATCAAACACGCTTGCATGTAATAATCTGAAACTCGGTACACTTATAGATCTCATCGGGCCGAACAACTTTCACGCCCTAAGTTTTACGTCAGCCCAACAGGAAGTTGGTTATTATGGGTTGTTTGGAAAGTCATTTTCTATATTTTTCTTACGACTATTTGGGCAATTTTAGGGCCCTTAACGTGCTCAAAAACTCTTGAAACTTTGCACACGGGTCAGAAACCGCGGCCATCAGGGACGGGCTGAAGCTGGTATCTGGGCGTGGCAGGGGGCCTCGACAGCGCCCCCTGGAACGGGGTCCGAAAACTTGGTCCATAAATCAAACACGCTTGCATGTAATAATATGAAACTTGGTAAACATATAGATCTCATCGGTTCATATATCCTTTGTACTTTTACTTTTTACCCCAGCCCAACAGGAAGTTGGCTATTATGGTTTGTTTGGAAGCGTATGCCCCTGGAATTCGATATACTCCTCCTAGAGAATTCAACCAATCGCCACGAAACTCGGTCAGCATGAAGTCAAGACATTGAGGATGAAAAATTGCCAGGGGATTTTTGATATCTCGAACGGTTTGGCCGTGGCGAGGAAATGAATTTATGGCGAATACTAGAAACAGGAAGTGTGTTATAACTTCTGCATACATTAACTGGTCTTGATGAAACTTCAACAGTGTGTTCGCTGTAAGAGGCCGATCACATGGATGTGACTATTGTGAGTCAAAGTTATGGCGCCACCAACTGGCAGCAGGAAGTGTGTCACTTTCGAAATGCTTTGAAATCACCCTCTTATTTTTACCCGATTTGCTTCAAACTTGATGTGTATAATGTAGACACTCGCCAGATGTAGACCTGTGAAAGGATTATTGATATCTTAGATACTGTTGCCGTGGCAACGCAGCAAACTTTAATATTCTTTTTGGATGCTTTTGAGACTCTTAGCATACTTGAAATTGCATGAAACTCGACAGACACATCACATTTATTAGCCAGTAGACATGTGCAAAGTTTCAGAAACGGGCGTGGTGCAGGGGCTCAGTAGCGCCACCTTTTGACAAAAGAGGGGGAGTTAGGTCTATACTTTTATCTACAATCTTAAAACTCAGTATGTATATTGTTCATATCGAGCTGGACAACTTTCTAATTTACAGTTATTAGCTCAGACCAACAGGAAGTCAGATATTTTGGTTTGAATGTGGATGTTTTGGAGAATTTTCTCTTACTCTCTCTCTGACCCTACGTCTCTCCGTGTGTTTGGGGGGAGGGGGATTTGTCTGCTGAGTGAGAATGCTTTTATTTTTGTTTTTCAAGGTTTTGGGGCCCTTAACGTGCTCGAAAACTCTTGAAACTTTGCACACAGGTCAGAACCCGCGGCCATCAGGGCCGGGCTGAAGCTGGTACCCGGGCGTGGCAGGGGCCTCGACAGCGCCCCCTGGAATGCGATTCGAACACTTGTCCATATATCAAACATGCTTGCATGTAATAATATGAAACTCGGTACATATTTAGCTCTCATCGGGCCGAACAACTTTCGTGCTCTAAGTTTAACGACAGCTCTACAGGAAGTCAGCTATTATGGGTTGTTTGGAAAATTCATGCTTTTATTTTTTATATACTCCTCCTAGAGAACACAAGCGTAAAATATAATTACATTAATAAACCTGTACAAAGACCTCCAGATAAATACTGGGCTTCTATATTTACACATTTAAGTGCTGAAAAACATATTGAGCTGTGACATCCTATGACATTAAAAATTATTCTATATTTAAATTATCTCATAAATGTGGCTTTTGTAGTTCACGATCATAGGCCCTGTCCCAAATGGCACACTTCATATGAATACTCGGTCTTGTGTACTTATTTCATGTGTCTGTTAAATCCATGAGACCCATGGATGAGGTGTCTCATTTTTCATTTTAGGTTTCAGAAGGTTGCTCACGCATACTTTGTGGTTGATATGTGCCCCCGATGCGCACTTGATGCACCCAAACTGATGCAAGCTCTACAGCACACTCCTTTTCGACATTCAAAGCAGGGTTACGTTTTTGCACGTCGTGCACAATAACCCTAAAGGCACCAGGGTTGCGGTGTCACCGGCTTGGGCCCGTAATCGCTGCTCGCAGCTATATTTATTATTATTATTCTTCTCCGAAATGAATCGCATTTTTGAGGGCCTAAACATGCACGAAAACTCACGAAAATTTGCACACGCCATAGAACTGGCGAAAATTTACATCTGATATGCGTTTCAGAATTTGGCGGGGCAAAATGGCTCGATAGCGCCACCTATAAAGGTTCAACGCAGTGCGCCTCCCGCTACGTTTCACGTACGTGTACGAAATTCGGTACATGCATGTAATGACCCAATACCTACAAAAAAGTCTCTTGGAGCGTATCCCTAAACAAAACAGGAAGTCAGCTATTTTGATCTTCCTCCGATTTTTGTGCAGTTTTTGCCATTTTCAGACCTCGTACTTTAATGAACTCCTCCTACAGTTTTAATCTGATCCTCTTCAAATTTGGTGAGTGTAATATTAAGGCCTTTGCGACGTGAAATTGCGAAGATTTTGAGTTTTCGTCGAAGGGCGTCTCCTCGGCGGCCTGACAAATTTCAATGTTTCACCATGAAACAGGAAGTTTCTGTAACTCAGGCAAACAATGTCCAATCTGCCCCAAACTTCACACGTTTGATAAGAGTTCTGTCCTGAACACATGTCCATGCTCATATTCAGTTACAGTCATAGCGCCACCTGTTGGCAACAGGAAGTGACATGTTTAAAACTGTTGTGGACTCCTGATAACATATAAAAAAAGTGCCAGCAAGTGCTTAACATGCTAGCAAAATACTAGAAACATGCTAAAACATGCTAGCAAACACTTAGCTAAGTGCTAAAGCATGCTATTACTAAAATTAAATAGGAATTTGCTGTAACTCAGGCATGGAATGTCAAATCTGCCCCAAACTTCACACGTTTGATAAGGTCCTGCCCTGAACACATCTATATGAGAATATTCAGTTATAGTAATAGCGCCACCTACTGGCAACAGGAAGTGACATGTTTAACACTGTGATGCAGTACTAGCAACATATTAAATATGCCATTGAGTTATAAACATGTTAGAAACATGTTAAAACATGCTAGCAATTCTTAGCTAAGTGCTAAAGCATGTTAATGCAATGAAACAGGAAGTTGTTGTTACTCAAGAAGGCAATGTCCAATCTGCCCCAAACTTCACACGTTTGATAAAAGTTATCTCCTAAACACATGTCCATGCTCATATTCAGTTATAGTCATAGCGCCGCCTGCTGGCAACAGGAAGTGACGTTTAACACTGTTCTGGACTCCTAATAGGTACATGCATGTAATGACCCAATACCTACACAAAAGTCTCTTGGAGCGTATCCCTAAACACAACAGGAAGTCAGCCATTTTGATCTTCCTCTCTGATTTGTGTGCAGTTTTTGCCATTTTCAGGCCTCGTACTTTAACTCCTCCAACAGTTTTAATCTGATCATCTTCAAATTTGGTGAGTGTAATATTAAGGCCTTTGCGACGTGAAATTGCGAAGATTTTGAGTTTTCGTCGAAGGGCGTCTCCTCGGCGGCCTGACAAATTTCAATGTTTCACCATGAAACAGGAAGTTTCTGTAACTCAGGCAAACAATGTCCAATCTGCCCCAAACTTCACACGTTTGATAAGAGTTCTGTCCTGAACACATGTCCATGCTCATATTCAGTTACAGTCATAGCGCCACCTGTTGGCAACAGGAAGTGACATGTTTAAAACTGTTGTGGACTCCTGATAACATATAAAAAAAGTGCCAGCAAGTGCTTAACATGCTAGCAACATACTAGAAACATGCTAAAACATGCTAGCAAACACTTAGCTAAGTGCTAAAGCATGCTATTACTAAAATTAAATAGGAATTTGCTGTAACTCAGGCATGGAATGTCAAATCTGCCCCAAACTTCACACATTTGATAAGAGTCATCCCTGAACACATCTACATGAGAATATTCAGTTATAGTAATTGCGCCACCTACTGGCAACAGGAAGTGACATGTTTAACACTGTGATGCAGTACTAGCAACATATTAAATATGCCATTGAGTTATAAACATGTTAGAAACATGTTAAAACATGCTAGCAATTTTTAGCTAAGGGCTAAAGCATGCTAATGCAAGTAAACAGGAAGTTTTTGTTACTCAAGAAGGCAATGTCCAGTCTGTCCCAAACTTCACACGTTTGATAAGAGTCCTGCCCTGAACAAATCTACATGACAATTTTCATTTAAAGTAATAGCGACACCTACTGGCAACAGGAAATGACATGTTTTACAGTGTGATGCAGTACTAGCAACATAGTAAATATGCCATTGAGTTATTAACATGATATAAACATCTTAAAACATGCTAGCAATTCTTAGCTAAGTGCTAACGCATACTAATGCAATGAAACAGGAAGTTGTTTTTACTGAAGAAGGCAATGTCCAATCTGCCCTAAACTTCACACGTTTGATAAGAGTCCTGCCCTGAACATATCTACATGACAATTTTAAGTTAAAGTAATAGCGCCACCTACTGTCAAAACGAAGTGACATATTTTACACTGTGATGCAGTACTAGCAACATATTAAATATGCCATTGAGTTCTAAACATGCTAGAAACATGCTAAAGCATGCTAGCAACACTTATCTGAGTGATAACGCATGCTATTATCCCCATAATAAAGGACATTTTTGTAACTGACTTTGACATACTCCTCCTATATTTACCTACTTAAATGCACATTGCCCACCGTGCTCTGTCTTCCTAAAGCCACTGGGTGGCGGTGGCACGGGTGCGAGGGCCCTTTCAATGCTGCTTGCAGCTTTAATTTCTTTTTGGTTCTGTTGTTGGAGAGAGCTGTGAGACGTTATCACTGAGGACACTTTAAAGTGATTTCTTCCTCCTTTTTACATTAACTTTTATTTATATATATATATAGACTCGAGCTGCGTCAAGCTGTGGGAACGCCCCTGCGTTGTGCGTCCTGAAGCACGTATGGAATCAGCCCAATGGAGAGATGGAACGTCATAGGCGGGTGACGTCATCGACCAGGAAACTATAAAGCACCCCATAAACACAGGCGCAACAGCTTCTGTGCCTTCAGTCGCGCTATATGTGAATCTGTCCCTGTGTGAATATTGTCTGTCCTTACATACTCTGCACCACACAAACAATTTATATATATATATATATATATATATATATATATATATATATATATTAAGAGAGATATGGCGAACGAACAGCAGTTTAGGGAGTGTGTCCGTCCCGCGTTATTTAACGAGTGGGGATACACACGTTCTTTGTGTTGTTTGTTTGGGAGTGCAGCATGCCCAGTCAGCTCTCAAGGGAGCTGATTGTGAGCATTGCGAGCGTCTGCCATTAAGGACGCTCCGCTCCCGCCGGGCGCTCTTCGAGGAGAGCGGTTCGGTGCATGCTCCCCGCGGTTCGGGTCCCGCTCTTGCCGAGGCAGAGCGGCGGCGCGTATCGTGGGGATCGCATATGGATCTCTCAGCGGGGTTAGAGTCGAGCTCTGCCTTATCTCTCCCTTCGCCTGTGAGATCCAGTGCCTCAGTCCCGTATTCGGAAGCACGCGCTGCGGTTTCTTCCGCTCGGGCTGAGGCACCAGTGTTGCTTCTATCCAGTTCTGAGGAGCTGGATGTTGCTGGTATAAATGAGGGAGATGTAGAGGATTCGCCACCTTACACTCCCGAAAGCGATGAGCTAGTGGAGGTATTAACCCTTTCACACGTGAGTTTAAAATATTCTGGCTGACCCCCCAGCGTGAGTTTTTCAAGGCGACCGTTATTTAGAATGTGTCACTTTATGGTTTCCATGGTGACGCGTCATTGTTTGTCACGTGACACACCGCAGCAACAACAGAGCTGAATGAATGATGATCTGCTTTTATGTCATATTTCCTTTTTTATTCAAAATATTCACAAATTTGTTTGATATGGCATGAAATATCTGATATTCCGGTTGTCAAATATATGCAAGTGGAAGTGTTTTGTTGTTTAAACACCTTTATAACGATCGCGTTAGTTGAGCTGTATGCGCGATGGGCGCCGCCATCTTAGTTTGTGCCGCAGACGCAGTTCATAGAATCGGATCTGTTGGATTTACAAAACGTTAATTCATCCACTTCTCCCGAAATACATACAAGTAAGTGGCTGGTGAACTGGGAGAAGAATAGAGTAAACTTTAAAATTACTTACACAATGTCTATCTGATATTAATAAAACTAATTATAATGGAAAGGATTATTATTGCCTCTTCCTTTGACATCAGTGTGTATTTTACGAACTCTAAATGTATTGTTTTTTTAGTACTTATATGTCTGGAACCTAAAATAAACATTATGTGGTTGAAAACACTGAAAAGTTGTGATATATGACAGCTCTCAGAGCGCCTGTCTCTGGCTCAGCGCCAGCCAACGCGCCAAAGCACATTTGTATTTAGCAGTTGATCACGTGATGCACTGACCATTCTAATCACACCGGTGTGATCGTACGCTCCAGGGACCAGCCTAGACTGATCACACCGGTGTGATCGTACGTGCGAAAGGGTTAACAAGAGCTGTAGAAAAACTCAGCATTGTATGGCCAGTGACTAGACAGGAGTCTGTTTCTAAATCAAAATTAGATGAGAGATTTTTGCCGTCACGAGTGCAACCTCCACGCCGGTGCTTGCCGTTTTTTCCCGATCTCCACACTGAGGTGTCGAAATCGTGGAAAACACCGGTGTCATATAGAGCGTTTAGTCCCCAGACTTCAACATATTCTAATATTGTGGGGGCAAAATCATATGGTTATTCGGCTATGCCTCGCATGGAAGAGACGCTTGCGAGTTTTCTCTCCCTCGAGGCTGCGTCATCTGTTAAGGCACCGGCATTACCCACCAAGCCTCTTAGGAATATTTCGGTTTTTGTGGGTAAAGCGTATTCGGCAGCAGGTCAGGCTGCGTCATGTCTGCATACTATGTCTATTATGCAGGCATACCAGGCTGACCTGCTGAGGGACGTGAGTGAGAGTGAGGAGGTCAGTGCTGACGTGGTTCGCGA
Source organism: Gila orcuttii (assembly GCA_026230005.1). Lineage (NCBI taxonomy): Eukaryota > Metazoa > Chordata > Actinopteri > Cypriniformes > Leuciscidae > Gila > Gila orcuttii. The sequence continues at coordinate 18,790,311 of JAPDVR010000008.1, read as the reverse complement.
ACTGCGCCAGGCTGCTGATTTATCCGTGCGTGCCACCAGAGAGTCGGCCAAACTAGTGGGTCGATCTATGGCAGCTCTGGTGGCCGCAGAAAGACATCTGTGGTTAAATCAGACAAATATAACAGGAAAAGAAAAAGCTTTCCTTTTAGACACTCATCTCTCCCTCCTGGGTTTATTTGGCGTTGCTGTAAATTCTGTCACCGATAAATTCCAGGAGAAGGAAAAGCAAACAATAGCTTTTAAGAAATTTCTCCCTTTAAAAATTCATGTCCCTGGGGCTGCTGGGCGGGAGCAGCCCCGGCCGTCGGCGAGCTCATCATATAGGGCGCTGAAGCAGAGTGTCGCGTCTCGTGCTCCCCCTGCTGGACTTTGGGCACAGCCGCGGCACTCTCAGCCGAAATCTCCCAGTAATAGAACTGATCTGAGGACAGTTATATTAGCTAAGAAGGCTTCGGCTAAGAAGAAGTCCTGGCGCCACGGCGCGCAGGACACTGAGGGTGGTTCCCACCGAGGCGGAAAGGTGTTCACCTCTTTCTACGGTGCCCATTCTTCCTCGGTGCCCTCAGGGGCCCGTTCTGCCAACCCCCCCTTCATGCCGGGGCGCAGACTGTCCCAGCGAGCGATTTCCCGAGGGACGCTCACTCCCTCCTTAAACCAGTTGTTCCCTGCCGGTGTGCCGTTACAGGGCGCTGCGTTTGCTGCTCAAGTTACACCAGAGGCCAGTCTCGAGATACTGGTACCCTTAGTAGAGTTTCTGGCAGAGTGGAAAAGCCTTCCAAAAATATCTCATTGGGTCCTGCAGACAATAGAAAAGGATTATGCTATCCAATTCAGGTGTCGTCCACCAAGATTCAGAGGGGTTCTGTGGGCACCGAGCAGGCTCTGGTTATGGAACAAGAGGTGAAAGCGCTCCTTCAAAAGGAGGCTATAGAACGGGTTCCTCCTCCCAGTGTGGAGTCAGGCTATTACAGCTGATATTTCATCGTTCCAAAGTAGGATGGGGGGTTGCGTCCAATTTTAGACCTGCGCCTATTGAATCGCTCGGTAGGGAAGCCAAAATTCAAGATGCTCACTATCAAGCAGATCGTGTCACAAATCAGATCCGAGGACTGGTCTGTCACGATAGATCTAAGGGACGTGTACTTCCACATTTCCATCCTTCCACAACACAGGAAGTTCCTGAGGTTCGCCTTCGGGGGCGAGGTGTACCAGCACAGGGTTCTTCCGTTTGGCCTAGCTTTATCTCCCCGCACTTTCATGAAATGCATGGACGCAGCACTAGTGCCTCTGAGGCTTCAGGGTGTTCGTATCCTCAATTACATCAACGATTGGTTGATTTTAGCTCAGACAGAGCAGATGGCGGTTCGGCATCGAGATGTCATTCTCGTTCATATCAGGAAGTTGGGGTTGAGGCTGAACGCAAAGAAAAGTGTATTATCTCCTTCTCAGAAGACCACTTTTCTGGGTGTCGTTTGGGTTTAGTTTCGATGCAGGCGCGCCTCGCTCCGAATCGCATCGCTTCGATTCTCTCAGCTGTGAAACAAGTAAAGCTAGGCCAGCTACTTGCTGTAAAACAGTTTTAGAGACTCTCGGGTCTGATGGCAGCAGCGTCCAACGTTATACCTTGCGGCCTGTTGTACATGAGACCGCTACAGTGGTGGCTCAGAACCAAGGGATTCTCCCCGAGGGGAAATCCGCTCCGCACGGTCAAAGTCACGCGGCGCTTTCTTCGTGCTCTGGTCATGTGGAAAGAAACTTGGTTCCTATTCAAAGGTCCTGTGCTGGGTCGCGTGACCCTAATGGCGGATTCTTCCCTCACAGGGTGGGGGGCGGTCACGAGTGGTTGTCCAGCCCAAGGTCTGTCGCAGGACCATCATCTATCATGGCTTATAAATTGTCTAGAGATGTTGGCGGTGTACCAGGCTCTGAAACACTTCCTAGCAGACCTGAGAGGTCATCATGTGTTAGTTCAGTCAGACAACACGTCGGTGGTCTCTTATATAAATCATCAGGGGAGCCTGCGGTTTCGCCGGCTTTGCAAGTTGGCCCGTCAGATCCTCCGAGAGCAGATATCTCTGAGAGCAATGTATCTTCCTGGGTATTTGAATGTGGTAGCACACTCCCTGTCGAGGCAGGGGCCGAGGCCGGGGGGTTGGAGACTCCACCCCGAGGTGGTGGAGCTCCTTTGGTTGAGTTTCAGTCGCGCCGAGGTGGACCTATTCACTTCCAAGGAGACCACGCATTGTCATCTGTGGTTTTCCATCAGCCATCCAGCCCCTCTGGGGTGGGACGCTATGGTGCAGCCGTGGCCGAGGTCACGTCTGTACGCCTTTCCCCCGATTGCTCTGCTACCTGGAGTTCTGGAGAGGGTTCGCCAGGATGGGGTCAGCCTACTATTAGAAGCCCCGTTCTGGCCGGCCCGAGTACGGTTTGCGGACCTGATTTCTCTCCTGGACGGCTCTCCTTTGGAGCTCCCGGTCAGGAGGGATCTACTCTCTCAGGCGGGCAGCATGATATTTTACCCCCGCCCAGAATTGTGGGCTTGGCCTCTGAGGGGGCCCAGCTCATGAACTCCGGTCTCTCAACCGAGGTTGTTGAGACCATTCTTCACTCCAGAGCTCCACCAACGAGGAAGCTTTATGCCTTGAAGTGGAAACTTTTGACTTCTTGGTGTGGAGAACACCTGCAGGACCCAGTTAACTGCCCAGTGGGTGCAGTGCTGGAATTCCTGCAGGAGCGCTTCTCCACAGGGCTATCCCCCTCCACACTAAAGGTGTATGTGGCGGCACTGGCTGCTTACCACGTCCCTTTCAGTGGAGTTTCTCTTGGGAGACACCCGCTTATAACTCGTTTCCTTCGTGGCACATTGAGGCTGAGGCCAGCAGTTCGTACGAGGGTGCCGGCCTGGGATCTGGCCATCGTATTAGAAGGTCTTTCCCTAGCTCCTCTTGAACCTATCGAAGAAGTTGCTGAGAAGTTTCTCACGTTTAAGACTATCTTTCTTCTTGCTATCTCCTCACTAAAGAGAATCGGAGATTTGCAGGCTCTGTCGGTTTCACCCTCGTGCCTGGAATTTTCACCTGGCATGGTTAAGGCTTTTCTGCATCCTAGACCCGGTTACGTTCCCAATGTCCCTACTAATGTTGTTAGACCTACAGTTCTGCAGGCCTTCTGTCCTCCTCCATTTCTGTCGTCTGACCAGGAGAAGCTTAATTTACACTGCCCTGTTAGGGCGTTAGACGCCTATGTCCACAGAACTGCCCTGTGGAGGAAGTCAGAACAACTATTTGTGTGTTTTGGGCCACCCAAGAAAGGGTGCCCCGCGTCAAAACAGAGAATGAGCAAGTGGGTGGTCGAGGCTATCTCACTTGCCTATGAGTCCGCTGGTCAGCCTTCACCTTTGGCTGTACGAGCCCACTCTACCAGGAGTATGGCGGCTTCTAAAGCCTTATTGTCAGGAGTTTCCCTCAGTGACGTTTGTGATGCGGCTGGATGGTCTTCACCGCATACTTTCATTAAGTTCTATGACCTAGACTTAAGTTCTACCCCTGGGGCACAGGTGCTCTCGTCCTCTGTGCGCTAGTTCTCACATGGGGGTCACTTGGTCCTATGGCTACGTGGATATTAGCGTTCCCACAGCTTGACGCAGCTCGAGTTCCCTTGAAAGGGAACGTCTCGGTTACGTATGTAACCTTAGTTCCCTGATAGGGAACGAGACGCTGCGTCATTCCACCGTACTCCCGGCATTCCCGCTAGCGCTTCCTTCAGGCCTATCAGAAGCTGTTGCGCCTGTGTTTATGGGGTGCTTTATAGTTTCCTGGTCGATGACGTCACCCGCCTATGACGTTCCATCTCTCCATTGGGCTGATTCCATACGTGCTTCAGGACGCACAACGCAGGGGTGTTCCCACAGCTTGACCCAGTGTCTCGTTCCCTATCAGGGAACTAAGGTTACATACGTAACCGAGACGTATTGGTTTCTCACATATATGGACAACATTAAAGGGATAGTTCACCCAAAAATTAAAATTCTGTCAGTATTTACTCACCCTCATGTTGTTCCATCCCCGTAAAACCTTCGTTCATCTTCGGAACACGTATTAAGGTATTTTTGATGAAATCTGAGAGCTGGATCACTCCTCCATACTAGTCCATAGGCTTCTTCAGGGATTGAAACTTGCCAGCCCCGAAAAGTTATTAAAGACATCGTTAAAATAGTCCAAGTGACTACAGTGGCTCAATCTTAAGTTTATCAAATGACGAGAATACTTTTTGTGCGCAAAAAAAACTAAAATAACGACTTTATTTCAACTATTCATTTCCTTCTCTGTGGGCCTCGAGTCAGTACACTAGTATAATAGCGTAAGCTTCTGTTGTTGTACGTCACACGCATCACCCACATGACCAGCGTCGGCCAATAAGCCTACGTGTGACGTAGCTCTACGCAATCACACTACGTTAACTGACTAGAGGCTCACAAAGAAGGAAAAGAATAGTTGAAATAAAGTCTTTATTTTTGTTTGTTTTTGCGCACAAAAAGTATTCTCGTCGCTTCATAAGCTTAAGATTGAGCCACTGTAGTCACTTGGACTATTTTAACAATGTCTTTAGTAACTTTTCGAGGCCGGCAAGTTTCAATCCCTGAAGAAGCTTATGGACTAGTATGGAGGAGTGATCCAGCTCTCAGATTTCATAAAAAATATATTAATCCGTGTTCCGAAGATGAACGAAGGTCTTACGGGCTTGGAACAACATGAGGGTGAGTAAATACTGACAGAATTTTCATTTTTGGGTGAACTATGCCCTTTAAGTATAAATATGTGACATACATATTTGTTTCCCACATATTTAATAAATGTATGTAAACATACATGCATGTGATACTGATGTATTGAAATAAGTACATATGCATATATACATATATGCGTCTTACATATATTTAACATTTATGTGCATATACGGGAAAATATATGACACTTACATGAAAATGGCCATTTTTGCTATATTTTGAAATATATGTTTCATATATGTCTATGTGTTTTATATATATTAATTTTGCATATACTGTATTCTCATATAGGCAGCAGACATACATGTATGTAATTTACTTATATTGACATACATTACATTTCTGTATGGTACCACACACCAGCTTATTGGTGGAGAGGAGACAGAGTGATAAAGCCAATCATGACATAGGGATGATTAGGAGGCCATGATGGACAGAGGCCAAGGGGTGAATTTGGCCAGGATGCCTGGGTTACACACCAACTCTTTTTCGAAGGACATCCTGGGATTTTTAATGACCACAGAGAGTCAGGACCTCGGTTTAATGTCTCATCTGAAGAACGGTGCTCTTTGACAGTATAGTGTCCCCATCACTATACTGGGGCGTTAGGACCCACACAGACCACAGGGTGAGCGCCCCCTACTGGCCTCACTTACACCTCTTCCAGCAGCAACCTGGTTTTCTCATGAGATCTCCCATCCAGGTACTAGCCCTGCTTATTATCACTTACAATTATTTATTTATTTATTTATTTATTTATTTATTTATTTATTTATTTATTTATTTATTTATTTATTTATTTATTTATTTATTTATTTATTTATTTATTTATTTATTTATTTATTTATTTATTTATTTATTTATTTATTTATTTATTTATTTATTTATTTATTTATTTATTTATTTATTTATTTATTTATTTATTTATTTATTTATTTATTTATTTATTTATTTATTTATTTATTTATTGTCTATTATTTTAAATAATATTTTCAAAATGTATGCCTCCCCAGTCAAAATACCACTGCAATGTAGACATGTTACTATTGTTTCACAGCCTTGATTTTGCTCAGCAATACAGTGAAGGCTGAGTTGGGAAACAGAAAGCATGTAAAGTGGGTCAGAGAGACTGGCAGCCTGACTGCTCTAACAGCATCAGTGATGGGAGTCCTATTTGGGACGGAGGGGTCTGCCATGTCAGCGCAGTAATGGGGTAATGGGATGAATAAAGACCAACAATCTCTGTGGCAAGGTCATTCGGCTGTAAACCTCTGTCATGAACTGCATGCACGCTGCAGACAGGGAATCAATGCGGCTATTGCGGAATTCTCCTGCCCGATTAGATATTTTGATAGCAGGCAATGGAAGAATTGACATTTGCCCAGGAAACTAATTATTGATTTTCTTGAGCGATTTGGGAACAAGCGGTAACAAGATGGTACAATTGTAAACAGGGTCCAAAATTAATTGTTTGCCACACTTGCCAATTGCAGGTGAATTGAGGAAATATAGCTTCTTCGCTTTTTTTTTTTTTTTTTTTTTTACCAGTCATGAATCTGTATTTTGCATTCTGCTTTTTACCCCTTTCTAAAATAATTCTATATTTATGTCAGAGGTCGCGTTAGACTTCCACATTGTCCGTCATTTTGACAGGGTCGTAAAAATTCTGTCATAATCTATTATTGCCCGTCATTTTAATTTTCATATTTTTTATGATAATAAGCCATTTAATAGGCTTAGGTTTAATAGGTTTTTGTTCACATGTTCATTTTTATTCACAAACTTGCAGGACAAGCATATAGTCTAGATAGTCTAGCATTAATTTATTTATGAAGAGAAAGCTTGAACAGAGACTGTGAGAGCCCAGTTAGTTCATTTTTATTGTTAATAACATGTAGAGAAATCTATGCAGACATTTTGGAGAGCAGAACCCCTCTGTTCATTTTGATAGATTTTATCTCCAAAGGCCTTCTCATCAATACTCACCTATGAATTACTTATGAAAGCATTCAGTGCTGAATACATTAATCCACCATCTCTTCCACCACGTAAGTGAAAGATTCAGATTTCACAGCCCAGCTGTGGGTGCTGAACACCTGCTAATTATATTATGTGAGAAAACGCTCTTCACAGCTTTACCAGGTCTGACATCCTTAAAGAAAGAATCGATGCATTTTGCCTTCATATTCAGCCTTTTTAAATTCCCTTCCCAGTGTGAATATTTATGATGTGTTCCTCAGTATTTATCCGTCGGATTGTGGAAAAACAAGATACATAATTAGATGCAGTCTTCGTCTTAAGCTTTGGCTTCTGCTGGGTAGAGAGCCAACAGTGTGGGGAGCCTCACAAAAGAGACTGACTTGGATGGCTTTCATACCGGAGACAGCTAAATAGCTGCTCTTGTGCCCCCTCCTCCAGAGTCTCAGCCTTTTTAAAGAGAATGTGAATTTTTCCTGTGGATTATTTCAGTCCTCTATGGAATTGACAGCTTGATGTGCTAAATTGAAGGGGTCTAAATTCTTCTCTCTTAAAGGACACAGCACTTTGATTGAAAATATCCTGGGAAGCCCCCAAAAAGTGAATGAAAGAATGCAGAAAGTGACATGCTGAAATGTATTCAAAACTCTTCTAGCTACAACTGCACCCCGCACCCTATAATTTCTTTCCCAAGTCTTTACTCAGCAAAAGATAAGTTTTGGTGCCGAACCCTATGGCTAGCTCATTAAAGTAGTCACACGAATCTAGGCAGCAGGGAACTTGCTTAAGGAGATGGCAGTATTAAGTAGGTTGACAATTTAAATGTCAATGTCAAGAAGGCAGTGGAAATTGACGCAGGCCACGTGTATAATTAGCAACGGCTAGAGGCTTAAAACCTTCCTTTTTGCTCTTTTCAATCCTGTTACTTTGCTCTTTTTCTTTTTTTATGCTCCTCCGACCACCTCTGACTTGTGATGACACTGCTGCCACGAAGAGTGTGAGTTGAATTAATACAATTCTAAATGTCTGTCTTCTAAAAATCCTTTACTTGCTTTTAGACTGCATGGACACTTGCATGCATGGAGACTGTATGAGTCCTACGGGTCCGCCCTTGCCAGACTTTTGACTTGGTCCTCATTACAACTTTTTCAGACCAAGAGCCCACCGAAAGTTTGACTGGTGTGTAACACCAATTAGAGTTTGCTTTATTTTTGCGTATCGTTTAAGGGCAGGATTGTATGAAACAGATTGTGCAAAAATAATAGACTAGTGTGAATTCAAAATGTGACACGATTGTCTCTGTAAAAAGTGAATTAGTTCAAATGAATTAGTATCGATTATTTCACTAAAATAGCTTAGAAAACAAAGCAAAATCGAATTTCTTCTTTTTGTAGATATGTAATTTTCCAGTAATCAGATCTACCTCAAAAGTGCTGTTTATTTATTGTTTGTTTGTCTATTTATGTTTTTGCCCACCTACTATTTTGTTTATTCAGTATATTCTTAATTAAGATCCAGACCATTAATCATGAATTCACTAATACTGTATGTGTCTGCAGTAATTTGCTTGTGTGCACTGCAGTTAAAGAACATTTAGTGGTCTCAAAAACAGTCAAATACATCTGCCCACAACAGCTGTCTTACCTTTTAGATGGATTTTATTTTCGGGGCTGTGCACTAAGACAGAGCTGACGGAATCCAGGCTGTCGTAGTTACTGCATCCAAGAGGCCCCGTTCTGGTCTCCGTTACCTAGGAAACAAGGAGAAATTTTAATGCCTTATTATCGTTGAAATCATGCACCTGTTTGTTCCTCTTCAGAAGCTGTAGAGTGCTGAGCATATGCAGTTGTCTAAAACAAACCAACACGCCTGTGCAATAAGCCAGAGTCAATATCTAAATGTCACCAAAGCCCATTTCAGCATGTCACAGCTCTCCAAAAATGCTCACTTTGCAGAGCGCCATAGAAATAGCAAATTGACACTATAGTGTTAGGTCCCAATGCATTATTAATTTCAAATCTAGAGAGCAGTGAGTCATGTGCAGTGGCATATTTCTGTTAACGGACCCTAGTGTTAAATATAAGGAGACTTTTATGATTATAAATAAGGTGTCTGACCTGCCATCTCAACTGGGACTTTTTATACTGTGGCGATACTCCAGAATTTTTTTTTTTTTTAATGGCTGTATTTTTTTCTTTTTATATTGATGGCCCTAATGGGGATCCTTTCCATTAGTGTGTCTTCAATGTATCTTCTCATTGATCAATTAATAATGAGATAAAGCACTTGTAAATTGGTGGATAAATAAGCATTAGGTAGCATCAACAATTAACAAATCAATGACTATCAAAAAAAAAAAAAAATTCAAAACAAAAACAGTGTGTATATATATTTCAATGGTTTTTCCCCACGGGTGGCACATGACTGACTGTGATCATTTTTAATTTAGTGAATGAGTCTGACTAGGGTAATTTCAACTCCATGATCACTTCAACGATGTCTACAATGCTTTTGTTTTAGTCCATTTGTTGAAAAGAGACCGTCAGCTCACAAAAGCAGTAAATGTTGAATATTGTCACAACGTAGTTATGGTTTCAAATGATGTTAAAACTGGTTGCTGTTACCTTGTTAAATTACAATTTGATGCTCTTCACAAATTTTAGCAAAGGTAACTAAATTGTTCCCAAAAGTGTGAAACATTGACGCTCATGAAAATGTTTTAAAGTGTGACAGGATATTATATTATTACCTAAGCTATTTAATACTGAAAGTGATCTTTATAATTGTGTACAGTATGTGTACTACAGACACTATAGACTATGACTAGATGTCTTTTGTCAATAAGAAACAAGAATATATGTCAGCTTCACTTGGTAAATGTAGTGCGTACATTTTTTTTTTATCTTGTAGCCTATTTTTCTAAATCAACAGAATTAATTATTTTCACAAGATAACTTGGCTATGGATTCCATAACTATGTTGTCTGAAGACGTCCTTTATAACTAATTAATATTAAAAGGCTGTGAAAATGAAATCATGTTTTTCCTGCATTCACAAATTTTTTGTTTAATGCTCTGAAAAATGCTCTGAAATATCTTGCAAATATTTCACCAGCACAAACAGCTTTCTTCTATTAGATTTTGCCCCACCACTTTTGGAAGCATGCTGCTTTGACAGCAGTTGTCACAAAATTTGTGATTTTACACATCATTGTCAGGTCTTTGTCTCAAAATGAAATTCTGTAGCTAATCCAACACTAATCCAACAGAAAAATGCAATGGTTTTGAGACCATGTCCTCAAAATCATTAGTTTGGATATTTCAGTTGTGCAATTATTTATATATATATATATATATATATATATATATATATATATATATATATATATATATATATATATATATATATATATATATATATATATTATTATTATTATTCAGAGGATGTTATGATGAATAATTATTTTTGATCTGACGTGGTTCTGAAGTAACTCACCCTACACTGTTACTGTCATTGATTAATGATGGCAAATTTTTTTCACATTAACTCTCCTTCTTAGTGTCGTTATTTATTAACACATGGATTGAAACAAATTAATCTTTAAAAAAATCTTTAGAGACTGTAATCTAACACTAGAACCATGGATATTAAGTAAAGTCTGTATGATGATGTTGACAGTTTTAGTGTGAAAGCATAAACATGTATCATAATACAGTATGTGCGCATACAGATGCACACTTTATCATTAATTTATGAAATACTGTCTCTTTTCTGAAGTGTCGTAAACATGCCCTCCTCCGCACATCGTCCCACTGCAGTATCTCATTAGATCACTTGTCATTTATGATTGCTTACTGCAGCTCAATTGCTCTGATCCCAATAGGACTCTAGGCTGTTTACCTCACGCATAAAACCAGACACTAATCCGTGTAACTGTCTTTACAAAACCTGCATTCTTCATGAGGAAATCATTCCAATCATTTCTTTTTTTCATTATTTTTCTCAAGGTCTTATATACTGAGCCTAAGGTACATAGAGAGAGAACTATATATTACGGGCTGTAATTGATCTGAATTTTTTATGTATCCCAGGGAAGTCTCTTATGCTCACCAAGGCTGCATTTATTTTAATCCAAAATATAGTAAAAACAGCAATATTGTGTAAATTATTACATTTTAATTAATTAAATTAAAAGATTATATATACATTAATTATGTTGCACTGTAAAGTAGGTCTCTACTGTGTATGAACAAAGATGAATAAAAAAATACAGCCAGCTATTCCATGCGAAGCCCAACAAAATCTCTAGTTTACTTGTCACCCTGCTGTTTTTACTCCACAAATGTGTATAAGTTTTATCAGCAGCACTTAATATTGCCATCTATTTAAGGAATGATATCATACCTGACAAAACAACCGGATAACACTGAAATCCTACATTTTCCACCCTACCTCCTCAGAGACTGTCTTGTTTTGTTGTTGATCTTATATTTACCGGAGCTGTTTTTCCACAGCTTCCTCGGCATGCTTTTCTTAAGGGCATAACAAAGGAAATGAATACCTGGGGTACAGTACTCTCCTTTCCATTTCTCTAACATCTCACATCATCCACAGTCCCTGAAAACTCCCACAGACCACAGAGTGCAGCCTATTCTTTGTCAATTGAAATGCTGGAGGAATGCATATCAAGTTGACTCATTTTTCAGAAATGCCTCTGCCTCCGCTGCAGATGCGCTCTGAAAGCAGTTTAGGAGTTCATGACATGTGACAGGATTTTAAGTGCAGATTCTGAGCTTCATTGAATTTGACAGCTTATTTTGATTGTACGGCACTGTCAGGTCGCTTGACCAGTGCCAACTATCTAGAGGCGGCTCTTGACATAAATGGTGCAGAGTTCTGAGCTCCCTCCTTTAAATACTGGTGCTCATTTACATTCTGCACTCAGACAAAAAATAAATAAATAAATAAATTAAAATACTGTGTTGGTGAATGCCATGTCAGTTATGTCACCATTACATATACCACTGTACCGAATTATCATCATATTTATGTATAGTATGCAATCTAATAATTGGTATCTTTATATTATGTTTTGGATTCACAAAGAAATGGCTCATAAAAGTCAAATGTTTGGTGATCACAGTAAACTGCTCATGCTGTGTGTATTGATTCACTAAAAAGAATGATTGTCTGGATTCACAGACAAGGCTTAAACTTAGTCCCAGAATAGAATACATGTTTGAGCTGTCTTAACTGAAAGCAACTTGCCCTGACATATCTTACAATCTCAACGTGCACACCAGTAATGTTTTTTTTTTCTAAGGCACATTTATAAAAGCTACTGTACTTAAATGTCACACTTAATCTAAGTCCTGTCTGTGAAACCAGACACATAGGAGTTTTTTCTTATGTAATCATAGTAAATTGGCTGCGGTGCCATTGTTGATTCATTAAAAAGAATTGTCTCAGAAGAGTCATTTGTATGGTAAAAAATCATAAATCATAAAAAAAAACTACTCATGTTGCATGTTCCCTATCAGGGAACTCGAGCTGCGTGACAACGCTTTGGGAACGCCCCTGCGTGAGTGCGTCATGAAGCACGTATGAAATCAGTCCAATGGCAAGACAGAACGTCATAGGCGGGTGACGTCATCGACCAGGAAACTATATAAGCACCCCAAAACACAAGCGTGTCAGCTTCTGAGTCTTCAGCAAGCGCTCTGTGTGTGAAATATATCAGTCTGTGTCTCAAGTGTTTTTGTCTGTCCTTAGAAATTGCTAGGCAGTTTTTCACATATAAAAAAACTAAAAAAGAGATGATATACACACATATATATATATATATATATATATATATATATATATATATATATATATATATATATATATATATTAGTGCTGTCAGTTAAACGCGTTATTAACGGCGTTAACGCAAACCCATTTTAACGGCGTCAATTTTTTTATCGCGAGATTAACGCTCTTTTTGGCCAAGCAAACTTTGTAGTTTTTTTTCACATGCTGTCATCACACCGATAGCTAGACCGGAAACAAAACAACAGGCACGCCTCACACACTTGTTTGGGCTTGCGCGCCGGCCAAAGAGTAGTAGGCTAACGTTACGTTTTGAGTGGATGGCGCGAGCGCGAGACGCCGATCTAGAGACGTGCACTCTCAACGCAATAGAGTGCGGCGCGGGGCTAGATTTGATGGCCGAGTGCGAGCGCGGGCGGTAATGCACTCACTCTGTGTGTGCGGGTACGGGAGAATAAAACGATTCGCGGGACTCCCGCAAACTAGAAATATCTATGAATAAAACTTAAAACTAATACATTTTATTCATATGTTGCAGAAAAGCAACAAGAACAACTAAAACAAAATAAAAACAATTTACAGGCCAGAGTTTCTTTTTATAACATGTTTGCAGCGTTGAGCGATGTAGCCAATCACAGACATATGTGTTGATTTCTTGAACGCAATGGCCAATCAGATGCATTTAAAATAGACTCCCCTCACCGCTCAAAACTGACTTTTTGTTCAGTGCTGAATTCTGTATGCTGGCAAAATAATTTATCAGGAGCATTTATGCTGATGTGTATGGTGGCGACACGTAGGCGAAAGTATTTGGAGGTAGCCTACAAAAAAAAGTCTATTTGCGGGCGGGAGAAATAGCTGTAATTATGAGCCCGATTTAAACCAGACCAATGTGTCGGGCCGGGCCGGGCTCGGACACAATGTGCACGGGCTTGGGTAGGGTCGGGCTTGATTTTTTGGGCCCGATCTAAGCTCTACAATGGATGACTTCAGACAGAAGCACATGGATACCACAGCTAAGAACAAACTTACTGCCGATCCACTTTTCCATGTTGATAAGAGCATTCAAATTAGAAAAAATAATGGGACTAGATGGGACTAGACTAGAAATAGAAATCAAGGGACATTTAGTATCGAAAAAAATGTGCGATTAATCGCGAGTTAACTATGGCATTAATGCGATTAATCGCGATTAAATATTTTAATCGTTTGACAGCACTAATATATATATAATATGGCGAGCAAACAGCAGTTCAGAAAGTTTGTTCATCCCTGCCCACGTTATATCACGGGTGGGGACACTCACGATCTGTGTGTTGTTTGTATGGGAGTGCAGCATGCTCAGTCAGCTCTCGAGGGAGCTGGTTGTGAGCATTGCGAGCGTTTGTCGATGAAAACGCTCCGCTCCCGCCGAGCCCTCTTCGAGGAGAGTGGTTCGGTGCGCGTTCCCCGCGGTTCGGGTCACGCTGCTGCTGAGGCACAGCGAAGGCTTCAATCGTGAGGATCGCAAATGGATCTATCAGCGGGGATTGAGACGGGCTCTGCCTTATCTCAGCCCTTACCTGGTAGATCCAGCGCCTCAGATCCGGGTTTGGAAGCACGCGCTGCGGTTTCTTCAGCCCGGGCTGAGGCATCATCACTTCAACTATCCAGTTCTGAGGAATTGGATGTTGAAAGTGTGGTTACAGCAGAGACTGGGGACTCGTCACTTCAGTTTCCTGCTAGTGAGGAGCTTATGGAGGTGCTCACTCGCGCTGTAGAAAAACTAAGCATTGAGTGGCCAGCTGATAAACAGGAGTCTCGTTCGAAAAGTAAATTAGATGAGAGATTTCTCCTTCTCGGGCTGCATGGTTGCATACTATGTCTATTTTGCAAGCCTATCAGGCAGACCTGTTAAAAGACATTAGTGAGGGGGATGAAATTGCTGCAGACGTGATTCGAGAACTACGTCAGGCAGCTGATCTGTCTCTCCGTGTCACCAAAGAGACGGCCAGATCAGTGGGCCGTTCTATGGCAGCTATGGCTACGGAGAGGCACCTATGGTTAAATTTGTCAGACATGAAAGACAAAGAAAAATCTTTTCTTCTGGACGCCCCGCTTTCGACTGCTGGCCTCTTCGGCGGCTCAGTGAATTCGGTCGTCGAGAGGTTTCAGGAAGAAAAGAAGCAGGCGGCGGCGCTCCAGAAATTTCTCCCCCTCCGTGTCCATGTCTCCGGGGCTGCTGGGCGAAAGGAGCAGCCCCGGCCGTCGAGTAGCTCCTCACACAGGGCGCAACAAAAACGGAGTGTCGCGTCTCGTGCTCCTCTCGCGGCGCTCTCAGATGAGGTCCTCCAGGGGCAAGGCTGATCTGAGGACAGTTATTGTCGCCAGGAAGCCCTCGTCCAAAAAGAAATCCTGACGCCACAAACGTCAGGATGATGAAGGTGGTCCCCAACGAGAGGGGAAGGTGTTCGCCGCAGTGCACCGCGCCCGTTCTCTCTCGGTGCCCTCATGGGCCCGTTTTGCCAACCCCGCCTGCGTGCCGGGACGTAGACGGTCCCAGCGAGCGTTTTCCCGAGGCACGCTCGCCCGTTCTGAGGAGCGGTTTAGAGCGATCACACCAGTTGTTCCCTGCCGGTGCGCCGTTACAGGGCACTGTGTCTGCCACTCAAAATATTCCAGAGGCCAGTCTCGAGAGACTGGTACCCCTAGTAGAATTTTTGGCAAAGTGGAAAAGCCTTCCAAATGTATCTCAATGGGTCCTGCAGACTATCGAATATGGGTACGCGATTCAGTTCAGATCACGCCCGCCTCATTTCAAAGGGGTTCTGCCCACAGTGGTGGGCCCCGAGCAGGCTCTGGTTATGGAACAAGAGGTGAAAACTCTTCTGCTGAAGGGGGCTATAGAACGAGTTCTTCCTCCCAGCAGTGAGTTGGGTTATTACAGCCGATATTTCATCGTTCCAAAGAAGGATGGGGGGTTACGTCCAATTTTTGATCTGCACCTAATAAACCGCTCAGTAGGGAAGCTCAAATTCAAAATGCTGACTCTCAAGCAGATCGTGTCACAGATCAGGTCCGAGGACTGGTTTGTCACGATAGATCTAAAGGACGCATACTTCCATATTTCCATCCTTTCACAACACAGGAAGTTCCCGAGTGTGGTGAGGGACGGCCGAGGGACGTGAGAGAACGGCGCGAGGCCGGTGGTGCGATTACTAATGAGCAACACCTGTGAAGCACACCGGTCTCGCATCTCTCACGGAGGAGCGAAAGCATAAAGGAGGAGCGACGACGTTGATGATCGAGAGAGGAACAGGCCTGTGTTTTAGTTGTGTTGTGTTTGGTTTTTGTATTTTATTTTAGCCAGCAGTCGTCCGCGAGGGGCTGCTGGCAGTTCTTTATGTTTATTTTCGGTAGCCAGCAGTCGTCCGCGAGGGGCTGCTGGCGGTATTTTGGTTTGTTTGTTTTATTTTAATAAAGTTTATTTGATTGTTCGCCGGTTCCCGCCTCCTTCTTCCCTGAACATTGCTACACTGGTGCCGAAACCCGGGAAGAGGGAGGAACGCGCTGTCAGAGAGTCCTTGCCGCTGTGGGGAATCTGTGGTGCCATCGAGAATGGTGCGCGAGTCGCCGCCGCTCGCCGTGGGCCGGAGCCTGCTGCCATCCGCTGAACGAGGGGAGGAGCAGGGAGCGGGGGACTCGCGGCCATGGACGCTTGAGGCGGTGCGCTGGAGTGAGTTGCCGGGGGGACGGTCGAGCTCGCTGCCGGCCGCCTGGGAGTTGGATGGGCGGCTGCCGTCCGGGAGGGAGCGGGGGAGTCGCCGCCGCTCACCGTGGGCCGGAGCCTGCTGCCGTCCACCAGAAAAAGGTGAGGAGCAGGGAGCGGGGGACTCCTACCGTCTGCCCTAGAGCCCAAGGAGCCGTCGCCGTCCATCGTGGGTACCCCCCGGCCTGTGAGGGGCGATGGGGGTATGTGGTGAGGGATGGCCGAGGGACGTGAGAGAACGGCACGAGGCCGGTGGTGCGATTGCTAATGAGCAACACCTGTGAAGCACACCGGTCTCGCATCTCTCACGGAGGAGCGGAAGCATAATGGAAGAGCGACGACGTTGATGATTGAGAGAGGAACAGGCCTGTATTTTAGTTGTGTTGTGTTTGGTTTTTGTATTTGTATTTTATTTTAGCCAGCAGTCGTCCGCAAGGGGCTGCTGGCAGTTATGTTTATTTTCGGTAGCCAGCAGTCAGACATGGGCAGTATTTAAATTAAATGTATTTTAAATACGTATTTAATTACTTTAGTGTATTTTGTAATTTGTATTTTGCAGGTGTGGAAAAAATAAAATGTAGTTTGTAACAAAATATTTTGAGGGAGTGTATTTAGAGTATTTCAAATACTTAAATACTTAAGAAAAATCACCATAGTAAATGATTTTGCCATATTTTCGGTCTGATGTGGTGTACTTGTCTGATGTTGGCAATGGCAATGTCCAGGTTAGATGCACGAAAATCACGTGACACCCTGTAGACCGGGCTCCCTCCAAGAAGTGAATGAGTTTTTAACTCTTTAAAACGGCATTAAGGTAAAGTGTTTTGTGACAAATATATAGTCTACACACACACATATTGCACACTGAACGGCATAATAGAGAAAATAATTGTGCCTTATGAGATCAATGCACTGTGTTGTCATTCATAAAAGGCCCTATTATGAAACAGCGCGTCTGTTGTAACTCCACTGAAATCTCCATGCTAAGCAAGCGTTCACAATATAACATCCATCTGCAGTTTTTACACGTTTTTAAACGTATTACATATGAGAAATATTGATATTGATTTTGTATAAAATAATCATCAATCCTATTGTTTTTCAGTAATTGCGCACGCAGCGCGATTCTACCATGGAAAAGGCATACGCGGTCAGGGCAGTTAGAGTCTCGTGTGTAAAACAAATCCACACATATTATGATTAAAATGATTAATCATATATATTATGATTAAAATGGAATTTTGATTTTGTGACAAATTCTCGGTCTGTTATTTTTACACAAAAATCGCTGCAAAAGATGCTTTCCAACAGGTTTTATCGTAGTTTTTGTCCAACTCCATTGACTTGTATTGGATGTTCTGTGAGGTACGTTATTACTCCGCCGCCGGAGACGGAAATGGGGTTGTTTGTATTCTTTCTGTAGTCTTCCAGTCGCGGTATCGTAGGCTACGCTATCCAAACATTGGCAAAGGTGCATTATCGCCACCAACTGGGCTGGAGTGTCTAGTATTCAAGCTCTCAATGGAAGAATGTCCGGTTGTGAGGCGTTTGGAAAAATAGGTCCACAGTTTTACAACGAATGGTAAAACACCTGTTGGAAAGCATCTTTTGCAGCGATTTTTGTGTGAGCATATCAGTGAACACCCCAGACCACTCGGTGAGTTTCACGTCTTTGTAAACTAAAGTTTAATGCGTTTTATGAATGATTCTTCCAGTGGCCCTATGAAACCATTGTCGAGGTGGGGGGTGCTAACACAGAAACCGAAAATTCTCGGGACAGCAGCATTTGTCCAAATTTCAATCTTAACCGTTCTATTTCATCAGAAACGATCTTAAAACAGAGCTTTAAGAGTAAAATACCGAACTTGTCCTTTAAGGCACGAGTAGAGTAACGGTGATAATATGGCTACGTAGCCTACATCAAACACGTTTTGCTATTAAGGGCAGCCTACCACACCATTGATGTGAACTTAGCTATACATGCCATTTACGTCAGAGGGAGCTATTTCAGGCCCTGTAGAGATTTAGTGAAATGCCCATACTTTTTTATTTTGCTACTTCGTCATTTTGAATTTACACATTTCTCATATTTGTGTTATTGCTACTATTTGTGTTATTGACCTTTCAGTAATAAAAAAAAAGACTTAAGATTATTGTGGGAGTATTTTTGTATTTTCAAAAATACTAATTACTTGTATTTTATTTAAATACATTTTTCACATCAGTATTTTGTATTTTATTTTGTTACATTTCATGAGCCAGTATTTGTATTTTGTAACAAAATAGTTTTTGATGTATTTGTGCCCACCTCTGCCAGCAGTCATCCGCGAGGGGCTGCTGGCGGTATTTTGGTTTGTTTGTTTTATTTTAATAAAGTTTATTTGATTGTTCGCCGGTTCCCGCCTCCTTCTTCCCTGAACATTGCTACACTGAGGTTCGCTTTCGGGGGCGAAGCGTACCAATATCGGGTTCTTCCTTTCGGCCTAGCACTGTCTCCCCGAACTTTCACGAAATGTATGGATGCAGCTCTGGCTCCGCTGCGACTCCAGGGCATTCGCATTTTAAATTAAATTGACGATTGGTTGATTCTAGCTCAATCGGAGCATCTGGCGATTCGGCATCGAGATGTCGTTCTCGCCCATATCAAAAGGTTGGGGTTGAGGCTCAACGCCAAAAAGAGTGTGCTTTCTCCATTACAGAGGACCACTTTTCTGGGTGTGGTTTGGGATTCGACGACGATGCAGGCAGGTCTGTCTCCTGCTCGTATAGCTTTGATTCTCTTAGCCGTCAAACAGGCAAAGCTAGGCCAGCCACTTACTGTAAAAGAATATCAGAGAATTCTGGGTCTGATGGCAGCAGCGCCCAACGTTATACCTTGTGGCCTGCTGTACATGAGACCGCTACAGTGGTGGCTCAGGACCAAGGGGTTCTCCCCGAGGGGAAACCCGCTCCGCATGATCAGGGTCACGCAACGGTGTCTTCGCGCCCTGGCTATGTGGAAAGAACCTTGGTTCCTGTCCCAAGGGCCTGTGTTGGGGGCTCTGCGTCGTCGTGTAACACTAACGACGGATGCCTCTCTCACAGGCTGGGGGGCGATCATGAGTGGTCGCTCAGCTCAGGGTCTGTGGCAGGACCATCATCTTCAATGGCATATAAATTGTCTAGAAATGCTGGCGGTGTTTCAGGCTCTGAAACACTTCCTCTCAGACCTGAGAGGTCATCATGTTCTTGTCCGGTCAGACAACACATTGGTGGTCTCTTATATAAACCATCAGGGGGGTCTGCGTTCGCGCCCATTATACACGCTGGCTCGCCAGATCCTTCTATGGTCCCAGGGGAAGCTTCTTTCTTTGAGGGCGATTTATATCCCGTGGTATTTAAATCAGGGGGCAGACATCCTGTCGAGGCAGGGGCGGAGGCCCGGGGAATGGAGACTCCACCCCGAGGTGGTGGAGATCCTATGGAAACATTTCGGTCGTGCCGAGGTAGACCTATTTGCATCCAGGGAAACATCACACTGCCAACTGTGGTTTTCCCTAAGTCCTCCAGCCCCTCTGGGGTTGGACGCGATGGTACAGGAGTGGCCGAGGTCACGCCTGTACGCCTTTCCCCCGATTGCTCTGCTCCCAGGAGTTCTGGAGAGGGTTCGCCGGAACGGGGTCAGTCTACTGTTGGTAGCCCCGTACTGGCCGGCCCGAGTTTGGTTTGCGGACCTAATTTCTCTCCTCGACGGCTCTTCGCTGGAGATTCTGATCAGGAGGGACCTTCTCTCTCAGGCGAGCGGGTCGATACTTCACCCCCGCCCAGATCTATGGAGGTTGTGGGCTTGGGCTCTGAGGGGGCCCAGCTCATAGAATCTGGTCTCTCGACTGAGGTCGTGGAGACCATCCTCCACTCCAGAGCTCCGGCCACTAGGAAATTATATGCCTTGAGGTGGAAAATGTTCACCTCTTGGTGTGGAGAACACCAGCTGGACCCAGTTAACTGCCCAGTGGGTGCAGTGCTGGAATTCCTTCAGGAGCGTTTCTCCACAGGGTTATCCCACTCCACACTGAAGGTGTATGTGGCGGCCTTATCTGCCTACCACGTCCCTTTGAGTGGAGCCTCTCTCGGGAGACACACACATGTAACCCGTTTCCTTCGTGGCACTCGAAGGGTGCCGACCTGGGACCTAGCGGTTGTTCTAGAAGGTCTCTCTCTAGCACCGTTCGAGCCCATTGAAGAAGTTTCTGAGAAATTCCTCACTCTAAAGACTGTATTTCTTCTTGCTATATCTTCATTAAAAAGAATAGGAGATATTCAAGCTCTGTCGGTTTCTCCCTGGTGCTTGGAATTTTCACCCGGCATGGTTAAGGCTTTCCTCCTCCCTAGGCCGGGGTATGTTCCCAAGGTTCCAACTAATGTGGTCAGGCCTATTGTACTGCAGGCTTTCTGTCCTCCTCCATTTTTGACGTCGGACCAAGAGAAACTAAATCTGCTCTGCCCAGTTAGGGCTCTAGATGCGTATGTCCACAGAGCTGCCCTGTGGAGAAAGAGTGAACAACTATTCGTTTGCTTTGGACCCCCTAAGAAGGGCTGTCCAGTATCTAAGCAGAGGTTGAGCAAGTGGGTGGTCGAGGCCATCTCACTTGCCTACGAGTCCGCCGGTCAGCCTTCTCCTTTGGCTGTCCGGGCTCATTCAACCAGGAGTATGGCTGCCTCTAAGGCTATTTTGTCAGGAGTATCAATTCAGGACGTTTGCGATGCAGCAGGATGGTCCTCACTGCATACATTCGTAAAGTTTTATCATCTTGACTTCAGCTCCACTCCAGGGGCGCAGGTGCTTTCGTCCAAATGTGCGCTCTGACTTCACTTGCTCACTTGCTCGTATGGCGGCGTTGGTATTAGCGTTCCCAAAGCGTTGTCACGCAGCTCGAGTTCCCTGATAGGGAACGACTCTGGTTACGTATGTAACCCTAGTTCCCTGAAGGGAACGAGACGCTGCGTGTCTGTGCCATACTCCCAGCATGCCCGTGAGTACTTGCTTCAGTTTTATCAGAAGCTGACGCGCTTGTGTTTTGGGGTGCTTATATAGTTTCCTGGTTGATGACGTCACCCGCCTATGACGTTCCGTCTCGCCATTGGACTGATTTCAAATGTGCTTCATGACACACTCAGGCAGGGGCGTTCCCAAAGCGTTATCACGCAGCTCGAGTTCCCTTCAGGGAAATAGGGTTACATACCTAACCAGAGACGTTTTGGATTCACTTTAAAGAAACTGCTCATAAGAATCGACCTGACAGTTTGGTAACTATAGTAAACTGGTCATGCTGTATATGTTTTTGAGTCACTAAAAAGAACTGGCTACTAAGAATCATTTGTTTGGTAATCATTGTGCATTGCTCATGTTGTATCTTTTTGATTCGCTAAAAAAAGAATTGGACCGTAAGACCCCATTTACACCTGGTATTAAAATGCGATCTGTATCCAGATAAGTTATCCGGATAATAAGTGTTCTGATTTTACCTTTGCGTTTACACCTTGTATTTTTAATGCGTTCTCGTTATCCACATTGAGTTCGGATCTCTGTCCTCCAGAGTGACACCTGCGCGTGAGCACTGACGTGGCGGGAAATCAGCTGTAGTTTGAATGCCATCACGTCCTACGGATTGCGTTTACACCTAGTAAAGATCCGAACACAATGCGAGCCAGACTACCTCCAGATGTGGTCAGGCAGATCCGATCACAATCCGATCACAACGTATTTGCACCTTGCATTAACATGCGTTTTTTATTATCCGGATAACTTATCTGGATACAGATCGCATTTTAATACCAGGTGTAAATGGGGTCTAAGAGTCATTTGTTCTGGAATCAGATTAGACTGGTTGCACTGTTTTTTTCTGATGCACTAAAAAGAACCGACACATAATAGTCATTTGTTTTTTATTGTTCGGATAACACTGATCTCGATATGTGTTTTGAGCTGTCGATTTGGTGTTCACTGTTGTGGCATTGCTGAATAGTAGTTCAGGAAACACTGTCAGAGTATTTTAGAATGGTGTTCAGTCCACATTGGCGGAAAGAAAGAACATGCGAGAAAGGTTAACAGAACCAAGTGTGATTGTACGTTTTGCATTGATTCTGTGTAAATGCTGTACTGCCTTTCATTTTCACTCCAGTACCCTTTGGACAAGTGAGATGTCCTTGCGTGTTTAAAGTGTCACCTTTAATGACATGTACCTAGTCTTTTAACATTAACAATTATATGCTTCTCATGTTCTCGGCCATAGCTTTGGCGGTAACTCCGTGTCCTACACAGAGGTGACTGTTAATAGTATGTCATTATGACAAATGGTTATATTACAGAGAGGGGCGAGAGTCTAGTTGTAGATCTGGACTGAACGGAAAACTTTATGAAATCAGATGTAAATGCGCTGATATTGAATCTCCAAAGCAGTGTAAATTTTACCGTTGAGCCAACAGAATCTTATTGATCTGTGAAGACCAGCTAATCTCAGGACTGTTTGTTCCTGCAAAATCTGATCACCGCTCAACCTGCCTTAGGATCTCAGGCTATTTTTGGCCTTAAGTGGTCTCTGATTACACCAAGGCAAAGTGATGTCCCCCAGAAGCCGCTTCCTGGTGTGCTTTTGCACTTCGTTTGTAGGAGGGTGTAATTGATCATCCTTTATGGCATTATTGATGAGCTCGCGATAACCCACTTCTGCTGTGGTGCCCAATTCATCAGGCTGATTTGCACACAGGGTGCAGGAAGAAAGCAGTCAAAGGAGGGCCCTATAGCCCCGTAACGTCTCATTAGCTCTCCCCTGACAAAAATACCTGGCAGGACAGACTGCTCTCCCTAAACAATGCTAGAAGGATCTCTGAAAACATTTCAGGGGTGTACACCAAAACAATTTCACTGATATGATTTGATGAGGTCAGTCTGTCACAAAGTGCCATTTACTGTTGCCATGGACACTTTTCTCGTGCACAAGCAGGATATTTTATATGTTTACAAAATGGTACATCTTTCCAAATTTAATAACGTGATGTATTTTGCAATCCCGATTCACAGAGCTTCACATCTAGTGCACATTTGCTGCAAATACATGCAGATGAGTGTGTAGGTCCGTGGTCATATTGAAATGAAATCGTACGTGTTAAATTGAACTTCTCCGCAGATGTTGTGTAGGGAAAGCTCAGGCTAATGAAAAGCATGTCGAAGCCCAAAGAGAAAGTCATTATCTTCCCACAGAGCCATCGTTCCTGTTCCTATTTTATCTTGCTTTCATTTCACACACTTTTTTTGAGGCTAAAACTTTTCTTCACAGGATTGAATGCACTGTGTAGAAAGTTTGGCTTTGACAGAGCTTGAAAATGGCATACTTAATTTTGACTAGCCAGCATTAGTGTGACTAACAAAAGATGGTCACGGCATCAAGAATATTGCAAGATCAGCTTTTGCGACGTTGGCGACTTTGCTTTGGATCGATTGCGGTGAAAATATGTTTATGTAATTAGTATCGAATACTAAGCAAAAGCTCATAAACATATTAACAAAAGCTCATTTTGTCATCATTTTTTCCTGCTTTCCCTCTAAAGCAGTCTTGAGTATTTTAAAAAAGGCACTATATAAATAATTTTTTTAATTATAATCTTTTAGCAAGTGAGAAATATGCTTTGAGAGACTTTGAGAAAGCATCTCCAACCCCAAGAGATATATTTCTTATATAAAACTATAACATACAAGCAGATGCATATCTTGATTGAAAGTCAATGATTTTTGTCTCAGTTCAGCAGCATAATGTCATGCAGAGCTCCCTCTGAAGAAATCATGATGTTACAGTCACCAGCATTTCTACACCCACTCAGCAGCTGCGAGTAAGACCAAGGGCCACTTGACACATCATGGAAATGGCATTGCTGCAAATGAAAGAACCTTAATTGCTAAAGAGTTACCACGGTAACAAACATACATCTCAAACGCCTATACGACTGACATTGATAAACAATAAGCATGAATAGAGAAACACAGCACATCCTGTGAAGATCAGTTTTAGCCTCAAAAAAAGTGTGTGAAATGGAAGCAAGATGAAATAGGAACAGGACCAATGGCTCCGTGGGAAAATAATGACTTTCTCTTTGGGCTTACAGAGAACTGGAAAACTTTTACATTCAAATATAGATCAATGTACAATTAAGTTAATTATCACTTTGAAATGTCAGCTAGAACAAACCGACATTGGCTCATTGAAAAATGGCCCTTTGGCCACATTTTTGTGCAAACATCCAAAAACGTACCTATACAGTGTATATATATATATATATATATATATATATATACAATTAATTGCAGATTCCAGTTGAAATGACCACTAGTGGCAGTAAAGCATTCTTTATTAATTTTCACACAAATTATAATTATTGGGGAGATTATTAATTAATAAAGATTTATATTATTGTGTTTCCTTGCACAATACTATGTTATGACCTCAAAACACTTTCAATAGATCTTGACGTTTGCAGCACATATTCAGCTCCATAGACTCCAAAGATTCGATTGTCATTCCCATGGCCATCTGCGCGAGTGAGACCTGGAAATCGTCAGCAAGACTCCCTAAACGTCTTCCAACAACGATGTCTTCAGCAAATACTCTGGATCTCATATTGCGACCATGTCAGCAACGAGGAAATCTACTTAAGAACTGTTATCCGCTCCTTGGCAGATGTCGTCACCGAGCGTTGTTTTTGTTTCACGGACAATATTCTTCGCCTATTCTCGGAACGATTAACAAAGATGGCCATGTCATGGACACCCTCACACGGGAAGCAGAAGCAAGGACACCCGAGACAAACATGGCACCGTACATTTCATCGAAGACTTACGCACAGTCGACCTATCATGGGACAAAACGGTTAAGACCATAGATTTCCATAATAAAGGCTAGATGTCTTACGGCGGAGTCTCTATCGTCATCACCGGCGGCCATCTTGTCACAGGCAAGCTTTCTGGCAGGCTCTGTGGTACCTGATGTAAGGTGAGAACACAAATACTCTTATCTCGCTGAAATCTTGGCAGATTTTCAAACGGTTTGGTTTCTTACTATCGTTATTAATGTGGCTATAATACTGGATGTTTACATAATTAATACATAATTATTCATAAGTGTGCAGTGTCATAACTACTTCTCTGACGTTTATAACGAACCAAACCGTTTGAAAATCGGTAGAAAATTGAGCAAGTTATGGTTATTTAAAAAGTACCTGCACCATAAAACACAATGTTACGAGTGAGCGAGCTGCCTGTGACAAGATGGCCGCCAGGTGCTGACGTCGACCTTCATTGGCCAGCAGCGCGGACGAGATATCTAGCCTTTATTATGGATATCTATGGTTAAGACCGATTGAGCCCGCTGGCAATTGCTTCGCGCCCAATGCGTCACACGGCGCAGGCAGATCTAAAGTTTAAGTCTAAGTAAACTTTTTGATTGTTCAGCTGACAGCTTTACGAAAAAAAAAAAAAGAAAAAAAAAAACCTTTCAGCAGACACAAACTATATAAATCAGTTTTTAAAGTTGTGAGTTGTGATTTTTGACCCTTTGAGGCCTATACAGTGTTATACAATGACTGTAAGTCTATCCTTCACACCACACACGTTTTCATTCATGTTAAATTCAATATGGGGTCTAACCTGACTAAGGTCTATATGTATGGCTTTTTTGGCATAGTAAACTTGCTCATTATCTCACCTGGTACTGCACTGCACTACAACTACAGGGTTTAATGTAATTTCAGCATTAACCTTTTAGCACCACTCACTGGACATTTAATTTTCGAACTGTCATGAAACGTACAACAGCCAACATAAAATTTTGCCAGATTCACACTCATCTGTTTCTGAGAAAATTGTGCATGCTTTTAGTGCCATCCACTGGATTTTTCGTCAAGAAGCAAAGTAATCTAATTTAGCAGAAATGTCACCACCGGCACGGCACCAGACTCATTTTCCAATGAGTCTGGTTTGGATTAGAAAGGAAGAAGCTGAGTCGTCTGTTACCTTGATGGCAGATGTAGCGATCTGCAGGTGGTGGAGTCTTCGTAGGGTGCTCTCTCTGTCTGTGAAGTATGACGCCGCCAACTGGTGCAAGATTTCAAGGGAGACCACGGAGCTGTTTCCGTTGCCCTCTGACTTTTTGCTCAGCTTCTGTTTGTCCAAGAAGATCGTGAGTGATTCCTCCCCTTAGGAAAGATGCATGCAAAAACCAAACCATGAGACCAAATATAAAAAGTCTTCACTTTCCAAAGACAATGTTCAGCAAAGCAACGGTGAGTTCTGCACTGAGTCTGACTGTCAGAGTGTACTATATGTCTTTCGTACAGTAGTTTAACATGAACTGTGGATGAGTTTTTCAAGACTTCGTTAAATTTGAATCATAGAAGTTAAGGCAGAGAAGCAATAACGATTTAGAAGGAAGGAAAAGGGCACACACGAAAGGGGTTTTTACATTTCTTCTGGAGATCAATTTTAGATTTTTTTTTAATATAAATGCTATTTTTGATCTGTGGCTCAGCCTCAGCCTGAAATTAAGATAAACATTATTTTTTGGACTGAGGATCATCTCCTGTAGCCTACCTATATGTGTTGAGCTTGAGTGTAGTTATTAGTTTCAGTCTGATTAGTATGCACGCAATAGCACAGTCCCCCCATTTCCTTTGCTTTGAGTCGTTAATTACCAGCGTTCACTCTAGCTTTACCACTTCATTTGTCTCCCCTGTCGCTGAAGTTCTGCAGCTTCACTGCATACATACACCAATAAGTGACATCATAATTAGTGTCAGTAACGTGCAACATTTTGCAAGAGACACACAGAAAGGTTTGAACCCACCACTGGGACATTCCGCCCTACTTATTATTTGGGTGCCAGAGGGAGAAGAGAAAATTAATGTCTGATAATGGCTAAATGTATGCCAAGGATGTCAGAATCTGTATGAATAGTAAACATATGCCTTTATTTTTTATTTTATCATTGTTATTTTTTTTAAATGCCAGAAATTTTCCCTGAAGCCTATAATGCACTGAATTCTTAATATTCTATCATGACTTTCAAAACACCTCAATATATCCTTGTAAATTGCTGCTTAATACCTTCCTGCTCATATTAATTGAGAGACTACATGAAATATTTGTACTTAAAGAAAATCTACTACTAAATTATCCATTGCATAAAAATTCATTTGTCACACCACGTGACCATTTTCAACCATTGACCACTGAACTAGTTCAGGCAAAAAATATGATTAAAAAGGAAAAAGACTTAAAATAAATGATGACTGGACCTAAGATGAACACTTTCTTTTTTATGTTCATAAATAAACTGTAATTTTGATGGTGACTTAAACTACCCATATATAAGTTGTACAGAATGTTACCAAAATCCATAGTTAAAATAACTTTAAAAGCATTTTTAAAATTCACCTTTAGCATAGATCTCATCTACAATATTGGCTTACCTCCCAATGTGGCTGATACCAAGAAATGAGTGCCATATTTCTTGATCAGATTTTCATGGATCTGCTGAAGGCTCGGCCTTCTCCCCAGTAGCCTGAGGTTGCGTAAAAACTCGGGTGCCAAAGGCAGCGGGGCTTTGAAAAAGTCTCTCTTCTCTGTCACCAAGCTGTTGACTTTCCAGTGACTAAACTCCCTGCAAGACAAAACAAACAAAGTTAAGTACATAAACAAACTAATGCGTGTAGTGAATTTTGGAACCCATTTTTTCGTCGGTGATTGGTAGAACAGGAAACCGAGAAAATGCTGATATGAGCAGAAAATAAAGCATGCATAAATATTGCATGGTGCTGAATATTGATGCACCTCATCGTAATGCGGGACAAACATGATTCAGGTCCATAAACACAATAGAGCTTACATGATGCAGCTGACAGCCTTTGTAACTCTGGCATCATGCCTGCACATACATCTTTCAAAACACTCTCTGTATCTAACGTATGTGCATTTTATAAAACCGACCAATAACAATCCCAGTCCCTGTTTTTCTAGAGTTATGTACACAGAACAAAGCTTGCACTTCCGTGAAGATGCTACCCAAAGGAATCGTCTTTTGGGCTTAATACGGTTCGTGAAAATCTCTAAGAGTTAATTAACGAAAGCAGTGGCTGTCCGACCATTAGCTAATGATGATAGATGGTCTTAATTAAAGGCCTTTAGCTCCAGCTGATAGCACCTGGAACACTTCTGGGGAGTGGGACACTATCACCCAAAACACTCAGCTTTTTAATACTCCCGTACTAGGGGGCCACCGCACCTGGGAATCATTTCATGGGCTTGCTATAATTTAACTTCTCGCATTCATTGTTTTTATTGTATCTGTCAGACTGGTTTCTGCCATAAGCTTTAAAGTCACCATGAAATCAAAATATTTTTCAAGGAAGATTGCAGTATTTATTATAAATGGTTTATCCATGCACATAATTTTTTTCATTCATTTGCCCTCATTATCTTTAATCAAGATAACCTCCCCTCCCACTTGAAAAGACATCTCCTCTCTGATGACGTGTTTACTGGCGTGAGGGCGGGACAACATGTCACTCATGAGAACACAGCAATAGCAAACCACAACGATCCAACTAATGGAAAAAAGTCCCACCATACATTTGTTCTTTTCAAGAAGCTAATTCACTTGGATATATGTCACAATAGGGAGGAAAAGACTATCGCAATTTCTGTTTAATGCAATTTTAACTTTAAGGCTCCATCTGTACAGCACTCATACACCCAAAAGAGAGAACTGCTGATCTGCAACACCTCGCTCTGGTGGATTAAAACTGGGTCTTCTGGCCCGTTTGTATGAGCCTGCCTATCAAGCAGAGGACGGCAGGTGGGCTTTATGAAAATAGGTCTTCACCTCTCAAACTTTTCACTCATTAAAACAGACACACGCCTTTATCGGATGCATATAATGAATGCTCTGTCCTCTGCTCAACGATAGCATGAATAGCAAAGTCATTGTTACTACTTTAGAATTCCTCGTAGATGGTGGTTAGTGCTATGCAGAGTTTGGTGAATGAAGGAGGGGAAGTCTGAATAGCAATTAGAGTCTCTTTCATTTCCCCTGTGAACCCGTGCTGGCGGTGCATTTTGCAGCCGTGTTTGTGCTCAGCACAATAATAGTTGCCTCACAACACTTCTTCACTAATTTGAGACAGTCAAACATTTCCTCCAAGAGAACCTTAAACCATTTTATAGGACAAAATATATATTACTTGTCAAGTTGCCAGTGCTGTTTTGGAGTCATTTTTTTTAAATCTTTTTGTAGTAAATTGAGCAATGCTGTTAATGGGATAAAGTATTGTGTTGTGCACTGAAGTTTTGTTTTTTCCAAGTCAAGAAGCAGAGGCTCTAATTTTACATTGAAATTAGCTTGAATCTTGATTACTCACCAGGAATCTCAGTGCTAAATGCTCTAATTAGATTTTTTATAGTTTGGTGCCTTTAGGTCCTCTAATAATACATTTTAATAGAAAATACAAATTCCTGTAACTCCAGCTGAGGAAATATTGAGCAAGGCCTTATTTAAATATACTTACTGTACAAATATCATGATGACAAATTAAAGGTTATTCATATTGCTGTGACAGTTGTAAAGGTTTGTATGAATATGTTCAAATGAGATTAATTGATTAAGAAGATTTCAAAGAACTGATTTGCTCATGAATCAGACTTTTTCTTATGAACATGCCAGTGAGAGAAAGAGTGAAGTTTCAGATTTTCAGTGAATAATGACTTAACTTTCAGTCTGTTTCTTACACAAAGCTATCTAATGACTGAAGACGACTTGGAGTTTAGAGCCATATGAATGAATTTTATGATAGTTTTACGATGCCTTTGAAAAATTGGAGATTCCAGTCCTCATTAATTTTCATTACATGAAAAGATTTGGCAGGATATTCACCTAAAGATTAGTCTTTTGTCCTCCATGAATGAAAATCATACTATTTAGAACAATATGGGTGAGTAAATCTCTTGTTTGTTTTGTTTTTTGCCGCAAAGCCATAAAATAATCATTTTGGGTTCCACCAAGAAACTTTAAGAGTGTACTACTTTATCTGCAGTGGCTGGACATTTCTATTCCATGGACATCATGTTGCCTTAAATGACCTTCACACTTTGCCTCAGTGTGAAATCATATCAGAACTGACATGAATTAGACTGGAGTGACAGACTATCAGGCTCAGTGCTTCTGAGAAATATTTGTTCCCAGTGCATCTTGGACTTTTGTCCATCTAAAATAAAATAGGAACTTCTTGTCAACTAAAGTACTGTAAGTATGATATATTGCCTCCCTTCTCTCATGCAGACACTGAGACATTTACTGAACCCTTTACAAAAATGTCCAGTGTTTCACTCTTGTGCATGTCCTCCAAAATTGCTTTGCAGATTTACAGTCTTTGTTTTTCCCCCTACACTGTTAAAATGTTTTCTCAGGTAACCTAAACTATGCTTCATGTGGTAACATCTAAATTATCCAGTTTGATTTAATAATACACTAGATTATACAAGCGAAAACTATTTGAAGGGTTAGGTCAGGTAAAAATACCTCCGTAAGCTTAACAGCACGTTTTCACTTTTTCAGTGTTCTGTAGAATGTGGAACCAATTTGAAGATAATTATAATTATAGCTCAAAGACTTGTGGCAACTAATATACTAGTATACTATACAGGCTCTATTTTAGAATAGTGTTAAAGCACAGTAGGTCCAGTCACTGAAGTAAAACAAATCAGAAACAGGCTTTACACAAGTATGTCCAAAGCTTGTCCCAATTATGTGTTTTGAAAAACCTGAAATGAAACGATGCCACGTTTTCAACAGATGGCAATTGAATCACTCTAAACAGTTTGTTCACCTATTCAGCCAAAAGCTTAAAATGTCACAATCTGTCTAAACGTCCCATTCTGTCTTTGCTCTCCTTTTATTTTTCTCTTTAAACCCTTAGTTTAATGCAAAACTTCAAAGGCTTCTGTTTAGTGAACTAAAACATTGGCACATGCTGCTTTTTTTCAGGGCATCATCTAGAAAATAAGCTTAGGAGCCCCTCCCACCAGGGGCTGCATTGTATTGTGAAAGCAGCTTTAACTATAGATTTTTAAAGAAGGATTAGTTGCCAAAGTTAAGCAAATAAGAAATGACAAATTCATGCTTTCAGCAAAATCCAGAAATACACAATGCAAAAACAAAATTAAACTGCTCAGAAAAAACTTTGCACTATCGAACATCAATATAGAGAGTGAATTTTGGCTCAATCTGTGGAAGCTCAGACAACATTTATCAAATGCTTCTGAAATATTATTTGGTGAGTGACTGAAGTGGTAAATTGCATCAAGTCAACAGAACACAAAAGCAATTCTTTTCAAGCCCCTGTATCGCCTTTTCACAATATAATTCCATGCAAGCATCTCCAAGATTGCCATCCATTTGGCTTATTAATTCTACTTTGTTGACCAGCGTCACCCACATGATTCAGCTCTTGTGTTTTCTATGAAAACATCACATTTCATCTCAATTGCTTATGGTTTACACATGTCTTCGTGTTTGATTTCTTTTGCAAATACTTGTTGCCTTTAGAAACCAGCTGCTACCAGGTTACTAAATCCCAACGGAGCAGCTCCCTGCTGGTCGTCACTGCCGTCACCTTGTGCAGCATGGTCTACAGATAATAGCACGAATGGGAGCTAATACATCATCTCAAGGTTCCACATGGGAAGGGTAGTGCGTCATGGTCCTATAATCATAAATGTTACTTGTAATATTCCTTGTCCAAATCTTTTAAAGGTGAATTAGTCAAGTTTTACACATAAATGAATAGTGCTGAAACATTATAAATAAATAATACATGAAAAATATAAAATAAATAAAAATTTAACTAAATTGCTTGTGAAATAAATTATGTAACATTAAACAACGTTCAATTTCTTAACATTCATTAGTGTATTGGGTATGATGAACTTGAAAATGTATCAATCTCGATTAATGTTAATTTATAAATATAATATTGATCATTAGTCAGTCATTATATTCATAACCTATCAAGTCATGTTAATTCATACAACTTATTTACATTTATACAAAAAAGCATTTGTATACGTAGAAATCAATGTGAACCTAGATTAATTGCTGTATTGTTCATTGTTACTTCATGATACATAATGCATGAAATAATGTTAATGAATTGAACATAACTGTCAAATATTACCATAAATTAAACATACTAATGAAAATGAGTAGTAAAGCATTTTGACATCAGTAACTGAAAACCTTTACATTTCTGTGGTAGTAAATTCAAAACATCTACCATAGCAGCCAGTGTAACATAAGAAGAAAATTACTGCAAACACCATTTGATATTTTGATCTGTTATTGTCTGTTATTGTGATGCATAACACAAGATATCACAATCTATTTTTTGGAAATCCATTGTTTTGGATGAGACATCAAGCAAATTCAAATGCAAGTTATGCAAGTTACATCTTTTAAAGCAGATGTCTCTGTTTTGATTACACTGGTCTACAGCCAAAATGCTTCTTGAAATAAATGTAGTCAAACTTTACTAACTCTGGGTCACTGAGAATGAAAATAAAGCTTAAAATTGTTGATTGGCCCCAGTTTTCAAGATATACTATTGGGTCAGTACACAAAGCTTGACTTGGGATTGGCGGATGACATGTGAGTAATAAAGGGAAGGGATCTCAATTTTAACCAGAAATGACTAAAATACATCTTTGACTGGATCTATGAATAAATCTCTGACAATGGACAGTACTTGCTTTTTAGGCAAAACAATGAATGATGCAATTTGAAGTTGGAATTGCATCATAGATAATATGAATGCCATCATGTTATTCCTAAGTCATGGATGATGCAATCACAACAATGCTTACATCACAACATAGTGCCCTATATCAGCTCTAGAAATCATACAGCAAGGGTGCAAAACTCAATTCCTTAAGGGCCACAGCCCTACAGAGTTCAGATCCAACCCTGCTACAACACACATACCTGCAGTTTTGAAATAAACCTGAAGGACTTGATGAGCTGGATCAGGTATGTTTTACTCTGCAGGGTTGTGGCCCTCCAGGAACTGAGTTTTGAACACCTTGTCATGCAGTGCCGTACTGTCTTATACAGTATGTCAGTGTTTAATTGTGCAAAGGGACACATTTCTGTTTGGCCAAAGTGAGCAGAGATGCCTTGTACTTGTGTGAACAGTGCAGGTAACTGCAAATTGAGCCCATCAATCCTTGCAGACTGCTGGACAGTGACAAGAGATGCTCCATTAAATGAATATAAGAGATGAGCAAAGAAGTGCAGAGTAGACAGTGAATAGGACTAAACTATGTACATTATTGTTTTTGCCTTTTGTTTCATTTCCATTTGATTTATATGACCCTTTTGCAGATTTTTAAACTGTTACATAAACAGGACAGGTAACACATAGCCTACTATCTACACAATATACATAGACATAAAATGTAAAAACTTAAATATCTTGGAAAAAGTAGCCAATCAGTTGCTTTAATTGTCATATTTGGATTCAGTACATCAAAATACATAATAAATAGCACTTTTTATCTATGAAGCAGACAACTTTAAAAAAAAATTGTAGACCAGTATTATGAATTTCTTTTTGAGCTCACAGAGGTTTTCATATTCAATAACTTGAATTGAACTGAATGTAACTACTGCTAAAACTTTGGAACAAAGAAAACTATTGCAAGCGCACGTCTCTTTCCATTCACAACAGAAAAAAATCCCCATCGGAGCTGGCAGTATGACTAAAGACCATAGAATTCACTCTGCCGGGGATCCTTTGGTGCATTGTTAACCCCCAGAGGGGAGCTGTGCCCAAGGAAGCAGTAAAAGGTACAGTGCCTGCTGGTGTTCTCCTCTTGTGATGTGCAACACTCTTCTTGGAAATCCTGATCTGTTATCATATCAAAGGGCCAATGCAGTGACCAGCTGAAGTCCCATCTTTTTAGTGTGAGTTCAGTGATGCTGTTTACACAGTGCATCTGAACTGTGAGGCACACACAGAAGACTCGCCTACACCCAAACACCCACACAGACTCTTTGGCTTGCAGGACAGCCTTTCAAACAGGGCTGGCAGAGGCTTGTCTCCCCCTCACTGAGTCCATCACAGTTCCGTGGGCCTTTCACTGCCCAGCTGCTGTAGGCATGCTGGGTTCTGAATTCGGCGAGTGGAGAGAGATAGACAGAGTTGGCCACGTGCCGGCGGGGGTCAAAAGAAGCAGGCAAAAAGGCCAAACTCCCCTGGTGGAGCTGAGGTCAGCCACAGTAAAGCACCAAAACACACCTTTCCTTCCCATTGTGCATGTGTCTTTGACATAGACTGGAATGAATGTGTAGCGATCGATATACACAGTACTGAAAGAATGATGTTAGCGGCATGCCGTGTGCATGTAATTAAAACTGGTCAACAGCTGAATAATCACCACCGTGTCGGCAAGGTCACAGGTTTGATTCCCAGGGAATATTTACCACACTAGATGGTGTAGCGTAGTGCAGGGGTTTTCAAACCACAAACAATTGTGTAATAATGTATTAATAAAGACAAATCATTTATTGACAGACATAATTTAACAGTTTGGGGTAGAAAAAATGTTTTTGAAAGAAATCTCTTATGCTTACCAAGGCTGCATTTATTTGATTAAAAATACAGTAAAATAGTAATATTGTAAAATATTATTAGAATTTAAAATAACCATTTTCTATTTGAATTGGGGAGACTGGGCATGGTTGTGACACTTTTTACTTCATCTTTAACTCACTGAATTTTTGAGCTAGAGTGGACAAACTTTTATACAAACTATCCACGTTTGTTTACTACAAAAGGCACCAATTCAAACTTCTTCAAGAATATCACAGCCCTTAAAAGTTGATGTCAAATACATGGTGTGCCTTTGTTACAATCTTTATTTTTCACGGTATAAATTTAAGTAAATATTTTAGGAAGGGGGTCTTTTACTAGGGCATCATTATTTATGGGTCAGTGCAGATGTAAATGGACACTGACAACTATGTAAACATAATATCGTTCTGTTGTGTTGGTTTTAGTTAATGCAGACAGCCTCAGAGAAGATGAAGTCTTCACTACATGTGCTGTGGCCTTTTCTATAATGTCACTGAACCTAATGATATCTGCAATAAATCGAAGCATCATCACAACTGAGATGTCAGTTTTTTATTAATTTATGTTTTCATTTTCTCCTGATATGATGTTGTCAGGACTTCTCACTGTGCTTTATTTGATCCATCACAAGACTGACGAAAGGTCAATTTGTCTGCACGAAATCTGTCCCCACACTATTGTGCAGGAGTCCAGAATTCAAACACCTTTCATTAACAAGTTTTCTTTATAAATATATATCATTTCTCAAGGTAGTTTTATAACGTTTTCACCTACCTAGTGTAGTCAACTCCGTTTAACATGATTTACCATAATCAACCTTCAACATTTTTTATTTTATTTTTGTACTTTTTCTGTTTCTCTTTGTTAACATTACTAGTGATTTCACCATTAAACATAATTTTTCTCTCCCCACTTGCAGAGATGTAATAAAAGAATAACGCATGGAAAACCGCGTCAGATATTGTCAGGACTTGTCAGTAGGAATCAGAATCAGAATCAGAAAGAGCTTTATTGCCAAGTGTGCTTGCACACACAAGGAATTTGTTTTGGTACTGAGGCTTCCAGTGCACATATACAAATACAGATACAACAAGTAATAGTAATACAAATAGTAATACAAATTCTACGAATAAAATTATAAAAAAATATGAAAGTACTATAAAAATATATGGTCACAGTTGGGTTTTGTCAGAATAAACATTTACAGATAATGAACATATTTACAGTATTTTGTATAGTATGAATAAATATAAATATAAATATCACCTGAATTTTAAAGATATTGCACTAAACAGTGGGAGTATTCCACTTCAGGCATATGCCTTGGGAGATATGTTAACTGTTCAGAAGGGAGATGGCCTGTGGGAAGAAACTGTTCCTGTGCCGAGATGTTCTTGTGGCCAGTGATCTGAGTCGCCGTCTTGACGGTAACAGATCAAACAGGAGGTGTCCAGGGTGAGTGGAGTCTGTGATGATTTTACCTGCTCTCTTCCTCACTCTGGAAGAGTACAGGTCCTGGAGGGTTCGCAGGGGGGCACCAATGATCCTCTCCGCAGTCCGGACTGTCCGTTGTAGTCTCCTGATGTCTGATTTGGTAGCTGAACCAAACCAGACAGTGATGGAAGTGCATAAAACAGACTCAATAACGGCTGAGTAGAACTGAATCAGCAGCTCTTGTGGCAAGTTGAACTTCCTCAGCTGGCGAAGGAAGTACAGTCTCTGCTGGGCCTTTTTCACAGTGGAGTCAATGTGATTGTCCCACTTCAGGTCCTGAGAGATGATAGTGCCCAGGAACCTGAATGACTCCACTGCTTCCACAGTGCTGTTCATGATGGTGAGTGGGGGGAGTGCTGGGCTGTTCCTCCTGAAGTCCACGATCATCTCCACTGTTTTGAGCGTGTTCAGCTCAAGGTTGTTATAACTGCACCAGACAGCCAGCTGTTCAACCTCCAGTCTGTAAGCAGACTCGTCACCGTTTTGGATGAGACCGATGACAGTGGTGTCGTCTGCACATTTCAGGAGCTTGACAGTGGGGTCTTTAGAAGTGCAGTCATTTGTGTACAGGGAGAAGAGCAGTGGGGAGAGAACGCACCCTTGGGGGGCGCCAGTGCTGATTGTGAGTGTCTTGGATGTGTGTTTCCCCAGTCTCACTCGCTGCTGCCGGTCCGTCAGGAAGCTGGTGATCCACTGACAGATCGAGGATGGCATGGAGAGCTGGGTCAGTTTGGCTGTGAGAAGACCAGGCATGATGGTATTGAAGGCCGAACTGAAGTCCACAAAGAGGATCCTTGCATAAGTCCCTGGTCTGTCGAGATGTTGCAGGATATAATGCAGTCCCATGTTGACTGCATCATCCACAGACCTGTTTGCTCTGTAAGCAAACTGAAAGGGATCCAGCAGGGGTCCGGTGATGTCCTTCAGGTGGGCCAGCACCAGTCTTTCAAACGACTTCATGACCACAGACGTGAGAGCGACAGGTCTGTAGTCATTAAGTCCAGTGATTTTGGGTTTTTTGGGGACAGGAATGATAGTGGAGCGTTTGAAGCAGCAGGGAACTTCACACTGCTCCAATGATCTATTGAAGATCTGCGTGAAGACCGGGGCCAATTGGTCAGCGCAGGCTTTTAAACAAGCAGATGAGATGCCGTCTGGGCCTGAGGCTTTCCTAGTCTTCTGTTTTTTGAAGACTCTGCTCACGTCCTCCACACAGACCTTAAGCTCAGGTTGGATGGCAGGAGGGGGGGGGGAGTGGGAGTGCAGGAGGTGATGGTGAATGTGTGAAGTGCAGATCAGACCGGGTGTGTGGTGTGAATGAGGGCTTTTCAAACCGGCAGTAAAATGAATTTAAATCGTCAGCCAGGTGTTGATTGTCCACAGATCGAGGGGATGGTGACTTGTGGTTGGTGATGTTCCTCAGGCCATTCCAGACTGATGATGGGTCGTTGGATGAAAACTGTTTTTTCAGTTTATCAGAGTAGTTCCTTTTAGCAACTCTGATCTCCTTTGTCAATCTGTTTCTGGCCTGGTTATACAAGATTTTATCCCCACTTCTGTAAGCATCCTCTTTGGCATGACGAAGGTGTTTGAGTTTCCCAGTAAACCATGGTTTATCATTAGTGAATGATAAGAATGTCCTGGTAGGAATGCATGTATCCTCACATAAACTTATATATGATGTTACAGTATCTGTGAGCTCATCCAGATCGTTGGTAGCAGCTTCAAAAACAGTCCAATCAGTGCAATCAAAGCAGGCCTGTAGATTCTGCTCTGCTTCATTAGTCCATCTTTTTACAGTCCTTATTACAGGTTTAGCTGATTTCAGTTTCTGCCTGTAGGTCGGTATGAGATGAACCAAACAGTGATCAGAGAGCCCCAAAGCTGCCCGTGGGACCGAGTGATACGCATTTCTTATTGTGGTGTAACAGTGGTCCAGTATATTACTGTCTCTGGTGGGACATGTGACGTGCTGTCTGTATTTTGGTAGTTCACGGGAAAGATTTGCTTTGTTAAAATCCCCAAGAATGATTAAAAGAGAGTCTGGGTACCTTTGTTCCGTTTCAGCTATTTGTTCAGCCAGCTGTTGTAGCGCCGCGCTCACGCACGCGTCTGGAGGGATGTAAACATTCACGAGAATGAAAGAGGAAAATTCCCGAGGCGAGTAGAAGGGTTTACAGTTTAAGAAATGTGCCTCTAAATTAGGAGAGCACATCTTCTTCAGTGTTGTTACATCTGAACACCAACTTTCGTTAATGTAGAAACACAATCCACCACCTCTCGTTTTCCCCGTTAGCTCCGCGATGCGATCCGCTCGGAACAGCTGGAAGCCCGGCAGATGTATTGCGTTGTCCGGTATGGCTTCACTCAGCCAGGTTTCAGTGAAGCACAAAGCAGCAGAGTTTAAAAAATCCTTGTTAGTGTGGGTGAGGAGAAGAAGTTCATCCGTTTTGTTAGGAAGGGATCGGAGATTCGCGAGATGAATACTGGGGAGTGCAGTGCGCAGGCCGCGCTCGCGGAGTTTAACCAGCGCGCCGGCTCGCTTCCCGCGTTTGCGTCTGAACGCGCGTTTGAACAACAACGCTGCCCCTCCGACGAGAATGTCCTGCAAGACGTCCGAATAATCAAAAACTGTAGAAAAGGTTTCTGGTGTGTGTTTCCTAATGTCCAGTAGTTCGTCTTTGGTGAAACTGATTGGAAAAGAATGACTAAACGCAGAACAAATGAACAAAAACAACACAATAGCTGGAGAGCTCCACACCGAGGCAGCCATCTGCGGCGCCACCTTGGATCTTTGACCATAGGTTTAATTCATTTAGAATAATTTATGTAATTTATGATTTGATGCACTGGAATTTACACACAAACTCTTTCTCTTGCAACTAATTCCTTGCCAAAAATAAAGTGGCTATTTTTTTGCGAGCAAAACATCCCATTTGTGATCAGATTTCCACTTATGTGGTAATATAAGCATTATCATTCAAAAGTTTGGGGTTGTTAAGATTTTTTAAAGAAATTAACACTTTTATTAAGCAGGGGTGGGTTAAATTGTTCAAAAGTGATATTACATACTTTTACTTTGTTACAAATTATTTCTATTTCAAATAAGTTATGTTTGTTGAACTTATATTCATCAAATTTGTCAAAGAATCCTGTAAAAGATGTATCACGGTGTCCACAAAAATATTACGCAGCACAACTGTTTTCATCTGTGATTATAATAATAAATATATTTTAATAAATGTTTTTGTGCACCAAATCAGGATATCAGAATGATTTCTGAAGGATCATGTGACACTGAATAATTCAATGTTGCCATCACATTATTATTACATTACATTACATTACATTATTACATTTTTCAATTGTAATAATATTTCATAATTTCACTGTTTTTACTGTTTTTTTTTTTTATCAAATAAATGCAGCTTTGGTCAGCATAAGAGACATTTCAAAAACATAGTGGAGCTGAGAAAAATGGCTTTTGGAATTTTTTGATTGAAATTGAGTTGATTTTATATTTATATTCACGTAGGTTTCTCTGAATCTGTCATGGGACCCGATTTTGCTCACAAGTCAATTTTGAATATGCAGTATTTTTAACTAATAATATAATCATCACAGCACAAACCTGTAGATTTTATAGCGTGTGGAGAAGCCTTGTTGGAAGCGTTCTTTGAACTCTGTGTATTCTGGACAGCGATGGAAGGGCCCTTTATCAGACAGGAGCCAGTCCAGCTGGCCGCTGCTCCTGCCGGAGATGGAAGAGAACGGTGAGGTCTTCTGGTCCAGACGCTCAGCCAGAGCCAGAAACCAGCTCAGTGGGCCCAGAGGTGCCCAGTGCCACAGGAGCATCAAGAGGAACCATCTAACAACCGCAGCTCTCTGCCAACACAACGCCATCCTGCCCCTGGGCACCTGGCGCCAGCATTCTTCTGCCAATCCCTTTGACCTGAACAGACAGGGAGAGAAGACGAAGGTAACACTTTGAGGATCATCATATATACATCATTTTCTTTTGTGTGGGATCCTAAAGCAAGTATGTTAATTATAGTTAACACAATGGTCTAGTAAACTCGATTCTGATTGGTCAATCACAGCATTCAGCAGTCAGATATTAAGATATAGGAATTTACTTTACTGATCAACCTACTGGGGTTTATTTTCTAATAATCTCTGACTGGATATGCGACAGAACTGAACTGCGACAAAAATCTTCCATTTTAAACCATTGTCTCACAGATTCTCTATGCACATGTATTGCAGCAGTATTGGGAAAAATGCAAGTCTGAAAATAATGTTTGACATTTGACCAAGGGCCACAAGGGATGCTTTTATTAATGAGTTCGCATAGATTATGTAAAGTGCAGATAGACATCGGCTTTGAAAGAAGCAATGCCTTCATGCACCAATGCATAGACTATATCAAACGATTAGTTCCATACAAGGGTTAATTCCATTCCCTGACATTCCTTTAATCCGTCTTCAAATCCATGATAAAAATGAATTTTCCAAAGGACTAAATGCAGGTTTGGATTCCTAATGATGTATGAACTGCCTTGCCCGCATTCCTAACTGCAGCAAGGGACTATTGGTAGTTTTTGTAAAAGGCAATTAGAGACAAACAGATAGTATGAAACATAAAACAGGTCTCGATACAGGCAATAACCATATACACAGTATCTTCGACCTCATGGTATGTACAGTAATAAGTTCCATTTACTGAGCAAAGCCTTCTTCGGCACCATTCATTAAACTAGGAATGGCCATCAGGTCACCTAGAGATGATTTCCCCATGTTTTTTTTCCCCTCTATAGCTTCCTACAAGAACATCTTTCCTCACTCAGTCGTGTAGTTCTAATATACGAAACGTAATTATCCCTATTCCTTCCGCAAAATATATTTCTTCTACTCTTCACTTTTTGTTCTCCTCTCATCTCCTTTGTTGTATAGCTCTACTATCCTCTCATTGCCTCATCTCGATATATCAAATTCCGTGTTATTGCATTACCTTTTTTCTTTTTAATATCTTTCATCATTTTTGTTTGTTTTTTCTTTCTTGCGATTAATCCCATTGCCTTTTTTTCTGGTTTAATTTTCTTCTCCATAGTTCTGTAATAAAGTGACCAGCTCTGGTGCCATTTCTGTAAGGGAAAATACAAGTAACAGACGGTTTAAAAAAATATTTATTGTTATATATTTAGTATTAATATCAATATAAAGCTACTAAATTTTAGGGTTGTCAATCAATAAAAAAATATTAAAATTAGTAATGGTATAATTCATTCAATTAATCAATCAAATTTCTCAAATGGCCAGAGAATCCCTTATTACTGAATTCCTTTTTATTGTTAGTTTTTTAAATAATCAATTACATTAAATTGACAGTCCTTTGAATATACAGTGTATTAGAAGAGAGCAACAGAGTAAAATCAAATTTAATTGTCACTGTGTATATGCACACTTAACTGTACACAACATTTTTTTTAAATGGCAAATGCCAACCCAGATAGGCAAATATAAGAGCCAAGATATAATATATTAAATTAACAGTGCTCAATGCCTGATGAATGGAATTTGTACACAAAAAACATTCATCAATGCTTGCTCCCTGAGAGAGGTAAATTTGTCACATTTAGTGTAACAACTTTATCTAAAATATCGTCAAAATATGGCCTTTATCATTCACTGAACGCTTTGCTCATTTTTGATTGTAATTTCCAAAAAACATGCCTGATAATTACTCTTTTTGCACAAATATTGTAGGTAAAATAAAATAATTTGCAGGATTTTTTCATGATAAAATCAGTTTACTAAAATTCACTCACTCATTCACTCACTCACTCACTCACTCACTGAGTTCCACTCCACTTTTAGACAAGCACTCGCAAACTTCCCTAAGCACTTCCCCTCGGAGGAATCATAGACATAATAAATACAAAGCAAAAAGTCATTGAAAAAAAAAGCAAAGTCCGCTCAAATAACGTGCCGACATGATATTTCTCTTTAGTAGACTTGTTTCTATTTTTAAATTGCCCTACTGTGCTATAACATGTGGTATAGCTGTGCTGGGCAACGCTGGTAAAATGGCAATACCCTCTCCCTGCTATCTGCTCACATGGTCTGATAATAATAGTTTGTAAGACTATACTTTATTTTGATAATTAGTCAAAAATAAATCTGTTAAAACTGAGTATGAATAATATATTGATATTTAATATTATTTTAATATAGGGCTATTTTCTGTCCATTTTTTGTGTGTTACTTTAAATAAAAGTGTGGTTATTTTATTGTATTGGCTTGTAGTTTTTTTTTAATTCAGATTCAG
This sequence comes from Gila orcuttii, assembly GCA_026230005.1. Taxonomy (NCBI): domain Eukaryota; kingdom Metazoa; phylum Chordata; class Actinopteri; order Cypriniformes; family Leuciscidae; genus Gila; species Gila orcuttii. The sequence goes on along the minus strand of JAPDVR010000008.1, from coordinate 18,747,456 downwards.
TAAAATTTTTGCATTTAAAGTCTAACAATGATTGACTAATTATATAATTGATGTGTGCTACAATTATACAAAAAATAAATATTTAAAATAAGAAATTAATAATTATTTTTAAAAAGTAATTTTCGGTTTCGGTTTTCAGCTGGTTTTCGGTTTTCCGGTAAATACTGTGATGTAAGTCGTCGGAAGTGATCTTTAAACGGCGCGCCATTGTCTTCATCTGCCTGCATGAGGAGAAGACCTTTAGATTCACTATCTGTCAGGGCCGGCCCAAGCCTTTATGGGGCCCTAAGCTGAATTTTATTTGGGGGCCCATGGTGCCGCCAATATGATTGACTACTGTCAATACTTGATTATTCACAGGCTACAAAACACTCCCATTATCAATTTTATTAGTTGTAGCTGTGTTGCTAACATCATTGTCTGTCTGGCATGTTTTTACCCTTATATGGTTTCAAATTTTAACAGTAGCAAACCCACAAGAGTGGCCAGGTCTTATTTTGCACTTTAATATTTAAAGTCTTACAGTACTAAGTGGTATAATCAATGTGGTGTACCAAATAAACCAGCAAACCTGCTTTTGGTATAAAAAATAATTGCATGCAAATGTGCAGAACAATTAACTAAATAACTTTAGATAAACAGAATCTTCTCATATATATATATATATATATATATATATATAGATATATATATAGATATATATATAGATAGATAGATAGATAGATAGATAGATAGATAGATAGATAGATAGATAGATAGATAGATAGATAGATAGATAGATAATATATATATATATAGATTATTGTCAATGTCAATATAAAATTATTAAAAAACGGACAATATTAAATGAAATACTTAAAGGTGCTCAAAGCGATGTCGGGTGACATCACTTCTTGTTGACGTTTAAAGTATTGTCAAACAAAACGAAGGCTAGCTAGACCCTCCCTCCTCCTCATCCGCGCACTAACCCCCCCAAACCCTTCTTATCGGTTATTGGCTGGAACAGTTTGTTATGTTTCGTGGTGCGGCTAAGCCCAGTTTGTTTTTGTTGCCGTTTGTGGAGCCTGAGGTGTCTGCAGAGACCGTGTTTTTTTACAGTGTGTTCAGGGGACAGGCAGCTAGCGGATAGTGAGGAGATGTTTGTTGTATGTGACAAAAAAATGTTTTGGCCTAAAAAACGCGTGACATCGCTTTGAGCACCTTTAAATAAGATAAAAATCAGATGGACCTGTAACAAGATAACAATAATAAATGTATTAACATTAAAGGGGTAGTTCACCCATGAAAATTCTGTCATTATGTACTCACTCTCCATGTATCAATTTCTTTCTTCTGCTGAACACAAAAGAAGATATTTTGAAGAATGTGTGTAACCAAACAGTTGATAGACCCCATTGATTTCCATAGTATTTTTTTCCCTATATGGAAGTCAATGGGGACCTGCAACTTTTGGTTACACATTCTTCAAAATATCCTATTTTGTGTTCAGCAGAAGAAAGAAATTGATACATGGAGAGTGACTAAATAATATCAGTTTTGGGTGAACTATCCCTTTAACTATCCATGTATACAATAGGCTGCTGTCCCACTTCTTAGAAAGTGACAGAAGAAACTGATTACTTTCACTTTAGACATAACCAACTGTGTTTATGTAAACCCTGTGGGTATTTGACAGTATTCGCACAATCAGACGCAATTTAGATAAAGTCCAGTAATCGGGCGCTGTTTGACAGGTTTTTAGTGTGCGCGCTCTCAGTCTGTACACGCACAGAAAAAAATACGCATGTCAGAACAGGACGCGAATGAAATGTTTAACCGGCAAGGTTTTAAAACAAATGCAAATAATAAACTTTTGTGAATGCGAAAGTGCAGTGTCCCGTGAGTAACTCAACCGCTGCGTTAACATGTGATGCGCATGTACATCGAGTTACAGGTCACGGTCAGGGTCTATGGTCGCACCATAGTTTGGGGGCCCTCTAGTGGCGGCGGGGCCCTAAGCAGCCGCTTAGTTCGCGTATATGGAGGGCCGGCTCTGGAATCTGTTCAACTTAAAAAAATGTTGATGTCTAAGTGAAAGACATAAGGGGATGATCAAACAGAACGCGTTTTTGTTCTTAAAAACACGAGGCACGCATAATTGTATCCAACCGCATCGCTGATGAATGAAAAAGAAGGCAGGGTCTCGAGCGCGACACATTGAAAAAGCTGCGAAACGTGGCTCAACAACGGTCAAAGATGGTAATCTAGCGAATATTTACATATAAACAGTGCGGAATAATCATGTCATCTCTATAAGAACTTTATAATTGGCCCAAAGCAGACGTCTTATGTCAGCGTGTTCTGACCTCGTGATCATACCGGTAAATCTTCATTCCGCGTTCACACAGAGCACATTACCGGTAATTTACTGGTCATGTTACAACTTCCCTTACTGGTAAATTGCCGGAACCAATTTACCTGTATTTTTTAAAAGGTCCTGTTCACACATGATCTCTTACTGGTAATTTACTGATAATTTACCAGTAAAGACTGTATTTCTGAAAGGGGCTACTGACTCGCTTTATTATAATGCTACTTACCATCACATGCAGTACCATCACAAATTTAATCTAGCCGTATTGCACCAATTACATACTGTTTGCCGCATTTGAAGGAGCAACAACAGATGGACACTGCTCAACCTTTCATTCTAAAATACCTTGACTTACTTCATTTTGAAATTTGCCTTTCAAATAAACCCAGGGTCTGAGTAGTGACACCCCAGACAGCTATAGAAAATGCACACAGTCTCATTGCTCTCCATTCCCCCTGGAGCCTCTGCCTAATTATAAAATGCATAAAACATCGAAATGCCAGGGAGACAATAGAAGAAATACTGAATGTAGCCCTGACATTTTCATGCGCATCTTGCATAATTTAGGTGCCTTTATATTTACCCTTCCCGCTCAGGAGAGAAGCCAGGCGCCAGCTGAGAGTATTTAGAATTTAGCATAGGGTAATAGGGACAGCGAGAACACAACACGTCCACAACACTTGCATACAAGAGTGTTCTGCAGAGCACACTAGTTCTGAAATCAGCATTGCAGGGCCTGAGGTTCACCTGAAGGCTTTAACAACTCATGATCCAAATATAGAGGCTTAAGATCTAATTGATCAAATAATGATTATGTAGTGGTTTTAGAAACTATCTTGAGGACATGTTGATACAGCAGCTCTTTGTTATTATGAGGGATAAACAAGCCCTGAGAATAGAGAATTTCTCAAGGAGGCTGTAATATTGTTGCACATCTTCATCCATCCATCTATCCATCTATATTAACATGCTGTGGATGCTTTAATTTAGCTGTTAGTAAGTTTTCACATTGCAAACTCCCTCAGAAATGTTGTCTTTATATGTCAAAATAGTCCACAATGTCTTGAGATGCCTGTATTCTGTTCTAGACCACCCCATTTAGCTAGAACGCAATAATCTGTATTATGTCAATACCTCCTAAAAATGCTTGGTCAGGGTTAGGTGAAGCTTAATTATACGAACATTCTTAAGACAGATTAGCCAACATGTCTTTTAGTCAAGTTTATTTTGAAAACATATAGTTCCCTTTCGTTGTCACTCCGAGTTACGTCGGATGACGACGAAATGGGGTTTCGCTTAGAAAGCCTATCAACTTCGAGTATTACAAAACGAGCCAATGGCAAAGAAATGCCATGGGTCTGCGGAATTTGCATGACGTAACTCCACCCCACCTCGTGGGTATAAAAGGAGGAAGTCCGCAACAGCAGTTTATGTTTTCGCTTCGGAGCCAAGTGTATTCTTCTCTCCACAAGCCAACTCTGAATTATCAGCTTCACGAACGAGTGCCTCGAGTGTTGGTGTGACGGCGATCTCCGGCGAGTGCGTGCTTCCTGCTTATCTCTGCAGTGGTTCATCAGAGAGCGCGTGCTTCCCCGGGCGCTTCAACACGTGAGTTCTCTCTCTAAAAGAGCGCACGCGGCACGTCTTTTTAAAGACGGCTCGCCCGTGCATTTAAAAAAAAAAAAAAAAAAAAACGAATGGTTGCGGCAGCTTGGTATCGGACTCTGATGGGCACGAGCGTTGTCTGGTATGTTTGGGCTTGATCATACTAGAGCAGCGCTCGTGGATGACTCATGTTCTCTCTGTGGGAACATGATCATCGCGTCATATAGGTCGAGACTCTGTGAACTCGCAAGAGTGAGAGTCCCCTCATCCACCCCCCCGATCTTCGGCTGGTGGCCAGGGTGACCTGAGGGTGTTGGTCTGGAACAAGGCGCCGACTCCGTGTCCGTGACCCCAGCCTCCCCTCAACGGCGGTGCCCGCTAGTGAATAGGTGATTCCCACGAGTCTACCCTCTGGTGGCCCGTGTGTTTCATTTAAAGCTACAGAGGATGATACTATGTTTGTAGCAGCTTCACAAGGTGGGTTTGATTCTCTGCGAAGTGACGACTCGTCACAGCTGCCACCCTCTGGTGTGCATACGGCTGTGCCTGAGTCTGATCCAGAGATGACGGCCATGCTTTCCTGGGACGATTGGTTTTTGGGTAAGGCCGCCGACCCTCGTCCACGGCAAACCCCAATACCTTCCCTCCCGGACGTGCATGATGAGATCTCGAAGTCCCAGAAGACCCCCTGGTTTTCTCGGGACCGCTCGCTGATCTCATCCGCCTTTCCCCCCTCGATGGGGCCGCTGTCACGGGTACACTGGGGTTCCCCCGGCTGAACACTCTGTTGCGATGCTATGTGTCCTCAGAGTGCTTCTTCTCGGCGCAATCCTAAGCACCCGCCCGTGGTCTATGGTTTTCGTCTACATTTGTGGCGAGATCCTATAGCACCACGGGACTGGCAGCCGCCTCTCTGCAGGCCATGGCCATTCTGCTGGTCCTCGACCCAGATGCTCATGGACTTGCACGAGGGCGGGACTGACCCAGGGCTCTTCACTGAGTCGCGCGCCGCCACTGACCTTGCTCTCCGAGCGACGAAAGTGGCCGTACGCTCCCTGGGTCAGGTGATGCCTACCATTCTGTGGCTGAACCTGTCTGATGTGCTGAATGTCGCGCGGCCCTGTCTGTCCGACGTTCCCATATCCCAGGTCGGCCTCTTCGGCGGTGCGGTTGAGAACTTCGCCCAACAGCTCTCAACCGCCCATGTGCAGACTGACGTGATTCTGTCCCGATGGCCCGCCGTCCGCTCAGATCCCTCGGTCTGCCCACTGCCGAAGGCGCCCCCCCCGCGGCTCCCACCCCGCCCGTTTAAAGAGACGAGCCGGCTCTGGAAGCCGCGGGCGGACGCCTCAGCCCTCTCCAGCCCCGCCCCCCGCTACGTGCCGGGTTAAGCGGCGCTCCTGAGACGGGCTCCACAGAGATGGGACTCAGTTCTTCCAGGAGTTGGTAGCAGGACCACTCCTTTCCCCGGTGGAGGGCCGGGGAAAAATCCTTATTCTCCTAAGAACTGACTCTCCCGTCTCTGGGAAGACAGAGTTCTCGGACGACACAGAGCGCCGCCCACAAGCCGTGCTCTCCTCGTCCCCCTCTGTCCCAGAGGTGCTTGACACGGCGTGCCGTCCACGGACCGCTTCGCCCCTGTCCCCCTCTGTCGCCAGACCCCTGCCAGAGCAGGCCCCCGCGGGACGACCAGCATGGTCCTCCCCTGGCCCCCTCTGTCAGGGCGCGGTTGCTAACTGTGCCCCCACACCGGGCCGCTATGCCGTCCACGTCTGGGCCAGTTACTCCGCTTCGCTGCCCCTCCGGGGGGACGCCTGTCGTCCGCTTGATCCCGCTGGTTCAGTTCTTGGGAGCCTGGTTAGAGCTTCCCCGTCTGTCCCGCTGGATCGCGCGCACCATCAGGCTCGGCTTGCGATTCAGTTCGCACGGTCTCCTCCCCGCTTCAGGGGAGTCCGCTCCACTTTGGTCGGTGGCAGTGCCCCTATCATGAGAGCAGAGATTGCCACCCTGCTGGCGAAGGGTGCAATCGAGACTGTCCCTCCAGCCGAGATGAGGTCCGGGTTCTACAGCCCCTACTTCATTGTCCCCAAGAAAACCGGTGGGTTACGGCCAATCCTGGACTTGCGCGTGCTGAACCGCTCCCTTCACAGGCTGCCGTTCAAGATGCTCTCCGCCAAACGCGTTCTCGAATGCGTGCGGCCCCAGGATTGGTTTGCAGCGATCGACCTGAAGGACGCCTACTTTCATGTCTCCATTCTTCCTCGACACAGACCGTTCCTACGGTTTGCTTTCGAGGGGCAGGCATACCAGTACGCGGTTCTCCCTTTCGGGCTAGCCCTGTCTCCTCGCACCTTCACGAAGGTCGTCGAGGCTGCCCTTGTTCCCCTTCGGGAACACGGGGTTCGCATCCTGAGTTATATCGACGACTGGCTGATCCTAGCCCACTCTCGAGATCAGGTTTGCGAACACAGGGACCTAGTGCTCCGGCACCTAGCTCGTCTGGGCCTTCGGGTGAACTGGGAGAAGAGCAAACTTTGCCCCGTGCAGAGGATCTCTTTTCTCGGTATGGACATCGACTCGGTCGCCATGTCCGCGCAGCTTACGAGCGAGCGCGCACGCGCAGTCACTGCTGACTTGCCTGAGACATCTCAGGAGCAAGAATGCGGTTCCACTGAAACATTTTCAGAGGCTCCTGGGGCATATGGCATCTGCAGCCGCGGTCACGCCGCTCGGATTGCTTCATATGAGACCGCTTCAGCTTTGGCTTCGCGACCGAGTCCCGAGGTGGGCATGGCATCAAGGCACGCTCCGGGTACCAGTTACTCCGACCTGCCGTCAGTTCCTCACCCCGTGGTCGAACCTCAGTTTTCTCAGGGCGGGTGTCCCCCTGGAACGAGCTTCCCGGCATGTTGTGGTCTCCACGGATGCCTCCACCACGGGCTGGGGCGCCATGTGCAATGGACATGCTGCTGCGGGCTCCTGGACAGGACCCCAGCAGCTATGGCATGTCAATTGCCTCGAGTTGTTGGCAGTACGCCTTGCCCTGCACCGCTTCCGGGCGTTGCTCAGGGGTCAACACGTACTAGTCCGCTCAGACAATACCGCTACTGTAGCGTACATCAACCATCAAGGTGGTCTACGCTCCCGCCGTATGTCACAACTCGCCCGCCACCTCCTTCTATGGAGTCAGAAGCATCTGAGGTCGCTTCGAGCCATCTTCATTCCCGGAGCCCTGAACTGTGCAGCCGACGAGCTCTCACGGCTTCAGCCCCTCCCTGGAGAATGGCGACTCCATCCCCAGTCGGTTCAGCTGATTTGGGACCAGTTCGGGGACGCACAGATAGATCTGTTTGCCTCTCACGACTCGACCCATTGCGCCCTGTATTTTTCCCTGACCGAGGGCACGCTCGGCACGGATGCACTGGCGCACAGCTGGCCGCCGGGCCGCAAATATGCGTTTCCCCCAGTGAGCCTTCTTGCGCAGACCTTGCGCAAGGTCAGGGAGGACGAGGAGCAGGTCATTTTGGTCGCGCCGTATTGGCCCGGCCGGACCTGGTTCCCCGAACTTGCACTCCTCGCGACAGCACCTCCCTGGCCCATTCCTCTGAGGAAGGACCTTCTTTCTCAGGGACGGGGCACCCTGTGGCACCCTCGCCCCGATCTCTGGAGCCTCCACGTGTGGCTCCTGGACGGCTCGAGGTAGGTTTGAGTACCCTTCCACCTACGGTGGCGGCTACCATCACTTCCGCTAGAGCGTCGTCCACGAGACACGTCTACGCGTTGAAGTGGAACCTCTTCGTCGACTGGTGCTCTTCTCACCGAGAAGACCCCCGGAGATGCTCGATCAGCGTTGTGCTTTCCTTCCTTCAGCAAGGGTTGGAGCGAAGGCTGTCTCCCTCCACCCTTAAGGTCTATGTTGCCGCCATTGCCGCACACCATGACCTTGTCGAAGGTAAGTCGGTAGGGAAGCACGACCTGGTCATCAGGTTCCTGAGAGGAGCGAGGAGACTAAATCCTCCTCGCCCTCCTCTCGTTCCCTCTTGGGACCTCTCAGTGGTTCTAACTGCCCTGAAGAGTGCTCCCTTTGAGCCCCTGCAATCAGTTGAGCTTAAGTTCCTGTCAATGAAGACAGCGCTCCTGGTTGCACTGGCCTCCATCAAGAGGGTAGGGGACCTGCACGCATTCTCCGTCGACGAAGCGTGCCTGGAATTCGGTCCGGCTTTCTCTCACGTGATCCTGAGACCCCGGCCCGGATATGTGCCCAAGGTTCCTACCACTCCCTTTCGGGACCAGGTGGTGAACCTGCAAGCGCTGCCCCCGGAGGAGGCAGACCCAGCCTTGGCACTGCTCTGTCCAGTACGCACTCTTCGCGCCTATGTAGACAGGACGCGGTGTTTCAGGACCTCAGACCAGCTCTTTGTCTGTTATGGTGGGAAGCTGAAGGGAAAGGCTCTCTCCAAGCAAAGGTTGTCTCACTGGATAGTGGACGCCATTGCCTTGGCTTACCAGCAGCAAGGTCGACCGTGCCCCCTTGGTGTGACGGCTCACTCCACCCGGAGTGTGACATCCTCTTGGGCTCTAGCGCATGGCGCCTCGCTAACAGACATCTGCAGAGCTGCAGGCTGGGCGACACCTAACACATTCGCCAGATTCTATAATCTCCGAGTGGAGCCAGTGTCCTCTCATGTACTCGCTTCAACTAGCTAGTACCGGACCCGCTCAGGTGTCTTCGCTTGCTCGCCATTCCACTCCACGGACTGGATACGTGCGATATTCTCCTCAGGTGAGGTTCCCCCGAAAGCCCTGAGTTCCTCCAGCACTCCTGACGTCGGCGCCAGTGTCTATTGCCTGCGCGTCGGCTAGGTGCCTCCCGTGTGCATGGTCCCTCCCCTGAGCGACCCCCACATGTGTATTTCCACTGTAAGCCTCTCTGAGCATGTGTCTTTCCCTTGGCAAGCCACCTTGCCACCCCTGGGGTTGAAATATTCCACCTGCGGCTGGACACCCCAGTGTTCTCCATATGTTTCCTTCGGGTCATATGTGTATTCTCTAAGTCCCCCCCCCTCCGGGTTGGCATTAATTGCATACTTCCCCTAGCTTGGGATATGCTTCCCAGTGTACCTTGGTATTCCTGTGTTAAATGGAGTCCTTCGTCCAGTCTATGACAGGGATCTTGATTTACGCAGGGCACTGGAAGACAGCTGAGAAGGTGGCGTGATTAGACTAGTAACCCCATTTCGTCGTCATCCGACGTAACTCGGAGTGACAACGAAAGGGAACGTCTCGGTTACGTATGTAACCCTCGTTCCCTGAGTAGGGAACGGAGACGTTACGTCTGCCTGCCACTTTCCGCTGTACCGCGGGGATCGCCTGAGCTCAGTCTTGGCTCCTCAGCGAAGAAACATAAACTGCTGTTGCGGACTTCCTCCTTTTATACCCACGAGGTGGGGTGGAGTTACGTCATGCAAATTCCGCAGACCCATGGCATTTCTTTGCCATTGGCTCGTTTTGTAATACTCGAAGTTGATAGGCTTTCTAAGCGAAACCCCATTTCGTCGTCATCCGACGTAACGTCTCCGTTCCCTACTCAGGGAACGAGGGTTACATACGTAACCGAGACGTTTTGCACATCACTACTTTAATATTGTCTTGTTGGGACCTGTTATTACTGTCTGGCAGGTGAAGATTCCAGCTGTATGGTATGAGTATATTATTTGTTTAGTAGATATCTGCATAGAAACAACACAACAAAGCTCTAAGAAATTTGGCATAGCTGTTTTTGAATATCATAATTGCTGTCATATTAGCTCAGAATTTTTCAATGTTCTTAACAATGTTTATAAAAGAGCCTATGACTCATGCTGTGCACCTGCTAGTATTTTGGTAACCTGCTCTGCTTGTTCATCACACTTCATTATTTTCGAAGAATAACGCACCTGCAGCTTCTGTTTTAATGTACTGCACTTTATGGAGCATCTCGGAAGCTCAGTTGAGGCTCTTTCCTTGTATATAACAGTTATATGTGGGAGAATAACTGTACAAATGTTGTAGGGTATTTGGGTGATTCATTGACTCAGTCCCTCTGAAACAAATGAAGCACATTCTTCCTAAAACCCAAGGTCTTTTAGAATGAATATAAATTATGGACATTGGCATGAGAATGCTAGATGAGACTGTTTCTGAAAGATTTACGACTCTGTGATGTGTCCCCGAACAACTCACAAACTTCCCCCACTGCAGGCAAACCCAGGTGGCCTGCACACACACACATAATAACTTTTAACGAATTTCCCCATTAAAGACATTTTAATGAGATATATTTCATATGTGTTATATGGGTCCGAGTGCCCAGGGCCTATGAAGATACGTGTGAGTGTATTGTAGTTCTAAGCGAACGACAAATGCCTGTATTATGCATTTTTACAGAATAATCCAGCAAACTCACTATCCTAACAAAGTCTGTGAAACTTTGCTCTGCTAACACTGGCCGAAGTCAATGTCCTGTTACGGGTTTACGACCCAAAAGAATGTGCATGGATTTAATTCTTGCTGAGAAAGAGAAATGAAACCTTTTCAATCATATATATTCTCTATATATATATTTTTTACAGTGTTTTTTTATATATAAAATAGACTCAAATTAACAAATTTATTGTATTGTTTTTTTTTTTTTTGGGGGGGGGGGGGGGGTACTTTTGGGTGCGTTGCCGTATGGCAACATTGTGCGACAATGGAACAGCCTGATGCGTTTTCTCCCAAAATGACATGAAATTCATAAATGATTACAGACCTGTCTTTTAGAAATGAAATTGTTTTTATTATTTAAAATATTTACAAGAGCTTTGTGTACAACATATGGAACTAATTTTCAAAGTATCATTTCAACAAAATTTACAAAACATCTGATGCAAACTCATAAGAACAGTTCAAGTGAAACTACTCGATGTGAAACGCCTTAAAGCAGTTGTTCTCTCCGTTAAGGCAGAGGTGCACCTTGCACTTAGAGCAAACCACTCTGACGATGCCCTTGCAGCCAGGATTCTTGCACCTTCCTTTTGGTGCACCCATCTCTGGCCAGTGATCAAAGCGGTCAAGACGGATGCTGCTTGGTGGAAGGGGGGCAGTGGGTCCTTTGTGCCGCTTTTTTCTATACGGACCTCCAAACTCTGTGAGGGTCTACCTTTTCGTTTGGTGGTGCCCTTGTTGACCTGTGTAAGGCAGAGGGCCACATTGACCTTGAAGTCCAGTAAGCTCAATTGTGTCTTCTGTGAAATTTCCATGGCATCAGAGTCCCTGCGGTAAAGCAACCATGCCTGCACCACTGTAAGATCAAAGAAGTGGAACACAATCCAGTGGTACCACTTCTTGGATCTGATCTTGGTACGGTACAGGGCAATGAGGGAATCCAATAGGTCAACACCACCCATGCACTTGTTGTACACGGTGACAATGTTGGGGCGCACAACTGTTACCATCTGCTTTGCTTTCTTGTCCCACCTCTGCACTGTGGTGGGGTTTGCTGCAGCGAAGGTACTGAGGAGGATAACTGGACGATTGTCGTACCATTTCACGGCTTTCAACGTGACGCTGTTGTGTTTTGCCTCCATTTCCTCAAATGTTCCCCGACCATTAGCCTTCATTTCTTTGTCTTCTGTGAAGACACAACCGGCAAGTCTGTTCTTTCTCACAGTTCCCACACTGTGGATTTTTAATTTCTCCAGGATGACTTGTAGGTCTACCCCACAAAACCAATTATCATAAAACAGTTTGTAAGACATGTTGGAAGGGATGACTGAGGCCAGTCTTAGCACTACATTTCCACTTGCACCGATGTCAGGCATTCCCTCAGCAGCAGGGACAGCACCAGTGTAGAATTCAAAATTGTGGACAATGGCATGTTGATCAGCTAACACAAAGATTTTGTATCCCCATCGTTTGGGCTTTTTGGGGTTGTAGGTTTTCAGCCCACTTCTACCCTTAAAAGGGACAATTTGTTCATCGACGCAGAGCATTTCATCGATTGGAATGTCCTGGAAGCTCTTCAGAAGTGAATTCAACAAAGGCCTCACCTTGAACAGTTTGTCAAATCCAGGTTGGCCCTCAGCAACTTGCTCATTGTTATCTGCAAAGTGTAAGAATCTTTTAATCGTCTCCCAGCGGGACAGGGACATGACATCTGCCACTTTATCAACTCGGGTATCTTTGCCCCAGTACATACGGGTGTACGGTAAGCCATAAGCAGACATGTAAAGGCATATGCCAAAGAATTGCTGAATCTCATCTGCTGAGGCATTAGGTGGCTTGCTGGGATCTTCCTGTACTGCGTAAAGATTCGTCTGCTTTGCCACATCTTCAAAAACTTCTCTACTGAGAAGGCCTTCAAAGTATTGAATTGGCTCACGGACCATCATTGGATTCGGTAGTGCACCTTTCCATTTGAGTACTGGCAGGATGGTTCGCCTTCTTTGCCATTTCAGATTCTGCGCCTTTTCCACCTCAGGAGGTGCAGGTGCCTCCTCCTGAACTTCAACTTCAACTTCAACTGAAATATAAGAAAAAATAGTTACTGCTGCCATCAAGTTTAGGATGATAGAACATGCATGTGTTTGTGCCTTTGCGTGTGCATGTGTGTGTGTGCGTGTGCATGTGTGTGTGCGTGTGTGCGTGCGTGTGCGTGCGTGCGTGCGTGTGTGTGTGTGTGTGTGTGTGTGTGTGTGCGTGCGTGTGTGCGTGCACATGTGCATGGGGACTGCACAGCGACTTGTGTATGTGGTTATTTTTTGTTCACCATACAGATTTTGGAATGAAAAATACTTTACACTTTTCCCAACATCAGCTCAACACTGTGCAAAGGACGACATGTAACCTGAATGTTGACCATACCGGAATAGATACATACCTGTCTCTTCGTCCTCTGAGTCTACTAGGCCTAATTCTGCCTGCCTCTCATACTCCTCGTCACTGATCCCTAGCTCATCCTCACTTTCATGAGATGGTATAACTACTTGTACCCTGTACATTTCAGCCCTCCTCTCAGCCTTGCCATAGAACATTGACGGCTTCATTTTCTAAACAAAATAAGCGTATATATATTTTACTTTTATACTTTACTTTTACTTTATAAATTTATACAAATATTTATAAATATATGAGTAGAATACAACCATCAGACTATATCAGTGCATCCATACATTGTCATTCATACAAAGCTACTCTGCATTAGCATGGGCAAAATATTGTTCCATTACCGCACAATGTTGCCATATGGCAACATACCTATTTTATTAAATAAAAAGGTAATATAAGTATCAAAACAATGTGACAATGATTGAAAAAAGATTAGAACTTACCCCAGATGCTTGATGTATTTTTTTATTCCGAAGAAATATGAAAAAAATGAGGAAAATCTTCACATATACACGAGCACCTTTTCAGCAGCTGGAGTCATCAAAAGTGTGTGAAAAGAATGACGTTGCAAGGGTGTGTGTAGTGTCGTGATGTCATCAAAGCATATCATTGGTTACCTCCAGGTTCTATTATGAATTTAAGATCAATCAGAGCTCATGTTTATTTTCAAATTTCAAGCAATGTCCAAAGAAAGGTTATGTTGCCATATGGCAACACCGTGCAGTAGAGGGTTAACCAGAATCAGATGTGTGACAATATTTGGTCTCTAAAACCTGGTACTTTGAAGATCGACGTGACTGTATACACGATATGTCGGTAACAACAACATATTAACAGTAAAAGCATCTTTCATAGTTTCTTCAAAGAATGGACAACCCCAGCATCTTTCCTGAAATCCTATAAAGTAGGATGATATTGTGGATCCCCAGAAATATTATTCTGACAATTGAGCTAATTAATTTTGCCTGTTTTGTAGGACGTGGTCCGTGTAATTAATTACAATCAACTTGTGGTTAATTGCAAGGATACACATGCATGCATGCAGGTAAAATGACATATCATCCCTTATCAGGAGATTTATTAACATGTAAGACTGATCTAATCCAAACATGTATGAATAATTATTAATTACCAATTATTAATTATGATATGCAAATCCCCCACGGATTAGATCCGCCCCTGAGTCTTTACAATGTGTTTAAAGTTTCACTTTTATCCAGTAGTAGGCACATTCCCTGAAAAAAACTGATTAAGTCTTGTCTTTATGGTTCACCTAAAAATGAAAATTTTGTAATTATTTACTCATCCTCAAGTTGTCCCAAATACGTACGACTTTCTTCTGTGGTTACTAGCATTCTTCAAAACTGTCAGGGTTCTGTCACTTCTGTCTAATCTATTTCTTGGTTTTGTGACAGAGCCCTGACACTCCTGTTTTGTCTTGTACTATGTAGCACACAGCTTGTTTAACACTAGCTGTGTGCTTTCATGTTGTCATGTTTTGTGTGAACACGTGGCTTATGAGTGTTCTCATTGGCTGAGTGTCCATGTCTTGTTTTGTGTTAGCACAGGCCTTGTGATTTGTTTTATTCGCCATGTGCTTGTGTTTTAGTCATGTTTGGTGTGAGCACATGGCTTGTCATGTATGTTTCCTTGTGCCATGTGCTCTCCTGTCGATTGTCTAGCCCCGCCCATCTTGTTACCTGATTATTGATTCATTTTCCCCACCTGTCCTCCCTCGTTACCCTCTTTTGTTTGATTCCCTATTTATTCTCCTTGTGTTTCCAGTCCTGTGCTGGTTCGTCGTTGTATGTAAACTGTGTGTTTCTCTGCAGTGTGATTCAGTCGAGTCGGTCTTGTTTTCCTTTCCCCCTCGGGGTAGTTTTTGTTGTATGTTTTGTTTTATTTTATTATCATTAAAAGCCCATCAACTCTGCTCTGAGTCCTCGCTCCTTTCACCGCCCCCGCACCTGACAAAATATCATCTTTTGTGTTCTGCAAAATGAAGAAAGTCATACAGGTTTTGAATGACATGACATGAGGGTGAGTAAATGACAGTATTTTTGTGTCTATCCGTTTAAGGACTCAATGTCGATAGCCTATAGCTTGCACTTTGCATGGATTGAACTAGCAACCTTATTGTTTCCATCACTGAGCTTGTAACAACTATACCAGGGTTTTGTAAGTAAGGTACAATTAAAATGAAATGTAATTCATATAACAGTTTATTACGGTGGCCGAGAGAGCTCAACACGCTGCAACTGAAGAAAACGCATGCAAATAAAAAACATCTTCATCAGTTTTACAACACGTGTGCTCCGAATACTCACTACACCACCAAATACAGAAACGCGCAGCAAAATTTCACAACACAACTAAATACAGAAACGCCATGCAAAAGTTCACAACACAACCAAAGACAGAAACGCACTGCAAAAGTTCACAACACCACTAAATACAGAGATGTGCTGCAAATGTTCACAACACAACTAAGAAACGCGCTGTAAAAAACACCACAACTCGATACGTTCTCAAGACACCAGGCACTGTTTTATGCAGATGGGCGGCCGGAGCGCGTTAAGGGTTTTTCTGTTAGAACGGTGTCGTGTTAGCGGCCCCTAAGTTAAAAACTAATGATTTTCGCAAAGGAAGTGAATCAATCAAAACTAACTTCAGCTGGACAATAACTTTATCCTAGAGCTGTGGTAAAGCCTAAACAATCTGTTACGGTAACTTTGAAACAATCCATACTGTTAAAAGCGCTTTATAAATGAAGGTGACTTGACTTGACAACGGAAATGTTTCCAGGGGACCTCAATAAGTGACGAGCAACAATGAAAGCCAACGTAATTTCCTCATTATTTTCACCTGGGATGTTCCCATGACAACGCAGCATGGTGTCCAACAGCTGAATAGCTTTTCTTATAACATACATTTCTTATTATTGCTGTTAACATAACTGTTGCAAATTAACATACGTTTTATACAAATGTTTTTAAAATATGCGTTCTATATCTGTGCGTGATTGTCTCGACTTTATAACTTGACGCCTCATCTTTGGACCCTGCATTACCATTCTTACCTATGAAACTTATTTAAACATAACATTGTACAATGATTGACAAAAATTGTACAATGCAACTGTTTTTTTTTTTTCAGCTCTTTGTTAACTCTTCTGATTTGTTTTCTGATGACATTAAACATGTTAATACATTTTGATTATTGTATACAAAGTTGCATGTCATAAACATGTCATCTCTGTATGTTTTGCCAGAAAAAAAGTAAAATAAAATTTGGCTACAGAGACATTGAGCCGGGTTCGTCACTTATTTGGGTCCGTTTCTGTGCGTTTCTGTATTTGGTCGTGTTGTGAACTTTTGCAGCATGCTCTGTATTTAGTTGTGTTGTGAACTTTAGCAGCAGGTTTCTATATTTGGTCGTGTTGTGAACTTTTGCAGGGCGTTTCTGTATTATGTTGTGAGTATTTGGAGCACAGTTGTGTTGTAAAACTGATGATGTTTTCTTAATTTGCGGGTGTTTTTCTATTTGCATGTGTTTTCTTCAGTTGCATCACGTTGAGCTCTCTTGTCCAACGTAGATAGCTAATAAAAAGTTTAAATGTTGACTTGACAAAGCTTAATTTGAAAGTTTTCATAAAAGTTTCAAAAGCCTTGAAGGTTGAAGTTGTATAGGCTTTACAGACAGAGAGAATAATAAAATGATAGAGATAGATGTTTCCCAGAATGCATTACGTGTTGAATATCTTAAAATTGTAATTCAGTAAATGTCTCATTCCAATTCAGATTCCAAATCTACTGTATGTCCTGTGAGATATGGCCAATTCAATTTCTCATAGAAAAACAAAACAAACAAAAACACCACATCATACTTGCTGCATCACATAATTCCTCCCAAAAGAATAGTGCGTATCTTTTAAAACACCTCATTTCAACCATTCACGCTCTTTCTGTACATGTATGACCATGGGAACATGATTCATGTTCAACCACTCAATTTCACTTATCCAAGAGGTGAGCCAACAAAAGCATTTATCCAAAAGTGCCTAAACAGCCAGTTTTCAGAATGCTAGTAGATGGCTGGAATTATGCTGCTGTTCTACTCTTTACTTATAACAGGTCCAGATGAAATCATTCACATAGCTGCACCAAATTGTTCTTGATTTAAAATAGATTTAAGAGCTCTCAACATGGCAGCCAGAGCTCTCAAATACCCAATATTGACAAGTTTCTAGAATGTCTGAGCTCAAGGAAGACCTGTTGAGGATTTAGGTTGGTTCTCCAGTATGTGTTCTCATACATTATTCAATGTGAAGCTAGAAATGTTGTGCAGACTTTTACTGAGCCTGAGTGTGCAGAGGAAATGGGTGCACTGCCAAAACCATAAGGCCGCCTGTCCTATTGAACTACTGTGCATCTACTCACCATTCTCTAAACTCAGCAATCCCCACCACCTGCCTTACCTCTACCACCATGTGTGCCTGGAGGCCCCAAAACAGAAATCCAAATGAAAGCGAAAACGTACCATGAATTTTCTACTATGCTGCAAATCAATTTAGTTTTTTCCTTATTTATATGAGAGGAACATATTTCAAATATTTAGTTTAAAATTAATTTTGATTTATTTGATCAAAATATAGTTACAAACTGTCAAATTGTGAAATATAACTGATTTCTATTTGAATCTATATAAAAAAAAAAAATCCTGTAATGGCATGCTATCTGAATTTTCATCAGCCTTTCTGCCTCTGATAAACTGATTTGGTGCACAATAAACATTTGTTCATTTTATTATTATGATAAAAACAGTTGTGCCTCTTGAAAGAGGGTTAGTTCACCCAATAAATAAAAATTCGGTCATTTTAATACATTTGAGTGGTGCTTTCCAATGAAAAAATTACCAACACAATGTTTGGATGGTTGCTTAGTGTTTGCTAGAGTGTTCTGGGTAGTTGCTAGGATGTTGTTGTGTTCTAAGCGGTCACTAGGCATTGCCAAATGCAAAACAAAAACAAGCCCACTTTTCCTTATAAAGCCACATGATTTGTTGGTGACTAATTACTTGCTAAATTTTGGTCTTCTGGAGTAGTATTTAACTGAGGAATACTAATATCAATGCTAATTACCTATTATCACCATTCACCACTAATTACCTATTATGCACCTCTGCTGATAGCAATTGTCTGATTTCACTCGCTCATTTAATATTTGGAGTTTTACTCTGGTAACTGAACAGCAGTTTCGCCATTTGAACAGAGGCTGTATGTATTTCCTGCTCATTCAAGAGAAATAACTAAAGAGTGAGACCTTAGGGTGTATTTTTTTTTCCCATAAAGAGAGCCAACCTTTTGAAACGAGAACATTTCTATCTTGCAATTCTTGCATCATCGTTATTGCATCTGTCTTGTTTATTGCATTGGATCTGCCAGAATGTGAGTGTCAAACAGCAACAAACAAAAGAACATGCAAGAAACTTTTAATATAAGGTCGCACTCAACAAACCTACACGTGTGAATGTCTATGAACAATTTCTTCCAGTGAAAATAATTAAACCACATTTAATTTCACCAAAAATATGCCCCAGGTGACCATTTTGTGAGATGGGAGATAAATAAATGAAAGGGCATAAATCCTGAAAATGTGTTTAATTAAAACATGCAAGCATGGCAAGTTAATCAGCGAAACAATTATGCGGGCGTGAAAGAGCATTAATGTGAAAGCAATTTCAACAATACCTTGTCGCAGAGGGGTTTTAAATCCCCTGGTTTCACAGACAAGGCTTAAACCTAGTCTCAGACTAAAATGCATGTTTAAGCTGTTTTAACTGAAAGCAACTTGCTCTTGCATATCTTAAAATATGTCATTGCCATTGTGTTGTCTTTTTTTTTTTTTTTTCTAGGGCACGTTTATAAAAGCTTCAAAAAGGGCATGTCCCAATCCTGGCTTTATCTAAGCCCTGCCTGTGGAACCAGGCCTAAGTGTATGTGTAATGGTCTAGCAAAGCAAACTCATGCACTAATAAGTATGTATATTACATGCATGTCTGTGATTTTCAAATTCTGCAAGTTTCTTTTACAGCAGGTGTTACGGCATTATGGTGAATTAATAAGTTGTACTGTCTGCAAAATAAGCAGATGTTCTCCAAAGGCAACAGAGGGAAAACATTCACATGAGGAGTCAAAGCAAACAGCCACAATCACTGGCATTTATTTCAGAATTAGGCACAATAACATATGGATAATTAAGACTCCTTAATGCTTTATTCTGCATACCTGTGCTAGATCATTAAAAGCAGTAATTTTTCTGTCTAAACTAGACTCTTTCTTGTCTAAACTAGACTCGGATTCCACATCTCAACTGTCTCATACTGTGCAAGCCTGAAGATTTGTGCACGTGGGGATCGGCGATCTCTTAATGCCTGACTGTCCAGCTGTTGTATCACCATAAACGCATTTCAACCTTCCACTGGGTGTAATCGCTTCTACATCACACTTTAAAAAACCGCACACACACACCTACTCGCACTCAAGATAATTACCCCGGCTGCTTATTAGATTAACACCGCTCCATAAAAACACATCTGCATATTGCTCTGATACAATTAGCTCTGTGTCTCATCCTTAAATACATCCTGGCACACTTTGCGCCGGGTCCTCGCAGAGTTTTCAGGAGTTTGTTGCCAGAGCCTGTGTAAACTCATTTGGTAATTGAGGGGAAAGCATGGTCCCTGTGCAAACAGACCTCCCACTCACCTAAAAACATTCTCTGTGCTAATGAAAGAATGTGCTTTAGGAAAACTGAACACACAGAGGACAACACATCCTTCTGTATACACACATTCCAGCATTGTTGCCATGGTCACCTCATATGGGCAACCAATTACCACAAGTGCATGAATCATGATACGCCACAGGTCCTCAAGCGTTTTGAGTGACCACAAAAACGTATGATCTAAATCTTTCATCTCTGCCTTATTAATATTTGCACCCATGTTGGACGTTTCCTTAAAAATAGCAATAATAAACATAGTCCTCGAAGAATGTTGTTGTTGTAAATTGAAAAGCAGGCTTATTGTAGGGTAAAGGCAGGAACGCAGTTTGTCACAGTGGTTTGGACTGCAAAACTCATCTAATTTGAAGGGAACCATGGCAACTGTGTCAATTAAAGGGGAAACGCATGGAAAACATGACACGCTCCAAATTTTGTATAATATACAATGGGATCCAAAAGTTTGTGAGAGTCTAACATTGAAAATCTGAGATTCAAAATCTGATTGAATCCTGGAAATAAAGTTGAAATTTTCTTGTAAGACAAAAAATGGTAGCATCTAAATTAACTAATTTAAGTCAAATACTGTAGGCTATATTATTTAATATTTCAAATAAACCTAAATAGTAAATATATATAATTTTTACCAACAAAATACATTTTTTATGGGTTACATCAGGTAGAAAGCTATCAGATTTCATAAAAAAGAAAACTTAATTTGCGTTCCGAAGATGAACGAAAGTCTTATGGGTTTGGAACGACACCAGGGTGAGTAATTAATGTCAGAATTTTCTTTTTTGAGTGAACTAACCCTTTTAATTTAAGCAATAGCTATTTCCACATCCTCTAATCATAAATTCACAGCGGTGCCTCTGTGATGGAGGAATACTAAATTGTGTCCAGCCAACCATATAATTGTAGCTGTTTATTAATTGTAACAAATGTAATTAGTATCTGAACACTCTCCAAATGATTCCTCTTTTTTTTCTGTTATGGGAATATGCAGGTTGGTTTATCACAGCCAGATAACACAACCACAATTTAACCTAATGTGTTAGAAAGCTTTGCACATTTAAATAACCGCTGCTAAAAGGGAGTCATGTCTTTGGATAGAGTAGACAGTCAAAACGTCAGTGTACTTCCTCTCTCAGTTCAAGCATTATGATTTTACTTTCAGAGTACTGTTATATACTTGAATAGCTGAAAACAGCGTTTCATTATGTAGAATGCTGCTTTTTTCTTTGAGTGGTCTCCATAGCATTTGAACTCTTGATATAGGAAGGGGAGGTGGAGAGAGGAAAGTGTGGATCGATGCAGAAACAGAAATGCAAACCTTCTGACCTTCAGACACACAACGATATACACTACGCTTAAGTGTGTGAACACTTTTTGGACAGCATATCCCTTATGTATGTTATTGTTCATGTGTGATGTAAGTTGTCTGTTATCTTGCTTTTGATTGAGCCAGAGTACTTGGCTTCTAGGGTAATGGACTCTGGCAGACACGGGGTGATTGCAAAGCTCCATATGCATGTGTGATAATGAGTGAAGACAGATGTAGTGTGCAGAGACTGATCAGGGGCATCGGGGTCCTCAGATAGTCAATAAATCTACCACAAAGCAGTAAGAGGTCCATTACCCTCCAGCAGCAGATAAAACCTCCCCTAAAGATTGTTCTGGAAAGAATTTGACCCGTGACCCTGTTTATTGGGCTTTCACTGATTGAATCAGAATCACCGAGGACTAAAAGCTCAAAGTGACTATACAGGACGACTGCTAACATGAATGTATAGATGTGGTATTTAGAAGCCATGCCTATTCTCAAAATATACCACAGTGTAGTAAAACTATTAAGGATTTCTATTTAAAGGCACACTATGTAATTTCTTTTTGTTCAAAATTAATACAATTTAAAGGCACACTGTGGAATTTTTGGCCACTAGGGTGCGCTCGACCTGTAATTTTCACGTCTAGTGCCCCTAGAGGCCACAAGCGCCGCAGCATTGTCGCAAAAGTCAATAAACAGTCAACCGGTCAACCTCCCGTGTCTTTATGTGTGTGTGCAGACGGCATTTGATTTGTATGTTGGAGAAAGTTAATCGATTCACTACTGACCAAAATAATGATATAAATATAAGATTAATAATATAAATCCTATAAAGAAAACAAATTGAATAAAAGTAGCATACGCAGAAAACAATGTCTGATCAGGTAAGTCGCATTGACAAGGGTTGCCCAATCCTGCTCCTGCCGATCGTCTGTCCTGCACAGTTCATCTCCAACCCTAATCAAACACACCTGAAGCAAACAATTAACATCTTCAGGATCTCTTTGCAATGGGTTGGAGATGAAATCGAGTAGTCGGGAAATCGTGTGTAACAAAACTGATATAACTCACTACATAATTCCCGTTATTTGTAGTCTTCAGTTTGTTTTTCCTTTTACACAAATACAAACATATATGAGCTGAAAGGAAAAAAAAACACATTTACATTTGTATACGGCAGTATGTTGTGACTTATATCAGTTTTGTTACACGAATTCGCAGTAAATATTACATTATATATACACTTTTATGCCGATATTTATTTTAAAATTTCAGTTTACATTAAGTGTACCTTTTATTCAATATAAAGGCTTGACTTCTTTGCCTGTTAGCTTTGTGTACTAACTCTTCTAACGTTTCTAACGTTAATGCTACCAGATGAATTGCATACAAATTAAACAAAAGCCTGTAGCTAGTTGTTAAGTTGCAGCCCTGTTTCGTTTCAAAATCGGAGGATAAAGTGTCTGCTGAATGCAAACCTTTCCCAATATTTATAAAATGTATATTTGTACTAACATTTAGCTACCAGATTGATAATTCGCTAACTTACTCTACTAGCATTCCTTGTTACATTAAGTTAAATGGAGGACAATATAGAATCAGTAACATGGCCAGGCAGAGAACAAATTTGAAAAAATAGAGATATTGTCCAAGCAATATATTTAACTTACTAGTCCAAAAGCATGACGGCCAGGTCAGCATCGGTCGGGAATCCC
The DNA here is from genome assembly GCA_026230005.1 of Gila orcuttii. Lineage (NCBI taxonomy): Eukaryota > Metazoa > Chordata > Actinopteri > Cypriniformes > Leuciscidae > Gila > Gila orcuttii. The sequence continues at coordinate 18,724,767 of JAPDVR010000008.1, read as the reverse complement.
TCATCCTCCTTTATCGCACGCCAGCGAGGGAACGCTTGACCAATGTTTATCCTCGTCCTTGCTTTTAGTTTATCACTCTCCTTTTTCTTTTTTTGGTCTCCTCTGACAAAATCTTTGCTTTCTTCCGAGTAGCTGTTGATTCAGCCATGCCGACAACATACAGACGCCGGCAATCAAACGCGAGTTGAGCTCTCACGTTAGAATTTGAGGAAGTTGGGGTGGTGGGGGAAGTGACGTTTGCCGTAAAGTGGTCGAATTTTGTAGTTCTTTTTGTGCTCGGGTTCCTACCCGAAACCCGAAGTTACATAGTGCTAGTAAAAGCGATACAGACACCTTCAGGCTTCGGCAGACGTGTCATTCAACCTATTGTAAGTCGATGTACCATCTCAATGGGTTTTGGTAATATATTATAAAGGTTGAAAAGTTCCACAGTGTGCCTTTAAAGGGCACCTATTATGCAAAATTCACTTTTACATGCTGTTTGAACATAAATGTGTGCTGGCAGTGTGTGAGCAAAACCACCCTAGAATGATAAAAATCCACCCAGTGTTTTTTTTTACAATCTCAATAATTCATATGCACTCTCTCAGAATGAGCTGTTCTAAGATTCAGCTTTTTGTGACGTAGAACATGGGAAAGGGGTTTGATTGACAGTGTGGTTGAGGCAGACCCCTCCCTCGGTGATCTGATCCTCCATTGTTGTTTCAACGACAGCCGGACCGCTGTTCTGAAGATTTGTGCTGCCTTCTAGAAAATGCCTCCTAAGAAAAATAAGTGTTTTGTTGTGGGCTGTAATACTTCGCATAGTTGTTTGCACTTGCTTCCGACATCAGAGCCACTGAAAACGCAGTGGGTGGATTTTATTTATGAAGGAAATGCGCCTCTTACACTCCCGAAGTACGTTTATGTTTGCTCAAATCATTTTGAGAGTGACTGTTTTTTGAACGGCGGTCAATTCAAAGCAGGTCTTGCTACAAAATTAATCCTCAAGGGTGGATCGTTGCCTAGTGTTCGCGATCCAACGACAATTCCTGAAGAAGTAACTGTATTTTATGATTTCTAAGGTGTTTTCAAACATTTGCGTCAACGTTATCACAGTTTGTGTGTGTCTGTGTGTGTTGCACAGCGATGACAACGCAATGAGTTCATAAATGTATCAAATAACCATTCCGAGACATCCTGGTCCATTCTCGATCGTTTTTCTTCAGCCGGAGTCTCTTCGTCATCTGGGTCGGACTCTGGTTCAAACATGTATGGCCGAATGCCATACACAATTGCGGGTCTATCACTCTCGGCCATTATGGTTCTACCGACTGTTAATTGCCATAGTTATGGAAGTTACGCCCACATCCAGCGGCAGGGTGGGGATTAGCAGCTCATTTGCATTTAAGGTCGTCTGCCTCAAAACAGCTTGTTTCAAAACAGGCCCCAAAAATGACACATTCAAAGGGTTATAATAAATTAACTGGGGGGTATTTTGTGCTGAAACTTCACAAATACATTCTGGGGACACTCAAGACCAATATTACATCTTGTAAAAAGGGCCATAATAGGTGCCCTTTAAGTAATGAGTCAATACATCATCAGTCCTTCTTCCAAAGTGTGTTTTTTTCTTACCCTGATTCACTATGGCAAGACTATTATCTAAGTGTTTATATTTTAGACCTGACAGGATGGCTTTCGCAGGAAATTGCATACATGCGTTACTCGCCCGTGCATCTCATCATATAGAGAAATTAGCGAGAAAGTTGACATGGAGCAGCTAAATCTCGAACCTCCAGAAAATCACCTGTTTAAAAAAAAAAGCCGAACAGAAGAGAGTCTTAATGCAACAGAGCTTGTAAAACAAGAATCAACATTGGCTTGGCTTTTTGAAATGTTGATTTTTTTTTTTTTTTTTTTTTTTTTTTTTTTTACTCAATAGGCGAGTAAGGTATTTTATTGAACACATATTGCCATATGTATGTAGCTCTCTAACAGAGTTCATTGTAAAGCATTATCTATTGTGAAGGGTCATATTCCGCACAATCACACAGAGCCAAAGGGCAACCAAAACGATGTTCTACCACAAAAGGCATGCAGTTTTGTTTTTTAACTGCTAGAGTGCCAAAAGTTACATAATGTATCTTAACTTGAAGCTACATAATGTTTTGAACACATTTTTTTTTATTATTATTACTGAAAAAGTCTTATATTGGCATCTTACATGTATGTTTGTTCAGCTCTGCTACTTGTACACACATCAACTCGCCATGCAGTCGGCTCTATAATATAAGGATTATACCTTATATATTATGTTGTTTAACAATCCGTGGAGTATTTTATGAGGTTAGTGAATCTGAATTAGGTCTCATCCTAACCCCACACACAGTTTTGCTTTAGCTGTAAAACAAATTTACAAGATAGTTTATGCCTCTCTTTCAAAAAAGCAGTTAGCTACACTAAGCTACAAACAAAAGTGAGATAACTACATTCAATTTTAAGGGGGTTAAGTATACATTACATTTGTATTTTAATTGTTTTAAACAAATTAGTACTTTTATTCAGTGATTTATTAAGTTGATCAAAACTAACAATAAAGACATTTGTTACAGAGATTTCTATTTCAAATAAATTCAACACTGATAATAATTACAATAATAAATATTTCTTGAGTAGCAAATCAGCATATGAGAATGATTTCTGAAGGTTCATGTGACACTGAAGATTGTAGTAATGGCTGCTGAAATTTCAGGTTTACCATCACAGGAATCGATTACATTTAAAAATATAGAAAAATAAATTGTAATATTTAATAATTTTACTGTATTTTCTAATGCAGCCTTGGTGAGTGTTATTGTAAGGTCACCAGCTGGAGTGCCCTTGAGAGCCACCAGAGGGCACTCCACATCAGACTATTGTCATTCCCTCACAAACTACATTTCCGATAACTCACTGCCCAGACTCCGCATCCCTGATTGTATCCACCTGTGTCTCATTACCTTGTCAGTCTCAGCCTATTTAAACCATGTACACTCATTCATTCCCTGCAAAGTATTGTATGTTGTTGCACTGCATTTCTGAGCATTTCTCTGATTCTATGTATGGACTCTCTGCCTGCCTCTGGTTTACCCGTTTGCCTTGTCACCAACCTTGTGTGTTTTGTTTGTTTGAACTGCCTACTTGTGTTTTGACCTGTTGCCTGTACATTGGATTACGTGTCTGGATTGCCCCATTATTAAAAGTAGTGGTGGGCAGATTGAGGCTTCGTGGAAAACTCAAACAGTTCAAACAAATGTGCCGTATTGTGTCGAGGCTTCGAAACAATCCGACACCCGTCTCCATGGTGACCCGTAGTGGTCAGAACAGTGTAAATGCAACAAAAACCCAAGCCAAACATGCATAAAAACACTTTTTACAAATATATTGCAAATTTTTTATTAAAAGGAAAATCTTTCAAATACAATTATCTAATCATCTAATATATATATTTTATTTTATCAATAATTGTCAGGGTTTGTTTTGTTTGCTATATGAATGGCTCAGCTAAACAGGCCAATAAGACTATTAACTACCATTATTCATTTTAATTATACTAATGTCTAATTAAAACGTCTACAAATGTATCAGAAACAGATACATACAAACTGATCAGAGGTCAGGTAAAACCCACAGACACTTGTTCATTGGTTCTCAGTGTCTCCTCATGATTCATGTGTTGACAGAGATCATCGTCCCAGCGGTGAACCATTGAAATTTTGAAGTGTTTCGAAACAGTTATGACGTAATGAAGCCTTGTTTACTGAAATCACATGACTCTGGCCGTTTGATACATGCTCCGAACTATTGATTTGAAACAAAAGATTCATAAAGGCTTCGAAGCTTCATGAAGCAGTGTTTTGAAATTGCCATCACTAATTAAAAGCTGCATTTGGATCTCAACCTTCTTGTCTCGGAGCAGTTCGTAACAGTTATATCTTATGTAAGCTACTGTATATATGATACATTTTTTAATTGCTTGATACACAGACTGTGTGAATTAACTGAATTTTCATGCTTTCAGTCAGTGAAAACATTTTATGATATTGCGCTTAGTTCTTTCCTCAGTTCACTTGGTTGTCACTCTACTGAAAAATGCTACTTTGTAACTGATTCTTCCCAACACTGCCTACACAGGACTGTTTTGGAAAAGTGGATTGTGATTGCATTTATGTAAATACTTTTTAGAAACATAAATTAAATATAGATTCACTGTGCTGTTCTGATTTTTGGCAGTGATGCATTTGCTCAGGCCAGTGGGGTTTGATTCCAGCGTTTGCATTGAAACTTGTGCACCATCAATCATGTATATTTGCATTCATTCATTTAGCAGACATTTTTATCCAAAGCGACTTGCAAATGAGAAATACAACAACAATTCATCCTAGGAGACAGTGGCATTAGAAAAGCTGAAATGCACAGTTCCAACAGTGCTCAGAGATGAAAGTGAGAAACAAGAGATGAATCAGTCATATTGAGGGAACAGATGATACTTCCCTGCCTGTTCTATGCTATCAAGTCTTATTGTCTAAACTTTTCCTGTGCATCTAATAATGAATTAAGATAACATCTGGGCAAGTATAAAATTATACTGATAATACACAGTATTGTGTCTGATGATGACGATGACCGGACACAATTGTGTGTATTATTGCCCTGGTCTCATTGTTAATACGTATCAATACATAACATTTACAGGTACAAAGCATGTTTTGTACATTTAGATATATTCTGAAATGTACAATATGGACCTATTGACAACATTTAAATGTAAACATTACATATTTACCACCAAAAAACATAAAATATTTTTAAATCTTTTATATCAAAAAGATATTTGTGTAGCCTACCCGTTTACAGTTATATAGATACAATAGATCCCTTAACCCTACCCCAAACTTAAACTTAACCCTTTTATAGAGAAAATAAAAATAATAGCCAATATAAAATGTAATTCGTAATGGCCTATATTGTCACATGTCTGTCCTGTCTTGTTATGCACATGAGTGTTTTGTTATCTTGAGCCATGTGCTCTTGTCGTTGTTTTATCCCTCCCCCTTGTTTATTGGTTAATTGCTCCACCTGTCTGTCTCGTTACCCTCCTTTGTTTGCCTCCCTATTTAGTCTTCCTGTGTTTGCTGTCCTGTGCTCGTTCGTTGTATTTGTTACACGTTTTGTATGCTGTGCCTGTTCCTGCCCTGCCTTGTCTGTTTTTGGATTGCCTTGTCTGTTTTTGGATTTAGTTTTGGTTTGTTTATTTTATGTTTTGTCCTATTAAAACACTTCGTCTCTGCACTTGTATCCACGGAATTATTCCTGGTCCCACCGTGCCAGAACGAACGAGCCAATGTGGATTCAGCGGAGCGAACTCTCTCCTGAGGAGAGAGAGAATGGCATTTCTTTGTTTAAGTACCTCACCATGTGCGCTCAAAGGAATGAGGAGAGGAGGGCAGCAGAGTCTTCCTCACGGGTCTCATCAGGAATGAAGTCATCATCTCTGGATCCGTCAAGCGGGGGGACTTCATCGATGGTGTTAGCCAGCCTCGAGTCTGCACACATCCATCAGAAAAGACGGAGGAGGAGTAAGAGACCTGCGTCTGCCCAGTCAGAGACTGTTCACGTCCCGTCTGCCCAGCGGGAGACTGTTCACGTCCCGTCTGCCCAGCGGGAGACTGTTCACGTCCCGTCTGCCCAGCGGGAGACTGTTCACGTCCCGTCTGCCCAGCGGGAGACTGTTCACGTCCCGTCTGCCCAGCGGGAGACTGTTCACATCCCGTCTGCCCAGCGGGAGACTGTTCACGTCCCGTCTGCCCAGCGGGAGACTGTTCACGTCCCGTCTGCCCAGCGGGAGACTGTTCACGTCCCGTCTGCCCAGCGGGAGACTGTTCACGTCCCGTCTGCCCAGCGGGAGACTGTTCACGTCCCGTCTGCCCAGCGGGAGACTGTTCACGTCCCGTCTGCCCAGCGGGAGACTGTTCACGTCCCGTCTGCCCAGCGGGAGACTGTTCACGTCCCGTCTGCCCAGCGGGAGACTGTTCACGTCCCGTCTGCCCAGCGGGAGACTGTTCACGTCCCGTCTGCCCAGCGGGAGACTGTTCACGTCCCGTCTGCCCAGCGGGAGACTGTTCACGTCCCGTCTGCCCAGCGGGAGACTGTTCACGTCCCGTCTGCCCAGCGGGAGACTGTTCACGTCCCGTCTGCCCAGCGGGAGACTGTTCACGTCCCGTCTGCCCAGCGGGAGACTGTTCACGTCCCGTCTGCCCAGCGGGAGACTGTTCACGTCCCGTCTGCCCAGCGGGAGACTGTTCACGTCCCGTCTGCCCAGCGGGAGACTGTTCACGTCCCGTCTGCCCAGCGGGAGACTGTTCACGTCCCGTCTGCCCAGCGGGAGACTGTTCACGTCCCGTCTGCCCAGCGGGAGACTGTTCACGTCACGTCTGCCCAGCGGGAGACTGTTCACGTCACGTCTGCCCAGCGGGAGACAGATCCGGAAATGCCCATTTGTGTGGCCGCCAAGGCAGTTACGGACTATCTGGAGCGTCTGGCTCGGATCCTGGACATGCCCGTGTCTGCTGTCCCTGAGCCGGAGCCCGTGTCTGCTGTTCCTGAGCCGGAGGCAGAGCCAGTGCCCGTTCCAGAGCCGGAGGCAGAGCCAGTGCCCGTTCCAGAGCCGGAGGCAGAGCCAGTGCCCGTTCCAGAGCCGGAGGCAGAGCCAGTGCCCGTTCCAGAGCTGGAGCCAATGTCTGTTCCAGAGCCAGTGCCTGTTCCAGCGCCAGAGCCAGTGTTTGTTTCTGTGTTTGTGTCTGTTCTTGTGGCTGTTACAGTTTTGGTGTCTGTTCCTGAGCAGGTTGCTGTTCCTGAGCCCTGGCCGCCCGAGGGGTCCTCACCGCCCTGGCCGCCCGATGGACTGTCTGCTTCGCCCTGGCCGCCCGATGGACTGTGTTTTGCCCTGGTCTGTCTCTCCTGTCCCCCCCCCTGGCCTGTCCCTCCTGTCCCGCCCGGGTCGGATGGAGCGTCTGGTAGCCGCTCCGTAGGGAGGGGGTTTTGTCACATGTCTGTCCTGTCTTGTTATGCACATGGGTGTTTTGTTATCTTGAGCCATGTGCTCTTGTCGTTGTTTAATCCCTCCCCCTTGTTATCTGATTATTGGTTAATTGCTCCACCTGTCTGTCTCGTTACCCTCCTTTGTTTGCCTCCCTATTTAGTCTTCCTGTGTTTGCTGTCCTGTGCTCGTTCGATGTATTTGTTACGCGTTTTGTATGCTGTGCCTGTTCCTGCCCTGCCTTGTCTGTTTTTGGATTGCCTTGTCTGTTTTTGGATTTAGTTTTGGTTTGTTTATTTTATGTTTTGTCCTATTAAAACACTTTGTCTCTGCACTTGTATCCCCGGAATTATTCCCGGTCCCACCGTGACATATATAAAACATAATGGACAGAAATGTGTCGGGAAATTACAAGTATAATTTGAGCCACTAATCCCACTCCTACCTATAAATCAACCCATAACCATTTCTTAAAACTATGTATAGAGCAGAATTTAAGTTTGCTGAAAATATTATCCCGATCCACTAGCCTAGTTTAGGTTCAAACGCACATCAACCAAAACAGGGTATGGGGGCGATTTCGGATTCAGCCAATGAGTGTTTGATATCGCTGCCATAAAACGTGTCGTAATGCTTCTTGAGGTGGCAATTTTTGCAAGATTTGACAGGCCTGAAACAGGCCAAGAAAGGCCTGAATTTGGATCAAAATTAATACAACATGATGTTTAAATGACTACAGAAATGTTATTCATTTTAAGTTTTTAAAGTGTATTCTTGTTTAACATTATGCAATTCTTTTAAATGAGTTTGCACCAGAAGTCACACTGAACCGAATGAAATGTCATGATTTCAAATTAAATAAAGGAGTCAGCTGAGTTAAGTTCGATTGAAAATATAATATACTGAAACTCTGTATTAGATTTAAAAAAAGGATTTTTTCGTACAAAATGGTATGTCTGTAAGGTGTTAATACGTAAATAATATACATTTTAGTGCTTTCAATATTGTACGTTTCAGTGTATGGTAACGTCAGTAATTGTACCCACACTTAACGTCAAAATACCCACGGAAAACTCATTAGATCACAATACAGCATTGTGCCTGATAGACCTGACTAGTCAAAACATTGCACTGTTTGGTAAGTAAACTCTTTGGAGCTGCAATTTTAGTGTGTGGATATATGTTCATTGGTCATACATTTGGCCATGTTTTGTTATCCTGCATCTGAGCCTAATTTGGATTTTGGATCTGCACACCTCTTTTATTTTTGATATTCAAATTCATGCCATATGCTATTCAATTTATTTAATTTAAAGATTTATGAATGAAACATCTTTGAGCTGTTAAAGCATCTGATCAATTTACCAAGTCGTCTCTTGATGTATGTGTTCTGAAGTTTGTCACCCTTTTAGATTTTATGGTCCTTCAGGACATTTGTCATGTCCAATGTGAGTTAACATTTGGAGCTTTAATAAGACCTGATGTTATTTTCCTAGCTTGAGTCTATTCCACTGGCCTGAGGTAGCAGCTGCGCAGCACTACATCTTGCTTATCAGGGAATATAACACTAGTGTAGTTAAGGGTCAGTAAGTGTCACACAGCCAAACTTTTATCGACATAATGTCAGTCCAGATTGCATTTTATTCTAGCTAACAATCTCCCACTTTGACAGAAAGACACATTTGACTGACATGTACAGTGACCAATTAGCTTTTTTTTGGTACATATTTTTGGTGGATTATCTGATTCTATCCATTCAAAAGTAATAGGAACTAATTTTGGCAGACAAAACTCAGGAATTGCATGTACAGTGTCAATGTCACTAATGGCAAACCTTGACAAACAGTCACTGCATCAACGCAGGTACCTTGTAAACGCAATTTTGGCTAAATGTTTTTTTACAGGAGATGCAATGCAAAACAGCCATAGATTGCGGGTTTTAGAATGGTTGGGTTTTTTTTTTTTTTCATTTTTTATTTTTTTTTTCATTTATGAGTTAAATAAGGCCTGTGGTAAACATAACTTGACGATACTTGGACCTTTTACTCTACAACATAAATTCCACACACCCATATCGAAAACAGAAGCTTTGGATTTTTATTTAAAAAAATATCTAGATTAAAACTTCTGGGGCCTCATGTATCAATCTTGCGTACGCACAAAAACTTTGCGTACGCCAGCTTTCACGCTCACGGTCGGATGTACTAACAGTTAAATCAACGTGAGAATGTGCGTTCCTCCACGCCAATTTCATGTCTGGCGTACGTACATTTCTCATAGTTTTTGGCCGTTGGCGACTCTTACAGGCAATGAAGTAAAGTTGCAAACATTACACAACGAATTGTTCTACAAGTCTATCGCACTACCACCTGTGGGAAGCATTGCTATTAATTTGCAATTTATAAAATAATTTACATATATTGTCACAGGAGCCTTATGGGAATAATCTATCAATTATGCAATTAAGTAAGAACGTATAAAAGCATATGCAAATTGATACAACCCTTAGTCTATGGCAATGGCAGCTTTGGCCTTATTAGAGGACATTGCTAATGGCAGAATCCGAAGAGAACGAGTTTTTAGGGACCACAATAATTTTCTGGCCCAGGATGATGACTGGCTTATCAGCCGTTTCAGATTTCCAAGGGCTATCCTCTTGGAGCTCTGTGCTGAGTTCGGTCCGAATCTAGAGAGAGAGACAGCGAGGAGCCACGCAATACCCGTTCCCTTGCAGGTGCTGACACCACTTGCTTTCCTGGTAACTGGTTCTTTCCAAAGGGAACTGGCAGACCACTCAGGAATAAGCCAGTCGTCTTTGAGCCGCGCAATGCCAGCGGTATGGGTCGGGATCATCCGCATGTCTACCAGGTATATAAGGTTCCCATATGATGCAGTTGACCAGCCAAACATTAAAACGCAATTTGCAGCGATAGCCGGTTTTCCTAATGTAATCGGAGCGATCGACTGCACACACATTGCTATAAAGGCGCCATCTGAAGAAGAATTTGCATATGTGAATCGGAAACATTTCCATTCAATAAACGTGCAGATAATATTGGTTACCTTCGTGGCAGTCCTGTAGTAAATCCGAGTCTCCCACAGCAGCAGATACTACTCCAGAGAGTAAAGTGTCACCCATAATTGAGGCAACTCTCTGCTCAAAGGGTGTAAGTTCATCGACCCCTTTACCACTGCCTGTTCTGCCCACACTTTGTCGGTGCGCAGCAGTTCTCCATTTAACGTCCACCTTTATATCAGACAATTTCTTTTTAAGGTCATTTACAGTGCGACTTTCAGATCCCACCGCATTGACGGCATCAGCCAAACTCTCCCACTCATATTTTTTCCTTTTGTTATTAATTCCGGAGGACAAAGTTCCAAATATTTTTTATTTCTCGTTTCTACCTCCGATAGTAGCACCTCCGATTCACTTGCTGTAAAGTTTCGCTTCTTGCCCCTTGCTTTAGCCATTTTCTTACTCCTTTCTATTGCCAAAGTGGACTCATTACCATATTTAAATGTATTTAATTAAGGGAGGAGACTGGGTGGGGCGTTGTGCTCGTGCATGTGCGCTAATTTTTACGTTAATTGGGATGTACAAAGAGAATATGCGTAGGATCCTTCGTACGCAGAGATTCATACATCTGTTTTTTTTTTGTGCGTACGCACATTTACAGCTTTGTCCGTACGCAATGTTTTAGTAAGAATTCAAGTAATTCTTTGTACATGAGGCCCCTGGGGTGTGAGTGTATGCAGTTTACATTGTAGAGCAAAACGTCCAAGTATCGTCAAGTTATGTTTACCACAGACCTGCAAAAACAAAAACCCCATAGCAAAATCTCAAGGGAACCAGTGGTGGTGAATTAGTCCTAAGGGTTTTGACGTCATCCCTGCACCACTCTATATAGACACATTTATAGTATTTAGAGAAAATGTTAAGTATTATGTTCTGTGATGTTAGCGTTAACTAAAATTTAAACTATAAAAATCATTTTTGTTAATTGAAATAAAATAGCACTAATACTTAAATTAAAATTGAAAATATGAAAAGTTAAATTGAAATATTAATACATATTATACTATATAAATAATATACAGATTGATTGTATATAGAATGATTGTAGATTATTTTATAAAACATGTTGTTATTAACAACGTTCAATTATTTATTTAACTTTGTATTAAGTTCACACTTTTTTTACACCTACTATTAAAAGTAATGTTAGATTTTTTGGATACATACCAGTTTAAAAATCTCTGGTCTAGTTAAGTGCTAGTTAAGTGTTTTTCATTTAGTTACTCAGACTGTAGCAGGCGATTTTAACCAACGCTTCCCATTTCTGTGTCAATATGCATCAGAAGGTCAGTGGGTGGACTGTAGCCGTTCCGTCAGAGACCAAGGAGTCAGTTTGCCAAGGTACAGCTCAGAGTAAATCACCGAATGCAATTGTGAGATCATTTGTTGGCACAGCAGCTGCAGGGTGAAATACTTCTATTGAGCAAACCATCATTGGCAATGCTGTGGGAATATGAAATTTGGCAGAGTTTCGCACTGTCCATATTACGTATTTAGTAAGTCGCCCTGAACTCTTTTCTGTGTCAGTTCTGCGGTACGTTTCCATCGGAAGCAGCCTAAAGCCACTGTCATCATAAGTTCTATCATCACAGATCTCATTTCTCACACAACCAACTATGGGGTGCACTGTAGGCACACTGCGTAAGTCAAAAGTATGAAAGTCAGAGGAGATGATTGACAGGCTTAGATGGATCAGATAGATTAAACGGGTCAGGTTTGATCACTCTAAGCACAGCATCCACTCTCCACTTATCCTTTCCAGTGAAATACCCATACACCCGTAGGGAAAAACTGGCACCAGAAAGCTAATTCCTCCGGAGTTTGTGGCTGATATTTATGAGTGCTAGGTGATGGTGTTCCATCTCCCTCGCAAGCATGCTGGGGTTGAGGTTTATCAACAGTACTTCGCTTCTCAGATATCGTCAGTTAATTTGTAGAGTGCATTAGGCTGTTATAGCATGGGTGAATACATTTGCCAAGCTGGAAGGGCGGATTTATTCTACATTTGTTTGTTTTTTCTAGTAGACCATGTGAATGCATTTGGCTAGCTATCCTGGAACATAAAACAACAATTGTGCTGGCAATGAAAAATTGTTACGGTGACCAGTGGAATAAAGTGGTTATTTGGCTTCTCGCTCTGTAATGAGTGGAGGGCGTAGCACTTTTGGCTTTCAGAGGGTTTATGGATAAATGCTTTTTTCTGTTGCATGTTGGTCGTTCCATCAGGGTCAATGAACATTAATGACCGAAGGAGCTGTGAAGCATGCATCATGGAAATGCACTTTAGCTGCTAACACAGATTTCAGTACGTGACAGATATTGGTGACTGTAGATCACAAAAGGGGAATGCGTTGTAGATCAGCAGAAATCCATTAATGCGGATATGTAGGCATGGTATGTAATGGATAACAAATTAGGGCTTCAGGTTTCTCTCTTTTGGTTGCTATCGTGAGCATTGAAATTATATTTGAGGGTAATCAACAGTATTTGTGGCATAATGTTCATCATTTTATGGTTTAAGGCATTATGTTGTTATGGCAACAAAGTTGTAAAATTGGATATAAATTGACACAGAAATCGTTAGTAAGAGATTTTATCAAACTTTTAATCATGTTAACAAGCATAATGTTTTATACTATCAAAACAGTGAGTATTCCTTCCATTGTAAGTGCCTTAATGTTTTTGTGGTAATCAGCATCATGCCACAAGTGCTGCTGTGCTGATTGAGCTTATAGCTTGTATTGAACCCAGAATAATCTTTTAAACAATTGAATATGAACAATCAAAGGAATGGGCCTTATGCACAGCCCATGTTGTATTGGGTGTGTGCTTGCAGTGTGTATGGTTGTTTGGTGTTTGCACCTTTTCTAAATCCATGCATGTGTTCAGGATGCCTTCTAACTGATAATTCACAGTTCTGGAAACCTCTCAACTGCAATATTATGATGTTGGATCAATACATGTGCATTGTTATAGTGCATCGCTCCAGAGGGACTGCAGCCAGTGTGCTGCTTAGTCCACAGGATCCACAGACAGCTCCTCATGCCAAGACCGTTCCATTGTTTCTGAAAACCCCAAAAGCTTTCATCAGTCCAAAATGGCCTTGAAGAGATAGTTCACCCAGCAAGATAATCATTTATTCTTCCTCATGTCATTTAAAACCCATATGCTGTTGTTTTGTTTTCCTAAAAGTGACCCTATTACGCTATTTTAAAGGTTTACATGCATCCAAGGTCAAAAATACTTTATTTTTCTCACAATATACATTGCAGCATCACCTGATTTCTCACTGTGTCTGAAACGGTTCAATTAGGGCTGGGCGATATGGCCAAAAAATCATATCTCGTTCTCGTTTTCTCGTTTCAACACGAACCAAACTCTTCCAGGCCTCAGCTACAACTACATAATTTGAGGGCGGGTCAAACTAGGTGGCGTTCACGGGCATCCAATGAAGACCTTAGGCTGGCATTATGCAAATTTGTTACAAACCCATGTAGGTTCGTGCAGGAAGTCATGTAATTACTGACGACTTGTTTACAGGCATTTCTGAATCAGTACGTTCTTTTGGGAGACAATAAATAATGAATTGCAGTGGTTTTCCATACAACATTAGTTAGTGACCATGTCAAGCTCCAAAAAGACAGAAAAAAAGCACAACAGTACTATTAAAGTAGTGCATGCTACTTGTGTGTTATACTCCAAGTCTTCTGAATTTGTGTGATGAACAGTCTGACATCTCTATCACTGAATCACAAGAGTCATATGGGACTACTACATTTTTTGTTCTTTTTGGAGCTTGACAGATGTGAGCACTGTTGTTGTAAGGAACAAAACTGAGTTAATATTCTCTTTTTGTGTTCCACAGACCAAAAATTACAGCATATGGGTTTGGAACAACATGTGGGTGAAAGTAATAACGTAATTGTACATGTTGAGTAATACGTGTGTATGTAAGTGTATCTTTGTAGTTGTGTTTAGTGTTGTCTCCTCCCCCAGTTTGTTGATCAGCTAACACTCAATTACACCCACCAAACAGTGGGTGTTATTTTCCATGCATCCTCCCCAATGTTTAGTTCTCCAGACAGGCAGTAGACCCATCAAAGCTTTGTTTCTATACTCTCTGTTTGCTCGACTAGCAAAAACAGCGAAGAGGTCCCTGCATGCAAAGGCGAAACCGGCATGCAATGATGTTTGAGGGGGTGGAAGAGCACTTGGCTGAATGATGGACCATTTCCCAGCTCGTACTGGCAGTTCTCACATCACTAGTCCTCAAAAGATAATGACATCCAGCCCATTTTGCATATTGGCTGCTGGCTTTCATGCCTCCATACATCATAAGCCACTTTACCCTCTGCCCCCATGGGCAACCATTGATAACAGCTTTAAAAGTTAAAACTTAAAAAAGAGAAAAGGGAAATGTAGCCATATCTGTACCATGAAGCAGCTAAATCCACAGTTTTTTACTTTATTTTGGTCATGCAAGACAGAGCGCAATGGAGGTGGATGCTTTATGGATCATACTAAAGGTGGGAATTAGATGGTTACTTGTAAGATTCATACTTGTATATAAACTCATTTTCCTCTCCTTCACTTGCTTTCTCTTTCATTTTAAGGTAACATATTTAGTCTGTGTAATGAAATCTGATTGTATATGTATTTCATTCATATTTCAAAGCAGAAGAAATAAGAAAGAAAACAGTGTTGTGGTGTTCACTTGTCACTGCATTTGTGAAAATATAATTCTATTCTCTTTGGGATTTCAAGACTGAATGCTTCACAAAGCTAATATGGATGAAATGTCAAGTTGCTAAGGGAAACAATCAAACCAGACATTCTGTTGTGAAAAAAGAAAACATTGGAAAGACTTTCCATCTGGAACAATCCAAAGTGATGCGGTGCCAAGGGCCCATGGTAGTTGATTTTGGCACATAGTTTAGGTGGGCATTTACCTTAATGTAGGCAAACCATTAGGGACCAATTTCAACCCTGCTGACACAGCCTAACTGACTAAAACAGTTCCCAACTTGCAGTATGAAGTAGTGCTACCATTATTGTATAATGCATTATGCCTGTAATGGTCTTGTTGTAAGAATATAATGTGAGCTCTGCTATTCTGGTTTGTGGAGCCAAGGTTTTCAATAATTTGGGAATTAAGACTCAGACCGTATATGTGATAATTCTGATAAAACTTGAACTGTTCATTAGTTCCCAATGCATTTTTTTTAACACCTGAGCTGCAAATTCCATTACCCTATATTATAACTTTTTAGCAAGTTTAAGCTTTTTAGAAATAAAAAATAGTTTATTTCATGCTGTTTTATGTTGCTAAAAAAACAGGAACTGGTGAATCATCTTTAATATTGTAAAATGTATTTATTTATTTGCATAAACCTGATCTTGTTTGTGTTGAGAGAACACTCAGAAACTCTACTGACACCCTCTTTATTGCATTTCAGTTCACACTTGGTGGACCGACTGCCTCTCAGACACACATTTCATCGTCTCTGCCCAGTGTGCCATGGGGGTCTTGTATAGTTCTGACAGACGGCATGCCAAAGTGTGAGCTAAGCCAAGGCTAGCAGATGCTGACTGGATGAGCACAACTGAACACAACTGAAATCCAGACCCCCTGCATGAGTGTCTCTCTCCTATTTTTCTAACAATCCAAGTTATTGTGGCCGTATAGCACAGTAATGGTCTCAGATAGTTTGCTAAATAATTAAAGGAAATTAAATGCATCTAGACCCAACATCCAGAAATGTAGTCTGTTTAAAATCATTCACAGAAATACAACGATGGCCAATTGGACAAAGATGCAAATAGCTACACAGACTAGTTTAGCAAATTGCTGCAGGAGACTTTGTGGCCGGCGAGTGAATTTATACCCGGTAAATGGTGGATTGAAGTTAGGGTCTTTAATTATGTGTGGAGGAAGAGCATGTTCAGCAGTCAGGGTGAGGGAATCGACTAAAGTGCACAAGGGGAAGGGGAAGAATAATGCTGCTGACAGTGTGCCCTGGAGCAACAGAGAAGTCCATACCTCAATATTGGCCCTCTGCATCATTCCGCCCCACCTTAGCCTGTATTCAACCTACTGACAGCTAATACACAATTGGCAATTGGGCTTATGGGACAAGGCAACTATACCGTAGCATATGAAGAGCGAGCAGGCTATATTTATACACCATAAGGCTGGTTGTAATGCGGTATATTGCTTTAAATCAGGTAAACGAAGAATCTCAGTGGAGACTGCAAAGTGTTTGTGCTACCATGCCGTGTCTGTGGAGAAAGGAAGAGGAAGAAAACGATATATCTCAAATAGAAAATAAAGATAACAACCTGCTAAGCAATTTCTGCAGTATTTGATGCAGCTGGTATATTTTTTTCACAATATGATTTCCATTTCAGACAGAATTGAGTACTAGAGGGCTTGCCGCTCGTGAACCTGCATCTCATAGGAAACACAGCTGATGGAGTGTCCATTTGCATGAGAGAGAGGTTACAGCGATGAGAGTGGGTTTATAGTGATTGAATTTTTTTTTTTTTTTTTTTTTTTTGCTCAGAGTCGGTAGGTTCAGTGTTATACAATCTTCCCAGTTCTATAACCTTTTGTCTCAACATCACAGTTTTCTCTAACATTCCTCCTGGTACTTTTTATCTCAACATGCATGTGGTATACTGAACCCGTCAGCGCTGAAATGTCTGAGAGCACATTTGCATTGACCCACTTGAACTCTCCTCTCCTCTCATTAGCATACTTTGTTTATAGCAATCACTGTTTTGGCTTGTCTCCGTCATGCTCTCTTTCACACTCACACAGAGAAATATTTTAAAAAAGCTATGTCATAAGTATTCTCAGTATGATCTGAAAGAAAATGTAGACTCTCTCTGACCTTTCTCTTTGCTTATCTCACATAATGCCATGACCTTTCCAAAGACTGTCTTTAAAGTTGCGTACTGCGTTGTCATTCAACTCCACTGCATGCAGATACTGGGTACATGGTTTAATGTTCTGAACAGTCTTTGGAATAAATGGACTATTATTGTAAGTAGGGAGATACAGTCTGATTTCATTTTCCTGAAGAAAAAAAAAAAGAATTCTGAAAAAATTAATTTAGAAGCTTATCCTCAAGATATACCACAGTGCATTTCTGTTTAAACTATGAGCTACAGCATTTTATTGAACTAAGATTTGCAATTATATTTGAAAATCCATTATAAATGAAAACGTATTCAAGGTTTGTTCAGCATCTACTTAAACACACTTTAACCTCTGACCATACAATTGTCATATAACTATGTACAGCTGTTTCCAATATTGATAATAAGAAGAAATGTTTTTTTTTGGGCAGCAAATCATCACATTAAAACTGAAGACATAGCTGCTGAAAATTCAGCTTTATCATAACAGGAATAAATTGTACTTTAAAATATATTACAATTGAACATATATATTTTTATTCTATTTCACAATATTACTGTTTTTAGTGTTTTTGATCAAATTAATGCAGTGAGCAAGAAAGACTTCTTTCAAAAATATAAAAAATCTTCAAACTGACTCCAAACAGTAAATAGTGTATGTACAGTATATTGAATAAAAAACAAAAAAATATTTATAGGTTAATAAATAATGATAAATAAATAAATGAATATAAATATTTACTTTCTAAATCACGGTATGAAACTTACAACTTTTTTACAGTTTTTTACAGTCGCTAGGACACATTTCTCAATACTTCGGTCACTTTTTCAAAACTCTTCACACAGTTCTCCAAACCAACTTTCAGCTCGGCACAGCAGTTAATTTCACTTTCAAAATGCACTAAAATTACCAAATCACTTCATACATGTCTCAAATCAACACATTCTTCCAGAACACTAGCAAAGGTTGACAGACAATAAACACACTTTGTCACCCACAAAACAATGACCTAAAAAACACTAACAACAGGTAGCATTATACAATGTTTTCTTCTGTAAAACAAGCACACCTCTCTACTGTTTAGAATTCACTGCAATATATGTTACTGGAATTAATCAGACATGATGCAGTGCTTCAATATATTTTTTCTTTTTTTTTTTCTTTTTTTTTCACAGAGTAATTCCAAAATACAATAATTTATATACACACCATCCACCGATACAGATACAATAGGAATCAGATGTGGTTGGTCCAATTGTCCAATTGTTTTTATTGCATTTCATTTTTAGATTCGAAATATATTTCATTACAATATTACTGTAGAAATGTAGCAAATTGCTGTCATATTCAGTTTTGTATTATGTTTTGTTTTGAACATAAGTTTAACAGTTTTGAAAACAGTATGTAAGCATGTGCAAACTGGCCTGATGTAAACATAAAGAGTTTTGGCGGTTGTTGTGTCAAAGTGAGAAAATAATTAATGTAATTTGAAAGATGTAGTCATTGAGTGCATTTTGTGCCAAAGCAATGATAAATGATCCACAGTTTAGCCCACATATACTTCTGTTGTGCTCACTGTGTGAAGAGTTTTGAAAAAGTGACCTAGGTATTGAGAAATGTGTCCTAGCGACTGTAAAAAACTGTATTTTATTTTAAAATAATAGTAAAAAAAAAAAAAATCATTAAACAAATCGAAGCTAGTTTATATTTTAGTTGCTTTTACTTCCTGCCAACTTGTTCATTTAAAATGTTATTGTTTTTTTATTTATTTAATTGTTTTAATTTATAAATGCTAGTTTTTTAAAGACATTCATCTCAAGGCACATCTTTATTTGTCAACAAAGCTAATTTGCAAGTATTTAAGTAAAAGACAGCTCTTTGGCTTTGTAATGTCATGCAAAACTCAATTGTGTCCAAACTTTTGTGTAGCCATGTATATATATATATTGTACTTTAGATCTTTATTCTGAGCTATCCCCCATTGCCTACCACATCCATAAGAGAGTCGGCCAGCAGCCTTTTGCAAAACTCCTGGACTGTGAAAGCAGAGTCAAGTCTGGACCATGCACAGAGCCATGTGAATTCCAATAAGATGTATGGGAAGACAGTTGCAAGAGCCATTTAATCTTGCTCACATTCAGCGTAATCCTACTGAGGCTGATTTACGCCTGTAGGCATTGTGGTAGAGGAGCTGTGAGTCATTTGCCCGAACGCTGCACTGGCAGAATGGCGGAGACATGAATGGCGGAGACATGAAGAGAGAGCACATTCTTTTGAACCCCACAGATGAAATAAAACATGAAAAAAAGAAAAGAAAAATGCAGGCTTCTGTAAGATGAGTCAATTCTCACATAGGCCACTACTCTGTGACTGTCTGCATGAGATATGGGTAAAGACAGGAGTCTTATATGTTAAAAATCTAATTACTCAGACACTCTACAATCTTTTTTTTTCTGTCTGTGAGGTCTATTTCTCTTGACTCTGTCTCTTGTTATCATTGGCACAAAACTGAAAGAAGTCTCTTATGTTCACCGCAGCTGCATTTATTTGATCAACAATACAGTAAAAACAGTAATCAGTGTGATATAATCATTCAGAAGTCATTCTAATATGCAGATTTGCTGCTCAAGAAACATTTTTTTTTTTTTTTTTACGAATGTTAAAAACAGTTGTGCTGCTCTATTTTTTGTGGAAATCTTGATAAAGCTTGATTATTTTAAAATTTTTAACCATGTAAAAGTCTTTACTGTCACTTTTGATCAATTTAATGCATCCTTTCTGAGTATTTTAAAAAGTATGTTTTGTCAGTATACGATTCTATTATGACAAAATACTTTTTTTAGAGGAACGTAACGCTTATCATTGAAAACACTCATATGGAAGAGCTTGCACTAGGCAATTGGATAGTGTTCAGATAAGAATCTTCTAATAGTTGGGCCCTCATACAGATTTCAAATGTGGCCAAGTGGAGGCTGAGGTGTCAACAACAGTTACAGAATTTAATGGAAAGAGGGATGGCAGATGTCAGGACTATTAATCAGTA
Source organism: Gila orcuttii (assembly GCA_026230005.1). Lineage (NCBI taxonomy): Eukaryota > Metazoa > Chordata > Actinopteri > Cypriniformes > Leuciscidae > Gila > Gila orcuttii. The sequence goes on along the minus strand of JAPDVR010000008.1, from coordinate 18,704,666 downwards.
AAGGATTTTCATACCTGCTTGCTGCTAATCTAATTGGTTAGATTGTAAGTGTTGAGACTAAGAGGGAATTCTGATGACCATCTCAAAAGCACAAAGTGAACTCAGACGTTTGCACCACTAATTATTGAGGGTCAGAGACAGCCGTGAAGGAAGAAAATGGAAAGTGGTTATCATGGATGGTACAAATACTGTATGCTGTCTCTCATATTTTTTCCCAACACAGTGACAAGAAACATCTTAGTGTCATTAAGTCCTTCAAAAGGTCATTGTAGAGGTGCACAGCAGTGCTAAACTCAATTCAATGTCAATAAGGATTACCTTCATTGATTAAAGCACAGCATGTCAGATTAAATGAAATATGCATGTAAAAAGGATATGGGTTCAACAATTGCAGCATTTTTGAGATATTAAATGACCTCTGTGTGTGTGTGTGTGTGTGTGTGTGTGTGTGTGTGTGTGTATTGTTTATAATATGTATAAAGCAAGCAAAATCACTACTGCAGTTGGCAGTCAGTGATCAATGTGCACATTCATGGTATTCAAAAAAGGTCAAATACTTTTTTAAAATACTCTATTCTTCCACGAGAAAAAAGTTCCCATACAGAAATGTAATATATGTCAATATATGTAAATTACATATATAAGTCAGTGCCCATGTATGTCTGCTGCCTATATGAGAATATATGCAAAATTCATATATAAAACGTCTCGGGTTATGACTATAACCATTGTTCCCTGAGAAGGGAACGAGACACTGCGTCGAGAATCGACACTTTGGGGACGCTCCTTTAGCGTGCGCCTCTGAAGTAAGAATGAAACTAATTCAATCCTGATTGGTGTTGCGTCATGACGTAACATGTGACGGCACATAAAAGTGACGCCGGCACACACACACATTAGCCTAGCGATGAAGTAAGACGCTCTCAGGCCTCGAGGGGCGTGGCAGGACGACGCAGTGTCTTGTTCCCTTCTCAGGGAACAAGGGTTATAGTCATAACCCGAGACGTTCCCTTTCGAGGGAACTCAACACTGCGTCGAGAATCGACACTTTGGGGAACGAATGCCCACTAGGCCACGCACCGAAAACACTATGGAGGTGCAGACTAAAAACCTGATAAAAGTGTGTGGGGTAGCCCAACCGGCTGCCTCACAGATCTCCTGGAGGGGGCACTCCCGAGAGGAGGGCCCTAGAGGACGCCATGCCTCTAGTAGAATTAGCCCTTGTGGCCAAAGGTGAAGGCAAATTGCGCACCTTGCAGGCCTACTTATGGTTTGTATAGCCGAGAGCCCCTAATAGGTGATCCAAAACACACTACAGTAGGTCCGACCTTCTCCAAGAAGAGGACCTCTCAAGGTAAATACTCGGAACTCTGACTGGCAGAGCAAGGAACCTCTCCTTTTTTGCCGACACATGATGTGGAGGATGACATACTTGCAGGACCATGGACCTAGCCATGAAAAATTGCACTTAAGGCACATAGCTGGGTCTCGGATGCAGGATGGCCTTAACTCCGCCGGGGGGACACCCCAAGCAAGCTGGCGATAATGCCAGGGCTTGGAGATCTCCCAGTCTCTTTAAAGAAATAGCTAAGAGAAAGGCTATCTTGAACGTAAGGGTCCTAGGAGAAGCCGACTGGAGGTATTCGAAGGGAGCCAGGGATAGCCCTTCGAGAACCACCGCCAGGACCCAGGAAGGAACCCTGGACCTGACTGTCAGTCTCATCCTCCAATACCATGGAGAAATAGTATGACCAGTTGGTGCCTCCCCAAAGGCCCAACATTTAGTGGTGCATGGAACGCCGCAATGGCAGCCACGTACACCCTACGTGTGGATGGGGAGAGATTTGCAGAAAAACGATCTTGAAGAAACTCCAGAACTGAAGCCATTGGGCAGTTAACTGGGCCTAACTCAAGTTCTCTACACCAAGTAGAAAAACATTCCACTTGAGGCCATATAATCTCCTAGTAGACAGAGCCCTAGAGATAAGTATGGTTTCGACCCCAGATGATAGACCGGCATCTAGGTACTGAGCCCCCTCAGAAGCCAGACCCACAATTTCCACAGCTCTGGATGAGGATGGAATATAGTGCCCTCCACCTGAGACAACAGATCCCTCCTCAGAGGAATCTGCCATGGCGGAGCTATCAGGAGTGAAATTAAGTCTGAAAACCATACTCGGGCTGGCCAAAACAGGGCTATCAGAAGAATACTGATGTCCTCCTGACGGACCCTCTCCAGGACTCCTGGGAGCAGAGCGATCGGGGAAAAAGTGTCTGTGAGGAAGCTCCTCAGAGCCCTGAACACAGCCAACATCTCTAGGCAATTTATATGCCAAGAATGATGATGGTCCTGCCACAGACCCCTGGCAAAGCGGTCGTCCGAGACCGCGCCCCAGGCAGCGAGGGAAGCGTCTGTCGAAACAGTTTCCCGGCGACATGACGCCCCTAACACTAGCCCTTGGGACAAGAACCAAGGTTTCTTCCATATTAATAGGGAACGAAGGCATCTGTGCGTAACCTTTATTATACGGAACCCTTGGCTTTGAGCCACCACTGAAGCAGGCCCCAAAGGAATTATGTTGGATGCCGCTGTTATGAGGCCCAGCAGTCTTTGAAATTGCTTTACAGTGATGGCCTAGCTTTATCCCGGACACCATGGCCAGTAAGGATTCGATACGAGCGGGAGACATACGTGCCCGCATCGTAACCGAATTCTATACCACGCCCAGAAGAGTAGTCTTCTGAGCTGGGTCCAACCCATTTTTATTAGTGTTGAGCCTCAACCCCCGGTTCTGAATGTGGCCAAGGACGACATCTCGATGCCGAACTGCCATTTCTCATAACTGGGCCAATATGAGCCAGTCGTCGATGTAATTCAGTATACGGATGCCCTGAAGCCTCAGTGGAGCCAGAGGCGCATCCATACACTTTGTGAACGTGCGGGGAGAGAGTGCTAGGCCGAACGGAAGAACCCGATATTGGTATGCTTCGCCCCCGAAAGCAACCTCAGGAACCTCCTGTGACATGGAAGGATGGAGACATGAAATAAGCGTCTTTTAGATCCATCGTGACAAACCAGTCCTCGGATCTGATTTGGTTCACGATAATGTGGAGAGCAGGGGGAGGGGGGAGAGACCTCTGAGGTCCTACACTACCATTAGGACCTCTTCGCCTGAAGGACGGCCCTCAGGTCACCCTTCTGGCTGGAGGACTTCGGTTGAGAGTGCTTCCTCTGTTGCCAAACTCCCGCAGGAGGGGCTCTAGAGGCAACGCTCTCTTTTTTTTCGCTTGCTGAAACCTGTGAACGACTGTAGTGACAGCGTTGGAAAACAGGCCAGAAGGAGATAGCGGAGCGGCCAACAGGAAATATTTGCCTCACTTAGATCTTTAAGAAGATCGGCCTGGTACGCCTGCAAAATCGTCATAGAGTGCAGGCACGCACCAGCCTGACCTTTTCTTTTCTAAATATTTTACCAAAGGAACCAGGCTCTCGAGCCTGGCTTCGGGTATTAATCGGGATTCGTTCTCGACCCCCTGAAGCGGGTTTCCGGCAGGGCTGGACCGAAAATGATTCTCGATTGGCGAACGCAAATGCTGCCTGGCCGCAAAAATGTGGGGCGGACAGTGCAGCCTGCGTTCGCTGGAAACCGATGTGTCCCGGAACGTTTTTAACGGCGGAAGAGCAACATCGATTTCCTGCACCATAAATATATAATGAACATATAATGAATGTGGTGAGATACGTAAAGAGTGGGGTTTTTCCCAGGATCTACACATATATATATATATATTTTTATAAAGATCTGGGAAAAACAGTAAGCCCCGGCTCTGAGGTTGTGAACGGTGCTGCAGGAATCTCTCGTCTAGTTCATTTTGACGGGGATCATCCTGCTTATTTTGTGGCCAGCTGATATATTTTATATATATATATATATATATATATATATATATATATATATATATATATATATATATATATATATATATATACATTTATTTATTTAATCTGGCCACAGCACGCATCACAACCTCCACGAGCTCTACATAAGCAGAAACATAAGCCGGCGAGTGTGACTCATGTTGCTCGTTCCCGATGCTGGGCACATCTACTTCCTTATAAACAGATAGCTCGAGCACTGGGCACTCGTCACAGGCAGAAGAAGCCGCATCGCGGGCTTCTGCGTCGTGAACGAGTGTCATAGAATCTGCGGATGATGAGAGAAAAGGTGCCTCAGCAGTCTCGTTCTCATCCGCGAGATCCTTCTGCGATCTCCACGATCTAAGCCGTCGCGCCGTTTTTATTCCTAAACGGACGCGGGACCCGAATCGCGGGGATCGCGAGCCTGGCCATCATCAGGAAATAATATAGCCAAGCGGGAGCTCAGCACTCTAATAGGAAGTGCTTCACAGTGTGCACAGGCAGCTCTCTCGAGAACTGACAGTGCGTGCTGCGCCCCTAAACAATACACACACACACAGCTGATGCGTGTCCCCACCCGTGGCATATAATCTTGGGCAAGGGTGCACACACTTAGTGTATTGTTCACTCGCTATAATATAGAGCTTAGCACAGACAAACAACATCAAATAAGACAGACAGTTTCACAGGGAGCGCTTGCTGAAGAGCGAAAAGCTAATGTGTGTGTGTGCCGGCGTCACTTTTATGTGCCGTCACATGTTACGTCATGACGCAACACCAATCAGGATTGGATTAGTTTCATTCTTACTTCAGAGGCGCACGCTAAGAGAGCGTCCCCAAAGTGTCGATTCTCGACGCAGTGTTGAGTTCCCTCGAAAGGGAACACATAGACATTTATGAAACGTATATTTCAAAATATAGCAAGAATGGCCGTTTTCATGTAAGTGCCATATATTTTGCCGTATATGCACATAAATGTTAAATATATGTAAGATGCATATGTATATATGCATATATGTACTTATTTCAATGCATCAGTATCACATGCATGTATGTTTACATACATTTATTAAATATGTGGAAAACAAATATGTATGTCACATATTTATACTTAATGTTGTCCATATATGCGAGAAACTATACTATACTGTAATATATGCAGATATATGGTATCATATATGGATTAAATCAAATATTTTCTTCACATGTTTGGACACATAAATGTTCATATATGTTGCAGGCATGCACTCACCTAAAGGATTATTAGGAACACCTGTTCAATTTCTCATTAATGCAATTATCTAATCAACCAATCACATGGCAGTTGCTTCAATGCATTTAGGGGTGTGGCCCTGGTCAAGACAATCTCCTGAACTCCAAACTGAATGTCAGAATGGGAAAGAAAGGTGATTTAAGCAATTTTGAGCGTGGCATGGTTGTTTGTGCCAGACGGGCCAGTCTGAGTACTTCACAATCTGCTCAGTTACTGGGATATACACGCACAACCATTTCTAGGGTTTAAAAAAGAATGGTGTAAAAAGGGAAAAACATCCAGTATTCGGCAGTCCTGTAGGCGAAAATGCCTTGTTGATGCTAGAGGTCAGAGGAGAATGGGCCGACTGATTCAAGCTAATAATAGAGCAACTTTGACTGAAATAACCACTCGTTACAACCAAGGTATACAGCAAAGCATTTGTGAAGCCACAACACGCACAACCTTGAGGCGGATGGGCTACAACAGCAGAAGACCCCACCGGGTACCACTCATCTCCACTACAAATAGGAAAAAGAGGCTACAATTTGCAAGAGCTCACGAAAATTGGACAGTTGAAGACTGGAAAAATGTTGCCTGGTCTGACGAGTCTCGATTTCTGTTGAGACATTCAGATGGTAGAGTCAGAATTTGGCGTAAACAGAATGAGAATATGAATCCATCATGCCTTGTTACCACTGTGCAGGCTGGTGGTGGTGGTGTAATGGTGTGGGGAATGTTTTCTTGGCACACTTTAGGCCCCTTAGTGGCAATTGGGCATCGTTTAAATGCCACGGCCTACCTGAGCATTGTTTCTGACCATGTCCATCCCTTTATGGCCACCATGTTCCCGTCCTCTGATGGCTACGGCTACTTCCAGCAGGATAATGCACCATGTCACAAAGCTCGAATCATTTCAAATTGGTTTCTTGAACATGACAATGAGTTCATTGTACTAAAATGGCCCCCACAGTCACCAGATCTCAACCCAATAGAGCATCTTTGGGATGTGGTGGAACGGGAGCTTCGTGCTCTGGATGTGAATCCCACAAATCTCCATCAACTGCAAGATGCTATCCTATCAATATGGGCCAATATTTCTAAAGAATGCTTTCAGCACCTTGTTGAATCAATGCCACGTAGAATTAAGGCAGTTCTGAAGGCGAAAGGGGGTCAAACACAGTATTAGTATGGTGTTCCTAATAATCCTTTAGGTGAGTGTATATTGTGTTCTCAGATAAGTCAAATATATGTATCGATATATGTCATGCTATTTAAAATATAAGTATGGCCATATATTACATTTTTGTATGGGTTGAAAGGAAAGAGTTTCGAGTAGATAATGACAGAATTTTCGGTGTAAAGGTGTGACTAAATTAGATTGACCAAATGTAGATATGGATGAGTAATTTCTGTTGCAGCATTTTAGTCATGCTAAAAGTACAATGTGCTATTTATTTTATTTAATTTTACAATTTAATTTTACAATTTAATTTTACAATTTAATTTTACAATTTAATTTAATTTAATTTAATTTAATTTAATTTAATTTAATTTAATTTAATTTAATTTAATTTAATTTAATTTAATTTAATTTAATTTAATTTAATTTAATTTAATTTAATTTAGCTTTTGCTAAAGAATCACTTGGGCAAAACATAGGAGGGTTTATATTGAAGTAACATTACCCCAAAATAATCTTAATACCGAAATAAAACCTGATATATATATATATTTTTTTTTTTTCTTTACAATCATTAATTAAAAAGATTTTTTAAAATTAGCCACTTGAGGCAACTATGAATATAAATGAGGCAAAGTAAAATGTGTCCTACCAAATATGCATAACGTGACATTTCATCTTCTCCTCTTTGTTATTTAACAGAAATTGAACACAATGGACTATAATGTAGCTGTCATGTCTACCCTTTTCAAATATAAAATCACAAAACAAAATGGGAAATTTAGCCTATGCGTCCAATCTGCAACAAGGTAGCTAGTCTGTGTTCAGTGTACAAGAGATTAAAAAAAAAAACACTCAAAGGGGGGCAGAGGACAAAGCTAAACTTCTGTTTGATTCTTGAAGAATCTGTGAAATGGAGCAGTAAACAACTCAAAGTAAAGCCAGTAATGAACTGTATGTCGTCACTAATGAGTCTTTCAGCACTGTGGGAATTACAAATTGTCTATCTGAGGTGATCAATCTCTACAAAGTCTACTAATCTTCAAGCATCAATCTCCACTAAACGTTATATTTCAAAGCACATATATTTACACAGCTTGAAAGATTTGTCGTAACCAAGGTTGGCCATGAATCTAACATTGATCCCCATATTGCAGATTTGATTGAACATAAATAGCACACTGGTACAGCACTTGTCCTCGGAGAGACATTGGTCAGGAGTTGATCGATAGGTTATGTGCATCACATTGCTGCAAGGAAAGGTCAGGGGCCCTGAATGAAATGTCAGGAGAGTTGGCCATAACCATAACCATCCATCTTGCCTCCTAGAGACCAGGGGATTGGGGTACAGACAATGACAGGCTTGTGGTGTGTAACACAATGGTTCTTCTGTCTCTTCTGCTCTCATCTTCCACTCGCAGAGTTAAGCCAGACAGGTTCTCTGGTTTCCACGCTCAGCAGTAATGAATGGTTGTGAGGTTGCAGTGCTGCTGATGTTGTGGCATCAAATTAATTGGTCATATTTGACAGTAAGGCAGGTGCGTATCCAGGAGCCACCCAATCATTCTAAACCATGATTGGCCGAGGTCAGAGTGTAAACTTATGCCAGGTTCAGACTACATGATATCAGCCTGATTTTGGCGCGATCCATTTGACGTGGTGCCGTGGTCATTCGGAAGTGACAATGGGCACAATAATTGATTTTTTTATCTCGTATATTGTGTCACAGTGGACAACAACCGACGCCGTGTCATGAGCACAGAAGCTCTTTCTAACACAGCTTTTAAATATGACGAAGTGACAGAGACGATGGTATTGGTGCTGCTATAGGTGAAATTATGCAATGGAGGAAAGGTTTGTGGAGCTATAGCAACAAAATTCCTGCCTTTATGATGTTTGACACCACGATAGAGAGAAAAAAGAAAAATGCTGGCAAACAATAGCGACTATTATTATAGTTTTTTTTGTTTTGTTTTGTTAAAGTGAATTTATGCTTCATATGGGTCAAATTTGCTGAGTCACACAACAGCAAAAAGGTGTCCAGCCTTTTTTATTATCCACCTTATTTTTAATGCACGAGCCGGCAAGGCCATTATTTATTGTAATATGTAGGTGTAAGGCTTCTGGTGTCAGCTGAAGTGATACAAAAACTGTACACTTTTTACCTGTACAAAAACTGAATGTTATGCTGCTTGACTTTGTAAATCGTTGTTTGTTATCATATTATTTAACCGTAATCATAAACACACCGTTGTGTAGCACAAATAGTTTACATCTCTTTGTTATTCTTAGTTATTTACCTATAGCAATTAATTAATCGGAAGTCTTGCACATTCAGGAAATAGCTTACTTCCGTGTTGAAAAATTAGGTTATGAGTAGTTATGATAGTTTTCACATTACTCTCTACCACAGAGTTTCTTTACAGGGAGAACAGCAAAGGCAGCGCAATAGCTGACCCTGTCGCCACATGTAATGTCGTCCAGCTTGATGTCTGTAAAGGCCGGCCGGTACACAGCAACCAATTAAAACTTAGAGAAGTGGTCCTGCTGCTAGGACTGATTGGTGGAGACTACTTCTGTGATCTTCTGCAGTAGGAGATTGGTGCTTCCTGGTTAGTCATTGCCTTTGATCTTTAAATCTTTGTCAAATAAATCATTTTCTCCTTGGCCCCTTGACCAGCTGACGGGGAGTATTCCCATTTTGATGCCTCATGTCATGGTGAAATGCACTATTAACTTGGGAATGTGGCTGTGCATACCACATAACCGGATATGCTGTGGATGTCTTAACAGGTAGTGAATCGCTACAGATCCAAACAGGATGAAATCTAATAAAAACTGCAATGTTCACATTTTTGGTAATGCAAACCCGTTATGACAATTTAGATTATGAAGTCCTTTTTTTTAGTGCTCACAATTAATGTTGTTGCTGCATTTATATGACTTGTTGTATTTGTTTGTAATGTATTATTAATAATAATGATAATAATAATTTATAGCATAAATAAACTAATTAAAATGACTTTAAAAGGAAATAAAAATAATGACAAGATAAGAATCAGCCCACATCTGTCCACAAAAAAAAAAAAAAAAAAAAAAAAAAAAAAAAAAAAAACCTACTACCACAACTGTGAATTTCACGTTTCTACCATAACTGTGAGTTATTAATTTAAAGGAGACGAATCAGAATCCATATTCCATATCCATATATCAAAGCAGCCCAGCTTCTTATCTGTATGCTCTTTTATCATAGTGCCTTCAGTTTGGTCTGGGCAGGGGAATTACCCAATTCATTTAAATTAAATGTCCCTTCCATTAAAGGAGTTGACCTGGGATCCTCTTGAACATTAGATTTGAAAACTACTGAAGCTTATCTAATGAGTGACTTAATACACCATATGATAACCAACATGAAAGACTTAATTTACTCATCCTGGACACTAATGAGACTTTACTGACTTGGCCTGAAGCCAACTTTTAGTTATGGTGAACGCAGTATAAAAGTTATAGACAACATCTACGTATGTGTCTGTCTGCCTCATCTTTTTATGAATATATAATATTTTTATATTTAATTATTCATGCATTTTTATGGTTTTCTCATATCCGCTCATCTTGCTTTTAGGCATTATGATAGATATTATCATTTTTATATCATGAACTGTTTTCCCCCATTGCAACTGATTACAGTTTTGTTTATTTGCTTTGGTACTATTTTCACAAGTAAGGTGTACATTTTCAAAACTACAAAGTACAAAAATCCAAACTGATCACACTTGTAACACAGCTAGTCATTCTTTCAAAACATGATCCCATGCTTTCATTACAGTTATACATTTTTCAGTCCACATAATCATTGTTTCAAACACAAGATTATTGTAATATGTAATGAGAACGTTTGGTTTAATCACAGAAACACAACAGTATGATCTTCTTTCAATTTAGTACTTTTAACAATCAGTTCATTCAACAGCAAACAATGCAAGACACATGTTCAAATCACTCTTGTTGCTGAAATAATTACAGTAATGGCTACAGTTGCCACATTAGAAAAAACATGTGCATTACCTAACCTATGTAATTGAATCCATAATGTTTGTAATAGTATCTGCAGTGAGTTATCAAAAGCTGTGATGAAGTATGACACAGCCATGAGGATCTGTGCTGCCATGGTCATCTGTTTACAGTATCACTGTATGTATGACATACATACTGTAATGTAAAATGCTGTATTTGATGCCATCTGTCTCCCTTCTACTGATGCATCTCTAATCAATCTAACGTTTTACAGTCACTGACCGTTTCCTCTCCCTTATACTCTATTCTGCTTTACAGTGTTTTCACAAATGGCAAATTTCTCTGTATCTCCCTCTCACACACACACATGCGAGTGCACACACTTTGAACATAGTGGTGGTTATTATCTATAAATCACTTATGTAAAAATAATTCATTACATTTGGTTATCCATATCGGAAATTGCAAACAAGTTCTATAGAAACTGTATATAGAATCAATATCTACAGGTGAAACTCGAAAAATTAGAATATCGTGCAAAAGTTATCATTTTGATGATTATGGCTTACAGCTTATGAAAAACCAAATTCAAAATCTCTGAAAATTAGAATATTACATGAAATCAATAAGAAAATAAATACAGAAATGTCATCCCTCTGAAAAGTATAATCATGCATGTGTATATAGTTCTATATACTAAATGTATTACTGTAGTTTCACCTTTTTATTTGAATTACTGAAATACATAAACTTAATATTCTAATTTTTCGAGTTTCACTTGTATAGAAATCTATAGGTGTACCAAATGATTCATTGATTAACCATTAAGATCAGTTGGATTAAATAATAGACAAATGTATTAAACTGAACAAAAAGAGATGCAAATCAAAAGTTTGAAAGGAAGAGCTTTATGAAAGGCAGTTACTGTGAATGAAACGTTTATGTAGATGAAACACTTATTTTGTGTTGTGAAAAGTATACTTTGTGATTTTGTGAATTGTACTAACACAATTGAAAACATGATGAAATGTTTGAGAAAAGTGCACTTTTGATGATCTGTTGTGATATTAGCACTAAGAGTTTTGAAAATGTACACCTTACTTGTGAAAATAGTACCAAAGCGAATAAAAACAACTGTTATTTGAGTTTTGCATGAAAATGAGCTCGATGTCATCCACCCCACAGTTATGCATTCTGAACTTTGAATGACATTCGCAATCACTACATGACACACACAAGTAGGTTCAAAGGAGCTCAGGCTATAAAAGTTAGGGTGTTTCTTGGTTATTTCCAATTTTGCATGTAATTATGCATGCTAATGAGCCAAGCAAATTACGCTTTCTGAGTTGATGGCAACAGAAGTGATGAGCAAGATAACCAAACATCAGAATTCATTTTCATTATGCACTTTTTATTTTCATTTTACATTTTTTAAAGCCAGAATATTTCCCAAAGATTATCTGCTAATTGCTGTACAGCTCACATAAATCTTTAGTGTTCTCTATTTGCCCATCACTCTTTTGTGTGTGTGTGTGTGTGTGTGTGTGTGTGTGTGTGTGTGTGTGTGTGTGTGTGTGTGTGTGTGTGTGTGTGTGTGTGTGTGTGTGTGTGTGTGTGTGTGTGTGTGTGTGTGGTCAACCTAAGGCCTTTAGGTTTCTCTAATACAGCAGTTGGATAAAATTGGTTTTATTTACAAAAATTTAAAAGCACAGGGAGTGTATTATAAAGCTGGCACCTACTGAAAAATATCAAGTTGCTTTACAGCTAAACTATGAGATTTCATTTGCCGATTTCATTTCAATCTGCCGTAAACCTTATATAATAAAATGTTTTTCATATATGAATATATATATATATATATATATATATATATATATATATATATATACAATGTTCCTTTCTTTACAATATACATTTCTCACACTTTGTGAAGTGTCTTATCTTAGAGAGATAGCCTCAGACTACTGTTATATTTTTATATTTCCATTTCAGTGAACATACACAGTATATTTTGAATCCACTTTACATTATCCTCTGAGACGGTGAATATTGCTTGGGCAGATCGATATTTCTTTTATAACTTCACAGAGCAAATGACAGCCCACATGCACACACACACATATCAGCATCCCCTACAGGACTGGAAATGGAGTTTTGTGTTCTTCTTCCACTTTAACACTTCAAAAACCTCAGAGGGCTTCTTAGTAAGCAGGAGAGGATGTTCACTGGGGAAACGTCATGGACTTGCATCCCAATAACTTGGGCCTGCACGTCACAGATGCAGAAATATTCAGCAACTTCTGCTCACCTTACATAGATAAAATCTCCCTTGACAGTATCAGTGGAAATTGATCATGTTTGGATGTTAGATATGGATAGACCTCTCAAATAACAAATCAATATTGTAAACTGATAATCGGGTGGTCATCTCTTCTTTTTGCAATGGTTTTGGCTGTTCTGAATACGATTCTGTTCGTCTGAGGTTGTAGGGTGCTTGGTAAGAGAACTGCTCCCTCTGTAGGCAAAGTTAAGAATCAAAAGTGCTGCTTAAGCGCTGTCATTCTATATGTTTGTCTCCAAAGAGTTTATTTTCTGTTAAATGAAGGTGGCCCATTGTTTTCTGATTGCTTGCTATGACAAAATATTCAATGGTTGACTATCGGGTAGGTGTAAGCGCAAAATACAAAGTCACGATTGCTGGCACTGCTGAATAATGTGGATTAAAATGCTATTCTTCCCACAGAAAGATGGCCTGGTGGGTTTGTTGTGTAGACACGACAAAATCACACCATGAATCGGCTTTTCCTAAATGAAATGTATTGAAACCTACTGTTAAGACGGTGAGAGAGCGAGGGAGAGTGAAAGATTGAGGGGAAGTGAGAGAGAGATAGAGAGAATCCATGGACAGCTTAAATATGTCTGCAACAGATTAAAAAGCAAGCTGCTTTATATTTTAACAGAAAGGGGCATTAAATATTCTCCTTCGATAGTGGAAATGTCAGCGTGCATCTGGTCTGCCACTGTCAGAGTGAGAAAAGAGGATTTATGTTTATATGTAAGACAATGCAGTCCGTCTTTTATCCCCCAGACTAGAGCAAAAAACAGGAACCACATGTCTAAGAAATCAAGGAATGCAGTCCTTCTCCGGGTTTCTTGTGGTGTCCAGGCACACGTCCAAGCCAAACTGTGAGGAAGCCATCCCGTGAGTCACTGTAGCTGTGGGGCTGTTTTGTTTTAGCTCTCCACTGCTGTTCGTGTTTTTTCTGTATTATGTTCAGAAGCTTCGGAGTGAGGAGAAAGTTTGGAAAGGGAGTTAAGGACTTCTTGCTTGTTTTGAGAGCGCCCCTCTGGGTTATTGTCGTTGTGCAAGGAGCTTGAAACTCTTGGGGCGAGCTCTAGATTTAGTTTGAGAAAGCATTGTGGGATGAAATCAAATCCAGTTTAATGAGATGGAGGGAAAATGCCCTGTAGAAGGCTGCTACTCCAGTAAAGACTACTATATTTATTACATAAACTCATCATTACTTGTACACTTAATGTATTCCGAAATACTCTGAATTTAGAAATACATAATTAAAACCAAATGAAGTCAATCCCAGTCAAATAGAACCACTGTTTACATCTAAATTAGAGCAACCAACCGTATTCTTTTTTGGGATCCAAAATTAAGTTACCTGCAGTTTACGTTAATCTGACGTAGTTGACTGACACTGCAGCTATCCTTAATCAGATGTAGGAGTGTGCACAGATACCCGACAGATATAAGACCCCACAAACGCTGTAATATTTAAGTCAGGAGATGATTCCAACACAACAAGATGAGCTCAGTGAAGTGATTAAAACCAATATAGATTGAGTGTCCAGTGAACTGTGACAGAGTACTCACCCAGACCGTGAAGGGTGGTTTCACTCCTTTCCCTGTAGCGCTTGTATCCGATCAGCTTGTATCGGCAGTAAGGATGTCGGATTCCAGTGGAGGAATGCAGCTCCCACCCGCTTGGCCCCCCGCCGTACCTCCTCCGCGGTGATTTCACACTGGTTCACTAGGCAGTCAAAAGGGTAATCCAGGCATTGTATTGATGCTCCGAAGTGAGTGCACTACCTAAGTGCGCTCTTTATGGGTACAATTAAAATGTTTGATTGCCATTAGTTGTTTTTCTTTCCTTTTTCTTGATTAAAGATTATAAGCAAGATGCACAAACTTTGACATCATTTCTTTCAGAAAGCAAAGTCCCAGCAAATCGATTTTTGTCCAAGCAGGATAGGTGCAGTTCAGATCTTCTTGAACAATGTGTGATCTTCCAAAACAAGTAGGATCACATCAGATTACAATCAGACAAATAAATCCATATGAAGCTGATCTCTTCTTTAAACTCATTAGCATTATCCTGCTTCTTCCAAGGCGAAAAATTGCACCTGCCACGGTTGATTTGTGACATCCACTGTCTCTCTCTCTCTCTCTCTCTCTCTCTCTCTCTCTCTCTTTCTGTGTTTTTCAATGTGTGTGTCCCAGAATGCTAAAGCTAGACTTGAGCTGCTCGTGCTGTAGTCATCACTCACTGCCAAGCCCCAAAACGGTGAGCTTCGTGCAGAGGAGAGCTACTCCAAGTCTTTCAGGAAAGCATCTCTTTCTTTTCAACAAGCTCTGTCCAACTGAGACCAGAGGCTCCACCCATTTCACTCTGATTGGCTGAGCCGGCAGCAGGCAGCAATGTGACAAGAAAGGAGAGAGAGAGACAGAGAGAGAGTGTGTTTGAGGGGAGGGAGGGAGGGTAGACCAGGCTCTGTGAGCCCTGGAGGGACAGGGTAGCTAATGAAAGCGAAAATGCTTTCCTCCCAATGCTTTAGCCAAATTTGTCTGCTACAAATTTGTTGTGACTCCTGGCAAACTGAATTCATACTGACAAAGTCTCCAGTTTCTTAAGGGAGATGTATCTTGTTCTTCATACAATAAAGCCAAAAGTAAGTTCTTGTCAGCCTAGTGCCCTGTTAGTGCCAGATATCTTGGGAATATTGAAGGAAATGCTAAAACTCGTACATCTCATTCTGATGTGGAAACAGTTTGAAGTCAGTGCAGTTGGGAAAAAAGGAAGGACATATTCAAAGCCACTTGAAGGGAAGCATGCAATCTTAGGCGAAAAAAAAAGTAACGCTGCGTCACACCGTGTAGGAGACAAGGCCTTTTTTTTTCAATTGTCACTGGAGTAGAGGCTTCACTACTCTGAATAAACTGCTTTTGTGTGAAAATAGCTTATCATTCAATGAATCGACAGCCCATCAGCTAATCTGCAACATGTTTGCTCTTAAACATTCGATTTGGATTGATCTATTTTTAGAGTTTACTCCGAAAAAAAATGCTGTTTTATGAGAGAAGTCAAAGACAATTGTGTGACAGGTATGCTGCCCTACAAAGGCAAAAAGCAGTAACTGACCAGAGTGTCAAACTGAGAAAAATGACTTTAAAGTTTTTTGTTTTGTCCACACAAATGTATTATAGGTAGAGCAATGAAAATCTGGTGACTTGTTGCCCAGATGAAGAAATGTGTGTATATAAAAAATCTTGTGCTCAAAGTTGACTTTTGACCCTTATTTGTCAGATACTGTACTCTGCCTTTGTATTATTTACTAAAAAATAAGGAGTCGTGCAAAGGCAAAAGGCAGTAACTGACATATAATCGATATTTGCTTACCACCATTTAGAAGATAATTAACTGATCACCTTCATTAAAGTCTAATGATCATGGCATTTGTTTTAGATGACACACAAATACTTTGACATGTCGTTGTTGCTATCCAGTGCTGGGAGTGCATTCAGTTGGAGTCAATGCGTAAACTAAAAAACTTCAATTTTGTGTGCAGCAAAACCAACAGATGACACAAGAGTGTACAGTGTGAATAAATACAACAACTATCTCTGATAATTAAAAACAATTATTTATTTGAAAGAGAACGCAAATATATCAATTTATTAATGGATGGTTTGAAATTCATGTATAGAGATAAAAACAACGGTGGGCAACAACCTGCAAACAACGGTGGGCAACAACCTGCATAACTACCTCCTCCATAAACATCACTCCTCCACAAGAAGTGAGAGCCAGAAAGCCCTTCTGTTGGGGGCATAAGAGGACAAAGTTTTTTTAAAATGTCTTCTTTCTTTGTCTCCTCAATGCCCCGGTCATGTGGCCTCAGGGGAGGGGGCATCTTGAGATCAAACTTGGCCAGGAGGAAGTCCAGGAGGAAGTCCAGTTCAGTGAAGTCACAGTCTCTGTGGCTGTGCTTAAAGAAGAGGCTCCTGGACCCACGCCGTAGTTGAATTTCAGCCATCTGGCTCAACTTCGGTGCCTTCTTCGTCTTTGCAGCGGAATGGCCATCTTTCCATTTCAACACATTTGCATTTTCCATCTCAATCACCTCCATCTTTTTTGAATTTTGAATTTGAGCTTTACACCACACTGACAAAGTCTTCAAAGTCAAAGACATAGCCTCCAGGACGTTTCCTCATTTCTTGCTCATTTCTTGCTCATTTCTTGCTCAACACCTCATTTCCTCATTTCTTGCTCAACACCATGATGCACACTATCGGCACTCATAAAAGTGTGGCCCTTCTCAAAAAATTTCAAGGTGATGTCCTCCCTTGAGTTGGTAGACCCGTTCACAAGGCTGACCAGTGTGGACAGAAGGCACCAATTTTTATTTTGGGCAGAGCAGTTGTCCACCCAAAACACACTGTGGAGAAGGTCTCTCTCCTTCTCAACTGCCACAACATAGGCTGAAGCAATCTCTCCAGCACTGCGACCCGCCACTGCAAGGTGGCACTGTAACATCTCTTTTATGAATGGCTTAACAAAGGTAGAGTACGTAACTGGACTTTTGCGTCGAAGATCATCTCATTTTTGACCAAAAATGCAGTTACTGCCTTTTGGCTTTGTAGGGCAGTATGATTTCTCATTCATTTTTTATGGTATCTGCACACATTGATTGACTGTCGCACAACTCTGAACAAAATTCAATGGCATCAATGCTGTAATGTGATTGGTTTATCAATGAATTAATGAATGAATGAATGAATGAGGCACACAAGATCCAAGTTTGCCTTTATGCTTTTTCCAATGGTAGAGCCACGGACCCTAGTTTCTCCCAATAATACAACCATCTCTTACTGTATTTCATAAAATATCCTCATATTTTCTATGAGAAATTATAATTTATCTTGCACAGTAACTGCTGAGTTTTTCTTTTCTTTTCAAAAACTAGTTGTAAAAAAAATGTTCTTTAAAAAAGCATAGTTTTGTGGTGTTTAATGGACGTGAGAAACTGATAAGTTTGTCAGGACACATCAATACAAACAATAAAAAAAAAAAACATTGTGAGATTGTGAGACATAAGGTCATTGTAACATATAAAGTAACATTGTGAGATATAAAATCACAATAATAAGAATTAAGTTTACTTTGTGTCACATATACATTTAGATTGAGGCACATACTTTTAAATTATGATATATTAAGTCTCACTTGTGAAAAATAAGGTCATTATAACCTTTCTCCCCCTTTACAGGCAGATTAATGATATTTCGGTGCTTGGCTCAGTTATGCTTCACGGCGTACACTACTTAATTACCAGTCTAGATAATTTTGACCAGTGCTGACATTATGTATGGTTGACAACTATTCTTATCCATCCCAACTGAGTGAGCTTTTCCCGGCTTCCAACTGGAACATTTTCTGCATATCGTTTGTCTCCTCTGCCTGGGCTTGATAAAAAATAAGCTAGGTCTCTGTTTGTGCCGGAAGCATTGCATTTCTGTTTGCTTTATAAACCTTGCCACTCTTGTGCAACTGCACAAGTTATCAGTCTAAAGAAAATACTGCAAAGTAAAACAAAAGTGTTGACGTAAGCTAAGGTAATGTATTAAGAGTAAGATAGAGAAAAGATGGGTTAAGGCCCCGGGGTAAGATGTCTGTCTGCCTTTAATTTTCCTTTTGATCATAGATCTTTTTCAGTTTGGCTGTGCTTGATCATAGATCTTTTTCAGTTTGGCTGTGCTCATCAACATCAACATTTATAGATTAGATTGATTCCACTGAATCACAAGAACAGTTTATTTTATTGCTGTGGGGTGGCTAAGCTGAATTTTCAGCATCATTACTCCAGTCTTCTGTGTCACATGATCCTTTAGATATTATTCCAATATGCTGATATTGTGCTCAATGTTGAAAACAGTTGTGCTGCTTAATATTTTTGTGGAAACCATAGTACTTTTTTTTTTTTTTTTTGGAATTTTTGATGTCTCAAAACTGCTCGTACATAGGGGGTTGAAGATCCAAATGCAGCCTTTATTTGAGGGTAATCCAGAATCAGGCAATAGGTCAAGAACACAGGCAAACCATCCAAACATAAAACACGGTCAAAGGGGCAGAGGCAAAACCAGAGAAATCCAATGCTCAGAAGAATTGCAGTGTGACAGGCAAGACTTTGCAGTTGATGGGCCCCATTGACTTCCATAGAATGGAAAAAAAAATACTATGGAAGTCAATGGGGCTCTTCAACTGTTTGGACCAACATTCTTCACAATATTTTCTTTTGTGTTCAGCAGAAGAAAGAAATTCATACAGGTTTGGAACAACTTGAGGGTGAGTGAATGATGACAGAATTTTCATTTTTGGGTATACTACCCCTATAAACCTTTTGTTCCCCTTCAGGGACTACCGCTGCGTGTAATCGCAGTGGGAATGCCCCCAGCGTAACGCGTCTGAAGCATGAATGAAATCAGTCAATGGAGAAATGGAGCGTCACAGCAAGTGACGTCATTGACCAGGAAGCTATAAATATCCCCTGAATACACAAGCCGCCAGCTTCTGTCACTTCAGCAGCGCTCTGTGTGTGTGAACTGAAATCTCGTTTGTGTTTGTCTGTTCTGTCAGGAGTTTATCACTATATATATATATATATATATATATATATATATATATAAAAAACAGAGAATATGAGCGAGCAGTATAAGAAGTGTGTTTCCCCCTGTACACGATACATCACGGGTGGGGATTCACACCAGCTATGTGTGGCTTGTTTGGGAGTGCAGCATGCCCAGTCGGCTCTCGAGGGAGTCGATTGTGAGCATTGCGAGCGCTTTCCTCTGAGAACTCTGCGCTCGCGGCGATCGCTCTTCGAGGAGAGCGGTATGCTGCGAGCTCCCCGAGGCTCGGGTCCCGCTTCTGTTGAGGCAGAGAGGCGGCGCTTGTCTTGGGGCTCGCAGATGGATCTCACCGGCGACGTTGAGACGGGCCCCGCCCTATCTCAGCTTTCTCCGGCGGGATCCAGTGCCTCTTACCCGGCTCTGGAAGCACGCGCTGCGGCGGTTACTTCTGCCCGGGTGGAGGCACATGATGATGTTGATTTAAGATTGTCCAGTTCTGAGGAGCTGGATGTCGAAAGCTTTGCATCTGAGGAAACTAGTTTGCCACATTATACTGCAAATGATGAAGGTTTGATGGATGTGTTATCTAGGGCTGTTGAAAAGCTCAGCTTAGATTGGCCAGCTGATAGACAGCAGTCTAGGAACAAAAGTAAACTAGATGATAGATTAGTTTAGATCTAGATAGATCTGCAGCACCTCAACCTTCTCGCCGGTGCCTACCGTTCTTCCCAGACCTTCATGCTGAGGTTTCAAAGACCTGGGTTAGACCGGTTTCTGGCAGAATTTACACAAACCAGTCTAATGCTTATGGTAACATTTCTTGTGCTAAATCTGCGGTTATGTTACGATGCCGAAGGCAGAGGAGACGCTCGCGAGCTATCTTTCTCCTGCTTCGTCGTCTTCTCTTAAAGCACCGGCTCTTCCATCGAGACCATTAAAGAATACCTCTGTGCTGGTGGGGACGGCTTACTCTGCGGCTGGGCAGGCGGCTGCTTGTCTACATACGATGGCTATTATGCAGGCTTATCAGGCCGACCTGCTAAAAGATGCGTGTGAGGGAGGAGAAATTTCCGCTGATATGATTAGCGAACTCAGGCAGACCGCTGATCTCACTCTTCGTGCCACCAGAGAGACCGCAAAATCTATCGGTCGGTCTATGGCAGCCATGGTGGCCACAGAAAGACATTTATGGTTGAGTCGGACCTCCATGAAAGAAAAAGACAAGACTCTCCTTTTAAATGCTCCCGTTTCGCCTGCGGGCCTCTTCGGTGACGCCCTTCAGTCTGTCACGGAGAGGTTCCAGGAAGAGAAAAAACAGGCAGCTGCTTTTCATAAGTTCATCCCTCTCAAAGTGCGTGTCGCTGGGGCTGCTGAACGAGGGCAGTCCCAGCCGTCGAGTTCGTCCTCCAAAAGAGCACAGCAGAATCGGAGTGTCGCGTCTCGTGCCCCCCCGCAGAGAGAGTGGAGGGACGAGGCAAGGCGCTCTCCGGCGCGTCGAAGAAACCCTGACGGGCTGAACGTCAGGACTCTGAGGGTGGTCCCCATTTGGGAAGACTTGAGTTCACCGCACAAGAACACGGTGCCCTGTCTTTCTCGATGCCCTCAGGGGTCTGCTCTACCAACCCTGCCTATACAGGGCGTAGAGAGACTCGGCGAGCGATTTCCCGAGGGACGCTCGCCCCCTCTGAGGAGGGTTGCGGAGTGTTCAGACCAGCTGTTTCCTGCCAGTACGTTACAGGGCGCTGTGTCTGTCACTCGGGATGTTCATCCAGAGGCCAGCCTCGAGAGGCTGGTTCCCTTAGTAGAGTTCCTGGCGGAATGGGAAATGCTTCCCAATGTTTCTCAGTGGGTCCTGAATATTATAAAGAACGGGTATGCTATTCAGTTCAGAACGCGTCCACCTCGGTTCAGAGGGGTTCTGCCTACTGTGGTGGGCCCCGAGCAGGCTTTGGTACTAGAACAGGAGGTAAAAACTCTGCTGCAGAAAGAGGCTATAGAACGGGTTCCTCCACTCAGCAGGGAGTTAGGATATTACAGCCGGTACTTCATCGTTCCGAAAAAAGATGGAGGGCTGCGTCCCATTCTAGATCTGCGTCTATTAAATCGCACTGTTGGGAAGCTCAGATTCAAAATGCTCACTCTCAAACAGATCGTGTCACAAATCAGATCCGAGGACTGGTTTGTCACGATAGATCTAAAGGACGCCTACTTCCATGTTTCTATCCTCCCTCAACACAGGAAGTTCCTGAGGTTCGCTTTCGGGGGCGAAGCGTACCAATATCGGGTTCTTCCGTTTGGCCTAGCACTGTCACCCCGCACGTTCACGAAGTGTATGGATGCAGCTATAGCTCCGCTCAGGCTACAGGGCATCCGTATTCTGAACTATATAGACGATTGGTTAATTCTAGCTCAGTCGGAACATCAGGCGGTTCGGCATCGAGATGCTGTTCTTGCTCACATCAAAAGATTGGGGTTGAGACTCAACGCCAAGAAGAGTGTTCTTTCCCCATTACAGAGAACCACCTTTCTCGGTGTAGTATGGGATTCGACGACGATGCAGGCGCGATTGTCACCTGCTCGTGTTGCTTCGATTCTCGCCGCAGTATATCAGGTCAAGCTAGGCCACTCATCCACCGTAAAACAGTTCCAGAGACTGTTAGGTCTCATGGCGGCTGCGTCCAACGTGATACCCTTTGGCCTCCTGCACATGAGACCATTACAGTGGTGGCTCAGAACCAAGGGTTTCTCCTCGAGGGGAGATCCTTTTCGCATGATCATGAGTTCGCGACGGTGTCATCGCACCCTGGTTATGTGGAAAAATCCCTGCTTTCTGTCCCAAGGACCTGTGTTGGGAGCTCCTTGTCGTCGCGTTCTGCTTACGACAGATGCCTCTCTCACGGGTTGGGGAGCGATCATGAGTGGTCGCCCAGCTCGGGGTCTGTGGGAGGACCATCACCGTCTATGGCACATAAATTGTCTAGAGATGTTGGCAGTATTTCAGGCTCTGAAACACTTCCTCCCACACCTAAGGGGCCACCATGTCCTTGTCCGAACAGACAACACGTCGGTGGTCTCTTATATCAACCATCAGGGGGGTCTGCGTTCTCGCCCGCTTTACAAACTGGCACGTCAGATCCTTCTATGGTCCCAGGGGAAAATTCTTTCTCTGAGAGCTATTTATCTCCCGGGGTATTTAAATCAGGGGGCAGACATCCTGTCGAGGCAGGGGCCGAGGCCCGAGGAATGGAGTCTTCACCCAGAGGTGGTGGAGCTCCTATGGGAGCATTTCGGTCGTGCCGAGGTAGACCTATTTGCTTCCCGAGAGACATCTCACTGTCCACTGTGGTTCTCTCTCAGCCAGCCAGCCCCCCTGGGGTTGGACGCGATGGTACATCCATGGCCGAGGTCACGCCTGTACGCTTTTCCCCCGATCGCTCTGCTCCCGGGAGTTCTGGAGAGGGTTCGCCGGGACGGGCTCAGTCTTCTGCTAATAGCCCCGTTCTGGCCGGCCCAAGTATGGTTTGCGGACCTAGTGTCTCTCCTCGACGGCTCTCCCCTGGAGATACCGATCAGGAGAGATCTACTCTCTCAGGCGAGTGGGTCGATCCTTCACCCCCGCCCAGAACTATGGAGGCTGTGGGCTTGGCCTCTGAGGGGACCCAGCTCATAGACTCTGGTCTCTCGACTGAG
Source organism: Gila orcuttii (assembly GCA_026230005.1). Lineage (NCBI taxonomy): Eukaryota > Metazoa > Chordata > Actinopteri > Cypriniformes > Leuciscidae > Gila > Gila orcuttii. Next base: position 18,681,685 of record JAPDVR010000008.1, on the reverse strand, counting down.
GTCGTTGAGACCATCCTCCAATCCAGAGCTCCCGCCACGAGGAAGTTATATGCCGCGAGGTGGAAACTTTTCACCTCTTGGTGCAGAGAGCGCCAGCAGGACCCAGTTAACTGCCCGGTTGGTACAGTGCTGGATTTCCTGCAGGACCGTCTCTCCACAGGGTTATCCCACTCCACACTGAAGGTGTACGTGGCGGCCTTAGCTGCTTACCACGCCCCTTCAAGTGGAGGTTCTCTCGGGAGACACCCACTTATATCTCGCTTCCTTCGTGGCGCCCCTGAGGCTGAGGCCTACAGTTTGCACGAGGGTACCATCTTGGGATCTGGCCATTGTCTTAGAGGGTCTCTCCCTAGCTCCTTTCGAGCCCATCGAGGAAGTTTCGGAAAAGTTCCTTACACTTAAGACTGTCCTTCTTCTCGCTATCTCGTCTCTAAAGAGAATTGGAGATATTCAAGCACTCTCGGTGGCTCCCTCGTGCCTGGAATTTGCTCCGGGTTTGGTTAAGGCTTTTCTCTGTCCCAGACCAGGGTATGTTCCTAAGGTGCCAACCACTTCCGTTAGACCTATAGTAGGACCTATTTTATTTTAGCTCCACTCCTGGGGCTCAGGTTCTCTCTTCGGCTTGTGTCTCCTAGTCACACACGACGGGGACCTGTTCGTATGGGGATGTGGGTATTGCGTTCCCACTGCGATTACACGCAGCGGTAGTCCCTGAAGGGGAACGTCCCTGGTTACGTATGTAACCCTAGTTCCCCGAAGGGACGGACGCTGCGTGTCCTGCCATACTCCCGGCATCCCCTTGGGTCGCTTGCTTCAGTAACATTAGAAGCTGGCGGCTTGTGTATTAAGGGGATATTTATAGCTTCCTGGTCAATGACGTCACTTGCTGTGATTACACACAGCGTCCGTCCCTTCGGGGAACTAGGGTTACATACGTAACCCGGGACGTTTCTTTTTGTTCTTTGTAAGTTCTCGTTGTGATTTTACGTTTTTTTCCGCTCCTGTTTCTAAGTATTTTGAGCTTTGTTTAACAAACATATTGACACTGCTGCAAATATATTATTTTCCTCACGTTTGTGCAAACGTTTGTGACAATCCCAAACTTTTGAACGGTAGTCTATATTTATTTATAAGGAATTTATGAGCATCCTGGGCTGTGTTCCCCATCTTTCCATACATTTGTTAGAATACAGTACAGAATACATTTTTCTTGCAATCATGACTTTGCCTGATGCTAAAACAATGAACAAACTTTAACTTCTTACTGAAAATAATAATATTTTTTCACCCATTTTAGCTGTTTAATATGCTAATTGTTGGAAAGCATTTTTGACGTGTATTCTAAAATGTTACTTTTAAAAGTAACCACAAGATAAATCAATAGAAGACATAAAAAGTAGGGGTGTAACGATACCCTCAAGTTACGATTCGATACCATGATACTGAACTCACGATACAATATTTTTGCGATACTCCAAGACATAAGATAAAAGGTTAACAAAAAATGTACTGTTGATTAGAATGCTGAATTTGGTATTACATTGGGGGTGTAAATGAATAGGCTTGGACTTGGTGCTGATAACCCAATGCACAGGACAATAGTGAGACCAGAATAACAATATTCATGATTCTGAAGCTGAAGTTATTTTAGACGAATATGCTTGCACTCTATCACTAGATATATTTAAGACTATAGATATATTTGAAGACTAGGATATATTTAAAATAATTTAGGCCACTTTCACTGGTAACATAAGACATTTGGCATTATCAGGACCCACAAATATTCCCCCAATCATTGGGGTAGTTTACATTATAGTAGTTTAATGTAGTACTGACACTAAAACTCTGTAAACTTGAATTCTTTTTTCACACAGTAATTTTCATTATGGGTGAACAACCCATGATACATATTGTCACTATCCACGATACATATTGTTGCATTTTTGTATTGCGATATATTGTGACACAATATATTGTTACACCCCTAATAAAAAGCTTTGAGTGGCAGTTTCAGGCACCACCATCTGACAGTCTAAACAAAGCTCTAATTAAGAGATCGTTAACGTGACCGGGCCTTCAAAACAACAGTCACAATAATATTCTACAACGTTAATTCCTTTCTATTTGAAGCGCAATGGTCCGTCTCAGTGTACAGGGTTATAATATCACATTAATGGCTCTGGCTTTTCATCAAATGTGATACCTGGAATAGATATTGGTTCAGTTTTCACCGCTTCAATGTCACTGCAGTGAGGCAAAGACAATTAAGGTGTATAAATATGTAAATATGGGAGGACACCTCACTAGGAGTCAGGTAATGACATTTTCAGCCCTGGTTTGGTTTATTCCCCAGTCGTCCCAAATTAGAAACCTTAATGACGACCAATAGGCCACAGATGGTCAAACTCTAGGGTACACGAGTCTCCTGATCTCCTTCTGTTTCTTGCAGCATCACTTTTACATGCCAACAATGCATTACCTTGCCAGCTGCCGCATGCTCAAGGGGGTAATCATTACCTTGAGTAGAGGGTCAATCCATGGCAGCGTTTGCCAGTGAGATCATGGCCCAGACTGCATTTGGAGACTGGCAAACTGGACAACAAGGGTGATTCATCTTTGGGGCTGAGGGGGCAGATACTCCCTGTCGCTATTTGTCTTGTGACGTTGACATATAAAAAACACTCAGAGGGCACAATCTCTGTAGAGAAACCTGGCGGACGTCCACAGTCAGTCTGGACGAGACCTCCTGATTTCTTTTCTATCTCTTTGTGTCTCTTTTGCATCAAGACTTGTTTGGCTGAGCGTTACTTCACAGATTCATAGGAGATAAATTATATTTGTTGAACATTTGAGAGATGAATATGGAGTAATCTAATTGTGCTAATGTCATAGCACTGATCTTTAGCATTTACAACCTGAATGAATGCGATCAGCATATGTCAGGGCTATTGCTTTGACTCATAGGGAATAAATCTAATTCGAAATCTCTTGTTAACCCATGTACAAACTGTTGTTGTTTACAAGCGTATGAATCTAGTAATAATATTTTCATCATAATTTTGAATCAAATAACATTAGACTACAGAATAACATCTTTTTTTGCTAGCATACAAATTTATTTGTTCTGAAAAATGTCAAAAAGGTTGCAGTTCATGCCAATCACATGATCTTCTGTGACAGTGACTTTGGACTTATCAAATTATTCATATATTTATTTTCCAGTTTTCTGCATGCACAACATAACTGACTGAAAAAACTGGCAATATAAAAAAAGCATGGGTGTGTAGAAGAGAGACATTTAACAATCAATCAATCAATCAATCAATCAATCAATATATCAATCAATCAATCAGTCAGTCAATCAGTCAGTCAATCAATCTAATAGAAATAAAATTATTTCAAAACTCAAGACTTGTAGATTAAGAATTGTAGTGCAAATGTTTGTGTTAAAATAGTCAACATATGACATATGCTCATATGACAAAATAAATAAATCAGACGTTGAATATTTGTCTGCATTTGAAGAATATCAAACAGTCACAAGTATGTGTAATGATACTCAAAATACAAGAACAGATACCAGTATAAAATGTAACACCCAAACATTCTTGCTTTTATACATTAACTCATTTACACAATACAAATAACTTAAGACTTATCAATTCTTGAACAGCAATTTCAAATCTTCACCTCTTGAATTTTTCTTGTGTGTGCTGTCTCAGCACAATCTTATGCAGCGTTTTTTGTTTTTCTCCAGCTAATTGGTTAAGGTGTATCACCTTGTACATGAGGGAAGGAAAGTCCCTCATTTTGTTAAACATCTGGCCCGTATTACTGCTTCCACATATAAATTACCTGTGTTACAGAGTATGGTGTCTGTAGTAGAACGTCTCTTAGCAGGAATGAACTATAAGGAAGATGTTTCACGGAACATATAGTAGTTTAAAGGGTACTGTTTAAGGGATGGCTGTTAGCTTAAGAATAAGAGCCACTGAGCATAATATAATATATTTTTATGTGTATATACTAATGATTTTCATATATGAGAATTATTTAGAGATTGCTAAACCTAACCAAATATGTGATCTTTAATTTTCCAGCAGTACTTGAACATAATCTTTCATTTTCACGTCGGATTCAGTGGCCAAGAGTTGCGTCGCACAGTAAAGAACTTATCTGAAGCAGCAGAAAGGAGCAGCAACTGGCTGTGGTTGAGACGGAAAGATTCTAGCTGGCTGTGTACAGGCCGCCATGCTACGGTTTCGTAGAATTCTTGAAAACTTGAAGAGTCTGTTGGTTTATTTGTATAGGTTGTATAGTATTTACAGTCATTATGTTCCTGTGTATTTTGCGTGAATGACAGGTGGTTGGGCAGATATTGTGTTTTGCGGTAGGTGGTATGCCATACGGAACCGTTGCCACTGAAACTGCATATTAACGCACCAGTGGGGCTCGACAGCCTTAGTCAAACGGGTTGGCGCGTATGGTTGGGTTGCGGAGAGATTGTGAGATTGTGGTTAGGTCTCAGCAGCAGGAGGGATGTAGAGGTCAGTAAGCTGGGCTGAGTTGAGTGGGGGACAGAGGGGGGTGACTCTGGGACACCAGAGTCACTGTCGAGCCCTCTTGAGGTGTCGTTGGCTAGTCGACGAAACACTGAGGACGGAAGGTGCCCACTTGAAGACCCTAGAGATGTCCCCTACTCAGCTCAATCCAGACCGTTGTCATGGGGGGACCGCACTGTGGTTGCAGCCGTTGTGTGTGCTGACGCGTGTTAACACTAGACAGAAGGAGATTTACATCACCATATGGAAAGAAGCGTAAATGGATGGAGAAGCATAGGTTACTGTAAAGCTATGTCTTAGTTGGTGCTTATCTTGGCGAAAGCCGAGTACAAATCAGCATGAAGTTTTAACATCTACTCTCGTGTAATGGAAATCATGAAGATCTGGATACGTCCAGTGACTGCAGTGAATAGTGCTGCTGGCAACAAGGGAAAGACCTTGTGACAGCCTGGAGAGACAGCTGACAGGAGGAAAGAGACCCCAATGGGGCTGGTAAGGGTTAGCTACCCTTGTCGGCAGTATCCAGCTCTGTGTTTACAGGATGCTGGAGACACCTGCCCAAGGCTTCTGAGAAATTAAAGAGAAAAATACCCCTAGAGTCTGCGAGAGCAGGGGCGGAAGATGACTCAATGTTGGACAACATGGTTAACGACGTTGGAATGGAAACGGATATGAGTATGGAGAGTACTTCACAAAAGACTAGTTCAGGTTCTGCAGTTAGCAAAGTCATTGAACTCCAAGCTTGTGTCTGTGGCTGGAGTAAGGCGACAACGGTCAGGGGGTTGAAGATTCATCAAGGGAAAATGAAATGCTTGAGGGAGAAGGGACAAGGGCCTCGCATTGATCAGTACTTCTTACGAAGTCAGTCAAGTCAGTCGAATGAAATCCAGCGACAGGAAGCAAACCACATTTCGCAGAATATCAGTACACCTGTCATAGAGTAGATGAGGGTTTGCACAGTTAATGATGAACACATTGATACTTGTGAACCCGGTCAGACTAACCAGCATAAGAGAGAAAAGAACCTCAACGGGCATAGGCCTGGAGTTAGATGGCCAAGAGCTTGTGAGAACTGCATGGGACACGGTAAACACACATCTATGCTTTGCATTGGAAAGATTAACTGGTACAGTTGAAAAGAAGCTGGATAAATTTGGGGACATCATTTACGCATATGGAAGTGAGAGGTTTGGTGTAAACAAAAAAAAGGAAGGAAAAAGTACAAACTACTCCTGCTGTATCTAGACGGCAGCAGAAAATTGAAGGGTTAGTTAGAGAAAGGAGACAGCTGAGGAAGCAATGGAAAAAAGCAGAACAAAGTCAGAAGGAGGGACTCAATCTCTTACAAAGGGCCATAAAAGATAAGCTTGCAACATTACGCAGAGCTGAGCGCCTACGGAAACGCTACAAAAAGAAGGAGCGTGCGAGGGATAATTTCTATCAAGACCCATTCAAATTCGTAAAGAAGTTATTCACCAGTGAGAAGAATGCCATTTTTAAAGCATCTAGGGTTGAGGTAGAGAGATATTTGGAGGAAATGCATACAGATGCAAAAAGGCATGAGCCTATGTCAATTCCGTCAGATATCCCACCTATCAATCCACCAGAATACCAAATGGAGGTCTGTGCACCTAAGTGGAAAGAGATAGAGCAGGTTGTGAGAAAGGCAAGGGCTTCATCATCTCCAGGGCCTAATGGAGTTCCGTACAGAGTGTACAAGAGTGCTTCAGGAGTTCTACGAATTCTGTGGAAATTGATAAAAGTGGCATGGGAAAAGCAGGTTGTACCTAGAGCATGGCGCCGAGCAGGTGGAGTCTTTATACCTAAAGAAAAAGATGCTACAAGCATCAGTCAGTTTCGTCCTATTTCACTATTAAACATCGAAGGTAAGATTTTCTTCAGCATTATTGCGCAGAGATTGTCAACCTACCTATTAAAGAATGGCTTCATTGACACTTCAGTTCAAAAAGCGGGCATTCCAGGGTTCTCAGAATGCTTAGAACACATCAATGTTATCTGGCAACGAATTCAATCAGCTAAAAAGGAGAGAAAGGAGCTCCATGTGACATTCCTGGATTTGGCTAATGCATATGGTTCAGTGCCACATGAACTTCTTTGGGCAGCATTTGATTTTTTCAGAGTACCAATGTCAATAACAAATTTAGTGAAAGCCTATTTTGGAGATTTGCAATTTAGTTTCTCAACTCCAAAATTCAGCACCGCATGGCAATGCTTAGAGGTTGGAATAATGGCAGGATGCACCATTTCTCCACTGGCTTTTACCATGGCAATGGAAGTAATCATTAGGGAATCAAGATGGGTAGTAGGAGGAGAGCGCTTGGCTTCTGGGATTCGACTACCACCAATCAGAGCATACATGGATGACATGACAACCATGACTACAACAGTAGCCTGCACTAATCGGTTATTGGGGAAGTTAACAGATAATATTGAATTGGCACGAATGCAATTTAAGCCCTCTAAATCAAGGAGCATCTCGATAGTTAAAGGAAAGGTAGTAGATAAAACATTATTCATTAATGGTGAGGCAATACCAACAGTTTCTGAGAAGCCAGTGAAGAGTCTTGGGAGATGGTACGATGGGGATCTAAAGGACACAGTTCGAGTGGGAGAAGTTAGATGACAAGCAGTGGAAGGGTTGAAGAGCACAAACAGCTGTGCTCTACCAGGCAAACTAAAACTCTGGTGCTTTCAGTTTGGTCTACTGCCAAGGTTGCTGTAGCCACTGACTGTGTACGAGGTTTCTTTGACAACAGTGGATAAGCTGGAAGTGTTAATAAGTTCATACATCAGGAAATGGTTGGGAGTTCCACGTTGCCTCAGCAGAGTGGGACTTTATAGTAAAGGAGTATTGCAGCTGCCAGTCTCTGCTTTAACCGAGGAGTTTAAGTGTGCCAAGGTCAGACTGGAAATTACTTTAGCAGAGTCACGCGACAAATGCTTAAGGGAGGCAGCCCCTGTGGTAAAAACTGGTAGAAAGTGGTCAGCAAAGAAATCTGTAGTAGAGGCAAAGGCTGACCTTCAAATTGGGGATATCGTGGGACAGGTACAGCATGGAAGACGGGGTTTTGGGCTCAGTTTAGCTCCTCCTAAATGGCACAAGGCAGGCCCAGCTCAAAGGAGGACGCTGGTAGTCAACGAGGTGCGAAAGCAGGAGGAGAGGATGAGATGTATAAAGGCCATTTCCCAGGCCAAGCAGGGAGAGTGGATGAGATGGGAGAGTGTGGAACAACGCAAAATGGGCTGGCTAGACCTTTGGTCAATGGAAGAGTGTAGGATCAGTTTCCTTATAAGGACAACATATGATGTTCTCCCATCACCACAGAACCTAAACCTCTGGGTAGGAGAGGATCCCTCTTGTCCTTTGTGTTCATCACCTGCCACTTTAAGGCACATTTTGACAGGATGTAAGGTGGCTCTTAGCCAAGGTCGGTTTACTTGGCGCCATGACCAAGTATTGCGATGTTTGGCTTTAGCATTGGAAGGCAAGCGTAGTATGACCAATAAGTTGACGCCTGTTCTAGCAAAACATTACACGCAGAAGACAATATTCCTCCGCCCAGGCGAGCAACCACCAAGAAAAGGTGCTAACACCAATTCTCGCCCAGGACAACTGGAAGCTGCTGGGGACTGGAAGATGCTGGCTGATCTTGATCAACAGCTTATTTTTCCACCTGAGATTGCCACCACTGACCTACGACCAGATATTGTTTTGTGGTCTGGATCAGCATGCATTGTTCAACTGATAGAGTTAACAGTGCCATGGGAGGATGCGGTAGATGAGGCATATGAGAGGAAGAAACTGCGGTATGCTCATCTGGTCACTGAAGCAGAACAGCGAGGATGGAGAGTCCAGGTTTATCCAGTGGAAGTGGGTTGTCGAGGTTTTGTGGCACACTTTACAACCCGGTTCCTCAGCGACGTCGGATTCAGTGGCCAAGAGTTGCGTCGCCCAGTAAAGAACTTATCTGAAGCAGCAGAAAGGAGCAGCAACTGGCTGTGGTTGAGACGGAAAGATTCTAGCTGGCTTGAAAACTTGAAGAGTCTGTTGGTTTATTCGTATAGGTTGTATAGTATTTACAGTCATTACGTTCCTGTGTATTTTGCGTGAATGACGGGTGGTTGGGCAGATATTGTCTTTTGCGGTAGGTGGTATGCCATACGGAACCGTTGCCACTGAAACTGCATATTAACGCACCAGTGGGGCTCGACAGCCTTAGTCAAACGGGATGGCGCGTATGGTTGGGTTGCGGAGAGATTGTGAGATTGTGGTTAGGTCTCAGCAGCAGGAGGGATGTAGAGGTCAGTAAGCTGGGCTGAGTTGAGTGGGGGACAGAGGGGGGTGACTCTGGGACGCCAGAGTCACTATCGAGCCCTCTTGAGGTGTCGTGGGCTAGTCGACGAAACACTGAGGACGGAAGGTAACCACTTGAAGACCCTAGAGATGTCCCCTACTCAGCTCAATCCAGACCGTTGTCATGGGGGGACCGCACTGTGGTTGCAGCCGTTGTGTGTGCTGACGCGTGTTAACACTAGACAGAAGGAGATTTACATCACCATATGGAAAGAAGCGTAAATGGATGGAGAAGCATAGGTTACTGTAAAGCTATGTCTTAGTTGGTGCTTATCTTGGCGAAAGCCGAGTACAAATCAGCATGAAGTTTTAACATCTACTCTCGTGTAATGGAAATCATTGAGTGCTATTTTTCAGAACTATTGTCTGTCCTCTATTAAAGTGCAGTCATACTGTTTGAAGATCATTTTGTGAGCTGTTTAACTCAGCGGGAAACACTTTGCAGCCATAATTGAGAAATGGCTAGCACAATTTTATGAAGTACTAATTGCTCGGCTAAAAACCCTTTCAGTTTCTTCCTTTGTGAACTTTTTAAAGAAATTTGAGAATGTTTGATAGCATGTACGTGCCTCGACAACCTATAAGAAGCTTGCATTTGACATTTTGAAAGAATCTGCATAGATGTGGACATGGTGTGCTGTTGTACATTGTGATGTAGAGTATGATTTGTTTTTAGAAAAGAAGCTTATGTCTAATCCCTGCTTCACACCATTTTTAAAATGCAAGGACATTTTATTAAGCATTAGAACAATATGCTGGATCTCCTAAGGTTGCAAATCCCTGAGTGATAATTTTTTATGTCAAATATAGTCTGCTGTTAAGCCTTACAGAAAACATGTGGAAATATTGTTTTCTAAATCTAACAACTGGTTTGCATGAGGTTGCCATGGCTATCACAAGGGCCAACACAAATGCAAAAAAAAAAGCAGAACACAGAAGATGCCAATGCATAACATGAATTACTCATGTCACAAAGAGGTTCTTTGAAGGCTTAATTCATGGTATCCTGTTCTAGTAAAACATTGTGTTTTTCATGTTCCTTAACTCTAGTGTCTCAGGAACATTTTCAGTGATATATTTCTTTCACCACAGAGCATGATTTTTTACAGTATTTTTTCTGTCACTATCATAAACCACAGCGCATGCAGTTCAAGATTTGCTTTTCAATGTGCTCTACCAAGCAATAACATTTTGAAAAGGTGTCACTTTTTAAAAATATGTTTTGGTTGCTAATTCCTTGAGCAGTTTAGGAATATTTTAGAGTGGCTTTCTCAGATTAAATTTTCATTGGATTGTATATGATGCTCATATGAAGGCCATTATATGTGTTGTGTTATGTTTATACCAAAAACCGTATGTAGTTGCCATAACAGACCGTGGTCTATTCAGAGTAACAATCTGGACAATTTTTTGTATTTTTGTCAGTTTATTTTTAATTTTTTTTAATTTAAAGATGGGACTGTACTTCCACTTATGGAGGCATTCCAGTCATCTGTGTACACATTTGCCTACCAGCATTGCCGCCAATGCCAGTAAAGGGCCAATAATTTGTGCCATGTCTAGATAGATTCCTCAAAACATGCTTATAGTTGCTCCTATTTCTCAGCTAAAATTTTAATCTAGCATCACTTACCCATTTAATCTAAACAAACAGAGAGAGCATAATTTTGCCAGTTGCCTTTAGATATGTGTAAACCACAAGCTAGCTTAGCGAGGGTTGCAGAAAGAACCCTAAAAGGGAGCCGGATATCACAGCAATGGTACTACAAGTGTGTCGATCCCCTCTCTCCCCCGAACGCCCTCAAAGTTCAATTATTGAGCAGGTCAAAGCTGAAATGAGTACTATGCCCTTTCATCACAAAAGTGCTTCATACTTTGCTAAAGCATTGCTTCAGTGCTGGAATAAGCTCAAGATTACACAGGGAGATCATTCTTTGGGGCAGACTGCCCTGCTTCTTTTTTCCTCTCTTTCTTCCTTTCTTCCTTCTTCCAGAGCTTGCAGCTGCTGTTGGCTTCAGTTCTTCTCTTCTTTCCTCAGTGGTCAGTGAACTATAAAACTTACTCTCACATTCTCTACTTATGCTCATATTTTGCATTTATTTTCAGTTTACGATACAGAAAGAATAACCGTATCCATTACAACCAATAAAAAAAAAGGTTTGTAAATAATATATAATTATTATTTAAATTGCTCTTCAATGAATGAACTGTTACTGTTTTATATATTTTTAAACATAGTTTGACAGTTTACTGTAAAAGTACTTTATCTGATGTTGACACCGTATAGATATTTTTACTTAAATTGCCCTGTACATTATTTTAGAGCAAAATTACATGTAATATCCTGCTAAATCTAATATATAACTGTGGTAAGATATCCAATAGCCCTGCTGAAAAAGCCCCAGCTTTAAACAGTTAAGGGTGGTTCAGATGATTTAAGATGGACTAAGCTGGTTTAACATGGTCTGACCAGCTAAAAAGTGTACAAAACCTCTTTAAAACATACCAACGCTAGACCAGCAAACTAGATTAGACTGATTTTAATATTTTTTTCCTTAATAGGGAGGTTTATTGACGCATACTTATTTTTTCTTTACGATCATAACTTTATCCATAATTTTTTTTTAATTTTTGCCGTTTTTACGTTAGCTATTTAACGTGTATATCAGAGTATAAATTATACAAATATGCAACAAATAGGCAACAAATATTTCCATTAAACTAGCATAAAAATTTTAAATTATATTGGCAATAGAATGGCGTTAAATTAAAAAAAAAAAAACAGAAGAAAAGAGAGAGAGAAGTATTTTGACTTAAAACAACAAACTCGAGGATATGAGGACATTTAAATGGATAAAGTACAAATAATGGCAAACAATAGTCAGATTTAAAAGTGTTACAGGACTATTGTATGTAGTTCTTGCTAATGGTTATCCACTGCAACAAGAAAAATCGTTATTAATGGCTTGAGGTGGAGAAGCCCAATAACGGGCTCCGTTGCTGCGCTGTTCCGCCTCTCTCGCTGTCATCACTAAGCCGAGTCGTGTTATGATGACAACAAGAATATTTAGCCGTTGGATGGAGAATATCTGAATCTTAAACCCTGCCTCTATCGTGTATTTTCACGCAAACATCTAGATTAGTGTGTTGCTAGCGCATTCCCCGGTCCTCCTCCTCTTCCAGCTCCCACTGTGTCGCTGACCGACTGCCGCAGCCTGACAACCGCTACGTAGTCTCCGGCAAGATGATACTACCACACTCCGGTCTGCTTATCGGCGTTCTCTGCACTGTCATCTTCAATTCCGCTGGGGTAAAATGTCTGAACGGCGAAGAAGATCAGTCTCAAGACATGGAGTGCAAAATGAAAAGCGTTACGGTATCCGCTTTGCCGTTTTTGCGAGAGAACGACCTGAGCATCATGCACAGCCCTTCGGCCTCCGAGCCCAAGCTATTATTCTCCGTCAGGAACGATTTTCCGGGCGAAATAGTCGTTGTTGACGACTTGGAAAACACCGAGCTCCCGTACTTTGTATTGGGTGAGTGCTGTATTTTATAATCAATTTAACTTTTTATTGAAGATATATACTTGATTGTGATAAACTATTGTGATTTTAAACTGAAATATCAGATGCAGGCCTAGTGCAGAAACTCAAATAGATGAGTTCGGTTATGCTTTCCGTCCGGAATAATACGCGGCAAGCTGCAGATATGTGTCATTTGCGCAATAGGAAGCATGATGTTCGTTTAAATTATACAGTTGTTATAATTTTAAACATGCGTGACATATACAGCTGTGATCCTATAGAGGCTAAGTGGTCACTGGGTTACATTCTTGTGAGAAAACATTCTTGTGTAAACTTGTGTGAAGTTTGTGCCATAGCTTCACCTGTTGTGAACTCTAAAAAATAAATAAAAAAAGCAAACAACCACAGCAAAAAATAAAATAAAATTATGCTTGTTATTTATTTCATTTCATTTCATTCATTTAATATAGGTAGATAGTTATTGTTTGTTTCTCAATTTTTCACAAATGTGTCAAGCAGTCTCATCCTCCAGTGTGTTATATTAATGTTTACAACAACATTGGAGAACAGGGAGTGTTGTCACACATTTTGTTTCAACATCTGTAACTCAGTGTCTTTGATATAATATAAACAAAGTTGAATAACTTTGATATTCCATAATTGTCTGCTGTAAACCAGAATATATATAGTGTATATATATATAGTGTATATAGTAGTGTATATATGCAAAATTCTGTATCACTAAACTGTGTGCTTTCGTGTCAAAGTGTGCAGTTGTTACTTGCATGAGTTGGCTTGGACATTGAACTGAGTTTGATTACCACAATTAATTATTGTACATTTTGAATTGTTTTTGGTGCACACATTATTTGTGGTAATTAGATGTACTTGTTGAAAACAATCATTATGCCATCCCCATGCTTTTAAACATGTTAATTAAAAAAGTTAAACATTGACATGTAGTTTTTAAGAGCAACTAAATAGACATACATAGTTTTTGACTATTTTTGACTAAATAGTTTTTGTTTCTCTCTCTCTCTCTCCCTCTCTCTCTCTCTCTCTCTCTCTCTCTCTCTCTCTCTCTCTCTCTCTCTCTCTCTCTCTCTCTCTCTCTGTGTGTGTGTGTGTGTGTGTGTGTGTGTGTGTGTGTGTGTCAAATGGGGTATATAAACTGCCCCATTTTGTGAAGTTTTTGTGGATCCAGAAGTACACTGGAAAGTTTTACAACCATTTTCTGGTCAGCCTTTTTTTTGAGAAAGAAATGAATATCCATCCATCCATCCATACATATATATATATATATATATATATATATATATATATATATATATATATATATATATATATATATATATATATAAACTAAAGTGTGATATCTATCTATCTATCTATCTATCTATCTATCTATCTATCTATCTATCTGGTCACACTTTAGTTTAGGGTCCAATTCTCACTATTAACTATGAATTTTGCCTCAGTAAACTCCTAATTACTGCTAGTTATTAGTTAGTAAGGTAGTTGTTAAGTTAGAATATGGTCATGCAGAATTAGCCATTAATATGTGTTTTATAAGTAAGAATTGGACCCTAAACTAAAGTGTTACCATATGCACTTATATATATATATATATATATATATATATATATATATATATATATATATATATATATATATATATATATATATATATATATATATATATATATATATATTCTTGATCTTCCCAATTCTTCTGATGTTTTTAAGACAACAGAAAAATTTCTAACTTTTGTTTTGATTGCTTTAACTGTAATTTAAAGAACTGAATACTGTGTGGGGAAAATACTGTGTGTTCAGCGTTTATCACAAGCAGCTTCACTGGCCACTGTCCATGGTGCTGAACACTATATGCATGTCTGCCGCTCACTCTGAGGTGCAAAAAGAAGCAATGAGTGGACAGTTGTACAAGTCATTTCTAGGCAATCAGATATAGTGTGAAGTGTCTCTGGCTGTCATAGAGTAGGTCTGACATTTTTTGCTGGGGTTGACTGTTTATATGGCACTGCCATAGCATTGTCAAATATGTCATGTTGTTTCTCACTTTAGGGATGTCTGGAAAAAATATTAGACAGGAAGTAAACATGGGAAAACGACTTTTTAAAAAAGAAAAAAGAGTATTTTGCTCAATAGTGAGGAATAAGGCTCAATTATAATAGGTATAATGTGGGACGTTGACATTGCCTCCTAAGTTTTAGTGATTGCTACGCCATTGCATTTATGTGTGTATATAAAAATACACATACATGATTGACATATTCTAATTTCAATATTTATTGTACTTTATAAAAAAAATAAGTTGTGGTGTAATTTATGCTTACATACTCTTACAAACTTATGAAAGGTTACACCTGGGAATAGCACAGTTTGATCTGCATACAGTGATATTTGAATGCATGAGGACCTGCATATTTATAACTAGAAACCCTTAGAGTCTAAAAAATGGTGTCAGCTTGCAGAGGTAACCAGATTTCAGTTTGTTAACAATGTTCAGATGCGACTGCATTTTACATAGCAGAAAGTTCTCAGTAGTCAGGATTTTAATACGTAGCCTACAGAATTAAAATAAGCTCAGCGCTTTAGAGTGCATAAAACACTCAAAAATAGCACACGCCGCCTCTGCAGAAACCTGCTGGTCTTTATATAGGCCAAAATAGAATTTTCTAGGTTTTTGGAAACTGGGAAACTTAAAAAAAAAAAAAAAATCTTTATCATAACTTTTTATTGTGAATATATTGGATTTAATGTTTGAAACCAGTCTCAAGGTTGTTTTTTTTTTTTTTTTAGCTTAGTCTGTTCGCTTATAAACTAACCAAACTCAATGTTCATTGTGGATGAAGGTCCCATTATACATACAGTAGAAATAGGAATGAAAAAGAAATTTGCAGTGAAGTAAGCCATTTTTAGTTTCTGATCTGGCATGAGATTGGGGTGGGACTATTTGTTTCTGTCCAATGGGTGACAGGGGAAACCTGTTTGCAAACCATAATATATTCTTTCTGGTGTCCTTTTTGCTTTAGTAATTCACATTGGACTCTGCTTGCTTTTTCATTTCTTTCAGACAGACTGCTACTTGCCTTACTTCATAAATCTCACTCTTGCTAGATCGTCTCCTCTGTTTCTTCAGCCTCTACCTCCTCCAAAGGCTCTTTGTTTGCATAAGATTGATTGGAATGATCATGGGGAGTAATTTCAAGTCAGTGTTATAAATGTTGCCTAAGGTGTTTGAACGTCCCTCCCTTCGCTCTGTGGTCTTGTTTCCTGATTATAAATGCAGTCTTTACAGAGCCGCCACTAGTCTTTGAACAAGCTATTTTTAATTGGATACATTAGGGTAATTGGTACGGTCTACAAATGCATTCACAAACACACGCACACACACACTTTCACTTGCTCTTGCACACACATTTACTTAGCTCTCTAAACGAGGATACACCAAAGACCTCTTTTGCTTTCAATAACTTCCAGGAGCAGACTATGGCAATGGGATTATCGAAAGGGAAAGTTTGTAGAATTAAAGTTTTAGTTTTAGACTGGGTTTCACATTTAATTGATTTTTGGCTAAGAGTCATACATAGAAGAGGCGTTGTTGAAAAGGTTTTCATTCAGACGAATGCAGACAATGCTGACACCTGCCTCCACGTGTTTTAAAACCTAATGATGAAATTTGATCCCTGAAGCTGATTCATGATAAACCACAGTTTTTAGTTAACATATTGAAGCATCTTCATCCTTATTTTAGTCATCATTGTTTTTTTGTGATGGACGATGTTGTTTTTAATACTTTTTTTCTCAGGAATTGTGAAGCACAGGTTTGTATCTTGTTAGTGATGTCATTGTTTGTTATGATGTCACTGCTGGAATTTAAAGTTTTTACGAAAGCTCACCAAGGCTGAATTTATGTGGTGAAAAATACAAAAATACAAATTAGTACAATTAATAAAAAAAAGTTTTTTATTTTAATATATTTTAAAATGTAATTTATTCTTGTGATGCAAAGCTGAATTTTCTGCATCATTACTCCAGTCACAGTGTCACATGAACCTCCCATGATCAAAAGAACAGCATTTGTTTTGAAAAAGTCATTTTTGATGTCCAAATTGATGCATCCTTGCTGAATAAAAGCATTCATTTCTTTTGTTTTTTATGTATTGCCTCTTAACTTGTAACAAACTGTATTGTTATTATACTTTATAAAGAAAATAGGAGAATAATTGATTATGTTGTCTGACCTCTCCTATAGGGGTGTACTGAAGTAAAGCAAATACAATAAGATAAAATGATCCAAGTTTCGACTCTCTCTCTCAGTTAAATCCAGGATTTAGAGGTGAGATTTACTGTGTGTTTGTGAGGAAGGTTCTGCGAGACAGCACAGGAAGATTGTGTGGCAATGAATGGTTTCCATGGCAACAAGAGCTGGTGCTTAAAGGATGCTTTGAAGAGTGGTGACATTACGCTTCCACCTCTGGACTGGAGAGAAACAGCAATTCTACATCTGAAAAGAATCAAATGTAAATGATCTTTTAGTTTACAATCGCAAGCATTGACTTCGAGTCCCATCTCTGTCACAATCGATGTATGTTAATTTTCTAACAAACAGCTCCATTGTGTTTGCACAGTGCAATTATAGTTGTCTTAGGAAATGCCATTGTTTTGACTGAATCATAATAATTAGAAAAATGTAATTACTTTGAATCCCCTGTTGTTTATTTAACAAGGGGAGGACGATTGAGCATTTAAGTACAGACATTGAAGTAAAAACATTTTAAGACAAGCAAATGGATGATGTCCGATTTTGCTTTCCGTCACAGTTTACACTGCTGTTTAATTTTCAATGTCTTTAGCCTTTGAGTCCCTTCATTTTCCCTCAACAACAGAAACTACATTCTCAGATTATGTGGAACAAAACATAGCTTTCAGGAGAAAATAGTCCATGATGACTTTGAACAACATCCCTTTAAAGAATAACATCCAGGAGATACGGTGAAGAATTTTGATCGGTCACTCCTTGAATCATCCCAAGGATGACACTGTGTTTCGAGTGCCTGCATATGAGAATGCAAAGCAAACCTTGAGGTATTCGCAGAGGAATTGAAGATATTTATGCACACTCACGTGTTGTCAGCAGGGCCTTGCACAGGACAAGCAAACAGAGTGAGCTTGGCTTCTGCAAACTTTATTTTCAAGGAAAGTGCAGTTGCATTAACAGGCTGCTGGTATAATGTATGACACGCCACGTGTTGAAACCTGTAGTTCTTTGAGCAAACAGGAAAAAAAAGACATCATGAATCTTCAAAAAAACAATTCAGTGATTTAATGATAGATGATGAAAGGTTTAACTGGTCTTCAGGACTCTTTTGTTATACTTTGATGCATTTTAATTACTGTTTATGGCTGTGACATTTACTTATATTTAACTTTTATTGTTCATAATGGCTTGTTTAGCACCTGGGGCTACAATTATTATTATTCTACACAGGTTTTACTATCACTTCAGTAGTTTTAGGAGGTAAATAGAGGCACAATTTTAGCAGTTATGTGCAGCTATAGCTGGAGGGTATTGATTTGAAACCCTCAAGCAATGCAAATATACTTGCATGCATGCTTGTTTGCATATAAAATTGAGGATATAGTCAATTAAATTACCCACATTGGTAGTTATAATTCTAGAAACATGCTACTTTCTAACATGTTGTTTTATGGTTTGGCTTTTAAGTTATAAGGCATTCTATAGAGGCAGGCAGCAGCGCTGCAACACGCAGTCAGTGAGAATGCATGCACTTCACTACAGCTCTGACACATTATTTTATGAAAAAGTTCTCGTATAGCTTTTTCAAGGGGATTTTCATTGTCAGTCTCCTTTGCTCACTTAAAATAAAATGAGGTGCCTAGGTGAATCTTGATGGACTCTCTTTGTTAAGAAGTTCAATGTCAAAGCCCTTGTGTTTCTAAAATCTCTAGCAGATCCAGCATAACTTCTGTTAGCCAACCATATCCGTTTTAAGAAAGAGTATCTGAAATGAATTCGCTGTCTAGCCAAGGTCAGGAGATTGTTCGATCTGTGTACAATCCTCCATTTCTTATTTGATACTGATATTAAAATGTTGTGGGGGAAAAAAACATTATGTGAATAGTTTATGCACAAAGCATGGGGATTTACAGGGATGTATCGTAGTTAATATTATCAATTAATATAGATTTTAAGTCGTTTTGTTGTAGTTGGTAAGTCATGTTTTGTGTGAAGTCACGTTTAGAGTGATCAGTTTTTCTCTGGTGAACTTGGACACTATAGAATTCAGTCGATTTCTTTTCATGCAAATGTGCATATTTTACAGAAGCCCAGATTTATCTGCACTAAGATGTATTGGAGGGAATAAGTTATATTCAGTGACTGAATCAGTCAAGTCCTAATTTCCCTATATACCTTGTGCTATTTTATGATATTTTTAAAATAATTTTAAACTAAATTAAAACATTAAAAGCATGTTTCACCCAAAAAATGGACAATTATATTAAAAAACATAACAATAAACCTTATTTTATGTTCTAAAGAAGAAAGACAGAGGGTAAATTATGACATAACTTTTATTTTTGGGTTATTTTTTATTTTAATCACAGATCAGAGTTAAGTCTAGTTGCCCCCTTTTTTGAGAAGACTACATCAGATTAACTTACTTGAGCCAAATAAGTTTGTTTGGGGGGCCAGTAAGTTTTTTATATATATATTTTTGAGTCTCTTCATCAAAAATACAGTAAAAACAGTAATATTGTGAAATACTGTAGTATTAGAATTTAAAATTATTGTCTTCTAATTTAGTATATTTGCTGATTTTTTATTTAAATCTGTAATATAAATATTTTGTAATATTATAAATGTCTTAATTGAATTAATTTAATGCATCATTGATGAAAACGTTTTAATTTCTTTTAAAAAAAATAACAACGGGAGTATAGATATTTTGACAATAGATTAGCATTTGTTTTACATTTAAATTTTACAGAGGATGATAAAGATATGGTCATTTATGATGACCATATAGAAGTAGAGCACCACATTTTTTATCTGTTTTTCTGGCTTAATTCATTGTAGTCTGAACTGCTTACCAGCTTCATTGTCCATGCTTTACTTGTGGCACTTTAGAACAATGAAGAACCCTATAAAACATCTAACAGCAGCCAACTAGCTGTTCTGCTTTTATTGATCTCTAATGTCAGGGGTGGATTTGAAGTGTAAAATGTACCGAGTGTGTAAGAAGAGGAGAGTGACCCACACAGGGATCTCTAATGGACACTTCCCACCTCCACTCACTAGGTACTTGAGCTGAGTGTGTTTTTTCCCTTGCCTTTACGAGCCACAGTTCATCATCTTCTCAATTTGCCGCAATCTTCACTTGTCGACCTTGACGTCCTCCCCTTATTCACACAACTTTTGAAGAATCCATGAATGCTATTCAAGTCAAAAACTATGCAAACTTTCAAGGAGATAATCAAGAAGAATGGCCTTCTTATGTTAGCTCGTTTGCATAAACTTGGACTAAAAGCTTACTAATGAACAGTCTCTTATTTCCCTCAAATAAGAGAGTGAGACTTCATGATAAATGAAGCTTGAAATTCTAAAGATTAGAGGGTTTTGTTCTTGACATTGTGTTTTTTTCCACAGTGAATCTGTGATGTGTATTAAGTGAAACCCAAACTCGGATGCCGACTGATAATATTTTGTATTGTTTTGGAGTGTGTCTGAAGACTCCTTCTATCTATGTATCTGTCTGTCTGTCCTTACAAAGCAGATGTTTTTAAATTAGGTTCTCGTGGATTGCTTTTAACCTGCCAAAAGCAGTGGTTTTATGATTAGAAACTTCATACAAGATGGAGCGGCATGTAAGGGCACTTGGGGAAGTACAGCTGTACATCATATTTTTGATGGAACATTTCAACGGCTGTACATGATGAGATGAGCTGTATCTGTAATTGAAAAATGTGCCAGTGAGAGCTTACGGTAATAAGAACTTTTGAGTGACACTAGCTCTTGGGGCTGTGGGAGTGACCCTGTTTAATGCCAAACCAGGAACAAGGTGTCTCCTCTATCACTTTCCGAGAGAACACCCTCAAATGTGCTCATTTACAGTTTTTCTCAGTCGCTTTGGTGCATTTCTCAGATCAGAACTACTTGTTCAACCTTCACATCATCTAGTCACTTGTGCACATCATAAAAGCAGTTTCTCATTCTTTTAAACAAGTTGCGATTGCTTTGGTACATTCATGCAATTGATTATGTACAATTGTCTTCTGTTTCCTACATTATCAGTTGCTAATACCATGTTGCTCAAAATCTATTAAATAGTTCTCTGTGGAATAGTCTTACCCCTCAAAACATCTAGTCATTAGTTCATCATATAAGTCATTAAATGCAAAATGGTTGATCTAGTTGTCATAAACTGTCAAGCATATTTTCTACACATTTCTACAGTATTAGACTTTTTGTAAATGTACCACGAATTGATGAATTGTGCAGGTGAATCTTGACTTTCACTAATGAAGAGAATGTAGATCAAACAATGAGAAACCAGTTCTCTGAAATGGCTCAATTCAAAGTTGCATCTCATGAACCTTCAATTTGCAAGCATATATACAGCGCTGCATGCAAAAGAAAAGTTCTGCCTAAGGGGTCTTTCCTGTGTTTGCCTTTCTAATGTTGTATTTTCGCCTTTGTGCCCCTATTTCTTTTTCTTTTCTATATCACAATAATATTGTAATGTTTTTTTTTTGTCAGACCATAGTAAAAGTGTTACTGAATCCTATCAAGTCTCTTTCAATTGATAATTCATGTACAGTAGTGTGCAAATTTTGTACTTTTGAAATGGATATACAGTATGGCATACAGAAGCGGCGCAGCTTTGTAGCCTATATTTCAATACAGTAACTGTCATCCAAACTGTTTCCATAGATTACATACAGTAAGGTAATACTAACAGAGTGTTTTACTGACAGCATGACTAAGCATTTTGACTATCTTGTTTGTAAACAATGACACAAAGACTTTTCATTCTGATGGCACTGATATGTTCATTGACATAAATACTTACTTTTGAGAGATGAACTAAAGATTTTGAGTAAGTAATGTAATGGTGTGGTGTTGTTTGTACGAATTGTTTTGAGAATGCACATACTTCTTTAATATTAAGGATGATTTGAGAAATGCACCAAAGCGACTGAGAAAAACTAATACTTTCCTCACAGTGACCCTGTGCTCTTAAAAAAAGTATACAAGCCTATATTTCCATATGCTACACCTTTCTGCCTCCATTTCCATCTCTTTCCCCTGCAACCACTTGGATTGCAGACCAAAGAAACATTCTATGTGGGTTTCAGGCTTTTTTTTGCCACTGCTCTGCACTGCTACTTGTGGAGAGCCCAGGGTAATGAGATGACACAGACGGCGCACTTGTCTGGTCATGACAGGAGCTGAGATTGAATAGAAGGGCTTATGGTGCAGGTAATGGGCATTTCAGCAACACAATGGTATGGTGAGGTCATTCAGCCACATGATATACTGCCACAAATGATGTGTTGTGTTGATTGCTGGTGAGGTGTGTTGGCTTCAACACATACATAAAAAAATAAAATAAAAAACACCACCATCGACAAAAGAAATGTTAAAAAAGCAAAACAACAACAACACAAATCATTACATTTACGGATTTCTTATTTATGCCTCAAGAAGAATGTTTTTATAAATATATATTCCAAAGATTACAGAGGCTACAGATTATCTCAGCACTCCTTGCTCTTTTCAGGATCAATTTATGCATTTTGGCATTTCTATTTCTATTTCTATTGATTTACAGTGCATTCAAGGTCGACATTTTGCCACTATGTGCTCCATGAGGATTGAACTTTTGACCTTGGCTAGCACCTTGTTCTACCTGTTGAGTTGAGAGTATATGGAAAAATGGGAAAGAAGGAAAAAAAAACTTTATTTAAACAGTATTGCAATTCTGGTCTCCAGTTAAAATATCTAAATATTCTTAAAACCAGATACATTTAACTATGGAAGCTAAATTGTGTATAATAGGTTTTGTAATGACTGATTTGTATTTTTTTAAGAAATCAATACTTTTTCTTAGCATGTGCATAAAATTGTTAAAGTGACAGTAAAGACATTTATAACGTTTTAAAAGATTTCTGTTTAAAATAAATGTTCTGTTCTATTCATGGGATCCTAAGCAAAATTATCACAGTCTCCACAAAAATATTAAGCAACAAAAATCTGTTTTCAATAATAATAATAAGAAGAAGCATAAATGTTTCTTAGCAGCAAATCAGCATTTTAGAATGATTTCTGGAGGATCATGTGACACTGCAGACGGGAGTAATGATGCTTAAAGGGGTGGTATAATGCCCTTTTTTACAATATGTAAAATAAGTCTCTGTTTTCCCCAGAGTGTGTATGTGAAGTGATATATATATATATAATATTTACATCATTAAAATAGCCCATGTGACTACAGTGGTTCAACCTTAATTTTAATAGCTAGGCCTACTTTATTCAACAATTTCTTCTCTGCAGTATCAGTCTCCGATGCGCGTTCACGAGAGCACCACTTCCTCTGCTTGTAAACACAGCCCTGCATTTTTGAGTAATTAAAGTTTTTGAGCTGCGAGGGTGAGTAATTAATGACATAATTTTAATTTTTGGGTGAACTATCCCTTTACAGTACGTAAATAAATGAGGGTGTAGGTTTGTTACCGTAGAGAAAACAACAAAATATCATCTTAACAGAAACGGGGGCAAAGACAGTTTAGCTGTGTGTTAAAGGAAGTGATTGTGTGTTTTCCAGTTAGCCAGAGAGGAGTCAATAATTAAGTGATTGAGTCTGTGTCTGTAATCTATGGGTGTATTTTACAAGTTGGGTGCAACATAGTAAAATAGCAACAAAGAAATAAACTTATCTTGAACTGTTTCCTTCTTTAATAGACGCAGACGGTAACAGTTTTAAAGAGATTCAGTTGACCGCTTTCTGCAGACGAGAGCTTGTGTTGTGTAGAAGGTGCCCTGCCCCCATGTGCTGCTTTTTACAGCGCAAGACCGTTTTTCTCAGAAACAAACTGGTTTACTGTTAAATGCTGTACATTTACTGCAAGGGCTTAATTTAACGACCATTTGCTGAAAATGTACATGATTTAACTGTTTATTGAAATAACAGTATTTTACTGCTGGAAAAAAATTTTTTACAGTGTGATTCTTTTGCACGCATGTACCAAACACATGCAATTTGCTTAAATCAATAAGAAATTAAATCTGATGTGAACAAGAAACTAATTGTTTTGAGAGCTGAAAGAAAGTCTAATTTGAGAATTGAGCCAAAGCGATTGAGAAAAACAGAAAATAGTTTTTTGAAATTATGTTGCCAGAATCATAGTTGTCTCTTGATATGCCGTGTCATTGTCCACTGTCAAAATTGGCAATGCTGTTCCAAAAACACTCTTATGCACTTATATAGTTGTGCATTAATCATTTGCCCCAGATTGATTATTGCACTGTCAGTATGCATATGTTTACAACCCCACAATTTTTATATTTGTGCATATGCAGTATATAGATATTGCATTGCAAGTTGAAATCTTTTCCAAGGGTACAGCTGTATTGGACAATAAATATGCTGCCAGGTACTCAGAGGAGAATTCAGACAGCTTAGCAGACGATCTGTCTTTACCTCAGATGCCTTAAAGCAGCACATTAAAAATGATAGGGTGGAATAAATTTGAAAACTAGATATGTGAGCGTAACCACATTACGTAGGCCAGGCTCAAAGACTTGTTTATTTAATGGAATATAGCATATCATTTCACGTGCTGTAATATGATTGTTTAATACACATATCTGTAATGGATGTGGCCATTCCAGAAGTGTGCTGACAAATTATTTTTCTGTTCCCTGAAACCAAACGACAAATGTGCCATTGTCATTGTTTTTATCTTTCATTTCCAACATCCTCTCTGTTCCAGCCTTCACTAGTCTGCAGCGAGCAAATACAAACCCAAAATGGTTGACGAGAGTTTTGCCCTAGGTCAGAATGAGATGGTAACATGCCCTTGGAGAATTGCTGCCACTGTCTGTCAGAAAGAGGGTTGGACCTTTTGAGGTGAGCAAGTGCTCTTGAAGGTCAGGTCATTGTTTTTCATTTAGTTCATGAGATATACTTTTGTTTGAAAGCGTAGGCTCACTCCCAGCTCAATTCCGTCTGTTGTTAGTGCGCAGAATATTTAATAAAAGCCTCCTTTCTTTCCATCTGCATGGCTGCTCTCTGTGGTATAACTGCGTTGTTTCGTTAGGCACCCAAGGCCCTTGCAATAATGTCTATAATTAGATCACGTTTATTTAGAAGGCATATTTTTTACAGCTGGTTGCAACAAAAAGGATAATATGTCAAAGCAGAGTGGTGCAGATATGATGCTTTGATTATTTCAGATCTGTCAAGATTTTATAATTTACAAAGTTTCAAATGCCTGGCTTGACAATGATGCAACATGAGTGTGCCGCCTTGGGAGGAACAATAGTATGAGAACTTCAATAAAACATAGAAGCCTTACTTTTATTACCTTGCACTGGTTCATGGAAAACTTGCTCAGTGGTTGTCACTGAAAGAAAATACTACAGTACTTGCTAAACCCCCTTGACAATTGGCAGCTTTTTGACACCATTAAAATAGTTTAGTTATGTAATTTGTCAGCTCAGAAAGCACAAAATCAAGGTTAATTATGAATACTACTGCTTCCTACACCTCTTTTTGTCACATTATTATTTTCAAGGTATAGTTCACAGACAAATGAAAAAGTCTGGAATCATTTACCCACCCTTATGTCTTTCAAAAACCTGTATGACTTTCTTTGTTCCACTAGACACAAAAGAGATATTTATAGCGAAATGTCCAAACTGCTCCTTTACTTACAATGAATTTCAAGCAAGATTTTCAAGCCATTGTTTTTAGTGAGTAACCTCTCTTTCAGTCTGTTCCTCATACAAACTTATTGTATGGCTTTATAAGATTTAAGTCTATTACAGTATGCCTTTTTGGATCGTGACATTCCTTAGTCCCCATCCACTTTCACACTAAAAATCTTGCCTTAAAAATTGTTTGACAGTAATTGAATTGATTTTATTTTTCAGATAAAAAAAAAAAAAAAAAAAAAAAATTTAAATGGGTTTGGAGCAGCATGAGGATGATTAAATGATGTCAGTTCCTTCATTTTTGGCGAGCTATCCCTTTCTGTTGATCTTCGGTTCAAAGTGTTCAAATTTATTCATAAAAGACTAGATGTGTTTCTGATCTCTGATAAATGCATTGAAATGTACAAATGGTGTTAAGTTGAAAAAGTAAGGAACCACTGTCAGTCCTGTCTCTGCCTTCTCGAAATAAACAACACCAGAAGGTCTTAATAACATTGATAAATCTGTCTTTAACCCCGCCCTGACCAGAGGTTAACTGAATGGGTCTGACATTGAAGAGCACACTAGCCATCTGTGAACATCTGTTATTAGCAGGGAAGGAGAGACTGACATGTTAACTTGAGGGGAAAGAACAGCCAGGTGAAGCAGAGAGACTCTTTCAATCCAGTAGTCGGCTAATTGCCAGATGAAAGATTGAACCGTATCGACTGTGGCCTTGAAACCTGGCTTTATGTTTCCAACCCCTAAACCCCAACCCCTAAATTAAAATACCTCGCTCCTGACAGCTTGGACACTGTTAGATGCTACAGCCAGCTAGCTTTCAACTTCAGACACTGATGAGAGAACTAAAGAAAGCAAAAATATCTTCCCTCTTGTTCAGTGTCATAATGTGATAGGGTAACGCTTTGAAAGCAATCTGGGTTTTTTTACGAAACATTACACATTCCAAAGCTTAAGGGAATTTGAAGGCTTAAGAGCTTTTTTGGCATGACCTAATCATGCAGATTTACAACACATACAGTCAGGCTGTGTATTGCCTGAAGGCACCACGCATTTACATCTTGACTTTATGATACAAAGCTTTTTTTGAAGGCATTGATCTGTTGCTATTGAGGATTCCTAAGCCTGTAAGCATTATTTTAATGATTATTTTATAGAGCAGTCATTTAAATTGACATGAAATGTGTCAAAATGATTCTTTTTGTTTTTTAATGTAAATCTTTTTCTTCCAAACTGGATAACCACAGATGTGAACAGAAATGATGGCCACAAGACTACATCTTTTTGCAATGAGCTCAATGTGGGCCAGATCTGACTTACCTAGTTTTTGTCCTAGTTGAATGATACAGTATATACAGTAGATGACATAGAGTGTCTATGGTTTGCCCATGGCTGAAACTCAATCAGGCCAACTTTTTAACTCAAATATTGAGCAACAGTTTTAGACTTTTTGGAAAGGTGTAAAGAAAACAAAATTAGCCTTCCAGTTTTGCAGGCGGCTTTTCTTAAGAAAAGGCTGCTTATAGTGTACACATGCAGTCGCTTGACTTTGTTTTCTGTCTTCCATATCTGGTTGATGGATGGATCCTAGAGGCAGAATTGCATGTATTTTTTTCAAGGTGTTAATTATTGGCTGATGGTGGCTTTGCCATGTGGCCGAGTACCAGATGGAGGGCTCAAAACTATGCTCTAAAACAACACAAGTGTTGGAGGAAGTGTTTTATTAAGCTGTATCATGGTAGTTATGGCCTGCCACTGTGAGCAGTAATAAATGCAAGTCAAGGTGGATGCTTCCTCGGCGCTTGTATACACAGTGATACGAGAAGGTAACAATGGCGTCAGTTTTACTGTATCAGTTTGAGTCCTTTGTAAGCATGCAAAGTGGATTTGCTTTGGCAGCGCAGAAAACAGCGTCTTCTCAACATGTCAACAACACAAACAAATGTCTTAGTTCCAGGCCTCAGCTACAACTACAGTGTTTGAGGGTGGGATATATATATATATATCCTGTATATGTATATATATATATATACTGTACACGTTTTGGTGATAAAATTTCCCTTTGCTGATCAAATAAGCCCTGAATAGCCATTATTGAACCAAATGCAGGTAGAAGGTGTCATAAATACTATGCAAGCATACCATAATATATTTGAAATACACCTTGGCAGGAGATCACAGTATGTTAGGAGGTTAAATATACAGCTATAGATCTGTGTAGATGAGGCCATTAGAGCACTCAGACCCTAGTGCTAGTGCAAAAGGAAATGTGCCAAAAGACTAATACCTCGCAAAAGTCAGTGTTTATCATCACTGTAAAGCAATCATTTTAGATGGCTGTTCTGCGTTGGAGAAAATAGCCTCTATCACATAAAAGCGCTCCCCCCTTTCCATAAACATAGATTATTTTCCTTCTACAATTTTATTCTAGCTGCCATCTTTGGACTTGAAACCTTTTTTCATCATTCTTGCATTTTTTCCTACCATAACACACAACAAGCACTATAATAGGATAAAACGTTTTCTGAAAATATGATCAGCAATACCATTATCATTTCTCCACATAATAGATCCCACTGTCGTGCTTATCATTAGATTTAAAAACAAACACTCTTTCTGGCCGCCATATGTGGCGACAGATGTCATCACGCAGCCCCTGAGGGGGAAGACAGACGACCTGTCTACATAACTGAAGCTGAGAAATTGTAGTTTAGGGGAAACATAGACAGAACATTTGCATTCTCTCCATGTCCTTCATCCAAGATTCATTCTTCTCTAGGAATGCTCCAGAGAGTCTGATGTACGCAAACTGTGTGAAAAGGTGGCAAGGGTTTGGCAAGGTTGTGAGAGCTTTATGGGACAAGCAAATGATGCCTGGGTTTGACTTAGAGAACAGAGCTGTTCTCATTATGTCCTTTTATATCCCTATTTAAAAAAATTAAATGTATGTATTTCAAATAATTAGTACTTTATAATATTTTTGTGGAATTTCAGTTTTTTTTTCTGGGATATATTTTTTTAAATCACAAGCTACTGTATAGAAACCTTCAAAAATAGCTGCACTTTTTCATAAAGCCTTTTTGATTGAGGCCACAATTGCAATATAAATAGTATGAATCACCCTCTGTATTGTTGCTGTTCAAAGTTTAAAGATTTCTTTTTCACATGCTCAACACCCCAGCAAGCTATGATTAGTTGGACAGTAAATACAGAGGATAGAGGATAAAAAAAAAAAAAAAAAAAAAAAAAAATATATATATATATATATATATATATATATATATATAATATACAATGCTATATATAAACAAATATTATTTCAGCAATATAGAAAAGTACATACAATGTTTGGACACTTAGGCCACACTCAAAAATGTCTAAATGTGTTTGCATTTGAAAACAATCTTAAACCAAATGGCATGTGGCATTTATTTTTAAGGACCTTTTGTCAGACTTAAAAATATATATATATATCCTAAATTTTAAGTGCTGAGAACTTTTGGTAATTGTTATTTTTCTCAGTTTTGAATGTGATTACAATTACAGACCTTTAATTATAAATGTACTTCAATGTTGTCAAAGTGTTTTTAAACTTTTTTGAGAATTTCTCTTAAAAAATAAAATAAAATGAATATCAGGCTATATCTTAAATTTACTTGCCCTTTCCAGTGGCATGTATATTCATTTCACTTCTGATTCTATTTTGAAAAATAAGAAAGTAGCAATTAGCCTAAATCACTTAGTCGACATGCTTCCTCTAAATTGCTTAACTGAATTGCAGGTTTGTTTGTATTTGGCTTACATTACATTTCACTTATACAAGTAACAGTAAATGTCCACTGGGTCCACTAACCACTTACTGGAAACTTTATAGATGGAATTTTCAGAACCCAGTGCTAAAGTGAGGACCAGGCCGCTATAGCAAGGTAATTGTGTGATTCATTGAGAAAAGTAGCCTTCGTTCTATGTGCATCATTTTGAAAGTCATTATTACTAAATCATCCATTGCACTTGTCAGAAGCCTTGTTGTAGTAGTGTTTTTCAAAGAACTCAAGGTTATTGATATTGAAGATTTCTGAACTGTGCATGTGTGTTAAAATAGTTCAGATTCTTTCCAGATATTTTTAGGATGTAATCATTAATTCCATTTTTGTGAGAGAAATCTCCTCTATTCACCATTAGGCCTGCCAGGAGTCCTTGGGCACAGAACTACATCCATAATAGAGGAAAGAAGATAATCTTATCTTCACATCTGGAGCTCTTATTAGACAAAATGAACTGCTTAAATCTGGAGCACATGCTGCCTCATCAAAATGGAAGATCATGAAATTATGGTTTCAGAAATAGAGACATTTTCCAGAATTCATGCAGTTCATGGCATCAGACTTTAATTTGTTATTAATTTGATGAATACTTAATTATTCAAAGTATTAGCAGCAGTCAGTATGTATATACCTGGTTTAAACTTTAAACACAAACTGTGTTAATGCAATTATCTAAAGATTAATTAGGATTGATACACAACCGTAGTATAGTCAACAAGAAAGCATGATATTATGAATGTATTGCTCTTGTACTTTAATTACTACCACTGCTTCACTGAGGGAGATATATTTCAGGCTATAACAATGAAATAGTTTCTGACTTCCACACAGTTTCAACCATCAGGACTAATTGGTCATGCACAGTGGGCACGCTGTTTTCTGCAGGACTATTAATTATTAAAAAAAAAGAAGCATAGAAGTGTTGAACTTCAGGGAAGAGTCTCTGTGTCACATACAAGGCCTTTCCCCATATAAAATTACTAATTCAAATTGACTTCAATTTGTTTGATTATTATAGTTTTGACAAATGGAATCAGTTTTATTATATTTTATTCAGAAGGTGTTCACAGGACATAGTAACACTTTATAAGTATACAGCAATAAAGTACTTACTAATCATGTGCACACTATTAGTTTATAGTTAATTCATAGTTAATTTATTGTAGCCTCTACATTGGTAATATATTTTTTGGCTATATATAAATAATGAGTTCTTCATTTATTGTCACTGTACAGAGCTCCAGACTAACTTTTTTTTACTAGGAGCACTGTAGCCCCTTACTGAAAATTTTAGGAGCACAAGCAGAAAATTTAGAAAGAAAAGTTAAAGGCAAACCTTAAATCAATCTGCAATGAAGTTACTCACCTCCTCCCCCCCCCACCCCCCCCCCCTTTTTTTTTTTTTACTGTACTACTGACAAATGCCTTGGTAATGAATAAACGATTTTAAGTAGTGTAATTAACTAAATTAGTTTTGTTAAATTAGCTGATGTAAAGAGTTAGATAATGTTTTCTATGCTTTTTTAACAACTTAATAACAATATTAGGTCACAGAATATGGGAACATGTCATTAATTAGTGCTTTAAACCTGTAAATCAACCTTTATTAGTCATTAATTGCATTAGTATTAAGTGTTTTTAAGATTAAAAATCACGATCGGGAACGGACCAAGGGGACCACACCCCAAGGCCCGCTTCCGCTACCTCGCACTGGGCCCTGCCCCATGCTTGGGACGGCCCTGAACACACTGATCCGACAAAACCCAACGAAGTGTCTTCTATCCCTCTGTGCAGTGTGAATGGGCCTTTATATGTTGATTTGGTGCTCAAGAAACAGTTGTGCAGCATAATATATTTGTTGAAATATATATTTATTATAATATTATATATAATATAGTAGCCTATATGTGTACACAGGAGATTGTGATTAATTGTTAACTGTAGGGGACAGTCACAGAGATGACAGTGATGCTGCGTATATAAATCTAAGAGAGCATGTTGTCTGCTCAATGTATCATGACATACTGTATATATATTTCTTTTTCACCCTCAATTCACTAATTCACTCAATTCATATGACAAAATAATAAATATTTTGAACCCTAGTCAAAACACTGGACATGAGAATTTGACTCCATTTCACACTTTTCAATACCATATGCTGGTCTCTCCATTTATAATGATTTGGTCCCTACAGATATGCAGCTCTTTCTCTCTATTTGTGTTTTGCTTTTGATGGGATTCCTTTTTTTATTTCAGCCTATAAAAATAGCTGCACTCACTGGGTAATTAATTTGTAGCATTTTATATATAATAATGCATTCGCATTAAATGTTAATCTTCTTTGTCCGGGAAAAGCTGATGTTTTAAATGCGTCTCATGGTCTTTTAACACACTTCTCCGTGGGGGGCTGTGGTGCGAAGTGCATGTCAGCTTTTGCACTGTTAGAGTGTTCCAATGTTCTTGTTTTTTTTAATTGCCCACTTACATAATTGTTTCATTAGCTCTTGCTGAAAATAGTTGCCTGAGAAGTCGAAGACAAGATGTGTGTGGGCACCTCTGCTGAACAGGGCCAGTAAATATTAGGTTAATTGAGTCAGTTACAGTAGCACTTAGGGTTCAGTGCTGCCATTCCGCATTATTTGCGAATATTACGAGCACTGCTGCAGTTTCGTAAAGTGGGAGTTCCTCGAGGTAAAGCAGTAAGAATTGACTTGTCATTGCTCTGTGGTTGGGAGAACAGAGTTTGGAATAGCACACCACCATATTTCTCACCTCCTTTGCTGTATGCAGTACAGTATGTATATTGTGCACAGCAGGCACATTTTATGTACATTTGTTCCACATTGCAGTGTGCTTAACTTAATCTTCCATTTACTTGAAATGACTGACAAATGTTCAGACATTTTTACAAAAGAATGTATTAAAAACATGAAACAGCTGCAAGCATACACTTGTCACAGTCGCTGGTTGCATCAAAAAGGAAAGTAGGCAGGATCTATATGCAGCAGCTACTTTTATTTAACATATTAAACAAACTCAAATCTCAACAAAACACTGATGAGATTCTGGAACAAAACAACCAACATGGTATGGATGAGGACAGATCATGAACTGAAAACAGGGATTAACAGGGTTTAAATACAAGAGCAAACAAAGGAGCCAATGAGATAATTAATGAGGTAATTAAATTAACAGGTGATGGGAATACAACAATCAGACATACTGAAACTGGGTCAACTGAACGGATACACAGGCAAACATGAAACTGAATAAAATGACAACTAATTTAGAAACACAGACATGAACAGAACAGATCAAGAACAGAACAGATCAAAAACAGAAACAAAATGTGACAACATTACTGTTCAAAAGTTTGGGTTGGTAAGATTTTTAATGCTTTTAAAATAAATCTTTTATGTCTAAGGCTGCATTTATTTGATCAAAACTACTGTAAAAACAATAATGTTGTGAAACAATATTACAATTTAAAATAACTTTTAATTTAAATACATTTTAAAATGTAACTTAAGCAGCCATTACTCCTGTCTTCAATGTCGCATGATCCTTCAAAAATCCTTCTGCTGAGTTGGTGCTCAAGAAACATTTATCATTATTATCATGGTAATATTTTTGGATATTTTTTCAGGATTCTTTAATGAATGGAAAGTTCAAAATAACAAGCAAAATATTGTTTTCTGAAAAATGTATTAAAATTAATTGATTTTATGCTTAAAACAAGGACAAATAATTGAGGTAAGAAAAAGAAACTTAATAAACACTTCATTTGGAAACATTTTTCAGAAAACAAGACTTAATGTATTATGCCATTTTGATGTTCAAGGAAATTTATCTAGATTTAGGACTTTTCAGATATTATTAATGGAAAAAAAGACAAAAATACTAAGCAAGAGAATCTTGCACAGCAACCTGTCACTCACAACAATAGTAAATAACAAAAATCCAAAGATATCACTGGAGAAGCCTCTATACTTGGACTTCATAATAGGGTGAAAAAAATATGATCGCAACTTCGGTTTTATGCCGACTTTAAGTAAGTGGTGGTATCACAAGAAAGCGGTTGGAATCATTTCTGCCTAAAACTTCAGTGAAAATCTTTGGAGGTGTATTCAATTACGTGTGAAGGCAGTTGTGACAGTAATGGCGCTGCATTCTATATGTGCACTTCTGACGAGGAACTGACCCCGAAGGCATACATAGTCTTATAATTAAACAAGCCGTCAGCTAGATTCAGATGGTGGATGAACCGGAAGACTTTTCCTGAAGCGCTTTTTCGAAGTGCCACAGAAATCTTGGTTAATGAGGTAGTTGATGACTAACTATGCTCATCAGGAACTTCTTTTAACTTTTTGGAGATATCCCATTGTTTGCAGTAAACAACAGTAGGTGGGCTTATATTTCATGTATAGTTATATTGCCCCCTGCATGAGCTCTTCTGCAATTAGCAATGTGCAAACTCTCCTACTGTGCTGAGATGTGGGTTACAATGGATTGCAATAATGCTTGGCCACCCAGCGCCCCAGACATAAATTAAACGTGAAGGCCAGATTGTAGAGTATTTAGTGGATGCTGAATTGAAGCATCACTAGTCAGTGATATTTCTGTGGTGAGTTTGACTAATTGTAAACAGTGTTCGATTGACTGTAAAGTGCTTTAATAACACCAAGACATGTTTTATTATTTTTCTTGTGCTGATTTCTTCACCTGCCAAATATGTCCTGAGTAAAATGTTCTGTGCAGTACTTTTGTTTTCATTAAATCTAAAGCAATTTCTTTAGATTTATTTCCGATCTTGATTATGTATGTGCAGAGGCAAACACACCTCTATTGTGCATACTATCCATTTACTGTGTGTGAACTATAAAGACAATATCCAGAGAATGGGTTTGAGGATGATGGATATGAACTAAAGCCAGCTCATGTGTGTTGTTTTGAATTATGAAGTTGTGAATAATCAAGTGTGATTAATCAAGTTTTCCAGTCGTGATTAATGAAGTTCCTCCAATATGTTAGACTGTGTTGTCATTTAGAGATGGGAAAATGCTGGTTCTGATTACCTGGGGAACTAAAGCTGGTACTTTGATTATTTATCACAAAGAGTAAAACTTAATGGTTTTTATTCCATACAAATTTGATTAATGGGGAAAAAAGTGGCATTTGTTTGAGCTATATCATTTACTCTAATGGTTAAAGCTGCTTACAGGGTTGTAGCTTAACTGTCAAACAACATTATTATATTTTAGTTTAAGGGGATGCATGTATACTGTTTGTGGGTGTTTTCATCTCTGTATGTTTTTCTGTGCAATTTGAAGCAGCCGGAATAGATTTGTGTGTTCCATTTGGATTATACCATACAAATAATCTACATATGACTGTCATGTAGGCCTAAGCAAGAGCACAGAGGGATATAGCTCTGTTTTTTCCTCATCTGTTTGACGTATGGCTCATGCAGACACAGATTTGCTGTTGGATATCTATTCATATTATTGTCTGTTTGCCTGTCTGTGTGTGTTGGGGAGAATCATTGGACATCTCTTTGGCTGTTTGTCAAGGGCACTGGTTTCTAAATGTCAAGCTAATATTTTCCAGTCAGTATGCTGTCAGTAACAATACCAGTGGAATATGATTGGTCAACACATGGCAATTGTTAGTAATAAGACTGAGAATGTTACAATTAGCATAAGCAAATTAATCTGTGATATTACTTGTAAAAAATAAAATTAGCTTTTTGCCACAACTGCCAGTGGCATGTAGCTAGTATTTTGTACAATGCTTTTACATATAATAGCTTTCAACTTCAATGAAGAAACTCAGTGTTCCTTCATTACTTAGCTCTAGTGATGGTTTAGAATAAGGTGTGGAGGCTCAGGCTCATTTGTTAAACTGTCAACTTTGAATTGGTGGCAGTAGAACGTAGTTCCACACACAAGAGGGTTTTTTAAAACACCCTGTTGTTGTTTCTTATTTATTTACACACTTGTGCCATCAAACTGTTGTATAAATGCAATATCACACTCCTATAATGTATAATAGCTTATAATGCACATTTGTAAGAATAATTCTAAGACAACAATGTATAGCTCGGAACAACAACAAAACTTAAAGCTGCAGTCCATAGTTTTTTCCTCTTTGTCGCCATCTCTGTTCGAAATCTGCAATTGCAGTTATTCTGAATTATCAACTTTACGTGGGTTTCTGGCCACCTTTCAAAAGCCCTTCCGATATTTATCCTTGTTTTCGCATGGGCCCGGTTGCAGTCTCTTTATTTCTGTAGCCAGTCCGAAGTCTTTTACATTTTAAAACGGGTGAATCTCCAGTTGTCACTGGTGATTGTCGTTTGAACCTTTCTGGATCCACCATCTGCCAAATTGATGAGTTTAATTATATCAAGTGCTGTTAGAAAAGGCTATAAATCTCCACCTCCAACATCCTCACACGCAATATAGCCTACTAGCCAGGACATATTCTTTGTGTACAGATGTGACGTAATGACGCAAAGACATGCTAGAATTTCCACGGAAATCCACCAGTACCACTGGAATTAAAAATATTATTACAAGCTTACCGTTTTGAATCGAGCTTAGGCAAGCATATAGTTTTGAACACTGGATGGTTATGTACTTGCTCAAAATTTTATTTGGGATAATTTTTAACCCAAAAAAGTTACGGACTGCAGCTTCAAAGAAACGATGACTTAAAGAAACTTTGGAATAACAGACTGTGAATGAAGCGAAGGGAAGATTAGAGCTAATATCAAAATGACAAGACATGCAGTGCTCTTCAGTCTGGCATGTCATGTAATTTCCCCATTCATTTCTAATTATCTGCTAATTTCAAGGCAGAACGTTGAGTATTTTTGGATTTGCAGAGAATCTTCATTTTGAACCAAAGAACAGAATGTCTCAGGAGTATTTTCATGTGCTTTAGCAATCTCTCACATGCTATTATCTACTGTATACAGATGCGTGTCAGATGCCTGCATCCTTTGAAACATGTTACTTATGTTGAATGTAAGATGACTGTCACTCACAAATTGTATGTAGTAATTTGAGGATGTTTCTTCTCCTTATGCTTTGTCCTGCTGTTTTTCATTTGATGCTAAAGTGATCAGACCAACAGAGAGGGAAAAAGAACATAACATGTCATCCCCCTGTGACTTTCTATCAGTGTCTGCCAAATGAGCATACAATGATTTACCCTTTTTTCCTGAAGGAGCAATTTCGGAAAATTAACTCAAATTTTCTACTTAAGCTGAGAATTTATTAAAAAAGAAAGATGGCACCAGTCATCCTCCTTTATGAAGTTTACCTTTGGGCAGTTGTCTGTGGTATTGCTGTGAATAAAATGCATCATTTTGTTTTAGAGGATATGTTATTCAATAATCATACAATTTATTCACAGTCATTTGCTGTAGGGATCTGCGATAACCTTAGAAGAGAAGTAAAGCACTTCAAGCTGTGTCTGTATTTTTAAAATGTTGCTCCGTTACCCCTTGAAGAGCATCTAGGAGCCTATTTTCTGCCACAGCTTATTGTTAGCCTCAAATGATTCTTAAAACAAATCGTATTACCATTTGTGCAAAATTACTGTCTTACCACATGTCGATTTCCCTCTCTGTAGATACATTGCCATTTCACCTCTCATGTGATGAGAGGTGGAATGGCACAGAGAAAAAAAATTGTGTCTGTGTTCCGGTCTTAGCGCTTCCATTAGCAGGTCCTTGCTTCTTTCATCCCGCCAGTTCCCTAAGCCCTGTTGGCTTGATTCAACACTATAAATAGAATCATGCGAAGACCCTCCGGCCTTTTTTTTTTTTTAAATGAGCATTCCTTTTCAGAACCCTCTGTTCTCGTCTTCTACCACATCAGCACCTGCTTTAACTCCATACTGGCCTTAGGTGTAGCTTAAGGGAGGCTGTCTGCCAGTGAGGGAGCTCTGGGTGCACGCAACTTAAGACCAAGCCCTGTAACCTTCACCTAATCGGCCATTATAGACCAGCCTTGGCGATATAATGTATCGTGTAGAGGAGGCTGGGGCTAGTCGTCACTAGGTCTTAGAGTCAGGCATCTAAAATTCAATTACACACATTCTTTCTATTGCATGGGGTTATGCTCCAAGGACAAAGGTCATAAATGTCTGCTAATGACCCTTTTTAGTTTTATTTTATTATTATATATTAAGCATGCATGCATGCATCAATATATAATACTTTAATTAATAATTTATAAATAATGGACATATTTATGGTAAATATACTATGCATATTTTTTATTATATAACTATTTTTATTTATTTTCTTTTTTAATATTTTTAATTAAAATTTTTATTTGTATAGTAATATGCATTAACATCACTTTCCCGTCGGAACACGCCCCCCTCAGCCGGACTAAGTGGCAAAAGAGCCTGCTGCGTAACTGGATTTAATAGGGGAAACTACGAAAACGTTAGTTAAACGAATGATTATCAGTTTAGACTAAAGGTTGGACTCTACAAAGTGTTCCTTACAACAAACTTACCAATGATCCAGTGATCCATGGATATTGACCTGCAGCCAGGAGTCGTGTTTCCTGACATTTATATGTGCCTGATTTCGACGCCGGGGAAATACATAAAGTAAATTTGCCTGTGAACGCTTTATATAAACACAATATAAGTAGGTCTAAATCCATGTGATCACTTATATCAATGTCATATATATCGTCCAGCCTTAACCCTCTGGGGTCAAAGGTGTTTTGGCGTCTTTGAGATGTTTTGACATGCCCTGACATTTGTGCTTTTTTAAGTTGCTTATAAACATATTAATGGCAAAGTTTTCATTACACTCTATTTAGCACAAACAGGGCTATCATAATATGTGAGCAACATGTATGTACATGTTTCTATTTTTGAGAGAATATTGTTTATGCATGTTTATTGAAAAAAACATCTCGGTTACGTATGTAACCCTCGTTCCCTGAGTAGGGAACGGAGAGGGTCTCGTCGGAGGAGTTTCCAACAAATTGGGATCACGCTAGGGAGACCAACTGCCTTCGAGTGAACTAAAATGAGCCAATAAACATTGGCATGCAAGATTTGCATTCCGCGCGCCGCCTACCAGTGCGGGTATAAAGCGGAAGCAAAGCGCACACACATTTGCTTTTCGCTGAGGAGCCGGACGGTGTCCAGTCCTCCGCGAAGGTACAGCAGCATGGCGACGGGACGAGATGTCTCCGTTCCCTACTCAGGGAACGAGGGTTACATACGTAACCGAGACGTTCCCTTTTGTGGGAACTCCTACGTCTCGTCGGAGGAGTTTCCAACAAATTGGGATCCCTAACAAAACGCCATGGTGCTGGCCCCTTCTAGCGCCCAGCTTAGCTACCCGCCGGAGCAGTTTCTTATCGTCTTTGGTGGGAGCTAGCTTGGAAAATCACACTGCTGTTCTGCAAGACCCTCTCAGTGGATATGGATAACACTGGGAAAGCGTGCCCAACCTGTGGGAGGGAACGCTGCGGAAGCCCCAGCCCGCCCGAAGGGAGGCACTGGAATACACATGTGTACTAACCCGTGGGGTAGTGAAACACATGGCAGTCCTTGAGGTAGTCCCAGCCCGAGGGGTGGAAGCATACTCCGTAAGGATGACAGATGGTCTGTTGAGGGGAAGACACGATGCTAGCCCGGAGGGTAGCTGGATCGTGGAGAAAATGGGTCGCCGAAGGGAACACTGTAGGCCACCCAGTCTACACACAACTCCTACGAGAGGTAATAGACCTAGTGCCGGGCGATCCGCCACGCCTGGTGCCGAAGGGGTGATGGAGGAGCTCACAAGGTTAGCCGTATGTTGGGGAACCAACGAAGTAAGAAGACGCACGTATCCGGCCGAGAGGCGGGAATGGCGTAGCAAGCCGACATAACCTAATTCCTCGCGTTACTGGCCGTAGCGAGTACACGGGAGGAAACAGGTTCAACACGGAGGCTATAGAATCTAGCGAACGTGTTAGGTGTCGCCCAGCCCGCAGCACTACAGATGTCTGTCAGCGAGGCGCCTTGCGCCAAAGCCCAGGAGGCAACACTCCTAGTAGAGTGTGCCCTCAACCTAGGTGGGCAAGGCACGTCCTGGG
Source organism: Gila orcuttii (assembly GCA_026230005.1). NCBI lineage: Eukaryota > Metazoa > Chordata > Actinopteri > Cypriniformes > Leuciscidae > Gila > Gila orcuttii. The sequence goes on along the minus strand of JAPDVR010000008.1, from coordinate 18,642,291 downwards.
AAGCATAAGCCCGGACGATAGCATCCACTAGCCATTGGGCTAACCTCTACTTGGAGACAGCCTTCCCCTTCTGCTGGCCTCCGTAGAGCTGATCTGAGGTCCTGAAGCTTTGCGTTCTGTCCACGTAACAACGTAGGGCGCGGACGGGACAGAGAAAAGCAAGGGCTGGGTCTGCCTCCTCCGGGGGCAGCGCTTGCAGGTTCACTACCTGATCTACAAATGGAGTGGTAGGAACCTTGGGCACATATCCGAGCCGGGGTCTCAGAACAACATGAGAAAGGCCCGGCCCGAACTCAAGTCACGATTCGTCGATCGAAAAAGCCTGCAGATCCCCTACCCTCTTAAAGGAGGCCAAAGCCAACAGGAGAGCTGTCTTTATAGACAGGATATTAAACTCAACCGTTTGCAATGGCTCAAAGGGGGGCCTCTGTAGTGCTCTGAGCACTAGAGTTAAGTCCCAAGAGGGTACGGGGTGCGGATTACGAGGCGGATTTAGCCTTCTGGCACCCCTAAGGAATCTGATGACCAGGTCGTGCTTTCCTAATGACTTACCTTCTACTGCATCGTGATGAGCGGCTATTGCGGCAACATACACTTTGAGGGTGGAGGGAGACAGCCTTCTGAGCTCGTCGGGTACACGGTTGAGCGCACCAGGGATGTGAATGGCCCGAAGCGACCTCAGATGCTTCTGACGCCATAGGAGGAGATGGCGGGCGAGTCGCGACATACGACGGGAGCGTAGACCACCTTGACGGTTGATGTACGCAACGGTCGCAGTGCTGTCTGTACGGACCAGTATATGCTTGTGCAGAAGCAGCCCCTTGAGGCGGCACAAGGCCAGGCGTACTGCTTGCAACTCTAGGCAGTTGATGTGCCAATGCAGTTGAGGCCCCGTCCACAGACCTGAAACTGCATGCCCGTTGTACGTGGCCCCCCATCCGTTGGCAGAGGCATCTGTGAAAACCACAGCATGCCTGGACACCTGGACTAAGGGAACTCCGGCTCTTAGAAACGCAGGGTCCGACCAAGGACTGAAGGTTTGGCGACAGTGCGGGGTAATGTTGACCCGGAACGTGCCGCTCTGCCACGCCCATCTCGGGACTCGATCGTGAAGCCAGTGCTGAAGCGGTCTCATATGAAGCAGGCCGAGCGGCGTTGCTGCGGCTGCGGCTGCCATATGCCCCAGGAGCCTCTGAAACTGTTTCAGTGGGACCGCAGACTTGCCTTGAAAAGACTTGAGGCAGTTGAGCACTGACTGGACGCGCTCCTCGGTGAGGCGCACAGTCTGACCGACCGAGTCCAACTCCATACCGAGATAAGAGATCCTCTGCGTGGGGCAGAGTTTGCTCTTGTCCCAGTTGACCTGAGTCCCAAAAAGTCCCAATCGGCTGAGGTGCTGGAGCACAAAGTCCCTGTGTTCGCACAACAGATCTCGCGAGTGAGCTATTATAAGCCAGTCGTCGAGATAGTTGAGAACGCGAACGCCATGTTCTCTCATGGGAACAATGGCCGCTTCCACGACTTTAGTGAAGACACGGGGCGACAGGGCCAAGCCGAAGGGTAGGACCTTGTACTGATTTGCTCGACCCTCGAACGCAAACCGAAGAAACGGTCTGTGACGAGGAAGAATCGAGACATGAAAGTACGCGTCCTTCAGGTCGATCGCTGCAAACCAATCCTGGGGACAGATGCATTCGAAGATGCGTTTCTGCGTGAGCATTTTGAACGGGATTTTGTGTAGGGCCCGATTCAAAACTCGCAGGTCCAGGATCGGCCCGCTAGCCAGGCTTCGAGAGACCGTACCAACGAGCCCACGTGAACCACCAGCGTACCTGCGGAAGGGCAGCGAGGTGGAAGGCAGGGACCGGACTCCGGAGGCATTACTGCGGCCGAGAGAGGGGTCTGGGAGTGCGGGGCAACACCTACCTTCTTCCACCTGGGGACAGGCAACAGGGAAGGCCCGGAGGCGTTCAGCTGCTGGCTGTCCCAAGGCGAAGGAAGGAGGGGAAATGAGGAGCGCTGGGGTGAGGGGAATGAGAGCGGCGAGGCAACGTGGCGGCACACACTGTCATTCTGACCCTCTTGGACGGGGAGACTGGGAGCGGCGAGGCACTTGGCCGACCTCGGCTGCCAGACTCGACCGTGAGTGACCCAGAGGAAGTAGAAACTGCTCTTTTATTGAAACTTTGGGTTCAATAAAAGTCGCCCTGGCAGAACAGAAAGAAAAGGAAAAAAAAGATTCTTCACCCGGCCCTCCCCCGGGGGAAGGAGAGGAACAGAGGTTCCCTCCCGACGAGCAGCCACTGCGTCCTCTGGGTCGCCCGTCTCAGGGTCGCTTCCCTCTCCTCTTCCCGGGAGGTTTAGACGACTCCCGAGTGGGCTGGGCAGCTCTCTTGCGGCCGGCACCCTGCTGCTTAGGGGGCTGCTGCCTAGGCTGGGCAGGGGCGGAGGCAGCGGCAGGAGGGCGCCCTTGGCGACGAGCAGCCAGAGACGCAGGCGACGGGGACGGTGCAGCAGCAGGCCGTCTCCGAGGCATGATGTTCTTGATAACCTCTGACTGCTTCTGGGCGGCGGAGAACTGTTGGGCGTAGCTCTCCACCGCGTTGCCGAAGAGGCCACCCTGGGATATGGGGGAGCTCAGGAACCTGGACTTGTCCGACTCGCGCATATCGGCCAGGGTGAGCCAGAGGTGTCGCTCCTGGACCACCAGCATGGACATCGCCCGACCCAGGGAGCGTGCGGTGACTTTCGTCGCCCAGAGGGCGAGGTCCGTCGCCGTACGCAGCTCTTGGAGCACCCCTGGGTCGGTACCACCCTCCTGCATGTCAGAGAGCGCTTTGGCCTGGTGGACCTGGAGAAGCGCCATGGCATGCAGGGCAGAAAGAGCTTCTCCGCACGCGCTGTAGGCCTTTCCAGTCAGACTGGAAGAAAACCTACAGGCGCGGGAGGGGAGCGTGGGGTTACCCCGCCAGGTGGATGCGGTCTTAGGACACAACTGCATCGCTACTGACCGTTCCACTGGGGGGATGTCCACGTATCCCTTCACTTTCCCGCCATCGAGAGTGGTGAGGGAGGAGGGAGTCGATCTGTGTCTGGCCGCCAGAGGGGCCATCCACGACCTCGTCACCTCGTCATGCACTTCCGGAAAGAAAGGAACCGGGGCGGGGCGCTGAGAACCAGCACGAGCCGCCCCGAGATACCAATCGTCGAGCAGCGAGGGTTCAGGACACGGTGAAGGGTTCCACTCGAGCCCGACACTCGCGGCCGCCCTGGAAAGCATAGCGCCCATTTCCGGATCCGGCTCGGCTAACGCTACCACACCCGAAGGGGGCAACGCAGTCGGGTCGTCATCTCCAGAACATGACCGCTCTCCCTCCGATGCAGCGATCGACATCTGGTCCTCCAGCGGAGCCCCGAAGGAAGCGACCGGGACCACATGAGATGGCCCAGTGCGCTCCTCCGGAGGCTCCAATGGCAGCGATGTGGAGGAGTGAGGAGCCTGCAGGGGTCTTTAACCTGGCTGGACATTCCTCACTGTAACCCTCAGACCACCAATGGGATTAGCCGAAGTAGCCTTCTTCTGAAGTGAACCAGAAGAAGAACTAGATCGGGGAATCTCCAAAGGGACTCCCCCACGTTTGAGGGATCTTAGTCTCTATCTAAGCATCGCGACGGTCATGTTCCCGCAGTGAGAACATGACTCGTTCACGAACGCTGCCTCAGCGTGCGCAAGGCCCAAGCACGAGAGACAGCGATCGTGACCATCAACCGGTGGCAGATATTGACCGCATCCAGAAACACACGGATGAAACGTCACCCTGAAAAGGACGCGATCTTCACCCATGTTACTCTTTTAGAGAATGCTCTCTTATTGTGCTGAAGCACGCAGGGATCAACGCGGCAACACAGCGGGTAAACTGCAAGCCCGCTGTGTGCACTGAACCGAATACCAGCTGTGAAAACAGCTCTTTTGAAAGATGTAGATAGCGTGTAATCACAACTGGCAGCCGGGAGCTCGCGAAGATCACTTAAGCGCCGTCACACCAACACAGAGAGATCCAGAAAAAGAGCAGACTCGTTGAGCACGAAGAAAACACTTTCTTGAAACTCATTCACTCAGAGGACACAACCGGTCGGCTCCGAAGCAAAAAGCAAATGTGTGTGCACTTTGCTTCCGCTTTATACCCGCACTGGTAGGCGGCGCGCAGAATGCAAATCTTGCATGCCAATGTTTATTGGCTCGTTTTAGTTCACTCGAAGGCAGTTGGTCTCCTTAGCATGATCCCAATTCGTTGGTAACTCCTCCGACGAGACGTAGGCGTTCCCACGAAAGGGAACTTAAAGTTTCTGAAATAAGGCCACAAAACACATACTAAATATGTGTCCACAAGACTTTTGACTAATGGATGTTGTCGCCTAGTTTTTACTTCAAAATTATCTGAAAATCATCCTGCCTAATCATTTACACAAAACAATACATTGATTTAAATTTTGTAGGACACTTTTTGTTTGGAAAGGCAATATGCATGGTGGCCGTGAATCATGAAAAATGCTCTGATTCACTCCTGAGAAGACAATGACCTTCATAATGAGCTGCATAATGAACCTTTCACACAGGTGTGTCACTGGGTACCAAAGAATGCGAGGACAAAAGAAGACACATTTTTTCAAGATGTTTCCAACTCTAACTTTGAACCAATTCTGTTGTTGTTCTAACTCTAACTTTAAACCAATTCTGTTGTTGTTCCAACTCTAACTTTGAACCAATTCTGTTGTTGTTCCAACTCTAACTTTGAATCAATTCTATATTCTAATATAGAATATATATGTTCAACAGAATTAATTCAAAGTTAGAGTTGGAAACATCTTGAAAAAATGTGTCTTTTTCTACAAATTTTGTATGCATGCAAATTGTATAATATCCAAGGTAAACATTTCTAGTAATTGTGCAGTTAATTCTCATACTGTATTTTTTTAGAAAGTTTTGGAATTTGTATCCTCTCCCCAAATTTGTCACTAATAAAACACAACAAAAAAGGTTACAATTACAACAACAATTTTAACAATATTTCAAGTGTAATCTTTCTTTGTAAAAAGTATACATTTTATCATACGTATTTCAAAGGTAAGGATTCATTAGTTTGAATATTGGAACAAACACCATAATAACATCTTCGTTGATAATTCAATATACTTACTTTATTTTTGACAAAACATCCCATACTGTATATTTAACATATGAGCAGAGATTGGTGAATAAAAGCTTATTTAATGTGGCAGTAGTCTTTTTTTTTACAGTAAAAACTTTGTAATCTATCCAAAACTAATCAATGAAATCTTGTCTAAACATTCATATTAACATATCGTGTTTATGCGAGTGTGAGATGCACTCTGTTCAGCTTTAGTAAACAACAGCGCGCGCGTCTGCCGTTCATTCATTCATTCACACACAGGCACGCAATTCATATTTAAACAGTCTTTTTGCAGTTTACAGACACTATTCAATATCGCGATTAGAACAAAGGAAAGCCCTTAAGAATAAATAACTTACTACATCAGCTAGATCCGTTGCTCCTCGAAATGAAACTACCAGCACTTCTGATGTAAATATTCCAGGATTATTACGATATTATTATTCCTCACAGCGTAGCGAGGTAAAGTACATGATTCTTATTAAACTTGATGTGTTTTATCCAGCTGATGTGGGCGTTGGCATGTTTGTATGGCTTGCCTCAGATCATTTGCGTTTGAATAGCGCGCACTCTCCGTGGGCGTGTCACATTAACACTTAATGAGGTATAATGAGCTGAAAAGAAAACGACTGACATCTCTCTCTTTACATATAGATTACATACACTGAGAATATTTGTTTTTTATATAAATGACTTCATTTAAAAGAAGAGAATTCAAGCTTCATAAAGTAAAATCTCTTGTCTGTGTGACAAGTATTCACTGAATTACAGTTCATTTTCAGACGCGTTTCAGAATGGACTTCACTGACAGAGAGAAGGCAAAACTCGCATCATGTTTATTTTTCTTTATTTGACAAAAAGCAAAACACTTTGTTTTTATTGTGAGTATACACAAAACAAATAGACACTTAACAGGATGTATAACACTTATATGTAAGATCAAAATCAACACAGTATTTTGAGTCTCTTTTGCACTGATTAGAAAAAAAGCGAGATGCCGACCCCAGGGGGGCCTAAACTTGTAGCCTATCATTTTTTGTCAGTGTTTATTTAAAATGTCCAGTTATGCAGAATATACGACGGTAAATATTTAATTGATGAGTTGTCAATACAATATATAACAATACAATATATAGGGTATGATTTTCCCTAAATTCAGCATATTGACACAAAATGATAACTGCAAATCCACCTTTTGCTGCCTGGAGTCCAGTTGTTTCTATGAATTGCAGCGATCCATTTGCTTCTCTTTTCTGTAGCTTTCGGCAGTTTGTAAAAAATATACCTCAGATTTCTTGTCAAATCTAGTTGTACAGTTAATCGCAAAGCTCTTTCCCATTTTAGATGTTTTTTGTGGCATTCTTTTTGCCACAGTCACTCTAGCCGACGGTGATGTCACGTGCATACCCTCTATTGAACCATATTTTTTATTTTCTAGGCAATAACGTTGAAAATAATCAATGTAGCATTTTTGTAGCCAAGACTTTGTACAGAATTTCAATTTCAAAGAGATCTTAGGTAGTCTTAGGTGGGCATGACTGAGTAGAACTGCAGAAAATCAAATGAGCATGCTAAAACAAGACGTGTGCAATTAACCACTAATATGAGCATGGTGTTTTTGATAGCATTAATGCATATGCTTTCCAGTTAAGTATCTGTGATCGACACTGGCATGCCCATGCTCCAGCATGACTGCCCTGAAAATGTCTTCTGAAACCCACCTGCTGTGTCGCAAATGGAGAGTCTGTGCAGAGGGACTTGCTTTGTTTGCCTCCTGCTGGTTCGGTGGAGGCAGAGGCCTCTTTGTCATGCAGGTGGTTATATATATATATATATATATATATATATATATATATATATATATATATATATTATCCTGAAAAACTTTGCTGCTTCGGCAGAGCTCCGAGTTTAAAGCGGTGTCCCCAGATTAGCCTCTTGGTGTACATGATCAGTGGAAAGAACCTTTACGTACTTGACTGAATATGCAGCAGACGCTCCACCGGCATCCTGCCGAGGCCGAGACTAGTGATAGGTCTATTGTGGCTCCCCCTGAATATTTGTGATAAGACTCGGTAACAGCGCTCTGTGGTGTAGTGCAATAGCAGGGTTTTGCCTGTCTGATGAGTCTTATTGAATTGCAATTGTCACATTACCTACAATTTTCTACAAGTGCACAAATCCAGTGTTTAAAGTATGTAACGGTTTAGCTTTTTTATGTCATGTGACATATTATTGCATACTTGCTGAAAATGCATCAATATGACTTTACTTTGGCCTCTTTGACTCTTTGTCTTTTGTTATTAATGTCCAAGGCATTTGTGTGTGTTTCTTCAACTATAGGCACTTTTGACCCTGTGGACCTTTAGAAAATATAGTATTTAGAGTATGAAATGTGTTTTAAGAGAGTTTGTCTTCTAACATACACACATACATGCATACATCTTTATGTTTTGGGTTTAACAGAAATCTTTAATGGAAATAATTTTTTTATTGAAATAAAATTGTTGACATGTTTGTCTTGCTATGCTCCACCGCTACCATTTTATGTATCCTAAAAATAAACAAATAATATTTTCTTACTTTTTTCATCATTTGACAAAATTACAGGGTGATTGGAAATGGCGCAAAGTAATATTTACCTTGATTTTACTTTTCTTCACACATCATGTCATATTTCTTGTCATGCTTGCTGTTTATATTTTTGATAAACTAGTTTTGAGCAAAGGAATTTTTGAGATATATATATATATATATATATATATATATATATATATATATATATATATATATATATATTGTCTGCGTCAGGTGGAAACCTCATATCTAACAAAAAATGCTACTTTTCAGGAAATGGAAAAATGTATATTTTAAATAATTAAACAGCATTGTCAAAGCTGATATATTGTGGCTTTATATACAGTATGGTCAGACAATCGGATTTGTCATTATTAACATTTTACTAAAATTAAGCTCAAATAAAGTTGACCAACCTATCAATGAGGTTTTTGACCAATGAATTTCGGAGAATTTTGGAAATGCGTTTTGTCAAACATATGTAAAGGGTGACCGATTAAAAGGCAAAATATGGAGATATAAGGTTCATGCCAACATTGGTGATATGGTTTGTTTTTATTTGTTCTTTACATGTTCATAATTTTAAATGTAATAATTCTTATTTTTAAGAAGATTTTTTCACAGTTGAAAACAGTAAGTGTACTAGAGAAATATTTCACTAAAGCATTAACAACTTGAACTACAGTACACAGTATTTTTGTGGTTGTTTTTTAGTAGATTATGACAGATTAGAGAGATGACATGATTAAAGAGAGATAAATGTTTGATAACTGAATTGATTAGCATAAAACTGATGGTTTCTGCTAAAGACTCGTAGACAAAAAAGTTAAGCCACAACATGTGACCTAACAGCAGTATATGTGCATGGTCCTATATCTAGTAAATTTCCACTTTGCTACCATGTTCACTGTAATGCATTAACAGGCTCAAGGTTTAGTGCCAACATTCAAAGTGAACATTCTATGCTCAGCAGATTTTCAAGTGTTTATGTGTTTTCCTCCCTGTGGTGTGCATTATTTAGCACTCCAAGTGGCTCAAAAAACAGGTGACATTGGAGGGTTGGTGATGCATATTTATAGAGAGTTTCTAAATGTGAAGAGAATGAATCTAACAGTTATTCTAGTGACTCTACAGTTGTTTATTTCGGTTTGAAACCCTAATCAGTTTTTAAGATAAGGAAAGTACACGCTCAGTCTATTAAACTGATTGTTTAAACCTGGTTCTTATGCTTAAAACAAGTCAGCCAGCAGAAAAAGACAAAAATACAACTACATTGCATACTCTGAAATGAAAACAAGTCTTAATATCTTATGAGAGAGACAGAGAGAGAGAGAAAGAGAGAGAGAGAATAAAAAAAATAATAATTTCCCCCCTTTTCCGTGAAAAATGCATATATGTAAAACATTGATTGCTTTCAATTTTGCGTGTCAATAAGTACATCAGAATGTGACATGATTGATGTACAATGGCCAGTCAGTGCTGTCAGTTGTGACTTATGATATACTGCATATTCTACTGTTGTCAAAGGGAACATATCATTTAGTCGTAAAGGACAGAAGAAGGAAAAAAGTGCACAGTGTACACCCAGCTTAAAACCTGTGATAATGTGATTTCTCTTGAGTCGTTTATTTAATATTTAAATAATTGTTTGGTCAGCAAGCTCCAAAGCAATCGTTGCAGAATCTCTTCTGGTGCAAACCCCCCTCTAAAGGTAAAATCCTAGAATTATCCCTGATAGAATTAATGTATTTTGCTGTTGATTATTATAGAAAAAAGTAATTGCGTTTGACTGTTAATAATGATTTGACTTGGAATGGTTTGAAGGTTCATATTTTCTGTCCGTTGTGCTCAGTCCTAAGGCTAATTATCCACCATGAAATATTAAACATGGCTTTGAATCCTTAACAAATTACCATTTGCTAGCCATTGTGCTTCGAAGTGTTGGATAGGTTTACAAAATAAAACTGACTTTGACTGATTGCATTGTCCTGAATTCTTATTCGGGGGGGAAATTGGCACCATTAAAGGAAACATACCTTGGAACAGGCTGGTGAAGGTAAACTTTAATCTGCTGCTGTGTGTCAAGTTCACCCATCACAATTCTTGTTTCTCTAATGCTGTGATAACTGAAGACATCTGCGAATTTAACAATATACAAGCATTGATTATAATTTTGAAGTGTTGGGAAAATTCTATATATTACAAATAAAAGATATGATGACATATTTAAAAAATACAGGCTTTATTTTATTACTTCTTTTTTAATCTTATTTAATTTTTTTGCATTTAATCTTTTTTATTTGTTTATTTCATTTTTTTTTAGTATAGTAAAATCAGGTAAATCGATTTCTGAAGCAGTTTGTACAAATTTCACATTTTAAGAATTGTGATAATTTACAATCACCATGTTGAAGAGTTTCTTGATTGAACTAAATATGCAGCTGAAAAGTCATATTTGCATATGCTCACATACATGCATATACACATTCCCCTTTCACATGTTTATCTCTCTTCTCTCTGTTTTGATATAGGAATTGTCAATTTTTCCCAGTGTCTTTCTAGTGTCTTTCCCCAGTGTCTTTCTAAAGACTTCCTCTTGTAATTTCAATTTGAATGTCAGTCTTGTACATTTCTGTAACATTTTTTTCCCACTGAATTCTCGTTGGGGGACATTTTTGGAGCCATTGGCAAGTAATAGCTTTTGTTCTTGCTACTACTAGTAGTATCCTCAGTAAATATTTTCTTCTATTATTAACTGAATCTGGTATATTGCCAAGCTATAGTATGCATGTAACCTGTTTCCCCAATCCCCCAAGATTTATTCTATAATTTAATGTGTTTCTGACCAAAGAGTTGTGATAATTGCACCATATTGGATGCCGTTTTTCTTTTGCACAAGCACAGCCTGAGCCTAGTCTCAGACAATGATAATTGCTTATAATAATTGCTTACTAGCATGTAAATGAGCATAAAACTAATGATTCAGTCCATAGAGAACAAACGCTGATTGTAACCTTGCCTATATGCATCTGTTTAAAAACAATACAACAAGAAGTTCTCAGAGAGAGAGTAACTCTTTAAATGAATGCGAATCCCACATAATGGCAGACCGCCACTCTGTTGTTTGAGACGTTAGCCTTTGTCCTATCCACATTATGAGCATTTATATGATGCCAAACACCCTGGCCAACTCTAGAAAGGTTCTTCCTCAGAGGCAGCCTTTGTAAATGGCTGTATCTAGCCAAAGGCCAGATTGTATATTTGAGACTGGTTCTCTGTAAGCACAGACACAGTGAAAGAGAGGGGAGGGCAGGTTCTAACACTGCATCAGGATGTGAGATGAATAGTACTAGCTTTTTACCCCAGCCTGCTCTTTCTTGTCTCTCTCTCTCTCTCTCTCTCTCTCTCTCTCTCTCTCTCTCTCTCTCTCTCTCTCTCTCTCTCTCTCTCTCTCTCTCTCTCTCTCTCTCTCTCTCTCTCTCTCCATCTCTGTCTTTCCATTTCCCTCTCTCCCTTTCCATCTCTCCCTTTGGTTTGTGCTTTGCTGCATTTAAACAGGCATTTCGGTTTAACAAAACTAAGCAGAACTAACAACAAAAAGATAAAAGAGTGCAGCCCAGGATAGATAGGTAATTGGGCATCATTATTCTTATCTTAAAGAGATAGTTCACCCAAAAAATTAAGGGTCTGCCTGCTCTGCCATAATTTACTCACCCCCTGTCATCCAAAACTTCATCTGACATCCAAACCTTTATGTTTTTTTTTTCCTTAGTTGAACACAAAAAGAGATGATTAACACTGCTCTCTTCCATAAAATGAAAGCTTTACGTTTTTGGGTGAACTATTCCTTCAACATATACAGCTACCCTATGAAGTCGCCCGACTGGACAGAATTTGTAAATAGCCTGTGAGCTGTGACGCTTACAAACACCTGTTTTAATGTTAGAGCTCATAGCAGATGTGATGCCGGCCTCCACTCTACATTACAACGTTTTTTCTCCTATATGTTTATTCTTCTGGTTGGGTTTTTAATAAATTTTTTATTTATATATATTTATATATATATTTTTTTTTTTTACAAATTTGTCTTGGCACTGAATAGGTTGAGTTGGTTGAACTGACAGCCTCCTCAAGAAAATAAAACTCTGGTATAACTCAGGGTGTGAAATACAAATTATTCAGGTTATTTTATTCACATCAGGAATGTGGGACCTGTCTGGATAATAATTCAATTCAAAGTCAGATTTCTAACATCTAATTAATTCAGTTAATTGTAACTATTGGGTTCTTGATTTTGTATTATTCATGCACATTTTGATGAAAACATTATTTTCAGCAAAAAAAAAAAAAAAAAAAAAAAAACCCTATAATTTAATGTCAAATTATACTGATTTTAGATCAAAAGTGTATCCTGCTGAATGTAGAAATTAGGCCAATTTTATGCATGTTTCTTAATATTTGGACACATTTATGTCCTAGGGGTTACATTTCATTCAAAAGATTGCAGGTTTTTCTGTTTGTTAAATGAAGGTCACACTGTCTTAAACCTTTTGGAACTTGTAAAACTTTTCAGTTATTTTTGCATCTGTCTGTCTGTCGTCAAATTATGCAAAAAAGTTAAAATAGTATGTATTTGGGATCCTTAGCTTGTATTTGGGGTGGCTTAGCAAAACAAAGGAATTATGTTAATCTCAGAATGCTATTAAACAAAATAAATAATTTCTATATACATACATAAATAAACAAACAGCATGGCAAAAAAAACAACAACACATTGTTAGTAGACAAAGAAACTAGAAAGGGTGCAAAGGTGTGTTTTAATAGAGTTTATTTTCTAAAAGTCCGCAGGGGCAAAATTGCTCATGAAGAAATACCCTTATTGGAAACAAGCAAACAGCAGTAATTTATCCCTTTAACATGCCGTTGTTTGTGTTGTATCATGCATGTTGTTTTATTAATAAAGGTACCGTCCCACACCGGACCCCTGGGACTGTGTATGATGTCTAGTGATGAAGTGCAGAGTCATTCTAGCTTATGCCTGTGCATATACAACTCATAAAGTGGGTCAGGGGTTCTCCTCTGTTTTGCAGTCTGCAGCACCATTTTGAAAGGAGATAACTGCCTCCCCATTGTCTAAAATATTACTAATGCAAACGAGGCAGCACAGGTCAAAAGCTTTGTTTTTCATTTGTTTCAGGAGTACATCTGTATGTTTAAGAAGAAACGCTTAATCAGACAATCAAAAAGAGAATTCTGAAGCAGCCATTAAAAATTAAAAACACCTATCCAGTGTATCATCCCGCCCAAATAGTTCAATAAACTGTCATAAAATGACATGTTACCCTTTTCTAAGGCTTATCAAAATCCTCTGGCCTTACATATCAAACAGAATTTATGCAATGTCAAGAACATATGCTCAGTTTGCTTTGTGCTGTGAGCAGAAGGAAAGCCCATTTATCATTTCTCCACCTAAATGGTCTTTTAATGTGATGTCCAGTAGCACTATTCCTATTAATTCTCTAGTCCTATGTCTCTGCATCCATTAACCAGACACAAGGCTGTTTAAACTGATCACGTATATGTATAAAGTGAAGTCCAAATGCCGTTGGGATTGCTTCGATATTCCTAAAAATATGTGATATGAATAATGTATAGTCACAGTATACTGCGTATATTTGCATGACAGAAGCATTTTTGATTTATCCTGCAAACCATCACACACTGCTCAATGCAACACAAAATATCTTGTGTTTATATTGGCAGAGATCTCTGGGAACTCTGAAGACATCCCCCTGGTGCGCTGGAGACAGCAGTGGTTGGAAAATGGCACTTTGCTCTTCCACATCCACCACCAGGACGGCAGTCAGAACCTGCCTGGCCCGGCGGCCACCGCTTACCCCGCTAGTGACTCCGCAGAGGAGGAGCTTCGCATCTTGCACATCTCTGTCATGGTATGCAACCCAGTACTTGATGTTTTCTGCACTAATTCTTGGACAAATTCCTTAAATTATTAAATTATTCAAAACATTCAAATGATACCTTATTTTTAAACTAAATTAATTTAAAAAAAAAAATCAAAATGCAGATAACGGTAAAGTTGTTACTTCAACCATGGAGACTTTCAAACCTGTGGATTGTGTTTGGAAAAAAATGGAAATGTTGGTTAAATATCATTCTGTGATGGAAATTACTTTTTAAATATTTTCTTCCTAAGGTTAATTTCATTGCTAGCATTTTATGTATTCTTAATACAGATAATTAAATAATATGTTAACACTTCTGCATAATTTAAGAAAATTACAGCTTAATTGGAAACGATATTCAATAAAAGGATTCTGTTCAGTTTTTTTCTTCACACTTCACGTTTAAAATTTCATCACATGAATTCACTTCCTTGACACTGTTGTCTACATGATAACTGAGTACAATAACTTTTGTTTGTAATTCACTGTGGGCTTTGTACTGCTAATCAGTAATTGATAGTTGTGATGGAAATGTGAATTTGGGTATAGTAATTTGAGTAAAAAATAATCTTTTTTGCATAAATCATTTTCACACAATAAATAAATAATTTTTTGGGTCAGATCATCATATTTTTTAAAGGTCAAAATTCTGGGTCTGGAAAAAGAATAATAATAAAAAAAGTCTATCCATAAAAATAATTTGATAATTAGCAGAAAGAAATGATGAAGACTCATCAGTCAATTCATAAGACATAAAATATATGTAGTTGAAGAAAAACCCACAAACAAACTTTCAAGGGGCAAAACAAGTATATATTATTTATAATAGTGTATTTATAATCTTCCAATCTTTCCTTGGAGTCCTGCAGGTTTCGTGTGAACTAAGCCGGGAGAAAAAAACATTACTTAGATAAGAAAAGTTTGCGTTGTGTGTTAGATGGAAAGGAAGATAACATTTGTTCAGATTCAGTCAATTAGTGGTTACGCCTCCTGGCTTTACGGTTCTCCTCTCTCGGATCGTTATACTACTGTCATCCCTAGAAGTAGTTACCCTAAGAACAATCGGAGCGAAGACTCTTCAGGGCATAAGGATTTTAAAAGCTTTTAAACATACTCTGTATAATTAGTTGAACATCCATATTTGTAAATTGTCATGCTGAACAGCAGTGGGATGTGAATGGGGGCAAAGTTAGCAGCTCAGATGAATGGATAGTTCTGAACACAGGTTGGATGTATGAGCTGTTGTGATATTCAAGTGTTTGGTATGCAAATATTTTTATAGGAAATGCTCAAATGGCTCATTATTTCTATATAAAGCAAAAGGGACATATGGGGGCTCCAGGCTTTGCTGGATTTCCTTTGCTGCTTGAATTCTAAATCCTGTAATTGCCCATTAGAGCAGTATGGCAGTTGTTTTGGATGGTTAGTTGATTCTCTGTGCAAAGCCACTGATTACTGAAAGATCCCTGTCGGAATATGATTCCTCCGAGCTCCGGGAAACCTCCTCTATTGAGCGAACCCTGCATGATCCCTCAGAAGCTGAAGAATATTGCATGCCTCCTATCTCAAACACAGCCTCTGACATTGATATCCCCACAAAGAGAGTTATTAGTATTCTAAAGGCAACATGCAGGAAGTCATCGGATGATTCAACCTCATTGAGGTGACCAACGGGATCCAAACAATTTTCTCTTCTCAGAGCATTATGCTTGCTTCATGAAGGACAGCACAGTATTTAAGCACAAACAAAAATTGTATTTGATGTCCGTGTAAACAGCTAAAATATTGGGACCCGGTCATTAATTACTTAATTATTTAGACTACAGATGTACAAACAAGATTTGTGCGATCACTGCTTGACTGAGACACTGCTACCATTTAAGGTTTTGTAGGGTGAAATTATGTAGGCTCATAAAGATTTTTGCTAGAACATGATTTTTCAGTTTGCTTCCGATGATTGAGTTGAGTATTTTTTTCTCATCTGATTTTTTTTTTTAATGAGGCACTATGAAAACATATACAGTTGTGGTCAGAATTAATGGCAGCCCTGGTAAATATGATCAAAAATGGCTGTAAAAAATAAATCTGCATTGTTTATCCTTTTGATCTTTCATTCAAAAAATTCTCAAAAATCTAACCTTTCATTGAAGTAAAAGAATCGGAAGTGGGGGGTAAATCACATTATGAAATAAATGCTTTTCTCCAAAACACGATGGCCATAATGATTGGCTCCCTGTTATTAAATACTTTTTGCAACCTCCTTTTGCCAAGATAACAGCTCTGAGTTGTCTTCTATAATGCCTGATGAGTTTGGAGAACAACTGACAAGAGGTCAGAGACCATTCCTCCATACAGAATCTCTCCAGATCCTTCAGATTCACAAGTTCATGTTGGTGCTTCTTCTCTTCAGTTCACCCCAGTAATTTTCTATAGGGTTCAGTTTAGGGGACTGGGACGGTTATGGCAGAAGCTTCATTTTGTGCTCAGTTACCCATTTTTGTGTTGATTTTGATGTTTGTTTTGGACCGTTGTCCTGATGAAAGATCCAAACGTAGCCCATTATAAGATTTCTAGCAGAGGCAGTCAGGTTTTGATTTTTTATCTGTTGGTATTTGCTAGATGTCCAAGGACCTCCAGCAAAAAAAAAAAAATAGACCCACAACATATAAGATCCAGCAGTATATTTAACTGTAGGCATGGGGTACTTTTTATCCCTATTTGCACCAAACACATCTGGTGGGTTTGCTGCCAAAAAATTTTTTTTTAGTTTAATCTGACCATAGAATCCAGTCCCTTTTGAAGTTCCAGTCGTGTCTGACAACTGAATATGCTGGAGTTTATTTTTGGAGGAGCGAGGAGGATTTTTCTCGAAACCCTCCCAAAAACATGTATATTGGACCATTTTTCTTGCCGACCAAAATCCGCGCTGGCGCAACCACCACAATGTTGCGCAACATCAAATGGAAAACGTAATGAAAGCGGAACGAAACTGCGCTACTCATTATGTTGTGCTTCACGGACCATTTATCAGTTTGGACCAATGTCAATGCAGCGCGAGCCGATCTTGATCAAGCGACACTGTTTCTACACAGAGTACCCGCGGGTCTTAAAAGCATTGAAAAAGTCTTAAATTTGATAATCTCAAATTAAGGCCTTAAAAGCCTTGAATTTGGTGTACAAAGTCTTGGATTTCGTTACAAAGGTCTTAAAGATTATTTTGCCTTTCCTAGGATTAAGTTCATACCGTAGCAAAATTAACTGTTACTAATGTTCGCTAGTTCAAAATTCATGCAACGTTGAGTGCACCTCGCGCTCCACGTCATAGCAGAAAAAGCGATAGCGTGCACACTCGTTACTATGGTTACTAGGCAAGTGAGGTACAGAACAAGATAACCTAGCCTAGTTTGTCGTCTGAAATGGCAAATTGTCGGTTTAATCCGCTGTGGCCACAAATGACAGAATTCAATAATTTAAACCCCAAATCAGAGGTTTTCTGTTAAAAGAACATATTTTCTACCCTGTCTTTTCAATAGTATTTGGCAACCATGCGCACGCTCTCTACACTGCTGAAGAAGCAGTGTATCTGAAAGAAGCAGTGTATGATCTGAAAACACAGACAAGCTGGAGTTCAGCGATCTTCATTTGAGATTTTCTACTTAAATTAAAGTGTCATTCACCCGGTCGGTCTGTGTTCTGTCACGAGCCTCATGTGCTGTTTGTGCGACTAAATCTGCGAACAAAATGCAGGCTGATATCCAGCAGTGTTTTTAATATTGATCATATTATACGAGCAAGAATGCAATGTTTCACGAATATCCACACGATTTCAAATGTGCCATTGATTTTATACAACAGTAAAAAAAAAAGGGTAACATTAAGTGATGTACTACATTTAAAACAGCATTGTCAGGCTTATTGCTCTATTTTGCAACGAAATATGTGGCTTTGAACGAATCGTGACAGTCAATGAATGAATGACTCAAAGACTTACTCATAAAGATACTGAGTTACCGCCACCTACTGGTGATTTTAATGTTTTTTAACATTGCATATTTAATGAACATTGTTTTATTTAAAGCATTATTTGTTTTTTTAAAGGTATATTATAAAGGTAAAAAATTAAATGGAAAAATTGATTAAAGGGGGCAAATATTGTCACTTAATGGAAAAAGCGTGACTGCAGTCTAAGTGGAAGAGAGGGGGTTCCAGGCAGTACGGCACTCTAAAAAATGGGAGAACCTTGGAACTTAGGAAAAGGGATATATATATATATTTAGAACTGTACAAGTGCTACTGCTAAAGAGTGCAATGTCAATCATTTCTCATAAGCTTAATTGAATTGGCCTAGAGAGAATAATTATGACATTTTCTGTCTAAAGCAGGGGTGTCCAAACTCAGTCCTAGAGGGCCACTGTCCTGCAGAGTTTAGCTCTAGCCAGACTCAACACACCTGCCTGGAAGTTTCTAGCCTATAAGACCTTGATTAGCTGGTGGTCCAGGTGTGTTTAATTGGGGTTGAAGCTAAACTCTGCAGGACAGTGGCCCTCCAGGACTGAGTTTGGACATCCCTGGTCTAAAGACTACATATAAAATAACTACCAAAAGTAAAGTAACTGTCAACTAAAACTATAAAAAACAGAATGACTTAAATGTGATTAAGACCAAGAAGCATTTTTGTCTGAAGATGAAGACTAAGACTAAATAAAAAATGGCTGCCAAAATTAACACTGGCCTACACAAACGTGCGCGCTACAACGCTGTTGTGTATGTATTAAATATGACTGATAATTTAAGTAAAATGTTTTATTTAATTCAAGTAGCCTACTTGTACATAATTATTTTCTAGGGTTTAAAATGTATACGGATTTGACATTTTCCCCTCATACTTCTGTCGGAATGGGTACAAAGTTGGCATTGAATTTCATTTGAAATGGTATTAAAAAGGTCTTAAAAAGCCTTGAATTTAAGTTGGAGGATCCTGGGGGTACCCTGTCTACAGTGCTAAGAGATCCAGTAAACTAAGCATTTGAATTTGCCACTGAAGTAATAACATTGCTGCGAGATCTGATGAGAAGCATTAAAATGTCTCCGTTATTAACGGATCAAACAGCGCTGACGTGGAAACCAGGAGAAACATTGTTCCATGAATGAACTAGTTATAGGTTTTAAGTCCACAGATCAGCAACATTCACCATGGATTTAATGTAGTACCACTAACTTGTAACCATGGAAGTTTGGCAGAAATAGTAAAATGCTTTCAAGGACATCACATATCTTTTTCCAGCACTTCAAAACTCAAATATTATCATATTTAAATGTTATTTTTAATGTGATGACCAAAACATTATTTGTTCATCCTTCAAACCCCCATTTATAAAACTAAAAGTTTCAAGATGTAGGAAAACTCACACTTATTTAAAAATAATTTTTCTTTTAATAAATAGGAAATTTCTCTGGCATTTCTTTCTTTTTGCTGTATCGAAAACGTACCGAACCGTGACACCACTGTATCATATCGTATCGAACCGAACCGTGAATTTTGTGAACCGTTTCACCCCTAATCTCAAGGCATTGTTCAAAGGCAGAAAAGTGATTGATCTTTTCTATTTTAAAATCTGAGCAAAACAGGCCGTATAGCTGCTTTGCTGTTTATGGCTTGATGCTTGCTGAATGTGAAATTATTGGATGACCTTGAGTCCTCAACTTGCTCTCGAAAAACAAACCAATATCAACGTATTTAAATTTGCCAAGGATGCAAAAGAAACCCCCCTATATCCCACACATTTGATTTGACCATTTTATTCTTTTCATTTTGCCACTCATTTCCTCAGAGCTCAGACTGTGTAATTGCAAAGGTGGGAAAGAAGTGGGAGTTTTTCATTGGTGGTGTGATGGGCTGCCTCTGCGACAGATGGTACCTACGCCGCATCCCCTTCTGCCTCTGATTCGTCTCGGGCGGAGGGCAAGATCCTAAACCTAGTGCCCCCTAAAATCATATCACTTCCTTGAGTGCTTTGCAACGATGCCAGTCTCAAAGAAACCGAGCCGCCAGTGTAGACACCTGTCACCAGCCCATGTCTATTGTGGGCCATACGTGGCGGTCCTCGGGCCAGCTGGGGCTTTTGCTCGGCTCAGTGGTGCACGGTGGTCGTTCAGCGCCTCACCATGATACTTTAGGGTTTGTGAATGGATAAGCACTCATCAAATGTGCCTTGATGAAAGCCCAGCTGTGCTGTCATTTTGACTTTGATGAGGCTTTTTCTTCTTTTTTTAACAATCTATTCTTCGGCTCGTATCTCCAGCTGCTATCACAAAGGCCATTTTGCAAATTGAAAGTGTTTTTTCCATCTCAGCTTATTTTTCTTCTCTTAAGGGGGTAATGTGTAACCTATTGAAAGCAGCAGTGGCTTGCTTACCCAGGCTGTCAAAGAGCGACCACCCTCTTTCCTGTCGCTGTCATTGGGCATCTGTAATATATGAGCAATTGAGTCAACTGCAGGGGGGTGGGGGGGGGGGTTCTACAAATGACCAAGTTACCAAATCCAACCTACAATCAAATAACACATTCCACTGCCACTCGAGGGACCTTTGATATTTAGAGAGCTATTTTTCCATCTTGGTCCGCACTTGTTTTGTACTGATACTACCACCTCAGAGGTGGCTGTATTCTCAACAGGAAGGTTTTTTTTTAGGCACACCTCCCCCTCCATTCAGTTGGCCATTTTACAAGCTGCAATTTGCTCTACTCAGCAAGCCTGAACATCCATAGGCTGCTCCTGACCCCAGTTTCTCCCATTTGCCAGCCTGAAGCTTGTTCCCCAGTGGTTTATCTCTCTGCGGATGGCTGGCTCAGCTGCGCCGTGCCCTTGCAGTGATTTGCACACGCTGGGTGGAAAGACGGGCATCTCGTGTAACACAGTCCTCATTGCATCTATATCACAACACCTGACAGCCATCCTCAAATTAGCAACAGAAACGGATGGTATTGTGTCCTGGATTTAGCACAATAATAGGTGCATTAAAAAAACAAATTTTATGAACACAACAATGAATAATAAAAAAAAACACAACATGGGGAAAATATATATGGAGTATATTGTATGTTATTATTTCCTCAAAATAGACAACGCATTTGTTGTGGTGTATGGAATTCTATTGTTAGAGGATTGAACTGGTAATACAATTTTTTGTTTATATTTTGTTTATTATCTTTCCCTTTAACCTTTTTTCTTGTATAAATGTTTCACCAATCATTATTACTTATTCAGGTCTTTAGCGACCCAGATCTATATCTAGAATGGATGGATCTCTACCTGCCACAATAGTATAAAACTCTCCTGATATTTTAATAACAATTACAAAAGAATAAAATAAAGCATATTTTTACCTTTTGGAACTTGGAACGATTCAATGTGAGCAGATTCTTTTTACCATCATCACTGTCATCATTAGAGCTCATTTCCCAGTACATTCAGCATCTGGCTCATATTCACAATCTCAAACATATTCTCAAAGCTATCATTTTCAACGTCTTTAAAATCAATATTTTTTGATCGCCAACAGCTTTTTCAGCAGATCCATCATGTGACGGTGACACTAATATTTGATTTGTACAATACTTGCTCTGCTGTAAATCACTGAGCCATTGCAAGTTTTGCTGATTATACTTGTGTATTCTTTTGTTTTCTGCCTGCGGTAATTATGAGTGAAACGTCACTTCATCATTGTGTATCAGACATTGCCACCTTGAGGAATAAAGGTGAATTGCACTTATTGAGTCATTTAATTGTTTCAGAGATTCAATTGTTGTTGCACAGAAAAAATATACATACATTATTACGTCCCCCGGGTTGCTAGCGACCCTATATACTTTTTTTACAAAAAAATTATTTAGAAAGGAGACATTCTTTTATTTTTTTCTTGTTATATTGTATTAAGATAGGTTGTAATATTAAGAAGGCTGATGTCTAACTTTCAAAAACTTTGTAAAAACAAATAAAATGTCCCTCTTGTTGAGGTGAACGCATACTTTCTTAGTGTTCATAAGCCATAGACTTCCTTCATATTGAATGGTGGTTGAGAGATATATGAGCCTAACGTAATTACAGTATTGATTGAGCTAAATCATTCCTTAAACATTCTCAGCTTCCTGTGTTATTTCATTAAGAAATCTTACATTGATTTCGTTGCATTAAATATTATCAGTTACTCCGTCTGTCATGAAGAACTCTATGTAAATCTTTCACATTTAGTTGAACATACTTTGTGACCTCATGAATTTAGACTAATTATTGTGGTTTTCTTTCCTTGTTGTTGCTGCAATAATCTGGCCCTTGGATTGATGTCTCAGACAATCTTTTATGTTGGTCTGAGCCATAGACTGTAAAAAAAGATGGACGACGCCCCTTCGTTCTCTTCCATTGGCGAGAAGTGAAGCCGCCATTGTCCCGATATGGCGCTGACATCTTGGGACTTGAGTCTGCGCAGTTGCGATTTCGGGACCAGACATGCGCAGTAGTGAGCAGGAAGTAAAGCCGCGAAATCAACGTCCTGCTCTGGTCCCGCCCTCACTCTCGCTGAATCAATCGTAAGCACGCGCATCTGCTGCAGAATTAATTAATTATAGCAATTTAGATATTAAATTTAAAGCTCCAATCTCCTCAGTCCTCCAAAGATCCCGAAAAAAAGTCTGTTGTTGCTTCAGTGACTACTTTGCTCAGAGAACCTGTCAATCACAGCTGTCAATCATGTACGCCACAGCGCCGTTTTTATAGCATCAAATAACTAAAAACAAACTTATTTTAAAAACAAACACTTGAAATTACATCAGCGTGATGAAAACTACAGTAAATGACAGAAACTATCTTTGGAAAAAAGATATGTGAAGTGTAATTTAATTGTTTAGTTGGTCTCACGTCCCATTGAATAACATGGGGAGGCGCTTTTCAGGGCTTGTGCGGCACGCTTGTTCTGAGCTAATAAATCCAGAATTTATGATGTGATTAAAGTCTTTCTTTGTTTTTTTTTTTTCTTTCTCCCCTTTGCCCATAAAATGGAACATCACACTTTGTGCTGATGTAGCTCTTGGTAAACATGGCTATTTTCCCCCCGCAGCTGAAGTATGTATGTTGAATTTCCCACACTTCTGGGAATATTAGAAGATAGTGTTTCAGAGGAAACTGGCAGGGTGGCATTAAGGTGGATACGGAATTGGATATGAAGGGGAGCTAAAGCAATAAAGCAGAAATCAATTATTTTCGCATTGGCTAACAGCCAATAAAATAGTTGCTTGACAAACACTCTGTGAGCTTAAAGGTGTGTCAGAGGACACGCATGCTTCTTTCCTCCATGTATGAAGCTGATTTATTTACCTTGGCATAATTGATAGTCAGTATTTTGAAGGAAGAAGTTGCTACCTGAACTCAACAGCTGCACTAAGTCCCAAAACGCTGACCTTTCCGAAAGCATCTCAAGCTTACATGCTGTTATTTTTCCCAATACCATTAAACTATGCATCTCTATAGGCACCTGCAAAGCAAGGCCAGGATGCAAGTGTAAACATCCTGAAAGCTCAACTCCATTTATAAAACAGACCTGCTGGAGGTTTGAGTTTAGCAGCCATAAGAGGAAAGTGATATATCTTTGCGTTAAACTCTTTCCCAAGGGCCCAGGGCAGCATGAATGTAACCAATGGCTAAGAATGCTTGAAAAAGGGGCAAACAATGTTAAAAGCGGTGAAAGATGAATCTCTGAGGTAGTCACGATGATGACATTCCAGGAATAGTTATTTCAGGTTACACTGCAGTCCAAAGCTCTTTGCTGAGAGGTGGGTATTTATAATGCAGTTTGGACATTAACCCTCTGAGGTCTAAGGGCTTTTTGGGGTCCTTGAGGTGTTCTGACATGCTCTGACATTTGTTCTTTTTTCAGTTATTTATAAACATGTTAATGGCGAAGGTGTAAATTCACTCTATATAGCACAAACGGGGCTACCGTAATATGTGAGCAACATGTATGTACATGTTTGTATTTTTGAGAGAATATTGCTTATGCATGGTTATTGAAAAAACTAAAACTTAAAGTGTCTGAAATAAGGCCACAAAACACATACTAAATATGTGTCCACAAGACTTTTGACTAATGAGAGTTGTTGCCTAGAATTTTTGCTTCAAAATGATCTGAAAATCATCCTGCCTAATCATTTACACAAAACAATACATTGATTTAAATTTTATAAGACACCTTTTGTTTGGAAAGGCAATATGCGTGGAGGCGTGTTCACACCTGAGAAGACAAAGGCCGGATAATGAGCCCTATAATGAGCTGCATATTAATTAGCCCTTTCACACAGGTGTGTCACAGGATCCCAAAGAATGCAAGGACAAAAGAAATCATCTATATATACATATTTTACAATTAGAAATTGTAACAAATTACAAATAGGTTACAATTACAACAACAATTACAATTTTAACAATATTTCAAGTGTATTTCTTTGTAAAATGTATACATTTTATCATACGTATTAAAAAAGGTAAGGATTCATTAGTTTGAATATTGGAACAAACACTATAATAACATCTTAGTTGATAATTCAATATACCTACTTTATTTTTGACAAAACATCATACTATAGTATATTTAACTATGAGCAGAAATTGGTGAACAAAAGCTTAACTATTTAATGTGACAGTAGTCTTTTTTTTTACAGTCAAAACTTTATAATCTATCCAAAACTAATCACAAAATCTTGTCTAAACATTCATATTTAGTCTGTTACATATTGTGTATGATATATTAGTATATACATGTGAATTTGCAGCTTGTTGCTTATACAGACATTTTATTTCAACATATTTCAGTCTATTTTTACTCATCTTAGTAGGCTATAGCAATAAAGTTTGGATATGTTCATGTAAACATAACGTTTACTAATGTAGATGCGAGAGTGAATGAGCGGCACAGACACGCGCTGTATAACTGTAGTAAACAAAGCGCGCGCGCCTGCATGCCGTTCATTCATCATTTAGCCTACACACAGACACGCAATTCATATTTAAACAGTCTTTTTGCGGTTTACTGTCAGACACTATTCAATATCGCGATTAGAACAAAGCACTTAAGAATAAATGACTTACTACATCAGCTGGATCCGTTGCTCCTCGAAATGAAACTACCAGAACTTCTTGTAGCCTACATTTTCCAGGGTTATTAGATAGTATTATTCCTCACAGCGAAAGGATACGCTGTGTACACAGCTGTACAAGATACTTACTAAACACGATGTGTTTTATAATCCAGCTGGTGGGCGTTGGCATGTTTGAATGGCTTGCCTTAGATCATTTGCGTTTGAATACCGGCGCGCTCTCCGTGGGCGTGGCACATTAACGCGTAATGAGGTATAATGAGCTGGAAAGAAAAATACTGACATATCTCTCTTTTCATACAGATTACATAAACTGAGAATATTTGTTTTTTATATAAATTAATTCATTTAAAAGAAGAGAGTTCAAGCTTCATTATGGAAAAACACTCGTGCCTGTATGACAAGTATTCGCGGAATTACAGTTAATTTTCGGACGCGTTTCAGAATGGACTTAACTGACAGAGAGAAGGCAGAACGCGCATCATGTTTGTTTTTCTTTATTTGGCGAAAAGCACAACACTTTGTTTTTATTGTGAGTATCCACAAAAAAAATAGACACTTATCAGGATCTAATGATGTACAACACTTAATATGTAAGATAAAAATCAACAGAGTATTTTGAGTTTCTTTTGCACTGATAAGAAGAAAGATATCGCGCCCGCGCGATAGCCGACCTCAGAGGGTTAAGAAGAAAAGCCTATATTGAGTAATGCATATGCATTCTCTTAAATGCACTGCCTCTCATGAGTGCACTTCTTAAGCACATGGTGGTCTTCACTGGAGTGTATCACAGTAGAAAGAGGTCGGTAGTGTAAGGAACTCAGCTTTTTGGAAATATTAATAATCAATAATAACTTGTTATTATTAATTATGAATATTTGGGTCAGTTAATTGGATTAACTTGATGTGGCTGAATTAATATTAGAATCAATTAATCAGTTTGTCCAACAAACTCTTTTGATTATTAATTTATTCTAAGAAAAAGGTATCTTCCATGGCCACAGAAGAATAATGATTTCTTAGCATGTACAGCACTTTGAGCAAGTAGCAAAAACCGCGATCGTAAAAGTGACTCTGTATTGCAAACAAAACAGAACCAAATACATATTATGTACAAGTTTTATAAACTAAATATAGATATTTATATGAATATAAATAAACTAAACAACATACACACATGAATACATAAATAGGTGAGTGATAGAACGAAACCGAAAACGGAACTATTGAGAAGTTCCATGTAACTATATGAGAAGAACATCAGCATTTCATTTTCAAAGCATCAAATCAAAAGTATACTTGCATGCCTGGGTAGCGTACACTATTATCAAAGTTGTTGAAAACTGAAGTTGTTGATGATTCTGCGAGTGTCAGATGTTGAAGTCTCAATCATTTTCTTCTTTGTTGGATGAAGAAGATATGATGAACTTGCATGGTGGGTTAGAGTCCTTGTTTCAAACTCCTGAGATTGTCCTTGGTTCTTTGTGAGAGAGTGTCCTCTCTCTTCCATAAGGCCGGATCTGGTTGGGATCCAGGCCTGCTGGGAGGCCTCTGGGCCCCCATGGAGGGGGGAGAGGGTTTCCCCGTATCACCCGAAACAATGTTTGCGGCAGGATGAAAACTACCAAGAGAGGGCGGTCACTGTTGCCTGCGTCTGATATAGCCTGAGAAAGAACCAACCCCTAAGGTTTGAATGGACCAATGAGTAAGGTGACATGTCCGAGAGGGGAACCGGCTCTTAGTTGATTTATGGTCTTTGTCCCCAGCGTGCTTAGACTGTTCATTCAAGCTCAAATAGACATAACAAATTCACATTGCATTCTAAGAGAAGGTGATGTACATAAAAGTGTGTCATTAAATGAGGATTAATTAGGTAGGAAGCATGATACAGGTGAGGTTATATTGACCGTTGGGTGGTTGTGCAACCACATACACCCCAATCAAACATACCATGTTGTTATACATTATAGTATACGAGACAGTAACAGTTTCTGTGAGGCATGTTCCTTCATAGATCAGAGTAATACCGCAAAGTTTATTTAATTAAAGATTGTCTCTCTGACCCCATTTACACCTGGTATTAAAATGCGATCTGTATCCAGATAAGTTATCTGGATAATAAGTGTTCTGATCTTACCTTTGCGTTTACACCTTGTATTTTTAATGCGTTCTCGTTATCCACATTGAGTTCGGATCTCTGTCCTCCAGAGTGACACCTGCGTGTGAGCACTGAGGGTCTCTCTCTTAAGCATGTGGCGCATGTGGCCACATTCCTTTGAGGTCGTAAAAGTCTGTTATCAGTCTTAAAGTGTTCTGTAACCAGACACCCGGCTGACAAAGTAACTTCATTTGTGAGGTTAGTTTTGGGGGAGAGTTTCATAGACCTTTATATTCATTAAATATAATGAATATGAATAATTAGTGTGTGTCTGATTGGTCCAGACCCTACAGTAGTATTTTGATCTCCTATCATGGTATTTTTGGTATTTTAGAATTATTTATTTATTTACTTATTTATGTATAAATTAACACTTTAAATTGACTATATGTATATATTTCATGGTTATTATCGTTAACTAAACCTAAAACCATTAAAAACATTTTCATTATTGAAGTAAAATAAATATTAACTGAAATATATAAAATATATAAAAAACTTAAACTAAACGTAAATGTTGTCTTGGCAAGTACTAAAATAACTCAAATGAACTAAACTATAAAAAATGACAAAAACACAACAAAATTGCTAAAACTTTAAAATGTAATTGAAAGCTGATAATAAATTGAAAGTGATACAATAACTGATATACACATGTATTTCCCCCCCCCCTTTTTTTTTTTCTCTGAATACTTTCCATACTTGTTCTAAAGATGGAGTATATTGGCACCAGATAGCATTTAATGGAGGAAGTTTAATAAATAAGTCAATAAAACATGACCAATTCAGTAAATCCTTTTTTATCCCTGTGGATATTCACATACACTTAGAGTTTAAGTGCTTGAAAATACCTTGTTTTATGCCAACATGCACCCTTGAACGGAAAGGGCATTTCCTCTTGCCTTTCTCATTTATTCTGAAAAAGCCACCTAGATCAGATAAAGCCCCATCTGGAAAACTGTCCTACAATGACCCACTCATTAATATTGGCCCAGTCCCTTGGCCTTACATCACGCTCATGCAGAAACAAACAAGAAAAACAACTTTTGTCTTAAGAAATCACAATTATTTATCATCCTCATACTTTCAGGGGGATGAAAGTCAATGAGATGCACATTTTGCATTGATTTTACAGGCAGAGCAGGAGGTGATTTATCAAGAAGAAATGCATAACCGTCATCCTCTGCACAGTTGTGTTCTTCAATAATTTTTAATGCCTTGTGTTGAGATTGTTCTTCAAAATTCTTATACTACTCAATTTTGTGAAATATACAAGAAGGGCATAATATTTTACTGATATACACACTCACATATATTCTTGCATTATAATTTATTATTTTAACAAAATGCTTATTGATACATTTTTAATCTTATGCTTAAGATTGCTCTTATTAAAATTCTTAAATACAGATTCTGCTAAACAGTTGTTTTAGGTGGCTTCAGTGTTTTAAATGCTTGCTAAAATTGGAAAAAGTGTCCATGCAAATAAATAACTGGTGTGCAACTCTTTTTGTACTTGCTTTGCTGTATCTTTGTAGTCATTTTCAGGATTCGTGAAATGCCTTGTTGCCTAACAGCTGTAAACCAAAAGGTATATTATACTGTATATTATGATTTGAATTGTTTTCTGTATTAAACTGAGTTAATTTGAAGTAACAACAAATATCTCAGTTGGCACTTTACAAATAAAAAATTTGTTGCAGGAAAATGACAGGATATATTACCCATTTTGGGAGCTTACAGACATCTGCTTAAAGTTGTTAAAGAATGTGAAAAACC
Organism: Gila orcuttii; assembly: GCA_026230005.1. Classification (NCBI taxonomy): domain Eukaryota; kingdom Metazoa; phylum Chordata; class Actinopteri; order Cypriniformes; family Leuciscidae; genus Gila; species Gila orcuttii. Next base: position 18,613,476 of record JAPDVR010000008.1, on the reverse strand, counting down.
CATGATAGCATCACTTGTATCCGTTGGCTAATTCAATTAGGTCTGCTCATGCTGCTAGATTGTGATGTTTTGTTAGGTCTTTATAGTTTGCCCTTCATAAAGAGATATCCCATCTGGTCTAATTTTAAACCGTCTGTAACATGCAGCCTTCAATAATTTTCTCCGCAGTGAAGTTACATTTTGCTTGTTTGGCTAATTCAAAGTGATGGACCCAAAGGAAATTGAATTACGCAAAACTAATTATCTGTTGGATCTGGTGCTGTATGTGGCCGCAGTCTTGGTATGGTTTTTATCCAGCAGTCTTTAGTGGCATGTGTAGATTATAATCACACTGTCTTGTAGTGTATTTTTCCCCACTGTAATTAGTCATAATCATGGTCATTGTAGAAATGCACAGAAAACAACTCCACGATTTTCTTCAGCTATAGCTGCACAAATTCACTTACACTGTTGCATATCTCTTTAAAATCATATTGCTTATTACATGCTTTTTATCCCCCCCCCCCCCAATAACAAACTATCTATTGCAGTTTCAGTTCTTTCTGAAGCACACACACATTTTTGTTCAGCATAAGTGATCTATATGAGTAAGAGCTTTTTATGTATGGTAAAGCAAATTGAACTGGAATGCTAATACACAGCATGGTCCAACTAATTTATGACATCTACATGAGAATATTTTGGGATTTTTACATGTGGAATGGGTGAAATTTCATCATTCTTCAGTTTATTGCGGGTATACTTGAATATAATTCTGCTTTGTTTTGTATATGTTTCTTAATGGTGCAGTGGCTCTCCTACTGCGCCACTAAGTGCTGCAATTCATAATTTAGGCCTTAAGTTTGAATTTCAGATTTATAATATCATGTCTCAGGTGTGTGAGCCAGTCATCATTCCGATGACCTGAATCAGATTGATGCACATTATAAATCTTGGTATATAATTTTGAATGAGTTACTCTGGGATAAAACACAATGTTCTTTTTCAATCTCAAAAAAGAAAAAACAATTCTTTGGTTTCCATTATGAAATGCGTCTGAACACATGTTAAGAATTGCAGTATCTTTTTACTCTTTATACATACATTTTCTCTCTTCCATTTTCTTTGTCCCTGTAGGGTGGTATGATCGCTCTTCTGTTGTCCATCCTGTGTTTGGTGTTGATCCTGTACACTCGTAGACGCTGGTGTAAACGTCGCCGGGTACCTCAGCCGCAGAAGAGCGCTAGTGCTGAAGCAGCCAATGAGATTCACTACATCCCCTCTGTGCTGATGGGTGGACAGGCCCGGGAAAGTTTGAGAAATTCTCGCGGGCAGGGCCACAACTCGAGCGGCACCCTCAGCATCCGTGAGACTCCTATCTTGGACGGCTACGAGTATGACATCACAGACCTACGACACCACCTGCAGAGGGAGTGCATGAACGGCGGAGAGGACTTCACCAGTCAGATGACACGTACACTTGACTCGCTTCAAGGGTGCAATGACAAAGCTGGCATGGACCTCACTCCAGGTGTGTGAGCCCACTGCACACTGCACTGTATGAATATAAAGATCTTTGATAAACTGCAAGTTAAACGTTCCATTCCAAACGTATTAATTTGTGCTGGTTGTTCTTTTCTATGCAATTACAATGAATGAAGCTTTAAAGTAGCAGAGGAGATTTTGATTCATCCCAGTTATTCAAAACTTTTGAGTCTATTCTCCAAAATGATTTGTTCTGATTTGTTGAATGACCATTATTTTAGATGACACGCACTACTGTTCACAAATTTGGAATCGCTAATATTTAAAAAAAAAAAATTTTTGAAAGAAGTATCTTATGCTCACCAAGACATTTATTTGAGGCTTTAAAAAGCAGTCATATTGTGAAATGTTATTACAATTTAAAATAACTTTTCTATTTGAATATATTTTAAAATGTAATTTATTCCTGTGGTGGCAAAGCTGAATTTTCAGCATCATTACTCCATAATATCACATAATTCTTCAGAAATCATTCTAAATTATGCAGATTTGGTGCTCAACATATATATTTATTTTTAAATATCAACATTGAAAACTGTTGCACTGCTTAATGTTTTTGTGGAAACCATTACCACTAGATGCCGACATGAAATGACCATCTTTTATGCGTAATGAGTGTGAAGCATTGAATTGATTCGTTAGAAAGCACCAAGTCTTATTATGCTTTATTAAACCAATCATAACCAAATCATTCACACTGATTTAGAGAACTGAATCAACCAATTCATTGAAAATATCTGATTCAAAACAATGATTTGTTCACTAACTTCGCTTCTGTCATAAACTCTCATGAATTTGCCAATAATAACTAGAGTGGATGTCACGATTTTCAATTACATCATGAATTATGTCTTACAATCCAAGCTTTTTCTCACACACAGCTATGGCTTCAGACGACTTGGAATGTATCACACATAATAATTTGATGGTCCTTTTTCATCCTTTTTAAAGCTTGAATGCTTCAGTGCCCATTCATTGTAGTTGCATGTAAAAGAGTAACCTGCACAGACTTCAAAAATGCCTCCCTTTGTGCTGTATGGAAGAAAGAAACGCATTCAGCTTTGGAATGACATGAGGGGGATGTGCTATAAAATTTCCAATAAAACCTCAGACAATAACCTTAATGATTTAATAGCATACTTTAATCATTCTGTAAATTAATTCACACTCCCAATTCAGTGTTATGATTCAGTGCCTAATTTCAGAGTTACATAAACAACTTGTCAACCAGGCCTTGAATGCATAAGTTAACGCACATGATCAAAGCATGTTGAAGTTCTTTTTACATTTGATATAGCTGTTAAAAAAACTCTTTAGAAATTGAATTTTTCATGCAAAATTTGAATGTCTTTTGATTTATGTATATAAACATGATACCAAATCTATTTTTACATCCAGGAACCTGTGAGATTTAAATTGCATGTACTAAGCACATCATTCGCACATTGCTGGCCCTGAAAATATTTATTTAATCTCAATAGCTCAAGAGTCAGCGGCAGAGCTCCTTTTTTTCGGTATGTGGCTGCGAGAAACCCCGGGTTAAGTGCAAAGCTCCAGAAATTGGATAAAGCCTATATCAAAAGAGCTGCAGAGAGAAAATCAACATGACATATTTATTTATTTAGCTAAAGCTATTTTTCCCAAATAATATCAAAGTGATAACACTGTATATTCCTGCTAAGCAAAACTGCTTATTTGCCCGTGGGTGCATGGTACCCATGGAACCCATTTATGCTCTGTAATAGTCAAGGATAGATGTGAGTCACATGACCAGACCCGAGTTTGTGCCAGATTGGCCTTGTCCATTGGACACACAGAATTTGGAATGGCCACCCCTTATCAGATGTGAAATGATGTTGATGTTTGCCTTGAAGAGTAGCCCATTATAAATACCCCTAAAAAGCTTTGCAGGAGAGGAGCGATTTCATGCTGTCACAGTAATTTGCCTAATTCAATGAAACCCTGCAGTGCCAGTTGTCTTTGTTGTGCAATTTACTCATTATAAAGGGGCCGACTAACTACAGGGGATGGCGAGGTTGCGTAATGGTGAATGACGGAATGTCATATTCAGAATCGCTGGGCTGTAAAGGCTCTCAGTTGCATTCGTTGTAATATAACCCTGAAAATACTTCACATAGACCACTTAGACTTGTCCTTCTGAATGACAAGCGTTTACATAAAGTGTCTCTGAATGCCCTTGGTGGACTGTTATTTGCTGCTCATTCGTCTGTCTGTCTTTATCCCTAATTGTAACCTTTTTCCATCAGGGAGTGATAGTACAAAACTGTCCCTAATGAGCAAGTACAAGGATAACATCATAGCTACCAGTCCCGTCAACAGCAATCACCAGCAAAACACACTCCTCCCACACAACACCTCTACCAACCAGCGCAAGCGTCTGTCCAGCAAAACGCATGGTGAGTCTTGGTATAAGGGGTGAAACAGTTTCTGTAATCTTACTGGTCACCATTCATGGTTCTGTGTGCGTTTTGTACTGTTAGTTAGTTCAGTGTACTTACTTAGCATACTGCTATATCTGATGTTTTTTAAATTATCTTATGCTATCCAAGGCTGTTTTTAATTAAAAAAAATACAAGAACAGTAATATTGTGAAATAGTATTACAATTTAATAACTGTTTTCGATTTTAGTATTTTTTTAAATATAATTTATTCCTGTGGTGGCAAAGCTGAATTTTCAGCAGCTTTTACTCCAGTCTTCAGTATCACATGATCCTTCAGAATTGTTTCTTATTTTTAGCAATGTTGAAAACGGCTGTGCTGCTTACTTTTGTGCAAACCGTGATTATTTAATGAACAAAGTTCAAAAGAGCAGCAATTATTTGAAATGTATATTTTTTTGTAAAAGTTTACTGTTACTTTAATGTCTTCTTGCTGAATAAAAATACTAATCTCTTACCAAAAAAAATGTCTTACTGAGCCCAAATGTTTGAACAGTAGTGTATGTTTAGACATCATAATAATTTATTTTCTTTGCATTTATTTATTTGTTTATTTTTTTTAATTTGGATGTGTTTCTGCAAAAAAAAAAAAAAAAGTATTTTTATTAGCATTAATCGAACAGTACAGAAACCGTGACCACAGAACCGTGATACAGACTGAACCATTAGAAATCTGAGCCGTTACACCCCCACAAAATATCCCCTTCCTTCCACACAGATCTCATTCCAACCACTGTCTATGTCTGTAATCATAAGCACACACAAATATTTGTCTTCCACTCTCTTTGCTATCCTGTTCTTGGGGCGGAGTGAGGGGGTGGCTTGTGGGGCTCGATACCGGCAGCGTTTTCTCACTCTTCTCTCCGACAGTGAGTTCACGGCTTCACGCACTAAGCAGTGTTACACAGCCACTCCTCCTGTCACTCATTCAACACAGCGGCAGGCCAGGCACTCAGACTCTCTTTCTGTCTAGTTGAATATTATGATATAATATTACTCAACTTTAGCACATATGTCAGCTAAACATTCATTCAGTGTATTCCAATAATGACCCTGAAATTATGATTTTGTCCGGCTTTGTGACTTAATTAAATCACTGTATTTTATAAAGTATATAGGCAGTCTATTTGTGCTGCGTGTTTTAAAGAGAAGTGCACATTTTCCTTACCCGATCAGCTGGTGATCTGGGGTTAGTTTTCGCCAAAATAAAAGCTCAAGCATAGTACAGCAAAGTTGCTTTTTAGTCAGTAAAGCTGTTAGCGCCAAATTAAAATGTTCTTGGACAAACTATATTTGGGCTTATTGTATTGGTATCTGAATGCATTTAGGCTACACAGATTCTATGAGAGAAACATGCCTATAGATATCTACTCTCTCAGATTTGCTTTGGACATGAATATCTGGTGTCCAGTGAAGTGTTTTCCTTGAGTAAGAATCTGATTTCCTAGCAGAACAAATATTTGAAACAAATGATGACAATTGAACAAATAATGCTTTAATGCTTCATTACCTCAGTCTAGCAGACTCTCTGACCTTCAGACCAGCATTTTTTTATACCCAATGCACTTGGATTTTCCATTTACTGCATATGTAAAGGTGCACTCAGGAATTCTTGCCTCATTAAATTATTTTACAGAATTGAATAGAATTTTTTTTTTTTTTTTTTTACAAAAATGAAGACTTTAATCAAACTAGTAGCCTAATAAAAGTTGCTAGTATAAGAGTGAGTGGTCATGCTGAGATCACATGATAACTCGAATGCTACTCGCTTTATCTTTTACTCACGTTATCTCAGAATTTCCCACCTATTATAGTACATTTTCACCACCCACAGAATAAATTAATCATGGCTATTTTATATATATATATATATATATATATATGCTCTAAGTGTCACATGATCCACTGGTCTAATATATAGATAGACCAATGACATATCTGTCAACACAGAAAACTACTGAATGTATCTTTAAGTAATAGTTTAATAGTCACGGTTAAATGGAAGCTGCTGATCTCTGCAAAACAGGCCTTATTATGCCGTTCTACAAAGTCTTGATGTTGTTTTTTGGGTCTAGAAGAATAGGTTTTCATGATTGAATGTTCAAAAAATATATAATTTTTCACATTTTTCATTGTTGCACAACCTCTCTTCCCCAGTCTGTAACACTCTGTTTAGTTTCTTGTTTCTATGAAGCCCCTCCTTCTGAATATATCAATGTGCTCTGATTGGTCAACCGCTTTGAGTGCGTTTATAAAATGTCACGCCCTGTCCCATCACCACAAGTGTCAACACACTACTACCACAACTCAACTAGGTTTCGCCCCCCTCTCACTGCTCTTGACTGAATCACTGTTGTAACTTAAATAAGAATAAATGTAAATTTAATTTAAACAGTGAAGACTATGCAGTGTTTTTTTTTATACATGAATTTTGTAAATTAATATTTTCATTAATTACTTTATACAATGTATGTAGTATTTCTTATTTATAGAGCTTGAAGTTTGACTGGTAGGTCTATTTCATTTGTGTCAATGTTCTATTGTAGTTTCTTTGTTCTTTCTTTGCATTGTTTACTTGTCTTGAGTAAGCTTGAGTTTTTTTTATTTTACTTAGGCTAGTATTAGTTTTTTTGATATTGAAAATGACAAAAATTATAAATTATCATAAAAAAAGTATTTAAATAAAAAAAAACTATATTGTGATATTGTTATCGTGAAATAACTCCTATCATGATGCCACGCCCATCTCGGGACTCGGCCGTGAAGCCAGTGCTGAAGCGGTCTCATTTGAAGCAGGCCGAGGGGGGTTACCGCTGCTGCAATATGCCCTAGGAGCTTCTGAAAGAATTTCAGTAGGACCGCCGTCCTGCCTTTGAACGTGTTCAAGCAGTTCAGCACCGACTGAACACGTTCCTCTGTGAGGCGCGCTGTCTGTGCTACCGAATCCAACTCCATTCTGAGAAATGAGATCCTCTGCATCGGGGAGAGTTTGCTCTTTTCGCAGTTGACCCGAAGACCCAACTGGCTGAGGTGCCTGAGCACGAGGTCCCTGTGTTCGCATAGCTGATCTCGAGAGTGTGCTAGTATGAGCTAGTCGTCAAGATAGTTGAGGATGCAAACGCCCTGTTCTCTCATGGGAACAAGGGCCCCCTCCGTGACTTTTGTGAAGACACTGGAGGACAGGGATAACCCGAAGGGCAGGACTTTGTACTGATATGCTTGACCCTCAAACGCAAAGCATAGACACGGCCTGTGTCGAGGAAGAATCAAGACATGAAAGTACGTGTCCTTCAAAAATTTGTTTCTGTATGAGCATTTTGAACGGTAGTATGTGGAGACTCAAAACTCGCAGGTCCAAGATCGGTCGTAACCCTCCGCCTTTCTTGGGTACAATGAAGTAGGGACTGTAGTGACCTGACCTCATATCGGCTGGAGGGACCAGCTCTATCGCGTCCTTCGCCAGTAGGACTGCGATCTCCGTGCGCAAGATATGGGCATCGGCTGCTCTTACTGTAGTGGAGTGGATGGCCTGAAACTTGGGGGAACACCGGACGAACTGAACGTACGTCGAGAGCGACCGACTGATAGGGAACAGTGCTTACTGATTTAGAGTAAAATGCTCAAACAGCAACATAACACACTAAAGAAAATTGAAAATGTAAAAAAAACAAAAAAATATAATATGCCAAGTTAAATAGTAGTGACATGGGTGTACACATTATTATGAAGGAATCTTTATATATGGAGGTGGAGTGTGTATATCCAATCCCTTAACTGCACCATGGATGAGTTTGTCTCTGAGTGTTTGAGCCTGTCTTTGGGTTACTGGCCTCTTACAGCACTTTCTGATCTCCAGAAATAGGAGATCCACATTTCCATAGCTTTTCATATTCATACTGATATTGCCCTGTTTGTTTATTGAGCATCTAAGTTTTTATTAATAATAATAATAATAATAATAATAATAATAATAATATTGCATGATTACAGACAAAGTTTCCTCTTTATTCTTCAGTATGACTGTTCAGAGCGAGCAATCCACGAACACGAAAGCTGCTAAAGGCTATGTTTAGACTCCGTTCACGTCGCCGGAGGAGAATGTGCGTGAGTGCACAGATCCTCTCAAGTTCTTCTCTCTCTTTTTCTCAGTCACACCTGCCTCTCTCACCTTATCTATTTATACCCCTCATTTTTCATTACACAAATTAGAACTGTTGCTCTCTGCATTTGACGTTTTTCAGCTATCTCTAGGTCAACCGTATCGGCGTAGGTGTTCACCTTTCCTCATTGTGAGACCATTCTGGTTACACTGTGATTCCAAGACCTTGCAAATGATTGAGTTCTAGCACCCTGAAATTGAATGGAGGTACAAAATAACTTTTTTGTTGTAGGAGGCGTGTGCACCTGCACTGCATGCCGAGAAGCTGTTGGCACTCCGTGTTGAATATTTAAACGAGCTCATCTTTTATTCCCCTCCACGGAGCTTTGCACCTTTGGCCCCTGCCTAATTGTGGAGGCTAGCGTAGAGTCATCACCTGCTCTGTGAGGTTTACAGCTAATTCCTTTGAAGGTGCTTCTTTTGTTCTCATTTGTTACGAATATAAAAAGAGGCATTGGCATGTGTCATTTAATGCCTTAAAATGGCATTAAAGTCTTAAATGCCAGGTGTTTCATCAGCTTTTTGTTAGATTTTCTTTATATAATCAAGCTGAGCCATTGTTACTGTTGTACTCGAATTCACTAACTGTTGCATGGTATTTAAGCACAAAGCCTGCAGTGTATTAATCTGGCATTCAGTTTAATCAGGCATTGAAATATAAAAATAGTGCAAACGTGCCTTCTTTTTATGTAAATTAGGCTCATTATGGATTGTGCTTTATTCACAAGTCACCCCTATTTACCTGTAAGCGATTAGCAATAAGCATAATTTTATTTAAGATTAATGTTTTTATTGTGCTTTCTATTTTTATTGATCATGGCAGCTGTTATCCATCAAAATTTGATTAAATGAGTGTTTACTAAATAGGGTGCTAAATCAGTGCAGACTGATTTGTGATTCTCAGTGAATTATTTCTAAAATGTTTACTGTAAAATCGTTTTGACAGTGTGCATGCTTTTAGAAGACATATTGAGGACATCTGGTATTTTCGCATTGTTTTTGCACTTTTTAATCCTTCTTTACAGTGTGTATCATTTGCGGTGATGTTCTAAAACAAAATGCTTGCTTTTCAGAACTCTTTCTATACTCGTGATTTCAATGTAGGGCCAAAAAACTGCTGCTGTTCTTGTGACCCACCTGAATGTTGTTTGCATCACAGCTTTAAATATTTCATGTGTTTTTTTTTTTATGGCGGTATGAAAAGATATTGCAAAAATAAGCATGTTCAGTTCATTTCGTACAGATGGCTCATCTATAAATGATAATTATTTGATCTTCCTCTGCACCAGCAGAGATGTTTTTAACGGATAGCCACACTGTTGTGTGGATACAGAGTTGCTCAAACATTATTTCTCATCATTGCCAGGCAGTCTAATCCACGGGTCAGTGCGCTCATGCATCTCTTCCTCATGCGCTGCATAATGAAAGCGTTTGTCTAGCTCTGACGGGTAAATTGTGCCTTTTGTGCACAGCAAAAAAAAAAGAGCCCAAGGAGGCGTGCATCTCTTATCTCAGTCACACTCCTTACCTCCTGTTCATTACTTATATTTACTCAATACTCTTCTGAGAGGAGAAGCGCATCTCACAGAACGATGACTTCTGTATGGGTTCTGGCTTATTCTCTGTATGTCACATTGGTGTGCGCTGTGTGTATGTGATGTATGTTTGCAATTATGCAGTTTCTAATGTGTTTTTAATTTATTTGAATGCTTTGCAGACCTTTTTACAATGCAATTGCTTGATGTCAAGACACTATTATATGATCATTTGATGTGAATATTTCACTCTATTCTATTTAGATTTGTGCTCATCATTGTCATTTATTACATCATTTAATTCACACTTTGACATCTAACGTGACTTAAATAGCAAACACTTTTGCACTGTTTTTTCTGCATTATCTGTATGATTTTCGCTCATAAAAAAAAATCAAATGGCGAGTTTGATATTTCTAATGAATATATTTTTTGGGGGTTTGGCTTTGTATAATTACTTTCTGTAGTAATCAATAATTCTAGATAAGTAAACAAAAGGATTGTCAATTAGACAAAAAATCATCCTATTGTCATGCTGTCACATTTGTTTAATCTCAAACCCTCAGAATGATATTGTGTTTGGAAATGTTGTTGTATGTCTTAGGTGAAATCATTATTTTCTTTCTAAACTGACTTTGAAATAATCTGAATATTTAATTGGATTGTCAGTCAACAATTAATGTTGACGTTGTTTGTTTCTGGGACCAGCATAATTTTAGTCTAATTTTTTTATGGTTATTTTACACACAAAATAACTGGAAGGTTTGTCTGGACACTTGACAGTGGGCCTACAAATTTTTATTTTTTTTTATTTTTATTTTTTAATATGGTTTGATAAATGAGTTAATGGATGGTTTTTGTGTGAATTCTACAGCAGGTTCAGTTTTCCTGAACCCGGACGGGGACTCTGGAACGGAGGCAGACAGTGAGCCGCAGTTGACCTTCTACACCGACCCAAACCGCAGCCGCCGTCGCAGTCGAGGTATGAGAAACGGTAACGTCAACACCGCGTGGGGCTCCGGGGGTAAGGAGGATTTTCCACTCCATCGCATGATTTAAACCTGCACCGCCTGACTGTGGCCATTTGGTGTTCGTGTCACACTTTGTTCGGAACCCGAGCAAATCATTAGTTGTGAAGCGGCTTGCCTTAAAACTTCCTCATTGACACGCCATGTCGTTTCGTGTGAGATTTGCCATTGATTTGCCATTGCAGTTGAATGCGGTGTTAAAACAATTTACAGGAAAGCATAAATGCTTCACTTTTTTTGTATTTTTTTTAACAGTCTTCCAAATTGGACTGAGGGTCCCTGAGCAATTTTTAAGTTTCTTCTGAGCCTCTTTGTGGACTCCATGGACCTCCTCTGAAAATGAATGACGACTAAATGCAAGCTTACAAGTATTTAAACACCTTAAGCTTAGCAGCTCCATCTGTAGACCACCATTCAACATTAAGCATGGTAAATGTGTGTATGTTAAGTGCTAAGAGAGCGTGTGACAAAACAGTTGGGCAGTACTGTCAGACGCTAATGGCTAGAGTCTGTCTGAAACTCATGTATTGTCCCCCAAGGAGCACTGCATTGTGTTCTGGAGAGACCTGAATGCAAAGCTCTCTAAACTCTTGAGGAGCTGCCACTTGAAAGGCAACTAACATCACTTTGGCTTTAATACAAAAAAATTCCACTCCCTCTAATTACCAAATGCTTAAACCCTGTACTTGTCAAAAACACTACTAGTCAGATGTGGCAGCAACAACACCTTTAATTGGACTTAAGTTAATAATAGACATGGCTTGTGTTGCATTTTTTTACTCTCCTAGATCACTGCGTGAATTGTTAAGTTAAGAGCAGCGTGTTGATTTTGATAGACATATTTGTGTACCTTTTTGTTTTCTTTTGCTCTTGTCTTTATTTCTTCAAAGTCAATTGTTTTTTTTATGCAGGATCTCTGAGATAACATCCACGCTTAAGATGATGATATCTTAAGTATCTATGCTTTAAGCTGCAAAACAGGGATTCCTCCTTTTGTATATGGTCTGCTGCATCATTAATGCAATGCTTAGCAGTTACATTGATTCGCAACTGCTTTGTAACTCCTTTGTTTTTTACATACACTGCATATAATCATTGTAAACATGTCTGTCAGTTGTATTTTGATCTTTATCATCATCATCTAATTTCTTTTCATATCTATTTCATTGCTGTTTTCAACCTGCTGCATGCTATTGTTCATGTTTATCCTGAGAATTTTAAACATTGTGTTAATGAGCAATACAACTAGCAACATGCAACATACAACTAGCAAGAATGTCCTCGATATCTGATCATCAGTATTGTGTCCTCATACATTTGTGATTTGGTGTGTTATGTCATCTTGTGCGTTGTTATACCATCAGTGTCGTGTGCCTTGATTTTACATGTAGCAGATAGGGATGTGTATCTCCATAGCTGAGGCCGATGCGATAAGCATCTCGATGCATAGCCAACGATACGATACATTAAAGATACATATAAGCAGCTACCAATGCGATGCAATACGATTCACTACTATTATGATGCGGTGCGATCCGATTTCGATGCGATTCAATGTAATACGATGCAATGGAAAAAAATATGATGCTATGCAATTCAATATGATATAGATATAGTTAACTTTTGTTTCTTTTATTCAGACATACAGCAAATCATAAAGTAGCTTAAGTACCATCTGACTTTTAACGCATGGCGCTTTCATCTTTTTTCACAAAACCAAAAGATTAAATAAAAGCAGGGGCTGTTTTAACATAAATGTAGGCCTATATTCAAATACAATATTCAAATGTAAAATATATATATATATATATATATATATATATATATATATATATATATATATATATATATATATATATATATATATATATATATATATATTAATTAATTTAAATTTATATAGATTAATTTAAATGTCCTACTTTAAGGTTTAAAAGGTGACTCAGGACACGCCTCGGACTCCGTAGTGTTGTGATACGTCATATTTACGTCACTCGCGTAGCTACGGGTGGGCCTAGATGGGCCTGGGCCCACCCACTTGTCAGTCAGGCCCATCCAGTCAGTGGCCACACAAGGTAGCCTAAGGAGGGAATTCTGTTGCCATTATTACAATACTTGACCTATAAAAATAAATGTTAACAGGGTTCCAGACTGCGACCATTTTTTAAAAATGTGCGAGTTAAAATTTTATGTGGTCGCATTTGTGAGAGTAACAGAACGCCGTTGTATCAGCAGCTGCTGCAGTCCGTAACTTATGTTCAAAATGAATGAGTACATCATGAATCCATTTTCCAAACCGTGTTTTTGACTTATCCTGAATCACTACGGTACGCCTATAATAAGTGTTTATATTCTGACTATTTTATCCCGGGGTTGGCTCGGCTGCGGAGTTGCCCAGTGACTCGCCATAGACATTAACGGAGAGAAGTAGCTCCGGCTACAATGTTCCTTTTATTTGATAGTTAAAAGATTAAAACATTTAGCTAACATGAGGTCTTGTCACTGTCAGTCAAGGTATGCAGATTAAGACCACTATTCATCAGCATGCATTGATTAATCCCATGGCATGTAGCAAAAAAAAAAAAAAATAATTATTGGTGCGACCAAATCCTATGCTGGTTCTCAACTGAGAAAGTTGGTAGCACCAGTGCAACCACTGGAAAAGTTAGTCTGGAGCCCTGACACTACATTAAAGGTAATTTTCAAAAATTCATAATAGGGGCCCTTTAAACTGTGGTGTATTCAAGCAGGTGTAGTTGTGTTGGCCTATTTTGATCACAGATGCATTTTAGGCTGTGCCCACCCGATTTTCTCTGGGCCCACCTACATTGTGATTCCTGGCTACGCTAGTGATTCACGTAGCAGCTGCAGCAGTGGTGATGAGAGAACGCGCTTGAGCAACAGTTCAGAAATGAGAAATCAATCTAGTCAAACTGGACGCGCGAATTAGGCGAAATCGCTTCCATCGCGCCGCGCTAAATGCGCCTATTCAGACGTACAGACATACTTTTAACGCATGGCTCTTTCATCTTTTTTCCACAAAACCAAAAGATTACATAAAAGCAGGTGCTGTTTTAACATAAACAGCAGGACTTCCAGACTCGCGTCAACGCGACTTTCTAAATAGTAAAAGTATAGCGCATCTACTAATAATTATATATGAATAAATCGTTTTTACCGATGCAGATATGTTAGAAACGATGCATCGCGATACAAATGCCAACTTGTATCCGATGCACACTTATTTAAATTCGATGCATCGCATCGTTACCTTTTATGCCGATGGACCGATGCGAATCGGTGAATCTTACCATCCCTAGTAGCAGATGTACAGGGCAGCACTACACCAAACCAGTTTGGCTGTATTACCAAAAAGTATTTTTTTGTTTTTTAAAATATTTTTCCATTTGCAGTATTTAGCATAAAAGCAGCAGGCTTCAAAAGGGAAACTGTTATCTCTCCACCGCTTTATTGATGCCAGATCTGCCGCCGCTTGCAGAGTATGGCTGGGTGGTTTGATCCAGTGCTCCTTTCATGGACCACCAACCCTGATGTGGGCTGTTTTTTAACTGCCTCCCTTGTGCCTTCCCGAGGTGTACATAAAAATGTGAACTTTCCAGTCTTGTAGCATCGCTCTTTTATTGTATTCTCTCTCTCTCTCTTTCTTCTCCTTAGGTTCCCCACGGAGCCCTATCAACAAGACCACCCTGACTTTGATCAGCGTGGTGAGCTGTGTGATCGGCCTGGTCTGTGCGTCTCACCTCTCTTGTAGCCTCAACGTCAGAGTCATACTCCACGTACCAGAGCACCTCATTGCAGACGGTAATCTCAGCTTACCCCCCCCCCCCCCCGGCCCCTGAGCAGCAGGGGTCCTCAGTCCCCCGTCTACCCCCCACGACTTCTACTGTATTAAAGCAAATGTCATACCGACTTCCACCTATCTCTTGTGAAAAGCCTAACAGATGTGTACTGAAAGCATCAAAGCACAATCATACACGAATGCATGGTCTCTAGTTGTGTTTCAAATGATGTACACCCTTGTACTTGTACCATGTACTCGGGCATCTTGTGAATGAATTGTTAAAGAGGAGTATGGTCTCAAATGAAACACTAACGTTTATTTTTAATTGCAACACAGAAGGTTTTCAGACACACATTCTCTCATTTGGTGTTTTCATTAGCTTTAGGATGTTAGATAACCTGAGTCTGGTAGGTAACCTGTAAGTTATTATGAAAACCCCACACTCATATTGTTAAATGTACAAATATTGAAAAATGAATGAGACCATATGGATTGATGGTGAAGAGCATTTAAAGTGGCCATATTATTCCCTTTTACGAAGTCTTGGTTCTGTTTTTGGGGTGTACTAGAACATGCTTTCATGCTTGATTGTTTAAAAAATACATTATTTTACATTATTACAGCACTTTTCTCCCCAGTCTGGCCCGGACGTGTTGTTTATTTCCTATTTCGATGAAGCCCCTCCTTCCAAAATAAAAAATGTGCAGCGCTTGGTCCGTTCAGGAAATGTCACGGCCCTTACCATAACTGCGAGCTCTGACTAGTACTCAGATATAAATATTAAGGATGGCGTCAGTTTCAAGCCAATTCAAGCCTGATTCAGATTTAAGAATGTTAACAAACAAGAGTATCGTCCACAATGGATTTCATACACAGACTTTGGAAGCACGGATTTCACAGGACATTTCAGAGTTTTTATTTTTTTTCTTATACAGTTTAGATGAAGTTATATACCATTTAATCATGATACTTGTCGGAAAACTATGGTACTACAAACAGTAATCGATAACAAAACCATAGTTAATTTTCCTAAGGGGTGGTGAACAGTCTTACAAAAGTTAGAGCTTACAAAAGCAACAGAAAACGTACTCGGTTACTAACGTAACCTCGGTTCTCTCTAGAGAGGGAACGAGTACTGCATAATATCTTATGCTATGGGGGAAACCTCTTTTCCACGAGATATTGAAGCCAAAAATTATCCTTAATTTTGAATTAATGTAAAACGCTGTGCGGCAGCATGCAGACATAGGCAAGATGGCCCGCGCGCCTATTGGCTGCCCTGCGGCAACAGCAGCAGCCTATCGAGAGAGGTCCTGCTTGACACCATATCCAATGGGGGCATTTTGCGCCCATTTCGTCACGTCCCGCCAGAAAGGCCCATGCATGTAGGGACCATAGTTCCGGGCGAGGATGCCAAATTCGAGCCCTTGGCCTGAGAGAGGAGGTCTTTCCTCAACGGTATTGGCCACGGGGCAGTGCTGGTCAGCTGCATCAGGACTGGGAACCAAGTCTGGTTTGTCCAGAGCAGAGCCACAAGCAGCACTGGGCATCCGTTTTCCCTGATTCGTTCCAGCACTTGAGGCAGGAGCGAGACAGGGGGAAAAGCATAGAGGGGACAGCGGGGCCAGACGTGGGCCAGCGCATCCTTGCTTTTGGAGAAATATTTCGGACAGTGAGCGTTCTCGTGGGACGCGAACAGGTCCACCTGCCAAATGTCTCCCACAACAGTCGGATCGTCTGCGGGTGCAGCGACCATTCCCCTGCTGGGACATTGTTTCTGGACAGTCTGTCTGGTCCCAGATTCAGGTGACCAGGCACATGCGCCGCTCTCAGTGAAAGCAGGTTGTGCTGAGCCCAGACCAGGAGGCGTTCCGTTAGCCTGTAAAGGTTTCGGGACCTGATGCCGCCCAGGTGATTTATGTATGCCATGTTGTATGCCATTTATGTATGCCATGTTGCCATGTTGTAGAATTTATGTATTCTGACATGTTGTCCGACCGGACCAAGACGTGGTGACCCTTTATCTGGGGACAGAAGCGCCGTAGCGCGTTTCTTGACTGCCATCATTTCCAGACAGTTTATGTGTAGGAACTTTTCCCGTTCTGACCACTGGCCAAAGAACGGTCTGCCCTCGAGCAGCGCTCCCCATCCCGAGGTGGAGGCATCCGTGGACACCACCTTCACACTCGAGGGAGTCCCCAGACTCACACCTGACTGATACCAGTCGGTTATTTTCCAAGGTTCCAAAGCTGAAACGCATTTTAGATCGACCCGGAGGCGAAACCGACCAGCGGTCCACCCCCGGGGCGGAACTCGCGCTCTCAGCCACAGCTGCAGTGGGCGCATGCGAAGCAGACCCAGCTGGAGTACTGAAGCTGCTGAGGCCATGAGGCCCAGCATTTTCTGAAACCTTTTGAGCGGGACTATAGAGCCGCGGCGGAAGGATTTCGCGGCGCGGTGAATGTCCAGTCCACGCTCCGGCAACAGACGCGCTGTCATGGATAGTGAGTCCAGAACTGTTCCCAGAAAAGAAATTTTCTGGCTGGGAGACAGCAAACTCTTCACCCAATTGACTGTGAGACCCAGATTCTCGAGATGCTCGAGTAATGTGGTCCTGTGTTCTATGAGCTCTGATTGTGATCGAGCTAGAATCAGCCAATCGTCCAAGTAGTTCAAAATTCGCATGCCCTGGAGTCTCAGGGGTGCAAGAGCCGCGTCCATGCACTTCGTAAATGTACGGGGTGCCAGGGACAGGCCGAACGGCAGGACTTTGTACTGGTATGCCTGGCCCTCGAAGGCGAATCTCAAGAATTGCCTGTCATGTGATGCTATTTGTATTTGGAAATAGGCGTCTTTCAGATCTATTGACATAAACCAGTCCTCCTGGCGAACTTGCGCGAGGATTTTCCTGGTTGTAATCATTCTGAACTGGCGCTTCGCGAGCGCTTTGTTCAGCTGTCGCAGATCCAAAATGGGTCTGAGACCCCCGTCTTTTTTCGGTCCCAGAAAATATCTTTTGTGTGCAAGCAAGCGGGCTGTGGAACCGGCTTGTTTACTGCGAAGTACGCTGGGACAGTCGCATTGTTTGGAACTGAACGAGCGAGAAGTTTCGGTGAAAATCCGGCCGCAGCTGGATTTGAACACCGTCGCTTTCCTAGAGAGGCTAGGAAGGCTTTGAGACCTCAGGCTTGATTTCAATTCTCGGCCGGGGCCCACGCTGAGGGGGGCGGCGTCCGGCAGAGCGAGAGCGCGGTCTTTGGTCTTGGGCCTGGCGGCGCTGAGAAGCGGCAGCGGCGGGTGGTGCAGGCTGCGGCTGAGAGCCCCGGGCAGACGGCTGTTTCGAGCGGCCTGCTGCGGAACTAGAGCGCTTCGGCAGGAAGTGCTTCATAGCCTGTGATGTCTTCTGCACCTCGACGAATCTGTCCGTGAAATCCTTGACGGCAGATCTGAAAAGGCCATCCGTGGAGATGGGCGCGTCGAGGAACACAGAGCGCTCAGCTTCCGTCATCTCAGACAGCGTTAGATAGCTAGATACCGCCACGCAGATAGCTTTCGGTCCTTCCTCGTCCATTTTACGGAGAAGGTCGGCTTGGAAAATCTGCAATATAGCCATTGTGTGCAGCGCTGACACAGCTTGCCCGGCGGCGGTGTAAGCGCGACCGTGCATGGCTGACGTCACTCGGCAGGCTTTTGAAGGTAGCGCCGTCAAAGCACGCCATCCAGCAGAGGGCGGGCAGAGATGGGATGCTACCGCTGCTTCCACTGGAGAAAGAGAAAGGTACCCTCTATCTTTCGCACCGTCCACAGTGGAGAATGCTGCAGAGACAGATGTACGCATCCTGGCCGAGAAGGGGGCGTTCCAAGACTTCGCGACTTCCTCGTGAAGCTCAGGAAGGAAAGGCGCGGGTCTCGACTGTGATGGGCCGGTGTCCTTCTTGAGGAAGCATCCATCCAGCCGGTTGAGCGCAGGCTGCACGGGCACCTTCCAGTCGAGGCCGAGGTTGTCGACAGCTTGAGAGAGCAGACAGTTTCAATGCCGGCTCGTCTCCCAGACGGCTCGCGGGCAGCGGGGGGAGGTCCACAGAGCTCGCCCAGTCCTCGCTGTCCGATGCCAGGATAGAACAGGCCTCGGCTGGGTCGTCGAGTTCAATGGCGGAAGCGGTGGCAGACGGCTGTCCATCGGTGAGCGACTCGAGCAATGCCGGCGAACCGGCGAGCTTTGTCGGCAGTAGAGAGCTCGGGGGCGCGCTGAGCACGGCGCTTCTTACGCCGCGGTACCACAGCGGGCAGAAGTGCGGCCTCCGAGAAGGATGCCAGGCGAGTCCTCAGAGTCACCATAGGCATCAGCTCGCAGTGAGGGCATCCGCCGTCAGCGAGCGCGAGAGCCGCATGATCTTCACCCAGGCAGGAAACGCAGATCACATGGCGGTCCCCGTCGCTGAGTTGGGCTCGGTACGAGCCATAGGAAGATGGCATCTTGTAAAAGACGCTAGCTCTTTTAAGAGTTATAGATAAGTGTGAGTTGCAACGGCGAACAAACACTCTCAGCAGAGGTAAAGGATATATACGCCGGAAAGCGTAGCAGGTACGGCGACTGAAGGCAGCGAGGTGAAGGCCAGCGGCTTCAGGTTCAAGGGCTCGTCCCGCAGAAGGCTTGTGTCGACGGCGCGGCTTCTCACTCTGGATCCAGCGATGCGTGAGGCTTCGCTGAAGAGATGAAAATCAGTTTTATCAGCCTAATCGAGCTATATTTGTAGGATACATATAGCATACATTTATATTTACATTAATTCAAAATTAATTTTTGGCTTCAATATCTCGTGGAAAAGAGGTTTCCCCCATAGCGTAAGATATTACGCAGTACGAGAGATACTCTCGTAAGAGAACACTATATCAACACTGTTGGCTAGCAGGCGAGCAGAGGCAAACAGCTTAGCCCTTTGTTTACATCGTAGAAACAATATAAAAAGTATGATTGGAACTGTTAATAGAAAACTCAACTAGAAATAATAAGACACACTTACAAGTTGTGATCCACAAATAACAGATTGCCCTGACGAAGTGGAAAAAGATCAGTTTCAGGAGAAGCTTTTTGCGTAACCTGCATTGTACTCTCTTAGGGCCCTATTTTAACGATCTAAGCGCATGGTCTAAAGGTGATGATACACAGGGCAACTTTTTGAGCAATGTTGCTGGGCAATCTTGCCGAGCGATTGTTGTTTGGGCACTTTCCCATTGAAAATGGGCAATATATTTTTATCTGAATAATTTAGATCAGTCGTGGGCCCTGTGTCTCATCTGGTTGCCCGTTGACGGCAACATTGCCCAGCAACATTTCTCAAAAAGTTGCCCTGTGTATCATCACCTTAATGTGCAGGGCGCAAGTGCAGTCAGGGTGCGTCCGAACAGTGCGTCCCTGTTTGTGTAATAAGCAGAGTGTACGCGCGTTGTGGACCCGCCTATAGGAGCACATTACTAACACGCTCTTTAAATAACAAAAAATTATATTGACTTTAGACCAGGTTTTTGTTGGTCAATGGCACAGTCTTTTTCAGTTGCCTCAAAATAGCAACACGCCAACAATGCGCCTGAACACACATCATCTTCAGACCAGCACACCTATGAGCTTTCAAATGGGGGCAAATGCATTTGCTATTTAAACAACGTGACGCAGGATGTGACAATTATAACTGTGCAGCTTGACGCTGCAGGTGTATGATAGGGCCCTTAGTTTCTGGAAGCTGTCCTCCATACAATTTGGGGGGGAACAGTGTCTCTTTGACATAGCGACAACACTGTCTTCTCTAATGCAGCTCAACCAGGCCTCGTCCCCTTTTTTTGTGTATTCCGTGGGCGGAGATTATTTAAATGAGTAACATTGTGACTTCATAAGATCTGGAAATGCATTGTAATCCAAACGAGTCATTCGTTGCAGTTATTGGAAAGTGGAAATCTCCCTTTGGAGTGGACTTTGAGCTTTGTAACCTTGCAGATCTTTTTCATGCTCAAACAGCAACATTACACACTAACTAAAGATGAAAAAGTGAAAAAGCATAATAGGACCCCTTTAACTCACATTTGTAAGGTTCTGTCTTGTCTATAGATGTTTTCCATAGATGTCTCCACCGTCTTGACAATTAACCTCTAAGCTATGACATTAGTAAAAATCAAGTAGCTAACTTCAGAAAGAAGGTAGTACACTACAAGTTGCTCATCTACTCATCTACACTGAATCTATTTAAAGAGCTAGGTAAATTAAATACAAATAAAACTAGAAACAACCTAATAAAACATGAAGACATGTTGATTAAAACCTGGACAGTTTGCTTAAAATGCGGACTGCACAGAAATCATCTGAACGAATCAGTACATGAATCACTGAATCCAAGCAAACTGATTGAAATGAGAGTTTTGTGTAAGAGGAAGGACTATTGATTGATTATTTGTGTGTGTGTGAGAGAGAGAGGCAGAAAACTGAGATGTAGCATTTCGTCACGCTAAATTGCTACTTGTTGGAAAAAATAGCTTGTGACTGGAAAAAAAGTGACATTATTTTGAAAACAGCTGAGCTATTGTCACGTTATGAAAAATGTACTTAAGTTAGTAGCGCTACTTGTAGTTAGTTACTCCCCAGAACTGCACTCTGAGACACACACAACTGTAAACAACAACTAGACACTTTCCCCAAGGGTTTCCTGTTTGCGCTTTGGACCTAAGTTACGTTTTTGTTGGATGAGCTTGCTATTGAATTTCAATGTTGCACCTGCAGTCCAAGACCACAGGCCAGTCTCTTTTTCTCTCTCTCTCTTACTATCTTTCCTCTCGCTCTTTTTTTCAGCTCCTTGGCATTTCAGCCGTCATTTCTAGAGTTTGGGCGATATGATGGATTGTGACTGGCTTTGCTCATCTGTCTTTTCGTCTTTCATGCGTAGCTTTTCTATGGGGTCTGGTGCTTTAGGGTAGATTAACATTCACATAGATGTCTAAGTGTAAGAAATCCGAAAAGAGGAGACTTGAAGGATTCACAGTTCGCCTTTTGAATTTGAAAAATCAGATTTAAGAAACGTCTATAACTGTCTAACAGTATTACAGGGTAAAACTTTATGTCAAAGCAGATCTGATAAAACTTGATTTTTCGGAATAAATTCTGTTCTATGTGGGAAATATTCAGAGGGATAATCCAGAATACACAATGCTTCCAGTTCTGTGCATGATCCATGAAACATAGCAATGCATATAATGTATATAATTTCAGATGTAAGGATTTTGCTTTGCTTTAAAAGCTTTTCAAAAAGTCCAAAACATAGTTTAATGCCTAACAGTTTGTGGAGGGAAAATGTACATGCTGCTGTTTATACACTTTTTCTTTAGTCTCGTAGTACTGTTGATGTGACGCACAAATCTTATCGCGGATAATAGTTTCAAAGTTGTTTTGGCTGACGAGTCAGTTGAGTAAATGACTCAGTGACTCACAAAAAAAAAAAAAAGATGAAAACCTGCAGGAAGAGTCACTGAGCGAATCAGTGAAGGAATCTGAATAAATCTATTAAAGGAATAGTCCATACAAAAATAAACATTTTGTTATTATTTACTCACATTCATGTTGTTCCAAACCTGTATGCATTTATTCTTCTGCTGAACACAAAAGAAGATATTTTAAAGAATACTGATAACCAAACAGTTTTAGTTCCCATTGACTTCCCTTGTATTTTTTGGCCATTGCAATTAGGGTGAGTGGGAAACAAAACTGTTTAGTTACCAACATTCTTCAAAATATCTTCTTTTGTGTTCCAAGGAAGAAAGAGAGTCATTAAGGTTTGGAACGACATGAGGATGAAGTAAAGATGACAGAATTTGGTTAAACTTTATTTTGATGGTCCACTTTAGACATTCTACTAACTACAAGTAACTTTGCAACTACATGTCAACCAACTTTCATTAGAGGTATAGTAGACTGTTAGGTTAGAGTTAAGTGACAGATTCTAAACTCCAACAAAAATTGTCCATTTAACTTACTTTGGTACGTGATTTCAGAGCTCACTAATTGGGTTCACTAATTTACTCGATATAACTCTTGACTGAGATCCTGTCTAACTCTTCTCTTCCAGGCTCCAGATTTGTTCTGCTTCAGGGCAGCCAGCTGGATGCTTCTGATTGGCTGAACCCAGCCCAGGTGCTGTTGTACTACCAGCAGAATGCAAGTGGCCCCTGGGTCAATGATCTGTGTGGCCGCCGTCTCTTGGATCCCTGTGAGCACCAATGTGACCCAGATTCAGGTACAACACCACCCTGACACGATTCCTTACTTCACACAGCTCATCTAGAAACCAATAGGGAGACACATTCCAAGGGGGATACTTAAAAGGATAGTTCACCTTCATGTCATTCAAAACTTTTTTCGTGGACCGCAAAAGAAGATTTTTTCTTTGTTTAGAACAAGTCTTTTTCTTTTTTCTATTTTGTTCATACAATGAAAGTCAATGAGTCCAGTGTTGTTTTAGATACTAGAGGTGGGACTCTTTTGGAATCCTACAATTCGATTCCAATCGATTCTTGGGGTCATGATTAGATAAATGCATAGATTTGATTTTAAACTTTTAAATGTTTGGAGTTAGAAAAAATATAATACACACTGTTGTATTCTCAATATTTAGTGATTTATCCTCAGATAGAGGATATGTTAATTCGCTTTAACAAGCAGTTGCTGTTTGTTACAACAGCAACCGCTTGTGCATCCACGTTAAAAGCGCTTCTCGTGTGTAAAAATTACCAGTACACATAAGAGGCGTTAAGATCACAAGAAAAGCTTGACGTGTGCCAGTAACTGTACATTATTTAAGGCTATTTTCTAGTGGTGGGGGAAAAAATCGATTCTGTTCGGTATCGCGATATTTTGCGCACGCAATTATATCGATACAGTAGCGCAAAGTATTGCGATATTTAATTATAAAATTATCTGTTTTACTTTCCGTTTTTCTCAGAGTTTAATCTGATCATTTACATTTGCGTATTACATCCACAAAGTGGCGCTTGTTGCGGTGCTTTGTTGTCTACATTCAACAGCAAATTCAAATGAAAATGGCTTCACTATTGGTTGTACACGACGCTCCGTCTTCTTTCAAATCGAAAGTGTGGTTAAATTTCGGTTTTATGATTATTCTCAGGTTTATGTTACTCTATGTCTGCTTTATGTTACTCTATTGTATTTAAATAATTTTAAGTTATGTGCTGGGAGCTCAGTGAGCTTTGTTTGTTTCATAATTCATATTAAATATTACCTGCTCTGTCCTGTCTGTCAGCGCGTTGTCAGTGTCCTCTATTTTTCACTGCTTGAGTACATGGGTTGAAATCCCCCCCTAAACCCTCATTCACTAAGTTAGGCCTATTCCCTAAGTTAGTCCACTAATACTGTTCACTTGAAGGAGTGAATGAAAACAAGTGAGCGAATTCGGACAGGCGTTGAGCGTAACGTTACATAAGCTGTAGCCTACATTCGTTAATGCAGTGCAATGTGGGCCAGAGACGAGATCTGACACGCGTCCCATTTTCTCACAAATCTCTATGTTTATTTAAGACTTTATTTAAATAATTTAAGATTGCTCTTATGAGGACACTCGACAAAACGGACATTTTGGCATAATTTGTGTGTGTTATGGTTTGTTCAAGCCCGAAAGAGAACTTGATACTGACGCGCGTCTTTTCTGTGGGTCGTGTGTGTGTGTGTAATACAGGCAGGATTTAACGGATACTGCGTAATTGCGTTAAACATGTTTAACGCGGTAAACTTTTTTTTGTTTTTGTTGCGGTGCCGCGGTGGGCAAGTGATGAAACCAGTGTTGCGACTGAACACCGTGTAACACCGGTAACACCGACTATTGTAGCAAGCCTAGAGCTCACCATTCATGTGAGAGGTCTCCTATTCAGAGAATAATTATGTCCTGTCCTGTAATAAGGTCCCGTGTCCTGAATGTTCAAGAACAAGTTTTCAAGTTTTTGCTCTACCCTCCTAAGTTTTTGCACTAGCACTTTTGCACTGTGTAGAAGATAATGTTTACAGAATTAAATGTGACATTTAAAGTGAGTTGAGCGGTCTTATTTTCCTAATTTTTTGTAATGCCTTTGAATAATATGGGGGACATGAATCGCAATATCGCAGAATTGAATCGCAATACTTGCTGTATCGCAATATATTGAGAATCGCAATAATATTGAATCGTGGCCCAAATATCGCAATACTATCGAATCGTCACATTTTTGACAATTCCCACCCCTACTATTTTCTATTCGTTAAGATATTGATATAGGAACTGTTGTCAGGTAAGCTTCATTCATATTGTGTCCCCTGTTGCACTGCTCTCACTGTTGACTCTCGCCTTCTTTGTTCCGACAACATCACGTTAACAAACCTTTAGAAGAACAATTGTTTACATTAGTGAATCGATTCGATTTCGTTAGTAGATAGATGGTTCTCCGACATACAGCACAATTGCGCTTTGGGATGACCCAAGTTTGAATCCCGGCACATGGTCATTTCTCAATCCCGTCCCCCTTTTTTCTTCCACTTCACTTCCTGTCTTCTCCAACTGTACTATCTGAATAAAGGGGAAAATGGCAAAAATAAATCTTAAAAAATGTGTGTGTATATATATATATATATTAATCTTATTGTGTGTTCCACAGAAGAAAGAAAGTCATACAGGTTTAAAACAATATGAAATGTATTATTTTTAGCTAAACTATCCCTTCAAACTGCACTTTGGGAACTCGGCAATTTTTCAGAAAAAGTGAAAAGCATAACATTTTTTGCCTTGCCTTGATTAGTCTGCATCTTCAACTAATTATACATAAAATAATGTCTCGCTCCACCACTCCGCCCTAGTGAACGAGTGTCCATCCCCTCCGCTGTGTAAAATCAATGTGCTCAATGAACTGCAGTTGTAACGCAGCTTCCTTTAAAGAGCAGGAGGGACAGGAGAGAGGCTTAGCTCTGATTCATCTGTCGTTTCATTTGCAGATTTGTCTGAAGGTGTCTCTCTTGAGTGAACAGTATTAAGTAATGAAAGCTTAATTGAGTGAGAGCTGTGAGGACAGTAATGCTTGACAATGAATCTTTGTAATGTAAGACTTGGGCTTATACAGCTTCAGTGACCTGGATTTGAATTATTATTTCTTTATCTTTTTTTTATTTTTTAAATTCATGGCTGGGCCGTAAATTAGGCAAAGCACAGATCAAATGGAATGCCTTTAGGATATTCTGAGCCAGAGAAGCATTACTATTCTAGACGATACTTGATTAGATTCAGGAATATTGGGTTATTGTATGTGAGCACTTTGACCATCTAAGATATCAGCAGTTTACTTATAATATATATAAACAGAACACTTACCCATTTTTATTTATTTTCACTTTCTCAATTTCAAGTGCTATTTAAAAAATATTTATTTACACTTTTAACACAACTTTAACCGATTTTGATCAAATAAATTTTGAATTTAATTAATTTGATTAATTGTAATTATTTTACTATATTGACAGTCATAGTCTTTATGAGAAAATATACTTATACTTTTAGATATACTTTTTATCTTTAGATATACAAAAAGATCATCCATGAATAGTCTATATTTTAGGTGTATCCTTTTACATTTTCTTGGCACTTGTTGTCTTTTGCTTGTTCACTGGGGTTTCGTTAGGTATTATTTGCTGTATAGAACAATATTTGTTGAAAAAAAACTTTTCTCTTTATACAAGCAACATTATCCTAATAGGCAGAAAAACAAGATGCGCTCAAGTTTGTGTAAATTAAAGTACAATTTTCCAGACATTTTAATCATGCCTTTTGGTTTTAATACACTGGTGACATAAAAAAAGACAATTATTATTATTTTTTATTTTTTAAATAGCTGCTTTTATATTTTTGGATACTTTAAGACTTTAGATTTGGAGGTTCTTGGCATTAGATTAGCATCATATTCCAGTTCCTTTATTTCAATTGTTTTATTGTTTTTTTTAGAAAAAAATCAGTACACACTACATAACTATAAAACTTGATGGTCCAGTGTTGATGAATAATCTCAGGCAGTGGGCAGAAGTTTTTGTGTTTGCATCATAAATTTTAATGCTCTTTATCTGCATTTTGCCACCAAAGAGTGCAAGTTTGTAAGCCGAGATTGATCAATTCAGTTTTATATTTTTTCCTGTCCTGCAAAACATAGTCGACTGGCACCCAGGTACATCCAAATGAATGGTAATACATTCGCTTTACAGGCATTTTTCCGATCATCTGCAGCTCGAATCAATCCAACATTGTTATCATTTGTTGACAAGTTCCGCCCGTTTGCATCCATAATTCAAAAGAGGAGCTCTATTGGGCTTTGAAAAGAGAATCTTCCAAAGATAAATGAATCAGAGTTGGACCTTCGGGAACCTGCCTTGGTTTTCTCACAAATTAAATCTAAAGGATGAGGCCTTGGTACTGCTATGGTTCAATAATTGCATTGTGCTTTTTTGTATGATGCATTCTTAATGAAAGGCTCAGCGTGTGTAAACCGTAAGACTGTCTCAATCAAACAGGAGAGGGAGATACTGATGAAAGTGGGGATGGAGAGCGACAATAACTGGGGCTGTGTTCGCTTTAAAAAAGATTGTAAATCAGAGGCACAGAGGATGTGTAAAACTGAGATGAGAATCGGACTGATAACAGGCCTCTCGGAGCCCCTGTTCACCTCCCTCATTCCCATCAGGCTTCTGGGGACATTTATTAAACAAGAACATGCTATGTTGTGTCTCAGGCTACCTGATCCTTGCACTTTCGTTTCATTAATTTGACTGAATAATAGATCCCCTACAGACTCTCTCTGTGGTCGTGGAAAGGAATTACTCTGGACTTAAAAACTTCATTAATAAGTAATTCTACACAGTCACTCTCTTTGTCTAAATCCAATAGTAGTGATTTTTTACACACATACACAAATATAAATAAGCTAAATAAATGGAGAAATCAGTAGTATAGAGCAATCATTACGCCTTGTTTGGCTTTTCGCAAGTTGTTAGATTTGGTTTGTTTTTAACATGCTGAAATGCAGAAGAGTTGTTGAACATGGACATTAATGGGTTTTTTATTTTTTAGTTTAACAAGCGCTATAAAATTAAATTGAAATTTAATTGAAATTGTTTCTCTTCAGGATTATACATGCATTGTTCTAATAGTGAATAGAAACATAATTTATGCTGTCAAGTTAATGCAAACAAAAAACCTCAATCAAATCTTTTGCTTTTAGTATAACAATAATACAAAAGAGCCTTATTTCATTTTGAAAATATATAGATGCTGTTATATATTATATGCCTAGTTTTAGGTTAAAATAGATTTTTTTTTTTTAAGTGAATGTAATTTTAGAAGCTGGTGACAATTTATTTTAAGTTCACCATTTGTAGCTTCAACTTTTAATTTCACTAGTCTCTTAATTCATTTGAGGTTTTAAAAATGACATGCACAATAATTAATTATAATACAACTAGAAACATTCGGAAAACAGTTGGAGTACAGCATGTCACACTGCAGGACACTTTTGTTGCACTCTGCAGTACATTTTCAAGGTGCAAAACTGCTTCTGCATATATTCTGTGAAGAGATAAATTAAAAAGGTATGTATTTCTTATGCATTCAGCACTGGCTGAGTGCCTGCTGGATATCAATAATGATCAGTCAATCACAGAGCCACTGGGTACATGTTTCCTGGCAAAATTGTCATTTACCACCCTGAGTCATAAAGGCTCCCTGCATCTCATTTGAATTGATAAAAATGCTATTATTACCTATGGTACACAGTTCATTTCAGTTTTACAAATGACTTTGGAAAAAGCTTAAACAGTTAACTATGTGCAGTGCATAGTGCAGTGCTTGACATTATTCTTGGCCCTGCCAAATTGTGCCTATGATCAGTAATATATCAAATTAAGTGTTAATGACCCATAATGGTAGATTACTTTTTTGCTGAGCTGTACTTTTTTCTTTCTTTTTTTTTTTTGGTTGTTTCAAACGGACAAATACACATTCAGTAGAGTAATGTAAAGTTTATTATATGCCATTGCTCCGTTCTTCAGTGTCACATGATACTTTAGAAACCATTCTAATTGGCTGAGTTGGTGCTCAAGAAATCAATATTGTGCCTCTTAAACATTTCTTAGGATTATTTGATGAATAGAAAGTTCAAAAGAACAGCATTTATTTGAAATCATACTGACCCCAAACTTTTGAACAGTAGTTTGTATTAATATGTTTAGCAAAGGTATAATAAGAGAGAAGTAAACTGCTAATACAGTAAACTATATTGATCTATCACAATTAATGTATGATTTAGTTTTGAAGATTGCCTTGAAATGCTTTTAAATAGTTTAGCTTTGTTTCCAACTTGCATCTTCTACTACATATAATTGTCCTTCAAAAAAAATTTTTTTTTTCTCTAGTTAATCAGAGCATCAGGGTTGGAAATCCAATATTAGTCTGCATAATGCAGAATTTACGGTCACTTATATTCCATTAGCAAATCTCTGGGCACATAATCACTGGCATTGTCAGCATATTGATGACTACTGCTTCGCAAATAATGTCAGAAGATATCAAATGTTTTCTTTAGCCTTTTCCACACATTGTCTTCCCACTCGTAACACATTTGTTTCCATTTTTGTAAATGCCATTCTTCCTCTGTGCCCCCTCTGTATTTGCATCAGTCTCCTCACGTGTTTTTTCAGGACGGGGTGCGCGTTCCTGCGCTGGGTGCAGCCTCGTCAGTCCCACGAACCCAAATCATGAGCGACATATGCCTGCGGTTTGCCCTGACAAGACTGATCAGTTGAACTCAGAGTGATTAGACCTGTCTGAACCATGAGCCCTACTGAGGAGGGCTGACACATGGAATCTGCTGTGCATGCAGATGCTTCAACACACACACACAACTAAGAGCACCCATTTACAGCATTGCATGTCTGGAGAATCACAAATTGATGTAAACATGACAATGAGGTCATTTTCTCTTGACCCTGAAGGGGATGAAATAATATCAGTCACACAGAGAGGCGATTAGACTACAGATCGGGTCGAATGCAAGGGGGGTAATGCCAAAGTACAGGCAAAGTCATGTGACTTCGTAGTGGGGTAAAATCTGTTCATAGCTGCTTCACACATTAGCCTGAATGGGTTAACCTGGTGTAAAGGAACTAAAACAAAGTAAATAACTTACTGCTTGTGTTTACCATCAGTAAACACGACTTCCTGCATCTAAATGACCATGAAATGGTCTGAAACACGAAACACTGTCTGACTATCGTTAAATTAGCAGTATTTACTAGGAATTTGTTTACTAATGATCTAAAGGAGAAGATGATATACTTGTTATTGTTGTAAATATTATATTTATGCATTGTAAAAGTTTTCAAATGTGTGTAAACTTGGTGACTTATTTAGTTAGTTAGTGTTAGTTACTTATGTTCCATATGCCTTTAATATCAAATTGAACTGGAAGACAAATTGGACAAAAAGAAAAACAAACCCAGAGAAGGAACTTTCATTTCAGAGGTTTATCATACACATACTGTACTGTACTGGACACTAGTATGATAAATGATTTATTATTTATTATTTTCTGTTATTTCTAGTACATTTAAAGCCCTAGATATGGTTGAAAGACATGACACAAAATACAAGTTTTATAAGTATTTGATTTGCCATGCTCTTTATGTGAAGATTTAGTCAACAGTAATGTCTTTATGGATGTGCTTCTTTAAAACTCCCTCACAAAAATGTTCAATGGTAACCATTGTAGTCCAGTCCCCCAAAAAACAAAAACAAACTGTGATTGCTACAGTAATCGTTAATGTAATAAAATACACCATTGTCATAGAAAATGAAAATGAGAAAGGTTAATAAAGGTGTTCTTGCGTTTAAAAAGCTAGATAGAGCATAATAGAAAGCATCTCCAGACACCTTTTTTCCAGAATTTAAATCTTTCTTCATTTGACACGGAAAAAGTGAAATGTCCATCTAGTGCATGTTTAGATTTAAAAACGAATTAAAAACTGCTCAGATGAACACATCCAGTTATTTTACAGTGTTTTAAGGAAGTCCCATATAATTTATGTTTTTTTTTTTTTTTTTTACAATATTAACAATAGTATTTTGGCAGAAAGCTGGTACCATCCTAACTGACATCCCTCAAGGACACATACTTTAATTAGGGCTCAGCATAATATTATTATACTTTTATTTTATTTTATCTTATTGATAATGAGGGTTTAAATATACTCTTGTCTGCTTTCAGGAGAATGTATCTGTTTCGATGGCTACATGAAGGACCCTGTTCACAAGCATCTATGTATTCGCAACGAATGGGGCCCAAATCAGGGGTGAGTACCATAAGCATCTTGTGTCGACTCTGATATACAACAGCGCCACTACAATCAAGTATCTGCCACCTCGAAGTTGGTGGTGCTTCTTATCTGTAGTAAAAATGTCTCCAGTGCTGATAGCCAGCCAGATGTTATGCACTGTAGGGAAATTACATTGGCTTGTTTGAATTAATTAGCTTTTTTTGCATGATGTTCTTCCTCTGGAATTGGAAAAGGGATTAGTGCAGTAAACCTCTGGGTCATTTTAGATTTGTGTTACAGTGATTTGCATTGCAGTATACCAATGAGATGTATGTATTGTGCATTTTTAAATTGCGTTACACATATAAGAAATTATGTAATTCGTCACTTGCGTGCCTCGTCCAAAAACTACTTTTTAAAATTATCAAAGTGAATCTAATTATTTTTAAATTCTGCTGCACTGCTGGGGTGGTGATGGCGCAATGGATAAGACACATGCCTTTGGTGTGAGAGACCCGGGTTCGAATCCACTGTGAGACACCAATGTGTCCCTGAGCAAGACACTTAACCCCTAGTTGCTCCAGAGGCGTGCGACCTCTGACATATATAGCAATTGTAAGTCGCTTTGGATAAGAGCGTCAGCTAAATGAATAAATGTAAATGTACTTCTTTTTAGTTTCCAATCTTGTGTTGTGGCCCTCAGATATTGTAGCAGAGATTAACTGCATCTGAACTGATGCTATCTTTGATCTGAGGTAACAATGTCAGCAAGCACAAGTCAACAGATAGATGAAAGAAGCACAAATGCGAGAGAATGGCATAAAATATGAGAGTGTTTTGCTTCTTAACAGTCCAGAAATAATGAAAGCACTTAAATGTTAGGAGCACAAGTTTCTAATCCCGGAAAGACTTGTATTTAAGATGTTTAAAGTTAATTAGACCCTCCCCGAGGAGAGTTTCACATGCTCATCTGGGTTTGAGGCTGTCGCTCTTGAGCAGTTTGATTAAGACTTGGAGGTGAGGAAAGCCTTGGCATTTTAATTGGGAGGAAGATGGGAGTGATGACAGTTGGCGAGATGGATCCGATAATTAGAAATCAAATTGGAACAATCAGTAAGATTGCCTTAGGGGAGTGGAATATCACTGGATGTGCTTGTTCCCTTTGTGCCATGCTGTGAAGGTGTGAACAGTTTTTAATTGACTTTAACACTTAGTGGAGGAAAAAGAAAGTCCGATGCCAAATGCTTTTCAAAAGTTTCAAAGTGACAAGATATTTCTGAAACCGTTTCCTGCAAATCCATGTGATAACTTACTTTGTGGAACAGACAAAACATGTACATGTTGTAAAGAAACTGACTTTAGTGTTCAGTATTATTTTATTTTATTTATTTTATTTTTTTATTATTATTTATTTTTTTATTTTATTAATTTTTGCACCTTCCTGTGGTAATGGGTTCTCTGAACATTCCTGCTTTTGGAACTCTAATGAATTATGAATGCTGCAGGACAAATGTTGATGTTTAAACAGCAGTAGGTGATCTGTGGTGTGAAGTGGTCTAACCAGGCTGTGAGTGCTCTTTTGCTGTGAGTAACAGCTTACTTAGAGAGGCATCAGCTCCTTGTCTCTTCTCTTATACTGCAGTGACAGCCCCTGTCCCCACTGCTGCCTCTCTACATTAATCTCCATCAGTTCACATAGAGAACTGGATAAATACACACTTGAAGTCACGCTCACATACTGTATATACGGCACTGACTGAGTTGCTGCTGTTGGTCGCAGTTTTTACATTGTATCTGCTGGAAGCAATTCTGTGATGTTCATATCAGGAACATAACTGGTTTGATGTGAGTTCATAAAGGAATGTTTGCATCACAAAGTCATGCAATTTTAAAGATCATTTGGCTTAGTGAAGACTGGCACTGTTTAACAATGAATGAAGAGTCTGTGACATATAGTTTTTTTTACTTTTTTTTTAAGCATTAATTATTCATTTTGTTTTTGCCCTTTCTGTTTTGCAGCCCATGGCCATACACGATTTTCCAACGTGGCTTTGACTTGGTGATGGGAGAGCAGCCATCTGATCGCATTTTTAGGTGAGAAAAAATATCAGTTTATTTGTACTATAAAGTTTGTGACCCAGTTCTAAATTAATAAAAATATAAAAACATATTTGGAAGATGTCTAGTTTTACGACTAAAAGGTTGCCTTTACGGCAAAAAATATATATATAACGAGAAATGTCTTAAATATTTTGCATACTGTTTAACGGGTTATTTCACTTTTTTTCTAGTGATAAAGTATGTTTACAAATCATAAAATTTGAGTAAAGCCAGGATGTGAAAATAAATTGAAACAAACTTAATTAATTAAAACTAAATCCATAAAACTATCCCATGATGTGAACCCCTAAAATGTTCTATATGTGAAGCGCCTGACAGAAACATTTGAGGCCCTATATATAGATCTTGTGTACATGAGTGTACATAAAACATAACCAGTTGGTAAAAAGTAATTTTAATAATAATAAAAATAGTTCAGAAAAATGAAGTTAGTTCTGAGAAAAGCTCTAGTATTAGCTCTAGTATTGCAGGTGCCAATTGTAACGCAGTTTAATTCATACATCCTTAAGTTTATCTTAAATGTCCAAATTCTTTTCGGGGCTACCTTATATAGCAAAATGTGTACATTCCATTATATATGACTGCAGAAAATGAGCTTTGAAAAAAGGTGCTGACAAGTACGTAATAGGTTTCTGTTGAGACGGAGTAGCTTGTGAAATGCAGTATACTTATTTTGTCATTTTGGCTAAACTGACATTTCTTTATTCAGCTTCAAAGAGCTCCTTTCACAGTTCAAATAAAAACTTGAAAATGGAAAAATGATGTGATTAATTTTAATACGGGGCCACCGAGTGCATTTGCCTACAAATACAAATGTTATCCATGTAAAAAGGCAGGGATTTTGACAATGTTTACTTCTGGCTACTGGAGACTCAGGACTAATAAGTTCATTGCTTTATGCACTTGGTGTATGTTTTGGTGTATGTTTTGGAATATTTAGCAGTGCTAATCCAATTGTAGCGACATATGGTTACCTTCAGTTGCCATGCATAATCTTCTTCATATGCTGAATTATTCATAGATCTCATCCTTGACATTGCAAAGTCCTTTGATTGTTCCACCCTAATTCGTTTGCACAAATCGCAAGCAATTTATTTACAAATTTTATGAATCGGTGTTCTTTCACATTTGAAAACAACACCGGGAGGGCATCTTGTAATTGGAATCTGTGTTATACCCCCAAAAGTGTAAAATCTCATATCCCTTTGCTTTGGGGATCCAAACAAATACATTTCATTGGGACAATTAAATGTTTTATTTCCAAACAAACCTGCACAGACGTGAATGTGTGAGACGACTTGAATGAAAGATTTATTTTCAATTTCACAGAGCCTTTCCTCATACATCATTGATTTGTGCCATGAATGAATAGGAAAGGCCATAATCAATTTCGAATGCTTCACTTATTCATTTATAAATCTAGCTTTCAATATCAGACTCAGAAATGATGTGACTGATATTTGCTCAACTTTGAAAGTGGCAGTACGAGAGTGAGAGATGGAGAAAAGATGTGTTGTTATGGTGCAACTAAATGTCAGTATTTTTTAATCTGGAGTTTTATAAACACTACACTTTACTTTCCAATCTATAAACCATTCAAAGTTAGAAAGAGCATTTCATACTCAAATCATGCATTACGGTGTCAGTAAACATCCATTGCAAACTTCGGTACCCACATGATAATGTTGGATACTGCTGCTTTTAACAGAACTGCATTTTATGGTTATTTCTTTTCCGTCCTGTTCTGAGGTTGTGTCTTTGTTTGTCATTGAGCCAGAGTGCTGAGATAGTTTAAAAGGTACCCTGAAGTTTTTTGATAGATGTGTGTTTCCCTTTTTACTTCCACCTGCGAGGCGGGAGTTGTATCCCGTTCTCACGATTTTGTTCAATAATCCATTTACAAGTCACTTTTCTGCAAAACTCAATTGTAGCCGCTTCACAGTAGCAGGCGACAATATCCAAATATGTCAAGCTTCACGTTTTGTGCTTTGTTTCCTGAATCTGTTTATTACAAAATACTTGGGTTTTCAGCAAATCTGGGGTGTGTGGACATACCTTTTTAGGATGTCATGGAATTATGAAACATCTATGAGTATGGATTGCACTAAAATATCGGTCTGTTTTCAGTCTCAAATTCGACAAGAAACTTTTACTTTAACAGATCTTTTTACCATTAACAGCAGGAGAAAACGCTGTGCACATGAAGTGAACAAGGCTTTAATTGGATTTAATGTAAACGGTAGCTGATGATGATTGATGATATATTGACAGAAATGAGTTTGTGGTTACTGTTGATGAGGCACGCGCACCACCCCAGGTGTGATGAGATAGATTCATGTGTAGAAATCCAGACGGATGAGTGCAACTAACTGCAATACAAGCTTGCTGTGTATTGCAGCATATTATGGTCAGAATTCAAACGCAATTGCATGCTCTATTTGAGCAAAAATTAAACTATACATTAATTGCATATTTGTCTTTACATTTTCCCCACAATTGGCAGTCCTCTTGTCAAAGAATGTTGGTCACAGTTGCTTTTCTGTCCTATCCACTAGTAATCCTATCATTTCGTTTAACGTGTTAATAGGAATGGTCTCATTTTCATGTGAGAAGTTATCATCTTTCCTGAAAAAAACCCAGACAAATTTAAATCGCAAATGCATTTTGATTTGCATGCATTCTTTCAGTCAGTGTTGTTGTTTTTTATTTAAACGATTTATAAAATTGTTGAAAATCTGATGTTATTGAAAAGTCACCAATTTAAAGATGACCGCAGTTGCAGTGGCGACTGCTGGTCTTTCAAAGAGGGGAAGCTCATTTTCAGCCTACATCATACAAATTGTCCATTTATTTATTGCCTAGCTAGCCTAGCTCACCTAGCCTACTGTATGAATGAATGAATGAACAAACAATCTAAAAAAAGATATTAAACTCGACGGAGGAAATGTGGGAATTAAGTTCAACTGAAACAAGGAATGTGGTGTATAATTGTGTGAAATGTATGATGAAAATTGGCTAGCAATTTCGCCAAGCAAATACCAAGAAATAGGTTGCAGCAGTTTGACTTTCGACTACTCTTAAAAAATCCGCAATGGGACTGAGCTCGAATAGCTTCAGCTTCAGCGACTTTTTATAGTACAAAATCGCTGTCAATCAAAAGGAGATACAATCTTTCGACAGACCCTCCAATCATCACGCAGAAGCCCAGAGTCCAGGCCAGCCCACTCCTCCATTCACCCCCAGAGACGCTGAGCGTCCATGGGCGGGACATAATCGCAGCATTTATCCAATGACCATATAGTTTTCAAGCACTGAAAAAAACTGTTCAAAACAGCCCCATTGAAGTCATGCTAATATAATCTGCACAATCTACATGCCCTTATTACCTGACCTACCAGCGTCAGTTGCACCGTGTCAGTGCCATTAGGCTTGTTTGAGATGCGCCTCGCCTGAAATGTAGGTGAGAGTTGGTGGCTGCAGAGAGGGGAGGAGTGAAAAAGTGCAGACAAGACGGACAGTTCCCTTTCGGGGGAACTCGCTCTGCGTCATTAGATACGACTCTTTGGGGATGCTCCCTTAAGCATATGTCTCTGAAGTATGAATGAAACTATTCCAATACTGATTGGTGTTGCGTCATGACGTAACATGTGACGGCATACCCGGAAGTATAAAATAACTCTGGCACATACACGTTAGCTTTCGCTCTTCAGCAAGCACTCTCTGTTGTTGTCTGTTCTATTTGGTGTTGTTTGTCACGTATCAGAAAGAATATATATTATGGCGAGTGAACAAATCAGGAGATGTGTGCACCCCTGCCCTGGATTCTTAACGGGTGCGGACTAGGCATGTGCTGGTATCAAATTTTCATGCTGCAATTAATTGATTAAACTTTTATCATGGTATACGGTACTATCACAATATTTTAATATGCCGATTTCATTAAGTATGAATGCATACTGCAGTCCCTTTAGTCTTGCTCTCTCAGATATTTCACATGTTCGCCAAAAATTATTAATTATCTCAATGGGAATGTCTGACACCGGTGCATACACACTGTAATAGACGTGCCAGGCTCGAAAGCTTGACAGGCGTAGCAACAGTAACTAGGGAGGGCGGGGCTTAGCGAAGGGTCAATTGTGATTGTCAAAACATTTGGTATCTAAACAGAATTGTATTAAGTTTAATGACAACATGTTACAATGTTTACATGGTACAATGACTGGTAGGGTACTGTTTGTATTATTGCTTTACACAATTTTCACAATTTCAGTTCAATTCTTGATTTGATTTCAATTTTGATTCAATATTGACTCATTTGGATAAATATTAGGTAGGCTAGAGTAGATAGCCTACATGTTAATTTTTCTCAAGAAAAAAATATATCTCACATAATGCTGTAGACATACAGAGAGCCCTATCAGCTGGTATTATTAAAGATTAAAAATAACAAATTAAATATAATGTGGTTTTCATCATAATAACAATTATGTAATGACACAAGTAAAAATATAATAAATATGTAATATAGTGCACATATTTAGAAAAATACTCCTCTCTATAGCTATTTTTTTCTAGTCAACTAACATGCTGGACATTAAATGGCTTTCCTGAGGTAAATGTAACGTTATGTGACAATATTGTTCTCCTGCAGTTTTATTGACCTCTTTCCGTGGTTGAAAAACACTGATTGATCGATATTATGTATGAGGCATATTTACCTTTCGGTAAGTTTTACTGTATCTTTAAATAAAAAGTAACAGATGATCGGTTTATTTGAAATGATGGCGCTACAGCGATCTGCCACGTCACATTTACAAGCGACAAAACGGTATTTATTGTCTGAATTTCGTGATAAAATGGACAGAACCTGAGAGCTGAGAATTTTTTTCATATCAAAAGTAACCTGCTCTGTCTAGTCTGTCGGTGTCAGTGTCCTCTTTGCTCCGCGATTTTTCTCTGCATGAAAAAAATGGATGTGTGGCGTGAGAGCGTGTGAAAAGTGTGATTGCGTGAGTTTTGGCAGCCCTGACTTTTAGAAGGGGATAAATCGTCGGCAGCGTTCCACCCTCCGCCATGCTTCTGCTCTATGTGAGGATTGTTTACATTAGACTAGAGTGCGCACTGTGCCGCATGCATACAGTGCTTATACATGTGGGGATTGTTTAAATCAGAGTGTGCACGTGTTTTGCGCAGCATACGCACAGTGTTTTTTGAAGCGGTTGATGGAAAATAAGCTAATGCGCGTTCTAAATATCTAAATTCAGATCTATTATTTTTTACGGTATTTTGAAGTGTCCGCGATAACAATATCGTGCATATTCATTACAACGATTAATCGCATTACCAAATACCGGCACATGTCTAATGGGGACACACATCAACTGTGTGTGAATTGTTTTGGAGTGTAGCATGCCCAGGCAGCTCTTGAGGGGGCTGCTTGTGGTGACTGTGAAGCACTCCCTATTAGAGTGCTGCGCTCTCGCCTGGTTATTTTTGATGATGATGGCCAGGCTCACGTTCCCCGCGGTTCGGGTCTCGTGTCCGTTGAGGCAGTGCGGCGACTCAGATAGTGGGGTTCGCAAAGGGACCTTGCAGATGAGAATGAATCTCCTGCGGCACCTTCTCATTCTTCATCTGAAGGTTCCGAGGCCCCTGTTCATGGTACAGAAGCCCGCGCTGCGGCTTCTTCTGGCCCGATGCTCGAGCTGACTGCTTCTGAGGAAGTAGATGTGCTCAGCATCGAGGCGGATGAACATGAAATAGACTCGCCCGTTCATGTTCCTGCCTATGAGGAGCTTATTGAGGTTCTGACACGTGCTGTGGCCAGACTTAACATCAGCAGGCCACATGAGAAGCAGGAACCTTGGATGAGCACTTTCTGCAGCACCGGTCACAACCTCAGCGCCGGGGCTTACCATTTTTCCCAGACCTGCATAAAGAGATATCGAAAGCATGGGAAAAACCCCTCTCCTCTCGCGTATCAAATCCTTCTGTGATAGATTATAGCCATGTAGTAGGCACGAGAGAGTTGGGGTATGGGAAGATGCCACAGATGGAAGAGGCTCTCGCTAGTTACCTCTCTCCTGAAGCGGCATCATCCCTGAAAGCCCCGGTGCTGCCCAGCAAGCCATGCAGAGACACCTCTGCATCGGTTGGCAGGGCTTATGTGCGGCAGGTCGGGCTGGTTCATGTCTGCACTCTATGGTTATCTTGCAGGCATACCAGTCCTACCTCCTAAAAGATTTGGATGAGGGAGAGGGACCAACTCCAGAGGACATTGTGGAGTTGCGTAAGGCCACAGATTTGTCTCTCCTGGCTACTAAGGAGACGGCCCGTGTAATAGGCAGCTCCATGGCAGCTCTGGTAGCCATGGAGAGACATCTGTGGCTGAACTTATCTGGTATTAAAGAAAGAGATAAGTCATTTCTCCTGGATCCGCCGCTCTCGTCTTCTGGCCTGTTCGGTGATGCAGTAAACACTGTCATCGACAGGTTTCAGGAGGCGAGGAAGCAATCTGCGGCATTCCAGCAGTTTCTCCCTCGCCGCTCAAGACCCAAATCAAAAAAAGCTGTACAGAGCGGTCAGCCTCAGCCGACATCGAGCTCCTCATACCGCCAAGAACAGATGGAGAGCGTTGCCTCTAGAGCCCCTCCCTCGGGGGCATGGCAACAGAGGAAAGGCTCTCACTCAAAGTCCTCTGACCATAAGGGCAACCGGAGGGCCGTCCTTCAGGCAAAGAGGGCTTCGGGAAGGGCTGTCCCCCCCGCGGCAGAGCAACCGAGGTTGTTCTTGCAACGGAACCCTCAGGAAAACCGTGATCAGGAAAATTGTTGGTTGCCCACCGTCCAGAACGCTTCGGGCAAGCGAGTGCACACCGTGTCATTCGTCCCAAAAGCTTGCAAACAGTCATCGACTATGGTCACAAAATCGGTCTCAACCAATTCCTGCCGGTCCTCTGCTTCAGGGGGTCGAGAACAGTGCTCGAAGAACACCCGAGACCAGCCTCGAGAGGCTGGTTCCCTTAGTAGATTTTGTAGAAGTGTGGCAACGCCTACCAAATATATCTGCATGGGTCCTGCGTATAATAAAATTAGGATACAGACTGCAGTTCCTCCCGCAAATTCGCTGGGGTGGTACAGACTGCCGTGGTTCCAGAGCCGGCTCGGATAATGGAACAAGTACACTTTCTGCTGGTCAAAGAGGGTATAGAACGTGTTAATACTCCAGACAGGGAGTTCGGGGTTTTACAGCCGGTACTTTATAGTTCCAAAGAAGGATGGAGGGTTGCGGCCGATTTTAGATCTGAGACACTTGAATCGTTCTCTGAGGAGATTAAGGTTCAAGATGCTCACGATTCCCATCATCGTGAACCAATTCAGGTACGAGGACTGATTTGTCACGATAGATCTAAAAGACGCTTACTTCCATGTCTCCGTCCTTCCATGTAACAGGAGGTTCCTGAGGTTCTCTTTCGGAGGCGAAGCGTACCAATATCGGGTTCTTCCATTCGGCCTAGCTCTCTCCTCTCGCACATTCACCAAGTGCATGGATGCAGCTCTGGCCCCACTGATGGTCTAGGGCATCCGTATACTGAATTACATTGACGAATGGCTCATATTGGCTCAGTCTCAAGAAATGGCAGTTCGGCATCGAGATGTCGTCCTTGGTCATATT
Source organism: Gila orcuttii (assembly GCA_026230005.1). Taxonomy (NCBI): domain Eukaryota; kingdom Metazoa; phylum Chordata; class Actinopteri; order Cypriniformes; family Leuciscidae; genus Gila; species Gila orcuttii. The sequence continues at coordinate 18,572,804 of JAPDVR010000008.1, read as the reverse complement.
CAGAGCTTAGGGTTGAGACTCAACACGAAGAAAAGCGTGTTGGTGCCTGCCCAGAGAACTACGTTCTTGGGCGTGGTATGCGACTCGTCTACGATGCGGGCACAAATGTCTCCCGCATGTATCGAGTCCATCCTGTCCATGGTGTCCAGGATGAAGCTAGGCCATGCCATCACTGTAAAGCAATTTCAAAGACTGCTGGGCCTCATGGCAGCTGCGTCTAACATAATACCCTTGGGTCTCCTGCACATGAGACCCCTTCAGTGGTGGCTGAAAGCCAAGGGCTTTTCCCCAAGGAGAAATCCTTTCTGTATGATCAGGGTTACGCGCAGATGCCTTCGTTCTCTATCAATATGGAAGAAACCTTGGTTTCTGTCCTAAGTTCCAGTGTTGGGAGCGTCATGTTGCCGGAAAACCGTTTCAACAGACGCCTCCCTCACTGGTTGGGGCGCGTTCATGGACGACCGCTTTGCCAGGGGTCTGTGGCAGGACCGTCATCACTCTTGGCATATAAATTGCCTAGAGATGTTGGCTGTGTTCAGAGCTCTGAGGAGCTTCCTCCCAGACATCAAAGGCTACCACGTCCTGATACGGTCAGACAATACGTCAGTAGTCGCTTATCTGAATCGACAGGGGGGACTCTGTCCCTCAGAGCAATGTCCTGGGGGTTCAGAATCAGGGAGCAGACATCCTTTCGAGGCGACGTCCCACTGTCCACTGTGGTTTTCCCTCACACATCCAGCCCCACTGGGGTTGGATGCCATGGTACAGGTGTGGCCGAGGCTGCGCTTGTATGCATTTCCCCCACCGCTCTGCTCCAGGGAGTTCTAGAGAGGGTCCGTTGAGATGGAGTCAGCCTACTTCTAGTAACCTCGTTTTGGCCGGCCCAAGTGTGGTTCTCAGACATGATAGCACTCCCGGAAGGTCCACCATGGCAGATTCCTCTGAGGAGGGATCTGCTGTCTCAGGCAGAAGGCACGATATTCCACCCTCGCCCGGAGCTGTGGAAGCTTTGGGTGTGGCCCCTGAAGGGGTTCAGTACCAAGATGCTGGCCTCTCAGCCGGAGTGGTCGAGACCATACTTCCAGAGCTCCTTCCACTAGGAGATTGTATGGCCTTAAGTGGATTGTGTTTTTCACTTGTTGTAGAGAACATGAGTTAGACCCAGTTAACTGCCCAATGGCTTCAGTTCTGGAGTTCCTTCAAGATCGCTTCTCTGCTGGTCTCACCCCTTCCACACTTAAGGTGTACGTGGCTGCCATTGCGGCTTTCCATGCACCACTAAGTGATGGGCCTCTGGGAGGCACCAGCTGGTCATACGTTTTCTCCGTGTTACATGGAGGATGAGACCAACGACCATGACCAAAGTTCCTACCTGGGACCTGGCGGTGGTTCTTGAAGGGTTATCCCTGGCCCCCTTCGAACCACTTCTGTCGGCATCAGATAAGGACCTGACGCTTAAGATGGCTTTTCTCCTAGCCATTACCTCGCTTAAGAAGGTGGGAGATCTCCAGGCCCTAGGAATATCGCCAGCTTGCTTGGTGTTTTCCCTGGGAGGAGTTAAGGCCATCTTGCATCCGAGACCTGGCTATGTGCCCAAGGTTCCTTCCAGTTTGGTCTACGGTCCTGCAGGCATTTCATCCTCCACCAGGAGGCCTACCAGGTGCGCAATCTGCCTTCACCTTTGGCCGCGAGGGCTCATTCCACTAGGGGCATGGCGTCCTCTAGGGCCCTCTACTCGGGAGTGCCCCTCCAGGAGATCTGTGAGGCAGCCGGTTGGGCTACCCCACACACCTTTATCAGGTTTTATAGTCTGCACCTCCCCAACACACTGGGTGCACGAGTGCTCTCGTCCTAGCTTGTGCCTGATACAGTTCCACACTAGGGCAGCCATATTTGGTGCGTGGCATAGTGGGCATTCGTTCTCCAAAGAGTCGTTTCTCACGACGCAGTGCCAGTTCCCTAGAAAGGGAACGTCTTGGATTACGTTTGTAACCCTTGTTCCCTGAGAAGGGGACGAGACACTGCGTCGCCTTGCTACACCCCTTCATGCCTGGGAGCGGCTTGCATCATCACGAGGCTAACGCGTGTGTGCGCCGGCGTGATTTTATACTTACGAGTATGCCGTCACGTTACGTCATGACGCAACACCAATCAGGATTGTACGCTTAAGGGAGCGTCCCCAAAGAGTCGTTTCTAACAACGAAGTGTCTCGTTCCATTCTCAGAGAACAAGGGTTACAGACGTAACCCCGAGACGTTCTCTTCTCGTAGTGGATCAGACACCATCAAATGAGGATATTGAGGGATTTACACTCATGTGTTGTGTTTCTAATAAACTGGATGTTATTTAAGTTCTGTTGCTTTTATATGAAAATAATTATGTTGAACAAGACACCCAAAGTACTTTTTGTCCATATAATTCCATCCAAATTGACGTTTTACCAAATAATTTTGTTTAATATAGACATATTTGAGATTTTTTTTATAAATATGACAACAATCACATAGGACATATCCCACAGAAAGATACTACTGTCCGAGGGTTTGTTAATGTTCACACATAATTTACATATTAAAACATATCACAGTTTCAAAATCAAACATTTTAAAAGATAGCAATACATCACGGTTGTTTAAACCAATAAACATCAAGCTGTGTCGTCAGCAAGTCGTTTCTCATTGTCCTTTTGGTCAGCAGTCGGGGGAGAGCAACTGCGACGGAATCCAACCAGGCCATTCGGACACATTTCTAACCGGCATGCATTTCGCGGTGATCAGCGGTGATCGGTTCTGCGCAAATTTTGCTCATCTCAAAAGAGCCTATTCACAAACCCTCTCCTGTGGCCTCATGGGATAGTAAAGTGTCCATCGTATGCACACTTAAGAATCACTTCAGTATGCGATTTCGGATGCAACCAAGGGCTAATGAAATAACTAAACACACCTGAAAGTAATCAACACAATGAACCATTGAGAAGACAGAACTGACAGTCACCTGACAATAGACCAAACAAAACATGACACATGGGCTGAATCTAAAATCGCCCCCTATAACCTCAAATATGACATTTTTTGAGGGGACAGCCATTTGTAGTGGTGCCCGAAACCATAGTGGGCGTTATTAAGTGCTCTCATTCTATCCCACATTGCACCGCAATAATGAGTTTACAGCCAATGCAATGTACACTCAACAGCTGTCCGAATTCTAACTCGTTTTCATTCACTCCTTCAAGTGAACTATTAATGGACTAATGTAGGGAATAGTGATTGAGGGTTTAGGGGGTGATTTTGTTTCTATGCAATGTGACGTCACATTGCACAGGCCCCGCCCACGCCTGCTGACAGACTCTGTCCTATTAGCATAGACCCCGCCTTGAATGAGCTGTATACTGTCCGGCATATTTATCTCCTCACCAGAGCATTTAACAGCAGCATTCAAGTAAGAAATGTATTCTTATTAAAGCTACTAATTGATTAAAGTTATTCAATCAAGAACAGTGAGTGATTTTCTATTTTTCTTTTGTTGTTTGATTCATATTAAAAGCATATATAGCAGTAGGTACTGTATATTACGCTGCTTTCACTTTAATACACAGATCTAATATACACATGTGATTGTTTTACTTGCTGCTATGGCTTTAAAACGCATGCAGATAATAAACATTCATGATGATGAAACTGCAATATCACGCGAGTGTGACTTCGATAGAGATGATTATCAAAACTAAACAGATAGTTATTAGTAATTCGTTTTTGGCAGCGTATCCAAAGCACGAGCTGTAAAGGCTCCACCCTCTTCTGGAAAGGTGGGGAGCAGCAGGTCATTTGCATTTAAAGATACATACACAAAAAAAGCCTCTTTTTCCTTCCACTCAAAATGGGCATTTTCACAATGGTGTAGTAAATAATCTGTGGGGTATTTTGAGCTGAAACTTCACAGACACATTCTGGGGACACCTGAGACTTATATAATTTTGTTTGTAAAAATTAACAAATCAAAACCTCTGTGAGGTTTTAAATGTAAATGAAATAAGTTAGTTGATTAATTGATTGTTTATATTTTGCTTTCCCCGGCTTAATAATAAGTTACAGGGGAATATGGAGATCCCCAGTCTCACTAGAGGAAACAGATAATAAGATTCCTTCAACTACTTTTATCATCAGTTCTCAGATGCTAGTACAGCTCTGTATGCACAGTGAGAGTGCAGAGTGCTATAATTGAAGAACCTGCATTTGAACCTAGGTAAATAAATAAATTCGCCTGCTGGCAGTGGCTTATTTAGTCAAACATAGGGAAAGATGCAAGTTTAATAGACTGAACTGTAATCAAGAAAAGCAATTTATTGCACCGTTTTAAACAGCAGCAGACGGACAGTTCCATTCATAGTACACAAGAGGAGGGTAATCTAAGGATTATAATTGCTTTTCTTTTTTTTTAAAGTTAATTCATGGTCTGTTTACTTAGTATTATTCTTGTTTGATACTTTTTTGAAAGAAATTTTTGCTTTATTTCAGCAAGGTAGAAATTGATCAAAAGTAACCATGAAGACATTTAAATTTGATAAAATATTTAAAGACAAATTTAAAAAATAAATGCTATTCTCTTGAACTTTATATTACCTTGGAAAAATGTATCATAAATGTAGCACAAAAATGTAAACAGCACAATGTTAATAATAAGGTTCAGCATATTAGAATGATTTCTGAACAATCATGTGAGACAGTAATGAATGCTGAAAATTTTGATTTTCTATCACTGTAATACATTACATTTAAAAAATGTATTAAAATAATAAACAGTCTTTATATTTTTACAATATTTCACCATATTACTGTTTTTCTGTATTTTTGAGCATCAGAGACTTCTTTCAAAAACATTAAAAATCTTATCTATTCTAAACTTCTAAATAGTACAGTATGTATATGAACAACAACAACATCATCTGCATAAATAAAGCCTGCACAGAGTAAACAATTTTCTTATAAGAGTAACCACATAATTAATGCATGCCGCAAAATGTGCTGGGAGCTTGCAAACCCTAAGCAAATCAGCAACATTATTAATTATAAAACGGTTACCAGTTTGGACAACATTAGGGTGAGTATTGTCAGTCTAACAAGTGTTTTATCTATGTTCAAAGTGATTCACAATTCTTAGTTGGCTATGTGTGACTCAAAAGCCCTCTACACTTGATAAAATGCCATTTTATTCTTACAGTGTAGGTGTAAATCACATCTACACATGCATAATACTGGAAAATTAAAATAGCTTCCAATTTTGTAATCATACAGTATTTTTGCTTGCATAATGCATCTTGTGCAAATAGAATTACTGAAGTGATTGTTTAGCTCATATATGTACAGACTTCCTGAGGTGCATGGGGTGCATTAGGTTCATCAATGATAGTTGAGGATACAGGGGAAAAGCAAATGAATGAAGGAATGAATCAGCGAGTGAATGAATCAATGAATCATTCAAGCACATCCTGGCTATTTTGAATGCATGTTTTCAGAGAGAAAAAAAAGCATGTTCATACTCATGTCTTAGACACTTTTTCCAGTGTATGCAAGTCAGTTCTGGACAGAACTGCATTTATTGATTGAATGTTATGACACTAATTCGAAACCTCAGGACTTCAAAGTGAATTGAAGTGAAGTAAAAGAGAGCTAGCTTGTAGATGTGCCAGCTTTCAATTACTCCTAAAAACTCTTTGGACCTTCTGTTCTGGGCATTATTTTACAATGCTCAGTTGTTGTTTTTTTGTAGTCCTTCATGAATATCCACCCACGAGTTGATCTTATCTGCCTGGACGTCTCTCAGCAGTAAAACCAGGGGGGGGTTCAAGGTCAGATAAGCATTCCGGTAATGACTCAAGTTTTAAAATGTGCTACTGATCTAGAGTGAGGGTCAAACTGGAAATGCTGTTATATGCGATTTTTCAGGAGAAAAATGTAGGAGTTAGGAAGCTATTTTTTTCGGTCAACTTAAGAATACAATCAATTTGAACCTTTAGATGGACCAGTAAGAACACATTATTTGTTAAACCCCTGTGCAACTGTGCAGAGGCGGATACAAGTGTATAAATGTCTTTACATACTGTACACGTGGGAGTCTCTCATGGGGATGTATGGATTTTTTTTTTTTCTTGGCAGAAATCATTCACTAAATATAAACAATAACCTGTCTCTTTTTTCAGTCTGAAAATGTGTTGTTCGTTATTACCCTGGACACCACTATTTTTAGATTCCTACCCAGAATTTCAATTTAACCTCCAGGGATCCTCACGTGAAAAATCCTCACCTTTTCTTTTTTTATTTAAATAATAATAAAAAAAAAACTATGATAAAACTATGTCATCCAAATGCCTATTTTCTTGTCTCACAATGTAGAAGTACAGGTCGAAATATTCACAGTGCCTTTTTGTGTTTCAGATTCACATATACTCTTGGAGAAGGCATGTGGCTGCCACTTAGCAAAAGCTTTGTCATTCCTCCCGCTGAGCTGGCCATCAACCCTTCTGCCAAGTGTAAGACAGATATGACTGTCATGGAGGACGCAGTGGATGTCAGGTAAGAGATGACATTTTCAATCTAAGTTTCAAAGAAGAATTGCTGAAGAGTGTGACATTAAAATGCATTAGTTCCTAAATAAAATTTGAAAACAGACAGTTTTAAACCAATCCTTGAGCAGCCTCCCTAATGTGCTATAAAATTGATCCTTCGCTCTTAAAATGTTACCAACTGTTGCCTTCCTCTATTTTATCATACATGCGCTTTAACTTTTTATTTAAGTCTTTGAAAGTCCATGGTGTTTAGAAAGTGAATTTTATTGAAATTTTACGCATTTTTAAATAAATCTTGAGAAGTTCATTCTGTGGATCTGTCATCCCCTCAATTCCAAGTGAACAGGCATAACATCATTAAGAACGCCTACATTTGCTGCAATTGATTTATGTATTGGTTCAGGTCAAAATAGAGCAGAAAGTTACTAAAGAGTTAATTCTGTATTTAACACCGTGAATGTGTTGTAGAAACATTAGTGTGATTTAACTTTCTAAAAAAACTGTATTGTCACAATATTGTTTACATTTCTACCACTTTATGAGTGCGTTTAAAAACTGCACCATTCATGAACATTTCTAGATGATTCCTATGATAATGGGATGTTCAATAAAAATTTTCTGAGAGAACAACAGTAACCAAGGTAGGCAGAGCTGAGCAAAGGGTCACTTCTTTCTCTTTGAATTCTATTGACTAAAAATATCACCAAATTAAAGTTGAACCATGTGCATTTTCTTTTATATTATTTCTTTATGCCATATTTCACAAGGAATTGTCAAAGATAATGATATTTTAATGTGGGTTTTTCTTAGACATTGCATGCACTTGCTCGAAAACACTGGTTTCACTCTAGTTAAAGTTTAACTAAACTTTACAACAAAAAAACACTTTAGAAAACCACAAGGACAATTACTGATCTAGGATGTCTTGGGTGTCTTTAGGTTGACTGGATAATTACAGTAAATTACAGCAACATGCCTGTTCAGTGCCTGTGGTTGCAGACTTTTAAGTAGCCTCTGTGCTTTCAATGTCGTTTACAAAAGTCATTATGTGGATACAGTTTGAGACTTTGCAAGTTAAATAAGGCTCTAAAACACTTGTGTCGAGACCTACATCCTTACTTTTTAGTTGTATATTTCTTCAGATATTCTGTTGAGATTTAGCACCTATTGATTTAATTTATCCTCGTGAGAAGTATGGTTAATCTTGTGATTTGTGAAATATAAGGATGCTTTATTGATAATGGATTCCACTGAGCCTCTTTATTGAACTGCAACTGATTAAAGTTTTCAACCAAATGAGGCTTTTCCTCCTTCTTTTTTTTTAAATCCTCAAAATTGATGTGGCTTGACATTATCCAGACCTTGCAGGGGCTTTAAATGCATTGCCAAAGGGCACATGCTGATTTGATTAATTTGTTTTTTTTACCCAAAATTGATTAATCTTGTGATTAGTCTCACTCTAAATTATCATGGTAGCTGGTGCTTAAAGCAGGTTTTAAATATTTCAGTGTTCAGGGCCTTAAAGGCAGTAAAATGGAAAAGTTACTTTTGAAAATTCAATTATAGATATGGTTTTGTTCATAAGAAAAAAATAAAGTTGGAAATAACTTACAAAGAGTGCTCCTCGTAAATATATATATATATATATATATATATATATATATATATATATATATATATATATATATATATATATATATATATATATAGTAATTTCTGTCTCTAATTAACTCACTGTCCTTAAAACACACACACACACACACACACACACACACACACACACACACACACACACACACACACACACACACACACACACACACACACACACACTATGAGGTGTAATTTGTGCAATTTTTGGTGATCGCTAAGCAAACTGAGAGGTGAACTAACGTGTACGCTCGCCAGCCGTCTGGCCGAAATCCCATAGTATTCAGGCATCAGACGTAAGATCTGAGATGTTAGACGTCACGGTCACGTGTTGGAGCTGCGCTCAAAGTGCGCGGCGGCGTGGCGGTGACGGAGCTGAGAAAGGATTTTTTTTACTTTGCATCTGAATAACGTACGTGTGGATAAACGTGTATATAAACGTCTGGATAACGTACGTGTGAATAAACGTGTGGATAAACGTGTGAATACACGTCTGGATAACGTACGTGTGGATAAACGTGTGTATAAACGTCTGAATATTAGCCTAATAATTAGGCTAAATTCTATTATCTGTACTATTGTACCTTTTTAATTTGTGATATGATCATAACACACACTGTTTCCATGTTTTTGTGGGTTTACAACATTGTAGACACTATTAGTAATATATATCTCATTTATATAGGCAATATTTATTCATATATTATGTGTGTTTTAAAGGTTATATTGCTGCCTATGTAAATCAAAAACCAAAGAAAGGTTAAAAAAAAGAAAGGTAGCCTATTAATTTATTTTTTAACTGGTCTTGACTGATTTTAATTTACCTGTTAAACGTAATGTTTTATGGGTTTCTCTGTCTGTTCTGTTTATTCTGTATGTCTCCTCAATCAAAACCATCTGATTCAGATCAGGTCATTAATAGGGACTTAATACAGAAGAGACATGTAAAATATGTGGTGCTGGGGTGACTTCAGGACTCAGGGTTGGGAATCCGTGTTCTACACTGCACCGGCCCAACAACCATATACAGGTCCTTCTCAAAAAATTAGCATATTGTGATAAAGTTCATTATTTTCCATAATGTAATGATAAAAATTAAACTTTCATATATTTTAGATTCATTGCACACCAACTGAAATATTTCAGGTATTTTATTGTTTTAATACTGATGATTTTGGCATACAGCTCATGAAAACCCAAAATTCCTGTCTCAAAAAATTAGCATATCATGAAAAGGGTCTCTAAACGAGCTATTAACCTAATCATCTGAATCAACTAACTAACTCTAAACACCTGCAAAAGATTCCTGAGGCTTTTAAAAACTCCCAGCCTGTTTCATTACTCAAAACCGCAATCATGGGTAAGACTGCCGACCTGACTGCTGTCCAGTAGGTCATCATTGACACCCTCAAGCAAGAGGGTAAGACAGAAAGAAATTTCTGAACAAATAGGCTGTTCCCAGAGTGCTGTATCAAGGCACCTCAGTGGGAAGTCTGTGGGAAGGAAAAAGTGTGGCAAAAAACGCTGCACAACGAGAAGAGGTGACCGGACCCTGAGGAAGATTGTGGAGAAGGACCGATTCCAGACCTTGGGGGACCTGCGGAAGCAGTGGACCTAGTCTGGAGTAGAAACATCCAGAGCCACCGTGCACAGGCGTGTGCAGGAAATGGGCTACAGGTGCCACATTCCCCAGGTCAAGCCACTTTTGAACCAGAAACAGCGGCAGAAGCGCCTGACCTGGGCTACAGAGAAGCAGCACTGGACTGTTGCTCAGTTTTGCATGTCATTCGGAAATCAAGGTGCCAGAGTCTGGAGGAAGACTGGGGAGAAGGAAATGCCAAAATGTCTGAAGTCCAGTGTCAAGCACCCACAGTCAGTGATGGTCTGGGGTGCCATGTCAGCTGCTGGTGTTGGTGCACTGTGTTTTATCAAGGGCAGGGTCAATGCAGCTAGCTATCAGGAGATTTTGGAGCACTTCATGCTTCCATCTGCTGAAAAGCTTTATGGAGATGAAGATTTCATTTTTCAGCACGACCTGGCACCTGCTCACAGTGCCAAAACCACTGGTAAATGGTTTACTGACCATGGTATTACTGTGCTCAATTGGCCTGCCAACTCTCCTGACCTGAACCCCATAGAGAATCTGTGGGATATTGTGAAGAGAAAGTTGAGAGACGCAAGACCCAACACTCTGGATGAGCTTAAGGCCGCTATCGAAGCATCCTGGGCCTCCATAACACCTCAGCAGTGCCACAGGCTGATTGCGTCCATGCCACGCCTTGAAGCAGTCATTTCTGCAAAAGGATTCCCAACCAAGTATTGACTATTGAGTGCAACTAAACATAATTATTTATGTTTAGAGACGCAAGACCCAACACTCTGGATGAGCTTAAGGCCGCTATCGAAGCATCCTGGGCCTCCATAAAACCTCAGCAGTGCCACAGGCTGATTGCGTCCATGCCACGCATTGAAGCAGTCATTTCTGCAAAAGGATTCCCAACCAAGTATTGACTATTGAGTGCAACTAAACATAATTATTTGAAGGTTGACTTTTTTTTTTTGTGTTAAAAACACTTCTTTTATTGGTTGGACGAAATATGCTAATATGCATTGAAGCAGTCATTTCTGCAAAAGGATTCCCAACCAAGTATTGACTATTGAGTGCAACTAAACATAATTATTTGAAGGTTGACTTTTTTTTTGTGTGTTAAAAACACTTCTTTTATTGGTTGGACGAAATATGCTAATTTTTTGAGACAGGAATTTTGGGTTTTCATGAGCTGTATGCCAAAATCATCAGTATTAAAACAATAAAATACCTGAAATATTTCAGTTGGTGTGCAATGAATCTAAAATATATGAAAGTTTAATTTTTATCATTACATTATGGAAAATAATGAACTTTATCACAATATGCTAATTTTTTGAGAAGGACCTGTACCGTAGTCTGGGATAATTATGCAGGGCAATGTACAACACTGTGTTTGAATGTATAATTTTTCACCTCTTCTAAAAATAAGAAACATTTTCTTGGTCTTGTCACCAAACTCTTTCTGAACCTCACTTAGACACAGTCCAGTGTTTCCTAACCCTGAACACAACAGCATTGCACGTTGTTGAATGTCAAATCTTTATGAAGTCATCCTGTTCCTGAAATTCGCACATAATTTGGCATATCGCGTACGTTATCCAGGTATTTATCCACGGGTACGTTATCACACGTCATTGGTCACGGCAAGGTACATGACGACTGACACTATGATTGCTTAGTTTGCAAAGTAAATGCACAAATCACACCTCATACACACACACACACACACACACACACACACACACACACACACACACACATACACTTAACATACTGTACACACACGATTAATTTGTTTCCATGGCTGTTCATTAGTCTGTTATTGTCTTTCCAACTCATATTTGTTTTTCAAAACATGCTCATGAAGGTTTTATTTAGTTATATATGTACATGTACCATGTACATACTGTACACCATAAGTGTGGTCCTCTAAGTGTGTCCTACTGATCTCCCGCAGAGTGGCTAGCTATATGGAGTCCACTGTAGAGTATTTGGCAGGCCATGCGGTCCCTTGGCCCGGGCATATTGAGTATTTCCTCAATTCCAAGTTTTTTGAGAGCACTGGAATATTTCTAAGTAAGACTTACCATGTTATGCTGAACATTCGTCATAGAGATAATATACTGCCTGATCTTTAAAAGGATAGATCACTAAAATATGAACAATTTGTCATCTTGTTCCAAACCTGTATGACTTACTTTCTTCTGTACTGTAGAGTACCAGCCCACACATAAAAATCAGTGATGTCCAGTGCTGTTTTGTTCAAAGACAATTGAAAAATTATTCAAAATATTATAATTTCTGTTCCAAAGAAGTCCTACATGTTTGGGATGACATTAGTGAGTAAATGATGAATTACGATTTCTAAGTAAATCCCTATTTAAGGACCATTTGAATTTGTCGTAGTACTGTATATAAACCCATAGGGGTGTCATTAACTCTATTGAAGAAAAAAAAAAACTGACTGGCTCATTGGTTGGAATTTAGTCTAGAATTTTTAGACTTGGCATAGCCTACTTGTGAAAGGCTGAGGGAAATATATTTAATCATCATTACTTGCACTTATCATCTTTGACCATTTTTGACCAGTTATTGCTTAGAGAATTAAATATTAGGATAATTACATATTTTTATAATAATTTGAATGTCTGTGAACTGCAATTCACAGCACTAGTCAGAGCCTGCTTGTTTGGAAAATTACCATTGCTGTCGACGTCGTACATCACACCGTAAATATTTGTTCATTTCAAGCACAGCAAACACATTTCGCTACTGTTGTGCAAGTGAACCATTGCACTGCTTCTTCTCCCAGCAGCATAATCTGATCCAAAGAAAAGCAATCTTGGAACTGCACAGAACAATCAGTTTAGACAGAATACAGTGTAGACTCTGTATTGGTATCTATCAAGTAGATGTTTGGCACCTCATTGCCTTTATGTTACAGCAGGATTCTTCGGTCCGTGATCATAGGGGGTCCGCAGCAGCATTGCAGGGGGCCTGCCAAATATCGTTTGATCTCCACATTTGCTGGGGGAAAATTAAAATATTTAAAAAAAAATGTAAAATACAATATCAAATATTAAATTCAACCAAAGGTAAAGTTCAAAAGTTAAGATTCAGCTAAATTGTGCTCTCTAGATTAAAATGTATTTATTAAAATTAAGCACAGGTACATCAATAATCAGTCTGGCTAATGGAGGTGATTTTTCAGTGACTTTTTTAGAGGTTAAAATAGTTATACCAGTCAATGAGTTAAGAATTGTACAAATGAGCATATTTACATGTGCAAAAAACACTGACAATTCCCAAAAATCTGCTTATTCAAATAACCTGTTCCTGTTTACATCCGAACCAATAACCTGACAATGCAAGTATCCTACGTTTAAATCCACTGTGATGATGCTTTCCTTTCACATATCACACATGCACAACTTCAGTTAGCCCACAGAACACAGGTTAATGTGTTTACATGATGGGTGAAATCTAAGCAAAAATCTTGCTGTCAATCCGTTTATGCTTAAGCTGTGTATGACCTTAACACTGATAAAGGAAAATGGGTTAACTTGTTTATGTGACCACATGCATTGTCCGCTTATTAAGCCTAATCGGGTTAAGAATGTGCATGTAAAGTAAACACGCTCAATTACTCTTTCAGGAATGAAAGAAATGATGAGTGACTCTTAATGTGTGTCATTGAATGAGTGTCATTGAATCATTCTCTGAAATTATCTTACACTGAATAATTTATTGTTGGCACAAATTAATCGAGTTGTTCACTCAACCGATTCATTCAAAGGGCCCTGCTATGGTTTAGTTTGGGGGGAAAAAGTATGATAAAAGAGAAAAAAGAAAGTAACTGGCTATATTGTCTAAAATGTTACTCAATATTAACTTTTTGTTTACAAAAGCAGTCGTGCTGACCCCTTGTTACTCTAAGTGTCAGGTTTGGGTTAAAGGATGAGGTGAGGACTCAGAAGGACTTTCAAAAATAAAAACAAAAACAAACAAAAACTCATCCATGGTGGAAAACATGACTGGCAACTGGACAAGGCTGGACTGGGCAAGGCAAACAGGATCAGTCAAAGCAGGACACGAGGTACTGTACATTCGACGACAATTTGGCACAGGACTGCAAACAAGGAGAATAAATAGGGATCAAGACAGGTAAAGAGGGAGACAGGAGGGGCAACTGAACCAATAATCAGATAATAAGATGGGTGGGGTGGAGACAATAGACAGGAGAGCACATGGCACAAAGAAACAAACATGACAAGCTAGTGAACACAACCACAAGCCATGTGCTTATAAAACGAAAAACAAAATAACAAGACAAACCGCTAATGAGAACAGCTAATGAGAAGCTGCGTGTTTGCACAAAACGTGTCCAAACACAGCCCAGACGTCTAGGCTAAAACAAGGCAAAATTGGGCTGTCAGTGAAAATTTAGTAGACATCTAAACCATAGTCCAAAAATAGACTAGTCATCAATTAGATAACAAAGAAATCAAATGAGTGAGGAAATGAAACCAAACACCTTGTAATCACTGTTTACTTTGCTTACATGATGGAATATCATACACAAGTTATTTTGGCAAAAACAACATGTAACCAAATTCAAGGTTATTTTGTCTTGAAGTGGGTTACTCATAGCCGGACTATATCGGGTCTATAGTTCACCTAAATGGTGAAATGATGGCTATAGCTTGCTGGGTTGACAACATGAAAGCACGCAGCCAATAAAAAACACAAGCCGCATGCTACAAAGAACAAAACTTCACACGAGGGCAGAAGAGCGTACAGCCTGAGCGAACTCGAAACCGAAGAAGACAGAGCACACAGAGAATGAATGTCCATACCCCGACACAGAACCAAAGCCAAACTAAACCGAAGTGCCGGGATCCGAACACCATGCTTCACACACAAAACAACTCACATGGACAGAAGAGCGTACGGTCCGAGTGATCGGAACCGCGCGGTCACAATGACAAGAAAGAAAGAATTGTCAGAGCTCTGTTACCCAACCAAAAATAAACAGACCGAAGTGACAGATCTAACAACTATTATTATCATTTTTATGGGTATCACTTTATTTTACAATGTCCTTGTTACATGTACTTACCATAGTAATAACAGTAAATTATGCATAATTACATGCAACTAACCCTCAACCAAATCCTAATCCTACCCTATAGTAAGTACATGTAGTTGCTTAATATTGCTCAGTACTTAAATATATAATTACACTGTAACAATGACACCTTAAAATATAGTGTAACCTTTTTATGTTATTATTTGTATTGTTGTTGTTAATAATAATAATAATAATAATAATAATAATAGGCAAAGTTGTGGCTAACGTCCCTAGTAACAATGAAAGCTTTAGAACAATAACAGAGATAATGACTGATTAGTGTCTTAGCTTTTGATTAAAAAAGTATTATGTATGGCATTTGTTTCAGAGTGAATCTTCTATTGCTTGGATGGCCTTCTTTATTATAGTCTTAAGTGAAGGTTCATTTTAATTACTTCTTGCCACTGTTGAAAAGAGCAGGCTGCACTTTTCCAGTGTCTAGTCTGAAAATGCTTGCTTTGTATTTGGAGTTAAGCTACTAATTAGAGCTTCCCAAGACTTTCTGTTCTAAGCCCTGCCAATTGAGAGGCTTTGTTCACAGAGGTAGATTTGTCTCAATTTGTTCAAAGTGCCCTCATTTCCGTGGAACGGGAGTCATTATATATTCTGCCTTATTACGATAACATCTTCCCCTAACAACCATAACATCACGACTTTAAAAGGTCCGCTTTCCCTGGTACTCCTAGTATTTAGCTAAGATTGGTGGGAGTGGGAACCTGAGGTGAGATCCGCAATGTTCTTTATTAAGTAAGGTGGGCATTCACTGAGAATCCCCAGTGAATATTGTTAACTGTGATGCTGTTACATGAAAAAGTAAATCTCAATTATTCTTCGGCTGCAATATATCATAGACAAATATGGTATGACTTTTTTTATTAATTTCTTTTTTACATTGTAAGTCATATTAAGTCATATATAAGGAATCAAATGTTTGTTGATCTTTTTAGCAGGACAGTTACTGTTTATTTTTAACCAAGTCGTTTCAATCCGACACATTATAATTGACACATTTTAGTACAGCTTTATTTTGTGATTCTGAAGAATTAAGAAAACTAACTGCAGTAACAATAGTAATAGTTATAGTAACTTAAATACTAATGTTTGGAAAGAAGGTGGAGAGCTGTCATGAAAATGTTAAAAAATGGTTATTGTTTTACTTATGATTACTTAATAACTTTATCAGTGGACTTATAACCAAAACCCCTTTAAATAGTTCTTCAAAATATTGTAGGATTTTCTTTTATTAGTTTCACGTTTTAGGACTGAATGCAAAATCGGAAAAAGGTAGCCTCTGGTTTCTTTTTTTTCTCTCTCTCTCTCTTTTTCTCCCCCTCTCTCTTTTTTTAATTATTTATTTATTTTTGTTTTTATACATGCACTTATTTGATTGTCATTTACATAATTTTTAAACACAGACTGACCATGTCTCCATAACACTTCATAATAGAATTTTTTTTAAAAACAACTTGGAATGCAAAGGCAGTATTTCTGTCTTGAAACCGAAATCACAGTAGGGGAACTATGAATCCATTTATCACAGCACTCAACTTCTCCAGCAGCCTGGTGATTTCACACTCTTTAAATATATTAGACAATAAAAGGTCACTGGTTTGCTCCTTCATCATGACCACTGCCCATTCATATTTCATAGTAATGATAAATATTTGGATGTTTCAAGTGCTCTAGGAAAGGGAGGAAAAACATCACCCAATGCAATTTTCCAGCCACATAGCTGAAACCAAGGTCAGAGCAATGGAGTTCATCTGTTCAAGGTCTAGCCATCAGTGGTGGTGTTTACTTTTGCTGCTCTGTAAAGCTTTTCCCTTTAACTGGATTTATGGTAGCATATAGGAGACAAAGAATAGTTATTTTCTAATTCACATTACTTGCCTCTTTAATATCCAGTTATTGACCTGTGTCTGTTATTATGTTATATTTACTTTATAGAATACACAGAAAATTACCATCAGAATATAATTATGCATTTTCCTAATGATGGCTAAAGATGCTAGAGGTTGTTTGCCGTATAATTAACCTGCCATTACTAACTGAGTTTTCTATGCATCATTGTCCATCAGGGAGGAGCTGATGATTTCTTCGTCCTTCGACAGTCTGGAGGTGCTGCTCGACTCGTTTGGGCCTGTGCGAGACTGTTCAAAAGACAACGGAGGCTGCAGCCGAAATTTCCGTTGCATCTCTGATCGCAAGCTGGACTCCACTGGCTGCGTGGTGAGTTGTCTTGAAACTAATGAAATTAATTATGTTATGTTAAATAATTTGTTATATTTATTACAGATAATTAATTCATTAATTCAAATACATTAGTATGCATAATTTTGATAGATTGAATAATGACTTTAGAAGTCCATATATTGGTATTTTTATGCTCATATTACAAATGCTTCAATGGTAAGAATCTCTTATCCCGTATTATTATTTTAATTGTAATTTTTTATCGATGGTGATTAAATAGCTAATTGAATTATATATTCAATTTAATTCACATTTTTTTGCATAGCGCTTATTACAATACATATCTCTTCAAAGCAGCTTTACAGAAAATGCATGCGTCTTCATTTTAATTTAGAGTACTTGGTTATCAGAGGTGACAAGTAATGTCCATATTTCAGAAATGTACAATTCTAAAATAATACAAACCATGCAGTTAGCTAATGTCATGTATTCATGTAGGCAGAAACAATGATCTCATTAAGCAGTTATTACAAGTTGTGATCATGATATATATATATATCTTTTTTCCTGTCACATCCAGCCCTCTTCTTATCTCTCGTTTGATGCTTTCCCTGTTTACTTGTTTACAAACTGTCATAGCCTCAAAACAGAGATAAAATGAGCCATTTCTACGCATGTACCATAATAAACTTCACAATCTTTCTGCAAATGTGAAGAAAGAACACCCTCTTGTACTCAATTTTATAAAAAGCATTTACTTTTATGAGTTAGGCCTTTCTTGTCTGCCGAAGGAGTTTGTCTCACTTACCATGTAAAATCGTATTTGTTTCTTCCATTTATTTTTATTTTACATCACACTCACTCTCTCTTCCTCACTTGTGGCTGTTAAGCAGCCATGAAATGAGCCAGGGTCTCTGATTTCACTCACCATCTGGCTGAGGTACGCTTAAAGTGCTTGATTTCTCACTCTGGCACGCGCCATGATTAGTGTGTTTGGCTGGCCTTGATGATGGGAGGATTGTTTCAGCCAGGGTTTATGAAAAGTGCTGTGTCTCATCCATCTTTCTGACATTCACTTCCTTCATGATCTTCTGCTCATGTTTATAAACATGCGAATCAGGATTTGTTCAGGTGCGTGTCCAACGCAAGCCTTATTGGATATCTGTTCCTGTTCATCGTGTTGTTTAATTTGAGAGATATTTGCATTGATTGTATTTTCAATGAAGCCTCTCAATCCTGAGTGACAATGGGTGTCAAGCATCTTTCTGTTTTGTTTTGCATTTACATTTAATCATTTAGCAGATGCTTTCATTCAAAGCTACTTAATTTTTTGTTTTGTTTTAACAACATGGTAGTTCTTTAAATTAGTAGTCTAGTTTATGTTTAGTGTTCAAATCTTGACCACATAAATGCATAATATTTTAATAAATCAGTCAAAATTGCAACTAAACTTCAATGTGGTCACCATGCTTCTTTGTATTTTATGGGTGGAAATCATAGCAGCAAAAATAAGGATGTGCAGATCAAATTATAATATAATAATATACATAGCAGTTTGTATTGTCTGATGATATTTCCAGTTGGCTCATTTTGTAACACTTTGTTTTGTACTAACATGTAGAGCTCTTATTTATGTAAATCTATTTATAAAAAATCACTTTTTCTAGAATAAAATTACCCTTGAATCACAATTGTAGATTATATTGAACAGCAATTTAATGAGTTTCTGTGTCTTCTGTGTTGTACTCGTGAGATGTAGGCTAAATTGTAAGGAAATATTTACAATGAATATGATGAGGTGTAACACTGAATTCTACTGGGCCTTCTTTCTTACATGTATTTGCATACTGAAATGTGATTGATTAATCTCTTATGTCTTGCATCTATTTTCATTCTATTGCTACCTTGCTAGCACTGAAATTTCCTCCAAGTAAGGCTGGATGGACAGCCCTAAACCTAATGCTAATGAAACAGATGTTATGGCCTCCTCAATATTTTGCAGAAATTTAAACTCTAAATTCATCCTGCTCCTCATAATCAGAACACACCCTGCTGTTGAGCCCATAGCTCGATGTTTTGTAATTAACAGATGACTGAAGCTATAAAAATGATGCTTCAATCTGTCCAATCATAAGAGCTCGCTGCGGGCCCCCCAGAGAGCCTCATTCCCCCCCCTAATCAATTATCACCTTGTCTGAGGACAGCAGTCCCACTGCTGCTTCTGTGTTTTAATATCGCAGTCTGCGTGAGCGGACTCGTTCCGATCTGCTCTGTCTAGCTGATGTATAGCACTCCTGGGGAGAGGAACAGTGCACTAGTTTGGAAATACACTGATAATCGCTAAATGATGATGTGATTAATTAGTTCCTTTCCCGCCAGCACACTAGGTGTTGAGTGCTTTTGTGGGACACATCGGGGTGCCCGTCGACCGTCCAGCCGTCCACATGAAAAACAAATTGGATCCTCTCTAGATCTGAGCGAGCCAGCCAAGCGTGCTCAACAGAGACTTTTTGATATTGCTGACAGATACTGGTACAGTAGCTGTCTGTATATGAATTAATTATGTGTTACCATTGTATACAATCAGAATGGCAATGAATTCCATAGGTAATGCATATGCGCTGTAGGGTCTTATGCCAAACAACCTATTAACAGAGAGAAAAAAAAAATGTTTGCCCAAAATATTAAAAAATACATTTTTTAATTATATAAATATTTGTGCAATATATATATATATATATATATATATATATATATATATATATATATATATATATAATAAAAAAAAAGGAAAATTCTTTGGTGGTAGAGTTCTCTGCTTTTTACCGATGCATTCCATCTCTCCATCGACAACCCCCTCACAATCTCCCCAAAAGCTGTTCTGTCTCCTATCATGTTCTGGCTGTTAAGCACTTCTGAGTTCCTAGTCAATACTTGGCAAAGGTCTCCTGAGTGCAAACTCTGTGGGAGTGATCCAGATGCTCAGCAGGGAGGAAACACCACTGCCCACAATGCCGCCCCCCCCCCCCCCCCCCCATCCCTTCCTCACAGGATCAAAAAGGTGGTTTAAGAGGACTGTATCCATCTCTGTGACTATCTGCTATAGAGGGACAGTCTGGGCCAGCAGGGATCCTTGGCCATGCTAATGTAGCGAGCTATAGTCCCTAAAGCATGATTTGTAATATGACTGACTTTCAGGTTGACCATTGCCATACTACTGTAAATAAGAAGAAAAATATTCTATTTGCAAAAACCTTACTAGGAAGGCAACATTTTTTTCTGTTTTTTCTTTAATTAGTTTTGTTAACTTTGTCATTGATTTAATGTAGTGTTATTAGTCAAAATAATTGTTGCTATAGTTTTGATTTTCTTTTTCTTCAATTCAATTTAAGCTTTATACAGTAATTACACTGAGTTGATGATTGCTTAGTTGTAGCAGTCAGTATGCAGTGCAAAGCCGTTAAAAATAATGACAATCTGTTGTTTAATTATCAAAGTATTTTGCAAAGTATGTCAGTAATTCTGATACCTTGTGGTTTTCTGCATGGGTTTATGTGGCAAGAAACAAAGTTGTCATTCTTCCACATTGGCACGATTCAGTCCAGTTAATGTTGAATTATATTGTGTGTGTGTGTGTGTGTGTGTGTGTGTGTGTGTGTGTGTGTGTGTGTGTGTGTGTGTGTGTGTGTGTGTGTGTGTGTGTGTGTGTGTGTGTGCGTGTGTGCGTGTGTGTGCGCTCATGTTTCTATAGCAACTGTTCATGACAGTTTTCAGATCTACAGATGCAGCGCATGTCTGCTTATATATAATCAATAATTCATATGTCTATGGTTTCATGTTATACTGTTTTTATCTGTAGCTATGACAATTTTAGCGAGGATACTCTTCTTTTCTCTCATGAAAAAAGAAAATTTCATAATTGTTCCGTCTCCTTTGTTCTTTCCCTCTTTTCTGTTTTCTTTTCTTTTTTTTTTTGGCAGTTTTTAGATTTGCATAGCTTATCCGACAGTCTGAAAGGGATTTGTTCCTATATGACAAAATCACATGGGCAATTCCCTTAAGCTTTGGAAAGCTGTGAGACTAGATCCCCATTTGGAAATGAGATTAAAAGGCTCAGTAGTTCAGGGCTTTTTCAGTTTATCTTGAATTTAAAACCTTCATGACTTCTCTGGCATCATTAACTGTCTCACTATGTCCTCTGCGCTACAAAGAGCTTTTCAATCAAGGATTCTTTGAGCTCAGATAGAAGACTGCAGTAATATTGAACTATGACTCAGGAATTGCATTATTCACTGTTAGATGGACACAGGGGCATTTCAGAACAAATTTGCTGATTTGGGGGATGTTCCCTTTTTTTTTCCTTTTGTGAATTGGACATGCTATGTTCTAGCCATTGTCATGCATGCTTTCCTTGGTAACTCTTTCTCTTCAAATCTAAGCAGTGCGTTTTAAATAATTATTATAAATTGCCCATTTCCTCACACTAATGCTTTGACTCATCCATTCTTTTTAGATCTGGTCACAAAGAAAAGATTGGAATAGAAGGCAGAATCAATCACCGTAAATATGTATTTGACCTCACTTGGCACTGAGGCATTTTACATTTTAGCCCACTAAAAAGGCTATTGAAGAAAATGTACCATGTACAAAAATCTTGTGGCATGGTTTTTCTATACAGTGTAGAGTTACTAAAGGACCTTTACTTTGCATTGCATTGCATATTTTATTTTATATATTTCAATCTGAATATATTTGTATTGCCCAAAATAAATTATTTTCTTGCCTCTTAAAGTATACAATCTATTTATGTATTTATTTATGTACAGGATAGGTGGTTTTGAAAAATGTATATGCATTTACACTAAATCCCTAACTTATAAAATTAATATTTCGGACTTGGTAAAATCACAGTTTATTTATAGTGCACTCTTTTCCTCATCTGTCTAGCTTAGTGTAACTGGTGCATAGGGATAAGTGCATGTACAGTTTTATTAATAAAAGACAAAATCAAAAATAATCCAGACCGGGAAACAGGTAAACAGTCCACACGAGGATAACAGCAGCAATCCAAAGAACACACAGAGAAAACAAGAACGTCCAAGCACCCCCGACCGAACACATGAACACCATCAATGACTAACAAAACACTACTGAAACATAAGAGCTTAAATACTCAAGGAAATCAAAGATAATGAATTACAGGTGTGCTTTATGACAGAGCCCTAATACGACAGCAAAGTGAAACAGAAACCAAACACAGGAAGGGAGCATGGAAACAATGAGAACAGAATACGTTTCAGCATACAAGCAGAGATGGGCAGTATTTTAATTACATGTATTTGCAATACGTATTTAATTACTTTTGAGTATTTTGTATAATACGGATAATCCGTGGGCGGGTGGGCTAACGTTAATGGAACGTTAGGCCTAATAAAAAAATAACATTATGAATACTTTTTTTATGAACTCAATAATTAATTTTTCATTCAGTAGTGCACCTTTAAAGCTCTGTCATGTCAAATGAGCGGTTGAATCATGTGAAAATTAAGCTTTCTGTCGAACAACTCTCCCCTTTCCTCTAATGTCTTCTGTTCAGCTGATCACATTGGGAATTTGTGATTTAAGGAATCTGCCACAGATGAGTTAAGAGACTCAGTGCCCTGCGCTCTCTACATTGCTGGTAATAAATCAGGTGTCTTGTCAGCTCTAGCTTACTGACAAAATCAATACGGATGCATCCAGGGACAAGATGTGCTACTAAGATGCATTGCCAACATCTGGGCTTTGATCCCTAATACGAATGAGGTCAAGTGAAAAGGTGGTGGTCAGAAAGTGTGTTTTTTACACTCAACCTGCCACTGAAGAAACTGAGGAAGCAATGTGGTGAAGTTTATACAACGGTGAGATGGACCGATTAGTTATTTCTGTATTTTTTTCTTTAAGTGTCTTGTATCAATAACCTAAAATTATCAGCAATTTAATTATAAGATAGGACAAAGAGTCTTTAGTTTTATTTTGTTAAAGCTATACAATTTTGCTCTCTTAATGCATTTTCATTATAACAGCTGCTTAGTCGTGAATCAACGCCCACTGTGATAGAAAATTATGCCCTTTCAAACTCATTTTAATGATTTTTGAATAGTGAGTGATTAATTGTAGAGAAGCTTGATCTTTTGTAGAAATTTCACTGTAACCAAAATAATGAAGTATTTCAGTTGTATTTCTTTCTCGTTACAAAATATGGCTTTCTAGGTAGTGGTTCTTTTGCAAGAAAACATTCTCAGCATTTGCTGGTTATTTCATGTAAGCATCTTGAATCTACTGTATGGGCACCCGCCGCAAGAAGGAGGTTATAAAGCTTATAACAACTGACATAAGACATTGTGTGAACTTGTGGAGAAGACAGAGAAAAAAATGCATGGAAGAAAGGTTAACTTCAGTATTGGGGAGTGTTATTGTTTTAAATTTAACGATTTAAAAAAAGTAAACAAAAAATAAATCAATAATTAGACTAGCCTGCAATGTGTCTTAATTCCATTCGCCACCATATACCTCATACGTTTAATACATATATTTATAATATGCATATTTGCTGCATACTGAGTGACCTCATATTGGCTCTCTCTTATTTTGGTAATGGCAAACTTGGAGTTCTACTGTATATTAACTGAAACACTCAACTAGACATTCAGGAACGTTTATAGTGCTTTTATTGTGAACTGGCCTATACTTGTAACCACAAATACATAATAGTACAACACATTGTAACACAGGCATAAGCAATAATCAGATAAGCTCTGCTATCAGCTTATGTATTATTGTTTATGGCTGTGGTACAGCCATGTATGCTAAAATTGCCACATACCAAAAATAAAAGGGATATTATGACAGAATGTTTGGCATTTTTTATTATTTTTTCTCTCAGTGTCCTCCTGGTTTGAGCCCGATGAAAGATGGCACCGGTTGCTATGACCACCACATTGGCATTGACTGTTCTGACGGCTTTAATGGGGGCTGCGAGCAGCTGTGTCTTCAGCAGCTGGCACCTCTGGAGGAGGACCCTACTCTCTACAACATCCAGATGTTCTGCGGGTGAGATTACACACTTTACATGCTGGACATGCTAACAGGGCTTTCTCAACAAATATTTTGTTCATGGTCACAGGCGTGCCTTTTTAAAACAGCAGGAAGTGTTCTGGTATTTACACCTGCTAATTTTAAAGACGGAATGTCTGCTGTTTTCTTTTGAATAATTTCCTTTAGTATGGTTAGTTCAGTTGATTATTCATGGAGTTCACAGCACCTTACAGTAACTCATTTTACACATTCTTTCTTAATCCATGGTGACTGTTTGTTTCTGAGTGTGAATTGCCAGACTTTTTACCTGTTCCCACATTTCTGTCTCTATGTATATTTAAATTGAGCGTGAACATGGCTTCAAATTAAAAACTGGCAAACCTGAACTTGCTGAAACATGCTAATACCATCACACATTCACTTGCAAAAAAATGTGGTTAGTAATGTGCACAAGCTAAATTTATAGCCACTATATTCTTTTTATGTAGCTTGCTAAAAAACATCTTTTGTTACATACTGAGAAAATGTAAAAGAAGTTGCAGTTTATATTAGGTGTGACTGCAGGACTCAAAATCAAGTTAGTGTCTCAAGTTAGGGGTTGGTAAGAATTTTAAAATGTTTTTCCAAATAAATCTCTTAGGCTCACAAAGACCGCATTTATTTGATAAAAAATACAGTCATCATCTTTCTAGCAGGAGCATTCCCATAGCCTCATCAAAACAGACACAGTGTCTCATTCCCTTCTATGTTAATATATTTTAAAATGTAATTTATTTCTGTGATGCAAAGCTGAATTTTCATCAGCATCATAACTCCATTCTTTAGTATAACAAGATCCTTCAGAAATCATTATAATGTGCTGATTTGGTGCTCAAGAAACATTTCTTATTATTACCAATGTTGAAAAGTTGTGCTGCTCAATATTTTTAAACCATCATACATGTTTTTTCCAGATTCTTTAATGAATAAATAGTTCAAAAGAAAAGCATTTATTTGAAATTGAAAGATGTTTTTTTTTTTAAAATCTTTACTGTTACTATTGATCTTTTTTAATGCATAAAAAAAATAAAAAAAGAATACTGACCCCAAACTTTTAAACGCTACTGGCTTTTTAAGGGAACTCACCTCAAATGTTTTTTTGGCCTGTCATGTCTTGGTGAAAGTGCTTTTATTCTGACATGACATCACATGCACAACACATCACTAACCATTCCTTCAACTTTCATATGCCAGCCGCAGAGAATATGGCCCAGTCAGAATAAATAGCATTCTTCTTACACCTTCTTCCCTGCTAAAACAACCTCTTTTTTTGACCTATTCAGAGTCTCTGAGATCATTCGCTGACTGTTATAGGCACGTCGCATCGACTAAAGGTGACAAATGCGCGTAATTCTCTTTTTCTCTGGAGATCCTGATAATGCGACAGGCAATCTGAAGCCACTTAAATCGTTGTCTGTGCTTTGGATGTGCAACTGAGAGGATGTGTCTCACCTACGCTGATGACAGTTTCCTGTAAAACTGTAGTATGTTACCAAGAGAAGTGACTGAGCGTTTAAGCCCTGACACCTCTTTCTCTCCGTTGCTTGTGTAGTACAGTGTAGACATGACAGCTAAGTTTCAAAGTTCCATAAATATAAATGACTCCTGTGTGCTGTCACGCTATTAGGATGATGCTGTTTTTCAGTAAATAAAAAGAATTGTCAACCTTATATTCATGACGGATGCTACGCTGTGAGATCATTACCCCTGGGTAGATTTGAATGTTGTACTACTGTAACAAACACGCAACTAGAAACTGATAACACTTTATTAATCCATGGATCCATATTCATACATAATAAACACTTGATGCTTTACATAATACAGATTGTAATATTTCCATTAAAATTTTTAAGTCCTTTGATTTTGACTACAGTTGACCACACACACACACACACACACACACACACACACACACACACACACACACACACACACACACACACACACACACACACACACACACACACATACACACTTACACACTCTCACACACACACACACACACACACACGGGGTTCCATGTTTCTTTACTTTCCAAAGACATAATGTTTTTCATACTGTACAAGCTGTATATTCTATCCCCTAAACCAACCCATAAACACAACAAACCAGATCTGCATTTTTTACATTTCTAAAAAATAAATAAATTTAATCTTGATTAAATTTAAAATTATTCTTTTTGATTGCATTGTTTTAAATTTACATTTGTTTTAAATGTCTAATAATTTGTCCATTTAAAAACTAAAATATTTTGTATATCTTTTTTTTTTTTTCTACTTTCAAACTAAATACAGGTTGCAGCAAATCATTCATAACCAATATTGTGCATAGTCCAGTCAACAATAAATTAATTTAACCTTCTTTATTGCCAATGGATACTGGGTATTAGAAAATGCTGAAATCAAAGAAAATTTTTATTTGACTTGTTTAGTTGTTGGTCCCATATTCTGATTATATTAGTTTTTGATGACTTTACTATTATTCTAAAATGAGGAAAAATGTAATAATAAAAAATTAATTGGTGGCTCATACATTTTTGACCAATAGTGGCAAGTATTATCTTACTTTAGCAGGTCAACGCTTCTTTCTTCTTTCCCTTTATCTCTCATGTCTTCTCATTGCCATATGTTTGTAGATGTATTGAAGATTATAAGAGAGGATCAGACGGCCGCTCATGTCAGCCGCTGTCAGAAGCCTGCACTGAGGGAGTGGACTGTGGGGACACAGCTGACATCCCAGCCAACCAGACTGTGTTTGGGGACCTCTTCTATGGCTACAATAACCACACCAAAGAGATTACACCAGGACAGATCCTTAAGGCCACCTTCAGGTGAACTTTTATTATGTGCTTGATTTTACCAACGCCAATGGTGACAGTTGACTTATATTCACCCATTTTTAATAGCACAATTTTATTTTGGAGCTTTTGCCAATTATATTGACAGGACAGTTGAGTGACAGGGGTGACAGGATATGATAGGGAAAAGAGAGAAGGATGTGATCAGGAAATTACAAGTCGTAGCATACCCGCACTGCATGCATTACCCGCCTCAGCACATCTCTGACAGAAAGTGCCATATGGCTTTTATATAATGATGGGTAAACCAATATGATAAGAGTCTCTAATACTCATATTATATCATGTATCATATCATATTATATACAACAGTTCTTTCTGGTTCTCAAATCTGATTGGCTGAGAGCCTTTTCCAGCCGTGCGATGTTCACCCAGTAACAGTACTCTAACCGTTTCGTTTGTATCACTCTGTTTGTGGCGACTGTCATGGCGTTCGAGCAAATCCATCATACTTTTCAAAAATAGTTAAAGTTTTTTAGGCGAGAATGTAGTTATTTAGACCTAAAATATGTGAATAACACATAGCCTAATCATAGTGCCGATTTTACAATCTGTTAAGATGCTTTCGCAGATCCAGGTTCAGTGCTCATGTACCTGCAGAGAACATCTTCATCGTGGCTAGTCCTTTGGGAATTTCCCTCTGGAGCTTATGTAGATAGTGGTTAAACATCAGATATAATTAATTTATATCAAACGGGAAATCTTTGGTCTTATTAATCTATTACTTGTCCCAGAGCAAATCGATTTGGGTTAAGGGGAAAATTAAGTTTCATAACATATTTAGGCTATATTTCTCTTAAATCCTGTACTAGAGTGCTGCAAGTACGTTTGACTGAATTGTTTACTTTATTTCCTACTGTCTTTTATAATGGATTTTGCTGTTAATTTAAATATTGTTGTTCAATAAATAATATTTTATATAAATAATATGCCGTATTTGGTATTGAGAAAGGATCGTGAAATGGACTTCAGGGAAAGTTACATTATTTACGCCATTAGATGGCGGCAAAGACTGTCTTTATGAGTGAATCAGAACAAGGAAGTTGTTTTAGCTGATTGTTTGAATATAATATTATGGACATCGACCTGAAGAATGAATGCTATATCAGATGCAAGTAATACACTTGTTTCGTCGATCTCTCTCTCATAATACCATAATACTGTACTCTACATAATACAACAAGCTTCAACGAAGCAACTCAACGTTCCTTCGTTACTAGTTCTAAAGTGACGTTTTAGAATTAGTAACTGAGGCTCAGGCTCAACTGTCAACTTGAGATTTGAATCCATGGCGAAAGGAAGTAGTTCTGCACGAAAGAGTGTTTTTCAAGACACTCCATTGTTGTTTCGAATGTATTTACTCATGTGTGCCGTCGAACTGTTGTATAAACGCAATATCACACTTGTAGCCGTGCAATATGACTGTATATCAGCACGTTCTGTTTATCTACGGCCGAATCACAGCCGTGCTGATATACAGCCAAATCGCATGGCTACGAGTGTGATATTGCTCATATATTATATTATATTATATTATATTATATTATATTATATTATATTATATTATATTATATTATATTATATTATATTATATTATATTATATTATATTATATTATATTATATTATATTATTGTAATCAGAATTGAGGGAAGTTACTTTTAAAAGTAATGCTTCACAATATTGCATTACTTAGTTACTTTTTATGGAAAGTATGAATGAATGAGGCATTTGTATAGTGCTTTCATATGTACTACTGTACACCCAGAGTGCTTTACAATCATATCAGGGTCTCCTCAACCACCATCAGTGTGCAGCATCCACTTGGATGATGCATTACATCATTTTTTGTTACTTTTTAGTGACACCAGAGAATAAAGTTCAACACTTACTTCAGCAATTAAAAAAACAAAATTAAACACAAATGTGATGTTTAACTAAAGTCATTTGTTCTTATTAGTATGGTTGAATTGGATCATCGAAGGTCAGCAGCAAAGACATTGGAAAATAAAGTGAGATTAAATACATAAATCATCTATTAATTAACATTTTAATTATTGCAGGTTTGCTTGATAGTTTGCTTCTCGCCTTTTTAATTGATCTGAATACTGTATGTTTTTGTGCAAGTGAAATGAGTAAATGCATGCTGAAATTAAGTCTAGAACTACAATAACCATCATGTTCACACAGTGCACACATCGGCTCTTCACCTTATGCCGAGTTCACACTGCACGATTTTCAAAGTAGTCGGGTCACTGTTCTTTTCACACTGCACGACTATCCGGGGTAACGTTCAGTTGCTGCTGTGTGTTCACACTGCACGATGGATCGGCGACAGGAGGTTTCACACTGCATGACTTTCAAGAGGAGGAATCGCCAACAACTTCTGTCTGGTCCGCACACGCACACGCAAGAAGTGATAAGGAAATAACGCAAAATCAGTGTTGCCAACTTAGCGCCTTTTTGCGCTATTTTTAGTGACTTTTCAGACCCCTTTAGCGACATTTTTTCAAAAAAGCGACTAGCGACAAATCTAGCGACTTATGGTGCCTGCGGTTATGGAGATATAAATGTCTCATTCTAAGGTAATAAAAACATAACGGTTCATTATGCAAGGTCTTTATACACCACTGAAAACATAGTTTTGGATCTATATTGCATTTCTGTCAATAGATCCTCAGAAATATTACACATTGCACCTTTAAGGTTACACTTTTCCACCAAGTACTACATTTTATTAGCCTGTGTTTATTTATTTCGAATTTTATCCCTCGTAAGCCAACAGACAATTCATAATGTAGTAAAGTTATTGTGATAGTTCACACAAAAAATTATATCATTTACTCATCCTCTTGTCATTCCAAACACGTATGCAGTGGAACACACACACACACACACACACACACACACACGCGTACACACAACACTAAAATAATGTTGGGGACCCTATGTTTGTCTGAAATATACTGTAGATCTTAAATACACTGCTGTTACACTATCCAATCATCAAGGCTAATTTAACAAAAGCACAAATTCTGTGAAACACAGCACAGCAGAATCCCTTTCTAGCTACACACAAAGACTCTTTGAAGGTTCCTCTAATTGAAAGAACCCTGTGATGTGCTCTGCGGTCAGCTCAACCTAAAGGTCACCATGCAAAGCCGTCAACTGCCTTTAAATTATACACAGATACTTACAGAGGCAGTTTCCTGCAGCAGTTTCCATTTACTCCAGATGGTTTGATTGGCAGAAGGAGCGAGGCCTGAATGATGAAGAAATAGTGGGAGGAGAGTTAATATTATCAAGAAGCTAAATCTCAAAAGCTCTGATCTCATTTGGAGGCACCCGGAGAGATGGTGGGTTTAGACAGCCTTTGAAAAGCACAGCCGGGCCTCATGTTCTAGGACGTAACCTACTCTCTGTGCTGTTCTCTTCACCTTTTGAGAGGCATTGGGCCTAATGCGAGCTCTAATTATGTGGAATGGAGAGAAGTAAATTAAAAGTGACCATAGGCAAGTTTGGTTTAATGGGGATTAATTGGGTCAGCTGAAGCTACTGGATATTCAGTTGAACAAAAGGAGGCTATGGCAAGTTCATTAATCCTTCATAGAGTATCACAGGGTTGCGACAATTAATTTCAGACCTGAGGAAATGGTCAAAAATCTGGTGCTCAGGAGAAGCAGCAGATGGAAATTAAATGTTGTTTGATCTTCTAGGGTGAGGAATGGAAATCTTTAAAGTGAACAGTGTGGATAAACAAAGCACTTTTATGATTTGATTGCGTTCTGAGACAAATGCATATGCCTTCCGGTTAATCGAGGTAAGATTATCTGATCTAAAATGAGGTTAAAAAAGAAAAATAGTAAAGATTTCTGTTAGCGGATTATGCTAGCAATTTGATTAATGAGATTTTTTTGGTTGAATGTATGTTTTTTAAAATTGTATTTCACTCTGAGGGGAGAATACACTAAGAATACATTGTGTTTGATAATAGTGGCATTTATTTGTATGCACTGTTTGTGCTGTTTTAGTGCTTCATTCACTAAATAAATTATGCATATCTGTTAAAGGTGCGATACACCCACAATATATGCGCTGGACAGATATAGAGGATTAGGCAGACTGCCACAATCTGGTGTGATTTAATGGGATCCAGCCATCTGAATTGACTCTTTAAAATACAGAATTCAGCTTTGCCATCACAGGAATAATAATATTTCACAATTTTACTGTTTTATTGTATTTTTGAACAAATAAATGCAGCCTTGTTGAGCATAAAAAAATGACCGACCGTAAACTTTTGACCAGTAGTGTATATTCCCAGTTATAGCAAAACACATATATATATATATATATATATATATATATATATATATATATATATATATATATATATATATATATATATATATACAGGTCCTTCTCAAAAAATTAGCATATTGTGATAAAGTTCATTATTTTCCATAATGTAATGATAAAAATTAAACTTTCATATATTTTAGATTCATTGCACACCAACTGAAATATTTCAGGTCTTTTATTGTTTTAATTCTGATGATTAAAGTCTCAGTGGGAAGTCTGTGGGAAGGAAAAAGTGTGGCAAAAAACGCTGCACAACGAGAAGAGGTGACCGGACCCTGAGGAAGATTGTGGAGAAGGACCGATTCCAGACCTTGGGGGACCTGCGGAAGCAGTGGACTGAGTCTGGAGTAGAAACATCCAGAGCCACCGTGCACAGGCGTGTGCAGGAAATGGGCTACAGGTGCCGCATTCCCCAGGTCAAGCCACTTTTGAACCAGAAACAGCGGCAGAAGCGCCTGACCTGGGCTACAGAGAAGCAGCACTGGAGTACCCACAGTCAGTGATGGTCTAGGGTGCCATGTCAGCTGCTGGTGTTGGTGCACTGTGTTTTATCAAGGGCAGGGTCAATGCAGCTAGCTATCAGGAGATTTTGGAGCACTTCATGCTTCCATCTGCTGAAAAGCTTTATGGAGGTGAAGATTTCATTTTTCAGTATGACCTGGCACCTGCTCACAGTGCCAAAACCACTGGTAAATGGTTTACTGACCATGGTATTACTGTGCTCAATTGGCCTGCCAACTCTCCTGACCTGAACCCCATAGAGAATATGTGGGATATTGTGAAGAAAGAGTTGAGAGACGCAAGACCCAACACTCTGGATGAGCTTAAGGCTGCTATCGAAGCATCCTGGGCCTCCATAACACCTCAGCTGTGCCACAGGCTGATTGCCTCCATGCCACATGCCATTCTTTCTGTGTCTTACCCTCTTGCTTGAGGGTGTCAATGATGGCCTTCTGGACAGCAGTCAGGTCGGCAGTCTTACCCATGATTGCGGTTTTGAGTAATGAAACAGGCTGGGAGTTTTTAAAAGCCTCAGGAATCTTTTGCAGGTGTTTAGAGTTAATTAGTGTATTCAGATGATTAGGTTAATATCTCGTTTAGAGAACCTTTTCATGATATGCCAATTTTTTGAGATAGGAATTTGGGGTTTTCATGAGCTGTATGCCAAAATCATCAGTATTAAAACAATAAAAGACCTGAAATATTTCAGTTGGTGTGCAATGAATCTAAAATATATGAAAGTTTAATTTTTATCATTACATTATGGAAAATAATTAACTTTATCACAATATGCTAATTTTTTTAGAAGGACCTGTATATATATATATATATATATATATATATATATATATATATATATATATATATCACAGTACCATGTTTGATAGATTTTGAGTGCTTATTGAATAAGGCAAAGATGCACTGAAATACTGCATGTATGAGTGGCACAACAGTTTAGTGAATTTACCTCTGAGTCTTCTCTAAAAGATGAAGCTAGATGAAAAATGGCAAATGATTCATACAACTCACATGCATGCAATATGCACATAAATTCAGGAGGAATTAAACATATACCTACAGAGCTAACTCTGATTCATCTCTTTCCAAAATGACGCAACAGGGAAAAGAGTGAGCAACTGCCAGATAAAACCCATCCAGAGAGGTTGAAGTTGTTTATTATTCTGTTTTAAACTTACACATGCCGTGTGTTTCCTTTGGCGCTTCACCAAAAGTTACTACCCACAAGTCTGGGTTGTCACACAGCAGCTGCTTTTATGATTTGACTCCTATCTGAAAAGCATGGTTACATGTTCATGCTGTTTAATCCTGAACGAGAGGTGCAACACATTTCCTGTGACAACCTGCCCAAAAGACAATGGAGAATCTATTAGCTCCTGTTTGATGCTTTTCAGGCCAGTGGCGTTCTCTGACAGATGAACATGCCATTTTGAAAAGCCCTGTATTGCAGCGAGGGTGTGCTGTTGGATCTTTACTTTCTCTGTAAAGTAACTTTTATGAAGAAATACAGAGGACAGACATGACACAAGGGAACCTATAGGACAGTTTTATTGAGGTTGCTTTTCAATAATCTGGACATGAAAGTGTTTGAAGTGTTTAATATTATATTAAAAATTCAGATTTTCAGATTCTAGTGTTTTGGCAAAAGTTTGGTCTCTATTTAAAGGGATCCTTCCTCCAAATGTGAAAATCCTTTGTTTGCCTCCATGAAAAGCCTTTCTTTCATATGTGGAACACGAAAGATATTTAGAAAAATACGATGTTCTTAACTTTGTCCATACAGTCAAATTCAATGGGGTCCAGTGATGTTTGGAGCCAAGTGACTTTCAAAATCTTGTGGTTTTTTTTATTGACACCTATGACATTATCACCTTCTCAACACCAATTTTTTAAGATTTTCTTACTTGTACTTTGAATCTTTCTCACCCATGTTTCATTTTTGTATAATTATTAATGCTAAGGCATATTTATATTTTCATACATTTTAAACATACATATATATTATGGCATTAGATTTATCCATTCCCTTCAGTTCCATCTCAAAATACCAGCCTGTTGTGCTTGTTAATTGTTAGCTTAATTTAGCTTATAGTTCATCTTGATTCGGTACTGCATATTTGCAAGCCAACTGCTTGTCTGTGCTCATCATTTTAATTATATGTGGTCTTTTGAGATGTAGCATCTGGCACGTTACAAGTTGAATCGGCACCTCCCCAAGCAGTAATTGACATGTTCCAGTGGCATTTCCACAAAAAAATTTATATTAGTGCTATTTATGTCCCAATTATAATTTTCAGCCACACAAATATGTCTGTATATAGTGTATCTCTTGCTTTAATAATAACAGAAGTTTGGTGAATTTGTGAAGCATTCTAAGCTCTAAACATGGACAATCAGTGTTTTTGGAAAAGTGCAAAAGAAACTTGACAGATGAAGTTTAAGACAAACTTTGATGTTAGTTGGCTAAAGTGTAAAATAATTTTAAAAGCTTGAAGTTTGAAGGTTTTACATGCCGTACAGTAAGTCGGAGAGGCAGATAGATAGATAGATAGATAGATAGATAGATAGATAGATAGATAGATAGATAGATAGATAGATAAACATGGCATTGCTAGGGATTTTTTTTGTTTGTTTCTTGGATGGCAGAGAACATCAGAACATCGAGAGAGAGAGAGAGAGAGAGAGAGAGAGAGAGAGAGAGAGAGAGAGAGAGAGAGAGAGAGAGAGAGAGAGAGAGAGAGAGAGAGAGAGAGAGAGAGAGAGAGAGAGAGAGGGATACAAATACTGACAAACCAAACTTTACTGCACATTGTTGAAGTTTGCACACACACACATAGGCATTTACGCAGTGCATTCTTCAAATACGGTACACTGAGTGCGGGTTACCCACTGGATGTTGTGCTCGAGGCTGTGCTACTGACTTTATCCAGAAAGTCCCTATGGTACTGCTGCCAAAACTCTATAGCTTGTTGAGCAGCAGTAAGTCAGTTTTTTTTTTTTTTTTTTTTTTTTTTTTTTTTAAATGGCAGCGCCATATCTGTGTATCTGAGTGCCACGAAATTAAGTAAAGTATGCAAATATTTAGTTGACATCTCAATTAAATACTATACACACTTTTATAGGGCATTCCAAACAGTGTACCTATGCCTACTTCTACTTCCATATATTGTGTGCATTGCCAGGATTTCATTTTGATTTTGTCTTATCATCATGAGACATTCCACCTAAAAACATGTGCCCTTTCCTAATTACTTTCCCTCTCCTCTGGGTTCCAGCCTTAACCAGTTTCACTTCTGTTCCTTCCCAGCGTGATTTGAGCTGGTTTTAATGAATTTTTTTACTGCTCTTTGTTCTCATTAAGGGTTTGCAGAATCATGATTAGGACTACCTCTCTTAAAATCTCCCAGTTGGGTGTTTCTATCCAGAGTAAGAAACTCAAAGTGCTACCTTTCTCCTCCAAGCACTAAATTAAAACATCAGACACAGGCCATGAGGAGTCAGGTTATTTTTTTTAAAAAGGTTGAAGTTTAGGGTGTATTCATATGGCTCATCTTTTCAAACACTCTTATAACTTTTCCTTATAATTAGAAAATAGAAAAGGAATGTTGATTTCCAGTTTACAGTATGCTGTGATATTTGCACTATTAATTAAAAATGCAAAAGGTAAAATGTGTATTTTTCCTATACTTATAATTTTATAAAAAAAAATATTATTATAGTTATTTTTAATGTGCCACTTTCTCCAGAAAAGTGGATATAATTTGTGTCTTTGTGGGGCTTTCAAAACAACCAATGGCGTGTGTTTGAGGTGGAACTATCTGTTTGACAGACCAATGGCAGGTTTGGGGTGTGTTTGGGAAAACCTTGGGTATTATTTTTGCAGTTCTGTTTAGTGGTTTACAAGGTACAAGTTTAAACAAGCTAAAACTACTAGCTCACAATTCTGCAATTCTAGATGAATGAATTCAGCCTTGCATATTATGATTAATAATGCATTAAACCACCTCTTAACGATATTAATTGACAGCTGGTATCTCGTTATCTTGCCTGGAATTGAATAACTTAATTTCCGACCCTTTGGTTTTAAGTTACTTAAATCAAAAGAAAACTAAATGTACTTGCTGCAAAAGTTTGTTTCTCATTCTCCAGCAATTTTAGCGTGTTAACTTTCTGAGTATGCCATTTTGTATTTAGACGGCTTTTCAAGACTTTCCGTTGTATTCTGTTATTATTGTACTCTATTATGATAATCTGGCATCAGCTATTGCTGGACAGCAACAGTTCACCTATTTTTACATGCAGAATTGTTCTATTGTCATTTTAAATTATTTATATTATTCACCTTTTCCCATTCTAATCTCACCTTCAATGCCCAGAGCATTTCATAAAACTTGCATATTCTGTCTATAATTGCGTGCTGCTAGATATTATTACTGAAATCTCCCTCCTGTATGTCGACCCATATGATTAATGAAGTTGCATTGCGTTTTCTCAGGATACTTTTCTGTATGCAGTATAGGGAAAGTAACAGGCATTCATCATGGAAGTATCTGTTAACATTTCTGTAATTTGCTGTAATAATTTTAGGTCATTTTGTAGGCTAAAATATAGAGAAAGTTGTGGTAAGCTATTACATTTGGTAGTAAGCAACACAGTAGCATTTACATTTTATATTGCTGTTATTATTTTTATTATTATGCACCAAAATTCACAGGGGTTGTAGTCATAAATGTTACCCGGTATTAATTTCAGAAACGTAAGAACCGTATGTATCATTTTCATTAAAATTACTGGCCCCTAAGTTTATTGCACATTTCTATTTAGCTGCCACGACTCTGTGGGGAACTGAACCTTTTATCAGATGTGACTTTGACAAGCAATAACGCAGAGCTATTAATATTTCAATATGTGAGTATCTATTGAAGCGTGTGCTTCAAATTTGACAAGAGAAACAACTTTTTTTACATTTTTATTAGATGTGGGGAGGAAATCCCCTGATGTTCAGAGAAATTTCTGCAGAATGTGCACCCAAGAGGATGTGTTTGGGAATAGTTTTTGAGGTTTATGCCCGATTTAATTTGGCCTAGAAAACCTTCAGTTGCTTATACAGTACTGTACATTTGTGGAATCTGATATATCATTTTCTGGGTTACAAATATTATAGGATATTGTTATTATTAAGCCAACCCTTACAGAAAAACCACATGAGTTTCACATGTGCAAAAACACATGTGATCCCATGTGACAATGTGGACATGTGATTTTGCACATGTGAAATTTAACATGTGAAATATGTGGAACACATGTGCTTTGCACATGTTAAAGGTAATTTGCACATGGGAAACGTGTGCTTTTGGAACATTTTCCCATGTTATTACATGTGAAACCCATGTGATTATATGTGAAACCCATGTGATTATATGTGAAACCCATGTGATTATATGTGAAACCTGTGGGATTAAATGTGAAACCCGTGGGATTAAATGTGAAACCCATGTGATTACATGTGAAACCCATGTGATTACATGTGAAACCCATGTGATTATATGTGAAACCCATGTGATTACATGTGAAACCCATGTGATTATATGTGAAACCCATGTGATTATATGTGAAACCCATGTGATTACATGTGAAACCCATGTGATTACATGTGAAACCCGTGGGATTAAATGTGAAACCCATATGATCATATGTGAAACCCATGTGATTACATGTGAAACCCATGTGATTATATGTGAAACCCATGTGATTACATGTGAAACCCGTGGGATTAAATGTGAAACCCATGTGATTACATTTGAAACCCATGTGATTAAATGTGAAACCCATGGGATTGCATGTGAAACCCATGTGATTACATATGAAACCCATGTGATTACATGTGAAACATTTAATCACATGTGAAACATTTAATCACATGTGAAACATTTAATCACATGTGAAACCCATGAGATATCATGTGAAATGTAAAATATCTCATGTGAAACCCATGGAATGACATTTGAAACCCATCAACAATCCATGTTAAAGCTACACACCATGTAAACCTGTAACTTCATGTGAAATCCATGTAAAAATCATTAAGCAATATACCACAGACAACGATAGGCCTACCATGTTCTTGTGTAGGGTCTATAGCCTAATGTTTCCCAACATTAAAACAAATAATTCAAATTTACTTTTTATTTCATTTCAAAATATGCAATACAAATTGAATGTTTAAAACAAACAAAGCAAAACCAAATTAAAATTATACATAAATACATAAAAAGCCGCAAAAAACGCAGGTATACACGCATGTGTGTGTGTGTGTGGTGTGCGTTTGTGAAAGTGTGTTGTCTCAGTCCTTTGTGTCTCCTGCAGCAGGCATCCTGTTTTGGGATAGAAAAAGATCAAAGATTAGGGCAGTGCAAACCATAGACTGTAAAATAAAATATGGACGTAGTGCCCGTGACGTCACCCCGTAGGTTTCTGAAAAGCATTTTTGAAGCCTAAAGTAGATGGGGCTTAATAATTAATTATTATTCATTTGTAATGTTATTATGTCATTAAACGTTTTACGTAAATATGCTATGGAAACAAAAAATGCTGGCGAACAGCAATGTCGTTTACATCTTGCTTAAACAAGTGGTGCGTCTCATTTATAAAAAAAAAACTATTGACAGTTTGTGAATAGATCACAATGTAGACTGAGGAATAAACTGAGGCATGTCGGTTTCGCAAATGTGAACAGACCACATGGGGATCACACTTGGATGTTGGATCGTCTGAATATTACCTTTCTGCTCGTCTCCTCAGATATTTTAACTTTTGTGCCATGCAGACCTTGATCTCAGTGCCTCCAATGCCTGGGTGCCTCTTTTTGACATGGTCTGTAAGAAATGAGATTGATTACATTAAAATTTGAAAACATGTTTGACATGACGTGACGTAACTGCCAGATTCAAACTGTGGTTTCCACTCTATGGCTGGCGCTGATGGACGCGCTCAGCGCTTGTCATATATAATAACTATTGATAAAAGATATTCAGACATGCTTACCAATTATTAGCTGCACCTTTTGTAGGTCCAAGGCTCTTTTTTCACCAACAACCCCTTTTTTTCCGTTCATGCTGCCATCTCTTCGAAAGAGAAGATGGAGTCCATAAGAGTTCTGGTTAACTTTTTGCAACCCTTACATCTTTGAGCATGATCCAAAGCAACTGGGTTCATTAAGTCAGTCACAGACTTGTTCTGCAAAGCAAAAAATAAAATAAAAAATAGAAAATTTTCGTCAGGACAGAAAGCGTGATCTTTTCAAGGTTATTGCGTATTAGGTGAGGTTTTCACGTTGGAGCTGTGAGTGTAAATTTTAGCATACAAGTATTTATTGTTCATGCTCGAGTCTTGTTACTCTTTTACCTTCATAGTTATTCCAGAGTTTAGGGGTAAAATGTGAGAAATCTCCTTTAGTGGACTTAGATATGCTGGGCACTACTCACTGATCTATATAAATGACTTGATTGCTCATGACGTCATGTAAATTGAAGTCACCATATTCTATTGAATTAATAGGAAATCATCTGACTTTAATGAGAAAACATGACCTAACGAGTCAGTGTTTTTTATATTTGAATACTATACATTCTTACCATGTAAACATCCAAAACATTTCTGATTATTATCAATGTTGAAAACAGTTGTGCTGATTAATGTGTTTGTGTAAACCATTGTAACAGTTTAAACCATTTTTTCCCCTCCAGAATCATTGTTAAATAGACCACAAACATATGAAGGGTAGTTTACACTAATGTTCAAACATTTGGGGTCAATGATAGATTTAAAAATTAATAGAAAAAAAAGAAGAAATTCATATTTTTACTCAGCAAGGGTGCATTATATTGACCAAAAGAGAGAGTAAGGATTTCTGTTTCAAATAAATGCTGTTATTTTAACCTTTCTATTCATCAAATAATCCTGAAAACAACAAAAATATGAAGCAGCACAACTGTTTTCAACACTGATAATAATCATAAATGTTTTTTGAGCATCACATCGTCATATTCGAATAATTTATGAAGGATGATGTGAAGCTGTGATGCTGAAAATTCAGCTTTGATCACAGGAATTAATTGCATTTTACAATATATTCACATAGAAAACAGTTTTTTTAATTTATATTATTTCACAATATTATTGTTTTTAATGTTTTTTTGGTGAACATAAGAGACATAAACATTTGTACCAAGACAATTAGTGTATGTTTGACATTAGTGTATGTTTGGCGTTTTACTTACTAATCATATGGTTCATCAATAGTGCTTTAGAGATGAAGATCAGCTCCACTCCGCTACGTTGCAGGGCATCAGCATTGAAGGATCTAAGAACACAACAAGCCATTTGTCACTGAGCCAACAATGCAATGCCAGGTTTATTAAAAGGAAAGAAGCTACAGCAGAGGTGAAATGCAGAAAAGAGAAATAATTTAAAGAATATACAGAATATAATTTCTTAACTAGGATAACAGAATTTGTTTTTGGGTTTACTTGTTCATTTAATTTTGCTCATACGGTGTAACTTCGTTTGGATGGCAAAACCTTCTTAAAATAAACAATTTAAAAAAAATATTTGAGAAATAAAATTAGGTTATTTAATGAGCTTCCTCGGATCACCTGTGTCCTAACGTTACTTCTACGGCAGCAGCTTTCTGCAGAAATGTTGAAGTCGTGGAGCTTTCTCTCTGTTATGGGTTATTTTGTTACTACTGAAATCACAGAACATTTTTAATCAAAATGTGTTTAACGTTACCATTGAGCTAACGTTAGTTTCAGCCAATTGTCTTGCTCCTGAAAGTAACATCACCGATATGTTTTGTATACGTTCGTGTTAAATAAATTAGCTCACTTCCAAGTAAAACCTTTACAAAACCTCTCATCTACACATAAGAGGTGATTAAAATCCCAAACTTTAATAAATAAAAGTTCAACCGAGTTAACGTTACGTTAGCCTAACGTTAGCTGCTAAGTTACCACTTCTGAAAACGTTGAGATCCTAACGGACTTTTTCCGAAGACACTACACCATGTCTATAAATTAAATTTTTTAACAGAATCGTGTAAATTACAAGTAAGAGAAATGTCAAAAACAGTTGTGAGTATTATTCGTGTGATTTTAGAGATCTCACCTGAAAAAAGCCGTGAAAAGTTGAAACAACAGCGAGAGAGGGAGTTTTGTTGCTTACCAGTAGCAGTGGTCCCGCGCCGTTTCCATGGCAACTCTGCGCGCCGGCCGCTCCAGTGTTTGAGAGACTCGAAAGTTCACGCGCACGGCATTGATTAAACCACGTCAAAATCATGCAGCACTTAAAATGAAAAGTTTCATATATCCACTTTATTTTATTTGAAAAAGTGCTTGCAATATTTTGTATACCATCACTTTGCTTTTGATTTTATTTTTAATATAAATAGCCTATATATAAAGCCAGTCTTTATAGTGCTTTCAGATTATCTTTCAATGGTACACACACACACACACACACACACACACATATATATATATATATATATATATATATATATATATATATATATATATATATATATATATATATATATATATAATATGTCCTATGAATATGAAAGCAGTAGCCTATTGATTATATCAAATATTATACTGTTGATTATGTAAAATATATTTATAATAGCTTTAGAAATGGTAAACAGTGTTGAAATAAAAGTATTGCAAAAACTCACTTGATTAAACACTATACGCTACATTATTATTAAAATATTTTCATGAATATATTTTCACATTAGTAGGCAAATGTGGGCCTAGGCCTACTCATGCATTATAAGCTTTATGTTCTATGCATTTTGTGTGAATAAGGCTATTGAAGCTAAAAATGTACAGTATTTGTGACGTGGTAACATAATTCACATGTTAAAACCTATTACAACGTGCAAATATATTTCACATGAGATATATATTACCTATAACATGTTTTCCACATGTGCCACGTGTTCCATTAAGTTCACATGTGGTGACATGTTGTTCACATGTGGTCGAACATTACTCACATGTGGTGACATGTTGTTCACATGTGGTGAAACATTGTTCACATGTGATGATATGTTGTTCATATGTGGTCACATGTGGGCACATGTGGTCACATGTGGAATACATGTGATAACATGTGAAATTCATGTGTTTTTTCTGTAAGGGAAGGAAATGACTATTTTCTTTATTAAAAGCAGGAAGTTTTAAATTATCCAGGAAGCGGGGGTATTTAGCACTGTAGGCATATATGACTGTTTGTCGAACATAAATGACAGAGTGTTCCACTTTAAGCCTTTTCATTCCTGTATTAACATAAAGCACATATTGCAACCCTCTGGCTTTTTCCCCTGTTAAAGCCCAATTATTTATACAGTGCTCTGTGTATTCAGAGATAATATAATTCTCTCATCCAAGTCCACTTTTAAATCGGATATGACAGTAATGCTCAAAAAGAGATTTCGATTGCATAATGTTGCCTTGTACAATTTCCTGGATGCTCGCTCATTTACGAGATGCTCTTGTAAACAGCGCTCTAGAATCTTGCTGCGTTCTGCATATTTCCCTTATGTGCTTTCTGGGTGCTTTTTTTTTTTTTTTTGCCTTGAAAAGGAAATTGTTTATTCTATATTCTTCTTTCCTCCTTTCATTTGTTCTTTTCTTTG
This sequence comes from Gila orcuttii, assembly GCA_026230005.1. Classification (NCBI taxonomy): domain Eukaryota; kingdom Metazoa; phylum Chordata; class Actinopteri; order Cypriniformes; family Leuciscidae; genus Gila; species Gila orcuttii. The sequence goes on along the minus strand of JAPDVR010000008.1, from coordinate 18,530,123 downwards.
GCATACATTTTTTTATATCGCATTGTTCAGTTTCCACACATGTATATACTCATTCCCGGAATAATATAACCTTGATCTAACTTAAGATACATAGAGAGATATTGAGTCAGACCTTCTATAAATGCAAAGTTTGTGTGTTTTTGCATCTTTTGCTGTTATATCAGTTTATCCCTTCCCATCAGGTCTTCTTTCCAATGCATACTTATTTTCTCACATTGCTTTGAAACCAAACTATATCTACTTTAACACATCTTCTCATTTTTTATATCAATATACTTGTTTAAATTTAAACTGTATTTTCTTACTCTTTCCTCAAGTCTAGAGTACTTCAGCAGATCTCATTTAGATATACAGTCATTCCTTTGTGCACTGCTTTCTTCGGTTTGCTTTTTTCTTGTACTCTTACAGCTACTCTATCTTCTTTCAAATTTTCACCACAATATTTATGTCATATTATATACATAACAAAACTTTTAACACCATTTTAAATGTATCCTATCCTATGACTTTATTTACTCCATCATCCTCCATTTATTTGACCCTGGATCACAAAACCAGTCACAAGTAGCATGGGTATATTTGTGGCAATAGCCAACATTGTATGGGTTAAAATTATTGATTTTTCTTTTATGCCAAAAGTTATTAGGATGTTATGTAACGATCATGTTCCATGAAGATATTTAGTAAATTTCCTACCGTAAATATATAAAACATTTGTTTTTGTGAGTGAATGCAGCACAATCGCGAACATAAATTGACAACTTTAAAGGCGATTTTCTCAATGTTTAGATTTTTTGCACCCTCAGATTTCAGATTTTCAAATAGTTGTATCTTAGCCAAATATTGTCCTATCCTAATAAACCATACATCAATAGAATACTTATTTATTCAGCTTTCAGATAGATGATGTATAAATCATGTTAATGTTTACTATTTATTTTAGTGCACAATATTCATATTTTACAAGATTTTCTTTTTCGCTCTTTATTTAGCATTATCATTCAAATGGTTTCGTTTTATTGATCAAATTGCCCACCACCTTGCAATTTGCTGGTCATTTTTATATTATTTAGTAAAATATGTGTAAAATATAAATAAATAAAAACGTAATGGGCTTAAATGTATGCTTTATGTAATTGACCCATTAAACAATGAACTGTGTTTTGAGTGGATTTTCTCCTTTATCTTTTGCTATCTAGGCAAAAAAACTTTGCCCGTGGCATCGAGCAACAGCTCCCGGATGGCATGGTGGTGGCGTCTGTGCCGAATGAATCCCAGTGTCATGAGGAGCTGTCCGACCCAGTGCCTGATCCAGAGTACCTCACTGGTAAGAATTTGTACATTTATGATCAATCACTCAACACCTCAGTAACTACATCAGCTTGTAGTCTTTAAGAAGCCACTGACAACCAAGACAAAAAATCTTCATTTTTTTAGGATTAATTTGATTACCTAATCAAGTCATTTTCTTAATCTATTGACAGCCCTATATTATTGATTTGAGGTTTTAAAAGTAGTTCGAAAGGATGAAATGTGTAATCTGTTACCTTGTTCATTTGAGGAGCATTGTGTTGTTTGATGGTGTCTGCACTTGCAGTATTACATAAGCTGAGTGGTAATATCTTATTATAACTATTATAACTCCACCGAGGTCACCGCATGAAACAACTGGCAAAAAGGCTAATCTCGTCAGTCAATGACATGAAAAAGCTTGGTGTTGTGTTCTATTGGTTCAGGGTGCTGAGACATACCGTATAGACATCAAAGATATCTACATTAACAGATTGCAGAATATATGTTGCTTTTTTTTTTCTTTGCTTTTTTTTCAGATGTAAGTGTTCTTTTCTCCTCTAAGCATTTTGGGAAGTTTTCCAAATTTGGCCCATGTTTGGTATTGGTTGTGTTTGGTTATGTCATAATACGTCGTGATGTGAGGATTGGTTATTCTGTATTGTTGATCTTGCACTTGTTTAAGTATAAATAAGTGATATAGTTCATGGGACTGAAACATTACCGAATAAATTTGTATCACTTTTACGAGTTGGGATAGTGTGCAGGTTTTCTGTTTACTAGTTTATTTGGGCTGTGATTATTGCATTTGTCCTACGCACCTATTAAGTACTTGCAGGTGTGCTAGGTTAATTGTTCACTGCTTGGAAATTTGATTAAAAGATTAACAAGAATGAAAAAAGAGGTCACCTTTGAACACAAATAGAAATATTTTATATGTATATGAAAACTTAAAAAATATGTTTTTTATTCAGTGTGAGAAAGACATAAATATGAGTAATACTGGATAAAATACATTGTTACTCCCACTGATCCTTTTTTATTTAAGACAAAAGTAATGTTTTTAATCTCATTTTATTTGACAATATTAACTATATGAACAAATTGAAATTTTTGCCACTTTCCCCAATTGTTGACAAAGCTTTGAAACAATTCTATTAGTCTTACAGATTCTAAATGTTTGTCTTGATTAAATAAGCCTCTTAATCTCGCCCTTGACCTTATAAATCCATAATAGTAACACTCTTCACTTGGATTGCCTGCTTAGCATGATCACAACAAAGCCATTCACCATTTATAATGCTAAAACACATTTAACAAAACAGATACTGTAGTTTGGGTCCTGGCTTCGCTGCTATAGATGCACTTCAGAATACAGCACAGCCTCTCGTAGATTAATGCTTAATTAATTGTTTATTGAGAAAGAAAAGTTATTCATAAATCGATCCTCTCATTTCAGATCAAGATGCATCACATTAATCTTCAGTGTTTGTGTGTGTTTATGTGCATATGTTATAAGTTCTTGCAAACAGTTGACTGGTTCGCATTATCTTCTGCCAGATCAAGTGGATGAAAATCCACTTGAAGAAAATCATTTTTTCAGGGGCTTCTGGATGCTGCTGCCTCTGTCAGGACTCATTAGCTGACCAATCTGACTCATTTTTGGAGCTCAGTGCAGTACAAGTATTCTGCGCGGCTGCTCCTTGCCCTATTCTATGCTCCTGTTAATGAGAAAAAAAAGGGGGAGAGGTGAAATCCTGTCATGTCAAATGAATCTTCAGAATGCTGCATCTTTCATCATAGTCTTTCCCTCTCGCTTTGGCCACCCATATCAGACTGCCAAAGAATGAAGGATTATAGTCCTTAAGGTCTGATTTAAAATTAACAGCAAGAAAGGCCAAACAAAATAGAAATCTTATGTACTTGTTTATTTTTTCTTCATCTGGCAGCTGTTGCCAGTTTCAGCATGTATCTTTTCTTGTATATCTTGTCATAAGTTCCTGATTAGATCTGAAGCATTCTATACTTTATGCATGATTGAAACATCTAGACTGATTTTCTACTTTAGATGTTCCTGGCATATATTAGACTTGTTACTAGGGCGTCAATCAATATATAAAAAAAAAAAATGGAATTACATAATATGCTCATTAAAAAATGCAAATTGCATTTATCAGCACTTCATGAGAAAAGCTTACAAATGATAATTCAAAGACAGTAAAGAATGAAATAGACATTCACAAAAGTGACATAGTGAGTAGTTGTAAGTAAGCCCACTGATGGCAAGTTTGAAGAACCCAAGTGCAGTATTTATTTAATATCCAAAAACAAGATAAAACATAAGGCACGGCATGGCATGAAACTCGAAACAAAAACTGTCACTACATAAGATTTACATAAGTGATCTCTGACGGATCTATGACCACCGCCATGTTTCCGCCGGCGGCCGGACCACATGCTGACTTCATGAGAAAAGCTTACAAATGATAATTCAAAGACAGTAAAGAATGAAATAGACATTCACAAAAGTGACATAGTGAGTAGTTGTAAGTAAGCCCACTGATGGCAAGTTTGAAGAACCCAAATGCAGTATTTATTTAATATCCAAAAACAAGATAAAATATAAGGCACGGCATGGCATGAAACTCGAAACAAAAACTGTCACTACATAAGATTTACATAAGTGATCTCTGACTGATCAATGACCACCGCCATGTTTCCGCCGGCAGCCGGACCACATGCTGACGGCGGACCTGATGAAGGAGCTGGGACAGTGTGCACCGAAGGAACCGCACCAGCCCAGAGTCTCACTTGGTTCTTGCTTTGGCATCCCATGTTGAACTCGATCATATCGCCGGGATTATAATCATACGGTGTAAAGTGAACGCTACACACTACCGCGTTTATCGAAGCAGATGCAGAAGTGAAGTCCCGTCTCTTACCCTGCACAAAACGCTATAGTTTTAAGGTTTTAAAGTGTAGGCCTATTCTTGTTTAACACCATGCAGTCAAAATGAGCAAAATGTTCATATTTATGAGTATTATATTAATAAATGTGACTGAAAACTTAATTGATTAGACAATTGAATGCAATAGAGTCATTTCTGCGTGTATAAAACGTAAATAAATGTACGTATGATAGAACTAACTTACACTTTACGTAAAAATTAGTGCTGGGCAACGATTAAAATTTTTAATCGCGATTAATCGCATGGTTTTCTTTGTTATGCGCAAAATTGAATAATGACTTCTAAAGTAGTGTATTGCGCACTTTTGATTTAAATGTACTGCTATATACACAAAAGTGCAATAACTTTAAACAAATAAGGTGCTTTTATACCAGCAGTATTCCCTTTACACAGTAATCTCAAATCTCAACTTAAACATTAATGTAATCAAATCAAATATTTAAACAAAGCTATTTGCCACTGCCAGGGCATTACCTTTTATCTAGTTTGTTAAAACGAGTCCAGTTTTCTTGTTTTTTTTTCTGAACAGGTATCAACAGGTATCTTTTATCAGGGAGCAGCAGAAACAGTCTATGTAGTAGTCAGAGGTCATGATCACTACTATATAAGTCGACCAACGTTACTTATAGTAGCTTACTATTAGCTCATGCCATGGTTTCCCACGTAAGATTACATTAAACAGAGTAAAAAAAACAATTTATACTTTATACTTACGCTGTTGCTGTGTAGCGCGCGTACACTTCGGCGTACCCTGACGTGCACCTCTCCAAAAATGTAACGTCAATTCTACGTGTACTGCAAGCGCTGTGATTGCTACAACCGCTCCCCGGGTTTCAAATGCTCCCTCTGCATGTGTAATTGCGCGTCAACGCGGACAACGACGCAGAGATATAAATGAAAACCAACGCGTAGTCTATAGCGTATTGTCTTCGGCGTAAGTCCGAAGCATTAGTATAAATCAGCCAAGAGTGAGGTGAAGTGGTCGAGCACAAGGTGCAGCGACAAGCGGGTGCGTTCCTGTGAAACCTTTGCGGTCATGCTCGCCTCACGCCCGCGCCCGCCCCCGCTCGTTGCCGAAGTTGAATTGTCTATAACTTTTTATAAAGGACGCGCAGCACAAATCATTAGAAGAGAGACTGATCCTCGGCTCGCTGTTAGTGAGTTTCCAGAATCTAAATAGTTATTATCTATAGGTTTTATAGGTAATATCCATAGAGCGCCTGTCATTCACTCGCGGAGCGCAACCCTTTAACTGTTCACCAGAGAGAACCTGCCTCTCTCCACTGCTTGTTTGGGTGGGTTATTTGCTGGCTGACCAACATCCCACCCCTCCTGTGATCATGGTTTGACTGTAGGCCTATGTGTATTCAGAGCCAGTGAGCAACGGACTTTCAAAATAATAATAATAAAAAAAAACTGCGTTAACGTGCGATAAAAAAATTGTCGGCATTAATTAATAAATGCGTTAACGTGATAATAACGCGTTAACTTGCCCAGCCCTAGTAAAAATACACACGTATTCTCATGAGATCAAGGCAGTAAAGTTAAGATCAAAGTCCATTTGTGTCCACAGTACATTGTTTGCAAAGGCTAGAACGTTCATGTTCATATTCATGTCATTTCACATTTCACATCAGTGTTTCAAAGGACCAAGTCATCACTTTAGTTGAGGGGCCACACACATGATGAAGTCATTAAAAGATAATGCTTAGTTGATAATGACTACTGTATTTGAATGTCAACAGAATTGATGTGCTATGAGCTGGGATTGGTCTATTTTGGGGTCTGCATTTACCTGCAGGCTATTATTAAGACATGAACATGCTGGGTAACTCAGATCATAATTGAGACAACCTCCAGTTCTCGTGTGATGCAAGTTATATCGCGTCGGTGCCTACATGTCCTGATTATAGGCTATTGTCTGCTATATTTGCTTTTTATTTATTAAATCCAGGCAATTTGTTAATGAAACATTGATTAAAATTAAGATACAATTTATACAAAACGAAATTCACTTTAAAGAAAGGCTTTATACAAAGCATCGTTTGCAGCGATTTTTGTGTGAGCATATCAGTGAACACCCCAGACCACTCGGTGAGCTTCACGTCTTTGTAAACTAAAGTTTAATGCGTTTTATGAATGATTCTTCCAGTGCCCCTATGAAACCATTGTCGAGGTGGGGGGGTGCTAATACAGAAACCGAAAATTCTCGGGACAGCAGCATTTGTCCAAATTTCAATCTTAACCGTTCTATTTCATCAGAAACGATCTTAAAACAGGGCTTTAAGTGTAAAATACCAAACTTGTCCTTTAACTAAGAAGACTTAAGTTAATTTAACTTAATAACTGTAACTTAATATGAAAGTATGTACTGTCTTATAAGTCTTAATAACTGACAAAAAACTTCCCTTCTCAAGTACATTTATCGGGATTTAAGAATGTTTAATGGAAAAATGACAAAATAATTTATTTATTTTTACATTTTTGCAGAGTAAGCAGCGTGAATAAATGTATTATTTTTTAAAACACATTTTTAATTGTAGTATATGAACACTTTAAACTGCTAATCCTAGAGTATCACAGCTAGTTTTGACCTGTTCTAAAATTAAAGAAGAAATGGCTGGCATTTATCACATTTTACAGCAATTTTATTATTGTCAACTTGATTCCCCAACCACCATTCAACTCCAATGTGTAATCCAGTCTAAAGGTCATAAGTGTAGGAAAATGGTCTGGTGTGGGTCTCTAATTTTACCTGAGCTACTGGAGGGTGCAGGTGCTTTCGCTCAAAGAAACAATGGTTGACATAGCTGGTCTTCAGACCTAATGGTCATGGCATCAGGTGAGACTTATGAGAGGTCATATTGGATTCTTGCTGGAAGATTAAAATGGGTAATCTGGAAGAGTCACCCTCTGTCAGTCATGCTTGAGGCCTTGGCTATGAAGACAGAGGTTATTTATCTATTACAGTGTGATGTGCTGCAGGATTGGAATGGAGGCATATGAAGCAGGTGGTTCAGTATGAAGCACTCCAACCTTTCACACTCATCCCCCCTGCACCTGATGCACTCCAAGATCCTCTATTGCAAGAACTGCAAATTATGCCTAATACACGATTCATTAGTCATATTAGTCGTGTGTGTCATTCAGACTTTTAATTACTAGAAAGCTCTTCGGAGTGCACATCTTGAGTCATCTCACCATCACCACCATTCAAGTCATTTCAAGTCAAGTAAAGCTCTTCTTGTCATACGTGATAGTTTTTGTACTTCATTGGGCTGTTTTTATACTTCATGGGGCTGTTACAGTAAATTTAAATATATAGCAAATGGGAATTGAAAAGGACATAAGGCATGGTAGCATAATGTTGTTTCAAACCTGTGTGACTCTTTATTCTGGGGAACACAAAGAAAATGATACCAGATTGAAATGACATGAGGGAGAGTAAAAAGACAGAATTAAAATTTTTGGGTGAACTATTCCTTTGAAGGTGCAATGTGAAATAGTTCTTAGGATCTATTGACAGAAATGCAATATAATATCCATAACTATGTTTTCAGTGGTGTATAAAGACCTTGCATAATGAACCGTTATGTTTTTATTACCTTAGAATGAGACATTTATATCTCCATAACCGCGGGCACCCCCTTCTATGGAGGTCGACATATTGTCGTCATGTTTCTACCGTAGCCGACAATGAAAAAACAGCGCTACAGAGCGCGTTTCGTCACTACCTTGAAAAAGAAGTTTTCAGTGGTGTATAAAGACCTTACTTGATGAACCGTTATATTTGTTTTACCTTAGAATGAGCAGTTTCTATCTACATACACCACGGCTCCCCTTACATTGAAATGCGCCAACATGTTTCTACAGTAGCCCTAAACAGACAAACACTTTTTCGTTACTATGTTGCTCTTCATGCAAGGAAGCAAGCTTAGTTCAGCCAATAAAGCACTGACACACTGATGAACAAGTAACAATAATATTCGCAATAACTTATAGTTTTACTGAATAATAAAGTAAACATCATTTCTTAATTTATCCATGTACAGAAACCTCATTGCTGAAGTGGCTACACTCTGCTGTTTCAGACGATGACATATTTTCCTGTCGGCCACCGTAACTTTTGTTGGTTGCAATTCATCAACCTCACCACTAGATGCCGCTAAAAATCACACACTGCACCTTTAAGTTCTACTGTACTAATGATATGAAAACAGTTGTCTTAAACACAAACGAATGTTTCTGATTAGTTAATACACACTATCATTCAAAAGTAGTAATATATGCGGGAAATCACAGGACTTCTTGTATCCTTTTTTGTACCTAGTCTAACAGTAGCTATGTTTCCATCAACCAATTTTTAATGAGATTTGGGGATATTGCAAAAAAACACTGAAATAAACATTTTAAAATAAGGTGGATAATATATATATTTTTTAATTCAATTCGAAGACATGCACAAACTACGATGGAAACACATTTACTGAATAAATCCCTGGATGCTCAACAAACCTTGCATCATCATGGATGTGGACTAACCAGCGGACCAATTTCATTGCAGACCATCTCAAATTGTCATGGTACAGAGAGAAGCAGACAGGTAAATAGTACAGAGTTTTATTGAACAGAGGCACGGAGTGGAACAGCAGAGGAGACTGGTGAGTATGAATAAGAGAATCAGAACTGGATGAATTTAGCTGAACGATAATCTTAAAATCTTGTTGGCAGATGATGGAAGAGAATTCGGCGGGCTGATGGCAGGAGACAGATGACGGATGATCAGAGATGAAGTTCAGGAGAGGAATCTTCGAGGTAGGTAGGAATCGGTAAGTATTCGAGTAGCGTCTGAACATTCTTGTAAGGATGAGACCAGACAAGGAAGTGAAGGAGAAGTGCCTCTTTATAGAGTGTGTTGATGATGAAGTGCAGGTGCGGTGAATCAGAATTCTGAGGAGAGTGAACGAGTTTGCGGAGCGTGCTAATCTGGTGACTCCGTGACACAAATGTTGGTTTGGTCATTCTGAAATGCCTGAGCCAAAGTCTGTTGGGTATTATTACCTCCCAGAACTGTCACATGATTGTGACGCAACGCAAGATAACATGGCATCTTTTATTGCGTTTCGTCTGCGTGCTCTGAGGTGAAAGTATTTTATGATGTTTAAAAAAAGAACCACAGTGGCTTCTCCCAACTGCAGCAACTTCCATTTTAATACAGATATGTTGTGCCAATTTCCTAGGGAGTGAAAATTTTGTTCTCTTGAACACATGAGATGGAAACGGTGCTTTATTTGCAAATGTTTTATGCAGTATTCCAATTTGCAACTTTGGATGGAAACATAGCTAGTGACGTTTTAAATTAAATGTTTCTTTCTTGTTGCTCATTGTAACTTTGTTGCAATATTCTTTGCTGCCAGAGGTGTCAAAAGTATTCACATTCATTACTAGTATAGATACTAGGGTTTAAAAAGACTTCTGAAGAAGTTGAAGTATCAACTCAAGCTTTTTACTCAAGTAAAAGTGTAAAAGTACTGGTTTCAAAACTACTTAAAGTATAAAAGTAAAAGTAATGTAAGGCAAAAAATGCCATTAAGGACAAAAGCTTAGGCCGCGTCATAGGGGCCTATAGTGCACTACCCCACCTCTTCAAAAAAAAATTCTAAAGGCCATAATGACTATAATGTTATATTAAAATGTTAATGTTGAAAAATGTGGGATGCACTAGGCTACCTGTTTCATCCGCATATATGTCCCTTGAAAATGAATGCATTTTAGTACAATGCAAATACATTAAATTGCTCCTATTATGGATTTTTTAAAATTACCTTTCATGTAGTGTATAACATAGCTCAAGTGAGCTGAACAACAAGTGAATGAAAACATCCTGCAAAGTTTTAAATCTGAAAGTGCACCGTATATAAAGTTGTTGTATTTCAAAAGTATGAGTCGACTCTGAGTCAATGAAATTAATCGTTTTTCAAATGAGTCATAAGCCGTTTCGTTAGCATATTGCCCGCCCACTTATTGCGCGTGCAGGCACCAGGGAAAACTTGAACCTCAAACACTGCTGCTGATTCCTGTAGATACTGAACATCATGTCAAGACGACTCTGTGCTCTTCAATGTGATGGTAAAAAGTTTTTTTTTCACTGCCCAAGGATGAGCATGTGAAGAATCAGTGGTTAAAATTCATCTTTACCACGATATCACAGCAGTATAATCCTAATCTTTTGCTGTGTTTCCTTTATTTTACTGACGACTGCTTCTCAAATCTCGGAGTTCAATGCAGGGTTCGCACACTGCTCGCTCTTGAAAGATTGGGTTCAAAATACTTCGTCTTGAGTTTTATATTTGAAACTGCATATCAATGCAGTTTCAAAGGTCTTTGAAGTGCTTGAGAATGCTGTGCACGGTCGCAGCTAAGGAGGAGGGTCTTGTCTAGCGAAACGATAGGTCATTTAAAAAAAAAAAAGAAATGCCGGCGACATGGATATGACCTTTCAACGTGATGACGTAGTTCCCGGCGCGTTGCAGATCAGCTCAATCCGAACAATTGTAGTTAAAAAGTGTATATATATATTATTATTTTTTTTTTTTTTTTTTATTGACCTATCGATTCGCTAGATAAGACTCTCTTCATCAGCTGCGATCGTGCACAGCCGTTTCAAGCACTCTGAAACTGCATTGATTTGGACTTCAAAACAGTGGTTGTCATTGACGTCCATTATTCGAAGAAAAATCCAGAAATGTTTTCCTCAAACTTATTTTCTCTTCCACTGAGGAAAGAAAGACATGGATATCTTGGATGGCATTGGGGTGAGTAAATTATTTGGAAATTTTCATTTTGAGGTGAACTAATCCTTTAATGCAGATTGTCTGTCGTTCTCACATCTCACTACTTGTGCAAGATTTGTTTTACCAACGTTTGTTACATCAGTCATTCACGCTAGAGCGATTGGCTAATGTATGCACTGTTATTGATACAGTTTCCACATGTTTACCGCAATAAATTAGAAAAATACTCAGTAAATAAATAAAGTAAAATAATGTTTGTTGATGGACATGCACTTGTTAATGCTGATGGTGAGGAATTAATTGCAACATCTCATAATGTACCTCAAACTGTATCACCAGAGCCCGTTTACGGAGAGCCTGTTCACTCCCTATTAAGCCCTATTGTACCGAATTTTGGTTGTAGTTCCACCAGAGTTCCACTGGGGGGCGATCGCCCTGAGTGCAAAATGAATGGGAGTCTATGGAGCTAGACAGCTAAATTTGTCTCTTTCACCCGTTTGCCGTTGAGAAATCTCAGATTTGATTGTAGGTTTTGCAAGTCCAACATGGGTTATAGATCGAAAGTTGAATGAACGAATACTATGTCCTCTCGATTTCTTACAGGTTGAGTTATTGTTGCCCATTGAACGCTAGCATTCTGCTAATGAACGCTGATTGGTCAGTGAAGGACTGATTACGACCAGAGATACCGCTTGATGGCATCGTGGCATCTGAAGCGGGACCAGAATGTGTGTGTGTATTTTCGGCGTGGTCTTTTAAAACAACAAAACAAAAACGTGTATTTACCTGTGTCAGCTGTGTTGTCGATGCCTCGAGAGAAAAAAAAGTGCAGAGCGCGAAAGCACCAAAGTGACTGAAGGATTGCCGTAAAGCAGTATCTCTGGTGGTGCGATGTGTATGACGTCATTGACATTTTAAAATACTTTTTAAAGCAAATGAGTGACTCTAAAAAATCTAACAGCCAGCAATGAGTAATTTCTTTGCATCTCCTTTCGAATACAACATTCAAATTACTAGACAAAAAATTATATCCTGAGAAAAGTGGATTTTGAGGGGTATAGCTCCATAGACCTCCATTCATTCTGCACTCGTCCTGTGAGCGCCCTCATATGGAACCAGAGTGGAACTGCAACCAGTTCAGAAGCCGGAAGTTTACTGCGAGTGAAAGTTCTCCCCTTATTAGACATTCTCTGGTATCACTGAGAAACGTCCTGTTCAAGTTGTCCTTGCGATGGAGGTTCGGGTATAACTAACTAGTTCTTCCAGTGTTTCATCATCATCGGACTCGCGCTCGGATTGATGTGGTAAAATTGACGTCATTGTTCATTAGTTTACGGTGTAGGAAGCCTCAGGACAAGCAGAGCTGACGTTGTTTTGGCAATGGGCGTTTTTTTGGGTGACATGCGCTGTACGCGGTAAACCAATCACAACAGACTGAGCCGTCTGGCCAATCAGAGCAGAGTAGCTCGCGGAAAGGAGGGATTTAGAGAGATTGATCCATCTGATAGGTCGTTTGAGAATCATTGATAATGTGGTGATGTGCAAATGTATATTATGAGAAAATTAAACCTTTTTTTTTTCTTTGATGCATATAAACCTGTTGTAGGAGACTCCAAAACAACATTAGCAAACTTTAAAATAACATAATAGGGGCACTTTAAAGAACCAAATATATGTACTACATGTGCAGGTGCGATGGATCGCGTACAAACCAATAGGGTGTCGGAATGGTATATGTTTGTACTTCTCATCCAACCAACCACAATCAAATTCACTCTTATCCGGATGGCGCGATTTATCTGGATGTTTTAAATTTTTTTTTAATTTTTTTTGAACGATGAAAAGCCGGAATGAATACAAGCCAAAATGAAATAGGAGTGGAAAGTACAGATAATTGTGGGAAAATGTAAGGAGTAGAAGTAAAGAGTTGGCTGAAAAATAATTTTCCAGTAAAGTAGAGATACCCAAAATTTCTACTTAAGTAAGGTAACGAAGTATTTGTACTTCTTTACTTGACAGCTCTGTTTGCTGCAGCATTTGAGAAGTCGGGTAAAAAATGTTTAAACTCCTGTTTTAAGAAAAGCTTTTGTTTCTCGCCCATGCCCTTAATACATCATCGCCGTGTTTTTCCCTCGACTGTCTCGAGGCGTCAGTTCTGAAACTCACCTGAGGTTAAATTAGTCACTAGCTCAGGTAATTGGGTACAGTATGGGCAAGTGGCACATTCCCGAGCAGTCGTTGAAGTTGTCAGGCCTCTGCCACCCTCCCTTGCTGATTTGGGCAAGTTGGTGCGACGGTCAGTGTATTTGTCACTATGTCAGCACTCCTGGAGCCGTTCCTCCCAACCCTCTCACGGCAATGCATTCATCTTTCTATTCATCTCTGGGTTGGAAGTCATTCATCATAGGACCGGAGGACTCCATCAATTATTCCAATGGGAAAGGAAGAAGGCCGAGAAGCTTTGAAAGGCAAATACATCTTGATTTAATTGGAATGCAGGTAGAAAGCACATTGGCACTAAGCAGATTTCCTGCTGAAAGATAGAAAGGAGGGAAATCATCTTTGCCTCCTGATGCATATGGTGAATCGCATTCATGGCCACAGATGGAGATTCTTTGAGGGTGGGGGTGTTCGGGTTAAGCAACACTTGTCTTTGTGACATACAATTCGCCTGGGGATTATTTTAAAGGTGTGCGCACACCGGCACAGTTTCATGGCAATCGAAATGAAAATGCTTAAAAATTCACTTCAAAACACACATTACATGATGCAAAAACACCACAGGTGCTACAGCCTGCTGGGCAGGTACTGGGCAGTGAGCGAAGGATGAATAGATGCCATTGATCATCAAACACAAAGGAGGCTGCGGAGAGTTGACTGAAATGGCTGACACATGGATTTCTCACCACTTCTTAAGAATTAGCTGTGCTTGGGCAATCTCCCGAATTCAGCTCTTGAAGTCAGCACAGAAGTGACAAGGGCCAGATTTAATCGGATGGATCCAATCAAGCTAGGCCTTTGTGGATGCTCTGCAGTGGGAGTTCCTGTAATCCCAAAGAATGGCCTGGCAGGATCGATGAGCTGGAGATTTCCTGTTTCATGTTTGGATCTTCTTTCATCACCGCTCATGTGTGCAGATACCACCTTGCAGTTTCAGTCCATGAGGTTTTCTAGTCGCTACACAGGAAGAAGTGGAACAGATGAGTATAGTGCTTTTTAATGCTTGGCAGTATGTTATTTCTGCTTGAGTTCTATCATGGACAGTTTTGCTGTCTAGCAGAAGGAGTGTGTGAGTTGATATGTGACCTTGCGGTGAATTTTAAAACTTTGTTTGCATCTTCTGTGATATACTACTCTGTGTGCTTGTTATCTTTAATATGTTATCTCTGGTATATCTATAGTGTGTTTGAAGGTTGTGCACAATTCAGAGTTGAAGAATTGGCTCCCTTTCTATTCATGAATTGGAATTTGAATTAAAGTTGGAAGATGCATTCTGGGAAAGGAAGGGTTCTTATACACTACCATTCAAAAGTTGTTTGGGGTCATGCTCATCTATCTATCTATCTATCTATCTATCTATCTATCTATCTATCTGTCTGTCTGTCTGTCTGTCCGTCCGTCTGTCCGATTGATTCATAAAAGACCAGTCAGAAAAAGAAAACTCCCTGCAGGAGTCTGAGACCAAACCACATCTGTATTTTGAGCTGAAAGCAGATCTTTAATAAATAATGATTCAGACTTACATCTCCTGTAAATGAGATGCATGCTTACATTAAACAGCTTAGCATGAGTTGATTTTTTGCTTAATTGCAATACAGTCTGTACATTTTTCAATAAACTACATTATAAAATACCTCCCAGTAAAAATTAATTAATGTAAAACTCTAATGACTTCCAAGGCTGGTTGAGTATTTGTTTATTGTAGCCTCAGTATTCAGAACACGGTTCATGTTTATTCTTGTTATGACAGGTGCTCCTTTAGGAGGTTTTCTTCGCATTGGGAAACTTCACATGTAATCTATACTTTATTAGACCTGTCAGTAATTTGAATTGGAAGAGGAGGTCACACCTTCAGGGGATCATTTCCAGTCAGTCCCCAAACCAGCGTGGCATAAGCAAAGCAATCTTTTTATACATTAGCTTAGCTGCTCAGTAGTTACAGTCTTCTACCGTCATGAATTGTGGTTTTGCTCTGTTTATCTATAAAGTTGTTTTTCCAGTATTCCTCCCAGGTAAACATTGAGGCTTATTTACATACAGTACTTAATTACTTTCATACTTTTGTCATTGTTAATTCCGTAATACTTAAAAAAAGTAAAATATTGAGATGCTCAGACCACCCATACGTCCATTTTGTGCCATTTTAATTAGCATTTGCATTTGTTTACACAGTTTATTGCATAAATAGGACATACAATAAATTACATTACTGCATTTTGATTATTGCAAAGCCATTGCACACTACATTCAAGAATAAAGGGGTGTTAAAATCTCTAGTTAAGCATTAAATTTTAACATCTCAACCAAAAAAAAAAACATGGAAGTTTCCATGTCTGACACTATTTTCATCTTGGGTAAGACTTTTTCAGAATTAATTTTTTTGACAGATATTTAATTCTCTGCTTTTGAGTAGAAAGCACACAGAGCCTCGCTGTGGATGTTTAATTGCTATATAATGTCAGAATATATAATTTTGTCATCTTTGTTTATTTTATTGTTTATGCATTTCAACGACAGCATGTTGTGTGGGTTTTGTTGTTTGTTTAGTCTGCTGCATCTGTCACTTATTAATATACAAATGTGGAATTTTTGTCTACCGTAACGCTGCAGTTGTCAAACGCCAAGAAAATTATACCCTTCTCTAATTGTTCAGTTCAAATTCAAAATGAATTGGAGGGTGAAACAGCTTTCTCTGTTCCACACATCTTCTCTGTAATTGAGAAAGCGTTCTTCACAATTTGACTTTGGACTTTCTTTACATTACATGCCCCCATTTGTTGAGAAAAAAATATTGTGCAGTTGTTAAGGCAATGTGACATTTGTGTCCCTCTTATTATACCAGCTTGTGTTACAAACAGAGTTGAGCCGTTAACAAACGTCACTGATGACTATTCTATAATTATGCAACTGGATCCAGTTATGCGTGAACATTGTCCAGAATGTACAAACTTAAACAAACCTGTATGGTGCTAATTGCCTCTCCTAATTAATAATCAATCTTTTTTGCATTTTTTGTGGATGGAATTAAGCATATACAATATAGTATACATTTATTTGAACCATCTACACAACTTATGTGGTTTTACTATATCCACTTCTAAAATGTTTTCAACAACAGTGTGGAATGAATCCATAATTTCAGTTGAGAACAGAACTCAAAGTGGCATACACAGAGAGAGAGAGAAAAAGAAGCCTCATTAAAATTCAATTTTGGGCGTAGTCCTCAATGGTAATCACATTTGGGGTTTAATTTATTCTTTGACACTGATTAATTGCATAGAATTGCTGGAGCCATTTCCTGCTGTAAACGTCAATTAATTAGCCGACAACATTAGATGTGATAATTAATACAGTGGGTGCCACAGCATGGGCCCTGGATCCTTCACGGGTGGCCCCTCAGATGCCTGTGGCCGATGCAAACACCCCAATTTTGGGATCTACGGGGATCTGGAGGTACAAGGGCAATGAGTTGAATGAAAGAAGGAACTTATGTGCATAGGTTCCTGTCTAGGTATGGATGTGGACAGCAGCGGTGGTGACAAACATCCGTTCTCCCTGTGGTCTTGCTGGTTTGGCGAACCCTTGTTAATCACTGACATCAGTCTGAGTGGCAGAGATTCATTCTGTAGCACATAGTCCCTCTCCCAAAGCCCCTCTCAATTAAAATGGCAGCATATGGCCCAGTGACCAGTAAAGCACAGAGGCTGCTATCTGTTCTGATGTCTGGAGATTCTGAAATGACGTCCCTCAGTATGGCTGAGAGGGAAAGTGTGTCACCTTGATCTTTTAAGAAGTGTCGGCTTCTCCTTGAGTGTCTATATTTGGAATAGATAGATCCTCTTGATGGATAGTGTCCTGTTGGCCAAATTGTTTGCAGTGTTAATTTGTTTGCATGACTTTTTGACTCAATTACAGGATGTACTCAGATGTGTGCTTCCTTCATGTAAGCTAATTTAAAGTTTGGTAAATGTCAGTAAGATAAAATATGTCTTAAATGTCACTAAGGAGCTTTAATAACCAAGAACATTTTAAATATATTTGCGTTTTCACATATTTACACCTCAGCATCATTGAAAGCACACAATAACAACCTGCAAACTGTCATTTCATTTTAAATGTGTGCTTGTGCTGCTTTACAGACTTTCAGCTGTTTGCAATGAACAAATCAAACAAAAGTAATTGAAATAGCTCAACACAACAAATGTTTCAAGTTGTTTTCCAAAATTCAACTAAAAATGCAACCTTGAATGATTTATTTAGTCTCAAAATAAATCATCCCCTTCTTGGCATGTATCTTCAGTAGAACACCATATTCTTGGGTTTACGAGCTGCAAACACCTTCTTCAAATCCCTCCAGAGATTTTCTATGGGGTTCAAGTCTGGTGACTGTGAAGGCCACTGTAGAATCTTCCAGGATTTCTTCTGCAATCAAGCCTAGGTGGAATTTGAGGTATGCTTGGTATGATTGTCCTGTTGGAAGGTCCAAAGTTTTCTTTTCAGCAAATGCTTTATTCATCTTCCTCCAGACATACTGCTGATCCATAGGGCCAAAAGTTTGTTTCATTGCTCCACAGAACAGAATCCATGATTTTGAGCAAATTGGAGCCGACTTTTCTTGTGCTTTTGGGTCATTAGTTGTGTAGTCACGGAGTTCAGGCATTGAAACCATCTACGTTTAGTACGCACCTTACTGTGCAAGCTGAAACCTCATTGTCGGTTGCCACCAAGTCTTGCTGCAGGTCTTTTGCAGTCACTCAAGGGTTTTTCTGAAACCTGCATTCTCAAAAATCTGGTTGCAGTCGTTGAAAAAGGAAAAAAAGGAAAAAGCTTCCTTTTTCTGCCCGGTCCAGGTAGTGTAACCACTGTTCCTTTAACTTTTAACTTGGGAACGTCTCGGTTACATATGGTAACCCTCGTTCCCTGAGGGAGGGAACGGAGACGTAGGTCATGACTGACCAATAGGAATCTCGGTAGAGAGGCCTATCTACTTCGAGTGAAACTAAAACAAGCCAATACACATTGGCGTGCAATCATTTGCAACAGCTGTGCAGCCTCGCAGCGCGGGTATTTAACAAGCAGCTGGTGCGATTGCACACTAGTTTTTTGCTGAGGAGCCAAGCCTGAAAAAGCTGGCCGCCCCGGCGGGCGGCAGCAGATGTGGCGACGGGACCTACGTCTCCGTTCCCTCCCTCAGGGAACGAGGGTTACCATATGTAACCAAGACGTTCCCTATCGGTCAGTCACTACAACATAGGTCATGACTGACCAATAGGAATCCCTACCAAAGCGCCACAGCCGCTGCACCCCATCCAGCGCCCAATGCAAGCCTCTACACCTTCTTGCCTGGAAGGACGATAAGCGGAGGCTTACACAGAGTGAATCTGACACTGTTGTTCCGTGATAACCCATACAGTGAGATATTGGATAACACTAGGAAAGCGTGCCCTTTCTGTTTAGGAAGGAACGCTGCGGAAGCCACTTCTTCAAAGAGTTATGTGGAAATACATATGGACTAGCCCGAAGGCTGTACGGCATATGAAATAATGGGTGACTTAGCCCAAGGGAAAGACACGGGCTTCCTATAGGAGCAGCCGTGGAAAATATACACATATGGGATCCCCGTAGGGTCACACAAATGGAACCCAGCCCAGATCCGGTTCTCAAGGATTCAGCGGATAAGGGCCTGGCACCGGACGCTCCGCCAAGTCCGGGCCGAGGGGTTTTGGAGGACTCGACATGTTTTACTCTGGAGCAATAAGGGTGCACAGTAGGGTGCAGCAAGCCGACAGAGCCAGGCCTCTCAGTGCTTCTACCCGTCTAGGGTGAGAACACGGGAGGAGACCGGCTCTACACGTAGGCTATAATATCTAGCGAACGTGTTAGGTGTCGCCCAGCCCGCAGCTCTACAGATATCAGTTAGCGAGGAGCCACGTGCCTGCGCCCAGGAGGATGCAACGCCTCTCGTGGAGTGTGCATGCAACCTGAGCGGGCAGGGCACGCCTTGAGCTTGGTAAGCCAAGGCGATGGCATCCACTATCCAGTGGGCCATCCTCTGCTTGGAGACAGCCTTTCCCTTCTGCTGGCCTCCGTAACAGACAAAGAGCTGGTCTGAGGTCCTGACGCTTTGAGTTCTGTCCACGTACATACGCAGGGCGCGAACGGGACAGAGCAAAGCCAGGGCTGGGTCTGCCTTCTCCAAGGGTAGCGCTTGCAGGTTCACTACCTGGTCTTTGAAGGGAGTGGTAGGAACCTTGGGCACATAGCCAGGCCGGGGTCTTAGTACCACGTGGCTGTCACCCGGCCCGAACTCTAGGCACGATTCGTTCACCGAAAATGCATGCAGGTCTCCTACCCTCTTGACAGAGGCCAGTGCAACCAGCAGCAAAGTCTTCATGGAAAGAAGCTTTAACCCTCTGAGGTCGGCGCGATAGTCTCGCTTTTTTTCTTATCAGTGCAAAAGAAACTCAAAATACTCTGTTGATTTTGATCTTACATATTAAGTGTTGTACATCATTAGATCCTGATAAGTGTCTATTTTTTTGTGGATACTCACAATAAAAACAAAGTGTTGTGCTTTTCGCCAAATATAGAAAAACAAACATGATGCGCGTTTTGCCTTCTCTCTGTCAGTTAAGTCCATTCTGAAACGCCTCCGAAAATTAACTGTAATTCCGCGAATACTTGTCATACAGGCACGAGTGTTTTTCCATAATGAAGCTTGAACTCTCTTCTTTTAAATGAATTTATTTATATAAAAAACAAATATTCTCAGTTTATGTAATCTGTGTGAAAAGAGAGAGATGTCAGTATTTTTCTTTCCAGCTCATTATACCTCATTACGCGTTAATGTGCCACGCCCACGGAGAGCGCGCGGTATTCAAACGCAAATTATCTAAGGCAAGCCATTCAAACATGCCAACGCCCACCAGCTGGATTATAAAACACATCGTGTTTAGTAAGTATCTTGTACAGCTGTGTACACAGCGTATCCTTTCGCTGTGAGGAATAATACTATCTAATAACCCTGGAAAATGTACAAGAAGTGCTGGTAGTTTCATTTCGAGGAGCAACGGATCCAGCTGATGTAGTAAGTCATTTATTCTTAAGTGCTTTGTTCTAATCGCGATATTGAATAGTGTCTGACTGTAAACCGCAAAAAGACTGTTTAAATATGAATTGCGTGTCTGTGTGTAGGCTAAATGATGAATGAACGGCATGCAGGCGCGCGCGCTTTGTTTACTACAGTTATACAGCGCGTGTCTGTGCCGTTCATTCACTCTCGCACCTACATTAGTAAACGTTATGTTTACATGAACACATCCAAACTATATTGCTATAGCCTACTAACATGAGTAAAAATAGACTGAAATATGTTGAAATAAAATGTCTGTATAAGCAACAAGCTGCAAATTTACATGTATATACTAATATATCATACACAATATGTTACAGACTAAATATGAATGTTTAGACAAGATTTTGTGATTAGTTTTGGATAGATTATAAAGTTTTGACTGTAAAAAAAGACTACTGTCACATTAAATAGTTAAGCTTTTGTTCACCAATTTCTGCTCATAGTTAAATATACTATAGTATGATGTTTTGTCAAAAATAAAGTAGGTATATTGAATTATCAACTAAGATGTTATTATAGTGTTTGTTCCAATATTCAAACTAATGAATCCTTACCTTTTTTAATACGTATGATAAAATGTATACTTTTTACAAAGAAATATACTTGAAATATTGTTAAAATTGTAATTGTTGTTGTAATTGTAACCTATTTGTAATTGGTTACAATTTCTAATTGTAAAATATGTATATATAGATAATTTCTTTTGTCCTTGCATTCTTTGAGATCCTGTGACACACCTGTGTGAAAGGGTTAATTAATATGCAGCTCATTATAGGACTCATTAGCCTTTGTCTTCTCAGGTGTGAACACGCCTCCACGCATATTGCCTTTCCAAACAAAAGGTGTCTTATAAAATTTAAATCAATGTATTGTTTTGTGTAAATGATTAGGCAGGATGATTTTCAGATCATTTTGAAGCAAAAATTCTAGGCAACAACACTCATTAGTCAAAAGTCTTGTGGACACATATTTAGTATGTGTTTTGTGGCCTTATTTCAGACACTTTAAGTTTAATTTTTTTCAATAACCATGCATAAGTAATATTCTCTCAAAAATACAAACATGTACATACATGTTGCTCACATATTATGGTAGCCCCGTTTGTGCTATATAGAGTGAATTTACACCTTTGCCATTAACATGTTTATAAATAACTGAAAAAAGCACAAATGTCAGAGCATGTCAGAACACCTCAAGGACCCCAAAAACCCCTTAGACCTCAGAGGGTTAAGTCTACTGACTGCAGAGGCTCAAAGGGAACATCCTGAAGTGCTCGAAGCACCAGGGAAAGATCCCAAGAGGGTATGGAGGGGGGTCGAGGAGGATTTAATCGTCTCGCCCCCCTAAGAGTTTTTTTAGTAGAGCGTTGGTGCTTGCAATGCCAAGGTCATGGGTTCGATTCCCAGGGAAAGCAAGAACTGATAAGAATGTAAAAATGTGTACCTTGAAATGCATTGTAAGTCGCTTTGGATAAAAGCGTCTGCCAAATGCATAAATGTAAATGTAAATGTAAGAAACCTGACGACCAGGTCGTGCTTTCCAATTGCTTTGCCATCTATGTGGTCGTGATAAGCTGAAATAGCTGCAGCATGTACTTTGAGGGTGGAGGGAGATAGTCTACGCTCCAACCCCTGCTGCAAGAAGGAAAGCACAGACCCTATCGAACATCTTCGGGGGTCTTCTCTGCGAGAAGAACACCTCTCGACGAACAGGTTCCACTTCAGGGCGTAAACATGTCTCGTGGACGGCGCCCGTGCTGAAGTGATGGTGTTAAGTACCTCTGGGGGTAAGTCACCTAGAACCTCCGCGTCCCGTCCAGGGACCAGACATGGAGTTTCCAGAGGTCTGGGCGCGGGTGCCATAGGGTGCCCCGTCTCTGAGTCAGAAGATCCTTCCTCAGAGGAATGGGCCAGGGAGGGACTGTCATGAGGAGCATGAGTTCTGGGAACCAAGTCCGGGTGGGCCAATAGGGAGCCACCAGAAGGACCTGCTCCTCGTCCTCCCTGACTTTGCACAGTGTCTGAGCAAGTAGGCTCACTGGGGGAAACGCATATTTGCGAAGGCCCCGGGGCCAGCTGTGTGCCAGTGCGTCCGTGCCGAGTGTTCCCTCGGTCAGGGAGTAAAACAGCTGGCAGTGGGAGGTCTCTGATGAGGCAAACAGGTCTACCTGACCCTCCCCGAACTCTCTCCAGATCAGCTGAACCGCCTGGGGGTGGAGTCGCCATTCTCCAGGAAGCACAGCTCGTGATAGCTCGTCGGCCACACGGTTGAGCACGCCGGGGACATACATGGCTCGAAGCGACCTCAGATGCTTCTGACTCCAGAGGAGGAGATGGCGGGCGAGTTGCGACATGCGACGGGAGCTTTGACCACCTTGTCAGTTGATGTACGCAACGGTCGCCGTGTTGTCCGTACGGACCAGCACTTCCCTGCCCTGTAGCGGCCTTTTCAAGCGGCTCAGAGCGAGTTGTACTGCTAGCAACTCGAGGCAATTGATGTGCCAATGCAGTTGGGGGTCCGTCCACACCCCTGACACTGCATGCCCGTTGTACGTGGCACCCCAGCCGGTGGCAGAGGCATCTGTGAATACCACAGCATGCCTGGACACCTGTTCCAAGGGGACTCCTGCCCGCAGGAACAAGAGGTCTGAACAAGGGCTGAAGGTCTGGCGGCACGCCGGTGTGATTGCCACCCGTGAAGCCAGTGCTGAAGCGGTCTCATATGAAGCAGGCCGAGCGGGGTTACCGCTGCTGCTGCTGCCATATGCCCCAGGAGCCTCTGAAAGAATTTCAGTGGGATCGCTGTCCTGCCTTTGAACGTGTTCAAGCAGTTCAGCACCGACTGAGCACGCTGCTCTGTGAGGCGCGCTGTCTGGGTGACCGAATCCAACTCCATACCGAGATAACAGATCCTCTGCACAGGGGAGAGTTTGCTCTTTTCCCAGTTGACCTGAAGACCCAACTGGCTGAGGTGCCTGAGCACTAGGTCCCTGTGTTCGCATAGCTGATCTCGAGAGTGTGCTAGTATGAGCCAGTCGTCGAGATAATTGAGGATGCGAACGCTCTGTTCTCTTATGGGAACAAGGGCCCCCTCCGTGACTTTCGTGAAGACACGGGGGGACAGGGACAGCCCGAAGGGTAGGACTTTGTACTGATATGCTCGACCCTCGAACGCAAAGCGCAGGAATGGCCTGTGTCGAGGAAGAATCGAGACATGAAAGTACGCGTCCTTCAGGTCGATCGCTGCAAACCAATCTTGGGGACGGATGCATTCGAAAATGCGTCTCTGCGTGAGCATTTTGAACGGTAGCTTGTGGAGGCTCCGATTCAAAACTCGCAGATCCAAGATCGGTCGTAACCTACCACCTTTCTTGGGTACAATGAAGTGGGGACTGTAGTGCCCTGACCTCATATCGGCTGGAGGGACCGGCTCTATCGCATCCTTCGCCAGTAGGACTGCGATCTCCGCACGCAAGACATGGGCATCGGCTGCTCTCACTGTAGTGGAGTGTATGGCCCGAAACTTGGGGGGACGCCGGGCGAACTGAATCGCATAGCCGAGCCTGATGGTTCGAATGAGCCAGCGAGACGGACTGGGGTGCGCTAACCAGGCTCGCAGAGACCGTACAAGCGGGACCAAAGGGACCGTAGGCGTACCCGGGGTGGGGCAGCAAGGTGGAACACAGGGACGCGGCTCGGGAGGCTCTCTCTGGGAGGCGGCCCGTAGCGGGGTCTGAGTGTGCTGTGCAGCACTTACCTGGTTCCACGGGGCAGGAGGTGCGGGAGTCAGCTCGGTGGCGTTCTCGGACCGTACACAGCTGTCGGCTGGTGATAGAAGAGGCGGATGAGAGTGGTGAGGATTCCATCCCCCCACTGCTCTCCGGGTCTTCCTCGGACCCAGAGATGATAGAAACTGCTCTTTTATTGAAAATTTGGGTACCGCTGGTTTTAAGGCCAGCGGCGGAACACAAACAAAATGAAACAAAGGATTTACCACCCGGCCCTCTTCCGGGGAAGGGAGCGATGCAGTCATCGTCTCCAGGAGAGCAGTCCCTTCCATCTCTGGGTCGCCCGTCCTAGGGCCGCTTACCCTTGGCTTTGCCGCCCCTCTTGGCGGGGGCCTGGACGGGCGGGGCGCCCTGCCTGCGACTGGCTCCACGGCGCCGTTTAGATGGAGGCTGCTGTTTCGGCGCGGGAGAAGGGGCAGACGCAGGAGGACGCCCACGGCGACGAGCAGACCGAGGAGCCGCGGGCGGTGGGGTGGAGGCAGCAGCTGACCGCCGCGACAGGATGTGACTGATGGCCTCAGTCTGCTTCTGTACAGCCGAGAACTGCTGGGCAAAGTTCTCGACCGCGTCGCCGAAGAGGCCGGTCTGGGGCACGGGGGAGTTAAGGAACCTGATCTTGTCGGTCTCCCGCATGTCAGCCAGACACAGCCAGAGATGGCGTTCCTGGACCATTAGTGTGGACATCGCACGACCCACTGACCGCGCAGTGACCTTCGTCGCACGAAGCGCGAGGTCAGTTGCGGCACGAAGTTTTTGGAGAACTTGTGGATCATGACCACCCTCGTGCAGGTCCTTCAGTGCCTTGGCCTGATGAACCTGCAACAACGCCATAGTGTGCATGGCAGAGGCAGCTTCCCCACAGGCCTTGTAAGCCTTGCCGGTCAGGTCCGACGAGTACTTACAGGCCCGGGAAGGAAGACACGGTTCTCCACGCCAAGTGGAGTTAAGGCACAGTTGCATAGCAACGGCCCGTTCCACTGGCGGGATACGCGTGTATCCCTTAGCTGCCCCGCCATCAAGGGTGGTGAGGGAGGAGGAGCCACCGAGACGGTTTCTGGCAGTAAAAGGTGCCGTCCACGTCCCTGTGAGCTCCTCGTGCACCTCCGGGAAGAAAGGCACTGGGGTGGGTTGCTGAGAACCAGCGCGCGCCAACCCAAGATACCAATCATCGAACCTCGAGGGCTCGGGACACGGTGGAGGGTTCCACACGAGCCCGATCCTGTTGGCGGCCCGGGAAAGCATGGCCATCATCTCCGGGTCCGTCTCGGGCACTGCTGGCACACCCGAAGGAGGCAGCGGCTCTGAGCCGTCGTCCGCGGAGAGGTCTGACCCTCCCTCCGATGCTGCGATCAACATCTGGTCGTCGCAGGGAGTGCCGAACGAAACGACTGGTACACATCTCGAAGATGGTCCAGAACGTTCTGTTGGCAGCTCAACTGGTTGCGGAGCATGAGAGGAGTGAGGGTTCCTAGGGGGTTGGTTCCCCGAAGGAAGCGCGCTCACTGTAATCCTCAGGTCATCCGTGTCACTGCCTCTAGCAACCCGCGAAGGGGGGTTGGAACGAGGTGCAGGCACGGGGACTCCGCCCCTTTGCAGGAACGTGAGTCTCGACCTCAGCTCCGCGATGGTCATCTTCCCACAATGGGTACATGACTCATCCACGAACGCTGCCTGTGCATGTTTGAGGCCCAGACACACAAGGCAGCGATCGTGACCATCCCGCGACCCCAGGTAACGACCGCATCCAGAAACACACAGATAGAATGTCATCTTGAAAAAGACGCAAACTATCTGTGTAAGCTCTTTTAGAGAGTGCTCTCCTTGGTGCTGAAGCACGCAGGGGAACGGTCACGGCGAACACAGACAAGAATGTGCACCTGTCTGTGCGCGATTCTCTCTCGCTGGTCTTACCAGCCGTGAAAACGGCCGTTGAGCGCTTTAATCGCGCACCTTACCAGCCGTAAAAACGTCCGTTGAGCGCTTTAACCGCGCACCTTACCAGCCGTGAAAACAGCTTTTTTGTTTGCTCAGTTTTAAAACAACAAACAAAGAAGAGAGAGAGAGAAGAGAAAAAGACCGCTCGCGCTGCTGTGCCGTCACGCCCGCACCAAAGTGGAGAGATCCAGAAGAGGCTTGCTTTCAAATTCACTCTGTTCAGCATACGAAGTGCTTGGCTCCGAAGCAAAAAGCTAGTGTGCAATCGCACCAGCTGCTTGTTAAATACCCGCGCTGCAAGGCTGCACAGCTGTTGCAAATGATTGCACGCCAATGTGTATTGGCTTGTTTTAGTTTCACTCGAAGTAGATTGGCCTCTCTAGCGAGATTCCTATTGGTCAGTCATGACCTACGTTGTAGTGACTGACCGATAGGGAACTATGCTTCCAAAGTTGTCTCTAGGAACATTTAGTGCCTTCACTCTCTTTTTGTATGCTGTTACTTGTTTGTGAAGGGCGATAATATCTTCTCTTAACTTTTTGGACCATTGTTTTGAATTAGCCATATTTCTAACATGCAGTCAAACTTGGCACTCAACAAACCTAGCCAGTTCAGATATTTTATGTGTTCTAGCTCAAGTAAACCTGGTGTAACTGATGAAGCCATTGATTAGTTGCATCAGGTGTGCTTGAAACAACACCTGTTTTGCAGATTTGTTCTGTTGTGAGGGATTATATTCAGGGGTTAAATGATTTTGAGACTGCAGAAGTCATTAAAAGTTGCATTTTCAGATGAATTTGGGGAAACCACTTGAAATGTGTGTTTAGCTATTTAAATTTGATTTGATTTGTTCATTGCAAACAGCTGACTGCCAATATGCTGTTGGTCCTGTATGTGTTTCTAACACCAAAGAATGGGGAATATATGCTGTTGAAAAAGTATGCTGTTGGTCCTGTATGTGTTTCCAACACTAAAAAATGGTGGGGAAAAAATAAGTTACCTGAGCTTACTCTTAAAAATGACTTGTTTCTGTAACTTAATGTAGATTGATTGACTCATATTACACTAATTTTTGTATTCACTTTATTAACACTGTTTAATTTAGATGTTACCACATTAAGCTTTTTTTTAGGAATTTTTTGTTTATAGTCTCATCAGTGTGCTGAGATTAAGTCAGCTTCACTGCTTTATCATTAGCCCACTATTAGATAAGCCTGTTGCAGTTTTAGGTACATACCAATGTTCAATCATTTCCCCTGTAGTTATCCGTTCCTCCGCTCATCCAAGAGTGAACTTGGGGTACAGCTATTAATGGGGTTTCATGAGCCATATGATATCTGCTACCAGTGGTTGTTACTATGAATCTCCAAGCGAGAGGATTTTAAACAGGGAGGTTCTCCCACACCATCATGAGTTATGGGCTGTCGCCCCACTGTTTAGTGTAGAGAGCGAACAATTTGATATTAAGATTTTCTCTTGTCTTGTACCTTTGATATATGTCTGACAGTGTGCATATGTGTGTGTACATTTGTTCACCCCTTGTAAACAAATGTATACTAGTATGTATTTATTTTAGGCTTGTTTTTTTGTGCTCACTTTCATATTCAAATGGCAGTGTGGGCCTTGATTGTCTGCCTACATGGCTGATCATTTCTTGCTAATGATGCCACCACCCAAAGGCACGCGGCAGAATGGCAAAGATGACTACAGCCTCTGAACTTGTGTTTGTTATGTGAAGTTCAGTCATATTAATCATTCTGTCAGACAATGAGAGCAAGGCGCCCATGGGGTAAAAATGAGACATGGCCCTCTGAAGCCGAGGGTTTTAGCCGAGTAAAAAGAAAAGAGGGGCTGTGCGTTTGACGCTTGTTATTATTTATCCAAACTCTGATGTGCGCCGTACTGACACTGCTGCACTCTACAGGGGCACGCACGGTTTCTCTTTTAGATAGTTTTAAGTGGAAACTGCACAAGGTGAGGATAGTGCAAGAGCAGCGCATTTAGAAGCTTATTCATCACATTTGTGCTCCGTGTCAGAAAGCCGTCTGCCCCAGAGAGCAGGGGAGCATGTGGATTTTGAGGTGTTATGCATCAAACGAATTGGGCTCTTTGTTCAACTGTGTAAATGAGTCATGTTCATGTGTTTACATGTACAATACACTAATAATTATGAAAAAGAAGCTTATTATAAATAATTGATAACTCAAATTAAGTGTAAATGAGTCATGTTTGTGTGTTTACATGTACAATACGCTAATAATTATGAAAAAGAAGCTTATTATAAATAACTGATAACTCAAATTAAGACTTTTTTTTCCATTTTGGATGCTAATATATATCGGTGTTAGAGAGAGAGAGAGAGAGAGATTTATGTGATGATATATAGTTATGCTCCCCATTATTTTAAATACCACATGATTATCAAGATTCTTCTGAAATCATTCTAACATGCTGATTTTCATTATTCTTTGATGAACAGAAAGATTAATAGAACAGTATTTATTAAAAATAAATACTAAAAGTAAAAGTCTTTACTGTCACTTTTATTTTTACTTTTGATACATTTTTGATGCATCCTTGATGAAACTAAAAAGTAATAAAATGTGCATGGAATAAAAATATAAAAATTTTATAAAAGCCAGCACAATATGGACATCTATATACTTATATAAAACTAATTGATTACCTTGACATATTAGCATATTGCTAATAGATTAGCATGCTAACCTACACGTTTTTATTACTTTTATATGTTGTTTTAAACCATGCGTGCCTCATGAAAAGGCGAAAATCTGAGCCAATTAGGTTTACACCATTTCAAATGTTTATATGACTTTACACTTTGTCAGGTTATTGAGTATGTTAGCATGCACATGAAAACACATTCATTGTCTGGCTTTCTCATTAATAATCCGAGAATGTCCCACTCATTAAGACAAAAGGCTTTGAGCTGATGATGCAGTGTTTTTTTCCCCGGAACCTGTGCTTGTTTTATAATGAGATCCTTCCTATCAACAGCTTACAAATATAGTGAATTCCTTATTTCTGCAAATCCATCATTGGTATGTTAGCATTAGTCTATAATGATTCGGCAGAGAGAATCCATAATGTCAAGAGGAATTCATTTTTACAGACAGAACAGAATGGTTATGGTTTTAAAGATACAGCGATCATGTTTAGAAAGGAATTTGCTCCAGAATGTTGCAGACCAGATATGCTTTGATTTTGTGCGATCAGCCAGATGTGCTATATATTAAGGTGGGGTTAAATTGAAACATGGCTGTGTATTCCCTAGATGTCAAGGCACGGCTGACAGTTGCGGTAGGAGACGAGATGATTGATTACACCACCCGCTCAACATATGGCAATATGTGGGATTCTAGCTCACAGGGTAACCACGGGTAGAAAAGTGATGCCTCATACTGTATGTTAAAAAAGAGTTTGAAGATAAATGAAGAATGCCACAATGGATTTCATTTTCACAAATCTGCTTAGCTACTCTGTCTTCTATTAATAATACTATGATTATCCTCTACGGTAAGAATTTTCTAGGAATTATTGTTATTTTCTGACATAACCATTGATGACATTTTATTTTCATACTTTAAGATAATCCAGCAATATTAGCAAGTGTGGTTTATTCTCAATGTGTAGAAATGTATCAGAAATTTTGCATTATTTTTTTGTTTCAAGTCAGTGCTTTCATTTTCCAGACTCGTTTTTGAATTGACAGAAAAACTGTTTAAATAAAGTACCTAATTGAGCAAAGTTAGAATTAGCAAACACTATTTTAAAAATCATTTCATACTGGGATTGTCAGTGTATTTAGGAATTCACAGTCATACATTTATTCCACATCAACTGTCAACACAACACAAAGCAGAACCCAAGCAAGATTCTGCTGTCATCATATAATTTAGTTTTGTAAACTTACATTTTTTTTTTAATACCCAGTGTTACCATAATTCAAGTTTTGTGGGCTTTATTCCATCTGTGTTAGCTTTGAGGCTATTTATATGCTTGTGCACTCCTAAAAGTACACAAAAACACAGATAAATGCATTTAAAACTGTCAATCTTATTTTTCTAATACAACAAGCCCAAAATATTGACGAACAAGGGGCAATCTCTTCTATATATCACTCCCCAACTTACTGTTTGAGATCCATGAACTCACCAATTGGTTTGGGTCTTATATTTGTTTGTTTTTAAATCATGATTGTTTCTCGCCCTCTGCATATTTTAGGAATGGTAAACTACAGTGAGGTTACAGGTTACCCACTGGTTCAGCACTGGAAGCTACGATCCATTATGTACCATGTGAAGCTCAATCAGTGGACCCTCTCCCAAGGTAAAACAACCTCACTCTTCTTCCATTTATTTATATTGATCAAGTATTTACTTAAAAATAAATGTATGACTGGCCTAAGCTTACAGTACACTCTTTGGTTAGGTAGAGGTTTCAGGCTAACTGGCCATAACTTTTTTTGGTCGGGTAGAATTGAGTGATCTCACTATGGAGCCCTCACTGTGACAGATCAGTTGTGCTGGGTGGGTAGTGAAGCAAAACTCATTACCAACAAATATGGCTGCCTGGTGTAAAAGGCAGTTCTCAGTGCTTTGTTGATCCCAGATGTTGAGTGTGTTTAAGGGGACTTAAAGCTGAAGTCAGTTTTGTTTTACTATCCTAGATTAATATTAAGAGAGAATCAAAAGAAAGCCACCTGTTGGTATCAAAACATTACTCTGTTTAAGCATTCTGAAACAGCAACATTGACTCAACCAATGGCGTGAGTTTGGGGGTGGGACTATATTTTTGACCAGCCAATGGTAGATTGGTGGAATGTTCAGGAAACCAGTTTGAGAACATTCATTAATTTTTTCCAATTCTGTGATGCTAGTGGTGCAGAAATTACACAATTTAGCATCAAAGAAGACAAAAAGCAACCCTCAAAGATGGATAAAGTTGGCATTGTTTTTGGCACTTTAGTTTTATTTTGGCCTCATATTTTCACTACGAGGGCATTTGCTTCATTTGTTTAAGGAACACTGTATATTTAATGTCAGATCCCAAGTGCAGTTCTAAAAGAATACTCTGTATTAATGACTGGCCTTTAAAATTTGATTTCCTTGCTCTTATTGCTTGCACCAGTTCCCCTCTCTTCTCATCACATTACCATTGAAGGATTCATTTTTCATATGACTAAGAAGTGGGGGTTTTGCATTTCAATTCTGATTTGTACCACTTTTTTACCCTGCCTTTTCTGCATCTTATCACTTGAGGTCATTTTACAAACCAGGGCATGAAGATTGTGAGAGAAAGCTGAATATGGCAAATGCCTTATTTTGCCAAAATTATTGGTCAACATTTGTCATTCAGTCAATGTGCTGAAATATTGGACCATTCTTCGAATACCCACATGAAACATATCTATTAAATGAATAATATGTTTTGTTAACTTGCAAACCTGTTCTGCTGTCTACCAAACTTTTCAGAGATCTTCAATACTTTTGCAAAAGTGCGTGCAAACAAGTACTTTATATTCTAAAGTACCGCAGGGAAATTAAAATTCTAGGACTAAAAGCTTACATTTAATTTTATGATGTATATTCTGTGTTGAAAAAAGCAGTACAAGTTTTTAAAAGGTCAGACATCAACCTACACAAAAGCACTCAATACCTCTACAGGCCTTGTTGTTTATCCTTCCTTTGTTTCCCCAGATAGCATTTCACTCAGCACACTGACAGATCATGTTTTCACTCTTTCTCTTCCCACATTCTTTGCTTTGTCATTTTAACTGCACTGTAGTATGTGTAACTGTATTAAAAATCACCATTTGGCAATAATGCTTTGAATACTTAAAGCAAATTGTAGCTGCACTGAAAATCAACATTTATTACTAAAGCTTTGTAATCTTCTTAACAGCTTCATTCATTTGGAATCTTTTCTCTTGTTTTGTCTATTATGCAGCCTCTGCTTTTTACTGAGATGTGAAATTGAATTTAAAGTTTAATGCAATTCTCTGAACCTCCTTCTTTTACCTTTCTTCTTCAGCTTTCAGTTCAGCAGTTCATTCACTGGATGGGGCTACCTTGCGCAGTGACTTTGTGTCCATTTTAAAAGAGTTTGGCAACCATTTTATCCAGGAGGCAGTGTATGGCTTTGAGGAATCCTGTACCATATGGTATCCCAACAAGCAAGTCCAACGTCAGCTGTGGTTGGAATATCAGGATATCAGCAAAGGTAAGCTAAACAAATATATTAATTTAAAATATTTAATTTTAGATTATATTATTCATATTGCATCTCATTCACTTATAATGAAGGTTCATACTGTGCAAATTATGTTTGTTATATTTTTAATTGTAAGACTAATTGTAAAGTTATTTATTTATAACAAGTAACCCTACAATATGCATTATTAAATTATTCATGTTCTTTTTGTAACATTTGAGTTAGTTCTAAATGTCATCCTAAATATAGAACAAATGTAAGTGTTATCTTATTGATAAATCATGTTTTCTGCATAAAGACGCATTGGTTTTACACATTGGTTACCCATGGTTAGTGAATGAGACCCATTGTTTTTATGCTTTAGGATGCACCTTTTTATTTTATGAGATAAACCTTTACATTTTTTTGTTGTGATAAACAGAGCAAAAATATTTAGCCTATTCATAAATTATTCTTAAAAACGAATCAAATAATAATACTGGAACAGTCATTATTATTAAAAAAAAAAAGACTATTGTCTAAATATGCAGATAGTAGTTTGGCCCAGTGCACCCAAATTATGGTTTTGTCAGAATAAACTCCATTTTGGACAGGATGTGGACAGGAGCTGAGGAAGTAAAACTCAACACAGCCCATGGGAGGTTGGTCACATCTGTTCAGCCAATAAAAGGGGGCAAGGGCAGATGTGAGAAGGCTGGCTGGCTAAAGCTGAATGCAGGCCAGCGCTGCTCCGTACTCAGGAGGCCCCTGGGCAGGCTCACCTAGTTTTTATGCTTCAGCTCCACTCAGCTGAGCCCGTATACATGTATATGTACAAGGTCGGTTAGGACGGAACTTATTAAAACAGAGGTGTGACGTTAACAGACAAAGCACCTCTGGAGATAGGCTAGACAGTCTATAGAGTGACTCGCCATGAAGGTTTTAGCTTTCTATGCTTATGTCTAGTATATCGACAGCGTGCCCTTGGGCATTCATGAAATAGCAGTGGTGTGAACATGAAAAAAAAAATGCTTTGTGATACACAGGCATTTCTTCGGAAACCATGAAATAAGCACTAAGGTCATCCTACCAGGCATGCTAGAGGCCTAGATCTGTACTGTACTATTCTATTCTTAATGAAAACACAAGGTAAAGGGGATGAGAATGAACAAAGTGAATGACAACAAAATGAAAGCTCCAGGTGCTCTGCAGTGTGTCTTTTGTTGGGAGTTAGAAAATCTATATCCGATGTGTCAGTGAGTAGTCCATTGTTCTGCTAAAAGCTTTTTGTGGTACTAATGGCCATGTGGTAACAGTAATGATCCTGCTAAAAAAAAAGACTAAAATAGTTGATCAAATTTGTCAAGTCAAAAGTCACTCAGAAGAAGAGATTTTTATATAAACTCAAACATTTCTCATCAAATACTTCCAATACCAAATTATGTGAGCTGCGCTATACACTCATTTTATTTATTTAATTATTTGTTTGTTTGTTTGTTTGTTTGTTTTTTAATTCCTTAAGACAAAAAAAACTCATATAGGCAAGGCAAAATTTGCACAAAGGCCTACACAATATGAAGGTGAAAAAAAAAAAAGTTAGATTTAAAAAACAGCTTTACTGCAGAATAGCAAACCTTCAGTCACAACATTACCTTCTTCAGTGCCTTAATAATATGCAGAGACAATTGCAATACGATTTTCTTCTCAGTCGTGCTTTGAATTTGATTTTTTTGTGGGCTGGTGTCACTACTAAACTTCTTAACAACTGTACCTTAACCAGCATGACTAGCTCACCAGACTAGTTTCACCAGCTCAGCACTAACAGGCATAGACCAGCCTGGACAAGAATGGAAATGTATGTCGGTCTTTTCAGCTGGGGGAACAAGTTATGCATTAATGTTGCTCTAATTTATCATTTAGCTGACAATTTATGCAAAGCAACTTTGGATAGTCCGCTTATTGTTACACTGGAGCAACCTGAGGTTAAGTGCCTTGCTCAAGGCCACAATGGTGATAGTTCAGAGATCACACATTGTGGGATTTGATCGTTCATAAGTAGGGGGGAAAAAACTACACTGTTATAATATTCCCTTTTTTTTTGCAATAAATTATGAGGCACATATCCAAACAACATCCATAAATTGTATAAATACATTTAACCACTAATTAGGCTATCATAAAAAAGGGCAAGTGGCAATTAGTTGCACTTCATGTTTACATGTGTTGTGTTAAACTGTCAATAAAGGACACATACTTGTTACACCCCATCCATCATAACGAACTAGGAACACACTGGAAGCCAGCAAAATGTACCTAAAACTTTTTTCTCTCTATTCTATACATGTCTATATTGATGATGATTTTTTGTTTTTTGTTTTGTTTTGTTTTTGCTTTTGTTGGTTAACATCCTGATACAATATAAATTGGATGATTGACGTGCTGTATGCAAAAACACCTTAACACCATAAAAACACCATATTTGCACAGGTTTTTGCATACTGCATGTACTAAAACAACATAAGAGGGAGTAAATGATGACCAAATATACATTTTTGGGTGCACAATTCTTTTCTAAATTGAAAAAAAAAGTTGACTGTAAACACTAGCACATCTTCAGCTCGATTTATTTTCTTCATGATGTCTTCAATGAATTATATTCAATCCCCCTGCTAATGTGCACTGCCTTGTTTTAAGAGCTGACTTATCTTTAGAACAAATATACTCGCTTTCTGCCATCCATCCCATCCCATCCGGTAATTATGGGTGTGTTTAATGCTCTCAATATAACTTAACATTAAAATATAATTCATTCTTTCATCCAAATTCAGGTAAAGTGTTTAAGATCAAAGATATCACCACGTTATCTATTTGATTAAAAAGTCCTTGTGGACACAATGTACTTAGAGACAGTATTCAAAAATGACAGAAAACCTTGTGTATTTACAGTACATATTGAGCACATGTTCCCTTGAAAGGGATAGTTCACCCCAAAATAAAAGTTCTCTCAACATTTAGTCACCTTCATGTTGTTCCAAACCTGTATGAGTTTCTTGTTTTATTTGGAACATGAAAGAAGATATTTCGAAAAATGTCTTAGAAGTGTTTTTTTTTTTTTTTTACAATGAGTCAGGGGTCCAATGTTGTTTTGGGTGTTCTTCAAAATGAATTCTTCTGAGTTCTACAGTAATGATACAAATGAGGACAGAGTTTGTTTTGATGGATGGATGTTACAACTTTTTATGGTTAAAGGTAAAATAATATTTGGTAGCAATAATGTTTCATTTGTTAACTAATTTAGTTAACTTGAACTATGAATGAACACACTTCTACAGCATTTATTAATCTTAGTTAATGTTAGTTTCAACATTTACTAATACATTATTAAAATCAAAGATTGTATTTGTTATAACAATGCACTGTGAACTAACTTGAACAAACAACTGTATTTTTTTAAAACATTAACAAAGATGAATAAATATTGTAACAATTGTATTGCTCATGTTAGTTCATGTTAGTTAATGCATTAATGATGTTAACAAATGAGCCGTTATTGTAAAGTGTTACCAAATATTTGTATATTAATGAGTGACTGATGAAGATACACTGGATTGAGATCTTGCACAATAATAATAATAATGATAATGTAATGTCATAGTAGCATATAGATTTATTTCTGTAATTTATGTTTTGTGATCCTGTTTAAGTGTTGTTGGATGTGCGTAAACTTTTCAGCATTTATTTGTACTACCCACAGCCTTTTGGTTACCAGCCCAATACACCACCTCAGACTGTTTGTCAATTTGCAAGTAGCACAAAGCCTGCAAATATAAATTGACGAACATTTTAAATGCTTATATGTTTGTTGAAACAGAGACATTCAAAGCCATCCACCTTCAAACCGGTAGTTTTGGTATCTTAGATAAATTCAGATAATTAATGGCCATACTGCTGCTTCAGCCTAATAACATGTTTCCCTTGGTCGAATCAACCACGTTGCCTTCTTCCCAAGGACATCACCTTGCAATACACAAAAATGTTAGCTCTATGACAGATGGTTTTAGATCAGTTTCCCTGCCTACTTGAAAACTCCATTATTCTTCATTTTGCCAGCCTCTGACATATGCATGCTATCATGGCGTTAAATGTAGAGCTGAAATCAGCATTTCTGCCCTCGTTTTTAATAAAAAAAAAATTAAATTTATATATCATTCAATGACATTTACACGTGTGCCACAAAGTGGAGTGGAGATCTGCGATCATGACCTTCCGAGTCCATGCAACTGACTCTGAGAATGCAGGTGAATTCATACGCTGGGTGTTAGGCAGCTGCTTGTGGACTGCTGTGAGAATAAGAACAGACACAGGGCAGGGTTTTAATACCCCCTGTGACTCAGCTAAAGGTCCTGCTCTTTGGATATGGATAATTAGCTCTCTGGAGACTCTGGTAAACCATATTTCCCCAAATAGCACAAACCTTCCGCAACTGAAGTGTGCCACCTAATCATTTATAAATGTTTAGGGGGAAATGTCTACCACACAGCTTATGAATATTCACAAATCGGCTGAAGGAAATTAAAATATTGGAATGATGCCTCAGCAAAAAATTATGTGAAACATACTAATTGGTATTTCATTTGGGAATGTCAAACATTTATGAAAGGCTTTGAGTTACTGCTATGAGTTTTAGTTTTATTTTATTTTTAGTAAAGAAAATCCCTAATTAATTGATTTATTTATGATTATTATTTTACTATTTTTGGAGAGAGTGTTTGTGTGTATGGTTATAATTTGAAGAAGCAAATTGAAATTTTCGAATCATACCATCAAAAAGAGCATAAATCCAGTTTTGAAAGTCATCTTTAATAAACAGTAAGTGTTTGAGATAATGACTCCCTCTCTTTTGAGTTAGATATCTTTCTCTCTGCGGTCATAATGTGCATTCGATTGATATGAGCATCGCCTGTATACTGTGTCTGCAAGAGTAGAATGGACTGAGGTTATTTGTTAATTTATCAGTGAAGATGCACTCTGGACTGCAGCACCACTCAAGAGTAGATTAAAAAAAATACTCATCTAGAAATACATTTGCAAGTTTTAAGGCATCTTTGGTTTTGAAACTATACAAGCTTTATAGTTTACAGATCAGATTGATTCACTCCAAACTTATGTCGCATAGGTATTTAAACTTTATTGCTGTCTCGTCTAATGCTCTTGTAAGATTTACTGCGATATACCTTCAAAATGGCTTTTTGAGCATCAGCAATACATAGCATATAACATTTGACTTGATGATCAATATATTATTGATAGCAGGACCAACTCAACATCATAATATTCTGAATTCAAGAGATAAAATATAGATTTTACTGACAAGCTGTGCTAAAAAAAAAACAGGGCAGCAAAAGACACAAGAATTGTTTTTATGACAGCCATGTTCTCACCTCCTCCATTTCCGACACGATATGCATGCTCTTTTTTGTGTCTCTCCTCAACTCTACGTGTTCTCTCTCTCTTGCTTTCTCTTTTACTCTCATCTTTCTCCCATTACATGTCCTGTAGGTGGGAGGGTAACACCCAAGCACAGCTTATCTACTACTGCAGCGGGCACTACAGCATGAGGGTGAGGATTGAGAGAGGGGAACAAAGTGATCAGGAAACTTGGAAACGAAAGAGATTATGTCCCACTGCCAGAGAGTGTATTTCAGGGTGTGGGAGATGTGTACAAGAAAGATACAGTATAATATACTTGACTTGCATTACATTACTTCAGTTTTCAGTGTTTCCTGATCTTTCAGATCAGATTTTGATTTAGTGCTCAATTATTAATGATGGATCCTATTATCAATGTTGGAAACCGTTTTTGCTGCTTAATATTTTTGTGGAAACCATGATACTTTTTTCAGGATTCGTTGATTAATAAAATGTTAATAAAAAGAACTGGATTTATTTGAAATAGAAATATTTGCCAAATATGGCAAACTTGGTATCTACAGTGTTCTCAGCGTGACCCAAGAGTTCTATTAAGACCAGTTTCATTGCAATAGGCTAATTTACTCTAAAAGTTATTAGCATTTATGGAAATTTCATTATAACTTTTGACCACAAGGTGGCACTGCCCCGAAACATTTTGAATACTTTAAGGGCATGGTGCCGAAAACACATAACGAGATTCGTAATGGTACACCAATGCATTCGTAAAGTGTAGCATTTAATATCACTGCAATTGTAATTAATGGCAATTTCCTGTTTTGTTCTATTATAGCGCCATCAAGAACCACAATCCCACATTTTTTTTTATATGTCCTCAGAGTGAGACAAATTTGTGGCAAATTTGAGTGAAAATATCTCATTTTGTTTAGGAGTTACATACATTTATATGTATGAACACATAAAATTACCCACACGTGAATTTGATTGGATTTTTTTGCCAATTACTATAAAATTTTTTGACATTTGGGCATTAGAGAATGTTCAACAACCTATGTTTCTAATCTTCCTACGGTGGTTTCCTCTCAATCAGGTTTCGAAAATATTGTTAAATGTTTTTTTTAAGCGGTAAATCACAATGCTACACAAACCGTAAGGCAAAACCTAGCATATTTGGTATCGTTGGATTGGCAAGGATTCAGGAATTTAAGGAGATGACCACCTAAGAACAAGAACACCTAAGTTCCACACCCCTGTGAATTTAAAAGCTGTTAGACTTTCTAACTCTGGACTTATACACTGAGAGTTTTAATTTGGGCAGAAAACAATGACATCAGTCTTGTCTTCATTTAGGAAGAGGTAGCCATGCTTTAACCTCCTCTAAGCATCGCAGAAGAGAATTAATCGCTGCAGGGTTGTTTATCTTAATTGGAATATAAATTTGAGTGTTGATTGGAAGTATCAAAATTAGTTTGATAGCGCCCAGAGGTAGCATGTATAAAGAAAAAAGAGAAGGAGCCAAAATAGAGCCCTGTGGAAGACCACAGGTCAGAGGTGTCTTGGAGCTGGAGAAATTACCCATCTTTACTAAAAACTTTCTGTCAGACAGGTATGACTGAAACCATTTCAGGACAGAAGCTTTTAGACCCACCTAAGACTCTAGTCTAGATAAAAGAGTAGGGTGGTCAATGGTATCAAAAGTTGCCGAAAGATCTAAGAGAACAAGAACCACAGTATCTCCGGAA